>CAKXYN010000025.1:24550000-26950000 GCA_935064755.1 Tragelaphus eurycerus
GCACCTTTGCTTTAAAGGAATAGGTATCTCCATAATTTGTTATTGAGCCATGTTAATTTATGTCAGACATTTAAAAGCATAGTGTGTTTATGAGCTTCTCATGGTCCGTGTCTGCAGATTCTTGCTCTGTCAAGAGCAGTTATATTTCCCAATGCAAAACAATACCCCTTTCATTTCCATTAAGTATCTCAAGTCTCTGAACTTTCAGGCTGCTACAATTAAACAATTGATAAACACACAGTGTTTTCACAGTATGACATAAATGGGATTTATTCTTTAGTACTTGTCCTGTGGGCTACATAAGATTAAAATTACAAAGGTTGCTTTTGCATTACAATTCAGTCCTTCAGTTAAGGCTCTTACCTGTAACCTTTGAAGGCAACCTTTTTCCTTATCATTCATAAAAATGTTCCGCTGCTGCTGCTGCTAAGTCGCTTCAGACATGTCCGACTCTGTGCGACATCATAGATGGCAGTTCACCAGGCTCACCCGTCCCTGGGATTCTCCAGGCAAGAACACTGGAGTGGCTTGCCATTTCCTTCTCCAATGCATGAAAGTGAAAAGTGAAAGTGAAGTTGCTCAGTCGTGTCCGACTCCTAGCGACCCCATGGACCGCAGCCTACCAGGCCCCTCCATCCATGGGATTTTCCAGGCAAGAGTACTGGACTGGGTTGCTATTGCCTTCTCTGCCTACAAAGAGACAATACATTTTGCCTCTGATGGAGGGAGATCTGAGACCTAGACTGGCCACTTGGGTCCCCAGATCCAGTTTGGAAAGAACCTGTTTTGGAAATTGTGAATGAAGTTAAAGTGGAACGTTCGGAATTGGGAGGCAACCATGGCACGACTTCAGAGGAATCTAAGAAGAGTTTGCAAATGGATGAAGCGCGGATACAGAGAGTAGGAAGAAGAAAGAGGAGTGAGTGAGTCACAGACCCAGGGAAGGAGAGAAGTAACCAATGGGTTTGGGGTGGATGGCAGCAGGGCTCTTGGATTATATTAGGAGAGCTGGCTTCATTTGAAAAGCTGGAGAAAGTGCAGATATGGCCTTATTATCATGAGATTAGAGGACGAAGGGTCTTAAGACAGCAAACATAATGTTTGTAATAGGATAAATAAGAGTTTCACAGCTTATGGCTTGATCTGTAAAATCTAAATTATATTTATAAGCTGCAGTTGTGAAAGCTCCAAGACAAGGAATAAATTAGGTTTCTAGGGGAAGTATATATCTTTGAGTATAACTTCAAAAGGAATTGATTGAGGCGTGTTCCCAGAAAAGGATACAGCTGATCTTCCCCTTCACATAGCCAGTTCTTGGTCACGGTTCTTAGGGCTAAATATTGTACGTCAGACCAGATCAGATCAGTCGCTCAGTCGTGTCCGACTCTTTGTGACCCCATGAATCCCAGCACGCCAGGCCTCCCTGTCCATCACCAACTCCCAGAGGTCACTCAGACTCGCATCCATCGAGTCAGTGATGCCATCCAGCCATCTCATCCTCTGTCGTCCCCTTCTCCTCTTGCCCTCAATGCCTCCCAGCATCAGAGTGTTTTCCAGTGAGTCAACTCTTTGCATGAGGTGACCAAAGTATTGGAGTTTCAGCTTTAGCATCATTCCTTCCAAAGAAATCCCAGGGCTGGTATCCTTCAGAATGGACTGGTTGCATCTCCTTGCAGTCCAAGGGACTCTCAAGAGTCTTCTCCAACACCACAGTTCAAAAGCATCAATTCTTCGGCACTCAGCCTTCTTCACAGTCCAGCTCTCACATCCATACGTGACCACAGGAAAAACCATAGTCTTGACTAGACAAACCTTTGTTGGCAAAGTAATGTCTCTGCTTTTAAATATGCTGTCTAGGTTGGTCATAACCTTCCTTCCAAGGAGTAAGCGTCTTTTAATTTCATGACTGCAGTCACCATCTGCAGTGATTTTGGAGCCCAGAAAAATAAAGTCTGACACTGTTTCCACTGTTTCCCGATCTATTTCCCATGAAGTGATGGGACCAGATGCCATGATCTTCGTTTTCTGAATGTTGAGCTTTAAGCCAACTTTTTCACAGATTAATATTGTGCATACAGATCAACAATGAAAATTAACATTCAAAGACAAATTTCTTTAAGGCAAGTAAATTGCATATTATAGTTCTTCTAATAGGGACTGATATTTTGTGTGCTTGATGAACAAACAATGTACTAGCGTCCTCAGCCCTGCTAAAGCTCTTCGTTCATCTTTCCTCTGTTTGGTTTCAGATAATGCAAGATTTTAATTTTGTGTTACATTTGCTTATGTCCCTGGTGACTGAGATGGTAAAGAATCTTCCTGCAATGCAGGAGACCTAGGTTTGATCCCTGGAGAAGGGAATGGCTACCCAATCCAGTATTCTTGCCAGGAGAATTCCATGGACAGAAAAGCCTAGTGGGCTTCAGTCCATGGGGTCCCACAGAGTTGAATGTGACTGAGTGACTAACACACATATCCCTTTTACAGGATTACTGAACTAAATACTGTTAATTGCTTACTTAAAATTATTTTCTCTAATGCAAGTCTCTTTTCTGAAAGAAACTTGTTAGTTCAGATATTGCCTTGTCTCTGTGCAGCTATATATTTAGGAGGGGTAGACTTCACAAGCAGCCCCAAAGGGAAATCTTGATTGCTCTATTCCTGTGACTTTAAACCATCGGCACTGTCTAGAGACATTTTTCATTGACACAACTAGAGCGGGTGCCTTTTCATACTGTTCATGGGGTTCTCAAGGCAAGAATATTGAAGAGGCAAGAGCACAAGCTGGAATTAAGATTTTGGGAGAAATATCAGTAACCTCAGATATGGACACCACCCTTGTGGCAGAAAGCGAAGAGGAACTAAAGAACCTCTTGATGAAAGTGAAAGAGGAGAGTGAAAAAGTTGACTTAAAACTCAACATTCAGAAAACTAAGGTCTTGGTATCTGGTCCCATCACTTCAGGGAAATAGATGGGGAAACAATGGAAACAGTGACAGACTTTATTTTCTTGGGCTCCAAAACCACTGCAGATGGTGACTGCAGCCATGAAATTAAGATGCTTGCTCCTTGGAAGAAAAACTATGAGTAACCTGGACAGTATATTAAAAAGCAGAAACATTACTTTGCAGACAAAAGTCCATTTAGTCAGAGCTATGGTTTTTCCAGTGGTCACGTATGGGTGTGAGAGTTGGACCATAAAGAAAGCTGAGCACCGAAGAATCGATACTTTTGGACTGTGTCTTGGAGAAGAATTTTGAGAGTCCCTTGGACTGAAAGGATATCCAACCAGTCCATCCTAAAAGAAATCAGTTCTGAATATTCATTGGCAGGACTGATGTTGAAAATCCAATACTTTGGCCACCTGATGTGAAGAACTGACTCATTGGAAAAGAACTTGATGCTGGGAAAGATTGAAGGCAGGAGAAGGGGATGACAGAGGATGAGATGGTTGGTTGACATCACTGACTCAATGGACATGAGTTTGAGCAAGCTCCAGGAGTTGGTGATGGACAGGGAAGCCTGGTGTGCTGCAGTCCATGGGGTCTCAAAGAGTCAGACATGACTGAGCAACTGAACTAAGAGAGGGTTCTAGATGCTGCTGGCATCTAGTGAGTAACCGCCAAAGATGATCTGAAACACCCTGTAATGCACACGATGGCTCTCACAGCAAAGACTTATCCACCCCCAAATGGTGAAAGTGCTGACGTTGAGAACTCCAAGTTTGTTTTAAAAACCCAGTCATGGTGCTCCCACTCTCAACCAGCCTTGGTTTTAGCATAAACTTGTGATATGATTCTGGCCAGAGAACTAAGAGGGGAAGTCTAAGGAAAGTTTTTTTTCCTTATTAATGATAATGAATAAATGTAAAGATGTCTCCTTTTTTCACGGTACATCGTCACATTTGGATGTAATGCATGGAACTTCGGCAGCCAACTTGGTATCATGAGGGTAGTTAAGGAGGACAAAGTGGCTATATCTTAAAATAGCCTGATAAAGATGGAAAGTGTGTGTGTGTGTGTGTGTGTGTGTGTGTGTGTGTGTGTGTGTGTGTGTGTGTGTGTGTTTTAACATCATCATCATTGTTTTAACCAGTTTGGAGCCATTGAAATTTAGGGCTCATTCTAGATATATATATCTTATTGTTTAAAATAGCTGAGTCAGTTTCCTGTTACTTTTAGTCAACAGCATCCTAGTTGACAAAATTGTTTAGCATTTATTTGTTTTATAGTAAAATTTTCGACCATTTTTGACATTTAGTTATATTGGTTTAGTTTCTTATGACATTTCTCTTTTGTCATATCTTTCTCATCAGAATTCTTTGTTTCATGGTATTTTAGAGCAATGGTGTGTGGGTGATATTTACTGATCTGTGTAAATCTAGAATGTCTCTTACTTTCATGATAATGAGAGCTTGCTTGGATGTTGAGTTATTGGTGGTTCAGAAAATTCTAGATGTAGCTGTTTAATGTTCTGCTTATTTAGTGTACAGTATTTTCTGTTTAGTGTAGAGGAAAGATTTGAGGCCAATCTGAATCTGTACTGTCTGACTTTATTTTTCTGTCCAGATACTTGTGGGAGTCTTTTGCTTGTTCTTAACATTGAAAAAAAAAAAAAAAGAGTACTATAAATTTCTACCCTCTAATTTTGCTGAGGACTTGATAAATTTGTTTAATGTAAACACCTAAGTCTGCATTGAGTTCCTAGAAGTGTTTTCTCTTGCTCTGTAACTGGGTATTGGTTTTCATTCTGTTTATGTTTTTTCTTTCTGGAAACTTGTTTTGCACATATTGAATTTCAGATACTGTCATCCATGTGTCCTTGTTGATTTTTATCTCTTTAGCCTCTTCCTCAGAGGCCTGAATTTCTCAAGATTGCTTTCTAACTTGTTGATTTGATTCCTGTTGTATTCAATTTATTATTTATTGCTTCTATTACAGTTAAAAAGTTAGCAGTCACACTTTTCAATTATAATCCTCCTTTCTGTTTTCAAAGTGTTCTGTGTATGACTGCAAATCTTGTTGTAGTGTATACAAGCCAAGATGCCTTTGCAGAGGTATGTCCAGCCAGATACTAAACCCTGGGATGACGTTACTTTCCGAAGTCAGTGTCTTGCCCGATTTATACTGTGAGTGCCTTTGGGGCCCCCCACTTTATGAAGACTCCATGTTTTACTGCACTTCCTAGAAACTCCAGCAAAGTTGAAATTTACTCCCACCTACCATCCCATGTATGGATGTGAGAGCTGGACTGTGAAGAAGGCTGAGCGCCGAAGAATTGATGTTTTTGAGCTGTGGTGTTGGAGAAGACTCTTGAGAGTCCCTTGGACTGCAAGGAGATCCAACCAGTCCATTCTGAAGGATACCAGCCCTGGGATTTCTTTGGAAAGAATGATGCTAAAGCTGAAACTCCAGTACTTGGGCCACCTTATGCGAAGAGTTGACTCATTGGAGAAGACTCTGATGCTGGGAGGGATTGAGGGCAAGAGGAGAAGGGGACGACAGAGGATGAGATGGCTGGATGGCATCACTGACTCGATGGACGTGAGTCTGAGTGACCTCTGGGAGTTGGTGATGGACAGGGAGGCCTGGCGTGCTGGGATTCAAGGGGTCACAAAGAGTCGGACCCAACTGAGCAACTGATCTGATCTGATCTGATCTGAGCATCCCATGACTTAGCCTTATTTTTAGGCCCCACTGCAGAGCTGCTGGAGGGGTCCCTTCCCTTCTGCCCCTGAAAGCTTTGCTTTATATGTTTTAGACTATGGGCATACCAGTCCTTTCTCACTCTGATCCTGCTTGTATTACCTTAGATTCTTTGAATTTTCAGTTTGAGTAAGTATGCCTTTCTATAGTTTGTAACAGAGGTCCTCAACCTCTGAGATCTAATGCCTGCTGGTCTGAGGTGGAGCTGGTGTAATAATGATAGAAATAAAGTGCACAATAAATGTGGGCTCCCCAGGTGGCGCTAGTGGTAAAGAACCTGCCTGCCAATGCAGGTAGACATGACAGATGCAGGTTCCATCCCTGAGTTGTGAAGATCCCCTGGAGGAGGGCACAGCAACCCACTCCAGTATTCTAGCCAGGAGAATCCCATGGACACAGGAGCCTGGCGGGTTATGGTCCACTGGGTCGCAAAGAGTTGGATGTGAGTGAGACGACTTAGCACGCATACACAATAAATGTAAAGCACTTGAATCATCCTAAAACTCTACCCCCTTACCCTGGTCCATGGAAAAATTGTCTTCCATGAAACTTGTCCCTGGTGTCAAAAAGATTGGAGACCCCTGGTTTACAATGAGGTATAGTCTTTTCCCTGCTGCTGCTAAGTCGCTTCAGCCGTGTCCGACTCTGTGCAACCCCATAGACGGAAGCTCACCAGGCTCCCCCGTCCCTGGGATTCTCCAGGCAAGAACACTGGAGTGGGTTGCCATTTCCTTCTCCAATGCATGAAAGTGAAAAGTGAAAGTGAAGTCGCTCAGTCGTGTCCGACTCTTAGCGACCCCACGGACTGGAGCCTACCAGGCTCCTCCGTCCATGGGATTTTCCAGGCAAAAGTACTGGGGTGGGGTGACATTGCCTTCCCGCAGTCTTTTCCCTACTCCATTCAAAGGAGAGTCTTTTCCCTACTCCATTCAAAGGAGAGTTTAAAAGAATGTGGACTTACTAGGTTGCCATATTGGGCCAAAAGCTACAGTTTACTGCATTTAAATTGAACCCAAGATAGATTCAGTGACTTGCCCAAGCTCATGGTGACAGAGCCTGGTTTCAAACTTTTATCTCTTTAATACAGATTATGTGTTTCTCCCACTCGGGGAGACCTCATACACAGAGGTGAAGAGTGGAAGTCCTAACGAAGGAGAGGCTGGTTCTAACAGCTTGAAAAAGGGATCTCATGAGGAGGCAGAATGGGGAACTGGTTCTCCAGCGCTAACGGAGGGAAAGCAAGAACTTGAAAGGGGGATCTTCTTTTTTTGATTTTTAATCATGTATTTTATAATGTGCCCTCTAACCTTGTCACATTTCTTTAACAATTGTCATGGTTTAGTATATTACTTAGAGGATCAGCGACCATGGACCATTTGTCCTCTCCTGAACAGCCTCTAGTTGCCCTTATGCTCTAGAAACCTGACGTCTGAGTTCACGTACTTGATTAGTAGCCAAATGAATTATTGATGTAAATAGAAATAATGATAATGTTCATCTTACAGAGTTATGAAAATTAGAGAAAACATGAGAAGGGACAGAAAAATAGACAGTATCTTTCCAAACACATGGCTATCGGACTTGCTTATAGTTACTGGAAATAAGACAGTATAGAGAGTTGCTTTCTTTTTCATATTTTTAAAAATTTATTTCAATGTGGAATATAATTGCTTTACAATGTTAGGGTTTTTTTTTTTTTTTTGCTACACGACAGTGTGAATCTATAAGCTCTCTGTATACACAGATGCCCTTCCTCTTGAGCCTCCCTCCCACCCTCTTCTCACCGGCCTAGGTGATCACAGAGCACTGAGCCGAGCTGCCTGTTCTGTATGGCAGCTTCCCACCAGCGGTCTGTTTTATCCATGGCAGTGTGTATATGTCAATTTGAGTTGCTTTTTTTTTTTTTTTGGAAGAAAAAGTAAATATTTTAAAATGATGTTTGATGACTTCCCCATTAGTATTAGTTCCATTATTCTTATAACTCCTATTCACATGAACCCACTAAGCCCAGTAACTAGGTAAGACAATGCTTTATCAATAGGATGAACTGATGTCATGTTTTAGGTATTTTCCAAAAATGTACACTTTTGTAAAAGGGAGGCTTCCCTCGAGAAACGGCCCATTTTGAGGACGTGTGATTCTTACGGTTTCACATACAATTGTACTTTCATTTTATTTTTTATATTTTTTTAAATTTTATTTTACTTAACTTTACAATATTGTATTGGTTTTGCCATACATCAAAATGAATCCGCCACAGGTATACATGTGTTCCCCATCCTGAACCCTCCTCCCTCCCCATACCATCCCTCTGGGTCGTCCCAGTGCACCAGCCCCAAGCATCCGGTATCAGGCATCGAACCTGGACTGGCGACTCGTTTCAAATATGATATGCATATTTCAATGCCATTCTCCCAAATCATCCCATCCTCCCCCTCTCCCAGAGTCCAAAAGACTGTTCTATGCATCAGTGTCTCTTTTGCTGTCTCGTATATGGGGTTATTGTTACCATCTTTCTAAATTCCATATATATGCGTTAGTACACTGTATTTATGTTTTTCTTTCTGGCTGACATCACTCTGTATAATAGGCTCCAGTTACCTCATTAGAACTGATTCAAATGTATTCATTTTAATGGCTGAGTAATACTCCATTGTGTATATGTACCACAGCTTGCTTATCCATTCATCTGTGGATGGACATCTAGGTTGCTTCCAAGTCCTGGCTATTGTAAACAGTGCTGTGATGAACATTGGGGTACACGTGTCTCTTTCAATTCTGGTTTTCTCAGTGTGTATGCCCAGCAGTGGGATTGCTGGATCATAAGGCAGTTCTATTCCCAGTTTTTTGAGGAATCTCCATACTGTTCTCCATAGTGGCTGTACCATTTTGCATTCCCACCCACAGTGTAAGAGGGTTCCCTTTTCTCCACACCCTCTCCAGCATTTATTGCTTGTGGACTTTTGGATTGCAGCCATTCTGACTGGCGTGAAATGGTACCTCATAGTGGTTTTGATTTGCATTTCTCTGATAATGAGTGATGTTGAGCATCTTTTCATGTGTTTGTTAGCCATCTGTATGGCTCCATTTCTTTGGAGAAATGTCTATTTAGTTCTTTGGCCCATTTTTTGATTGGGTCATTTATTTTTCTGGAATTGAGCTGTAGGAGTTGCTTGTATATTTTTGAGAATAGTTGTTTGTCTGTTGCTTCATTTGCTATTATTTTCTCCCATTCTGAAGGCTGTCTTTTCACCTTGCTTATAGTTTCCTTTGTTGTGCAGAAGCTTTTAAGTTTAATTAGGTCCCATTTGTTTATTTTTGATTTTATTTCCAATATTCTGGGAGGTGGGTCATAGAGGATCCTGCTGTGATGTATGTCAGAGAGTGTTTTGCCTATGTTTTCCTCTAGAAATTTTATGGTTTCTGGTCTTACATTTAGATCTTTTATCCATTTTGAGTTTATTTTTGTGTATGGTGTTAGAAAGTGCTCTAGTTTCATTCTTTTACAAGTGGTTGACCAGTTTTCGCAGCACCACTTGTTAAAGAGATTGTCTTTAATCCATTGTATATTCTTGCCTCCTTTGTCAAAGATAAGGTGTCCATATGTGCATGGATTTATCTCTGGGCTTTCTATTTTGTTCCATTGATCTATATTTCTGTCTTTGTTCCAGTACCATACTGTCTTGATGACTGTGGCTTTGTAGTAGAGCCTGAAGTCAGGCAGGTTGATTCCTCCAGTTCCATTCTTCTTTCTCAAGATAGCTTTGGCTACTCGAGGTTTTTTGTATTTCCATACAAATTGAGGAATTATTTGTTCTAGCTCTGTGAAGAATACCGTTGGTAGCTTGATGGGGATTGCATTGAATCTATAAATTGCTTTGGGTAGTATACTCATTTTCACTATATTGATTCTACCAATCCATGAACACGGTATATTTCTCCATCTATTAGTGTCCTCTTTGATTTCTTTCACCAGTGTTTTATAGTTTTCTATATATAGGTCTTTAGTTTCTTTAGGTAGATATATTCCTAAGTATTTTATTCTTTTCATTGCAATGGTGAATGGAGTTGTTTCTTTAATTTCTCTTTCTATTTTCTCATTATTAGTGTACAGGAATGCAAGGGATTTCTGTGTGTTGATTTTATATCCTGCAACTTTACTATATTCATTGATTAGTTCTAGTAATTTTCTGGTGGAGTCTTTAGGGTTTTCTACGTAGAGGATCATGTCATCTGCAAACAGTGAGAGTTTTACTTCTTCTTTTCCAATTTGGATTCCTTTTATTTCTTTTTCTGCTCTGATTGCTGTGGCCAAAACTTCCAAAACTATGTTGAATAGTAATGGTGAAAGTGGGCACCCTTGTCTTGTTCCTGACTTTAGAGGAAATGCTTTCAATTTTTCACCATTGAGGATAATGTTTGCTGTGGGTTTGTCATATATAGCTTTTATTATGTTGAGGCATGTTCCTTCTATTCCTGCTTTCTGAAGAGTTTTTATCATAAGTGGATGTTGAACTTTGTCAAAGGCTTTCTCTGCATCTATTGAGATAATCATATGGTTTTTATTTTTCAATTTGTTAATGTCGCGTATTACGTTGATTGATTTGCAGATATTGAAGAATCCTTGCATTCCTGGGATAAAGCCCACTTGGTCATGGTGTATGATCTTTTTAATGTGTTATTGGATTCTGATTGCTACAATTTTGTTAAGGATTTTTGCATCTATGTTCATCAGTGATATTGGCCTGTAGTTTTCTTTTTTTGTGGCATCTTTGTCAGGTTTTGGTATTAGGGTGATGGTGGCCTCATAGAATGAGTTTGGAAGTTTACTTTCCTCTGCAATTTTCTGGAAGAGTTTGAGTAGGATAGGTGTTAGCTCTTCTCTAAATTTTTCGTAGAATTCAACTGTGACGCCATCTGGACCTGGGCTTTTGTTTACTGGAAGATTTCTGATTACAGTTTCAATTTCCATGCTTGTGATGGGTCTGTTAAGATTATCTATTTCTTCCTGATCCAGTTTTGGAAAGTTGTACTTTTCTAAGAATTTGTCCATTTCTTCCACGTTGTCCATTTTATTGCCATATAATTGCTGATAGTAGTCTCTTATGATCCTTTGTATTTCTGTGTTGTCTGTTGTGATCTCTCCATTTTCATTTCTAATTGTATTGATTTGATTTTTATCCCTTTGTTTCTTGATGAGTCTGGCTAATGGTTTGTCAATTTTATTTATCCTTTCAAAGAACCAGCTTTTGGCTTTGTTGATTTTTTGCTATGGTCTCTTTTGTTTCTTTTGCATTTATTTCTGCCCTAATTTTTAAGATTTCTTTCCTTCTACTAACCTTGGGGTTCTTCATTTCTTCCTTTTCTAGTTGCTTTAGGTGTAGAGTTAGGTTATTTATTTGACTTTTTTCTTGTTTCTTGAGGTATGCCTGTATTGTTATGAACTTTCCCCTTAGGACAGCTTTTACAGTGTCCCACAGGTTTTGGGTTGTTGTGTTTTCATTTTCATTCATTTCTATGCAAATTTTGATTTCTTTTTTGATTTCTTCTGTGATTTGTTGGTTATTCAGCAGCGTGTTGTTCAGCCTCCATATGTTGGAATTTTTAATAGTTTTTCTCTTGTTATTGAGATCTAATCTTACTGCATGTGGTCAGAAAAGATGCTTGGAATGATTTCAATTTTTCTGAACTTACCAAGGCTAGATTTAAGGCCCAGGATGTGATCTATCCTGGAGAAGGTTCCGTGTGCACTTGAGAAAAAGGTGAAATTCATTGTTTTGGGATGAAATGTCCTATAAATATCAATTAGGTCTAACTAGTCTATTGTATCATTTAAAGTTTGTGTTTCCTTGTTAATTTTCTGTTTAGTTGATCTATCCATTGGTGTGAGTGGGGTATTAAAGTCTCCCACTATTATTGTGTTATTGTTAATCTCTCCTTTCATACTTGTTAGTATTTGTCTTACATATTGCAGTGCTCCTATGTTGGGTGCATATATATTTATAATTGTTATATCTTCTTCTTGGATTGATCCTTTGATCATTATGTAGTGACCTTCTTTGTCTCTTTTCACAGCCTTTGTTTTAAAGTCTATTTTATCTGATATGAGTATTGCTAGTCCTGCTTTCTTTTGGCCCCTATTTGCATGGAAAATCTTTTTCTAGCCCTTCACTTTCAGTCTGTATGTGTCCCCTGTTTTGAGGTGGGTCTCTTGTAGACAACATATGTAGGGGTCTTGTTTTTGTATCCATTGGGCCAGTCTCTGTCTTTTGGTTGGGGCATTCAACCCATTTACATTTAAGGTAATTATTGTTAAGTATGATCCCGTTGCCATTTACTTTATTGTTTTGGGTTCAAATTTATACACCCTTTTTGTGTTTCCTGTCTAGAGAATGTCCTTTAGTATTTGTTGAAGAGCTGGTTTGGTGGTGGTGAATTCTCTCAGCTTTTGCTTGTCTGTAAAGCTTTTGATTTCTCCTTCATATGTGAATGAGATCCTTGCTGGGTACAATAATCTGGGCTGTAGGTTGTTTTCTTTCATCACTTTAAGTATGTCTTGCCATTCCCTCCTGGCTTGGAGTTTCTATTGAAAGATCAGCTGTTATCCTTATGGGAATTCCCTTGTGTGTTATTTGTTGTTTTTCCCTTGCTGCTTTTAATATTTGGTCTTTGTGTTTGATCTTTGTTAATTTGATTAATACGTGTCTTGGGGTGTTTTGCCTTGGGTTTATCCTATTTGGGACTCTCTGGGTTTCTTGGACTTGAGTGATTATTTCCTTCCCCATTTTAGGGAAGTTTTCAACTATTATCTCCTCTAGTATTTTTTTCATGGTCTTTCTTTTTGTCTTCTTTTTCTGGGACTCCTATGATTCGAATGTTGTAACGTTTAATATTGTCCTGGAGGTCTCTGAGATTGTCCTAATTTCTTTTAATTCTTTTTTCTTTTTTCTCCTCTGATTCATTTATTTCTACCATTCTATCTTCTAATTCACTAATCCTATCTTCTGCCTCTGTTATTCTACTATTTGTTGCCTCCAGAGTGTTTTTGATCTCATTTATTGCATTATTCATATATATTGACTCTTTTTTATTTCTTCTAGGTCCTTTTTAAACCTTTCTTGCATCTTCTCAATGCTTTTCTCCAGGCTATTTATCTGTGATTCCATTTTGATTTCCAGATTTTGGATTAATTTCACTATCATTATTTGGAATTCTTTATCAGGTAGATTCACTATTCCTCTTTTGTTTCGTTTGGTGGGTATTTATCCTGTTCCTTTACCTGATGGGTATTCTTCTGTCGCTTCATCTTGTTTAAACTGCTGAGTTTGAGTTGTCCTTACTGTATTCTGGCAGTTTGTGGAGTTCTCTTTATTGTGGTGTTTCCTCACTGTGTGTGGGTTTTTACAGGTGGCTTGTCAAGGTTTCTTGGTTAGGGAAGCTTGTGTCAGTGTTCTGGTGAATGGAGCTGGAATTCTTCCCTCTGGAGTGCAATGAAGTGTCCAGTAATGAGTTATGAGATGTCTATGATTTTGGGGTGACTTTGGGTAGCCTGTATATTGGAGCTCAGGGCTGTGTTCCTGTGTTTCTGGAGAATTTGCTTGGTATGTCTTGCTGTGGAACTTGTTGGCCCTTGTGTGATGCTTGGTTTCAGTGTAGGTATGGAGGCATTTGATGAGCTCCTGTCAATTAATGTTCCCTGGAGTCAGCGTTTGGACTTAAGCCTCCTGCTTCCAGTTATCGGTCTTATTTTTACAGTAGTCTCAAAACTTCTCCTTCTATACAGCACCATTGATAAAACATCTAGGTTAAAGATGAAAAGTTTCTCCACCGCGAGGGTCACCCAGTGAGGTTCACAACGTTACATGGGGAAGAGAAGAGGAAGGAGTGAGTTAGAGGTGACCCGAATGAGATGTGGTGGAAGCAACAGAGGAGAGAGCGGGCTAACCAGTAATCACTTCCTTATGTGCACTCCACAACTGGACTGCTCAGAGATGTTCACGGAGTTATACAGAGAAGAGAAGAGGGAGGAAGGAGACAGAGGTGGTCAGGAGGATAAAAGGAGGGAATGAAAAGGAGAGAGACAGATCCAGTCAGTAATCAGTTCCCTAAGTGTTTTCCTTTGTTTGGAACACACAGAAATTCACAGAGTTGGGTAGAGTAGAGAGGGGTTAGGGAGGAGACGCAGGCGAACTGGTGGAGAAAAAGGAGAGTGCGGAGGTGGAGAGAACAGTCAAGCTAGTAATCTTGCTCCCTAGTAAAAAGTGGGTACTGAAGATTAGGTACTTAAAGGTACAAAATTGGTAACAAATACCTAAAAGCAAAAATTAGAAATCTAGAGTAGAGTTTGGAGTTTCAAAAATACAATGTTAAAGAAAAGAAGAAGGAAAAGAAATAGAGAAAAAGAAAAAAAAGTGTCACAAAAGTTATAAAGAAAATATAGGTACAAAATGATAACAAATACCAAAAAGCAAAAGTTAAAAATCTAGAGTAGAGTTTGGAGTTTCAAAAATACAATGTTAAAGAAAAGAAGAAGGAAAAGAAAGATAGAAAAAAAAAGAAGGAAAGAAAACAAAAACAAAACCAAAAACAAAGTCACAAAAATTATAAAGAAGATATAGGTACAAATTGATAACAAATACTAGAAAGCATAAATTAAAGATCTAGATTAGAGTTTGGAATTTCAGGAATACAATGTTAAAGAAAAGATGAAGAGCTAGAAAGAGAGAGGAAAAAAAATCATGAAAGTTATAAAAAAAAATAGGTACAAAATTGATAACAAATACCAAAAAGCTAAAATTAAAAATGTAGAGCAGAGTTTGCAGTTTCAAAAATACAATGTTAAAGAAAAGAAAAAAAGAAAGAAAAAAGGGGTCACAAAAGTTATAAAAAATATATATATGAAGTTTTTTTTTTAAAAAAGTGTCTTTTATTTATTTATTTATTTATTACAAAGTAATAGGTTATAAAAGTGAAAATTAAAGGAGTACTAGAGGATTAAAAAAATTTTTTTTTAATTAAAAAAAAAAGAAAGAAAGAATGATGGTAAAAATAGTAAAAATATATATACGACTTTCTCTGATATTGTTGTGGGTATTGTGGGTTCAGTTCATTTTCAGCTAGTTCCTTGTTCTGGCTTAAATTTCTCAAGATCTATAGGCACCTTCCTATGTAGTTGGTACTAACCACGGGGTTTTAGTTTATTGCCTGTCACTTCCACGGTGGTTCCCTCTGTTATAGCTTCTGTTTGCTGGTCTTTTCAGTTTCTGATTTCTGTCCTGATACAAAGGGGGCAGTGATGGACACCCTTTTTTATTTTTAGGCTCAGTTGTTCAGTCATGCTGTGGGGAGGGAGGGATGCTGCAAATAAATAACACTGGCTTGTGCTCGCAGTGCCTCAACCACACTGGGCCTGCCCCCGCTCACGGCACATGTAGCCTCTCTGCCCACACTGCTCAGGCTCCGCCGGGAACCATCCGCGGCTGGCCCTGGGCTGCTTGCCCCTCCCAGGTCTAAGCCGTTCAAGTTCAGGCACTCGGGTAATCCTCAGAGGCCCAGACTGGTTGGGCCTGCATTTTGTGCCCTTCGCAGGTTCCAGCAGCACAGGTGATGAGGTGTTTAGCAAGCGCAGCTTCTGCGACTTATCGCCTCCCCGCCACTTGGTTTTCTAGGTGTACAACCGGTGCACCTTCTCAGGCGGATGTTGACTGACCAGAGCCCCAAGAAGTCTTAGTTAGAAAAGAAGCCTGCTTGTAGTTTTGTAGATAATGTCTCTCTGCGGCTGCGATTGCCCCCCTCTGGCTCTGGCTGCCTGTCACCGGAGGGGAATGGTCTGCAGCCGGCTATTTCTGTACAGTCCTTTGTTCTGTGTGCAGGCCTGGCCATGTCTTAGGTTAGGGCTGGCTTTTCGTGTGGTAGATATCCCGCAGTCTGGTTTGCTAGCCCAAATTATTTCGCTCAGGTAGCGCTCGGGATATTCAGGCCAGATGCTTACTCTAAGCGATGCAGCTGGCGCCGCACCTCCCTGCCCAGCCCTGCTTGCTAATGGCAGATGCAGGCATTTGTGCTGCTTCTCCGCTGGGTAAGTTACCGTAGGACTCATAATCTGTGGGTTTTAATTGTTTATTTATTTTTCCTCCCTGTTATGTTGCCCTCTGTGCTTCCCAGGCTCGGCACAGACTCCGCAGTGAGAATGTTTCTTGGTGTTTGGAAACTTCTCTCTTTTTAAGACTTCCTTCCCTGGACAGAGGTCCGTCCCTACCTCTTTTGTCTCTTTTTTGTCTTTTATATTTTTTCCTACCTCCTTTAGAAGGCAATGAGTTGCTTTTCTGGGAGCCTGATGTCCTCTGCCGGCATTCAGAAGTTGTTTTGTGGAATTTACTCGGCGTTTAAATGTTCTTTTGATGAATTTGTGGAGGAGAAACTGTTCTCCCCGTCCTATTCCTCCACCATCTTAGCTCCTCCCCCTGTACTTTCATTTTAAGCAAGTTTAACTCTTACTCATGTTTTTCATGGCCCAACAGATGATTCTAGCAAAATCCATCTGTGGAGAAGGGGAGGTTGTAATCTAAAGAGCCCTGTGAATTGGGAAGCCTGGCCTGAGCTGAAGGTACTCTCTGGTTCTGACGTTAGGTGTCACTACAATCAAAGAAAAACAGAACATGCAAATGAGCAATGAAGTGGACCTTGAACCTGCAGGGAGAAAAAATACACATTTCAACTGGGGTAGGAAGTACCTGGACAAGAACTTCCACGTCCACATTGCCTTGGTGAAAAAGAACATCTTGATACTTGTATGGCAACAGCATCCATTTTCCTAAATGTTGATTAGAAACAACAAATAGCTACTTGTCATATCTTGCTATTTCTTCCCCTAAAAATGCTAAAACTGATAGGGGCCTCCAAGGGTTTTTAAAGTGAAACCATCCCAAAAGGTTACAAATGAGACCTTCACAGACTAGTTCATGGAGAGTTTAGCTCTGATGAACTTAAGATTAAACTTTAAATATTTTTAAAATTGTAGAATTTATCAGATGTTTCCTGAATCTATTTGTTTCATAAAAATGTGAAGAATCAACAGATTCAGTGAGTTTAAATTAGAAATTTATTTAATACTTGGAAAGAAGTGGTTATTTTGTTTCTTCCACAGTACTAACATTTGGGTGTTAAGTGTAGTTACCAGGTGTGTTCATACGTGTTTATTTAAATAAAATATATGCAAACAGTTGGAGATCATGGTGCCCGCTTTGTTTGCTTTTATTCTTAGAGTACATAGTGAGCTGTCCATCCTCCCAAAAGATGCATTAAATGTATTTTTCCATGTATATGCATTGGCACACACTGTTGGAATAGATTCAGAGTATTTAGCAATTGATACACCATAGTTAGAGTGAAGTCGCTTAGTCATGTCTGACTCTTTGCAACCCGTGGACTGTAGCCCCTGACAAATCTAATGTGTATATATATACATATAAATATACAAATATAATGTGTATATATATACACACACACATACACTCAAAGCTGATACTCAACTAGTAGATACTCATGCAGTCACTTCAGTTGTTAAATTGTTGAAGCACCTCTTCCCTTAGCTGATAAACAGGCACTGTTTCCATTGCTCACTATCAAGTCCCATCCCACACACATATGCATTAATAACTTGGCTTATCAAGGGCCCACAAGATCTCTGGGTTAGACTCAAAATACAAGTGTCAAAGTGAAGTCTCATTTCTCTTTTGGTAGTGGTCCCTACTGCCTTGCATAGGAATGGCGTTAGCATTGCTAAGGTTGTAATTGGGGAAAAACTGAAAGATATAGGAAGAAGCTTGGTCTGTACATTTCTACAACATCATCCTTTCCCAAGTTGTGATCAAGGCCTTGATTCATCTTCTGTCATGATTCTGAAGGGCATCATGATTAAAATCAGACGTAACCATATTACCTCGATGTTCGCAGGGAGTATGCTGATATTGGGGACAGGTGTGGGATTCCATCAGTATAATATTGGTAACAAGTTCATTTGTTCTAAAATGTCTTCAACACTGATCTCTTTTCTTTGTTCCACTTGGTAACTAATATATCAGCTTGTATCATATACAAACTGTTGCATTTACATTGGATGGACAGGAAAGACTTCTGAATTTGTACAGGCTTGGTGGGCAGGCAGAAGTCATGTGAAGGTGTTTCTGCCTCATTTGCAGTGGTGAGATTATGAGTCCACAGTAATTGTCCAATTGTTGGACAATTGGACAAATCAATTTGAAAACTGATACTTTTGCTTTCTTTTGATTGTCCTCATTGGAAAAGAAATGAATGAATGACATAGACCAGTGATTTTAGTATTTTGTGAAATCTGACTACTAAAGCTGTTCTTCTGGCAATTCTATCATTATCTTGATGATTCACAAGCAAAGATACAGCTAAAATAGCCAGTTTCCATTAATCTTTATATTAGCATGATTTAAAACATAATTTCCCATAAAAGGGAGAAGTGAGTTATCTCCATATGTCTCACACTGCCTCTGCCAAGCTGTTTCAGCATTTATGTTCACTGCCAAAATATGGATGTCATACAATTTAAAAAGTATGAACCTCAACTGTGATGCCGTGACTCTTAGAGTTAATGATTATCATGATGTTTGGGGACCTTGTCTCACCCACGTGCACACCTTTTGATGGCACAATAAGTGCATTTTTTTCCTCTTTATGTGAAATTACTTTTAATCCCACCATCACTTAAGTGTTTTTCTCTAAATTTCAATGATACATGTAAGCTGTTTGTTCCAGTGTCTCGACAACTCCATTTCATAAGGTTGATCCCATTGTACATTTATACATTTCACAGTGTAAGTTGGTGGTACTCTTGTCATGATGTGAAAGTGCCTTGATGCTAATGGCAGCTCAGAGCATGCTACTAGTAAACTGTTTTAGAGGTCAGAATATGAAAAGTCTCAGCGACCAAATTCAGATTCTCAGATTACACGGTTTATTGAATCAACAGAGAGAAGCAAGGGGCAAGAGCTGGCATAAATTAACATGACTGGGATGGGAGTCAAATGGAGAGGAAGACCACAGTATCTAAGTCTGTGCTATACAACAGCCTTACCTCCTGCTTCTTTCTGCTACATCACTCTTTATCTGCTAATGGCAGGTTTATGATAACTGAAGTTGGAGATGGGCAAGGGGACTCAAGAGAAGATAAGTGCCCAGAGTCAACTTACTGTACGCAGGATGCAGGATGAAACGTCTGATCAGTAGCTCTTGCCAAATAGCAATGGCTTTATCTGTATGAGGTGGAAAACTTGAGGGACCAGTATGAGTGTTAGCAATGAGTGACTGATTGGTCCCTCAAGCAATGGGTGACTGATTTATTGTTGCTATTAAACTGGAGGTGGCATGATTTGAACCTGGGAAATTCACGTTTCCCAGGTTTATTTATTGAGATTAAATTTGCATTTATTGAGATTAAATTTGCAGACAATTAAATGTGTCCATTTTAAGTTACACTTCAGTGATGTTCAAGGACATTATTATCGTATATAATCACCCTCAGAATTAAGACACAGAATATTTCCATCTGCCCAGAAAATTCCCTTATGCCCTTTTACAGTTGATCTCCCACCACCAGTCCCAGGCAACTACTAATCAGCTTTCTCTCACTATAGATTAGGTTCTTTTGCTAACCACCATGGTTTTGAGATTCATCCATGTTTTTGAGTACATCAGCAAATCACTCCTCATTTTTGCTGAATATTAGTCCATCATATAGAATACCTCAATGTGTTTACCTGCTCATCTGTTGTTCAACATTTGGGTTGTTTCTAGTTTCGGGTTATTGTGAATAAAGCTGCTGTGAGTATCCAGTATTGGGCTTGGTATGGATATGTTTTTATTTCTCTTGGACAGATATCTGCAAGTGGAACTGCAGAGTTATATGGATAAGAGTATGTTTAACTTAGTAAGAAACTACCAAACTGTTTTTACAAAATTGTTGTACTAGTTTACATACGCTTGTCAACACTTGTGGATCTTTAACTTTAGATGTTCCACAGATATTTAATGATGTCTCACTGTATTTTTACTTTTCATTTTTCTAATAATTATGTTAAACATCTTTTCATGTAATTTTTGATTACGTGTCTGTTTTGGTGAAAAGTCTATTAAAATATTTTCTCCATTAAAAAATTAGATTGTTCTTAATATTGAGTTGTTAAGAGTAGTTTTATGTTCTGGATACAGCTTCTTTATCAGAGGAAATACTGTTTCCAGTGGGTAGTTGCATTTTCAGTTTCCTATGTCATACTTAGAGCTGGTTTTAATTTTTATATATTCTAATCTATTATATAAATTTTTCTGTTTTCTATATTTTTTCTAAGAAATCTTTTGTCTACTTCATTATTGCAAATTTTTTCTGTATTCTAGAAATTATATGGGTTTAACCTTTAGGTCCATAACCAATTTTGAGTTGATTTTTGAGTTGGTGTGAGGGCCGTGTGGAGGTTTATGTTCTTTACATAGTTGTTCCAGGATCATTTGTTGAAGACCGATCTTTCTCTGTTGAATTTGGCATGTATGTCACAGATGGATTGACCATATAGACGCGGGTGTGTCTTTGGACCCTGTGTTCTGCTCCGCTGGTCTGTATGTTTATACTCTTGATTGCAGTACCTATACAGTAAGTCTTGGAATCAGGCACTGTAAATCTTATTTCTTTTCAAAGTTGTTTTGGCCTTTCTAGAAACTACCTCTCCATATAAACACCAGGTTGCCAATCTTAACACATACAAAAAACAAAGCAAAGCAAAACTTCAAATCAAAACAAACCTGTGGGGATTTGATTGAGAATGCCTTGAATCTACACGTCAATTTGGGAAGGATTGGCATTTAAAAAAAAAATTGAATCTTCTGATCTAGAAACATTGTTCATCTCCGTATCTTCAAGTCTTCCTTAATTTCTCTGAGTGATTGTTATCGATGCATATTATTCCATCATATAAAATACCTCGATGTGTTTACCTGCTCATGTTTCAGTTTTCAGTTTACAGATCTTGTATGTATTTTGTTACACATATAAAATATATCATATTTGTGGATGACATTGGAAAAACTTTTTTTTTTATTTACAAACCCACAGTACATTTTATTTATTTTTTCGAACCTGGACTGGCGACTCATTTAATATATGATATTATATATATTTCAATGCCATTCTCCCAAATCATCCCACCCTCTCCCTCTCCCACAGAGTCCAAAAAGCATTTTTAAAAATCAGTTCACTTTCCAATTACTTGTTGTTAGAATATGGAAATACCTTGATTCTGGATATTGGCTTTATAACCTTGTGACCTTGCCAAATTCACTTAGTAATTTTAGTAGCTTTTTGGTAGATAATTCAGTTATCCACATAAATATTTGATTTATGAAATAACAGATTTACTTATTCCTTTTCAATTTATTTCCTTTTAGTTTTTATTGTGTTTGCATGGTTGTAGTGAAGGCAGATATGTTTATCTTGCTGTTTATCTAAGGTAGAACATAGAGTCTTTCATAATTAAAATGTTAGCCATAAATTGTTTATAGATGGCTTTTTATCAGATTAAGGAACTACTTTTATTACTAGTTCCCTGAGAACTTTTTTTACGTAAGGAATGAGTGTTGAAATTTTTCACATACTTTTTTCTGCATCTATTGAGATGATCATTAAGTATTTTGTTTTTTCTTCTGTTAAATATGTGACATTGAATTTCAAATGGTAAACCAACCTTGCATTCTTAGTATGAACTCTGCTTGGTCATGATATATTATTTTTATATATTGTTGGATTCAATTTGTTAATATATTTTAAAGAATTTTTGCATTTATACTTATAAGATGTAATGATTAGTAATTTTGTGTTCCTTTTAGTATTGGCGTAGAGTAAAACATAGAAAAGAATCAACGTATTCCCTTCTCTATTTTTTTGAAAAAATTTGCAAACAACTGATATTATTTTTCTATTTTAAATATTTGGTAGGACTCACCATAAATCCTCCTGAACCTGGAACTTTTAAATGGAAAGTTTTAAGAATGTTTCAGGGTTTTATTTTGAAGTAATTATATATTTATGGGAAATTGCAAAGAAAGTACAGAGAGTTTTTGTGTAGCCTTCATCCCATTTCATGTAGTAGTCACATCTTCTTACTTATAGTACAGTGTCAATACCAGGAAACTGACATGGCTTGTAAAGTGTGCAGTATGGTACTGTGTGCTTTTATCACGTGTGTATATCTGTGTAATTACTACTGCAGTCAAGATACAGAAATGTTCTATCAGAAAAATCTCCCTTGTGCTGCTCTTTTGTAGTCATAGAGGGCTCTCCTTGTCTGTATCCAGTCACTAACCTCCTTTTATAGCCCTTTATTCTCCCCTCCCTACTTATATTAATTTAATAATTATCTTAAAAGAAAATTGTGAATTACTTCAAGGAGTTTTGTAATGTTTGTTTTAACCTTCAGATGTAACTTAGAAAACTCAGTTTAAAAGAAAAGTCTATTGAATTTAGCTGTATTCTTACTCTTGCTGTTGTTTTCTCTTCCTTCCTGATGTTCTAATATTCCTTTTTTTCTTTTAAATCATTTTTATTCTGTTTGAAGAACTTTCTTTGGCCATTCTTTTAAGGTCAGTCCACCAGCAACAAATTCTCTTAGTTTGCTTTTATCTGAAGTAGTCTTGATTTCTCCTTAATTGTTGAAGGGTACGTCACTGGATACAGGATTCTTGACTAATAGTTTTCTTTTCTACCTTGAAAGATGTCCATTTCCTTCTGACTTCCATGGTTTCTGATAATAAGTCTGCCATCATTTCAGTTTTTTTTAACCTTTATGTAAGGTTTTTCTCCTTTCAAGATGTTTTTTTCTTTGTATTTAGTTTATTTATTTGTTGACTGCTCTGGGTCTTCGTTGCTCTGTGCAGCTCTCTCTAGTTTTAGCGAGTGGGGGCTACTCTAAGTTGTGGGGCGGGGGCTTCTCACTGCAGTGGTTTCTCCTGTTATATAGCAAGGGCTCTAGAGCACGCAGGCGTTAGTAGTTGTGGTACATGGACTTAATTGTCCCACAGTACTTGTGATCTCCCCTGACCACGGCTCAAACCCATGTCCTCTGAATTGACAGGTGGATTCTTTTCTTTTGCTTAAAATAATTTATTGAATGAGTGAATTCATGAATTGTCATCATATAACTAATAATGAGTATTACCATTATTATTATCAACATATCATTGTTATTAGCAGAATTCACAGAACTCTTTTGTATTCTATTCTTCAAGATGAACAGAGGATAAAATTAAAATACAATTTTATAAAAGCAGTTTTATGGAAGTCAAAATAATGTGGCAGGAGAATGTAGCTTTCAGCAGTTGAGATATGAATTTCAAAACATCTAAAGGAATCAATAAACTGCATGTTTTTGGACAACCCTTCTTAAATAAGGATTTATGATGAAGCTACAAGTTGGGGTTATATTTCCTGAAAGCAGTTGCAAACAGCTCCTCTATGTTCTTGTGAAGGATACAGCAATATGGTTTGTTTCAACTAAGCTGAGTTAGGAATTAGAACACGGAGTCTAAAAATGAGGTATTCCTAAAAATAAGTTTTGATACTTGCAGAGACAGGCCAAGAGATAAACCCCAGCCAGAGCCAAGATTTTTCTCTGAAAGAGATTAGGTGCCCATGTTAACATAAAGACATTTATGTGCTACAGTTCATGGAGTTGAAAAAAGTTGGACACAACTGAGTCACTGAACAACAATATGATGTTGGCCCAAAATGTATAGATTAATAAGCCTAAAAGACTTCACCTGGAAAAAATTTAAAGCAGGATACCCATACATTCATCTGAGCCATATGACATCTTAGTAAGACTCCCAGAAAGTGAGAGAACCTTTCAGTATATTCTAATCACAAAATGTACACTTAAATAAGCAAATGAATTAGCTTGCTAGAGATGTCTTCCATAAGGAATTTAAATGTGGAGAGATGTTTATGTATTTAAAAACATTAATTTGATAAACAATGCTTTGTAGCAATTCTTGAAACTATTATATAACAGAATCAGTTGTCAAGTCAAGTCAGTCATGGTTGTTGATAATAAAACTATATATTGAGCATCCAGGAGATTATCTTTTTCTAGTGCTTGGATTTGGGGATGTCATTTCACCAATCTCAACTTGAATGGGTCCTTTTTTTTTTTTTTCTTTTTTGAAGTGAGGGGAACCATAAAACCTCTCTGTTTTACTCCTGCCAAATATGATCTGATTCGTAAAAGCCCACGCACACCAACCTGACTCTCAGGTACAAATAATTCCCAATAGCACACAGTGGGAAGTGATGTGTGTCTATGGTGGATGCTGTACTGTGCCCCTAGATCCTCTTAAAGGCTGAAGGATTTATGCCCCCTACTCCTGGAAGTGCTGCCCACGTTCCTGCCTCTACTGTCAGCCTCTTTGGGAATCACTGAGGCAATGTGTGCCTGGCCCAAGTGTGCAGTGACCCCCGGGCACCCCTGCTGTGCTCTCTGCCTGTCCAAATCCAGCCGGCCCATCAGGGCCCTGCTCAGATACCACCCTCTTCCAGAGGGCTCTCCAGATCCTTTCCTTTTCTGAATGACCATGCTCCCACCTCAGGAAGAGTTGCTGGATAAAGTAAAGGACACCCAGTTAAATTTGAATGTCAGATCAACAGGAAATAATTTTTCATAAAGGTGTGCCCCAAATATTATACAGTATCCTATATTATACAAATATAGGATACACTTATACTAAACAAAAGAATCCTTGTTGATCTGAAGTTCAAATTCAACTGCGTGTCGCATGTTTTTACTTGCCAAATCTAGCATCCTTGTTGGAGAAGGCAATGGCACCCCACTACAGTACTCTTGCCTGGAAAATCCCATGGAGGGAGGAGCCTGGTGGGCTGCAGTCCATGGGGTCGCTAAGAGTTGGATATGACTGAGCGACTTCACTTTCACTTCTCACTTTAAAGCATTGGAGAAGGAAATGGCAACTCACTCCAGTGTTCTTGCTTGGAGAATCCCAGGGACGGGGGAGCCTAGCGGGCTGCCATCTCTGGGGTCGCACAGAGTCGGACACGACTGAAGCGACTTAGCAGTAGCAGCAGCAGCATCCTTGTTGGAGAAGTAAATGGCAATCCACTCCAGTGTTCTTGTCTGGAGAATCCCAGGGATGGGGGAGCCTGGTGGGCTGCCGTCTATGGGGTTGCACAGAGTCGGACACGACTGAAGCAACTTAGCAGCAGCATCCTTGGGGGGCTTCCCTTGTGGCTTAGCTGGTAAAGAATCCGTCTGCAATGTGTGAGACTTGGGTTTGATCCCTGGGTTGGAAAGATACCCTAGAGAAGGCAGAGGCTACCCACTCCAGTATTATGGCCTGGAAAATTCCATGGACTGTATAGTCCATGAGGTCACAAAGAGTTGAACACGACTGAGCAACTTTCACTTGCTTGCTAGCATCCTTATTCCCTGGCAACCAGAATCATATAACTGTTCTACACAGAGGAATAAAGGCCCAGCCTCCTTACCCCAGCATGGGACAGAGGGGTCACCCCGGTTTCAAAGCTTCCTTTGGGAACAGCTGATGTTTTCCATTGAAGCTGTGTGGGAAAACTGGCAGGCGGATTCTTAACCACTGGACCACCAGGGAAGTCCCTTTATAGAACTTTGACTACAGTATGTCTTGGGATGGATTCCTCTTGGTCTGCTATGTTTGTGGTTCACTCAGAATCTTGAATCTATGTCTTGACCCCTTTTGAAAATTTTCAGCCATTGTTTCTTTGAAAACTTTTCAGCCTCACTCTCTTTGTCCTCTTCTTCCAAGACTACAGTGACAAGAATACTAGATCTTTTGTTATGGTCTCAGCAATCTCTTAAGCTCTGCTCATTTTTCTTTTCTCAGTTCATTTTCTCTTGGTATTTCAGATTAAGCAGTTACTTTTATCCTGTCAGCAAGTTGACTGAGTCTTTCCGCTTTCTCTCCAGTTTGCTCTACTAGGCTCTCCAGTTAGTTCTTACTTGCACTGCTGTAATTTTCAACTGTAGCATTTGGGTTTGGTTTTCTCTGTTCCATTTATCTATTGAGGCTTTCTCGTTCTTTGCTAGGTAGTTCTACTGTTTTCCACTTGTTTTCTCATGCTATTGCAGCTTGAATAATTTTCAGTGCTTCAATATCATTCTCAGATAATTCTAACATCTTTGTCATCTCAGTGATGTCTTTGGACTGCTTAATTCAGGTTGATATTTCCCTGTTTCTGAAACTTGGATGTATTTGGTATTTCAGAGCCTTCACCATATTCAATTTTCTGCTGTAGCTATTTTTATCTGACTCCATTCCAAAAGGGGGCAGGAGTTCAGGAATAATGCCCCTTATTTCCAGGGAAAGATGGAAGTCCAGTTTCTCCAGTTGACAACTGAGTTGGGAGGACCAGCTCTCCGTAATGCCTCCACTAATACCACCTTGCCTGGGGATAGTGGGAGGTCTTTGTTACATCTCCTCCTGTGGTTTTCAGGGGAGATGGACTCATTACCATTGGGTGATAGTGAATGTCCTCTGACATAACCCCACAGGGAAGGGGAGGAATAGTTTATTACCACCTGGTGGGTATGGAGATCCACACTCCCTGTGTGACCACCAACACTGTTGGAATGAGCCGCATTATCACTTCATGGATATAAGAATCCAGGTCCCTACTTGGCTTTCTCTAACATCACTCTGATAGGTGAGGTGAGGTACCTTTTCCCCATCTGGCATGGTTTAATTCCTCACTCAGCTTTTGTTGGTAGAAGTAGTTTTGTGTTTTTCTTTTTCTGTAATGTTTGGCTGGAGTAAAATGGATATTTTCCATCTAGCCAGGTTTCCCCTTTACTGTCTTTTGTTGAGACTCTTTTTGCTTTATACCTTTTGGTATTTTTTGTTTGTCAGCTTCTTGGGCACAAGTCTGCGACACAAGTCACAAAGAGAAAATCCAAAAACTTATTACCATGTCATTTCTCAGGGCCTGAGTTCATTAGCTTATCTGTTATAATATGCACAGTTTTTAGTTGTGCCTAGTGGAAATAATGGAAAAGAGTATTTCTACTCCATGTTTCCAAAAGTGGAATGTAAAGTTTTTAATTACAAAATCAGTTTTGTTTAATTGGTGTAATGTTATTCAGGTTTTCTATCTTTTGAGTCAGTCTTTGTAATTTGTGTATTTCAAGGAACGTGACCATATCATTTACATCAATTTTATTGATATATGATTCTTTGTAATTGTTATTGTTGTTCAGTCACTCAGTTGTGTACAACACTTTGTGACCCCAGTGGACTGCAGCACACCGGGCTTCCCTGTCCCTTCAGCATCTCCTGGAGCTTGCTCAAACTCATGTCCATTGAGTGAGTGGTGCCCTCCAACCATCTCATCATCCGTCATCCCCTTCTCCTCCTGCCTTCAGCTTCAGCATCAGTCCTTCCAATGATACTCAGGGTTGATTTCCTTTAGGATGGACTGGTTGGATCTCTTTGCTGTCCAAGAGAACCTCAAGAGTCTTTCCCAGCACAGTTCAAAGGCATCAATTCTTCAGTGCTCAGCCTTTCTTATTGTCCAGCTCTCACATCTGTACATGACTACTGGAAAAATCATAGCTTTGACTTTAGACCTTTGGAGGCAAAGTGATGTCTTTGCTTTTCAGTACGCTGTCTAAGTTTGTCATTCCTTTCTTACAAGGAGCAAGTGTCTTTTAATTTCATAGCTGCAGTCACCACCCACAGTGATTTTGAAGCCCAAGAAAATAAAGTCTTTAACTGTTTTCATTGTTTCTCCATCTGTTTGCCATGAAGTGATGGGACCGGAAACCATGATCTTCATTTTTTTGAATATTGGATTTTAAGCCAGTTTTTTCACTCTCCTCTTTCACATTCATCAAAAGGCTCTTTAATTCCTCTTTGCTCTCTGTTGTAAGGGTGGTGTCATCTGCATATCTGAGGTTATTGATATTTCTCCCGGCAATCTTGATTCTAAATTGTGCTTTATCTAGCCCAGCATTTCTTATGATGTACTCTGCATATAAGCTAAATAAGCAGGGTGACAATATACAGCCTTATCGTACTCCTTTCTCAATTTGGAACCAGTCCATTGTTCCATGTCTAGTTCTAACTGTTGCTTCTTGACCTGCATACAGATTTCTCAGGAGGCAGGTAAGGCGGTCTGGTATTCCCACCTCTTGGAGAATTTTCCACAGTTTGTTGTGATCCACACAGTCAAAGGCTTTAGTGTAATCAATGAAACAGAAGTAGATGTTTTTCTAGAATTCTCTAGCTTTTTCTGTGATCCAGAGGATATCGGCAAATTTGATTTCTGGTTCCTCTGCCTTTTCTAAATCCAGCTTGTACATCTGGAAGTTCTCGGGTCCCATACTCTTGAAGCCTAGCTTGAAGGATTTTGAGCATTACTTTGCTAGCATGTGAAAGTGAAAGTGAAGTCACTTAGCCATGTCCAACTCTTTGTGACCCCATGGACTGTAGCCTACCAGGCTCCTCCATCCATGGAATTTTCCAGGCAAGAGTACTGGAGTGGGTTGCCATTTCCTTCTCCAGGGGATCTTCCCGACACAGGAATCGAAGCCAGGTCTCCCTCGTTGCAGGCGGATGATTTACCACTTTACTGTCTGAGCCACCAGGGAAGGTAGCATGTGAATTGAGTGCAATTATGAGGTACTTTGAACATTCTTTGGCATTGCCTTTCTTTGGGATTGGAATGAAAACTGACCTTTTCGTCTTATGGCCACTGCTGAGTTTTCCAAATTTGCTGGCATATGGAGTGCAGAACTTTCACAACATCATCTTTGAGGATTTTAAATAGCTCAGCTGGAATTCCATCACATCTGCTAGCTTTGTTTGTAGTGATGCTTCCTAAGGCCCACTTGACTTCAAACTCCAGGATGTCTGGCTCTAGGTGAGTGATCACATCATCATGGTTAACTGAGTCATGAAGATCTTTTTTTTTTTTTAATATAAATTATTTTTAATTGGAGGTTAATTACTTTACAATATTGTATTGGTTTTGCCATACATCAACATGAATCCACCATGGGTATACACGTGTTCCCCATCCTGAACCCCTCTCCTCCCTCCCTCCCTGTACCATCCCTCTGGGTCATCCCAGTGCACCAGCCCCAAGCATCCTGTATCATGCATTGAACCTGGACTAGCGATTTGTTTCACATATGATATTATACATGTTTAAATGCCATTCTCCCAAATCATCCCACCCTCGCCCTCTCCCACAGAGTCCAAAAGACTATTCTATACATTTGTGTCTCTTTTGCTGTCTTGCATACAGGGTTAGATCTTTTTGTATACTTCTTCTATGTATTCTTGCCACTTCTTAATATCTTCTGCTTCTGTTAGGTCCATACCATTTCTGTCCCTTATCATGCCCATCTTTGGGTGAAATGTTTCCTTCGTATCTCTAATTTTCTTGAAGAGATCTCTAGTCTTTCCCATTCTATTGTTTTCCTCTGTTTGTTTGCATTGATCACTAAGGAAGGCTTTCTTATCTCTCCTTACTATTCTTTGGAACTCTGAATTAAGATGGATATAAAAGACGTTTACTCCTTGGAAGGAAAGTTATGACCAACCTAGATAGCATATTGAAAAGCAGAGACATTACTTTGCCAACAAAGATTCGCCTAGTCAAGGCTATGGTCTTTCCTGTGGTCATGTATGGATGTGAGAGTTGGACTGTGAAGAAGGCTGAGCGCTGAAGAATTGATGCTTTTGAACTGTGGTGTTGGAGAAGACTCTTGAGAGTCCCTTGGACTGCAAGGAGATCCAACCAGTCCATTCTGAAGGAGATCAGCCCTGGGATTTCTTTGGAAGGAATGATGCTAAAACTGAAACTCCAGTATTTTGGCCACCTCATGCAAAGAGTTGACTCATTGGAGAAGACTCTGATGCTGGGAGAGATTGAGGGCAGGAGGAGAAGGGGACGACAGAGGATGAAATGGCTGGATGGCATCACTGACTCGATGGATGTGAGTCTGGGTGACCTCCGGGAGTTGGTGATGGACAGGGAGGCCTGGCGTGCTGCAGTTCTTGGGGTCACAAAGAGTCGGACATGACTGAGTGACTGATCTGATCTGATCTGATCTGATCTCTTTCTTTTTCTCCTTTGGCTTTCACGTCTCATCTTTTCTCAGCTATTTGTAAGGCCTCCTCAGACAACCACTTTGCCTTTTTGCCTTCATAATATTTCTTCCTTATGCCTAACAGCTCTATAGTGTATATATAGTACATCTTCTTTATTCATTCATCTGTTGATAGACAGGTTGCTTCCATACCTTTGCAGTTTTAAGTAATGCTGCTATGAACATTGGGGTGCATGTGTTCTTTTGAATGAGTGTTTTTGGAAATACACCCAGGAGTGGAATTGCTCGTTCATATGGTAGTTCTGTTTTTTGTTTTTGGATCCCATACTGTGTTCCACAGTGGCTGCATGAATTTACATTCCCACCAGCAGTGTATGAGAATTCCCTTTTCTCTGCCTCCTCACCAGCATTTGTTATTTGTGTTCCTTTTGGTGATCGCTGTTCTGACAGATATGGGGCAATACCTTGTGGTTTTGATTTACATTGCTGTGAAGACTAATGATGTTGAGCATCGTTTCATGTGCCCCTCGGCTATTTGTGTATCTGCTTTGGAGAAATGTCTATTTATTAATACGTCTTCTGCCTATTTTTAAATTGAGTTGTTTAGTTTTTTGATGTTTTTGTATGAGCTATTTATATCGTTTGGATATTAACCCCTTGTTGGTCATGTCATTTGCAAATATTTTCTCCCATTTATGGGTTGTGTTTCGTTTTGTTTATTTTCTTTGCTATACAAATGTTTTTAAACTTAATTAAGTCTCATTTAGTTTTCATTTCCTTTGCTTTAGGAGACAGATTTAAAAAAATGCTGTGATTTATGTCAAAGAACTTTCTGGCTATGTTTTCTTCTAGGGGTTTTATAGCATCCAGTCTTACATTCAGGCCTTTAATCCATTTTGAGTTTATTTTTGTGTATGATGCTAGAGAAGTTCTAATTTAATTCTTTTACATGTAGTTGTCCAGCTTCCCCAGCCCCACTTGTTGAATGAAGATCCTGTATTTTCTCCACTATATATTCTTTCTTCTTTTGTTATAGATTAATTGTGGGTTTATTTCTGGGCCCTCTGTTCTGTCCCATTGATCCATGTGTATGTTTTTGTGCCTGTACCATATTGCTTTGATTACTGTGGCTTTGTTGTATGAAGTCAGGAATTATGGTTCTTTCACCTCTCTTCTTCTTTGTCAAGGTTGTTTTGGCTACTTGGAGTCTTCTGTATTTCCTACAAATTTTAAGATTGTTTTAATGCTGGGTTTTAAAATTTTTATTTATTTGTAATTGAAAATTGCTTTACAATATTGTGTTGAGTTGTATGAGCTGCATGTATATTTTGGAACATTAATCCTTCGCCAGTTGTTTCATTTGCTATTATTTTCTCCCATGCTGAGGGTTGTCTTTCCACCTTGTTTATAGTTTCCTTTGCTGTGCAAAAGCTTTTAAGTTTAACTAGGTCCCACTTTTATATTTTTGCTTATATTTCCATTACTCTAGGTCATAGAGGATCTTGGTGTGTTTTATGTTGTAGAGTGTTATGCCAATGTTTTCCTCTAACGGTTTTATAGTGTCTCATCCTATATTTAGGTCTTTAATCCATTTTGAGTTTATCTTTGTGTATGGTGTAAGGGAGTGTTCTCTAATTTCATTCTTTCACATGTAGCTGTCCAGTTACTCTTCGTATTTTGATATATATTAATCTATCATATCTCTTGATAGATTTCTCCAAGTTAATTTGAATTTATAGATGGGAGGCCATGGAAAACTAAGATTGATTGTTAAACTGGCAAACCCCAAAAACCTAGTCTTTCTTCCTTTTCCTTTGTCTTTTGTCTCTAATCATCTCTCTAGGGCAGCAGAGACTCTCTTGCGCTGTGTGTATCTGACCGTATACTCAGCTTCTAGATTAGTGATGGTAAGTACACTGCAAGAGTGCCACCCCTCCTCCATTCCACCCCCATGCACACCTTGCTCCAGGATCACAGCCTCTGTTGATGTTAGGGAGAATTCCTCTAGCTCTGAAGAGCAGCTCCATCATCAGGAAAACTGGGCCGCCTAGATCCTTTCAGCTATTCTCAAGTGTTCATTGCCTTGCATTTCAAGGGCTCCATTATCACCAGAAGATACTCTTGAGGTACAATAATTCTCAAAATCTCTATTTTAAGATTCTGATTTTTTAGGATCTAAGTTATTGGGGAAGAATGTCTGTGAAAGGTACGGCAAAGTAGAACAAAGTTTCGACTATGTTAACTTTGGTAGCTATTACTGTTTTGAGCTGGAATTAAGGTGTTCCCTTTACTGCTCGGATAATGCTGGCTTGTTTCATGAAGTAAATAAAAATGGTGAACTCTGAAAGCCAGAGTGGTTTCAGTCTTCACTATGTTACTCCAACAATTTCTAAGAAGCCAAGACTATTTACTATGAAGAATTGAAGAACTGGTTAAAATATTTCCCAAAGCATTGTCATAGTGTTAAATGTGTGATGTTACTTACATATACCATAGACTGTGGGTACCAAATAGGCCAGAACCTGCTCTGTGATTCTGGAATCCTGGTGCCTTCATGAATACAACGTATTTGGGTGGGGTCTGTGTCCTGATAATGCAGCAGCTGCTGCAATAGGCCCAGCCTTACCCCAGGGTTTGCTGGGATGACATGGAGTGCATCATCATTTCCCGTGGTCTAGATGGTCTAGATATGGGCTCTACTGACTAGGGTATCTTGTGTGCATAGAGAGCTACCTGGAGGGGAGCAGATAAGGCATTGGGAGAGAAACCCAACACCAAAGGGTTGAGGAAGGAGTTGAGAGTGACCACCCAGCATGGAGAAGTACCTGCCTTAGTCAAGGGAACTTCAAGGGAGAAACCACCAGTGAGGAGCCTGTCAGAAGACCCTACAACCATGTCCCTGTGAGAGAATTAACCCTAAAATACTGCCAGACCTGCAGTGTGGGAAGCCAGCTTAAAATAGTCACAGTTCAGGTGAGAGATTTCCCAAGCATTTTCTATACTTTGCTGTCACATCCTGTCCACATCCTTCTTCCTTCCCCTGATGCTCACCCACTCTCAGAAGGAAGGAGAAAACAGCTAGGAAACAGGGAAGGAGGGATGTGCCCTGGGAGGAGGAAGATTCCAGCTGTGCTTTCTTTCTTTCCCCAGTGTAGGATTCTCCTGGAGCTGGTCAGGGTAAGAGGGGAAAATTCTGATGTTTAATCAAAAGAGTTCTGATTAATATGTTGAACTGGAAGTTTTCATTTTTTAAATGAATCTGTTGGCACCTTCCAATGTGTGTAGAACTGTGTATTACCTAAGGGTGAGCAGAAAAGGCACAGGATTTGCTCTTTATCCAGGAACAAGGAAGGGTTTGTTGTTGCGTAGTCACCTAGTTGTGTCTGACTCTTTGGGACCCCATGGACTGTAGCCCGCCAGGGTTCTCTGCCCATGTGATTTCCCAGGCAAGAATACTGGAGTGGGTTGCCATTCCCTTCTCCAGGGGATCTTCCTAACCCAGGGCTTGAACTTGTGTCTCCTGCGTTGACAGGTGTATTCTTTACTGTCTGAGCCACCAGGGAAGCCCAGGGAAGGGCTGTCCCCACTGAACACACCTGAACGTGTGAAAGGAGCCCAAAAGAAAGTTGTGTTTTTGAGTATAAGGTATGCTTGGTCAGCATGCCAGAAATAGTAAGGAAAAGAAGAAAGCTGCTGGACTGTGGGGCTGGTGTGGGGAGGACAAGCTGTGCTTTTGTGTGATGGGCCTCTCTAGTCCTTGTCCTTGCATTCCTACCAAGCAATCTGTGTGATCTGTCAGGCAGAGAATGGCTCGTCCTCAGGAAAAGCCCAAGAGAGATTTCTTGTATCTCAGATTTGTCTTGATTCGCTCCTGAAAAGATAAAATGCCAGGAGCCAATGTTCAGTTACAGATTCTGATAAAGGGAGTCCTTTGGTTTTTCTGTCATAACAGGGAGATGAGAGGAACTACAGGCTCTGATCTAGCACACCAGGCACTGGGAAGAAAACCTTACTCAATTTAGTAAAATAGTGTTCATGACCCGGGAGTGTTCTTTCTCATCCCAAGAGATGATAGTTTTAAATAGGACTGAATGGGATATGGAGGGCTGACTTCTATATCCCCAGTTTATCTTGACTTTATGCTATGCTATGCTATGCTATACTAAGTCACTTCAGTCGTGTCTGACTCTGTGTGACCCCATAGACGGTAGCCTACCAGGCTCCCCGGTCCCTGGGATTCTCCAGGCAAGAACACTGGAGCGGGTTGCCATTTCCTTCTCCAATGCAGGAAAGTGAAAAGTGAAAGTGAAGTCGCTCAGTCATGTCCGACTCTTAGCGACCCCATGGACTGCAGCCTACCAGGCTCCTCTGTCCGTGGGATTTTCCAGGCAAGAGTACTGGAGTGGGGTGCCATTGCCTTCTCCGTGACTTTAGATGTGACTAATAATTTTATCAACACATAGGATTTGTCTGTCAGAAAAACATGGAATCCTTATGCCTGGGCCTTGCTTGCTTTTTCAGCAGCTCTGGCATTACCTGTCTAACTTTGTACTCAGAATAGTGTCTCAACAGGCAAGTTCTGGTTTTTCCCTTTCATAGTTCAGTAAACTATCTGATCGTGAAAAGGTCAAATTTTAAATATGCAGACAACCTACTTCTTCCTCTTCACTACCTCGCAGACTGTCTCATTAACTGGCTCCTTTCTGCTCACACACTGAATAGAGTTTGCATTATTTCTGTTTCGGGTTGCTTTTTATGCTGAATGTTGTTCAAGGTCTTTGTTCTCTTTGACTCAATGGGATATCACCTTTCATTCTTATTTTTCTCAAAACAGAAATGAGGTCAGACTTGTTTTAAGCTTTGAATGGATTCTGGATACAGGAATTAGGAGTTAAATTGCTTTTTAAATGATGTGAATCAGGGCCATCTGTGTGTTTGATTTAAGATGATCTGTGTTTATCTATAAACCTATCTTTGAGGTGTCTTTCCCCCAGTGCTGGGAATACTTTTGCACCATGGCACTATGTCACAGGGGTCAGCATGCTTAAGGACATGCGTTTTGAAAGGATCAGACCTCATTTTGAATCCTGTTTCTGTCTCTTACAGAAATGTGTACCTTGGGCAAAGAATATAACTTGGCTCCCCTTAAGTTTTCCCCTTTGTGAAATGGAGGTAGTAACACCCTTTCAGCTTAAGTAAGAAGCTTCTGTGAAAACCCACTAATGTGCCTACCCCTTAGAAAATACCTTATCCATAGTTCAGTTCAGTTCAGTTCAGTCGCTCAGTCATGTCTGACTCTTCACGACCCCATGAATCGCAGCACGCCAGGCCTCCCTGTCCATCACCAACTCCCGGAGGTCACTCAGACTCACGTCCATCGAGTCAGTGATGCCATCCAGCCATCTCATCCTCTCTTGTCCCCATCTCCTCCTGCCCCCAATCCCTCCCAGCATCAGAGTATTCTCCAATGAGTCAACTCTTTGCATGAGGTGGCCAAAGTACTGGAGTTTCAGCTTCAGCATCATTCCTTCCAAAGAAATCCCAGGGCTGATGTCCTTCAGAATGGACTGATTGCATCTCCTTGCAGTCCAAGGGACTCTCAAGAGTCTTCTCCAACTCAATATTAATAAAGATAATGCTACTATTATTAATAAATATATTAACTATTAATAATAGTTTGAAATAATTTTAAAGTTCATAGTAAAGATACATTATAAAGATACTATTATTTAATATTAATACAAATAAAGATAATATTTTAAAAGGGCTTTCTATATAATAATTTAATTAAACTTAGGATTTTAGAACTTTGGAGGTGGCCCACTAATACCAAGAGTGGTAAAGCATGACAATGACAAAAATTACTCCAAGCATGAGATTAACAAAAAAGTAATAACTTATTCCAAATTTACTGTTTAATAAAGGGATTAAAGAAAATGGCCATTGTCATCTTTTTAATTTCAGCAATATGTTGGCAGCGCCATCTGCTGATAGAACAAACACTTCTAGAATATTTTGTGAAGCAAGAAAGGTAACACTCTTCTTTTGTATCTTTTTAAACAAGGGTGGGCCCATGTGTCATTTTCTTCACTTGGAAAATGTAATTTTATCAAAGAGCTTGATGACATATAGCTATAACATCAGTCACAGTCTCTAAGAAAATGATTCTCTAATGGTGTCATTATTAACTTCTTAATCCACTTAGTGATTGACTTTTAATAGCAAGGGATTGAAGGGGGCAGAATGTGCCACTTCCAAATCACCTCCTTGGCATAAGGGTTATTTCATCCTGGTTACTTTTAAGAAACAATGGACAACAGACAAGCCATGAAAACCATGTAGAAATTACCCTTTTGTAAGAGACAGTCAGCTGAAGCTCCAGTATTTTGGCCACCTGATGTGAAGAAGCCAACTCATTGAAGACCCTGATGCTGGGAAAGAATGAGGGCAGGAGGAGAAGGGGATGACAGAGGATGAGATGGTTGGATGGTATCACCAACTCAATGGACATGGGTTTGAACAAGCTCTGGGAGTTGGTGAAGGACAGGGAGGCCTGGTGTGTTGCATCCATCGAGTCGCAAAGAGTTGAACACAACTGACTGACTGCACAACAACAGGAGACATTTACATTTATAACAGTGCCTCTCTCTCTGTACCAGGAAGAGAAGAATGACTTTGTCTCTAGAAACACTTCTCTTTAGAGAAGACATGGTCTTAGATCTGCATGACCACCTTACCCTGGTTGGTGGTGCTTTTCCTACTCACCTCCCATAACTGTCCCCTTCCTACCCAAACATCTTTCTTTTGCCTTTAGCTGAAGAAGGTACTTAAGGTGAAGGTTGGGGCCATTTGGAGGCGTTATTCAGTTCTTCTGGGTCTTTCCCAGGAGGCATACATGTTGTTAAACTTCTGTTTGTTTTTCTCCTGTTAATCTTTTATCAGAGATGGGGTGGGGTGTTTCAGCCAAGAACCTAGAAGGGTAGAGGGACAATTAATTTTCCTCCCCAACATGATGAGTTTCTTTATTTTAAGGTATCTTGATCTTATATTATAAATGGAAGGTCTGTGTGAAAAGTTTGTATGGTTTTTCCTGCTCACTCAGAGACACGTCCAAGGTCAGATTAATCTGGCCAAATGGCATTGATTCACTTTCAACTTTTTTGTTGTCATTACAAAACAAGCTATATGTTAACAGCAGAGTATAGACAACAGATGCCCATGTGGTTGGAGTCCTGACTCCGATTCTGAGAAGTCACACAGAAATATCTGTTTTACATGGCACATGGGACCCTTGATAGTGAAGCAATGACCCAGCTCCAAAAGCCTTTTGCAACCAGAGCAGGATTTCAAGTATCTGCCAGCATCACCATAAATTAAAGTGAATATCTGAAGATATTAAGAAGAGGTGGCAAGAATATACAGAAGAACCGTACAAAAAAGAGCTTCATGACCCAGATAATCACGATGGTGTGATCACTGACCTAGAGCCAGACATCCTGGAACGTGAAGTCAAGTGGGCCTTAGAAAGCATCACTACGAACAAAGCTAGTGGAGGTGATGGAATTCCAGTGGAGCTATTCCAAATCCTGAAAGATGATGCTGTGAAAGTGCTGCACTCAATATGCCAGCAAATTTGGAAAACTCAGCAGTGGCCACAGGACTGGAAAAGGTCAGTTTTCATTCCAATCCCAAAGAAAGGCAATGCCAAAGAATGCTCAAACTACCGCACAATTGCACTCATCTCACATGCTGGTAAAGTCATGCTCAAAATTCTCCAAGCCAGGCTTCAGCAACATGTGAACCATGAAATTCCTGATGTTCAAGCTGGTTTTAGAAAAGGCAGAGGAACCAGAGATCAAATTGCCAACATCCGCTGGATCATGGAAAAAGCAAGAGAGTTCCAGAAAAACATCTATTTCTGCTTTATAGACTATGCCGAAACCTTTGACTGTGTGGATCACAATAAACTGTGGAAAATTCTGAAAGAGATGGGAATACCAGACCACCTGATCTGCCTCTTGAGAAATTTGTATACAGGTCAGGAAGCAACAGTTAGAACTGGTCACGGAACAACAGACTGGTTCCAAATAGGAAAAGGAGTACGTCAAGGCTGTATACTGTCACCATGTTTATTTAACTTATATGCAGAGTACATCATGAGAAACGCTGGACTGGAAGAAACACAAGTTGGAATCAAGATTGCTGGGAGAAATATCAATAACCTCAGATATGCAGATGATACCACCCTTATGGCAGAAAGTGAAGAGGAACTAAAAAGCCTCTTGATGAAAGTGAAAGTGGAGAGTGAAAAAGTTGGCTTAAAACTCAACATTCAGAAAATGAAGATCATGGCATCTGGTCCCATCACTTCATGGGAAATAGATGGGGAAACAGTGGAAACAGTGTCAGACTTTATTTTTCTGGGCTCCAAAATCATTGCAGATGGTGACTGCAGCCATGAAATTAAAAGACGCTTACTCCTTGGAAGGAAAGTTATGACCAACCTAGATAGCATATTCAAAAGCAGAGACATTACTTTGCCAACAAAGGTTCCTCTAGTCAAGGCTATGGTTTTTCCTGTGGTCATGTATGGATGTGAGAGTTGGACTGTGAAGAAGGCTGAGCGCTGAAGAATTGATGCTTTTGAACTGTGGTGTTGGAGAAGACTCTCGAGAGTCCCTTGGACTGCAAGAAGATCCAACCAGTCCATTCTGAAGGAGATCAGCCCTGGGATTTCTTTGGAGGGAATGATGCTCAAGCTGAAACTCCAGTACTTTGGCCACCTCATGGGAAGAGTTGACTCATTGGAGAAGACTCTGATGCTGGGAGGGATTGAGGGCAAGAGGAGAAGGGGACAAGAGAGGATGAGATGGTTGGATGGCATCACTGACTCGATGGATGTGAGTCTCAGTGACCTCCGGGAGTTGGTGATGGACAGGCAGGCCTGGCGTGCTGTGATTCATGGGGTCGCAAAGAGTTGGACACGACTGAGCAACTGATCTGATCTGATCTGATCTATAAAATGTGGCAAATAAATGAGTATGTTACAAGAAATATATTTCCAATAATATTTTTTTATTTATTTTTAGAGGATAATTGCTTTATGATAATTGTGTTGGTCTGCCATTTATATCAATGTGAATATATATACTTATGTCCCCTCCCTCTTGAACCTCCCTCTCACCCCATCTCAGCCCTCTAGGTTGTCACAGAACACCGTATTTGAGCTTCCTGCACCATACAGCAAGTTTCCACTAGCTATCTGGTTTTATATATGGTAATATGTATGTTTTAATGCTGCACTTACAGTTCATCACCCTTTATGTGCAGAAGTCTGTTCTTTATGTCTGTGTCTCTGTTGCTGCCCTGTAGATGGGTTCATCAGCAATCTTTTTATTGTGGTAAAATTCACATACCATTCATCATTTTAACTATTTTAAAATGATCATTTCTGTAGCTTTTAGTACATTCACAGAGTTGTGTAACCATCCCCACTGTTAAGTTCCAGAACATTTTTATCACCCCCAAAGAAAACTTAGTACCATTGAGCACTTACTCTCATTTCTCCACAACCCCAGATGTGCACTGATTTGGTTTCTGTGTCTGTGGATTTCCCTCCTGTGGGTGTTTCATACAAAGGGATTCATATAATATGTGGCCTCTTGTGTCTGGCTCCTTTCACTTGACATAATGAATTTTAGATTCATCTATGTCATGGCATGTATCAGTTCTTCTTTTTTATGGATTAATAATATTCCATCGTACACATATACCAACATTTCTTTATCTGTTCATGCACTGATGGACATTTTTGTTATTTCTGCCTTTTGGCTATTGTGAATATAGTTTACACTGTAACCATTCATGTGTAAGTTATTGTTTGAACACCTATTTTTTAGATTCTTTTGTGTACATACCTGGGGAGTGGAGTGGCTGGGTCATATTGTAATTCTCTTTAACTTACTGGAGAATCACCAAACTATTTTTTGCGATGGTTTGTGCCATTTTAAATTCCATTAGCCATGTATGAGGGTTCCAATTTCATTACACACTTCACCTTTGAGTATAGCTGCCCTAATGGGTGTGAAGCAATACCTCATTACAGTTTTGATTTTGCATTTTTCTAATGACATGGAGCATCTTTTCAAGTGCTGCTTGTTGGCCATTTGTATATTTTCTGTGAAGAAATGTCAAGCCCTTTGCCCTCCACGCTCTTTTCAAAGGATGAGATTAGGGTAGAGAGAATTGTGTTTAGGTTCTGTAAGATTGTTGAGGATGAAACCTACTCTAGTCATCTCAGGCAGGTTGTGGTAACTGCAAGGTAAGAAAGGAAGGAAGCCCAAGAACCACTCAGCAGCAATCCTGGTCTCTTGAAGAGTGAGATGTAGTTGATGACCATTCATCCATTCAGTGTTGTTTGAGGGCCCCACTTCTTCCCCATGCAGGGCAATTGTAGGCACTTGGAGATGTGGGGCAACCTGGTCCCCAGAGTGATGTCCACTGCTCCTCCTCCTGCTCACTCTGTCCTCTTTGTTCATTAGCTCCTCTCTGTTTCCTTTCCCCCTCTTTACTCACTTCTGTTCTTTTCCTTGTAGTCTTACTGCCTTCTTGGTGTCTTGCACTCACAACTCCCAGAGAGAGAGTCTGATTCCTTTGCTTGGTCACCACCCATAATGGTAGTGGTAAAGAACCCATTTGCCAATGCAAGAGATGTGAGCAACTCTGGGTCAATCTGTGGGTCGGGAATATCCCCTGGAGGATGACATCACAACCCACTCCAGTGTTCTTACCTGGAGACTCCCGTGGACTGAGGAGCATGGCGGCTGCGATCCATAGGTCTGCAGAGTTGGACACGACTGAACAACTTAGCACAGCGTGTCCGTAATAGAGCATCTCATTGGGCAGACTCCTTACCGCGGCTTCCTTGTAGACTTGGGCCTTCTTCCGTGTAACTGTAGGTGGTCCCATCAGATGTAGTCAAGCCAGTGGACAGCTTTACCTAAGGAGCTGTCTGAGCAATGTGCTCAAAGTGACTGAGGGTGTTTCATGGGCTGCGGACTATAATGTTTCAACTTTTCAGACATTTCCAAGTGGATCCAGTTTAGTTTTCTTGTTGCTGTGAAACTAGTGACCATACTTGCCGTGGTTTTAAACCACACACCCTTCTTATCTTACAGCTGTGGAGGTTGGAAGTCTGAGATGGGTTTTAGAGAGTCACAATCAAGGTGCTGGAATGGCTGCTTTCTTGGAGAGGCTCCAGGGAGAATCTGTTCTTTGGCTCATCCAGCTTCTAAGGGCTGACGGATTCACTGCCTTGAAGTCACATCACTCGGCTCTCTGCTTTCATCATCAGCTTGCCTTCTCCTCTACCTGAATTGCCTGTGTTCTCTTTTAAGGACCCTTGTGTTTACATTGGCCCCACATGGATAAGCAGCACACTGTCCTTGTAACATGACCCTTCCCTCAATCATATCTGCAAAGTTCCTATTGCCACACACGATAATACCTGTGGGTCTGGGGATGAGGGTGGTGGATATCTTTGGGGGGATGGTTGCCATTTGGTCTACACCAGAGTCATAATAAGGAAAAACTTAGACCCCATAGACCAAGGAGTTTTAGTCTTTTAAACAGTAAGTTGCTCAGTGTAGGCAAGTGAATGTCATTCCGTTTCTGAGATTTCTTTCAGTGCCTTATTTGACTGGGGTTTGCAAACAATACTGTTGCTGTTTTGAAAGTGGGCCAGGAAAGGTTGAACCCAGAGTAACTATGTTTGGCAAAATCACTGGAGTGGCTTCTTCACAGGAATTAAGCAGTTCTAAAAGCAATTAGGCCACCCCATGAGTCCTTCATACCTGTGGATTCATGAATGTTTGCCAGATCATCCTGCCTGAGGCAGAGTGTCCTGTTCTAGTCCAGCCTCCTCTCTTTCTGAAAGGGTGTACGTAGTCATGAGTCCCAGAAGTTACATTTGGAATGAGGGTAACTCATTTCTGAAGCAAATAATTCCCCACATAATTTGCCTTTAAAAAAAAAAAAAACAACAACAAATAGCCCAAGCCCCTAAGCTGTGAGGAAAACAGTCAAATTATACAAATTGTATGGCATTCTGACTAGTTAGATCTTTCTACAGCCACCCTGTCTTGAAGAAATCAAGTGGAGTGTTATCTATATAAGGGAGATTAAAGCACCTTTTTTTTTCTATTTGTTTTAAGTATTTGCCTAGGGAGTATTAGGAAATGCATTTTACCTGAAATACCTGATAGGTTCAAAGTGTTTCTTTCAGGAAGGATTAAGTTCTTTTCTGCTTGTATATCACCCCACCTTGACTGCCCAGAGTTACAGGATTTCTAGCCCAATGAACACTTTTTAAAATGTACACACACAGAGACACACGTATCACCTTTCACTTCAGTTTGGTCACCTTTGTCCTTCCCACACTTCCACCTCCCTGACTCCAGAACAGGGTGTGCACAACTTGGCTTTCTCTCTGCTCTTGTAGGAGGCATGGCAGGGGACTTTCGGTCTCTAAATCCCCATCTATTGCAAACAGAAGGGAGCCGGTGGCCTTTGCCTGCGGGTAGTCTGACCATGCCTCACTGTAGCACCAGCACGATCTGCTTTCCTCAGCTGAGATCCTCTCTCTAAGCAACGCAGAATACAGAATGGTAGCGTGGGTCCGTCCCAAAGCTGAGTTTATATTTCCCTTTCTGGCAAATGAGTCTGTTTCTGTCCTTCCTATGATCTCTTTTGAGGTCTCGAGGATATTTAATCAAGAGTATAAGTTCAAGGTGCTGACTTTCTTTACTCCGGCAATTCCGTATGATAAATGTGGGTCCTAACAAACCCAGCATAGGAATGGGAACTCAACTTGGACCTCACCACTTTCCCTCCTCCCTCTACAGTTTATAAAAGGTGATGGCGGGATGATAGAAGATGCCAAAATTTCAACTGGAAATAGGCCTAGAGCGTTACCTCCAGTGACTGGCTCCCTGGCCAATTACACAATAGCCTCACTGTTAACATAGTTTGGGATTCTGTCTCGAGCTTTGAAACATTAGAAATTTGATATGACTCTTGGAGCTGGACTTCTAGGGACTGGATTACAAACAAGACTTGTGAAAGGCTCCTCTGTAAAATCAGAGTGCCAGTATACAATTTTACCATGAAAAAAAGACCAGAAAACTGTCATTTCAGATAAGATGGGTGAAGGGAGTAGTCAGGTCAGTGAAATCAGGCCAGTGGTGCCTCTGGTCTCTAGACCCTGATTTGGCGAAACGGGGATAAGCATGGTACCTGCATAATGGGGCAGTATGCAGAGTGATGGAGAGAATGCTGGGGAAGGGTTGGGTGGTAAATAAGGTCACTGCTTTCATGTTCATGAGTTATACCATTTTACAGCTGGGGAGACTGAGGTGGAGAATATTTGACTAACTCTGGTGTGACAGAGCTGAGCTGGGGACAGAATGTCCAACCATGTTTATGAAAGAGCTCTGTAGCCCTGAGTCTCACGGTGAGTGTCCTGCGAGGGTCTTCCCACTGTCCAGGTCTGTCTGTCATCAGCTTCCTTTGCCTTACACAAAAGTGCAAATGTAACTTTCAAACCTAGTTATCCATGAGACGGGAAGACAGAATTCTGGAATTCCCATCTTTTGTCAATCCTTTTGCTACTAAATTTAAAGTCTCCAGGCTGGTTGATTTTTTATAGACCAGGGTATTTATGTCTCAGGTCAGTACTGGCGATTAAAATGACGTGTAGCAGTTAAGGTCTAAACTCACTGATAGAATTTCAGACCTCCCACTTCTCTCATTTACTATCTTCCAACTCACAGCTCTTCCCAGAGATGCTTCTTTAAAGTATGACTTTTGTGCATTTTATGTTTCTCTGGCTCCTTCTGATGATGGCATGTAAATAATTCAGAAAGTAAACAATCCGCTTTCCTGGGCCCACTTTTTCTTTGGAAAACTTTCATCCAAATATGTTTTCCTGTTTCTTTGGGGTGCTCAGTCTCTTTAGTTTGATTCTTCTAACAGATCATTATTTGAATGTAGAAGGTGTCGTGAGAGAATCAAAAGAAAGGAAATTGGGTTAGAATGCAGGAGATTTGGTTCTCGTCCCAGCTCTAGCTTTGCCCGACCTTGGGCAAGCCACTTGCCCCTTTAATGCCAGTCATTTTACCTATTGGTTAGGAATGATGTCCTCTTTTCCTATCTCACCACATCCCTGGGAGAAATAAATGAAGCTCTATAGTATTTTGAAAATAATAATGTCACTGCAGATTATTGTAGAGTGAAACACATCCAGCCTGTTTCTAGCCCATGGCTTTCAGCCATGAACAAATCATTTAGTTTCTCTGAATCACAGTGTCCTTAGCTCCGAGTGGGGTGATGCTGCATCACTTTTTTGTAAGGCTCAGATGCAAGAAAACGAGCTGGAAGCATCCTGCTGCTCCTACTGCTGCTAAGTCGCTTTAGTCGTGTCTGACTCTGTGCGACCCCATAGACGGCAGCCCACCAGGCATCCTATAAACTGCAGAACCTCACATGAATGTAAAGGTGGCCTGGAGGAGTCTATTGCTCCCTGTCCTCAGGTGAACCAGGCACTTGTTAGGCTGCCAGTTCCTTATTGCGGTCTGAGGGTACTTTTAATCAGCCATCTATTTAGAAATGTTAATATGGACATATACACATACATTGGCATATATATGTATTTTTCTTAATGACTGCAGTGCTTCAGACTCTTGTACGATGGACATGTGACATGCTTTTCTTTGCCTATAAGGACGTTTGTTTTTAGTTGGTTCCTGAAATCTTAATCTTTTGTTGATGACTTACAGAAATAATTTCCAAACAACATTCTTTGACCCTAAATTAGAAAAAATATTCCTAAATATTGAATAAATCCTGACCTATTCAAGTTTGTTCTAATTTTGTGAGGTGTGAATGGAGTGAGCTGAGGATTTGAGGCTCCAGGAGACAGTCTTGGAGGTGTTGCTTTCAAGTCAACACTCTTCGTCTAAATCCACTCAGAGCCCCAGCAACAGCACCTCCCCCCGACCCCAACCCCCAGGCCGACCCAGTTGACATCTATAACCAGAGAAGGGAATGACAGTATTGTATTGCCCTTTGCAGATCATCTTCTCCAGAGCAGAGACTGCATTTTCTAGTGTTCCTGAACCTGGGTTTTGGATACTGAAAAAGAAAAAAATCATACAAGATGTCAAATGAAAAGTGTTCAAAACCTTATATGTGTCCATATTTGGTATGAGAAATGTTATAATGTGAACGGAGAACTTGCAATTCATCTTCTTCCTGTTGCTAGGTTGAAGTTGCTCAGGGAAGATGGGTTATTCCCCTGGAAGTGACAGGAATGAGTTTCTGAGCCTGGATCAGTAGGAGGGGTGAGAGCCCCTCAAAGTGTCGGGCACTGTACTTACTTCTGATAATACAGTGGGTGACCAGACAGTGACCAGCAGTGACTTCTGTTCACTGCCGGGACTTCTGTCTGGGACTTCAGACACCAGCAGTGATTTCTGTTCACTGGTTGAATTTTGAGACATTCTAACAGATGGATTCTCTGAGTGACTCTCAAAAGATATGCTTGCATTGTACAACACAGGGAATAATAGAGTCAATATTTGGTAGTAAAATTAAAAATTGTGTAAGAAATTTTAAAAATTAAAAAAAAAATATTCTCCATGTAAACAACTGGTCAAAGTCTTTGATTAGAACCTTGTAATCAAGTGACGTCTTGGGAAGATTGTAAGATCCACACGGGCCACTTGGTGGTGCTCATGGCAGGGCAACCCTCTGTTCTTAAAAAAAAAGACACATCTTCACAGCTGTGACATTTTAGTTCTGCTTTACCGAACAGAAAGTGGTTTAGTTCCAAAGCTGATCCTAAATTCAAAACCACGGTGTACTGTAAAGCACTGAACATTCCTGAGAAAAGTTTGAGGTGGAGTTCATTTGTACTGTTCCAGAACAATCTTCCATCAACACCCTCTTCTCACAAACAGAATTAGAAATACAACCTGTGACTAAAAGGTATTTTAACACTAAGCACACTGTAGCTCAAGTTCCAATGACCTTCTCTGGTTAGAAAAGTGGTCACTATTAAAGAAAAAAGTTCACAGGGAAGAAAGAACATTCCCTTCCTCACTCAGTATTTCTGACCGTGGCAGGGATTCAGAAATCCATAGGCAGAGTATCTCTCTTTCATGAGGTCTGTTTAAAAAAGCGCAGAATGAGCGCAACCAAGCAGTTTTTCCAAAAACAGTTTTGATTTATTTATAAGTAAATATTGGACACCAGGATTCAGATATTATATGTATGAATCTCTCATAACCAGAGAAACTGTTTGCCTTTTTCTGTATCTTTATATTGTATAGTTGGAGAAAATGTGAGCCCTAACCTCACGCCCTGAATATTTTCTGTCAACTCTCCATGAAAATTGAATTCCTTCCTCACAAAGAAGCAAAGTGATATTTTTCTAAAAGCAACATCAGATAAAACCCCCATTAAATGGCTTCTCAGTGACATAATGGAGAAGGAAATGGCAACCCACTCCAGTGTTCTAGCCCAGGAGACCCCGTGGACAGAGGTGCCTGGTGGGCTACAGTCCATGGAGTCGCAAAGTCGGACACAACCGCAGGGCTAACACACACAGTGACGTCATAAAATCCACACTCCCTCTCAGGCCAGCGTGGTGTGGCTTCTGCCTCTTTCTCCTCCCTGTTCTTTCTGGACCTTTCTCTTTGTTCTTTGGGCTCCAGAGACCCTGGTTTTCCCAGATCCTCTGGCTGGAGGACATGAGCACATGCCCGTCTCTCTTTCTGGGAAGCCCTGCCCCAGCGCTTCCTCCTTCTCTTCCTCCCTCCGTTCTCAGGTAAACATCAGTGTCCTCAGAGAGGCCTTCCCCTGTACCTTATCTTCAGTGGTTTCCCTGCTGTTTTCAGACGTATGTTTTTGTGTTTCCCCCCCTACATTTATCCTCTTAACAAAGCTTGTAATGATTTCTGTTGGTGTGTTTACTTGTTTTTATAAGGAATTTGTCTTTGTCTGGGTTCAGTGGAGAAGGAAATGACAACCTACTCCGGTATTCTTGCTCGTAAAATCCCATGGATGGAAGAGCCTGGCTGGCTACAGTCCATAGGGTCGCCAAGATTCGGACATGGCTGAGCAACTTCGCAATCTGGGTTCAGATTGTGGTTCTCCATATTGTGAATTGTGGACCTTGACTAATCATGTGACTTCTCTGCACCTCAGTTTCCTCATCTGTGAAGTGGGCATGATATTTACCTCATAGGGTTGTTGTGAAGCCTAAAAATGTTAATCCATGTGAAATGTATAGATCACCACTTGGCATATAACAAGATCTGTCAGTTAATCCCTGTCTGTCATCGTTAGTGCTATCACAGTCACCATCTCTGGAATATTCTTGCCCTGCTGACGGGGCTTTTTCCTCTTTTCTTTCCTTCAGGGAGAGCGTCCCTGACCATCGTACATAAATCCATGCCAGACCCTCCCAGGATCCCCTTGGCTGTCCCATTGCCCCATTTATTTTCATAGCATTTTAAAATATTACACATATTTATAACATTTTATTGATGTTATCTCTTTCTGTAGAGTTTAAGTTCCGTGAAAGGAGTTTGTTTTGTTCACTGCTGTGTTTCAAAGATCCGGTAGAGGTGATTCTTAGGGACTTAGTGAATAGTTGGGGCATGAGTGAATCGGTGAGAATTCATTACCATCATCTGTCTCCCTCTCTAACAAGTAAGCAGGAATTGTGTCTGCCTTGCTATATGTAGCTACCTGACATGAATCACAGTGCCCAGGAAAAAGTGCTCTGAAAATGTTTGGTAAAGGAATGAATTTAAAAATGTGGAAAAAGGATTTTGAGACTGCCAGAATCGTACACACAGGAAGTCTTAGCAATAAATACATTAGTGATTATTACCCTTTCATCCACTGGTAGTAATTGAGATGTTTTGTGGCCAAATCAGTTTTTAAAAGAACTATATTTTAAAAGTTGTATCACCTAAATTTTATTTTCTCAAATTGCTTTTCAGTCTGGTATGTATACACAGACATTCCCTCTCTCACTTTTTTTTTAATGCACTTGGATAAGAAGATGACACTGTATATAGTACTTGCCATATCATGATCCCATCACTTTAACTTTACTACGAATTTGATGCGGTGCACATACCTATGTCCTTTGTCTCTCTCCCACTTAGTTTTTTAAATCTCTCAACTAGATTCAGTCAAAGTAGTCATTGGATATCTACTGAATATCAAACATTTAATTCTAAAGATTTCTTTATAAGTAAGATATAACGTTCTCCATTATTCATTTTAAGGATAACACTAACACCAAACACACACCATTTCCCTCTGTCATAAAGGCTGGTAGTCCAGAAATAGAAGACCGTAGAAGCCCCTGAATGTACAAGTCTGTTGGTGGAAGTTTAGACGCTGGTCCAAAGAGTTAAATACTTCAAGATGAGCATGCAAGGGGTTAAGAGTGGGCAGAAAAAGTCTACGCTGTACATTCAGAAAAGGTAGAAGTTCAGCAATGCTCTGGGCCAAAGGGTGCCAACTGAGTTACCAGCATTTCATGTTTGTGTTCTGCTATCTGATTCCACACATTCTGGAACTTTTTATAAATGAGGTGGTACTACTTTCCACATCTGCTCTTTAAATTCCTTAGAGAATGAATGCTTTTCCTAAGTTGCTGTGTGTAGCATTTTGACTGTCCTGGCTAGTTTGGAATCTTACTCGTTAATTCCCCATCTGCTCTTTGAGATAGTCTTTCCCAGCCTGGTTTTCCTCTCTAATTCTCACTGTCCCACAGAGCTGATGGTGTTCCAGAAACTTCTTTCCAGTAATTTCTTATTACCCAGCGCTCTCACCTTTATTCCAAGCTCTCTCTTGTCATCCTAAACAGGAGTTTACTTCTACCTTCCTTATTTGAAGTATTTTTTTCCAAATCCCATCATTTCTTTTTTCCTGAAGGTCTTGATCTGACTGACATAGCCCACTTTACTGATACTAGAATGAAATATCATAAGACAATAATTCAACCATTCTCCACTGAACCCTTAGCTACAGATATAATATTGATACCTTTATTAAAGTGGATACATGAGACAGAAGAAAGTTTTTGGAGTTTATCTTTCTTTTTCCCCCAAAGCCTTCATTTAGGAATCATTTAGGAATTCATTTAGGAATCTCAATATTGAACAGTTATTGTGTTCTGATTTTAACATTACTTTCAGAATGTGCCATGGATAGGATTTAGAATAATAATAAAAACTACCCATTGATATGACAGAAGCAAATATATTTTACATAAAATTAAAACATTTTCTGAAATGTTGTATACTGTGTATTGTTCAGTTGCGAAGTCATGTCTGACTCTTTGCGACCCCATGGACTGTAGCACGCCGGGCTTCCTTGTCTATCACCAGCTCCAGGAGGTTGCTCAAACTCATGTCCAATATATATGTATATTTAAAATTTAAATTATTGTATTAACATTTTTTAAGGTACAGATTGGGATGGCAAATGCTTTAGTTTTCTTGTTTAATTTACTTTAATTGAATTTAACATTGGAGATGTTAAGTATTTTCCGAGTTTTTAAGTTGGTTATGACTGTGTGTGTTAGTCACTCAGTCGTGTCCAGCTCTTTGGGATCCCATGGACTGTAGCCTGCCAAGCTCCTCTGTCCATGGGGTTTTCCAGGCAAGAATACTGGAGTGGGTTGCCATTCCCTTCTCCAGGGGAGCTTCCTGACCCAGGGATTGAATCTGGGTCTCCTGCCTGCGGGCAGATTCTCTACCATCTGAGCTACTGGGGAGGTCCTGGTTATGATTATATATGCCTGAAACAGAATGAAGAATATAATGTCTTTTGTATTTAAGTAGTACTACTCAGTGCAACGTGCTTTATAAACAGTTTGGGGTGGCCGTGCTTGTTTTTAGGCAGAAGCTTGCCTTTCTCTGGGTATTCTCTGCAGCTGCCTCACTCTGACTAATGGGAGGATATTTTCCTATGTTGTTACCAGGGCAGAGCTGGTTAAACACAAGTTTTAGTAATGTTAATTTGGGAAGGTTGTCCAAGGGGAGATAGTGATCTACATTGATAGGAAAAGGTAGCACAAGATCTGTTGTGAGTTAATTTTTGTTTGATATTACTTTTTTTTTTCCTGCCCTATAGTCAGGAAGCAACAGTTAGAACTGGTCATGGAACAACAGACTGGTTCCAAATAGGAAAAGGAGTACGTCAAGGCTGCATATTGTCACCATGTTTATTTAACTTATATGCAGAGTACATCATGAGAAATGCTGGACTGGAGGAAACACAAGCTGGAATCAAGATTGCTGGGAGAAATATCAATAACCTCAGATATGCAGATGATACCACCCTTATGGCAGAAAGTGAAGAGGAACTAAAAAGCCTCTTGATGAAAGTGAAAGTGGAGAGTGAAAAGGTTGGCTTAAAGCTCAACATTCAGAAAACGAAGATCATGGCATCTGGTCCCATCACTACATGGGAAATAGATGGGGAAACAGTGGAAACAGTGTCAGACTTTGTTTTTCTGGGCTCCAAAATCACTGCAGATGGTGACTGCAGCCATGAAATTAAAAGATGCTTACTCCTTGGAAGGAAAGTTATGACCAACCTAGATAGCATATTCAAAAGCAGAGACATCACTTTGCCAACAAAGGTTCGCCTAGTCAAGGCTATGGTCTTTCCTGTGGTCATGTATGGATGTGAGAGCTGGACTGTGAAGAAGGCTGAGTGCTGAAGAATTGATGCTTTTGAACTGTGGTGTTGGAGAAGACTATTGAGAGTCCCTTGGACTGCAAGGAGATCTAACCGGTCCATTCTGAAGGAGATCAGCCCTGGGATTTCTTTGGAAGGAGTGATGCTCAAGCTGAAACTCGAGTATTTTGGCCACCTCATGCGAAGAGTTGACTCATTGGAGAAGACTCTGATGCTGGGAGGGATTGGGGGCAGGAGGAGAAGAGGACGACAGAGGATGAGATGGCTGGATGGCATCACTGACTCGATGGATGTGAGTCTGAGTGACCTCCGAGAGCTGGTGATGGATAGGGAGGCCTGGCGTGCTGCAGTTCATGGGGTGGCAAAGAGTCGGACACTACTGAGCGACTGATCTGATCTGATCTGATAGTACTCTGATTTATTTTGGAAATGAGCTAAAAATAGAGAATTCATTTCTTCTTTATTTGTCTCAGGAGGAATATGCCTTGTATTTCTCAAAAAGGGCTGGATGAGTTGGTTTCTCTCTGCACACAAGGTGGGGGGCGGGTAGCGGTATGACTTCTACCTTAGAAGGATAGCAAAACAAAAAAAAGCAAGTAAATTAGATTAGAATTTACATGCATATTAGAATATTGCAAAGTCAGTGATGAGGCCAGATGAGCAAAGATGCCTCAGGGCCAGGAGCTGTGGAGCTTTCTACACACTTGTTTCTGTTCTTGTGTTGTCTTTTTCTCGCTTCTCAACTTCGGGAACCAGTGTGAGGAGATTGGAATAAGTGTCCCAACTGTCTGAGCAAGGAAAGCCTCGGCTCTGTTTGCTTTGATCCTGCTGACCATAAGGTTGAACAGCAACACCAAAGAACACTTCCAGTCTTCTATGTGGGGGCTCTTGCAGGTTTTTATTGGAGTCAGAAAACGTTGTCAAAACAATAGATGTTTTCATGGTGCCATTTTTCTCGGATCTTAAACCAAAAGGGCAAATAGTGACTGTTCCTGGTGACGTGGGAGAAAGGCACAGAGATGGATGTACTTTTCAGCATCTGGACCTTAGCGCACCTGTGCCTCGGCTGGGGCGTGTGTGTCTGCCTCTTAGGGGAATGACTGTGGGCTTGGGGGTCGGCACAGCTACTTCTTCTCTTCTGCTGTCTCTTCCCATGCTTTCCATTCCTCTCCAGTTGCTTCTGTTTTTGACTTTCAGCTTCCTCTTTCCTTCTGGTTTCTCCTCCTAAGTGCAGTTCCTCTCTTCCCTTATCCATCATGTTCATGACTCATACTTTATTAAAATTAGAAAAAAAACAATCTTTTTTGTTTCATTAGAATCCACACTTGTTAACTAGGAAGTCTAATGCTTTCAAAAGACCAGTTATTTATATATAATATCCTGTGGTCATGTATGGATGTGAGAGTTGGACTGTGAAGAAGGCTGAGCGCCAAAGAATTGATGCTTTTGAACTGTGGTGTTGGAGAAGACTCTTGAGAGTCCCTTGGACTGCAAGGAGATCCAACCAGTCCATTCTGAAGGAGATCAGCACTGGGATTTCTTTGGAAGGAATGATGCTGAAGCTGAAACTCCAGTACTTTGGCCACCTCATGCGAAGAGTTGACTCATTGAACACTCTGATGCTGGGAGGGATTGGGGGCAAGAGGAGAAGGGGACGACAGAGGATGAGATGGCTGGATGGCATCACTGACTCGATGGATGTGTCTCAGTGACCTTCGGGAGTTGGTGATGGACAGGGAGGCCTGGCGTGCTGCAGTTCATGGGGTCACAAAGAGTCAGACATGACTGAGCGACTGATCTGATCTGATTGTTGTTGGGACACTAAAATGCTCACTCACTTCCATTAGATTCTACCTTAAAAAGCCTACCATTTTTGCTGATACTTTTTGGACTATACCTTTAGGGGGCTTCTTGCTGTTCATGCATGTTTACACTTCAATAGTCATAAGGTCTTAAAAGAAACCTCTTTTCTACTCTTTAAGGAAGAAAATCAATATGTATCAACATGGCCATATAAACAAAAATTGCAGACGTTTGCTGTCCTCTGGAGTATTTGTCTACCCTGGTATGTAGTTAATTGGGGCTTCACAGATGTCAATAGTGGTAAAGAATCTGCCTGCCAGCACAGGAGACTCAAGAGGTGCGGGTTCAGTCCATGAGTTGGGAGGATCCCCTGGAGTAGCAAGTGGCAACCCACTCCAATATTCTTGCCTGGGAAATCTCATGGACAGAGGAGCCTGGTGAGCTATAGTCTGTGGGTCTGCAAAGAGTTGGTCGTGGCTGAGCACACATATAGCTAATTAATCCTCTCAATCTCTCTCCATATGTGTATATATACATACATGTATATATGCAGACACTTATATATACACACACACAGTCTTGTAGTCCTGAACTACCCATGTTGCTCTTGGAAAATGTAACATGCCACCTCACTTGGCAAGCATCAAGAAATGGATTTTACTTGGTGTGTGTGTACTCCAGTGTTCTTGCCTGGAGAATCCCAGGGACGGGGAAGCCTGGTGGGCTGCCGTCTATGGGGTCGCACAGAGTCGGACACGACTGAAGTGACTTAGCATAGCATAGCATAGCATGGCCTCCTAACTAGGAACTTGGCAACACTAATACTGACCGATGGCTTTTCTCCATGCTGTCCAGGCTCATCTTAAACAAAACCTGGACCCAACACTCACTCAGTCCTAATGGGCTTCTTGAAGTTTACATTTCCACACTGAGATCTTGACTTCAAATGCCTGAGGGCACTGGAGTCAGGAGACTGTCCAGCTGTTGCTGCCACTCCTTCTGCATTGACATTAAGTGACCGTGGGCTCTTCCTGCCAGTGTTCAGACCCTGCAGCACATGGGGTGCTCCAGGACAGTTTTCTTTTGCATCGCCTGCAGTACTTAACTGTGCACATGAAGATCCAAGAACCAGTGTATCACATGGGGAAACATTTGCATTAAATGCAAATACCTGGAAGTTCATTTTTAATAGTGTGGGGTTTGGAATATCTTCCCTGTAGACTGCTTTGTTACCAGGCATCCCTGGTGGTTTGAGTCACAGACCATACTTTGTAAAACTTTGACTTAGGAAAAAAACTTTTAGTTAAAAAATATCCATTCAGTTTTCCAGGGACTAAGGAGTCAGCAAAACAATATAGACATATTTATAATAAAAATATAATATGGAGACCTACTGTATATGAAAGCATCTATAAAAATCGTTACATATTTATATGCCATTAAAATAATTACATAAAGTACCAATAGTGCATGTAATTGAAAGTACACATGACATGATCAGAATCAAGACTGTTCCCTGGGCTGGCTCTGATTTTTCCAACTTCCTTGTTGAGCTCAATTTTTGAAGGCTGTGGTGATGTGATGTCAACCATGTCGAGGTTCTGCCTCTCCCAGTTGCCAGGGTCAAGCTGGCAGGTGAGGACATGTCTAGGCTACATTTAGCCATGTTGTATTTTCTGGGAGACAGAAAACAGGAATAAAACTCTTTATTTTGATAGGTAAAGACAGGAGTAAGAAGAATTATTTGCCTACAGTCATTGAACCAATCAAGTTTAAAGAATAGATGACAATTGAACATGGCTAAGTGTAATGGGGCTGCTCACTTATTATTTATCGAATATTGAAATTGTTTAGCACTTCCTTGCATTTTGTTGCATTGGGGTACCCCTTTTCTTTTTACATAATTTCTCATCTGTATCTATCAAGGGTATCTGAGGTTTTATGACTGTGGTGTTCTCTCCAACCCAAACTCTCTCTAGACATGCATACTAGCTAGAGCTTAATTTTTTCTATATCTCTTTGCTTCCTGTGTCCTTTGCCTTCTCCTGTTGCTGTCATTGTGTTCAGAGCAGGCACAAAATGTGGAATTCTATTCTAAGATGAAAGTTTCCCAGGTGAGTATCTCTGTCCCAGATTGAAACCCTTTCCATTCTAGTGTTTAAAAGATTTCCTTACATACAGCTTGATTCTTCATCTGAGGACCCAAGCAAAGCCAGACAGTCCCAAGACATCCCTACACACTGATAAGAACTAGGGTTAAATATAAATGCATATATTTATACTCCCAAGTGAAGGAAGTCAACACATCCCAGGCAGAGGATTCTTACCACCTACTTGGAATGCACAACCCAGGTCCTCATTCTCAAATTTGAAAAACATCCAAAATATATGAAGAATACCAATAGCATGAAAGAGAAAAACCAAGAAAAAGAAATTGAATAGCTTCTAATAGAACCTGATAATTTGATTACAGAGGATAATGGAAAACCAACACAATTAAGAACCCATGAAAAACTAGAGAAACAAGCAAAAAAAAAAAAAAAGTTTTAGAAATTCAACATGTCTTGAGTAAAGAAAAATCTTCCAAACAACAGTTTGAAGATAACACTGAGGAAATCGCCTAGAAAATAAAGCAGTGACAAAAATAAAGGAACTTGGAAAAACAGATAAAACAGAAAAAATCAATCTGTTTGTTTTAACAGAGGAGATCCAGAAATGGGGAACAAAGAAAATTGTGGGGTGGATATTTTCAAAGAAATATGAGAGTGATTTCCCACAACTAAAGAAAGAACTGAGTCTTCGGAGTAATGGGGCTAGAGATGGCTTGAATCAGTGAAGACACTTGGATTCACACTTGTGACATTTTGTTTACTAAGGAGAAAGAGGTCTTAAATTCTTCTAGAGATTTGGGGGAAAATGCTCATATATATTAGGAAGAATCAGAACCACCTAGAAATCACGGACACCAGAAAACAACATAGAATGCCATAAAACAGTTGAGAAAAAATAATACTCTTACTCTGAACCTAGAATTTTATGTTCAGCCAAACCATTAATCACATAGAAAGCAAACTAAAATGTCTCCAAAACACAAGGACCTAGAAAATGTAGTTTCCAGGCACCTTTATTTGTACAAAGTTGCTCAAAAAATATGCTAAAGAAAAAAAGGAAAAGAAAAGGAAGAGGAATGAGGCAGGGATGGAGGGAGAATTGGAAGAGGTATGATAAACAGTGGCACCGATTGGTGTGAGTTAGTTGTAGGATTGTAGCTGTATTAGCAAGCCTGGAGAACAATAATTATACAGAGTGGATCGTATTATATTAAAGAAGAAATGGAAACAAACATGATTTAGATGCTAGATGATATTGACATGGTGACCAAAGCATATGCTATTTTCTTCAAGAAAATAGGCCAATTGCAGGATAAACAAAACCGTGGCTAAAGTGTACAGCAAACATAAGTAGAGTGTGATACTGAGCAAGTGAAGTGAAGGAAGAGAGTATTCTCTTTTGAGTGGTATAGAGGTGATGACATTGACCTGTGGAGAGAAGTAACCATACTCTTAACACATTACTTGGTTCTTCTGTAAATTAAATATACAGAAACACGTACCAGTCAGATTTCACTGTGGGAAAAATACTAAAGTCTTTTAAGAAGAATGGAATTTAAGGCAGGGAGTTCGATGCTTGATAATCATTGAAAGGACAGGAGGAGTAAAGATTAAGCCACCACTGTAGAATCTTTGGTTCTACTTTGACAAGTGGGATCAAAATGTCTGGAAGCTGCAGCTGCCCCAGAGGGGATAGAGCTGTAGAGAATCATCACAGAAGTTAATAGAAACTCTGCCAGTCCCCAGGGGACTGACTGGCAGGGAACAGGGACCATGGCACCTAGCTGGCTGCTGCAAACTCCTGTTAATGCCAGCCACCACCTCTGCCAGAAAAATAGGTGCCTTTCTCTCTGCCTTCCAGCATTTCTCTCACTGCATCTCACTCAACCACTCCAAATTGATTCTAGAACCCTCTTGGCAAGGGGGCATCAGGGGAATGTGGCCTGAGGTGTCCCACCCCTGCAATAGCAGGCAGATTTAGAACAGATTGGGAATGCATGTTAGCTAGAAGCAAAATCCCCTACCAGGGATCAGATCAGTTAATTTATTTCCAGTGTTTAGAACCAGTCTCTGGGTATAATAGGAAATATGTAAAAAATAGTGATAAGAACAGAACAAAAATATTATCAATGTTTAAGGTAATAGAATAAAAAAATATTTAAAGATAAGTATTAACAGATTCAGAGGTAACTAATAGAATTAAAATTCCCTTTCTTAGAGCAGAAATAGATAATAACAAACGTTTCCATCAAAAAGTTATGCTCTAAGCTATAAGTGGTATAGGGAACCATGACAAGTAGTAAAAACAAGCAGAAAGCAGAAATAGGAAGTGGTATGTGGGGTTGAGTGGGTAGGGGTGGGACATGAGACTGTTGCTTTTTATTTTAAGATCTTTTTATACTGCTTGATTAAAAAATACATATATTGCTTTAATAAAACTTAAATTATAAAAGGCTCTTGTTATTAATATTATCATCAAATAAAGGTATTGCTTAAGATGAAAAAAAAAATATATATATTTAAGAAATTTGCCCCTCCAGTGACATTCCTACCCTGCTGGATTATTGAAGCTCCTTTGTTCAGTTTGAATCAGAGTGATCAGGATTTTGTTTTTTGTTAGTTAGTTCCTCTGTCTGCCTTGTGCATCTCTGTGTTTAGCCCTCACCTGCCGCAGGGGTGTGCCTGGGTGTGCTGTGTTGCCCCTGAGCTCTGCCTCCTTTGCTGTTTGGTTTCAGGAAAGCACACACACCCTGTCTGGCTCACACTGCAGTTTGGAAGAGGATCCAAATGGACACGACTAGATCAGATTTTATCTGAAGGTATTCAGGGGAGGGAATTTAATCAGGAATCCTTAGTTGCAGTGTATTAGTTGAATTATTTTACAGTGAGCATGTATTACTTTATAAAAATAGTAACAATCATGGAGAAAGAAAAAAAAAATGTGTCCAAACCTGTGCTAATGTATTTAATGTTGTTTTCTTTTTAAATAAGACAGCTTTGGTTGATTTCTGGCTTCCCTATTCCAAAGAAGTGAATCTCTGCAAGTCTAAGTTAGGTAGAAAAGAGCTGTCTTTCTCAAAATATCCACCAAAAGAGAGCTCCAAGGTCACGACAGCTTAGGACATGCTGACTAAATGTACCTAAACAGACTTCCTTAGTGCAGGATTTCTCAGGAGTCAGTGCTATGCTCTTGAGAATATCTACGATAAAGTGTGTGGTGTTCCTTATCCTTATTTCACTCAGTAGCTCATGGAATTAAGACTGTGTGAAATGTATATTTGAAATTTGGAAGTTTAAATTTGGTAGTCAGGAGAGGAGAAAAAAAGGAAAATAGTGAGGAAGACTTTGATAACATTTAGGTGGAGAAATTGCTATTTTGGAAAGTAACTAAACAATTCTAAGGTCGTTGGAAAATAGTCCCGTGTCTGTCTGTCTGACTATCCGTCTATCCATCCTCCATGTCTATCATTTTATTTATTTTTTGATATATGGACTTTACAGGAGATTCACTAAATACATATGATCCAGTTAACTAAATGTAATTTTGGAATCAGTTTTCCAAGTAAATATTTCTCTATTCTTAATAAAAAGTAACCATTTAAATAACCACTTGTTATTTTAAAGGTACTTTCTTTCATCACTGATTTCAGGAATAAGATTGTAAAAATTGCACCATTTTGGCTGAAATTTAGACTAATGTATCTACGACTGCTAATTTGCTTCAGTCGTGTCCGACTCTGTGCGACCCCATCCACGGCAGCCCACCAGGCTCCCCCGTCCCTGGGATTCTCCAGGCAAGAACACTGGAGTGGGTTGCCATTGCCTTCTCCAATGCATGAGAGTGAAAAGTGAAAGTGAAGTTGCTCAGTCGTGTCCAACTCTTAGAGACCTCATGGACTGCAGCCCACCAGGCTCCTCTGTCCATGGGATTTTCCAGGCAAGAGTGCTGGAGTGGGGTGCCATTGCCTTCTCCAATCTATAAGACTAGGAGGAGACAAAAAGAAGTGTTGTTGTTTTTCAGTTGCTCAGTCATGTCCACTCTTTGCTACCCCATGGACTGCAGCACCGTAGTCCATGTATATCACCAACTCCCAGAGCTTGCTCAGACTCATGTCCATTGAATCAGTGATGCCATCCAACCATTTCATCCTCTGTTGTCCCCTTCTCCTCCTGGCTTCGATCTTTCCCAGCATGAGGGTCTTTTCTAATGAGTCGGCTCTTCATATCAGGTGGCCAAAGTATTGCAGCGTCAAATTCAGCATCAGTCCTTCCAATTAATATTCAGGATTGCTTTCCTTTAGGATTGACTGGTTTGATCTCCTTGCAGTCCAAGGGACTCTCAAGAGCCTTCTCCAACACCATAGTTTGAAAGCATCAATTCTTAAATTAAAAAAAAAAAAAAAGCATTAATGTTATCCAATCTAGATAGGACTGACTTTCAGTTAATTGGAAAATCTGTTGCAGGAACACAGGGGCAAGTCTCTGGGAAGAAAGAAAAAGGATGAAACAATGAAAATAAGAAAGGTCTTGGCAACATGGCTAGCTTTGTTCTCTTCTCACTGGAAGCATTTTTATCTGACAAATTCTCTAGAGCTTTCTTCACTATTTGAAGCACAATTTTATTTTATTTTAAAATGTGTTTGTTTATTTTAATTGGAGGATAATGACTTTACAATATTGTGATGGTTTTTGCCATCAGCATGAATTTGCCATAGGTATACACATGTAGTTTAAAGCTCAACATTCAGAAAACGAAGATCATGGCATCTGGTCCCATCACTTCATGGGAAATAGATGGGGAAACAGTGGAAACAGTGTCAGACTTTATTTTTCTGGGCTCCAAAATCACTACAGATGGTGACTGCAGCCATGAAATTAAAAGACGCTTACTCCTTGGAAGGAAAGTTATGACTAACCTAGATAGCATATTCAAAAGCAGAGACATCACTTTGCCAACAAAGGTCTGTTTAGTCAAGGCTATGGTCTTTCCTGTGGTCATGTATGGATGTGAGAGCTGGACTGTGAAGAAGGCTGAGCGTCGAAGAATTGATGCTTTTGAACTGTGATGTTGGAGAAGACTCTTGAGAGTCCCTTGGACAGCAAGGAGATGCAACCAGTCCATTGTGAAGGAGATCAGCCCTGGGATTTTTTTGGAAGGAATGATGCTAAAGCTGAAACTCCAGTACTCTGGCCACCTCATGGGAAGAGTTGACTCATTGGAGAAGACTCTGATGCTGGGAGGGAATGAGGGCAAGAGGAGAAGGGGACGACAGAGGATGAGATGGCTGGATGGCATCACTGACTCGATGGATGTGAGTCTCAGTGACCTTCGGGAGTTGGTGATGGACAGGGAGGCCTGGCATGCTGCGATTCATGGGGTCGCGAAGAGTCAGACACAACTGAGCGACTGATCTGATCTGATCTGATCTGATCCTCGTGTCCCACCCGCCCCCCCCACCCCGCCCCATCCTGAAGCCCCCTCCCACCTCCCTCTCCAACCTATCCCTCCAGGTTGTTACAGAGCCCTGGCTTTGGATGCCCTGTAAAGCCAAATTTTAAAGAGAAGACATAGCCTCTGGACTAATATCTGCAGGATTATTTCAGTAGATGAGGCTGCAGAGGCAGCTGGTTATAGTGTGGGCAGTGGAAGGTGGAAGCATGTTTAAAACAGATACTCTGTTGTCAGGAATACAAACAAGGTTATTAGTAGAGACCTTTCATCCTAGAATGTCCCAGTGCATGCTTAAGTTTCTGTCAATATATATGACTTTACACCATTGATTTCCCCGAAGGCAACTGGAGGTAAGACTGTTAAGGTGAAAATGTGGATTGCTATGCCTCAAATGCATATAAGCTCATCACTTTGAATTTTCACCTAAAAAATATATATCTTCTGAGTGTAGAAATTATTGATATGAAGCTTTTTTCCACTTTGTTTAATGATTTCTTTAACTTTTGTTACTTCTTTCAAAAGAAATCCATGATGTTTTGTTGGCTATCATAGAAATACAGAAAAAATTGTAACGTGAAAGGAATATGAATTTTTAAATTTTAAAATAGTGGCCATTAATTTACTGTCAAGTTGGAAAAAGGCAACATGGTTAATCTTTGGGTGTTTAATTTTCAAGCTTTTATTTCTGAATAAAGTCACACATGTATATGGCAGGATACTCTGTTATTTTGTTTTATTCTCTGCCATAGGGATCTGGAGGAAATGTAAAGAACTCTCTCTGTTGTGTATCATGAAGGTGGCCACATGTTGTGCTCCAAGATTCTCAGTTAGGATTTTTGTGTTGACTGGACTAAAAGCAACAGTTGGCAAATATTCAGAAAATAATCTCCATGTAAAGCTTTTGCTTTTGGGGAAACTGGGACTGAGAAAGGCAGAAGGCTACTCTTTAGAGAGAAAGTGTTCTTTGTAGGTTCTGCTGATAAAAGTGAAAAAGTGAAAATCGCTCAGTCGTGTCTGACTCTTTGCGACCCCGTGGACTGTACAGTCCATGGAATTCTCCAGGCCAGAATACTGGAGTGGTTAGCTGTTCCCATCTCCAAGGGATCTTCCCAGCCCAGGGATTGAACCCAGTTCTCCCACATTACAGGCAGATTCTTTACCAGCTGAGCCACAAGGGAAGCCCAAGAATACTGGAGTGGGTAGCCTATCCCTTCTCCAGCAGATCTTCCCGACCTAGATATCGAACTGGGGTCTCCTGCACTGCAGGCGGATTCTTACCAACTGAGCTCTCAGGGAAGCTCAGGGTTCTGCTGATACTTGGACTTTTTTTTTTTTTTTTTTTTGCTGTGGGAGGTTATGGATCATGGGGCAGATCCTGAAGGATGGTGAGATTGCAGTGTGGAGATTGTCAACAGCTGTGGTCCTGGTCGGGGAGCTCTGAGCCTTGGAGGGAGTGACCATGAGACCTTGGCCAGTGGGCATGTCTGTGGTATCTAGCATGACTGAAGACAGAGGCCCATGTCTTCTGTCAAACTAGAAGACATGTCCTCAGTTGTGTTAAACATCTGAGATTCTTACAGAACCCTGAGGTGAGGGAGGCCCTCTCCCCACGCACATGTGACAATTTCTTGACAGCCAGGTAGATGAGATTTGGGGCCAGTGTATGTGATTTAGGAAGACAAAGATGACCAGCACAGCCTTCGTGTTCCTCTCAGCTTGAGTAAGCTTTTTAGACAGGTTTGAAGACCTCTGACTTCATTTTCTTAGAGTAATTTATATTAGAAAATTTGCAGCTGTAAATTCTTTTCTCTGCCCGGTTGAAATATAAATTTTCACAATCCAGGAAAGTCTTCCTCTAGAACCTAGGAGCCATCTCTTTTTGCAATCTCATCATGGAGAATCATGGGGACCAATCTCTCTGTCTCTGTGAGGGGAGGTGTCTAACTTGAATAAGCATCAGTTAGCAAGCACAGATGACTCAGTCTCCACCCTCTCCTCTAATTTTGAACTCTCCTGTCTTCTGTTCAGTGGAGCTGCATTCAATCTCTCTTCCCTATTGCAAGTCTTGGCCCTTAATGCAGTAGTCTGGAGTAAAGTCTGTTTAGCCATTTTAAGCAAGCTTTTCTCTTTAACAAAGAAATGCTATGTTGCTTGAAATAGATTGTTATGAATACAATCTCTGTTCTTCCCTCCTTCTCTCTGTTCTTCCCTCCTTCTCTCTGTTCTTCCTTCCTCCCTCCCCTCTTTCTCTCTCTCGTCTTCTCCATGGATAGCTGACTTAAACATTAATTCTGGGCTTGTTTTCTGCTGAAGGAGACCTGAAGTGTTACCTCTTTCCATTTATCTGGACGATCAGTGAGCCTCTGCTTCAGACTTCCCTTGCCTTTGATTAACTATCTTCAGTGTTTAAATTATAGGAAGAATAATTGTACGCTCATAGTGTTTTTCTTTTTTTCATTAAATGAGATCCAAATAAGAAGGCATTAAACAGTGTCATGTAGAAATACCAATATTAGTAGCTCAAGGATACTATTTTAATCTTCATGTGAAAATGAGAAGTGAGAAGAGTCTGCATCAGAAATGGACCTAAGTTACCTTGGCAAGTTCCAGTCACTCTGAGGCTTTTTTGTTTATAAAATTACTATATATATATATACACACACACACACACACACATACTATATATATATATGTATATATATACATGGTATATATATATAACAAGGTAATATATAGCCTTGTGGCAGTTCTTTTGAAATAAAAAACTAACACATATATGACAAGCAATTTTGCAAGAGGGTGACATTATTGTGATTGCTACTCTCTACCATCACACTGGTTATTGGAACCTCAATTTTAAAATATGAAAGGAAAATAAAATAGGAAAAGTCCAGAAAATGTAGTTAAAAGGAATGAGGTGGGTTGATGAATGCTCTGTAATAGATATAATCAGATATAGATATTAAAAATTGAGATTTTTTTAATATAAAAATGTGAATGAAATAATTACTTTTGAAAAGAAAAAATTAAATTATCTAAACTGCTTCAAGAAGAAATTTTAAAAACCTAAATACTCCTTTATCTAAGGCAATGGCACCCTACTCCAGTACTCTTGCCTGGAAAATCCCATGGACAGAGGAGCCTGGTAGGCTGCAGTCTATGGGGTCGCGAAGAGTCGGACACGACTGAGCAACTTCACTGTCACTTTTCACTTTCATGCATTGGAGAAGGAAATGGCACCCCACTCTAGTGTTCTTGCCTGGAGAATCCCAGGGATGGGGGAGCCTGATGGGCTGCTGTCTATGGGGTCACAGAGAGTCGGACATGACTGAAGTGACTTAGCATGGCATAGCACAGCATAAGAATGAAACAAATGTATATAAGGGAATTTATGTCAAATATTTAAGGGATAGATAATTCACAAGCTATTTAATTTGTTCCAGGTGGGAAAAAAGATAAATGTCTTAAATTTTACGAAAGTCACGAATCAGTTTATTTTACCAAAGTTAAATAACTATTTAAAAAATAGATCCTCCATGCTATTTCCCCTCAGCCAAGAAAATCACAAACCAATTTTTCTTATCAATACTGTATAAAAAATTCTGAATAAAAAGTAAGCAAACTGAAGCACTCAGCAAAGTAATTCAATCAGCAAGAGATCTTAGTTGGAACAGAAGGTACTCCAGCTTTAGCAGAGATAAAATGGCTAAATGTAGCTTACGGGGTCTCACTGGGGCAGGAGCTCTGTAGCCAGGACTGATGCTCACACCCAGTCTTGAGTCTGCTCCAGGGCAGATTCCCGGCTTCTGCTTCTGGGCTCAGAATCCAGGGCTGAGGTACTGCTGTGGAGGATGAGGGAGCCTGGCCACTGCTGCTTCCTAAAACTGGACTTCCCAGAACCATCCTTGCCAAGTTGCAGCTTACACAATACCAGTTTTTTCATGGCACTTGCTTTAACATTTGCTTATTCCAAGTGTATATCTAATGGACTGATCCTTGGTTATGTGTTGAGACTTCTCTTTGTAAGGGAAGCAGAAGAAAGGAATTTCTCGCTTCTTTAGTTTGGAAATTTGTAAATTCAATGATGTGTAAAGTTCCTTTAATGTGGGAAGATAGCATAAAAACTGGTTATTATATGAACCGAGTAGCCCAAAGTCCATTAACTCAAGGATGACTATTAGAACAGTATGACAAAAGGCATTGCATTAAAAAGTCACTTGAGAAAAGCAACAATTATCTCAATAATTAATTTTAAAAATTGAATGAAATGTTGAATTAAATTCAGCATCATCAAGATTGAATGAAAAGTCTCAGTAAATTATGACAAATAAATTTTTTTAAATATAGCATGGAATATTTAGCTTAAAATAAGAGCCAAATATACCTAATAGTGAAATATCAAAACTACCATTTTTTAATCACTACTGTCATTTAATAACTACTAATCAATGTATTAATGATTGGAACTTATTAAAAAATGGATCCAGAAGAAAAAAATTATCAATATTTGCATCAACATTTTTCTTGGTTTTTCAAACCAAAAATATCAACTGAAACAAAATAACAGATAAAGAGGCAAGTTGGCTGTTTAACATGACAATAAAGAAAAATGGAAAGATCCTCAGTTTACAAGCAATGTATGGGAGATATTGTGGGTTGAAAAAAACCATTCAAAAAATAGAATGACTAAGAATAAACTTAAGGAGCTTATATTGCAAATCTTCACTGAGGAAAATAAAAGAGATACATCGGATTTACTTGGATTAGGAGACTTAATTTTATTGAAGTATCAATTCTTACCAAGTTACTTCAGTTAATGTAAGACAGGATAATGTTTGGAAACCTACTGAATAATTTTAGACTTTACTTGGATGAATTAAGTTTCTGTGCTACAACTGAATATGGAATTATCACATTACTACTGGGAACCTATTTATGATTCATCTTTATTTTTTATGTGTCATATTTATCAAGTGCTAAAATAATTCTTGCTGGAGGTATATCATCACTGTTCATGCATTTAAAAAGCCAAAATGATTCGGACAAATAAAATCCAAAAAGAAACCTACTTTTTGAGATACCACTACTGTTCTGAAAGGCAGTATGAAAAGGCAAAATGATAGGATACTGAAAGAGGATCTCCCCAGGTCAGTAGGGGCCCAATATACTACTGGAGATCAGTGGAGAAATAACTCCAAAAAGAATGAAGGGATGGAGCCAAAGCAAAAACAATACCCAGCTGTGGATGTGACTGGTGATAGAAGCAAGGTCTGATGCTTTAAAGAGCAATATTGCATAGGAACCTGGACTGGCAGGTCCATGAATCAAGGCAAATTGGAAGTGGTCAAACAAGAGATGGCAAGAGTGAATGTCGACATTCTAGGAATCAGCAAGCTAAAATGGACTGGAATGGGTGAATTTAACTCAGGTGACCATTGTATCTACTATTGCGGGCAGGAGTCCCTTAGAAGAAATGGACTAGCCATCATGGTCAACAAAAGAGTCTGAAATGCAGAACATGGATGCAATCTCAAAAACGACAGCATGATCTTTGTTCGTTTCCAAGGCAAACCATTCAATGTCTGCCTATTGATAGTAATTGATAGACAGTATTGTATTGACATAGTATAGACAGATAGTATTGATAGACAGTAATCCAAGCCTATGCCCCAACCAGTAATGCTGAAGAAGCTGAAGTTGAACGGTTCTATGAAGACCTACAAGACCTTTTAGAGCTAACACCCCAAAAGATGTCCTTTTCATTATAGGGGACTGGAATGCAAAAGTAGGAAGTCAAGAAACACCTGGAAGAACAGGCAAATTTGGCCTTGGAATACAGAATGAAGCAGGGCAAAGACTAATAGAATTTTGCCAAGAAGATGCACTGGTCATAGCAAACACTCTCTTCCAACAACACAAGAGAAGACTCTACACATGGACATCACCAGATGGTCAACACCGAAATCAGATTGATTATATTCTTTGCACCCAAAGATGGAGAAGCTCTATACAGCCAACAAAAACAAGACCAGGAGCTGACTGTGGCTCAGACCATGAACTCCTTACTGCCAAATTCAGATTGAAATTTAAGAAAGTAGGAAAAACCACTAGACGATTCAGGTATGACCTAAATCAAATCCCTTGTGATTATACAGTGGAAGTGAGAAATAGATTTAAGGGCCTAGATCTGATAGAGTGCCTGATGAACTATGGAATGAGGTTCATGACATTGTACAGGAGACAGGGATCAAGCCCATCCCCATGGAAAAGAAATGCAAAAAAGCAAAATGGCTGTCTGGGGAGGCCTTACAAATAGCTGTGAGAAGAAGAGAAGCAAAAAGCAAAGGAGAAAAGGAAAGATAAACATCTGAATGCAGGGTTCCAAAGAATAGCAAGGAGAGATAAGAAAGCCTTCTTCAGCGATCAATGCAAAGAAATAGAGGAAAACAACAGGATGGGGAAGACTAGAGATCTCTTCAAGAAAATTAGAGATACCGAGGGAATATTTCATGCAGAGATGGGCTTGATAAAGGACAGAAATGGTATGACCTAACAGAAGCAATAGATATTAAGAAGAGGTGGCAAGAATACACAGAAGAACTGTACAAAACAGGTCTTCATGACCAAGATAATCACGATGGTGTGATCACTCATCTAGAGCCAGACATCCTGGAATGTGAAGTCAAGTGGGCCTTAGAAAGCATCACTATGAAAAGCTATGGAGGTGATGGAATTCCAGTTGGGCTATTTCAAATCCTGAAAGATGATGCTGTGAAAGTGCTGCACTCAATATGCCAGCAAATTTGGAAAACTCAGCAGTGGCCACAGGACTGGAAAAGGTCAGTTTTCATTCCAATCCCAAAGAAAGACAATGCCAAAGAATGCTCAGACTACCGCACAATTGCACTCATCTCACATGCTATTAAAGTAATGCTCAAAATTCTCCAAGCCAGGCTTCAGTGATACATGAACCGTGAACTTCCAGATGTTCAAGCTGGTTTTAGAAAAGGCAGCGGAACCAGAGATCAAATTGCCAACATCCACTGGATCATGGAAAAAGCAAGAGAGTTCCAGAGAAACATCTATTTCTGCTTTATTGACTATGGCAAAAAGTGAAGAGGAACTAAAAAGCCTCTTGATGAAAGTGAAAGTGGAGAGTGAAAAGGTTGGCTTAAAGCTCAACATTCAGAAAACGAAGATCATGGCATCTGGTCCCATCACTACATGGGAAATAGATGGGGAAACAGTGGAAACAATGTCAGACTTCTTTTTCTGGGCTCCAAAATCACTGCAGATGGTGACTGCAGCCATGGAATTAAAAGACGCTTGCTCCTTGGAAGGAAAGTTATGACCAACCTAGACAGCATATTCAAAAGCAGAGACATTACTTTGCCGACAAAGGTTCACCTAGTCAAGGCTATGGTCTTTCCTGTGATCATGTATGGATGTGAGAGGTGGACTGTGAAGAAGGCTGAGCGCCGAAGAATTGATGCTTTCGAATTGTGGTGTTGGAGAATACTCTTGAGAGTCCCTTGGACTGCAAGGAGATCCAACCAGTCCATTCTGAAGGAGATCAGCCCTGGGATTTCTTTGGAAGGAATGATGCTAAAGCTGAAACTCCAGTACTTTGGCCACCTCATGCGAAGAGTTGACTCCTTGGAGAAGACTCTGATGCTGGGAGGGATTGGGGGCAGGAAGAGAAGGGGACGACAGAGGATGAGATGGCTGGATGGCATCACTGACTCGATGGACATGAGTCTGAGTGACCTCCGGGAGTTGGTGATGGATAGGGAGGCCTGGCGTGCTGTGATTCATGGGGTCGCAAAGAGTCGGACATGACTGAGCGACTGATCTGATCTGATCTGATCTGACTATGCCAAAGCCTTTGACTGTGTGGATCACAATGAACTGTGGAAAATTCTGGAAGAGATGGCAATACCAGACCACCTGGCCTGCCTCTTGAGAAACCTGTATGCAGGTCAGGAAGCAACAGTTAGAACTGGACATGGAACAACAGACTGTTTCCAAATAGGAAAAGGAGTACATCAAGGCTGTATGTTGCCACCCTGCTCATTAAACTTATATGCAGAGTACATCATAAGAAACGCTGGGCTGGAAAAAGCACAAGCTGGAATTAAGATTGCCGGGAGAAATATCAATAACCTCAGATATGAAGATGAACCCACCCTTATGGCAGAAGGTGAAGAGGAACTAAAAAGCTTCTTGATGAAAGTGAAAGAGGAGAGTGAAAAGTTGGCTTAAAACTCAACATTCAGAAAACGAAGATCATGGCATTTGGTCCCATCACCTCATGGGAAATAGATGGGAAAATAGTGGAAACTGTGTCAGACTTTATATTTTTGGGCTCCAAAATCACTGCAGATGGTGACTGCAGCCATGAAATTAAAAGACGCTTACTCCTTGGAAGGAAAGTTATGACCAACCTAGATAGCATATTCAAAAGCAGAGACATTACGTTGCCAACAAAGGTCTGTCTAGTCAAGGCTATGGTTTTTCCAGTGGTCATGTATGGATGTGAGAGTTGGACTGTGAAGATAGCTGAGTGCCGAAGAATTGATGCTTTTGAACTGTGGTATTGGAGAAGACTCTTGAGAGTCCCTTGGACTGCAAGGAGATCCAACCAGTCCATTCTGAAGGAGATCAGCCCTGGGATTTCTTTGGAAGGAATGATGCTAAAGCTGAAACTCAAGTACTTTGGCCACCTCATGCGAAGAGTTGACTCATTGGAGAAGACTCTGATGCTGGGAGGGATTGGGGGCAGGAGGAAAAGGGGATGACAGAGGATGAGATGGCTGGATGGCATCACTCACTCGATCGACGTGAGTCTGAGTGAACTCTGGGAGTTGGTGATAGACAGGGAGGCCTGGTGTGCTGCGATTCATGGGGTCGCAAAGAGTCAGACATGACTGAGTGACTGAACTGAACTAGTGTTCTGAAACTATTGCTAACGAGAATTTAAACATGCGTGTCTTTTTATACTCTAAGAATCATGAGTATTTCATAATGGCTTTAAATAATCTCATCAAAACATGAGATAGCATTATGAAAACAAGTCATCTTTCAAATCCTCCAGATGTAAGTACTTTCTGCTCATACACTGTGATTCCTGGAATTTGTTATTTAGAAAGATTGGTAGATTGCAGCTTTCAAAAATACATCAGATATTATTTGAACTTGTACATCATCATGGACTGTATCAGAGATTATAAGAAATGAGTAATGATGATAACTGTAAAGTGATGGGGTTGTCTATAAAAGATCTTATCTTTTCCAAAGTTCTCATCATTTTTAGTATGAATTTGATGTAAGTTTAGCATAAACATAGTGAGTTCGAATCTGATGACCAGACATTTTAATTTTATAGTTATAGTAATGTTTTCTTTTTTAAATGTCAGATGATGTTTAGACTTAACTATTTTTTATTACATAGTTAAACAGTCATATGAGAAATCACTACCCTACTCTATTTAACAATTGCTTATTTATATACCCTGTTTTAAAATAGTCTATAAAGAAAAAGCAAGAATATACAGATTGGAACAAAAGATAGTCACTGTCTTTTCCAGATTGGAGGCTTACTTTATTGGTACAGCTAACCTGGGTCTACTTAATAAATTAATTTTTTTTTTCATTCTTCCTGTTTATGTTCGTTGTAGTTCCTTAGCTAAGATTAGGTGAAGTGAAATCCTTAACATTCTAAACATATTAACTTGTATATAAACAGGAAGATTCAAAAGAGGCTAGCTGGACGAAGGGTTAGACCTACTAATGAATTATAGCCATAGATTGTAAAAGAAAACATCATTAGATCTTGTGTGTTTGCCAGAAAAATCTCTACGGCTTTATCTTTCTCAGTTTTTCTCTCAAGACCATGCAAGAAGACAAAAATGTACGTCATTGAAGAACGTCCTTCTGAATAACAGGTGTCGAATAGAATTGAATGCATGTCTCCAGAGATAAGTCAGAAGACAAGGAGAGAAAACCACGTTCTCACTCTGCTAAAGCAAACTGCTATTTAAAAGACTTTTTGCTGGGGCAGGCACAACATGATGAAAAATTCACAAGGTCAGTTAGTTAGGGTCAGCAAAGTCATTCTACTTCTCAAAGTTTTAAACTGTAAAGAAGTTTAAATCTAAGCCTGCAAGTGATGGTAAACTGTCCAGCCATGGCCATTGTTAACTGTTCATTTATTTGTATATACAATATCCAAAATAGTGCTATTGAACTGACTTAAGGTGATTTGCTTATTGTGAGAGATTATCAGTCATAGAAATGATGATTTTTCTATGTATTATTTACTTGGATAAAATGAGCAGTGTTCTGGTACTCAGTGAAATGGTATAAAATCAGAGATACTGACTGTGGCTTTATAACAAATACTTTCTCAATGAAGTTCTCAATGGTTGAACTTGACAGTTTACCTATGACCTTGGTTGGCAGTATGTATTATTTTAACCAACTTGTGGAGATGTGTACGTGTTTCTTCTAAAGTTATGGAAGGAAGTAGATTACTCTTTTTCCATCCTTTGGAGCCTTTCTGGTTGCTAAGTTGTGTCTGACTCTTGTGACCCCATGGACTGTAGCCTACCAGGCTCCTCTGTTGATGGGATTCTCCAGGTAAGAATACTGGAATGGGTTACCATTTCCTTCTCCAGGGGATAGACCCAGGGATAGAACACGCATCTCTTGCATTGGCAGGCAGATTCTTCACTGCTGAACCACCCCAGAAACCCAACCATGCTCATGATGCTCTTTATTTCACTTAAATTGAGTACGTGTGTGGGGGAGGAGAGGCGCGTTCTTATGGACAGTTTGATTGTCTAGCTCAGTGTAACCTGCATTTATGTGGGTTGTGTGAGCTCTATTTCCTGCTTTCTCCCCCTCTACTCCTGTTCCATGAACACCTCCTTCTAGTTAAGTAAACATAGCTTTAGCTGATTTTCTATAGCAGCAGTAGAAACAATCCCTGCAATGGTAGCAGCCCAAAGACTAAGTTGGCTACCACTCAGTTTCACTGTTTCCATTCCAAAGTACCAATGGCAAGTAAAATTGCATGCATTAAGTTTAAAAAAGAAATGGATTCCTCATCCTTGCATATTCTTCAATAGTAATATGAATTATTCTCTTTAACTTTTTGACTCGATATGGGATTCAACTTTCTGGGCTGGCCAATATTTATAACAAGATTCACTGTTTTTTGGGGCAGGTGTATCTTCCTGATGTCCTGATTTTATAGAAAGAATGATCTGCTTCAGCCAGCATTTGGATGTCTTCTTAGGTATCTTACTTTTTCAGTAATCCTCATCAATGTTGAAAAATGTTTCCCTTAGCATGTGGAAGATTTTACTCTGTGTCAAGCCTATAAAATCCCAGATCTTTGCTTAGCTGGTCTGTCACTGTCTTTTAGACAGTGATGCATAGTAAAACTTGCATTGCCCTTGAAACGTGGCTCTTGAACTGTAATATTAAACAAACAGCTGGGTTCACAATAAGCAGCTGTGATGGAAGAGGCATTTTCATGAATGGAGTCACTGAAAATATATAATTTCATTTCATACATTTATGGTAGCACACTGAGGCTATACAGTAAATATACTGGGATGATTGTAATCCTGTCAGATGTAGTCATGGATTAGCGAATGTCAAAATTGGTTCATCCTTGTATACAGAGAAAATAACGTCTGTGTTAAAAAATACAAAACTGAATTCTAGTTAAGGTTCTGCATCAGGTCAGAAATAGTGATGGCCCTTAAGATGTTTCTTTTTAATTTCCTGTGAGAAGGATAAAAACACACAAAGGAAACAATTGTAAGATACGAGGAGTTCCAGCAGGGAATAAGCATCTCATTCAGTGCTCTGTGTGTGCCTGTGATGGAAAATCCTGATTCTTCTCATCTGTTCTTTCTCTCATTTCTGAGTTGGCCAGGGAGGGGGAGAAAAAGTGACCTGGGTCAAGGACAGAAAGGATTCCTCAGCATCCTTATGGGATAGCAGCACCAGGCGCACAGGATTTAACGTAAAAATGGAAGAGGTTGGAAGTGCTGGTGTTTGTACATGACTTGTTCATTAGATTTTGTCTTTTGGGGGAGTTAAAGCCTGTCTTGTGATTAACTCATTTTGGACTGACTTTCTGTTTTTCATCCACAAAGAGGACTCTGCAGAAAACGGAGGCTTGCTCCTGTTTTAGAGGAGAAAAGTTGCTCCTCGCCCCCCCCCCTAATTCCCACAGGCAGCCCAGTGAGTTCCAGCAATGTCCAGCAGAAAGGAGACCTAGGTTACACTGTTTTGACTACTGCTCATAGCCCGAAGGGAAAACGTGCTCTTTTCTCAGTGTGCTCTTGTTTAAATTCTTCTTTGCTGGGTTCATCTCTCTTTCAGAATGCTCCAGTCTGGTGGGTGAGGATGTCAGCTGAGGGGAATAGGCTGAGGGCTACTCTGCCTTTCTCTAGAGGGAAGCAGCAGGAAGCAGGTGGATATAGGTCTAGTTACAGCCTGAAGGAACACCTTGCTTCCTCAGGCTAACAAACTTGGCATGCTGTGAGTTTTAATGTTTGGTTTAAGTCTCTTTATTAGATTTTTTTTCCTTCCAATTTTATTGAGATATCATTGACATATAGCACTGTTTAAGGTGTACAGTAAAGTCACCTACATATGAACCTTCAAGTTGTGAACTTTCAAAGATGCAGCTGTGTCTTTAAATGTCCATTCACATAGGGTAGCTCATGTGTCTGGTGTACATTGTCATGTACGTGCATCCTCTGCAAGCCGTTGTGCTTTTGTGTACTTTACTGTTCCCAGGTGGCACTAGTGGTAAAGAACCTGCTTGCCAGTGCAGGAGCTGTGAGACTTGGATTTGATCCCTGGGTCGGGAAGATTGCCTGGAGGAGGGCATGGCCACTCTCCCCACTACTCGTGTCTGGCGAATCCCATGGACAGAGGAGCCTGGCATGTTACAGTAGATAGGGTCACAAAGAGTCAGATGTGACTGAAGCGACTTAGCACGCACACACTGTATAGAGTACAGTAACGTAATGTCTTTATTTCAAGCTTAAGCGTGTCTAGAAACGAGTGTAATAGCAGCAGTGTATAGCCGGATTGTGTTAGTTGGATACTTAAGCTAACTTTGTTGGACTTAATGAACAAATAATTGGACTTACCAACTTGTTCTTGGAACAAAATCAGTTCGTATGTAGAGGACTTACTGTATAGCATGATGATTTGACTTACATACACCATGAAATGATTTCCACAAGAAATTTAATGAACATTCATTATCTCTTATAGATACAAAATAAAAGGAAAAAATTTTGTTCCTTGTGATGAGAAATATTAGGATTTATTCTCTTAACAGCTTTCATATTAAACATGCAGCACTGAAAATTGAACTGTGGTTTTGGAGAAGACTCTTGAGAGTCCCTTGGACTGCAAGGAGATTCAACCAGTCCATCCTAAAGGAAATCAGCCCTGAATATTCATTGGAAGGACTGATGCTGAAGCTGAAACTCTAATATTTGGTCACCTGATGTGAAGAACTGACTCATTGGAAAAGACCCTGATGCTGGAAAGATTAAAGGCAGGAGAAGAAGGGGATGACAGAAGATGAGGTGGTTGGATGGCATCACCGACTCATGGACATGAGTTTGAGTAAACTCCGGGAGTTGGTGATGGACAGGGAGGCCTGGCGTGCTGCAGTCCATGGAGTCGCAGAGCTGGACATGACTGAGTGACTGAACTAAACTGATTAATAATTATATTTATCATGTTACACATATCCTTCCCTCATAGCTCAGTTGGTAAAGAATCTGTCTGCAATGCAGGAGACCCCGGTTTGATTCCTGGGTTGGGAAGATCTGCTGGAGAAAGGATAGGCTACCCACTCCAGTGTTCTTGGGCTTCCTTTGTGGCTCAGCTGGTAAAGAATCTGCCTGCAATGTGGGAGACCTGGGTTTGATCCCTGGGTTGGAAAGATCCCCTGGAGAAGGGTAAGACTACCCACTCCAGTATTCTGGCCTGGAGAATTGCATGGACAATACAGTCCATGGGGTCGCAAAGAGTCAGACACAGCTGAGCAACTGTCACTCACTCACTCACATACCCTTAATACTTATTAATCTCATAACTGAAAGTTTGTACCTTTTGACAGCTTTTATCTAGTTCTCTCTCGCCTCACCCGCCGCTGACTTTTGGTAACCACAAATCTGATCTCTTTCTCTCTGAGTTTGTTTTTGAAGTAAAATTGACCTGCAACACTATTTTGGTTCCTGGTGCACAGCATAGTGATTTGATATTTCTATACATTTCAAAATGATCTCCATAATGTAGTCCAGCTACCATCTGTCACCATATAATGATAATACTTAATTATTGACTCTATTCCCCACACTGTAGATTTCACACCACTGACTCATTTATTTTATAACTGTGAGTTTGTACCTCTTAAGCTCATTCATTTGTTATCTTTTACCCTCCTACTCCCCCTGCCTCTGGCAACTGTCTGTTTGTTTTCTGTGATTCTGTATCAGTTTTGTTAAATTTGTTTATATGTTTTGTTTTTAGATTCCACATATAAGTCAAATCATATGGTATTTGTCTTCCTGTGTTTGACTTATTTCACTTAGCATAATACCTTCTAGTCTATCCATATAGTTGCATATGGTGTGATTTCGTTTTATAAAGACTAATACTTCAGCATGTGTATGTACGTGGGTGTGTGTATATAATGCTTTTGACATTCTGTTTTGCATCCTTTTGTTTTCTTATCCCTTAACTACTTATTATCAGATCAGATCAGATCAGTCGCTCAGTCGTGTCCGACCCTTCGTGACCCCATGAACCGCAGCACGCCAGGCCTCCCTGTCCATCACCAGCTCCCGGAGGTCACCCAGACTCACACCCATCAAGTCAGTGATGCCATCCAGCCATCTCATCCTCTATCGTCCTCTTCTCCTCCTGCCCTCAATCCCTCCCAGCATCAGACTCTTCTCCAATGAGTCAACTCTTCGCATGAGGTGGCCAAAATACTGGAGTTTCAGCTTTAGCATCATTCCTTCCAAAGAAATTCCAGGATTGATCTCCTTCAGAATGGACTGGTTGGATCTTCTTGCAGTCCAAGGGACTCTCAAGAGTCTTCTCCAACACCACAGTTCAAAAGCATCAATTCTTCGGCTCTCAGCCTTCTTCACAGTCCAGCTCTCACATCCATACATGACCACAGGAAAGACAATAGCCTTGATTAGGCGAATCTTTGTTGGCAAAGTAATGTCTCTGCTTTTGAATATGCTATCTAGGTTGGTCATAACTTTCCTTCCAAAGAGTAAGCGTCTTTTAATTTCATGGCTGCAGTCACCATCTGCAGTGATTTTGGAGCCCAGAAAAACAAAGTCTGACACTGTTTCCACTGTTTCCCCATCTATTTCCCATGTAGTGATGGGACCAGATGCCATGATCTTCGTTTTCTGAATGTTGAGCTTTAAGCCAACCTTTTCACTCTCCACTTTCACTTTCATCAAGAGGCTTTTCAGCCCCTCTTCACTTTCTGCCATAAGAGTGGTGTCATCTGCATATCTGAGGTTATTGGTATTTCTCCCAGCAATCTTGATTCCACTTCTGTTTCTTCCAGTCCAGCATTTCTCATGATGTACTCTGCACATAAGTTAAATAAACATGGTGACAATATGCAGCCTTGACGTACTCCTTTTCCTATTTGGAACCAGTCTGTTGTTCCATGACCAGTTCTAACTGTTGCTTCCTGACCTGCATACAGATTTCTCAAGAGGCAGATCAGGTGGTCTTGTATTCCCATCTCTTTCAGAATTTTCCATAGTTTATTGTGATCCACACAGTCAAAGGCTTTGGCATAGTCAATAAAGCAGAAATAGATGTTTTTCTGGAACTCTCTTGCTTTTTCTATAGATATAGATAATATTACGTTTGTCTTTTAACCTTCCTACTAACTTTCTGCATGGTTGATTTCCTGTCTTTACCTTATATTTGCTTTTACCAATAAGATTTTTCCTTTTGTAATTTTCATATTTCTAGTTGTGGTCTTTCTTTTCTGCTTAGAGAAGTCCCTTTAACATTTCTTGTAAAGCCTGTTTAGTGGTGCTGAACTCTTGGCTTTTGCTGGTCTGTAAAACTCTTTATCTCTCCTTCAAATTTGAATGGTAACCTTGCTGCACAGAGTATTCTTGGTTGTAGGCTTTTTCCTTTCATCATTTTAAATATATCATGACACTCTCTGCTGGCCTGCAGAGTTTCTGCTGAAAAGTCAGCTGATAGCCTTATGAGCATTCTCTTGTATGTAACTAGTTGCTTTTCCTTTGTTCTTAATATCCTTGGTTTAATTTTTGTCATTTTAATTGCAAAGTGTCATGGTGTGGTACTCTTTGAATTCATCCTGTTTATGACTCTCTGTGCTTCCTAGACTTTTTCTTTCCTGTATCAGAGAAGTTTAAGCTCTTATGTCTTCAAATATGTTCTCTACCTCTTTCTGTATCTCTTCTTCTTCTGGGAAGAGATAATAATGTAAATTGTAGTATGTTTGATGTTTTCCCAGAGATCTCTTAAACTGTCCTCATTAAAAAAAATTCTTCTCCTTTATTTCTGTTCATTGTGAGTAATTTCCAGCATTTCTGTCCTTCAGTTCACTGACGCATTCCTCTACATTATCTAACCTACTGTTGATTCCTTCTAGTGCATTTTAAAGTGTCAGTTAATATATTCTTTGGCTGTTTGGTTCTTTATATTTTCTACCTCAGTGTTAAACTTCTCACTGTGTATGTCCATTCTTCTCCCAAGTTGTTTGAGCATCTTAATGATCATTACTGTGAACTCTCTATTGGGTAGATTGGTTATCTCCACTTAGCCATTCTTCTGGGATTTTACCCTTTTCCTCCATTTAAAAAAGATTCTACTGTCATCTCATTTTTCCCAGGTGAGGTAGTAAGCCCAGGGTCTTTCTACTCTGCCATTTTGGCCATTCCCCCAAAGTTTCTGTTTTAGAATTGAATATCATGCATGCACACACACACACACACAGGAAGACTATTAGAAAACATGAGAGACACATTTTGGGGTGACTTAGTCTATGACAAGTACCAGTAGTGGGCTCAGGAATCCTGGCCATCTCTCTTCATCTTGGACATACTATTAACAATTATGTAAGTCTCTCTCATAGAACTTCGTCTGTGGCACTTAACACTTCCTTGTTTTACTCTCCAGTATTCAAGCTGGACTGGAGGAAACACAAGCTGGAATCAAGATTGCTGGGAGAAATATCAATAACCTCAGATATGCAGATGACACCACCCTTATGGCAGAAAGTGAAGAGGACTAAAAAGCCTCTTGATGAAAGTGAAAGAGGAGAGTGAAAAAGTTGGCTTAAAGCTCAACATTCAGAAAACGAAGATCATGACATTCAGAAAACAAAGATCATGGCATCCGGTCCCATCACTTCATGGGGAATAGATGGGGAAACAGTGGAAACACTGTCAGACTTTATTTTTCTGGGCTCCAAAATCACTACAGATGGTGACTGCAGCCATGAAATTAAAAGACGCTTACTCCTTGGAAGGAAAGTTATGACCAACCTAGATAGCATATTCAAAAGCAGAGACATTACTTTGCCAACAAAGCTTTGTCTAGTCAAGGCTATGGTTTTTCCAGTGGTCATGTATGGATGTGAGAGTTGGACTGTGAAAAAGGCTGAGTGCCAAAGAATTGATGCTTTTGAACTGTGGTGTTGGAGAAGACTCTTGAGAGTCCCTTGGACTGCAAGGAGATCCAACCAGTCCATTCTGAAGGAGATCAGCCCTGGGATTTCTTTGGAAGGAAGATGCTAAAGCTGAAACACCAGTACTTTGGCCACCTCATGCGAAGAGTTGACTCATTGGAGAAGACTCTGATGCTGGGAGGGATTGGGGGCAAGAGGAGGAAGGGACAACAGAGGATGAGATGGCTGGATGGAATCACTGACTCGATGGACGTTAGTCTCAGTGAACTCCGGGAGTTGGTGATGGACAGGAAGGCCTGGCATGCTGCGATTCATGGGGTCACAAAGAGTCGGACACGACTGAGCGACTGATCTGATCTGATTCAAGCTGGTGGCTCATTGGTAAAGAATCTGTCTGCCAATATAGGAGACCCAGGTTCAATCCCTGGGTCAGGAAAATCCCCTGAAGGAGGAAATGGCAATCCACTCCAGTATTCTTGCCTGGGAAATCTCATGAACAGAGGAGCCTGGTGGGTTACAGTCCATGGGGTTGCAAAAAGTTAGACATGACAGCACACACACATCTTTTTTAGGCTAAAAGCTAGTTGGGGACTGTATCTATATTTGATTCACCTCTAATTCCCAACAGTGCTTTCCCATAATAGCAACTCAAGTATTTGTTGAGTAACAAATACTATTTATATCATCATTTACACTAGCCCGAGGAAATAATTCAAAATAAATTGACAACTGGTTCTTTGATAGAGCATGTTTGATTGGATACCTATAGAGTTACAGATTAGAATTAATGTCCCGGTAGCACCTGCATTCTTCAAAAAAGCAATTTATTATAGAAAATTCAGATCAGATCAGATCAGATCAGTTGCTCAGTCATGTCCGACTCTTTGCGACCCCATGAACTGCAGCACGCCAGGCCTCCCTGTCCATCACCAGCTCTTGGAGGTCACTCAGACTCACATCCATCAAGTCAGTGATGCCATCCAGCCACCTCATCCTCTGTCGTCCCCTTCTCCTCCTGCCCTCAATCCCTCCCAGCATCAGAGTCTTCTCCAATGAGTCAACTCTTCGCATGAGGTGGCCAAAATACTGGAGTTTCAGCTTTAGCATCATTCCCTCCAAAGAAATTCCAGGATTGATCTCCTTCAGAATGGACTGGTTGGATCTCCTTGCAGTCCAAGGGACTCTCAAGAGTCTTCTCCAACACCACAGTTCAAAAGCATCAATTCTTCGGCACTCAGCCTTCTTCACAGTCCAGCTCTCACATCCATACATGGCCACAGGAAAGACCATAGCCTTGACTAGGCGAACCTTTGTTGGTAAAATAATGTCTCTGCTTTTGAATATGCTATCTAGGTTGGTCATAACTTTCCTTCCAAGGAGTAAGCGTCTTTTAATTTCATGGCTACAGTCACCATCTGCAGTGATTTTGGAGCCCAGAAAAACAAAGTCTGACACTGTTTCCACTGTTTCTCCATCTATTTCCCATATAGTGATGGGACCAGATGCCATGATCTTCGTTTTCTGAATGTTGAGCTTTAAGCCAACCTTTTCACTCTCCACTTTCACTTTCATCAAGAGGCTTTTTAGCCCCTCTTCACTTTCTGCCATAAGGGTGGTGTCATCTGCATATCTGAGGTTATTGATATTTCTCCCGGCAATCTTGATTCCAACTTGTGTTTCTTCCAGTCCAGCATTTCTCATGATGTACTCTGCATATAAGTTAAATAAACATGGTGACAATATGCAGCCTTGATGTACTGCTTTTCCTATTTGGAACCAGTCTGTTGTTCCATGACCAGTTCTAACTGTTGCTTCCTGACCTGCATACAGATTTCTCAAGAGGCAGATCAGGTGGTCTGGTATTCCCATCTCTTTCAGAATTTTCCATAGTTTATTGTGATCTACACAGTCAAAGGCTTTGGCATAGTCAATAAAGCAGATTAGGTGCACATAAAAGTAAATTGAAGAGTATGAGCAGCTTAATTTACACATCACTGAGCTTCAGTAATGATCCCCATGTGAACAATCTCATTTCCTCTCTACGCCTACCCAGCCTTCCCGAAAACCGTCAGATTACTCTGAAACAATCCAAACATCTTTTTACCTCAGCTACAAATACTTTTAATACTAAATATATTTTAAATACTGTATTGGACAACTTTTTAGATTCTCTTGTTCTGAGAGAATAAATATTATTGTAGTGGAAAAGGTCAGTTTTCATCCCAATCCCAAAGAAAGGCAATGCCAAAGAATGCTCAAACTACCGCACAATTGCACTCATCTCACATGCTAGTAAAGTAATGCTCAAAATTCTCCAAGCCAGGCTTCAGCAGTATGTGAACTGTGAACTTCCTGATGTTCAAGCTGGATTTAGAAAAGGCAGAGGAACCAGAGATCAAATTGCCAACATCCGCTGGATCATGGAAAAAGCAAGAGAGTTCCAGAAAAACATCTATTTCTGCTTTATTAACTATGCCAAAGCCTTTGACTGTGTGGATCACAATAAACTGTGGAAAATTCTGAAAGAGATGGGAATACCAGACCACCTGATCTGCCTCTTGAGAAATTTGTATGCAGGTCAGGAAGCAACAGTTAGAACTGGTCATGGAACAACAGACTGGTTCCAAATAGGAAAAGGAGTACGTCAAGGCTGTATATTGTCACCATGTTTATTTAACTTATATGCAGAGTACATCATGAGAAATGCTGGACTGGAAGAAACACAAGCTGGAATAAAGATTGCCAGGAGAAATATCAATAACCTCAGATATGCAAATGATACCACCCTTATGGCAGAAAATGAAGAGGAACTCAAAAGCCTCTTGATGAAAGTGAAAGTGGAGAGTGAAAAGGTTGGCTTAAAGCTCAACATTCAGAAAACGAAGATCATGGCATCTGGTCCCATCACTATATGGGAAATAGATGGAGAAACAGTGGAAACAGTGTCAGACTTTGTTTTTCTGGGCTCCAAAATCACTGCAGATGGTGACTGTAGCCATGAAATTAAAAGATGCTTACTCCTTGGAAGGAAAGTTATGACCAACCTAGATAGCATATTCAAAAGCAGAGACATCACTTTGCCAACAAAGGTTTGCCTAGTCAAGGCTATGGTCTTTCCTGTGGCCATGTATGGATGTGAGAGCTGGACTGTGAAGAAGGCTGAGTGCCGAAGAATTGATGCTTTTGAACTGTGGTGTTGGAGAAGACTCTTGAGAGTCCCTTGGACTGCAAGGAGATCCAACCAGTCCATTCTGAAGGAGATCAATCCTGGGATTTCTTTGGAGGGAATGATGCTAAAGCTGAAACTCCAGTATTTTGGCCATCTCATGTGAAGAGTTGACTCATTGGAGAAGACTGTGATGCTGGGAGGGATTGAGGGCAGGAGGAGAAGGGGACGACAGAGGATGAGGTGGCTGGATGGCATCACTGACTCGATGAATGTGAGTCTGAGTGACCTCCGAGAGCTGGTGATGGATAGGGAGGCCTGGTGTGCTGCAGTTCATGGGATCGCAAAGAGTCGGACACGACTGAATGACTGATCTGATCTGATCTGATGCTTTGGGGTGTTTATGGAGCCAAACTGGCTAAATTTTATAGAGTTCAGTGTTGAACCATCCGAGGCTCACTGTGAATCCCATGGTGAGGTGGTTAGAGTTGCGATGACCTGGTTGTACGAGATGACTTGATAGAAGAGCCTAAAATAAAACAAAGTGAAGGAAGTTCATGTATTCTTTGTCACTATGATTGAAGTACTAAAATGCCAAAGTAGAATCAATTTTCCAGACCAAGCTCAATTTTAGTAATAAGTTGTTGTGGTCAACACACCAAGTGGCACCTAGTCTTGGCTCTGTCATAGACACCACTTTGAACGTCTGGGATGGTTAAAGCATGACCCCCGCTCCCACCCCTGAAATCACCACAGGGAAAATCCAAGTGGAGAGCGGATCCTATACTCTGTTGTCCCTGTGTGTATCAGTCTCCCAACCACTTACAGCTGGGTTCCCTGTGACTCAGCTTGGTGGAATCACCATCATTTCCAAGCAACTCCTGAGAATTCTGCTAAAAATCTTTGTGGGCATCATGTTTGTATCTCTACAACAGACCTAGTACTACGTCTGTAGGTGCTTGATAAGTACCTGAAATCTTTTCCTCAATTTTCCTCAAGTGGTGAGTGGAAATAGGGTGTCACTTAGAAATCAGAGCAGCAATGGGCACATTGAAGCTTTTCATGAAATACGGCTTAACTGTTTTTAGAAAATTCATCAGAGATGTATTTTTGGCATGTGGCAAATCATCAAAATGATGGATGACTGTGTTGTAATTTTATATGGTCAAAATATCTGTCTATGTAGATATATACACACATACTTCGGATAAGTTTGTATAAAACAGGTGTATTTGAGATGTGTAATGGGTACATAGTGGCAGGTGGAGAATGGTTCCTAAGTGGTCAGAGGGAATGTGTTAATGGAATCTTTCCAGCAGTGGCACTGATAAAAATAGATTCCCTCTGGGAAATTTTTCTTGGCAGAGAGCATTAAGCAGTCATATTATCATTCACAGTATTGTAATGGGAGAAAAATAAGGAAAGAGTTTGACATGGGTTTGTGATACAGAAAAGTTCTCTGGGCTCATGTAATTCCCAGGACACTTATTTAAATGATCTGTCTATAGATTTTTATTGTCTTCAGAATTAATGAGTTATTATGACAGTTCTTAGGGCTGATGGCAGAAGGTGTTGACATATTTGGTGCATGTAAATGTATGCTGCCTACCAATCACTTTTCTTCCACATGGGCTAGGAAGGGATTACGTGATGAGTAACTGGAGCAAAATCCCTTCTTGCAAAATAGAACTCAGGTCAAAGACCAAATTAGGGTATATGACTTAGTTTATTTATTTTGGATGGTATTTTACTTTTATTTTGTTTTTATACCATAGGGTCTCATGAATTGTCTATTTTATACATAGTATCAATAGTGTGCACATGTCAGTCCTAATCTCCCAATTCATCTCACCGCCACCTTTGCCCTCTTGGTATCCATACACTTGTTCTCTACATCCGTGTCTCTATTTCTGCTTTATGAATAAGATGGTCTATACCGTTTTGTTTTTTTTTTCAGGTTCCACATATATGCCTTAATGTATGATATTTGTTTTTCTCTCTTTCTGACTTACTTCACTCTCTATGACAGTATGACTTAGTTGAGAGGTTCACGTTAAACTTCCTCTTCCATCCACCTTTCTTCCTCTCTCTTCTAAAACTTGGGACTCATATGTTTAGGTGTGCCCTGGGATAGAGAGAGATGGGATGGGGCTGTATAACATCTGAGAGTGAGGGTGGACACAGGCCACCAAATGGATGTTGCAGCTCAGCTCTTCAATTCTGCTACAAGGGAGAGCAAGAGGAGTTTCAGAAGGGCATGATTCATAGGTCCTTGCCTTGTGAGGCATAGCCATCCTGCCCAAGAGGCACCGTGACCCATCAGTTCCTCCGTTTCTGACCAACCTGATGAGCACCTCCTCCTGTTTGGCAGAGGGGAGCTAGGAGGGAGATGGGCAGAGACACAAAGGGTACATGATGGTAGCTTCCCTTCTGTTATTCATTAGTGGCTAATAGACCACATTAAAGCATTGCCTGTAACTAATGTTTCTGCAGACTCACCAGAGAAATAAGGTCACTGCACATCTAGATTTTGCTGGTTTAATACTTAGATCCATTAAAACAGAAACTCCATTGCCCTGAGCATTACCTCCAGGTATTTCCGGATGCAGCGAAATCACGTGGGCATCATTTCTGTACTAGTTTTCTACTCTGTTTTGGGCTCAAAATGACCTTGCATCAGCTTTTTTTTTCAGGCACAATCCCCTTTTGGTGATCCTTGTGTTCTAAAGGTATCACAATTTCCCAGTAGTCTGTGGTGGAGTAAGGCAAGAAAGGCCCTTTTCTGTTAGATGCACACTGTATGTCAGGCCCCAGTCAGTGTTGCTTGGATTCAGGTGATTAGTAAAACTAATCCTGTGTTGTTCTTGGAAACCCTTTGTCATGCTAGGACTCAAACACGTGTTCAGGCTCAGCTACCATCAGCTGAAGTGCCAGACATCTTTGTGGTACTCAACCACTTTACCCCTTGTGACAGTCTTCCCTTGTGGCTCAGCTGATAAAGAATCCGCCTGTAGTGTGCGAGACCTGGGTTAGATCCCTGGGTTGGGAAGATCCCCTGGAGAAGGGAAAGGCTTCCCAGTCTAGTATTGTGGCCTGGAGAATTTCGTGGACTGTATAGTCCATGGGGTTGCAAAGAGTCAGACACAACTGTCGACTTCCACTTTCTTTCTTGTGACAGTCAGTTTTTGTTACTGGTTAATAGTTACTGGCAGGGGCTCTGGGTGCACAGACCTGGGTATGGCATAAGCCCTCTAGGAGGAGGTTGTCATTAGCCCCACCACAGAGCTGCCAGAACTTACACAGGACTGAGGAAACAGAATTTTGGAGGGCACAAGCAAAACCTTGTGTGTGCCAGGATCCAGGAGAAAGGAGCAGTGACCCCACAAGAGCCTGACCCAGACTTTTCCACGTGTCCAGGAGTCTGTGGCCGAGATGTGGGTTGGTGGTAACCTGTTGCAGGGTAGGGGACACTGAGTGCAGCCCTGTAGGACCACCAAGACAGATGGGTCATGGTGGAAAAGTCTGACAAAGCGTGGTCCACTGGAGAAGGGAATGGCAAACTACTTCAGCATTCTTGCCTTGAGAACACCATGAACAGTATGAAAAGGCAAAAAGATAGGACACTGAAAGATGAACTCCCCAGGTCGGTAGGTGCCCAATATGCTACTGGAGATCAGTGGAGAAATAACTCCAGAAACAATGAAGAGACAGAACCAAAGCGAAAACAACACCCAGTTGTGGATGTGACTGGTGATGGAAGTAAGTCTGATGCTATAAAGAGCAATATTGCAAAGGAATCTGGAATGTTAGGTCCATGAATCAAAGTAAATTGGAAGAGATCAAATAGGAGATGGCAAGAGTGAACATCAACATTTTAGGAACAGTGAACTAAAATGGACTGGAATGGGTGAATTTAACTCAGATGACCATTATATCTACTACTGTGGGCAGGAATCCTTTAGAAGAAATGGAGTAGCCATCCTAGTCAAAAAAGAGTCTGAAATGCAGTATTTGGGTGCAATCTCAAAAATGACAGAAGACAAACTGTTCAGTATCACAGTAATCCAAGTCTGTGCCCCAACCAGTAATGCTGAAGAAAGCTGAAGTTGAATGGTTCTGTGAAGACCTTCTACAGATCAGATCAGATCAGATCAGTCGCTCAGTCATGTCCGACTCTTTGCGACCCCATGAACTGCAGCACGCCAGGCCTCCCTGTCCATCACCAGCTCCCGGAGGTCACCCAGACTCGCATCCATCGAGTCAGTGATGCCATCTAGCCATCTCATCCTCTGTCGTCCCCTTCTCCTCCTGCCCTCAATCCCTCCCAGCATCAGAGTCTTCTCCAATGAGTCAGCTCTTCGCATGACCTTCTACAACTAACACCCAAAAAAGATGTCCTTTTTGTCTTAGGGGACTGAAATGCAAAAGTAGGAAGTCAAGAGATACCTGGAGTAACAGGCAAATTTGGCCTTAGAGTACAAAACAAAGAAGGTCAGAAGCTAACAGTTTTGCCAAGAGAATGCACTGGTCATAGCAAACACCCTTTTCCAACAACACAATAGAATACTCTACAAATGGACATCACCAGATAGTCAAAACTGAAATCAGATTGATTATATTCTTTGCAGTCAAAGATGGAGAAGCTCTATATAGTCAGCAAAAACAAGACTGGGAGCTGACTCAGATCATGAATTCTTTTTTGCCAAATTTAAACTTAAGTTGAAGAAAATAGGGAAAATAACTAGATCATTCAGGTATGACCTAAATCAAATCCCTTACGATTATACAGTGGAAGTGACAAATAAATTCAAGGGATTTGATATGACAGAGTGCCTAAAGGACTGTGGATGGACAGTTGTGACATTGTACAGGAGGCAGTGATCAAAACCCATCCCCAAGAAAAATAAATGCAAAAAGGCAAAATGGCTGAGGAGGCCTTACAAATAGCTGAGAAGAGAAGAGAAGCTGAAGGCAAAGGAGCAAAGTAAAGATATACCCATCTGAATGCAGAGTTCTAAAGAATAGCAAGGAGAGATAAGAAAGCCTTCTCAGTGATCAATGCATAGAAAAGGAGGAAAACAATAAAATGGGAAAGACTAGAGATCTCTTCGAGAAAATAAAAAATACCAAGGGAACATTTCATGCAAGATCAGATTAGATCAGTCACTCAGTCATGTCCGACTCTTTGCGACCCCATGAACTGCAGCACGCCAGGCCTCCCTGTCCATCACCAACTCCCAGAGGTCACTCAGACTCACATCCATCAAGTCAGTGATGCCATCCAGCCATCTCATCCTCTGTCGTCCCCTTCTCCTCCTGCCCCCAGTCCCTCCCAGCATCAGAGTCTTCTCCAATGAGTCAACTCTTCGCATGAGGTGGCCAAAATACTGGAGTCTCAGCTTTAGCATCATTCCTTCCAAAGAAATCCCAGGATTGATCTCCTTCAGAATGGACTGGTTGGATCTTCTTGCAGTCCAAGGGACTCTCAAGAGTCTTCTCCAACACCACAGTTCAAAAGCATCAATTCTTCGGCGCTCAGCCTTCTTCACAGTCCAGCTCTCACATCCATACATGGCCACAGGAAAGACCATAGCCTTAACTAGGCGAACCTTTGTTGGCAAAGTAATGTCTCTGCTTTTGAATATGCTATCTAGGTTGGTCATAACTTTCCTTCCAAGGAGTAAGCGTCTTTTAATTTCATGGCTGCAGTCACCATCTGTAGTGATTTTGGAGCCCAGAAAAATAAAGTCTGACACTGTTTCCACTGTTTCTCCATCTATTTCCCATGTAGTGATGGGACCAGATGCCATGATCTTCGTTTTCTGAATGTTGAGCTTTAAGCCAACCTTTTCACTCTCCACTTCCACTTTCACCAAGAGGCTTTTTAGTTCCTCTTCACTTTCTGCCATAAGGGTGGTGTCATCTGCATATCTGAGGTTATTGATATTTCTCCCAGCAATCTTGATTCCAACTTGTGTTTCTTCCAGTCCAGCATTTCTCATGATGTATTCTGCATAAAGATGGGCTCAATAAAGGACAGAAATGGTATGGATGTAACAGAAGCAGAAGATATTAAGAAGAGGTGGCAAGAATACACAGAAGAACCATACAAAAAAGATCTTCATGACCCAGATAACCACGATGGTGTGATCACTCACCTAGAGCCAGACATCCTGGAATGTGAAGTCTAGTGGGCCTTAGGAAGCATCACTATGAACTAAGCTGGTAGTGGTGATGGATTTCCAGTTGAGCTATTTCAAATCCTGAAAGATGATGCTGTGAAAGTGCTGCATTCAATATGCCAGCAAATTTGGAAAACTCAGCAGTGGCCACAGGACTGGAAAAGGTCAGTTTTCATTCCAATCCCAAAGAAAGCCAATGCCAAAGAATGTTCAAACTATTGCACAATTGCACTCATCTCACACACTAGTAAAGTAATGCTCAAAAATCTCCAAGCCAGGCTTCAACAGTATGTGAACTATGAACTTCCAAATGTTCAAACTGGATTTAGAAAAAGCAGAGGAACCAGAGATCAAATTGCCAACATCCATTGGATCATTGAAAAAGCAATAGAGTTCCAGAAAAACATCTACTTCTGCTTTATTGACTACGCCAAAGCCTTTGACGGTGTAGATCACAACAAACTGTGGAAAATTATTCAAGAGATTGAATACCAGACCACTGTATGCAGGTCAAGAAGCAACAGTTAGAACTGGACATGGAGCTACAGACTGGTTCCAAATCTGGAAAGTATGTCAAGGCTGTATATTTTCACCCTGCTTATTTAACTTATATGCAGAGTACATCATGCGAAATGCTGGACTGGATGAAGCACAGGGTGGAATCAAGATTGCCGGGAGAAATATCAATAGCCTCAGATATGCAGATGACACCACCCTTATGGCAGAAAGCAAAGAAGAACTAAAGAGCCTCTTGATGAAAGTAAAAGAGGAGAGTGAAAAAGTTGGCTTAAAACTCAACATTCAGAAAACTAAGATCATGGTCCCATCTCTTCATGGCAAATAGATGGGGAAACAATGGAAACAGTGAGAAACTTTATTTTTTGGGCTCCAAAATCACTTCAGGTGGTGACTGTAGCCATGAAATTAAAAGACACTTGCTCCTTGGAAGGAAAGTTATGAGCAACCTAGGGAGCACATTAAAAAGCAGAGACATTACTTTGCCAACAAAGGCCCATCTAGTCAAGGCTATGTTTTTCTTCAGTAGTCATGTATGGATGTGAGAGTTGTACTATAAAGAAAGGTGAGCACTGAAGATGCTTTTGGACTGTGGTGTTGGAGAAGACTCTTGAGAGTCCCTTGGACTGCAAGGAGATCCAACCAGTCCATCCTAAAGGAAATCAGTCCTGAATATTCATTAGAAGGACTGATGCAGAAGCTGAAACTCCAATCTTTTGGCCACCTGACGCGAAGAACTGACTCATTTGAAAAGACCATGATGCTGGGAAAGATTGAGGGCAGGACGAGAAGGGGACTACAGAGGATGAGATGGCTGGATGGCATCACCAACTCGATGGACCTGAGTTTGAGTAAGCTCTGGGAGTTCCTGATGGACAGGCAAGTGTGGTGTGCTGCAGTCCACTGTGTTGCAAAGAGTCAGACACAACTGAACTGAATAGCTATTAGTTGACTGTTGCTTTTCCTTTTGTAGAGAATATGCTGCAAAGGGTTTCATTTGCCTTCCTGAAAGCAACTTTCTACATTTATCTGAAGCTCAGCAGTTAACGAAGCTTCAGTCTGTTGTCTCCTGGAGTCCTTTCAGGCCCCTTGAAAGTGGTCCCATGAAGGCTTCTCCCATCGGTCTATCTGATGTGCTGAGAGTCATAACCCCAAATGAGACTCATCTAGGACACCACTGGAGGTGACTGCTGTTTCCTCTCTTTCTTAGACCTGTCACTCAAACATCCCACACACCTGCCTTCTGCACCCAACCTCCAGATTTATCAGGGTTCCACCAGCACACCTACTTCCGCAGCTGTGGTCCTTTATTTTGGTGCATTGACTGCTCTAGAATTTAGGGTTTGGAGGGAGTCTTATCTTTGCTTTAATTTTAAATTTGATACTACCTTCCCTGTATTATCTTGTGTCTGTCTCCTCTCTCACTCTTTGTATTTGATCTCATAAAATTATAACATTGAACTCTTGTTTTCCAGGGCTGTATCCTATCACCTTAAGCACTCTCAAATGTATTTAGAAGTAATTTTTTTTAATTATTTGCCTTTTATATACATAAAATGTTTAATTGCATAAGGTTTTTATGCTTATTTTAGTTTCTCAGTTATAACTACATTTTGCTTTTGTATATCATTGACTTACACATCACATACATTTCAAATTTTTTCTTGAGCATCTAAAATCCCCACTGAGTGAAAGAAAATGATGGATTGAATCATTTCTAGCTCCTTTTACAGTCTAGAAATTCTGTTTATTCTTTGAAGCTTGCCACGAGGCTCTCATTACTTGTGTTTCTAAATTAAAATGATGGGATTAAATTGACCAGAAACTTTTAGCCCAGTTATAAAATTTTAATGACTGGATGCTTTTAGGTTGCAAACATATACACTTTTATATAAGAATAAAGTATATGTTTGGAGTCTGTGACTGGATATTAACTGTGTAATTGAGAATGCTTGCCATGACATTTTTATAAAATTGCATACTTTTTATTTTCCAAGAGTAAGAAATTAGATTTCAACCATGTGTTTTGTTTGGCATGGGGTGGGGGCGAATTGGGAGCCTCCTAAATCTAAATGTCAGGAATATGCTACTATAGGAAGTGAAGAGACTTGCAGAAACTGCTTCTTTAAAATCCTACTATAGCACAGAGAGGGTATTTTGAGGAAGCGCTACTAGGTGGGAGCAAAAGTGTTATAGGCAGTGCTTTGAAGAAGTGAAATGTAAGCAGTTGCTTCTGCCTTTTAACAAACATTTGTGTCACTCTGGAGATATGGCCCAGGGACGGGTATGCATCAGCACTTAAAAACAGATGGTCGACCTAATAGCTGTCCTGGGGGTGGGCTGGATTTAGGGCACATGAAAGCTGCCGAGAGGGGCCCGGCAGAAGTCTGTTTTGAGTCTACAAAGTAAATGCTAAACTATGTCGTGAATCACCGGCTTTTGGATGTCCAATAAAGGCAGCTGAAATCATAAACTTGGAATTAGCAAGAACTAATGGATGGAAGAAGATAGCTGGATTTTTTTTTTTTTTTTTTTCCCTGAGACAATAGGAATTTAATGGGCTAGTTGTCTCTTCTCTTCTGAGATTTTAATGTTTGGATTCTTAAGTTTGTCCATTCAAGAAATTTGGATTAAATGTTTCCTATAATACAAAGGCATTTCATGAGGATTAAGGTAAGGTGAATGGGATAAAACACCAGATTTACAGAACTGGAGGATGTTAGACATTCTAGTCCAAATGCCTTCATAATGAGAGAGCTGGGATGCCAAAGTCATTCTGCAAATGACAGGGCTGAGGCAAAAACTCAAGTTCTTACCTCTGTTAACCCACACCTTTTTTTTTTTTTTTTTTTAAAGGGGGAAGGATGACCAGAAAGATATGAAGCATCTGTATTATTAATTATCAGTATGGAAAGAGGGATTTGTTCCAATCTGGAGGCCAAGTTCCTAGAGTCTCTGATAGATATTTTCCTTCCGTGAAGTGAAGTAAATGACAATCAAGTGAATACGAAGACTAGATGTTATATAATCAACAGTATCTGCAAAGCTCTCAGGGTGAAGAGGTTGAGAGTGTAGAACTCCATCCCCTCGGGTTCCAATCTTGGCTCTACCCCTTTCAAGCTTGACTGCCTTTGGCAGCTTTCTTAACTTTTTATTCCTGGATAAATTGGGGTAATCAAGGCAGTTATCTCATTTGTTGATCTTTAGATGAATAAATGCATGTCAAGTGTCTGGCACAGCATAACTGGCCCATTTTAAGTATTCAAATACAAGTTATTATGTTTCTAATTTAAAAAGTAGAGTCCATAAACCAAATAAAGTGAACAAGCAGGTCCAGATTGATGTGATATATGCTGTGATAGAGAATTATGGAATCACAGAGGAGAGGCATTTGACCAAGGTTGGCAGCAAAACTTAAAAACTCATGATCTCTTCACACATTCTGAATGATTTCTCTTTCACTGTTTCCTTCTCCACACCCAGTCGTACTCCCCAAACCTTGATCTCCTCCAGAGTTTCTTATGTCAGTGTTCATTTAAGTCAGGAACATAAGATTACCTTAGACAGATTAGTATTTCTTATCTCCAGGCATAGATCGCCACCCCTACCCCCATCCGCCTCAATTTTGTATCCTGCTTCATTCAATTATTTTGATACTGTTAACATATTTGAATGCTCTGTTAAATTTATTTTTCAGAATTGATAATGTACCATTGATGGATAGTCCATCCTTTATTAGCCACTTTTTAACTATCGTGGAAATCATTTCATAATTATATATGTATCGGCAAATCATCATGTGTATACTTTAACACCATGTGTTATGTCAATCATACCTCAATAGAACTGGGAAAAAGATGGTTCAAATCTTGTAGCAGTAGCAAACAATCTTCAGGCAGAGGCCAAGCATCTTTTTCTAGCCATCACAGCCTACTAGGGAAGCCTCAGTGTTCCCTACCAAACAGGACAAGACTGAAGACTAGCCCTTCAACTTTTTTGCTGTTTCTTGGACTTACTTTGATCCACATATATGCTTTCAGCAGGTTGTTTTGTAGGCTGGTCTTTCTGAGGCATCATTGTTGGTCTTTTTCTCCTCTCACTCTCTCCTCTCTGCTCTTCTATGTGTATATTTTTTCTTTATCTAGGAAGTCTGGCAGGAAATGAAGTGAGTGTTTAGGGTAGTATTACAAGGAAATCAGACCACCCTTGATAAAATAATCCCTGCCCCATTCCTCACTTACTCCAGTGTTCTTGCCTGGAACATCCCATGGACGGAGGAGCCTGGTAGGCTGCAGTCCATGGGGTCTCTAAGAGTCGGATACGACTGAAGCGACTTAGCAGCAGCAGCAGCAGCCCCATTCCTCTGTTGAAATGTGTCCACAAAGAGGAGTGATGGACTACCTTCTGTACTATAAGTCCATCACCGATTGCATCATGAAATCATGAAAGAAGACATAGTTTTGGGAAAAAACAGTAGAAATACTTGGAGGCAGAGTGAAAGAGGGTTGGGAAATGATAAAGGAGTACTAGGGGTTGTGCATTGGCAGAAATTTTAAATCAATATCTCTCTAAAATAAATTGCCAAAGAAAATTCTTTGACAGGATAGAGATAAAATTAGGTAGAAGAAAAGTGTTGGTTTCCAACTTGTTTCCTAACTTTCAGTCTCTCCCTGTATTTGATAACTATCGTGTCTTCATTTTCCAAGTATACAAAAAACGATCACTAAATGGCTCATTAATTATAGGGTTTATGAGAAGTGTTCAGAGAGAGAGATCAGTCGCTCAGTCGTGTCCGACTCTCTGCGACCCCATGAACCGCAGCACGCCAGGCCTCCCTGTCCATCACCAGCTCCCGGAGGTCACTCAGACTCGCATCCATCGAGTCAGTGATGCCATCCAGCCATCTCATCCTCTGTCGTCCCCTTCTCCTCCTGCCCTCAATCCCTCCCAGCATCAGAGTCTTCTCCAATGAGTCAACTCTTCGCATGAGGTGGCCAAAATACTGGAGTTTCAGCTTTAGCATCATTCCTTCCAAAGAAATTCCAGGACTGATCTCCTTCAGAATGGACCGGTTGGATCTCCTTGCAGTCCAAGGGACTCTCAAGAGTCTTCTCCAACACCACAGTTCAAAAGCATCAATTCTTCGGCGCTCAGCCTTCTTCACAGTCCAGCTCTCACATCCATACATGACCACAGGAAAGACCATAGCCTTGACTAGGCGAACCTTTGTTGGTAAAGTAATGTCTCTGCTTTTGAATATGCTATCTAGGTTGGTCATAACTTTCCTTCCAAGGAGCAAGCGTCTTTTAATTTCATGGCTGCAGTCACCATCTGCAGTGATTTTGGAGCCCAGAAAGACAAAGTCTGACACTGTTTCCACTGTTTCCCCATCTATTTCCCATGCAGTGATGGGACCAGATGCCATGATCTTCGTTTTCAGAATGTTGAGCTTTAAGCCAACCTTTTCACTCTCCACCTTCACTTTCATCAAGAGGCTTTTTAGCCCCTCTTCACTTTCTGCCATAAGAGTGGTGTCATCTGCATATCTGAGGTTATTGATATTTCTCCCAGCAATCTTGATTCCAACTTGTGTTTCTTCCAGTCCAGCATTTCTCATGATGTACTCTGCATATAAGTTAAATAAACATGGTGACAATATGCAGCCTTGACGTACTCCTTTTCCTATTTGGAACCAGTCTGTTGTTCCATGACCAGTTCTAACTGTTGCTTCCTGACCTGCATACAGATTTCTTAAGAGGCAGATCAGGTGGGCTGGTATTCCCATCTCTTTCAGAATTTTCCATAGTTTATTGTGATCCACACAGTCAAAGGCTTTGGCATAGTCAATAAAGCAGAAATAGATGTTTTTCTGGAACTCTCTTGCTTTTTCCATGATCCAGCGGATGTTGGCAATTTGATCTCTGGTTCCTCTGCCTTTTCTAAAACCAGCTTGAACATCAGGAAGTTCACGGTTCACATATTGCTGAAGCCTGGCTTGGAGAATTTTGAGCATTACTTTACTAGCGTGTGAGATGAGTGCAATTGTTCGGTAGTTTGAGCACTCCTTGGCATTGCCTTTCTTTGGGATTGGGATGAAAACTGACCTTTTCCAATCTTGTGGCCACTGCTGAGTTTTCCAAATTTGCTGGCATACTGAGTGTAGCACTTTCACGGCATCATCATTCAGGACTTGGAATAGCTCCACTGGAATTCCATCACCTCCACTAGCTTTGTTCGTAGTGATGCTTTCTAAGGCCCATTTGACTTCACATTCCAAGATGTCTGGCTCTAGGTCAGTGATCACATCATCATGATTATCTAGGTCTTGAAGCTCTTTTTTGTACAGTTCTTCTGTGTATTCTTGCCACCTCTTCTTAATATCTTCTGCTTCTGTTAGGTCCACACCATCTCTGTCCTTTATTGTGCCCATCTTTGCATGAAATGTTCCTTTGGTATCTCTGATTTTCTTGAAGAGATCCCTAGTCTTTCCCATTCTGTTGTTTTCCTCTATTTCTTTGCATTGATCACTGAAGAAGGCTTTCTTATCTCTTCTTGCTATTCTTTGGAACTCTGCATTCAGATGTTTATATCTTTCCTTTTCTCCTTTGCTTTTCGCTTCTCTTCTTTTCACAGCTATCTGTAAGGCCTCCCCAGACAGCCATTTTGCTTTTTTGCATTTCTTTTCCATGGGGATGGTCTTGATCCCTGAGAAGTGTTAGTAGTTTACAAAACATGAATGCCAAGAAGGCTTAATATATTCGTAGAATTTAAAATAGGCAGTAGTGAGCCATTCCCAAGAAGAAAGCATGTTGTTAAAACCGAAATGTGTGTCCCATCACGTCTGCTACGTTATCCCTGAAACTATGTAAAGGAAGGGCCAGGTCCATAAAATTCTGAAAGAATCATAGCCAGAACATTTTAATGTGACCAGTTGTTTTGCATTATGTAGACAAGAAAACCACTGGCTTTCCAAATGGTGGCCTAGATGACTTTAGAGTCATGGCATCTTGGCCCAGGGTCGTAACACTGTCTGCCTGCCCCTGGGGACCCTCTTGCACAAGGACACGACCGACACTCTGTTCCCTCTGTTCCCCCGTTGCACACTCTGGGTCTGTGGTCCTGACCTCTTCCTCCCTCTCTTTAGATTTGGCCCTGGAAGGTGGCAACTGCCATTACCCTTCTAGAATTGCATCTCGTTTTCTCTTTTGAGTCCAAGTCTGTACCTGCCCCCTTACATTCTGCCGTTGTGCCAGGTTCAGCCTGAGTCCATAAGTGTGTTACGTGCCAGCACCTTCCTGCTCTCAGAATTCCTGATTGTTTGACATTCTGTATGAGACTGGCCTTTCTAATTGAAGCTTCCCCTATACTCACCATTGTGCACTGCCACCAATAACATATATACCCACACCCACTTAGAAAGTACTCTTTTTCTAAGCTTTTACTTCAACTGTTCCTTCTGTCTGGAAAGCATTCTCTACCACCCTGCCCAACCCCTCACCCCCCGCAATCCCAAAGCATGTGTACTTATTAACTGGTTACATGTCGTTTCTCCACGAAGCCTTCCTGGATTTCCCCAGATGAATTTAGACTTTCTATTCACTTCTCTACGCATCTCTACATTTCTTTTCCCATAGCACAGTATATGCACTTTTATTACTGTGTTTTCCAAACTCTTCTCTGGGTTGGTTTTCTGTTTGTTATGGCTGAAGGTTTCCATTTCCTGGACCACGTTGTGATGCTAAAGGGCTAAGGCTGTCAGGCACTTTTCTGTCCCCACAGAAGCTAACATAGTACCTTGCAAGTCACTCCTGTTCAGAAAATTTCTGTGAAATTTATTAGAAATGGGGAACAAAATATGGTTGATCAATCCAGGTTGAAGGTTGATGTTAATAGTCATTTATTAGTTGGTTCACGGTGGGTGCGTGAATAGGTGTGTGGGCATGCTCAGTGGTGTCTGACTCTTTGCGACCCCGTGGACTGTAGCCCACCAGGCACCTCTGTCCATGGTATTTTCCAGGCAAGAATACTGGAGTGGGTTCTCATTTCCAACTAGAGGGGAGCTTCACAGCCCAGGGATCGAACCTACATCTCTTGCATCTTGTACACTGCACCTCCTGCGTGGGTAGGTATGGGTGGCTATTTTCCAATATTTTAAAATAGTGGTTTCAGATATTTTGAGAGCAGTATAATAGAACAGATTACTATAAACATTTCTGCATATAAACCAGGCACATAGTTTTAAGATTTAATATCCTTTCCTCTCTCCCAATATTATGGATTGGAAAAGATTTCTCACCAAATAGCCTCCTCATCAGTTTTCACACGTAAGTGTATTGACAGGAAACAAAATCCTTGTGTTTTTAATTCTTGAATACTAGTATTCATAAAATATTACTTGTGTATAACTTAATGTCTTAGAACATTTCAAGGCTTTGAAACCTGGAAATTACTTCTTAGGGGAACACTGAAATGCTTTTCTTTGTGACTGCTTTTCACAATCTAGGACCCAGTGAGTTAGCAGATTCCAGACTTGGCAAGCCAATCTCAACTATTCATAGTGGGAAGTATTTTGGTTTTAACTTCCTTTGGAAAATCTCCCAAGCTGGAGGGGAAGTAAACATACTTCAAGAATCAAGGCTCCTTTTTGAAATTCAATTTAAAAAAAGTTTTCTTTCTTTTCTTTTTTTTAAGGAATTCTGGCTCTGCCTCTTTCAACAATTTTTTTCTCTTCTTCATCAGCGTGTCATCTCTCTCTTGTCAGCTGCCAAAAACTGGCCTTTTCCTGGGCTCCTAGGGATTTGAAACATCTTGGCAGGCTAGAGAGGAACATGGATGGGAAAAACTCACAAAGAGGGTGAGAAATGATGTTTCCAACTTCCTACTTTTCTTGGCCAGATTGGTTTTCTGTGTGGGAGGAAAAAACCTCTGGAATCATTTCAAGTGCTCCACTGAGATTCAGACTTGTAGGGCCAGACTCATTAAATCAACAAATACTTAGCATGTGCTGGGAGTTCTAGTCGACAGAGAACTTTTAAAACAGTCCACAACTGGTGAAACGCTTAGATGTAATTAATGGTGGAGATAAAATGTTTGCAACATTTAATGGCAATATAACTGACTCACATAGCTCCAAAAAGTACATGCTCAGTTGCCAAATGTATGGTCAAGACAGAAAAAGACGAGTTCAGAGAATGAAGACTCTTTGTAGATATCTGGTAACAAGGGGATCATCTGTCTTGCAGTGGAAATAGGGAGATGTGTAAGGACATCTCATAGGAGGTGCATATTTGACTGGCTTTTCAAGGCAGCTGCAGCTAAGGCCCCTCTACAAGCAGTGTTTTAAAGTGGCAAAACATCTGTCATATTGACCAATTTGTCCATTATTACTGTTTTTTCTCCATCTAACTTGGAAGGGTTAGTTGTAGCCCACCAGGCTCCTCCATCCATGGGATTCTCTAGGCAAGAATACTGGAGTGGGATGCCATGTCCTTCTCCAGGGGATATTCCCGACCCAGAGATTGAACCTGGGTTCCTTGTATTGCAGGCAGATTCTTTACCATCTGAGCTACCAGGGAATTATTAACTTGTAAACTGTGTGTTTTGCATATATTCCCTCTGGTCCTAACAGCTGTGCAAAGTGGATATTCTGTGATTTTACAATGTCTTCAATTTCATTGGACTGAAATCTTTATGGGAACAGGGATGGATTTATCTGCTTTTTTTCATCTTTATTTCCTGAAGCCCACTACAGTGTCTGACAGATAAAAGTACCTGATACTTATTTCTGGACAACATGAACTGAAGCAATTGACCCAGACTCTCAGTGCCAGTAAGCGGCAAAGCTGGGATTTCCACTTGTCTATGTGATCACAGTCTTAGGTCTTTAGTGGTGTGGTGGACTTCAGTGATGACTGTGATTTAAAGAGTTGGAGAGAAATGGGAAGTATATGCCAGTCTGGAGCATTAGCATGAGGAAGATCACAGAGAGATAACTAGTAGATTGCTTTAATAATGGTAGTTATAGGCAAACTGGAAAAACAGATTGAGGCCTGATTCTTATAAAACTTTATGCAGCAGGCCTAAATATTTTCATTTTCTTTTAGTTGATGGAAAATAATAGAGGTTTTAAACATGAGAAACAGTCATCAAAGCAGCACTTTAGGAAATACATGCGGCAGCCTTCCTTCATGTGAAGGAAGCTTTGGAAGGATAGGCTAAAAGCTGAGGTCAGGGGGAGACTGTTGCAGGCGCCTTAGCAGGAAATGACAAAGACCGAATAGAGGTTAACTGGCATTCTCCAAAGATATGGGTCCTTTCTCAGATCAGTGAAGATGGAAATGATGGAGGTATGCAAGATATAATCTAAGAAAGCGGTCCCCAGCATTTTTGGCACCAGGACCAATTTTGTGGAAGACAGTTTTTCCACATACTAGGGTTGGGGGAATGGTTTTGGGTGATTCAAGTGCTTTGCGTTTATTGTGTACTTTATTTCTATTATTATTACATCAGTTCGAACCCAGATCATCAGATGTTAGATCTTGGAGGTTGGGGACCCTTGATCTAAGGAAATATCTTCAGGCACTTAAAAAGAGGAAATTTTTAAAGGTAACTGGATTGTAAGCCTCTGTAACTGGGCAAATGATGGTACCCTTGGAAAGGCAAAATAATAATCTTTCTAGTGGAATTCAGTTTTAAACCTGTTATAATTGGGATGAATGACACAGTCAATGGAAGGGAATTTGAATATTCAGGGCTGATACTGATATTAGAGGTCGAATTGCAGGACAAAGACCTAGAGGAAATAACAGAAACCATGCTAGTGAATGAGGGAAGACAGGGACTGGTATTAAAGAGGTTATATTAAAAAAGTGAATTGCTTCTTTTTGATAAACAGTGGTATTGAACTATAGTAAGAGAGTCGGACATGACTGAGCGACTTCACTTTCACTTTTCACTTTCATGCATTGGAGAAGGAAATGGCAACCCACTTTAGTGTTCTTGCCTGGAGAATCCCAGGGATGGGGGAGCCTGGTGGACTGCCGTCTATGGGGTTGCACAGAGTTGGACACGACTCAAGTGACTTAGCAGCAGCAGCAGCAAGATGTACACATTAAATCTGTATATAGCTCAGTGAGATTTTGCAAAGTGATACACTCATGAACCACACAAAGATCATGACCTAGAAGATCACCACCATCCTAGAAGCCTCTCTTAAAATAATCCTCCCGGAAAAGGTAGCCATTATTTTGGTCTTTCTCACTAGAGATGTTTGGGACCCTTGCATGACTGAAACCGTGCCGTACGGTGTGTATGCCGTTGTGCCTGGCTTCTCATGCTCTACAATTATAGTTGTGAGATGTGTCTTTTCTAGTTTGACCCATGGGTTATTCAGAAACATATTGCTTGATTTTTTACAAATTTTGAAGTTTTCTAGCCTCCTGTTACTGATTTTAGCTTAATCCCACTGAAGTCAGAAAACATTCTTGGTATTATTTCAATCCTTTGAAATTTGTTAAGACTTGCCTTGCAGTCTAGCAAATTTTCTATTTTGGTAAATGTTCCACGGTAGTGGAAAAGACTCTGTGGAGGAATGCATACTCTGAAATGCTGAACACAGTGTTCTATAAATGTCAATTAGGTCAAGCTTGTCAGTCATTGTGTTCAACTCTTCTACATGTTAATGCTTTTTTTGTTTGTTCTGTCAATTACTAAGAAAAGTGTGTTATATTTTCACACTATCATCACGAGTTTGTTGAATTCTTCTGTGTGTGTGTGTGTGTGTGTGTGTTTTTTTTTTTTTTTACAAATTTTAATGCTTATTTATTAGATACAGATGAATTCAGACTTTTATATCCTGCAGTTGAAATAAGATTTTATCACTTGGAAATACATCTCTGACCTCTAGTACTATATTTGTTTTATAGTATACTTTGTTTAATCTCTTCTTTATGGCTGTACAACTTTCTTTTGCTTGATAGTTTTGTGATACAGATTTTTTTCTATCCTTTTATTGTCAATCTTTCTATGTCTGTATACAGAAGGCTATAGTATGTATATACATATTTATTATATATAAATTATAGGTAGTCATATTATGGAAGCGAGAGTTTTAAGATGGGGAGCAAGCAAGACTAGGGAAGAGACAAATAACCAAAGAAGTTGGAGTAACTTAAGGATAACAAGGAATTAGTGGAACTGAGAAAGGAGCATTTCAAGCAGGATGGCAAATTCAACCCCCTTTACTGTTGTTTTAGCAGAGGCACATGTCACATGCTGTAGAGACACTAATGCAAATAGAGATTATGCTGCTGCTGCTGCTAAGTCGCTTCAATCGTGTTTGACTCTGTGCGACCCCATAGACCGCAGCCCACCAGGCTCTCCCATCCCTGGGATTCTCCAGGCAAGAACACTGGAGTGGGTTGCCATTTCCTTCTCCAATGCATGAAAGATAATTAAATTCAATAGTTCATATTCATTAAATATTTTTTGAGTTATCTGGTAGTAGATAAAGCAGACTTAAAGAGAGAATGAGTACAATAAAATATAAAAAGGAGATTTAGGCATATTTATTAAATTTATCTGTGGAGAGAATAATGCTTGAAAACACTTTTCAAACTTTAGATTTAATATGGCCACATTTCCTGTGTTTTTCCAATAAGTTATTTAAGCATCTACCTGCCTTTTTAGCAGACGCCTTGGTATCTCTTTCCCAGTGCTTTGCTCTGCCTTTCAATTATACGGAAATGTCAAGGACTCACACGGTCCAGTGCAAGGAGTCCATCTGCTTGCAGCCTGAGCTGGGTGAACGCTGTCTTCTGCCATGGTTCTCTCTGACCCGCAGGGAGTCCTATATGGTGTGACTGTCAGGGAGGCTCACTGATGGGATCATGCTTTGCTAATCCATTTGTTTCTTTTTCTCTCCCACCAAAGATAAAACAGTTTTCTATTTTAAAGCTTCAGAACACAAAGAATATGGTTAAAAAAATTACGGTTCCTTCATTGAAAGGAATTGTTTGTATCTTCAAAGAAAAAAAGAAATATAATGAGCAAGCTGATTCATGAAAAGACCATCAAGGCCTATTGGTACTGAAATAAAGTAAGTACAGGCTGATGGGCCTGGCATACCTCCTTCTTCCCTGGACAGTGCGACTCTTTGCCCAGTTTTCTAAAGGAGATCATGCTCAATGACCTCAAATGTCTCTTCCTTCCTTTCTGAAGGGGGATTCCCTGAGTGATGATAAGATCTGCACACATTCCCCAAAGGAGAAGACTGCTTTCAGCCTCTCTCAGTTCATGTTCTGATACCTTTTTTTGATAGAGAAGAGAGAAATTACAAATTAGCTCTTGTAATTTATCTCTCTGCACATATTGGGCACTCACATTATACAATTAATTTCAAAGCTATGTTAGTCTGTACCTACTTGAATGTAGATGAGAAGCATGGAGTGCATATAAAATGCTGAATGGATAATTAGATAGGTTCTTGGAAACAGTCAAGGGAGTTAGTTTTGGATAAAGAGGACAGAGTCCTCTTTATCCAAAGCAGAAAGTGAAGAGGATTCTCTTAGACTAAAATTTGAAATTTGTGTGTACTTTGGGGGGACGGGTGGGCTGCTAAGTCGTTTCAGTCGTGTCCGACTCTGTGCGACCCCATAGACGGCAGCCCACCAGGCTCCCCCGTCCCTGGGATTCTCCAGGCAAGAACACTGGAGTGGCTTGCCATTTCCTTCTCCAATGCATAAAAGCGAAAAGTGAAAGTGAAGTCGCTCAGTCGTGTCCAACTCTTAGCGACCCCGTGGACTGCAGCCTACCAGGCTCCTCCATCCATGGGATTTTCCAGGCAAGAGTACTGGAGTGGGGTGCCATTGCCTTCTCCAGGAAATTCTTTTGACAGCTTTAATGTTCTTAATAGAAGATCACTAGCAAAACAATTGAATATGATTTGCTTCCTGATACTAAGCATAGAAAAAGGTTAAGTGAGGTTTGTAAGTAAATTTTGTACCACACCCAATAATTAGAACACGTTCTCAAAGTTTAGAAAGAATGTATTATGAAAAAATTTCAGAAAAATATAGAAACAATAAGTCAGGATGTGATCAGCTTTCATTAGATATTTATCCCCCCCAGATTTCACCAAGATCAGATGGTTTTACCACTAAATTTTATTTAAAAGCTGTATGTTGTTCAGTTGCCCGGTGGTGTCCAACTCCTTGCAACCCCATGGATGCAGCACTCCAGTCCTCCCTGCCCCTCACCATCTCCCAGAGTTTGCCCAAGTTCATGTCTCTTGCATTGGTGATGCCATCCAGCCTTCTTGTCCTCTGATGCCCTCTTCTTCTTTTGCCCTCAGTCTTTTCCCCAGCATCAGTTTCTTTTCTAGTGACTCAGCTGTTTGCATCAGGTGACCAAAATATTGGCGCTTCAGTATCAGTCCTTCCAATTTCCAGTATTACTTAATTTCTTCCGTGTCATAGGAAAAAAATTAAATTTCCCTAATTTAATATCAAGACATTTCTGACAAAAATTAAAAATGCATAATCATAAGGAAGTAACAACGTTCTTGTTGATGATAAAAAAGCCAAGGTATTTTATTTAAAAACTTGAGAATTAACACAAAAATTTGTATGTGTGTAGTATATGTATAGGTATAATATAAATATACAAAAAACAAAAGATTATCTTTTTTAACATAAGCACCTGTAAGTGGAATACAAGAAATATTCCAGTAAGATATTCACAAATATTTAAATATTTAAAATAAAATTAACAAGATATGGATATGGGTGAAAAATAAGTAAGTTTTACTGATTTAAAAGAACATAAAAGATCTGAATAAATGAAAAGACATTGTTGTATTTTTGAATGTAAAGACATACCATAAGCAACAGCAAATTGACAATTTAAAGACATACAATCCAATAGGAAAAAGGACAAAGAGTATGGAATTTCTTGGGTCAGTTAATTCAGTCACCAAGGTATACATTCACAACGCTCACTCTGGCTCCTAGTAAGGAAAATGCAAATTCACAGTGAGATGTCACTTCACATCCACTGAACTGACAAATATGAAGAAAAAAGTCTTCTTCCTGAAATATGGGGAAATGAATATCTCATGAATTGCTGATAAATGTCTAAATTATTATAGCATATTGTATAGTATATCTGATAGGAGCTCTTAAAATTATAAACACTCCATTTCTTGCAATTCCACTGCTGTGCATCTAGCCCATAGATATAAAAGAAAAAAAAAGGATTAGTACCTATGATATAAGAACAGGATGTTGGCTGTAAAGTTGCTGTAAATGGCAAAGAACTATTAATAAAAGAAAAGTGGATGCCCAGCAATGTCTACATGTGTAAATTTAGATTTATCAAGTGTATAATACCCTGTTTTTATAAAATGTGCACATGTTGTAAAACACATCTGTAATATGTTTACTTTTAACTGCATGTAATATTAACACAGAAATATAAAGGGGGAGAGCTATGAAAAAAGTAAGAAAAATAAAGACTGCATTTAAATCCCCCTCAATATGTAAATATCTATGCACTTAAATTATATACACATGATTTTTCAAAATTAAAAGCATGATACAAATTTCCTGCTTTTAAGTAACTGGAGTTTAGTACTCAGATGATAATACAAAATAGAAATTGATCAAACTAAATGAAGTTATTCACTCATTTCAATTTGTAAATCACTTTCTCATTTGATCATCAACATTTCTCTTTAATATTTTTAAGAACATCTATTTTCAGAGCAGACTCTTGGTTAAGGGTTAGGTTGGCCATATGCATTTTCTCCCAAGGGGTTTTTGTGTCAAGAATGCACGCGAAAATTACCAGTCAGCTGGATAATGATGTGGCACAGCATTAGGGCAAGAACTGAAAACCATTCAGTCCTGGGCTTTTTGGTTAAAGACAATGTGGTTTAGGCTTGAGGTTCAAGTGAAGTCGTCTTTCCTCCTGCACTGAATCTAAATCTTAGAACAGAAATGCTGAGGATGCCTGTTAGGGGGGTGAGTGAAGACAGCATAGGCAGAGCAGAGTTCAGGGTCCAGGTGGAACAAGCCCACAGACCAGGCATGTGACTGCTTTTGAGAGTGGAAGGAGTGTGAATGGTCTCCTTCTCCCAGACTTTGGAGAACGCACAACCCAGGTTTGCTAGCCACTGATGGGAGCCAGTGGAAGAAGAAGGAGGCCACACCTTGCCTCAGGCTGAGAAGAGAAAGAGGAAGTATCTGCAGAAATTTTCACTTTGGAGCTGCTGCAATCCTCCAGAGGTAAAACATGGTCCCTGGATGTCCAGCTCTAAGTCGTGGGATTGGTTATTCTCCCTCTCTTCTGAGGAGCAAACACAAGGATCAGAGAGAGAAGTCAGGGACATTCTCCAGAACCTTCCTCCCAGTGAGGAGCAGGGAAAGATGCCTCCTCCCCAATGGCTACCTACAACCTGAACATCTGTTCCCCATACAATCAACAATACTGTCTTCCTGTCTGATAAGAATGGCAAGGATAGTCTTCCAGCAGTTTTCAAAATGCCCATAGATAAAAGTGAGAATGTGTTTTCTACCTTTTCCTAAAATGCTTGATTTCAGTTATGCATAGCAAAGGAGCAAGAAACTTCAAAAACTACTCTGGAAGATTGCCCACAGTCTTAACTTGAAAGTTGTATTTAATTTTCTGTGGACAGAAGGTTGTTCTTACATTCTTGCCGGAGTTATAGGCAAAAGCTTTGTCATTATCATTGTCTAAATTGTGTAATTAGAAAAGATAGTTGTGCTGTGTTTAACAACTTGGAACTAGTTTAATAGCAACTTGGGTTGTTTGCTTGGAAATAGCATTCAAACAGCTTGAGGGATTGAGTCTTGAAATCCTCAAAGCGTTCAAAAGTGTACAGTAACATGTATGAGAGTACAGATTAGTATATATGTGCAATTACATCTGAACACTTTCAAGACTGCTTTCATGCTGTTGTTTCTTTGAGTGTTGGTATGCAGGTATGCATGTAAATATTTACCTGGTACTTTCTTTGCTTCTAGAAGAGTTGTCCACTCTGGAGACTGACAAATTAGTAAGTCTGTGATTTGATACTTCTAAGGAAAAAGTGCAATCCAATCTACTTGTCCTGATTGTGGAAAAAAAAAAGTAAGGCTCTTTAATAGTATCTAGGACAGTCTATCGGGGAAGGCAATGGCACCCCACCCCAGTACTCTTGCCTGGAAGTCTATGTGTCTGGTACTGTTAGGGCACCAAAGCCACCAATGTGGGAGTTTGCAGATACTGCTCCTGTGTCTGTCCCCTCCTTTCTGTATTAACCACCAGTGTCTCAATTAGATGCTTAGCCTCTTTTGCTTGGACTATTGCATGGACCACATCCTGGCTTTGTATACCTGGGTTTGTATTCATCCTCCTTACTATTATTTCTTGGAGAAGGCAATGGCACCCCACTCCAGTACTCTTGCCTGGAAAATCCCATGGATGGAGGAGCCTGGTGGGCTGCGGTCCATGGGGTCGCAAAGAGTCAGACACGACTGACTGACTTCACTTTGACTTTTCACTTTCATGCATTGGAGAAGGAAATGGCAACCCACTCTGGTGTTGTTGCCTGGAGAATCCCAGGGACGGGGGAGCCTGGTGGGCTGCCGTCTATGGGGTCGCACAGAGTCGGACATGACTGAAGCGACTTAGCAGCAGCAGCAGTATAACTCCTCGATGACTTAGTGTTCATTTACACTCAAGAAGACATTGCTAACTCCAGAATGAGTTTCTAAGGATTCAGGCATACCATCTCCCATTAGGATCCAGGGTTTTCTACTTCCTCGCTTCCTAAATCCTCTTGAGTCCAGTTGATTATATCTTATTTATCATCTTTGCATCTCCAGGGGGCAGTAAGGCAATTTTCTTGATCTGAACGTCTGCAACAGACTTCTGAGAGTGTTCTGCTCAAGGGCTGATTTTGTTTTCTTCTTCTTCTTGTTATTTGAAACTTAAAGTAGTTGAACATTGAGGGGTAAGATAATCCAAATGTTCCCTAAATTTTGGAATATGACGTGAATTAATTTTATTTGCAGGTATATATTATTTAACTCCACTATAGTATTTGATTGTGAAATAATCAGATGTTCTCATTTGGACGACACTGAATTTCTTAAACGTCAGTGAAGTCTCATCAACATTTGCCATGACCACTAGTGCCTTATGATGAAATGGATAATTTTTTTCATCAATACTTAGGATTAGTCTGAAAAATAGGCTCTACCTTAAAAGAAATTCCGTTTGCGCTAAAGACACTTTTTGATTTATCAACTGATTTTTTAATGAGTTTTGTCAGACCCTGGGTTTCTGAATACATTGTGTCATTAATGTAAACTTGAGGAACCTTATTTTGTCTTGTTTTGTTTTGATGATTCAAAATTAAGTTGCTTTTAGTCACAGGATTGCTGTAAATACAAACTTATGTCAGAAGAGGCCTTTTATTTACTTTTTGATTCAACTCAGCATGTTTATTTAATCTGCAATGATTCAGCTTACTGGCTGCTTTAGAAACTTGGAGAGTGTGTTCTCATGATGGCTGCATAAGTTTGATGGCTTTGATCTGAACAGTAAAGGCGTTTTTTTCTCCTACAGATTTGCCTTTGGCATTTTTCTTTATTTTCTGTTAGGAAAGTAGTATTGTTTGACTGTAGGGCCACTCATTTAGTTTAGATTTACACTTGCAAAATGAGAGAATTTTTTTTTTTCCCACTTAGCAATGCTTTTTGGTACTTTCCAATGCAAAAAATAGAGTCATTCCAGGCATTGACAAAAATCTGTGATTTGATTTTGTCTCTTGCTTGGACATTCTGGTGGACATACAAAAAGATATTGATGTAATCTGTTAGAGAGGTCACCAAATAACCAGTGTATGAATAACCAAATCAATGTTAATTTCTTAGGATCCCTAATAAGAGAGGGATGACCAGTATGTATTCTTTCTTCAGGCAAGATGGACTTCCAGAGTCTTTCCCTCCCTCATCCATCTCCCCACCTCTATCACTCTGCATTTTCTCTCTTTAATGATTCTAAGTTTTCACCAGCGTCTGTCCATCCTCCCTTTGCTTTGGATACTTCTTCCCTCTAAGTTTGTAATCATCCACCACGTGACTCTTAGCTTCATTTGCATCCACTACTGCCATGTATACTTGGGTATCATCTGAATTGCTAGGTGCTGGGTGAACCAGTCCTCAGGTTTCATATCATTTACTGTTACAAGCTCAGATCATGGCTGATGGTAGAGACGGACTGCTTTCCTTTGCTTCATTGAAATAAGATTCTTTGGAACCATGGCTTTTGAGCAAGTTCTTTGAAAAAAAAAAAAAGCATGGTGCCAAAAATGCACAGATCTGTAGGCTTGATGATTCCTGATGTGGATGAATGGTTAGTATTTCATGGCACCCCACTCCAGTACTCTTGCCTGGAAAATCCCATGGATGAAGGACCTTGGTAGGCTGTAGTCCATGTGGTCGCTAAGAGTCAGACACAACTGAGCAACTTCACTTTCACTTTTCACTTTCATGCATTGGAGAAGGAAATGGCAACCCACTCCAGTGTTCTTGCCTGGAGAATTCCAGGTACAGGGGAGCCTGGTGGGCTGCCGTCTATGGGGTTGCACAGAGTCGGACACGACTGAAGCGACTTAGCAGCAGCAGCAGCAGCAGCAAGCTCCTTTCAGATTCTAACACATTTAAATGAGGTTTCAGTCATGACCTGAGTTTCATAGAAATCAGGTTTTCACAGAAATCAGGTGGTTTTTCTTTTTTAGTATGTAATAATCTGCTTTTTGCTTTTTATTGATTGAAATCAGATGCTTTATGCGGTAAAACCCAAGTTACATCTAATACCTAAAGAAGCAAGTATCCCAGAACCTCAGTGTTGGAAGGGTCTGTGCCTTCTGTGTGCAAATGTCACCTTGTGAATATCCCTCAAAGAAACACACCATGTCCAGAGACAACTCATGATGCCTTTGCACAGATGTATCAGATTCCTTTCCTACTCACCTGATACTTGTCTCCCTGGAATATTCATCCCTTGGTTCTGGTTCTGATTCTGCTTCCGAGTTCTTACCCCCCTCTTTGAATGTTTTGAGAAAGCTGTCACACGTTGCTCAGGCTTCTTTTTAGGCTTTCTATTCCCAGTTCTTTCAGCTCTTCTTCCAATGACACGATTTCAAGTCCATTCACCTCATAGCTAGCTGTTCAGTTCTTTTATTTTGTCTCTAATCCTACTAACATGTATGGTTTTGATATTGCAACTGAACAATGAATTCGGCTTGGAACGTATTGTGTACACAGCATCGTATTAGTTCCTATTAAAATTGAGATATAAAACTTTGAATTTTTAAATAGATACTGCTAAGTCAGTTTCTGCTCCCCTATTCTGTTTGTTTGATCTGGACCTCACATCAGCATACTATGTTCATCCATGCTATATCTCCTTAGAGAGAGCCCATTATTTAAATAATTTGAATTCTAAATCTATAATTCGGTGGGTCTCTTGATTTCTCATTGCATGTGTGCTTTGTCAGTGGACCTTCTGTAGCTTCATCAAAAGCACTGATAGAAAGTCCAAGAGGCCACAGAAGAATCCCTTGTGAATTGCCTGCAGAAATTTCTCTTTAGATTGATGACTGCTTTTTAATTAGAACCATCCATAAGTTCTAATCAGTTAAAAATTCACCTACTTATCTGAACACTCAGCCCAATTTTTCCACCTTTTTCAACAGAATGTTATGAAACATCTCAATCAAACCCTTGATGAAAAGGCCATGGATTGCATTTCTTTATCTGAGAGGAAAATAAAGATAATTCTTTATAAATGGTTTTTAGTAATTCTGCCATGGATTTCAGTTACCACGTCTTCCCTGTCCATTATTTAGAAACCATCTTTTAAATAATCTGCCCTGGAATCTTGTCATGCAAAGATACTATTTCTAAGTTATCTCCCGTTTTGGAAAAACCAGAATTAGAATGAATTTCTCACATCCAACTTCTGTGTGTCTTTCTGTAATTCATGATTATTAAATTATCATATCTCACTTTCAAACTCTTTGGAGAAGGCAATGGCACCCCACTCCAGTACTCTTGCCTGCAAAATCCCATGGATGGAGGAGCCTGGAAGGCCTCAGTCCATGGGGTCGCTGAGGGTCGGACACGACTGAGCGACTTCACTTTCACGCATTGGAGAAGGAAATGGCAAGCCACTCCAGTGTTCTTGCCTGGAGAATCCCAGGGATGGGGGAGCCTGGTGGGCTGCCGTCTATGGGGTCGCACAGAGTCGGACATGACTGAAGTGACTTAACAGTTCAAACTCTTAGTTACCCTAGCAGGGCTTGCCCTGCTGTGATATTTAATTAATTTGGAGTCATTACATAATTGTGTAAGTCCTTCTAGGGCAGGGATCTAAACCACCAGAGCCTTGGTCACAAAGCACAGTTTGCTGTATTGAACAAATGAATCTCTTTCCTTAGTTTACCAAAGTTGATTCACATTTTTCAATCACAAGATTGTTTTACATGCTGCAGTTGGCTGTGAATAATGGAAAACACAAAATCACAGCATCTTCAATAGAATAGAGGTACAGGTGGTTCCTAGTGAACAGAAATCCAGCTCTTCTTTCTGCACAGTTCTTCTCATACTTGGTTTTCAGCCTCAAAGATCCAACAAGCTGCTGGAGCTCCATCTACCACCTCCATCTTCCAGTTAGCTAGAAGGCAAGGTAACTTACTGCTGAACCAGCTTTCTTTTAATAATTGACTTATTCATGTATGCTAGAATTTTGTCAGATGGTCACACATAGCTGTAAGGTGGCTGAAAGTAGTCATTGATTGGGTGCATTCCAACCCCAGTGAAAGTTGATTTCTGTTACTTTGGAGATGAGAGAAGTCTTTGGCTGGCAATCAGTCATCTCTGCTAAAATTCAGAGACAAGAGATTAAATAGAACGTCAGGAATTCCTTCTTTGGGTCCTTCAGAAAAACATTTGTCTTCAGAAATCAGTCTGGTATCATTGACCACCTTTTTGCTTCAGACATGAGTATAAGTGCCTTTCACTGACCACAGAAATATATAAACATCTTCCAGCTTGAAATTTAGCCTTCTTAACATGCTTTTGTGTTTGTTTTTGCTGATGTTTCTGTGTACCCATCCTGGGTTCTTCAGCTTCCTCCTCCCACTAGTCCTCTTTTGAGATTTGCAGTTACTCAGAGCAGCATTTTTTCTGCCTTTCCAACCATGTTGAGTCACACTCATGTCCAGATGCTTAGGTCATGGAGTTATGAGCCTCTTTCCTCTTTACTTTTGAAGAGGTGTCTTCCGTAAGTTTTCAAAAGAATGCATCTAACTGGTAAGTGCTGGTCTTTTCCTGCCAGCCTCTTGCCCGATTTCCCACCAATGGGATTTGACCCGGGCTCCCCTCGCCTTCTGTGAGGGCTGGGCATGGCTCCCCCCACCCGCCCCACCCCCGGTCTGCAGTGACGGCTTCATGAGTGGGCTGGTGAGCCAACGTATGGCTTTTTAGTGAATCTGCTACAGGGAGTCCTGCCTCTCTTTTTGAGGTCATTAAGAGCCATCTTCAACTCCACATGGAGAGAAAGCCTGTCTGGGAATGGAGCCAACACGGAGGAAACCACAGCAGATAGAGGGATGACGTGAGCTTTATGAGGACAGAGAGCCTGAATCTACCCTGCCTGATTCCAGTACCCCTCCTGACTTTCGTGTTACATAAGTCAGTAAAAATGCTTTCCCCTTTGAGCCCAATTGAGTTGATTTATGCAACTGATGTACCTAAGTGACTCCTCATCAGGTCAGTTGGTAATATCTTCTGGGTTCTTGTTCATTCCACTAGGCAGCCACTTTTTTCTTGTTTGTTAAAATGTAGCAGTTTTATATCATACAGATGACCCTGCATATATTAGTTGTGTTACATAAAATGGATATGAAATAATTATATGTTCAAACCTCCAATCTTTCAGTGTCTGTTTAATGGTGCTACTGAGAAATCTCAGCTTCCGAGTTTATATGAAATAAAGGGATCGGTTTCAACTTGGACTCAATCTCACCAGGTTCTCTGTGGAACTCTTTATCTCAGCACTTAAAAGAACACAGAGGCAACCAACCAGAACCTGGCTGTGGAGAAAGTAGAAAGAGGCACAAATTAAGTGCATTCCAGAGACCAGTTGGGAGCCGACAGTGTTCAGAGTGCTTTGAAGGAAATTAAAACCTCTTAAGAAATCAGTTAATGACGTCTCAGTTCCTTAGACTTGAACTTTGAGCAGCTACGAATTTTCCAAGATTAAATAAAGACCCTGATATAATTAAGCCACCGTTTCAACCTAGAATAGCAAGGGACATGGGGAAAAGGAAGCAAAACTAGCATTTATTGAGGATCAGTTATGTGCAAGTCATGGTCCACACTCCTTTTATGTGGAACTTGATACTGAGAAGAAAGAAGGCAGAGGCATTTTCAAAGTCATAACTGTCTAAAGAAATTGGGAGGATAGTGCCTGGTACCTAGGAAATATTGAGTAACTTATAGCAACTGTGGTGATGGTGGCGATATACAGATGTCTGGGTAAGGTAAGCCATCCCACAGCACTGAGGTTGGGTTTTTGGCACTCTGAATGAGATACCAAGTCCACAGTGTCCCTTGGGTTTGTAATTGAGCAAGATAAAATACCTATCATCTTCTGGGTGTAAATATTAAAACGCTGATTCCTAAGGCCACAGAGCTAGTAAATCAAAATCCTTAAAGGTAGAGCCTGATCAGATGTATTTTTAATAAGATCCCTAGGAGGTTCTTGATGCCCATTAAGATGTGAGAATCTTGGCTTCAGGGGTGACATGGGGGGTAGGGTGGGATAATATTAATTTTAAATAATAACTAGTATTCAGATCAGATCAGATCAGTCGCTCAGTCGTGTCCGACTCTTTGCGACCCCATGAACCGCAGCACGCCAGGTTAGTTGATAATTCACTAACTCTTAAATTGATTTGGAAGATTTTCGAATTTAGCAACACCAGACACTAATTTCAGAACAGTTTCAATAACAGTAACTTTTTTTAAATCTTTCAAGTATGACAAAAGTTTTCTGCAAGGAAAATAGCCTCTGTCTACTAAATAGCCGTAACTATGAAGAATTGATGCTTTTGAACTGTGGTGTTGGAGAAGACTCTTGAGAGTCCCTTGGACTGCAAGGAGATCCAACCAGTCCATTCTGAAGGAGATCAGCCCTGGGATTTCTTTGGAAGGAATGATGCTAAAGCTGAAACTCCAGTACTTTGGCTACCTCATGTGAAGAGTTGACTCATTGGAGAAGACTCTGATGCTGGGAGGGATTGGGGGCAAGAGGAGAAGGGGATGACAGAGGATGAGATGGCTGGATGGCATCACTGACTCGATGGATGTGAATCTGAGTGACCTCCGAGAGTTGGTGATGGACAGGGAGGCCTGGCGTGCTGCGATTCATGGGGTTGCAAAGAGTCGGACACGACTGAGCAAGTGATCTGATCTAATCTGATCTGATGAGGCAAACATACTTTATTTCTAATGTATGCCAAAGCTTCAGTTAAAGACTATATAACGCAACTATATTTAAATTCTTTCCTTCTTTTTGCATTTCCTTTTTTAAAACGTTCCTTTCTCTTTCTTCCCCTACCCGCCCCCCTCTTTCTTTCCTCCCTTCCCTTCACCTTTTCGTGTTATCGATTTTTCTCGTGATGTAATGCTTCAGCATGACCAGCAGAGAGCGCTGCTCCGCAGCAAGCCTGGAATCAAGTATCTGAAAGACAATTTGCCGATTTTATTCAAGACGTCAGGTTAAAGCAGGCTCATAAATGTTGTTACATACATGAATGCTTACATTTTAATTACGGTGGTTTACATGGAACCGTCACGATCACATGGCTCATATAACAAACTTTGTTTTAATAGTTGTGTTTAATGAGGTACCCTTTCTTTCACCCTTTCTTTTGTGAGAATTTAGTTCTCTTTTCAACCCTCAACCTCCTGAATATGATACTCTTTTAAATACGACAAATTCAACTCAAACCAATGGCCGGCAGTGTTGTGGCTCCTCCAGGAACCCCTGTTTTATTGGTCTGTTCTACTGTAGTTGTTTAGTTGAATTCAATAAACATGTCAGTTTTCCCAGGATAATTAGGTGGATAAACAGAATGTTCAAAAAGAAATGGAGCCAATTAGACTCTTTATCAGAGCCTTACACACACAAAAAATGTCTATACAGAAGAGCAGACTTTTCCTTAGAGATTTGATCCCAAATTAGAGTTCCTGGAATTTACAAGGGACAAAGGAACTTTCCTAAATAATAATGAAGTCTATTATCTGGAGAAGAGAACAGATAAAAGAGACAAACTCCCACATGCTTCAGAATTCACACTGAGTTGGAAATGCAGAAGGGCATGCCTTAAGTCAGAGCATAATCCTTTCCCCACCTAATTGCAATCACTTTTAAACAGGTTGGGCAACAGGAAGAGATTACCCTGTGGCTGCGGGTGGTTTTTTTGGATCTAGCTCAAAGGAGACAGTTACCCAACATTTGCTTATGCTGTAGGAATACCTCTGTGTGGTAGTGACTGAGCATTCCACAGCTGTTTGTTCTGACAGTAACAGTATGTGTGAGGTGCTCTTCTGTGGAATTTCAAGAAATGACGAGTAAATAATATCATTTTATACTAGTCTTTTGAACAGAAATTTAAAAAACAGGAAGATATTAACAAATTGAGTAAAAAGCACCCCGTATAATAAAACCAAAGAAAACCCCAAAGCCCTTTTAGGATACATTGAAAAGCTCAAAGATATATTTTTTTAAAGAGTTCTTCCACTGCCTTGAAATGACCATCATTAACCCTAGGTGAAACTATTCCACACATTTCTGTGTGTCTGTCTATGTCTGTATACTGATATCTGCACAGTCAGGTAAGTAGATGGATAGAAATACAATTATAAAAATATGATCATACTACAATGCTCTTTTGAAATAGTTAAGTTTACATTTACTGTTACTGCAGTTTAAGAGAAGAAAAAAGCATGAAATGAAATTGAAGAAAATTCCTCACTTCAGATGAGAATTTCTTCACTATCCAAGATACTAGGCTTAAGGAATCTTCAGGATAGTTAAAAAATTTTTTTTCTTTTCAAGAATTTTGTGGAAAAGACTCAAATCAAGATGGTAATTTATTTTCAATTCTGCACTTGTTTAATTGTTCCTACATTTTTCTTTTCCCTGGTGCCCTTGGAAAGAATTTTTAACTACAAGTGGAGTTTAGTATGAACCCCTCCTTTTGCAAGAGAGAGCTCCAGTTGCATCATATGGAGAAAGGAAGACAGATTTTCTCAGTGTTATCAGTAAGTGCCTACAAGAGCGTAACATTGCAGATCATATTGGATTGGAGTGATCGAACTCTGATTTGTTCTTCCCTCTCACAGTTGCCAGTAAGGGCTGGGTTGAATTAAAGCCAGAGAGGAGTAGTATTTGAGTTGGTTTTTTTTTTCACTCCCTATATGACTTTTACTCAGGCGTTATGACTTTTTCTGGTCTCTGGCTAAATCCAGGAAAGATCTAAGAAGATACGGTTTCCCACACAGGACAATGGTAGTTGGACTACCTGTTGACATTTCATCAGATGCTTGTATATCAACAAAGAGGAATGTGGTTCCCTCCCAAGGCTTGTTCTCAGCTTGTACACACCCTCTGCTGCTGCTGCTGCTGCTAAGTTGCATCAGTCGTGTCTGACTCTATGCGACCCCATAGACAGCAGCCCACCAGGCTCCCCTGTCCCTGGGATTCTCCAGGCAGGAGCCCTGGAGTGGGCTGGCATTTCCTTCTCCAGTACACACCCTCAGAGAGGGGTAAATAATTACCAGCAGTGAAGGGACAGCAGAGGAGCATGCGGAGTCGTGTGTGATCCAGGCAGCTCCTGAAATCTTGCAGGCACCTGTCTCCCAGACAGCCCCTCAAAGTAGAATATACTGAGGGAGCAGTCAGCCGATGCTCTCTGGCCATCGCGGCTGTGTTCAGAAATCAAAGGACACCAGCCGTGCTGTCACAGGACCTCGTATCATGACATGCTTGTCTGGGAGGGCAAATATTACCAATTTAGCAGGGTGTCACCAGGGCTCTTCTGAGGAACATAACGTTTTTATCACAACAACTGAGAAACCGTGTGGGAAATCACTGCTTTTTTTTTTTTTTTAAACTTTCCAGTAAGTCTATGGAAGACTCCCTTTCAAAGCAAAGAAATCTCTTTTTTAGCAAAATGCTTCTGAGACCAACCTGGAAAGATGGATTGATAATTCCAAGAGCAGTATTACTAATTTGTATCAAATTCTCGGTTTAATGAACAGCGAAATTGAGCTGAGAGTACATGTCGTGGGGGGAAAGATCAAGAGCATGGTCTCTGAGAGGTGCACTGCCTGAATGGTATCGTGTGGGCAGTCGCATAACAACGATGCAGTAATGCCACAGAACAATAGGTGCGCTGTCGGTTCAAAATGAGGAAGTAAACAAGTTTCCACTGTTGCTATCCCAAGCTCACTAAACAGTTACTGAACTTACGGGGGCATGAGATTTTATAACTGTATTCAGAGTTGGAGTCATCTGCTGCTAAATAGAAAACAAGCAAGGCAGAGGAGAAAGCAGAGATGGAACCAGAGGGTTTGTTTCCCGTATGTTCTCACCTGCGTCCTCCGTTGCACTTGTGTATTGAGGGAGTCAGATTCTGAGATCTGGACAAAGTCAAAATCTCTGTTCAACCTTTACAGTCATTTAATGAACATTTATTGAAGGGCCAGATGGAAAGAAAACCATCCCCAAAGATGGGAAATATCAATAAATTATTTTAACCAGGTAGATTCTAAATTCTGTTAGGGGAATTAGAATAGCCTTTAGGGTAAGACTAATTTTTCCCCATTATTGAGGTGATACCCTTCTGAATCTTCAATATGATGTCCCATGAATTTCCAAGTTTTTCCACTTTGACTAGGGGAGTACAATCCATTCGTGTCCTGTGTGATTTACAATATTGTATTAATTGCAGGTGTACAGCAAAGTATATCATTATTCATATACATATATCCACTCTTTTATATCTTTTACCCATGTGCTGCTGCTGCTAAGTCACTTCAGTCGTGTCCGACTCTGTGTGACCCCATAGACAGAAGCTCACCAGGCTCCCCCACCCCTGGGATTCTCCAGGCAAGAACACTGGAGTGGGTTGCCATTTCCTTCTCCAATGCATGAAAGTGAAAAGTGAAAGTGAAGTCGCTCAGTCGTGTCCGACTCTTAGTGACCCCATGGACTGGAGCCTAACAGGCTCCTTCGTCCATGGGATTTTCCAGGCAAAAGTACTGGGGTGGGGTGCCATTGCCTTCCCCCTTTACCCATGTAGGTAATGGCAAAGTATTCAGTAGAGTTTCCTGTACTACACAGTAGGTCCTTGTTAGTTATCTATTATTATCTTATTAATTATATGTAGCAGTGTGTATCTGTCCCACTCTCTTCTTTGGGACTCTGCCTGTGACTTTCTGGCCGCCCCATCCTCCTAGTCCATTTCTCCATCCCCGGGGCTCTACCAGGCTCGCCTGAGTTCCAGCTCCCTGAGCTCTGGCCTAGAAACTCTCTCCAGTAGGAAGCTGGTTAGCTACAAGAACCGTCTTTGAGTCCTTGTCTCTAAGATCACTGTCCTATGCTGCCTGATGTCCAGTGTCTGAAAAATCATTGTTTCATATATTTTGTCCATTTTTAGTTGCTTTATTCAGTTCAGTTCAGTTGCTCAGTCGTGTCTGACTCTGCAACCCCATGAATTGCAGCACGCCAGGCCTCCCTGTCCATCACCAACTCCCAGAGTCCACCCAAACCCATGTCCATCGAGTTGGTGATGCCATCCAACCATCTTATCCTCTGTCATCCCCTTCTTCTCGTGCACTCACTTTCCCAGCATCAGGGTCTTTTCAAATGAGTCAGTTCTTTGCATCAGGTGGCCAAAGTATTGGAGTTTCAGCCTCAGCATCAGTCCCTCCAATGAACACCCAGGACTGATTTCCTTTAGGATGGACTGGTTGGATCTCCTTGCAGTTCAAGGGACTCTCAAGTGTCTTCTCCAACACCACAGTTCAAAAGCATCAATTCTTCGGCGCTCAGCTTTCTTTATAGTCCGACTCTCACATCCATACATGACCACTGGAAAAACCATAGCCTTGACTAGATGGACCTTTGTTGACAAAGTAATGTCTCTGCTTTTGAATATGCTGTGTAGATTGGCCATAACTTTCCTTCCAAGGAGTGTCTTTTAATTTCATGGCTGCAATCACCATCTGCAGTGATTTTGGAGCCCAGAATAATAAAGTCAGTCACTGTTTCCCCATCTGTTTGCCAGGAAGTGATGGGGGAGGGTAAATCCAGTCCTTGTTATTTTATCTTGACTAGAAACATTCAAGATGTTGCTGTTTAGTTGCTCAGTCTTGTCTGACTCTCTTCGACCCCATGGACTGTAGCATGCCTGGCTTCCCTGTCCTTCACCATCTTCCGGGAACAGCCACATAGATCTTTAAATTAGAAAACCTTTTTATTGCCCTCTCCATAAAAATTTCTCCTGACTCCAAACACCTGTCTTTCATACTGAGGAGTTGTTTCACTGTCTTCAGCATCAGGTGAGGTCATTCTCAATACAGCTGTCACATGACAAGTCTCCTTAATGGCATACAGGTGTCTCTGTAGAATTAATTAGCAAGGTTGATCACTGTGATGAGTAACTCTGGTCTTGAATTTGACTTCTCATGAATGAAATCTAATTTGCAGAAGGGAATTATATAGTCTGTTTATGAGATCTTTCCTCTCTTCGTTTTAAAGCTGCATCTCTGCATGTATGTAATGGGGTGACCTTTGGGATATATAATCATCAGCAGATCTGTGAGTGTAAACGCAGGCACTTCATTTTAGTCTTGTGTTTTGCCTTATGAGTTTTAAAAAGAGTATATGAAACAATGATTTTCGGACATTGGACATCAGGCAGTATAGGACAGTGGCCTTAGAGTCAGGAGTCAAAGAAGATTCTTGCAGCTAACCAGCTTCCTACCTGGAGAGAGTTTCTAGGCCAAAGCTTAGACATAAGTAGCTTGAATATATATTACAAAAGCTTCCAGTGTAAGTCAAATTTAATTTAAAAGCATAAAGGACATTCAACTTTGTTGTTGAATGCACTACCTCAATTTCTATTTTTATTGATATTTTTCTAATTTTGTCTAGACCCATGGTATATGAACCAGGATTTGTGTGTTTTCTTGTGTGTGTGTTTATTATGATGAAAATGAAAACGTGGGTCAGATAACATGAATGGCAACACTACACATATGACAAACTCCTCATAGTTGTGGAAGAAAAGGACTTCTCACAAGCCACAAAGCTGCACAAAGTGAAGCTGTGTGTTGGTTTCTAAGAAGGTTATAAGAAAATAGGAGAAATGTTGTTGCTACGTTTTTCATGTAAAGGTACTTTCAGTGACCTTTGTTATTGGATGAAATATGAATGTACAAACGGTCAAGTTTAGTTTTTATTCCCCTTAACATGGGCTGCCATTTGGTAAACATAAGACAGAGATATGAAGACACAATAGGGAAAAAACGCTGCTGGGTGACGTTAGGAGTCTGGGGACCAGATTCAATGACTCAGTGTCGTAAAAGTCATTGTCATGTGGTAATGCTGCTATAATCTCCCTAGTAATTCAGCAAATTATGTCTCAGTAAGTGTTTTTAATTTAATAAGTCCCTGAATCACTAAGGAGAATCAGATCATGTTTGGCAAACCTTGATGTTCACCGTGATAAAGATATTTGGTACTTATTTTAGGTCAGGTGTTTAACCTGACGTCTTTTCTGTTTTATGAAACCCATTGGGAATAATCTCACTAGTAATGATATATTCTTTTTCAAATTCTTACAGTATTTATAATGTTAATCAGTTAACATATTTGACTGGATACTGCCTTGCTAATTCTTGTGTCTACCTTAAGGACTTTTGTTTTATCATGTCATTTGCTTTAGGAATTTCTTGAAAGCAGGGGTCCTGTATTTTTCTTCTTTTATATTTTTCCTCTTAGCCCACTGCTAAGTCGAGAGTAGACGCTTAATAGTCTTGTTGTCTTGGGATCAACTGGAAGTATTTAAAGCTATGTGCCTATCTTCTCTCCTCCCCACAGCCATCATCATAGCTCCTTCAATTGTTCAGAAAAACAAGACAGGAAATAGTTGCTTGTGAAGGCCCACACAAGAAGTTAGGTATGGAACTCCAGTTGGACCTCAGAGTTTCAGACTCATAATCCTAAACTCAAAACAAAAGGCCACCCATCCTTCATCAATGTAATTAGATTAAGAAAGGCATTCAGAAAAGTAAAGCTGCTCTTGTTCTGAAGGAGTTTGTGATTGTGTATTCTCTATAAAATGTGGAGACTATGGATCTCATTAGAATGTGCCCATCCCCAGCATGCTGGAGACCACAGCAGTAAAAACATCCTTGAAAAGGAGCATAAACTTCTGGTCTGGGAGAGAAAGCCTGCTCCGTCTACCTTGAGTGTAATGCTGTGGTGGTCGGTTGTTTTGTTGTGTGTGGACAGCTGAGAGTCATTTCCTCGTCTTTATTCAAAACGAAGCTGGACACTCCCTTTTCATTTGTGAAAAAGCTATCTGTGTGAGAAGGGAGTGAGCATGTTTACCCAGTGGGCTTGGAGCCAGGCCAGTGCCGCCTGCTTCTTGTGGTCCTTCCCCTTCTCATTTCCCATCCTCCTGTGCTCTGAGATGGGCAGATAGGAAAAGTTGCCAGTCCGGATGCCAGAGCTTCAAAGGGCCCCATCGAGAGGGTGCACAAAGGCTCATTTGTTCAGCACTTATATGGGGGAGATGCCAGCAGCTTCCAGGCAGAGAATTGGGGGTTTGTCTTCACTTGACTTCTCCTTGCCACCAGCGGGCTGATGCTGAAGTCTTTTCAGCCCGTGTCTTCACCGAAGTGAGGATGACTGCAGACAGTAGTGCCTTTTGCCCTTCACTTGCCTCCATTTTTAAAGGGACAAATAAAGTCATTTCTGCTTCTAGAGTTAATTAAATGACAGGATTAATCAAAAAGATTCTTTTTGTGATTGAAAATCCTAATATGCTGGACTGTAGACTTGAGGGGTAAACATAGCAGGTAGCTGCCAAGAAGGAGGGCCTGAGTTTTACGTCATGGAGGTTTTTTATCAGTGCTTCTAGGAAGTAGGAATCCTCTCTCCAATATTTCATATAAAGGATAAAATTCTAGTCAGAACCCTGGAGACTCTACTGTCAGTCTTCAATCCTGGAGAGTGTTAAGCTGGTACCAGTTACACGATGCAGTTTGTGAATTTATTTCAGATCTGGTTCAGAGTATAGGTTTTGTACGACAGTTTTGGTGTAATCAGAAAGAGTAAGGTCATGTGTTGATGAAAAGAAAATGAACCTGAACTCAGAGAAGAAAAGTGCTGGATTTGGAGACTTGTAAGTGAGACCAGCTTTCAGGTGAGGCAAGTGAGGCTAAAATTATGTTACATATTTTTCAAATAAAACCGATGTATCTCAGCATCAACTTTATGGGGGAAATGCCAGGTACAGGTTCTAGGACTTTAGGATTTTAACTTTGGAAAAAAAATGGTTTTGGAATCATAAATTGGTATACGTAAACACAAATGGTTTAAATTTTCCTTAAAACCACTTCAGATTTTTCTAAATGTGCATTTGGCAGAAAGATGAATTGTTGGCCAGTACATAATAAAGAGATCAATTGTTTACATTCCCATATATTGAAAATACTGAACAGAAAAGTCAAAAAGAAAATCTGTTCTAAAAGGAGATGCAATTAAATGAGTCTTAGACTTTGGTTCCTAGAAATCAAGATCCTATTTCAGTTACTACTTGGCTTTGGAAGAGGAAAGTCTGAACCATTCATTCCAAACAGAATAATTTTGTTTTCCTTTTTGCATATGTCTGTGCAAGTGATATTTTTTCTTGAGAGCTGAAAAATTATTAGTTATCATTTGTGATTCAAGTTCTAGCAATGGCCATCCCTTAAATAATATATATGTATATGAACCACTTACCATGATATCAAGCCTCTTACATTTTTATGCAGTGTGGTGGAGTTAACTGTAGGCTTGGTGTTACACTCCAGGTCTCTAGAACTTACCCACCTTGTAGAACTGAACTGTTATACCCAGTTCAGTTATAGAAGAGCCATTCTGCATTTCCCTCTCCTCCTGGCCCCTAACAACCACTGTTCTCCTCTCTGCTTCTATGAATGTTTTAGATCTTTGGATAACTCTAAGCCTGGGTATTTGTCCTTCTGTGCCTGGCCTATTTCACCTAGCACCAGGACATGGTATTTAAGGAGGCACTGACACTCAGGCTCATGCAGGGGCAGGCGTGGCCCCTCAGAGTGATCACCACCTTAAATTTTCCATCCCTTGCGGCCACACTGCACTATCCTAATCCAGACCCTCCTTTGAAGACAAACAGCCACTTTCCACCACCTTCTCCAATACCATTTCTGGTTCTCCAGGAGCAGCTGTGGGAGGAGCAATGGGTGAGGCGTGACGAGAAGTGGAGTCTTCTCATTGTGTGACTTGAAGTGACTGATTACCTTCTTGAGTGTCATTTTCATCATGGAAACAGAACTAATATTAATGCCTCTTTTCTCTGTCAGGAACTGTGCAAAATCTGAGAGTTTGCCCTAATTGCAAGCTAGTATGTTGGCTGGCCACAGTTCCATGGATACTGGTAGAAGACAGGTGACTCTTGGGTCAGAGACAGGAAGCTTTGTTACTCACAGGAACAGCAATAGTCAAATCACGAGCATTTATATTGGTTCCTTGAACTGAAGTGCCACAGGGCGAGATGAGGAGGGCCAGATGATACAGGCTCCCACAATGGGTTGCATTCAGTTCAGTTCAGTTCAGTTACTCAGTTGTGTCTGACTCTTTGCGACCCCATGAACTGCAGTACGCCAGGCCTCCCTGTCCATCACCAACTCCCGGAGTTCACCCAAACTCATGTCCATTGAGTCTGTGATGCCATCCAACCATCTCATCCTCTGTCATCCACTTCTCCTCCCACCTTTAATCTTTCCCAGCATCAGGGTCTTTTCAAATGAGTCAGCTCTTCACATCAGGTGGCCAAAGTATTGGAGTTTCAGCTTCAACATCAGTCCTTCCAATGAACACCCAGGACTGATCTCCTTTAGGATGGACTGGTTGGATCTCCTTGCAGTCCAAGGGATTCTCAAGGGTCTTCTCCAACACCATAGTTCAAAAGCATCAATTCTTTGGTGCTCAGCTTTCTTTATAGTCCAACTCTCACATCCATACATGACCACAGGAAAAACCATAGCCTTGACTAGACTGACCTTTGTTGACAAAGTAATGTCTCTGCTTTTTAATATGCTATCTAGTTTGGTCATAACTTTCCTTCCAAGGAGCAAGTGTCTTTTAATTTCATGGCTGCAGTCACCATCTGCAGTGATTTTGAAGCCCCCCAAAATAAAGTCTGACACTGTTTCCACTGTTTCCCCATCTATTTCCCATGAAGTGATGGGACCAGATGCCGTGATCTTTGTTTTCTGAATGTTGAACTTCAAGCCAACTTTTTCACTCTCGTCTTTCACATTCATCAAGAGGCTTTTTAGTTCCTCTTCACTGTCTGCCATAAAGGTGGTGTCATCTGCATATCTGAGGTTATTGATATTTCTCCTGGCAATCTTGATTCTACCTTGTGCTTCTTCCAGCCCCTCATTTCTCATGATATACTCTGCATATAAGTTAAATAAGCAGGGTTGTATTACAGGGGATGAACCCTGGAGTTAAGGAACCAAGATATTTTATAATGGACAGTAGAGTGCCTGAGCTTTGCTCTGGGCAGAGCTGTCATCTTTCAGCATACTGGACAGTAAGTGTGTGTGCCCTCTGTTCCAGCATGGTCTGTATCGCCTTCAGAATTTTTCCGAGAGAAGAAAAACAAAAAACACTATGGTAATGAACCTGCTTGCCAATGCAGGAGACATAAGAGACATGGGTTCAAACCCTGGGTTGGAACGATCCCCTGGAGGAGGGCATGGTAACCCACTCCAGTATTCTTGCCTGGAAAATCCTATGGACAGAGGATCCTAGTGGGTTAAGTGCACAGGGTTGCGAAGAGTCAGACATGACTGAGTGACTTAGCGTGCATGCATGCATAGTGTTTTAATTTTTGTTGTATAGTTGATTTTCAATATGCTATTTTCTGCTGTACAGCAAAGTGAACCAGTTATACATATACATATATCCACTCTTTTTTAGATTCTTTTCCCATATAGATCATTTGCTGTTCAGTCGTGAAGTTGTATCTGACTCTGTGACCCCATGGACTGCAGTACAACAGGCTACCATGTCCTTCACTGTCTCCTGGACATCAAACTCATGTCCATTGAGTTGTTGATGCCATCCAACCATCTCATCGTCTTTCGTCCCCTTCTCCTCCTGCTCTCAATCTTTCATAGCATCAGGGTCTTTTCCAGTGAGTCAGCTCTTTGCATCAGGTGGCCAAACTATTGGAGCTTCCACTTCAGCATTAGTCCTTCGAATGAATATTCTGGGTTGATTTTCTTTACGACCGACTTGGTTTGATCTTCTTGCAGTCCAGTATAGATCATTACAGAGTATTAAGTAGAGTTCCCTGGGCTATACAGTAGGTACTGATTTGTTTTGTATTTTACATATAGTACTGTGTTTTAGAATTTTTTTTTTTATTCATTCACAGCTAAACTAAATTCTACCTAATACAAAATTTGATATCTGGAGGTAGGGTGTGATAACAACTTGAAAACAGAACTTGGCTTGGGAATGAGGAAGTATTTACATAATGGGGACCGTGCGACTTCAGAGAGAACAACTAATGACTCTTACGTGTGGGAAACTGTTTATTACATTGTTTTCTGTTGCCCTTTAGAAGAAAAGCCACATACGAATGGGAGCTAAGCTAATGCTCTAGCAGGAAGAATTCAGCATATTGGTGTGTGTGTATTGGAAACTTTTTGTCATGTTAGTGGAGTCTTTTTTAAAATTTATTTCCATTGATTTATTTATTTTGGTTATGCTAGGTTCTGTTGCTGTGTATGGGCTCTCTCTAGTTGCAGTGAGCAGGTGTTTCTCTTGTTGCAGAGCACGGGCTCTAGGGTTCATGGGCTTTAGTAGTTGTGGTGCCTGGGTTTAGCTGCTTCGTGACATGTGGAATCTTCCTGGACCAGGGATTGAACTTGTGTCTCCTGCGTGGACAGGTGGACTTTCAACCACTGGACCATGAGGAAAGTCCAACAAAGTCTTTTAAAGTGAGAGATGAGTTCAGAGTAGGCTAGACTTCATCCTGAGAAGGAAATACCCCTTCTCTTAGAGAGTTTCTGTGAGCAGCTTATAGCACAAATTGCCTATGAATCCTATGTTGCTAAATCATGCCAGACTCTTGCAACCCCATGCACTGTAGTAGCCCACCAGGCTCCTCTGTCCTTGGGATTTCCCAGGCAAGAATACTGAAGCCAGTTCCTTCTCCAGGGGATCTTCCTGACACAGGGATCAAAGCCACATGTCTTATGTCTCCTGCATTGGCAGGCAGGTTCTTTACCACTGGCGCCACCTGGGAAGCCCAATGTGGAACTAACCGCAAACAAACCCACGAGAGGCCTACTAAGATTTAAGGGAATATTATTGCCAAAAAGACCCTAAGCTTGGTCTACAGCACCTGTGACAATTAAACCCTCAAGTGAGCCTTGGGTCCCAGTTGGAAGTGGGCTGGGAAGGCTGGCCAGGCTGTAGGAAAGTTATACTTCCTAAGACCTACTTTAGTATGTCCAGAGGTGTTAGTGGACGTGGGTGACTCTCAGGGAAAAAAATCAAGAGTCTCAGAAGCTGGATTGGAGTGTTTGCCCAGAAAGAAGAACCAGAGCCTTCCAGAGTGGCCACATAAGCAACTTACTTTACTGCCGGACAGGGTAACTTTTCAGTTCTGCCCAACTGGATCTTATAATTGTTTAGACCCATGAGTGTGGGAGTTTTTGTGTTTATTGTTCCATTTCTTCCAGAGTGTTTAGACTCTGCACAGCACAGTAACTGGGGAAGACTTGGGGCTGTTTTCACTGGAAATACAGTATATTCTTTTTGTTGGGAAGGAGTTCACATGGATGTCCTTGAATATCCAAAAATGTAGACTGAAAGAAAGACCACTGGTTATCTCCCAAACTTCTGTTTTTTCTTTCTTAGTTATATAACTTCAAATTCATTGTGAGGATATATTCACTCATCTGAAGGACTATATTTCTCAGCCTCCCTTGCACACTTGTGCAGTAATGTGGCATGGTTCTGGCAAATGAGATGTAAGAGCTAGCACTGTATGATGCTTCTTTAAAAGGCTCTTCCTTTTTTTCTTCCATTCTACTTCCTAGAACATGGATGTAATGGCTAGCACTCTAGTTGCCATTCTGTTTAATGAGGATGAGGCTCCTCACTCTACAGATACTGGAATAAAAAATCACAGAAGGTAAGGCACTGATGAATTTATGGAACTAGCAATCATCCTTGGATTGCTGGTCTCCATACTTGTTTCCTGGTGGCTTAGATGGTAAAGAATCTGCCTGCAATGCAGGAGACTTGGGTTTAATCCCTGGGTTTGGAAAATCCCCTGGACGAGGGAATCGCAGCCCACTCTAGTATTCTTGCCTGAAGAATTCCATGGATAGAATAGCCTGGTGGCCACAGTCCATGGGGCCTCAAAGAATCGGACATACCTGAGCAACTAACAAGAGATACTTCTTTCATGTGATGGAATAACACCTTTTGTGCTTAAATCATTGCCAGTTTGGGTTGTTTTTCATAGGTAGGTAAATCTAATTTTCATAGTTGTAAAAATTGTATACAAACATGAGGATATTGTGACCATTATGAGTCAGGAAATCTGTAAGGAAGGGTGTGTACATAAGTTTTCTCTCCTAACTGAAACAAAGTAAAATTATTAATTTTTAAAAATTAATCTTGACAGTGGGGTTAGATGGTATTCTGTTGTAAACTGTACCATCATAGCCTTGGCCATCCGTACAATTCTAAAATCTTAAGTCCTTGGGACACGCACGGTAGCTTGCCATATTCACAGAAACCTAAATGGAATTCGTACATTAAGGACCACGGTGAAGGGGCAGTAGGCTGGATTATTTGTACTATATGGTTTCACCTATTATAATACAACTGATTAAACCAAATGTGGGAAACTAATCAATGCAGCCAACACATAGACTAAGGTTAGTGACCTATGTGAACCGTGAACTTCCTGATGTTCAAGCTGGTTTTAGAAAAGGCAGAGGAACCAGAGATCAAATTGCCAACATCCACTGAATCATGGAAAATGCAAGAGAGTTCCAGAAAAACATCTATTTCTGCTTTATTGACTATGCCAAAGCCTTTGACTGTGTAGATCACAGTAAACTGTGGAAAATTCTGAAAGAGATGGGAATACCAGACCACCTGATCTGCCTCTTGAGAAATCTGTATGCAGGGTCAGGAAGCAACAGTTAGAACTGGTCATGGAACAACAGACTGGTTCCAAATAGGAAAAGGAGTACGTCAAGGCTGTATATTGTCACCATGTTTATTTAACTTATATGCAGAGTACATCATGAGAAATGCTGGACTGGAAGAGACACAAGTTGGAATCAAGATTGCTGGGAGAAATATCAATAACTTCAGATATGCAGATGACACCACCCTTATGGCAGAAAGTGAAGAGGAACTCAAAAGCCTCTTGATGAAAGTGAAAGTGGAGAGTGAAAAGGTTGGCTTCAAGCTCAACATTCAGAAAACGAAGATCATGGCATCTGGTCCCATCACTACATGGGAAATAGATGGAGAAACAGTGGAAACAGTGTCAGACTTTATTTTTCTGGGCTCCAAAATCTCTGCAGATGGTGACTGCAGCCATGAAATTAAAAGACGCTTACTCCTTGGAAGGAAAGTTATGACCAACCTAGATAGCATATTCAAAAGCAGAGACATCACTTTGCCAACAAAGGTTTGCCTAGTCAAGGCTATGGTCTTTCCTGTGGTCATGTATGGATGTGAGAGCTGGACTGTGAAGAAGGCTGAGTGCCGAAGAATTGATGCTTTTGAACTGTGGTGTTGGAGAAGACTCTTGAGAGTCCCTTGGACTGCAAGGAGATCCAACCAGTCCATTCTGAAGGAGATCAGCCCTGGGATTTCTTTGGAAGGAATGATGCTAAAGCTGAAACTCCAGTGTTTTGGCCACCTCATGCAAAGAGTTGACTCATTGGAGAAGACTCTGATGCTGGGAGGGATTGGGGGCAGGAGGAGAAGGGGACGACAGAGGATGAGATGGCTGGATGGCATCACTGACTCGATGGATGTGAGTCTGAGTGACCTCGGGGAGTTGGTGATGGACAGGGAAGCCTGGCGTGCTGCAGTTCATGAAGTTGCAAAGAGTCGGACACGACTGAGCGACTGATCTGATCTGATCTGAGTGACCTATGATTGACATGTTCTGATATGAAAAGAGGATCTGGGTCAATCAACATTTCTCTGTCAGGAATTTGAATTAGGAACACAAAGTAGATATCAGTTAGCAGTGGAAGCTGAAGCTAAAGTCAGCAGAAATGGTCAGTCTGTGGCAGTCATGTGTAAGCTAAGATAGGGGCTGGCAGAAACCATAAGGACCTGAAGCTTAGGTAGATGAGGGACAGGGTAGAAGATGAGGATGTCACTGAAAATAATATAAGGAAAGGAGACATACACAAAGAAGAGATGGAGATAGTAACTGAGAGTCTTGCCATTGGTGGTGATATTTGACCACCACCAGTGGTTTCTGGGGTCTCTGCAGCTGTTGAACATCTGGTTCATGTTCCTATATGGCCAGATGGGACTGAGTCCTTGCATTTCCCACCTTCTGTATCTCTCATGCCTCCAAAATAAATGTCTTTGCCCTATCTGAAAGAGCCTAATTAGAAAAACTCGGGTATAGAGAAATAAGTACGTGTTTAATTGCCCAAACCATCATGTTTTTCTACTACTTGGAACTAGTGTACCCAATTTAAAATTATTTCAATCCTATTTAATTTTAAAAGGGTTAATCTGAGGCAGTTTATCATATTAAAGGCAACATACCCAAAACAGCTAAAATAAAGTTAGCTGAAGAGAAAGATAACTATATCAAGAAACTGAAGGGAAATAAGAATTTTAATGATGAACATAATAGGCTTTGGTGATCACTTTCCTGCTGATGGTAAGCACTTTTTGTATGTTATCATCACCATCATCATTATTATTACTGACATACTTACAACTGCCTTATTAGGTAGATGTTCTTATTATCCCTACTTTACAGGAAAATCCCATGGTTGGAGGAGCCTGGTAGGCTGCAGTCCATTGGGTCGCTAAGAGTCGAACACAACTAAGCGACTTCCCTTTCACTTTTCACTTTCATGCATTGGAGAAGGAAATGGAAACCCACTCCAGTGTTCTTGCCTGGAGAATCCCAGGGATGGGGGAGCCTGGTGCGTTTCCGTTTATGGGATCACATAGAGTCGGACACGACTGAAGCGACTTAGCAGCAGCAGCAGCAGCACAGATAAGAATGGTGGGGAAAAGAGGGTTAAGTATTTGCTACAGGTATTGAATGGCAGCCAATTATATTCTCTGCAGCCAAAGATGGAGAAGCTCTATACAATCAGCAAAAACAAGACCAGGAGCTGACTGTGTCTCAGACCATGAACTCTTATTGCCAAATTCAGACTGAAATTGAAGAAAATAGGGAAAACCACTAGACCATTCAGGTATGACCTAAATCAAATCCCTTATGATTATACGGTGGAAGTGAGAAATAGATTTAAGGGACTAGATCTGATAGATAGAGTGCCTGATGAACTATGAAATGAGGTTCGTGACATTGTACAGGAGACAGGGATCAAGACCATCCCCATGGAAAAGAAATGCAAAAAAGCAAAATGGCTGTCTCGGGGGGCCTTGCAAATAGCTGTGAAAAGAAGAGAAGCAAAAAGCAAAGGAGAAAAGGAAAGATATAAACATCTGAATGCAGAGTTCCAAAGAATAGCAAGAAGAGATAAGAAAGCCTTCTTCAGTGATCAATGCAAAGAAATAGAGGAAAACAACAGAATGGGAAAGACTAGGGATCTCTTCAAGAAAATCAGAGATACCAAAGGAACATTTCATGCAAAGATGGGCTCGATAAAGGACAGAAATGGTATGGACCTAACAGAAGCAGAAGATATTAAGAAGAGGTGGCAAGAATACACAGAAGAACTGTACAAAAAAGAGCTTCACGACCCAGATAATCATGATGGTGAGATCACTGATCTAGAGCCAGACATCCTGGAATGTGAAGTCAAGTGGGCCTTAGAAAGCATCACTACAAACAAAGCTAGTGGAGGTGATGGAATTCCAGTGGAGCTATTCCAAATCCTGAAAGATGATGGTGTGAAAGTGCTGCACTCAATATGCCAGCAAATTTGGAAAACTCAGCAGTGGCCACAAGATTGGAGAAGGTCAGTTTTCATTCCAATCTCAAAGAAAGGCAATGCCAAAGATGCTCAAACTACCACACAATTGCTCTCATCTCACACGCTAGTAAAGTAATGCTCAAAATTCTCCGAGCCAGGCTTCAGCAATATGTGAACCGTGAACTTCCTGATGTTCAAGCTGGATTTAGAAAAGGCAGAGGAACCAGAGATCAAATTGATAACATCCGCTGGATCATGGAAAAAGCAGGAGAGTTCCAGAAAAACATCTATTTCTGCTTTATTGACTATGCCAAAGCCTTTGACTGTGTAGATCACAATAAACTGTGGAAAATTCTGAAAGAGATGGGAATACCAGACCACCTGATCTGCCTCTTGAGAAATCTGTATGCAGGTCAGGAAGCAACAGTTAGAACTGGTCATGGAACAACAGACTGGTTCCAAATAGGAAAAGGAGTACGTCAAGGCTGTATATTGTCACCATGTTTATTTAACTTATATGCAGAGTACATCATGAGAAATGCTGGACTGGAAGAAACACAAGTTGGAATCAAGATTGCTGGGAGAAATATCAATAACCTCAGATATGCAGATGACACCACCCTTGTGGCAGAAAGTGAAGAGGGGCTAAAAAGCCTCTTGATGAAAGTGAAAGTAGAGAGTGAAAAGTTGGCTTAAAGCTCAACATTCAGAAAACGAAAATCATGGCATCTGGTCCCATCACTACATGGGAAATAGATGGAGAAACAGTGGAAACAGTGTCAGACTTTATTTTTCTGGGCTCCAAAATCTCTGCAGATGGTGACTGCAGCCATGAAATTAAAAGACGCTTACTCCTTGGAAGGAAAGTTATGACCAACCTAGATAGCATATTCAAAAGCAGAGACATCACTTTGCCAACAAAGGTTTGCCTAATCAAGGCTATGGTCTTTCCTGTGGTCATGTATGGATGTGAGAGCTGGACTGTGAAGAAGGCTGAGCACCGAAGAATTGATGCTTTTGAACTGTGGTGTTGGAGAAGACTCTCGAGAGTCCCTTGGACTGCAAGGAGATCCAACCAGTCCGTTCTGAAGGAGATCAGCCCTGGGATTTCTTTGGAAGGAATGATGCTAAAGCTGAAACTCCAGTGTTTTGGCCACCTCATGCAAAGAGTTGACTCATTGGAGAAGACTCTGATGCTGGGAGGGATTGGGGGCAGGAGGAGAAGGGGACGACAGAGGATGAGATGGCTGGATGGCATCACTGACTCGATGGATCTGAGTCTGAGTGACCTCCGGGAGTTGGTGATGGACAGGGAGGCCTGGCGTGCTGAGGTTCATGGGGTCACAAAGAGTCGGACACGACTGAGTGACTGATCTGATCTGATCTGATTGAATGGCAGAGCCTGGCTTAACTGCCCAACTCTGAGTCTGTATTCTTAGTTACTGTGCTATAGTGAGTCTCTGTTTAGCATGGAGTTTTCTGGTTACCATCCCCAACTGATAAGTTGTTCCAAGCTGTTGGCAAAGTGAAAATGAACAGCATGTACATGGCTGTGATTACGAAGCCAGAAGCCCAAGACCCATATCACAGAGGACCCTGGAAAATGCATTGACCTCGGAGGTCAGTTGAGGGGGTTCTTAGAATATTGGGCAGAGAAGAGGCAATGGGCTTCTTCAGAGAAATTATGAGAAAGTTCTCATTGAACATTTTCTTAGCACCCAGGAATTTAAGATAGAATTGAAACCATTGTTAACACAAGGGTTGATAGTGTTGTGGTTTTGGTTAGGGATGTGAACTCTCTACCTGGGCTTTGGCACTTAAGATGGCACTGAGTGGGTCCCATGGATAATATTCCTTCAAAAGTCAGGAAAAATTAGAGATGTTTTAAAGTGAGAGAATCTAAAAGGACAGGCATTTAGTCAATTAGTGTGGACCAGACACTACATTATTTGGACAGATACAGCGTGCCCAAATTGCTATGAAACCTTTCAAAATGCTTCATCTTTTTTATTTTTGAGCTGGCAGTACAGATTGGTGCCACGCCACCAGCATATCACAAAATGAAAAGTTGAATGAAAGTTCATGCATTGAAACACATCACCGAATTCGCATAACACTGGTATTTACTGGAAGTATAATGACTGGATTAGCATACACCATCGCTTCCTTCCTCCCTGTTGGCTGCTTCATTTGGGTCTTCATTTAACTACTCAACTGCAAAAGTGAACTCAGCTTGGGAGAGAAATTCTTAGAAGTGAATGTGACTGAAATTGGCAATGCAAATGCATCAGGTATTTCCACTGTTCACAACTTACTCCGGGTGAAGTAGACCAGTCATCATTCTTACATTACACATCTTTCTGAGTTGAAGATTGTGACTACAGTATTCTTTAGATGCTGAACAAGTCGTCTCTTACTACAATTATGCTGCATGACTGATGGTCCACAAATTCAGTGGCTTACAATAATAAGCACTGATGTCGTTCTAGTCTGTGCGGAGTCAGTTTGAGTCTAGTTTTGATGGTGCTCACATACATTGCTGGAGATTGACTGGCTGTCAGCTGATCTGGGCTGACTTTTGCTGGGACAGCTGGGAAGACTGGGTGCTGCTATTTGCTTCCCTGACACTCAGGCACACCAGTCTGAGCTTGTTCTTCAGCTGTGGCTGAGGTGCAAGAGAGAGGGCAAACCCAGACATGCCAGTACATTTCAAGACACTGCTTTTGTAACATTGCATTGGCCAAAGTAAGTCACATGGCCAACCTATATTCACAGGGCTGAGAAATAGATTAGATTCTAATTCTTGAGAGAGATGCCCTGGATACAGAAAAGGGTGATGAATTAAAATTATCACTGTAATCTGAACAAGTGTCTTTTTCTAAACTCTCAAAAACATTTTAAATTTAGCTTTGATATTAACTACAAGTATTTATCAGTACTTCCCTGGTGGCTCAGATGGTAAAGAGTCTGCCTACGATGTGAGAGACCCGGGTTTGATCCTTGGGTCGGGAAGATACCCTGGAGAAGGAAATGGGAACCCACTCCAGTACTCTTGCTTGGAAAATCCCATGGATGGAGGATCCTGGTAGGCTATATATATATATATATATATATATATATATATATATATATATATACACACACACACACACACACACACACACAAGTATATATATACATGAAAGGGTCAAATGGTTCTATAAGACTTACAAGGCTGCTAATGATATACGATCTTTTAGCTGGCTCTTTGATTATTGGCCCCCATAGGTTTTAAAAATGCATTGCTCCTTCCTGTCTTCAACTTTAGGCATGGCCTAGTAACTTCTTCCTCAGGAAGATAAAATTTTACTTCCTGTTCACTGACCTCCCTTACCATTCACCAGACACATGCACATTTCCTGTGCTCCTAACTTTTCATTGTTTTGGTTTATATTATTTCTCAGTGTTTAGATTTCTCAATATTAGATCATTAGTGCTTCCCAGATGGCACTAGTGGTAAAGAATCTGCCTGCGAATGCAAGAGATGTAGGTTCAACCCCTAGGTAGGGAAGATCCCCTAAGAACGAAATGGCAACCCACTCCAGTGTTCTTGCCTGGAAAATTCCATGGACAGAGGAGCCTGGCGGCAGTACAGCCCGTGGGGTTGCAAAGAGTTTGATATGACCGAGTAGCTGAACACACATTTAGATTATTAAGACTGTAAACACTCTTCATAGTTGATTCATAAAGTAAACTACAGTTGTTTTTCCATTGCTGCATACTTGATAGTGTCTCTGAAGTTAATTATTATCCTCTTTTCTTTGCTTCTGTATTATCATTAATGCAGCCACAATTTCAGTTTTTATTTTCCAGTTGTTTAAATTGTCTCTCAGTATGTTCAAAAGCCCTGGACAGTCTCTCTGGGTTTCATGTAAGTACAGGTCTCTCTCCGGAACTGTTGACTTACTCTAAGCCGTAGGATTCTATGGCCTGTAAAATTCTAATAGCTTCTTTCACCACCCTTCTGGAGATCAGTACTTCCTGGACTTATATCTTCCTCATGTCTGGATTATTTCCTCAGTTGATGGAATGCATCTTCCTATAGGTTTCTAGAAAATGGTAGTTAGGAAGTACATTTTACCCTGAATATGTTATTACATACTACTGTCAGTGTATAAAACAAATTAATCTTGTCATATAAGCACAAATACAGAGAGCTTGGTGTTGAAGATTAATAAAAGTAGAAATTTACAAAATGTTTTTGTTTTATAGTTGAGCTTTTGTACGTATTCAGAATGAGCTCTCCTTTGACTCTTTAGTGATACGTTTTTTTCTCAGCATTTTATTATAAAATTGTTTGAATACAAAAAAATTGGGAAAGAAAGCAAAATGAATAGCTGTGTGCATGATCATGGTTTTATATATATATATATATGAAAATGAATATATATAATACCGCTATTCATTTTTTTATATTATCATTCGGATGTAAGTAGTTCACACTGTCAAATTTACACGTAAATATATCAGCACATATATTTGGGCTTCTGTGGTGGCTCAGATGGTAAAGAATCTGCCTGCAATGTGGGAGACCTGGGTTTGATTCCTGAGTTGAGAAGATCCCCTGGAGAAGGACACGGCTACTCACTCCAGTATTCTGGCCTAGAGAATTCCATGGACTGTATAGTCCAGGGGGTCACAAAGAGATGGACATGACTGAGCGACTTTCATTCACTCACATATCAGCACATGTCTTAAGAAAGAGAATACTTACAACTAAGCCACAATACCTTTCAGATACCTGGAAAAATCAGTGTCAGTTTCAAATTCAAATTTTCCTAATTATCATAAGAATATGCCTCTTTAAAATTTTTATTTATTTATTTTTTAATATAAATTTATTTATTTTAATTGGAGGCTAATTACTTTACAATATTGTATTGGTTTTGCCATACATCCACATGAATCTGCCACGGGTGTATACGTGTTCCTCATCCTGAACCCCCATCCCACCTCCCTCCCCATCCCATCCCTCTGGGTCATCCCAGTGCACCAGCCCTGAGCACCCTGTATCATGCATCGAACCTGGACTGGCGATTCGTTTCACATATGATATTATACATGTTTCAATGCCATTCTCCCAAATCATCCCACCCTCGCCCTCTCCCACAGAGTCCAAAAGACTGTTCTATACATCTGTGTCTCTTTTGCTGTCTCACATACAGGGTTATCATTACCATCTTTCTAAATTCCATATATATGCGTTAGTATACAGTGGAAGTGAGAAATAGATTTAAGGGACTAGATCTGATAGATAGAGTGCCTGATGAACTATGGAATGAGGTTCGTGACATTGTACAGGAGACAGGGATCAAGACCATCCCCATGGAAAAGAAATGCAAAAAAGCAAAATGGCTGTCTGGGGAGGCCTTGCAAATAGCTGTGAAAAGAAGAGAAGCAAAAAGCAAAGGAGAAAAGGAAAGATATAAACATCTGAATGCAGAGTTCCAAAGAATAGCAAGAAGAGATAAGAAAGCCTTCTTCAGCAATCAATGCAAAGAAATAGAGGAAAACAACAGAATGGGCAAGACTAGGGATCTCTTCAAGAAAATCAGAGATACCAAAGGAACATTTCATGCAAAGATGGGCTCGATAAAGGACAGAAATGGTATGGACCTAACAGAAGCAGAAGATATTAAGAAGAGATGGCAAGAATACACAGAAGAACTGTACAAAAAAGAACTTCATGACCCAGATAATCATGATGGTGAGATCACTGACCTAGAGCCAGACATCCTGGAATGTGAAGTCAAGTGGGCCTTAGAAAGCATCACTACAAACAAAGCTAGTGGAGGTGATGGAATTCCAGTGGAGCTATTCCAAATCCTGAAAGATGATGCTGTGAAAGTGTTGTACTCAATATGCCAGCAAATGTGGAAAACTCAGCAGTGGCCACAAGAGTGGAAAAGATCAGTTTTCATCCCAATCCCAAAGAAAGGCAATGCCAAAGATGCTCAAACTACCGCACAATTGCACTCATCTCACACGCTCAAAGTAATGCTCAAAATTCTCCAAGCCAGGCTTCAGCAATATGTGAACCGTGAACTTCCTGATGTTCAAGCTGGTTTTAGAAAAGGCAGAGGAACCAGAGATCAAATTGCCAACATCCGCTGGATCATGGAAAAAGCAAGAGAGTTCCAGAAAAACATCTATTTCTGCTTTATTGACTATGCCAAAGCCTTTGACTGTGTAGATCACAATAAACTGTGGAAAATTCTGAAAGAGATGGGAATACCAGACCACCTGATCTGCCTCTTGAGAAATCTGTATGCAGGTCAGGAAGCAACAGTTAGAACTGGTCATGGAACAACAGACTGGTTCCAAATAGGAAAAGGAGTACGTCAAGGCTATATATTGTCACCATGTTTATTTAACTTATATGCAGAGTACATCATGAGAAATGATGGACTGGAAGAAACACAAGCTGGAATCAAGATTGCTAGGAGAAATATCAATAACCTCAGATATGCAGATGACACCACTCTTATGGCAGAAAGTGAAGAGGACCTAAAAGCCTCTTGATGAAAGTGAAAGTGGAGAGTGAAAAGGTTGGCTTAAAGCTCAACATTCAGAAAACGAAGATCATGGCATCTGGTCCCATCACTATATGGGAAATAGATGGGGAAATGGTGGAAACAGTGTCAGACTTTATTTTTCTGGGCTCCAAAATCACTGCAGATGGTGACTGCAGCCATGAAATTAAAAGACGCTTACTCCTTGGAAGGAAAGTTATGACCAACCTAGATAGCATATTCAAAAGCAGAGACATCACTTTGCCAACAAAGGTTTGCCTAGTCAAGGCTATGGTCTTTCCTGTGGTCATGTATGGATGTGAGAGGTGGACTGTGAAGAAGGCTGAGTGCCAAAGGATTGATGCTTTTGAACTGTGGTGTTGGAGAAGACTCTTGAGAGTCCCTTGGAGTGCAAGGAGATCCAACCAGTCCATTTTGAAGGAGATCAGCCCTGGGATTTCTTTGGAAGGAATGATGCTCAAGCTGAAACTCCAGTATTTTGGCCACCTCATGCGAAGAGTTGACTCATTGGAGAAGACTCTGATGCTGGGAGGGATTGGAGGCAGGAGGAGAAGGGGATGACAGAGGATGAGATGGCTGGATGGCATCACTGACTCGATGGATATGAGTCTGGGTGACCTCCGGGAGCTGGTGATGGACAGGGAGGCCTGGCGTGCTGCAGTTCATGGGGTAGCAAAGAGTCGGACAGGACTGAGCGACTGATCTCATCTGATCAGATCTGATACTGTATTGGTGTTTTTCTTTCTTCACTTCACTTACTTCACTCTGTATAATAGGCTCCAGTTTCATCCAGCTCATTAGAACTGATTCAAATGTATTCTTTTTAATGGCTGAGTAATATTCCATTATGTATATGTACCACAGCTTTCTTATCCATTCGTCTGCTGATGGACAACTAGGTTGCTTCCATGTCCTAGCTATTATAAGAATGTCTCTTATACTGCGTTTAAAGAAAAAAGACAGCAACCTGTCAAATCTAGGTTCATACACTGCTTCTGTTGTGTATTTCTAGGTACTTTCAATCTAGGACAATTTCCCTATTAAAAATTATTTTTCATTTACTGTGGCCAAGTTAACTTTTTTGGCATACAGTTCTGTGAGTTTTAACATGTTGATTGATGTCATCACTCCTGGACTTAGAATATGGAGCCGTTTCATTACCTCAAAACATTTCCTCAAATTACCCCTTTGTAACTGATCCCTCCTGCAGCCTATAACCCCTGGTAACCAGTGAGCCGGCAGCTCTGTTACCTCGGTCACTGTCCTGTTGCTTGGTTGGTGAGTCATTTCTGACTCTTTGGTGCCCGCATGGACTGTAGCCTGCCAGGCTCCTCTGTCCATGGACTTTCCCAGGCGAAAATACAGGGTGGCTGTCCTACCATTTGCTTTTTTCCAGAATGTCATTAAATAAATGGAATCATACAGCGTGTAACCTTTTGAAATTGACTTCTTCCACTTAGCATAGTGCATTTATGCTTTATTTCATGTTTTTGTATCATTCATGCATTTGCTATATATCATTCCTTTGTATTATTGAGTTATATTCCATGATATACATGGTCCAAAATTTTCTTAATCCACATACTCACTGAAGAACATTTGAGTTATTTCCATTTTCTGATGATTATGAATGATGCCACTCTAAATGCCACATATGGATTTTTGTGTCTATGTGTGAAAATAAGTTTTCATTTTTCTGGGGTAGATACTTAGATGTAGTTTGTTGGGTCATACAGTAAGAGTATGTTTAATTTTTTTTTTTTTAATCCTTGAATATTGTTTCCATTTGATCCAGGGCTTGGGAGAGGACTCCAAGGTTGTTAAAATGCTACCTACTAGCTCATGGAAAGGTTGAGACAGAAGCCCTGACCCACTGTGGGTTGAGAGTGGGGGGGATACAGAGAGGCCCCTCAAAGGCTGGTGGGCTCTGGAGGTCCCTAGTCATGCTTGAGGGTAACCCTTTGGCACAGTTACTCACTCAGTCCCAACCAGCCTGGGGCCGGCCAACCTATGGAGTTAGTCAGGTGGTCATCCATCTTTTGATGAATATTACTTGTTCAGCTAGGACGAGGCTCTGCAGGAAGTTGCAGAGACGGAAGTCTGTGTGGGCAGGTCCCAGAGCATGCAGATCCCAAAGGGCTTGGTTCAGGTTCTTCTCCAGGGCCTTGGCAGCTTCCATGGTATCTGGAGTATACCCTGTTCATTTTGGGATGGCTTCTGCATGTCCTGGCAGAGGGCAAGGCTGTAGTCTCAGTTTTTATCTTTCAAAGACGCTTGGTGCCCTCATAATCAAGGTGGTCATGCCTTCCAGAGCCCCATGATTGTGGCTAAACTAGAAGCTCAGAGAGAGGTAGGTGCAGGAATGCTGCAGACGCAGGTAGAAGGCAGCCTCCTCTTCAGTGGAGTGATGCTTATGAGTCTGGGAGCTCATGGATGGTTTGCAATAGAGAGCTGTCTGCATAAAATGGTGTTAGCTCATCCTGGAGGCACTGGACGGCTAAGAACATGGTTCTGGAGGTTATGACTGGAAAGGAGGTTGGAAGGTGGCCTGAGGCTGGAAGAAGTGGGTCCCCAGGGCTGTTCCATATAAACATTGTTGAAGTAAGAGACAGCTCTTCAAGACTATGGCCCACTGCCTGTGTATCTTTAATACAGAAACTTCCAAACCATGTGCCAACATGGATGTACAATTATAGATTCTCCACTAGAAATATTTGAAAGTTTCAGTTGCTTGGTACTTGATTTTAATTTTAATTTCCCTAATAACTAATGCCATTGGACTTCTTTTCATATGTTTATTTGCCATCTGTATTGTCTCTTTGGTTAAGTATCTATTCTGGTCTTTTGCCGTATATTTTAACTGGGTTATTTCTTTTCATATTGTTGAGTTTTGAGAGTTCTCTCTATATTCCAGTTAAAAGTCATTTTTGAGATATATGATTTATAAATATGTTCTCTCTATTGCTTATCTTTTCAGTGTGTTACTAGGGTCTTTCAGAGGGCTAATGTTTAAATTTTGATGAAATACAATTTATCAATTATTTATTTTTGGATTGTGATTTTGGTGTTTAAAACCGCTTTGTCTAACCCAAGTTCATGAGTGTTTTTCATTTGCATTTCTTTATATTTAATGTCTTACTGACTGGTTTGTTAGTTTCAAGTGGTATTCTTTGGCTTCCTCTTTTCTCTATATTTGTATAATAACCCACCATTATATTCTTCTTTCCTCTTTCTGCTTTTCCTGAATGCTTTTTAGCTGCACTCTTTCTACTTTGCCACGTCATATGCTGTTTATGTACTATTCTTCTTCCTATATCCTGCCCCCCCAAACTGATCTAGTCGTAGATTTCCAACTCAGTATATTAAATGTTCATTTTCAGTACTTTTTTCTTGATGTTTCTTCTGTTATTTGGTTGCATTTAGTTCATTCTCTAGATTCCTTGATTCCTTTTAGAAGGCTTTTAGGTGCACTATTTTCAGAGGTTTTGTACATTTGAAACTATTTTATTATAGTTCTGATATTTGAAATGTAGCTAGACTGAATATAAAATCCTTGATTTTCACTTTCTTTGGGTTTCTTAAAAATGCTGTTCCACTATTGTCTTTCTTTGTATGTTTTTCTTGAAAATCTTGGAAGCCTGTTTCATTCTTATAACTAATTTGTTTTTTTGCCTTGAGGTGCTGTAGATTTTCTTTTTATTTTAAAAAATCTGACATCTTGCAAGACTGTGTTTTAAATTTGACCATTCTGAATAAAATTTTTCTAGTGCACAGTAGGCCTTTTAAACATGTAGATTTAGGTTCTCTTGAATTACAGGCTTAAATATTAGCTCTGTTGCTTTATTTTTCTTCGCAGGGACTCCAGTTATACATATATGTTGGCTGTTTGTCTATCATGGATTTCAGTCACTTTCTATCTGACTCTTTAGTTCTTACTTTATTTCACTTGCATTTCCTTGACTTTTTTCCTGCACTTATTTAATGTTCTTTAATAGCACTTCATTTGAATCTACTTTCCTTTGGATACCTTATAACTTATTCTTCATTTTGGAGATATTTTGTCTAGGTACTTTCTTTCCTGAGTTGCATCTACTAATGAGTTACTTCCTCTTTTGTGTGTATTTATGTATATAGTTTTTGCATTTTTCCTTATAAATTGTATACGTTTGTCTTAATGTTTGTTTGAAGATCTATAGTTAAGCTTTGAGAGTTATATGGCAGTTTCTTCTGCCTTGTTGTTGTTTGTATATGAGAATTTTCATCATGTGTAGTATTTCGATTCCCATTTTTTTTTATTTACAGTAACTTTGAATTGAGTTGGTCCTGTTTTGTCTCTTTTTTCAAATCCATTTTTTGGATCAATTTTTTAGTTCTCTTCAATGACCAAGGTTGCTGCTGCTGTTGCTGCTAAGTCGCTTCAGTTGTGTCTGACTCTGTGCAACCCCATAGATGGCAGCCCACCAGGCTCCTCTGTCCCTGGGATTCTCCAGGCAAGAATACTGGAGTGGGTTGCCATTTTCTTCTCCAATGACCAAGGTTACGTATCTTTAATAGATGATTTCATGGGTGGGGATTTGTGGTGGTGGATGAAGGAGAGGAGGAGTTTGCATGTTCTGTAGTGGTTTTTATTTCTGCATGCACCTTAATTTGTCCCTCTCGCTTCCTGCTTTCCTTTCACTGTGACTTCTCCAAGGGGTTATCTCTTCTTCTCTATTTACCTACTTTTCCCCTAGAAGCAATGTGTCTTCGAAGTTACCAGATTCCAACTCACTTAATTTTAAAACCCTTTCCCTGTAGCTTTTTACTGCAGATTATCTAGTCCCAGGCCCGTGTTTTGGGCTTCCCTGGTGGCACAGTGGTAAAGAATCTGCCTGCAATGCAGGAGGCCTGGGGTCGATCCCTGTGGGAAGATCTCTTGGAGAAGGGCATGGCCACCCACTCCGGTATTCTTGTGACGAGAATCCCTGGATAGAGGAGCTTGGTGGGCTGCAGTGCGTAGGATCGTACAAGTTGGACATGACTGAAGTGACTAAGCAGCAGCGGGCCTGTGTGTAGTATTTTAGCTCTTAGCATTGGACTTTTTCCTTTCTTGGGATGATTATTCCTGTGCTTCATTTAAGTTCTCTTATTTCTTTGTTCTTTTCCATGGAGAGTTTAAAGGTTATTTTTCTCCACATTGTCCTCTAGCATTGTTGAAACTGCGGTGTGCCATCTGCTGTAATGTTGCATCTTTATGTGAAAGGAACTAGGTTCACAGTTTTCTCTGTGTCCTCTTAATGCTGAGTATGTGGATCAAGTGGGAGCTGATTTGTGCTCCTTCTCCCCTTCCCTCTCCTCACTTCTCCTCACCCTCACACTTCTCTTTGGAAGTTGTTTGGTGATTCAGATTTAGACACCCACCCCTGTGGCCAGCTGGAACTTCTACGTTCACATGTAACCTGTAGATCTTTCCATGAGCTATTTTGAATATGGCCTTCTCAGTATGAGGGTATGCATGGGTTACTTTTATTAGGGAAACATGTCTTATCATAATCATTAAGTCTTTTTTTTCCTCAGGATGGTCAGATTCCTCAGAGAAAAAATCTGCAATTTCATGTTGTGCGGCCATAATAAATTAATCATCTACACTCAACAATATGGATGAATTTCACAAACAATACTGACTGGAAGACACCAGACACAATGGAACTCTTACCTATGCAGTTCTTTGTTTTTTAAGTTCAAAATGTACAAAGTTAGATATGCTGGTTAAGACTGTGTATTAAGTGGAAAAGGTCTTGGGGCATAAAAGCTGAAAGACACAAGCAAGCACTGTGCGTGCAGGTATGTCAGCATAAATCTGAGGTTACCTAGCTGGCCGATAGAACTGAGGTTGCAGTCAAACTCAGCTAAGGCATAAGGCATCCAAAGTGCCTTCTACAAAAGGCAAGATCACAATCAGTAGAGGATAGTATAGCAGCTGCCTCTAGAAAGGAGGCAAGAACTGTAAGGGAGGAGATGTCAACTGAGGATATGGGGAGACTTGGGGTGCTTTAATATCTTATTATTTTATCTTGTGGTTATACTTTTGTTGCTTCGTAACAGTGTGAATGGATATATATTTATGACACAGTCTTCTATATTATGATACAGACTTCTATATTATGATACAGACTATAACAAAAAGAACTAGATTGATAGTAGTAGCTGGAGAACAGAAAGACTGATGGGTAGCAGAGATGAGATTCAGTTCAGTTCAGTTCAGTCGCTCAGTTGTGTCTCTTTGCGACCCCATGAATTGCAGCACGCCAGGCCTCCCTGTCTATCACCAACTCCCGGAGTTCACTCAAACTCACGTCCATCGAGTCAGTGATGCCATCTAGCCATCTCATCCTCTGTTGTCCCCTTCTCCTCCTGCCCTCAATCCCTCCCAGCATCAGAGTCTTCTCCAATGAGTCAACTCTTTGCAGGAGGTGGCCAAAATACTGGAGCTTCAGCTTTAGCATCAGTCCTTCCAAAGAACACCCAGGACTGATCTCCTTTAGAATGGACTGGTTGGATCTCCGTGCAGTCCAAGGGACTCTCAAGAGTCTTCTCCATCACCACAGTTCAAAAGCATCAATTCTTCAGTGCTCAGCTTTCTTCACAGTCCAACTCTCACATCCATATACATGACCACAGGAAAAACCATAGCCTTGACTAGATGGACCTTTGTTGACAAAGTAATGTCTCTGCTTTTGAATATGCTATCTAGGTTGGTCATAACTTTCCTTCCAAGGAGTAAGCATCTTTTAATTTCATGGCTGCAGTCACCATCTGCAGTGATTTTGGAGATGCCGCAAAATAAAGTCTGACACTGTTTCCACTGTTTCCCCATGAAGTGATGGGACCAGATGCCATGATCTTTGTTTTCTGAATGTTGAGCTTTAAGCCAGCTTTTTCACTCTCCACTTTCACTTTCATCAAGAGGCTTTTTAGTTCCTCTTCACTTTCTGCCATAAGGGTGGTGTCATCTGCATATCTGAGGTTATTGATATTTCTCCTGGCAATCTTGATTCCAGCTTGTGCTTCTTCCAGCCCAGAGTTTCTCATGATGTACTTTGCATATAAGTTAAATAAGCAGGATGATAATATACAGCCTTGATGTATTTCTTTTCCTATTTGGAACCAGTCTGTTGTTCCATGTCCAGTTCTAACTGTTGCTTCCTGACCTGCATATAGTTTCTCAAGAGGCAGGTGGTCTGGTATTCCCATCTCTTTCAGAATTTTCCACAGTTCAGAGATAAGGTTAATATATGTCTATTGAAGTTGAACGGTTCTATGAAGACCTACAAGACCTTTTAGAACTAACACCCAAAAAAGATGTCCTTTTCATTATAGGGGACTGGAATGCAAAAGTAGGAAGTCAAGAAACACTAGGAGTAACAGGCAAATTTGGCCTTGGAACACGGAATGAAGCAGGGCAAAGACTAACAGAGTTTTGCCAAGAAAATGCACTGGTCATAGCAAATACCCTCTTCCAACAACACAAGAGAAGACTTTATACATGGACATCACCAGATGGTCAACACCGAAATCAGATCGATTATATTCTTTGCAGCCAAAGATGGAGAAGCTCTATCCAATCAGCAAAAACAAGACCAGGAGCTGACTGTGGCTCAGACCATGAACTCCTTATTGCCAAATTCAGACTGAAATTGAAGAAAGTAGGGAAAACTACTAGACCATTCAGGTAAGACCTAAATCAAATCCCTTATGATTATACAGTGGAAGTGAGAAATAGATTTAAGGGCCTAGATCTGATAGATAGAGTGCCTGATGAACTATGGAATGAGGTTCGTGACATTGTACAGGAGACAGGGATCAAGACCATCCCCATGGAAAAGAAATGCAAAAAAGCAAAATGGCTGTCTGGGGAGGCCTTGCAAATAGCTGTGAAAAGAAGAGAGGCAAAAAGCAAAGGAGAAAAGGAAAGAGATAAACATCTGAATGCAGAGTTCCAAAGAATAGCAAGAAGAGATAAGAAAGCCTTCTTCAGCGATCAATGCAAAGAAATAGAGGAAAACAACAGAATGGGAAAGACTAGGGATCTCTTCAAGAAAATCAGAGATACCAAAGGAACATTTCATGCAAAGATGGGCTCGATAAAGGACAGAAATGGTGTGGACCTAACGGAAGCAGAAGATATTAAGAAGAGGTGGCAAGAATACACAGAACTGTACAAAAAAGAGCTTCACGACCCAGATAATCATGATGGTGTGATCACTGACCTAGAGCCAGACATCCTAGAATGTGAAGTCAAGTGGGCCTTAGAAAGCATCACTAGGAACAAAGCTAATGGAGGTGACGGAATTCCAGTGGAGCTGTTCCAAATCCTGAAGGATGATGCCGTGAAAGTGCTACACTCAATATGCCAGCAAATGTGGAAAACTCAGCAGTGGCCACAAGATTGGAAAAGGTCAGTTTTCATCCCAATCCCAAAGAAAGGCAATGCCAAAGAGTGCTCAAACTACCGCACAATTGCACTCATCTCACACGCTAGTAAAGTAATGCTCAAAATTCTCCAAGCCAGGCTTCAGCAATATGTGAACCGTGAACTTCCTGATGTTCAAGCTGGATTTAGAAAAGGCAGAGGAACCAGAGATCAAATTGCCAACATCCGCTGGATCATGGAAAAAGCAAGAGAGTTCCAGAAAAACATCTATTTCTGCTTTATTGACTATGCCAAAGCCTTTGACTGTGTAGATCACAATAAACTGTGGAAAATTCTGAGAGAGATGGGAATACCAGACCACCTGATCTGCCTCTTGAGAAATCTGTATGCAGGTCAGGAAGCAACAGTTAGAACTGGTCATGGAACAACAGACTGGTTCCAAATAGGAAAAGGAGTACGTCAAGGCTGCATATTGTCACCATGTTTATTTAACTTATATGCAGAGTACATCATGAGAAATGCTGGACTGGAGGAAACACAAGCTGGAATCAAGATTGCTAGGAGAAATATCAATAACCTCAGATATGCAGATGATACCACCCTTATGGCAGAAAGTGAAGAGGAACTCAAAAGCCTCTTGATGAAAGTGAAAGTGGAGAGTGAAAAGGTTGGCTTCAAGCTCAACATTCAAAAAACGAAGATCATGGCATCTGGTCCCATCACTACATGGGAAATAGATGGAGAAACAGTGGAAACAGTGTCAGACTTCATTTTTCTCGGCTCCAAAATCACTGCAGATGGTGACTGCAGCCATGAAATTAAAAGACGCTTACTCCTTGGAAGGAAAGTTATGGCCAACCTAGATAGCATATTCAAAAGCAGAGACATCACTTTGCCAACAAAGGTTCGCCTAGTCAAGGCTATGGTCTTTCCTGTGGTCATGTATGGATGTGAGAGCTGGACTGTGAAGAAGGCTGAGCGCCAAAGAATTGATGCTTTTGAACTGTGGTGTTGGAGAAGACTCTTGAGAGTCCCTTGGACTGCAAGGAGATCCAACCGGTCCATTCTGAAGGAGATCAGACCTGGGATTTCTTTGGAAGGAATGATGCTCAAGCTGAAACTCCAGTATTTTGGCCACCTCATGCGAAGAGTTGACTCATTGGAGAAGACTCTGATGCTGGGAGGGATTGAGGGCAGGAGGAGAAGGGGACAACAGAGGATGAGATGGCTGGATGGCATCACTGACTCGATGAATGTGAGTCTGGGTGACCTCCGAGAGCTGGTGATGGATAGGGAGGCCTGGCGTGCTGCAGTTCATGGGGTCGCAAGAGTTGGACACCATTGAGCGACTGATCTGATCTTATCTGATTACATATGGTATATATATTATATAAATAGTATATATATATATATAAATTATATACATTACAATTGTATATATATATATAAATTTCTTCTCCTACATAATAGCAAAAGTGTGCTCTCCTTTGATTCATTCTGTGAAGTGGTTGTATAAGTGAGATCATTATTCTTGGTTGCTCTTGTGACTTTGGCACAGTGGGACAACAGGAATGGACTCTGTCCGACTTTAACTCTCCATTGTGAAACTGAGCTTGTCCGTGAATTTGTCTCCCCTCCCTCCCTACTTGAACCCAACCCTCCCCATCGGGGGAGCTAAGAGATTTGAGTGCAGTAGATGTAATAAGCTCACTCTTAGTTGACCATAGAATCGTCACTTTCATGTCACTAACATCACACACCATCAATAAGTGTTTGTTGAACAGATTTATGAACGAGTGGGGCATTTTGTGGTCACCTCCTTTAAATGACTGAGTGTATTAAGAAGTACCTGCCAGAAAGAATCAGTGAGGATGGGCATTGGGACCACTTCAAAGACAACCAAAATCAGTCAGATCAACGGCTACATCTGGGAGCCTGGTCTCACAGAAGTTACCCAAGACTGAGGTCCTGAAACTAAAAAAAGGGAAAAAATTCTTCTCAGAAACTATGCCCAAGAAACTTATTTCATAATCCATTCTTTTTGCAGATGTCAGAGTGAATGGGATAAGCAAACAAGGATAGAAGCAGCATGTGCTTTGTTCTTGCATTTTCAAAATTAGATCAGAGGCTGGGATAAGATCATTAGCAACAGACATCAGTTTCTCACATGATAATGATTTTGTGAGCTTAAAAAGGGGACATAAAACTTGTTTTTGTTGTTCGTCAACATTGTCTAGACCCTCTTTCTCTTCTCTCCTTAGTGACCCACTTCTCTTAATGACACCCTGACCATTTGAAAAGAGCAGAATAGTTAGAAAAACAAAATGGAATAGAAAGTGGGTGGAAGTAGCTTGTAAAATTGTACTTGTAACAGCAGTCTTATTTTTACTCAACTCTTGACAGTATTTTAGTCAATGCAACAGAAGGGAATTTGAGTCAAATCTATTAAAACCACCTTCACTTTACTAAAGTAAATATTCTACCAAGAGCAAGTTACTAAATTTTGGAATAGCTTCATTTTTTTCCAACAGAGATAATGCTGAAAAACCTTGGTGGCGTATGTCATAAAAGTACTTGTGATTTACTTCATTTTATTTTAAACTTTTCTCATAAAATTTTCATTCGTTTTCTTTAAAGTTTTTACTCGGCCAGGAGAATAATCTGTAACAGTGATACCAGAGGCAAAAAATGGATTGCAGCTTGCATTGTATTTGCCTTTGTAAGCAACAAAAAGCCAGTTTTTCCTCCCTTGAATAAGGGAAGTGAGTTAGGCTAAGGATGGGAAAGATTTGTAGGTGGGCGGGAGCAAGGGGAAGGGCATGAGGAACAATTTTTATTTTGTTTTTGGCGATGGAGACAGAGCAGCTGCACCAGCATGAAAAGGAAAATATACTTTGAGGCCTGAGATGATGACTATCTGTGGAGGCCCCCACGACAGAGAACTGCCAGCACAGCATGCTCTCTTATCTCCTCACTTACCCATATGCCAGGAAGGTTGAAGTAACTGAAGTTTTTCCTTTCTAGTGGCTTGCTACCTCCACCACAATTTCATCTCCTCTGCCTCTTCATCCCCCTGCTTCAAGGAAAGGGCCACAGATTTCTTTGAAGGCTGAGTAGGGTTTCACCATATGCACACAAATGGAAAGATGAGTGATGGGTAGACATGCACGGGTGAAACAGCGTGTTTGCACTTGGAGGCCACGGATGGCTCAGGCTTGGTTGAATGAGATTTGCAAGCAAATAAAGGATGAGGGCTTCCCCGGTGGCTCATTGATCAAGAATCTGCTCTCCAAAGCAGGAAATAGGGGTAGGATCCCCGATTTGGGAAGGTCCCACTGCCACAGAGCAACCAAGCCTGTGCACCACAGCTCCTGAGCCTGTGCTCTAGAGTGCATGAGCTGCAACTCCTGAGCCCACGTGCCATTGCTCCTGAAGCCTACTTGCCCCAGAGCCCATGCTCCATAGCAACAGAAGCTGCCACAGTGAGAAGACTGTGCCCCGCAACTATAGAGCAGCCCCTGCTCACCACACTAGACAAAAGCCAGTGTAGCAATGACGACCCATCTCAGTCAAAAATTAGGAAATAAAATCATTTTTTTAAAAAAGAGAGAAAATAAAGGATGGATTGTGATTATCAACTGAAATAGTAGTAAAGATTTTGTATGTTGTAATCATGTTTAGGACATTTTAGTGTCAAAAATCTCTCAGCATTGTTCTAGGGAATCATTTCTATGTGCAGTGTATTTTTAGTTGCTTCATCTAGCTTTGTACAAAAATTGCTGATTTCTCTTGGTCTGATTTGTACTGTTTATAAACTAAAAAACCAGATTTATTTACTTTTTAAATCCTCCTTTTAGATTTCTATTTTGTAGTCCATTTTAGAATCTATAAAAATATAGCAACTATGCTTACTGTTCGTTAGTTACTGTTCAAAGTACATGTTAAAAACAGTGGAGTTTTGCCTACTCATCTCTCCTATCCAGCAATTTTTTAAAATCTAAAAGTTTCTTCAGCCAGTTCTCTCTCTGTCCATATGTTTTGAGGCAGTCATCTATTTCCTGCATCACTGCATGGCACTTAAACCACTACAATGGTTCTTTGGCTCTTCTACTTTTAGCATTTTGTTTTCAAATCCAGGCATCTCAAAACTGCTCAAAAAGTTCAATACTCTTAAAAAATTTTTTTTAAATTAATTTATTTTAACTGAATGATAATTGCTTTACAATATTGTGATGGTTTTGGCATACATTAGCATGAATCAGTCACAGGTATACATGTGTCCCCCCATCCCAAATCCCCCTCCCACCTCCCTCTCCCCTCTATCTCTCTGGGTTGTCCTAGAACATGGCTTTGAGTGCTCTGCTTCATGCATCGAACTTGTATTGGTCATCTATTTTGCATATGGTAATATACATGTTTCAGTGCTACTCTCTCAAATCATCCCACCCTAGCCTTCTCCCACTGGGTCCAAAAGTCTGTTCTTTATATCTGTGTCTTCTTTGTTGTCCTGCTTGTAGAATCATCATTACCATCTTTCTGAACTCCATATATATAGTTTGTCTTTCTGTTTTTGACTTACTTCACTCTGGATAATAGACTTCAGCTTCAGCCACCTCATTAGAACTGACTCATATGTGTTCCTTTTTATAGCTGAGTAATTTTCCATTGTATATATCTACCGAAACTTCCTTATCTATTCATTTGCTGATGTACATCTAGGTTGCTTCCATGTCCTAGCTGTTGTAAATAGTGCTATAATGAACATTGGGGTACATATGTCTCTTTCAATTCTAGTTTCCTTGGTGTATATGCCCAGCAGTGGGATTGCTGGGTCATATGGCAATTCTATTCCGAGTTTTTTAAGGAATCTAATCTCCAAACTGTTCTCCATAGTGACTGTACCAGTTTGCATTCCCAACAGTATAAGAGGGTTCCCTTTTCTTCACACCCTCTCCAGCATTTATCATTTGTAGACTTTTTGATGATGACCATTCTGACTGGTGTGAGATGATACCTCATTGTGGTTTGGATTTGCATTTCTCTAATAATGAGCGATGTTGAGCATCTTTTCATGTATTTATTAGCCATCTGTATGTCTTCTTTGCAGAAGTGTCTGTTTAGGTCTTTTGCCCACTTTGATTGGGTTGTTCCTTTTTCTGGTATTGAGCTGCATGAGCTGCTTGTATATTTTGGAGATTAATTCTGTTTTAGTTGTTTTGTTGGCTATTATTTTCTCCCATTCTGAAGAAGTTAAACTCATACTGTTTGCAGATGACATGATCCTCTACATAGAAGACCCTAAAGATGCCACCAGAAAATTACTAGAGCTAATTGATGAATATAGTAAAGATGCAGGATATAAAATTAATACACAGAAATCCCTTGCATTCCTATACTCTAACAATATAAAATCGGAAAGAAAAATTCTGAACAATCCCACTCACCAACCATTGCAATGAAAGAATAAAATACTTAGGAATAAATTTACCTAAAGAAACAAAAGACCTATATATAGAAAAGCTATAAAACACTGATGAAAGAAATCAAAGATGAGACAAATAGATGGAGAAATATACCATGTTCTTGGATTGGAAGAATCAATATAGTGAAAGTGAGTATATTACCAAAAACAGGGATTCATTGCAATCCCTATCAAACTACCGATGGTGTTTTTCACAGAACTAGAACAAATAATTTCCCAACTATTTTCATTCTTCAAACCAAATGTAACCCACTTTGCAGCTGAAGTAATTTCAAAAGGAGGAGGTAACATTATCCTTAAATGGAGATAATATGATTGTATACTACTATAAAATTTAACTGAAGAATTATTAGACTTAGTAAGAGTTTGTTAAAGTAGTCGAATATAAACAAATATGCCAAAATCCATGATTTCCTTGTCCTATAGGCCCAGAGATTGAATTGTGCTCATGTACTGAAGGAAAATGGTTTCATTCCTTCATAAATTTTACCAGCTGTCCATGGAATCATGGCCAAGAGATTGTATACTTTGTTTCCTTATGCCTGACAAACAGGGGGAAATGTTTTCTCTACTGTGGAGGGAGGTTGCTTCCTGCCTCTTCAGTTACCTTATAAGGAACTGTCTAGGTCCTGGTGGGTCTGGTTTAAGTGTGTAGGCCCCTTGGGCTGAAAAATCATGGAGGGGCTCAAACAGTTCTGTGGCCCAAGAGGCTAATGTAATCTGGTTGCCTTAAACTCATTCAGGATCAATGATTTAAGATGGAAAGAGTGTAAAAGAAAGGCAATTACTATAATAGTCATTTCGAGTGCTTTCTTAATGTCCTTTAAGGCAAACCGAGTCTTCAAAATTGAGTTTATGTTTTTCAAGAGCACATTTAAAAATGTGAAGTTCTGATAATGTCACTTAAGTCTGACAATTGAACAAATGCCGTTAGAAAAGATTATTTTTCTTGCCTCCAAAGACTATTTTTCTTACCTCCATATCTTTGGGAAAGATAGGAGCAATCCAGTGTCCTGTCACATGACCTCCTAGGTGAGTCTGGAAGTGTTAGGTGAATACTGAGAGAATAATGCACAACTTCATGATGTAAAAAATTACACTATTAGGATTCACATGTCATGTATCTGATTCACATGTCATATATCTACTATTCTTTGAAAGTAATACTGGTTATGTGATGTCGCTTTTTTCAACACTTTCTTTTAGAAAATTATTATACTTTGACACAGAGATAAGTATATCAAGTAAATTCTATATAACATAGTATAGGAAATAAAGTTACTAGAGTTAAAAGTTAAAGCAAGAGAATTCTAGGAAAACATCCAGTTCTTTATTGACTATGCTAAAGCCTTTGACTGTGTGGATCACAACAAATTGTGGAAAATTCTTAAAGAGATGACAATACAAGATCACTTTACCTACCTCCTGAGAAATCTGTATGTAGGTCAAGAAGCAACAGTTAGAACTGGACATGGAACAACAGACTGGTTCCAAATTGGGAAAGGAATACCTCAAGGCTATATATTGTCAACCTGCTTATTTAAATTATATGCAGAGTACATCATGCAAAATGCCAGGCTGGATGAAGCACAAGCTGGAATCAAGATTGCCAGGAGAAATATCAATAACCTCAGATACGCAGATGACACCACCCTTAAGGCAGAAAGCAAAGAGGAACTAAAAAGCCTCTTGATGAAAGTGAAATAGGAGAGTGAAAAAGCTGGCTTAAAACTCAACATTCAAAAAACGAAGATCATGGCATCTGGTCTCATCATTTCATGTCAAATAAATGGGGAAACAATGGAAACAGTGACAGACTTTATTTTCTTGGGCTCCAAAATCCCTGCAGATGGTGACTGCAGCCAAGAAATTAAAAGATGCTTGCTCCTTGGAAGAAAAGCTATGACCAACCTAGACAGCATATTAAAAAGCAGAGACATTACTTTACCGACAAAGGTCCGTCTAGTCAAGGCTATGGTTTTTCCAGTAGTCATCTATGGATGTGAGAGTTGAACCATAAAGAAAGCTAAGCACTGAAGAATTGATGCTTTTGAGCTGTGGTGTTGTAGAAGCATCTTGAGAGTCCCTTGGACTGCAAGGAGATCAAACCAGTCAATGTAAAGGAAATCAGTCCTGAATATTCATTGGAAGGAGTGATGCTAAAACTGAAGCTCCAGTACTTTGGCCACCTGATGTGAAGAACTGACTTTTTGGAAAAGACCCTGATGCTGTAAAAGGTTGAAGGCAAGAGGAGAAGGGGACAACAGAGGATGAGATAGTTGGATGGCATCACTGACTCGATGGACATGAGTTTTAGCAAGCTCTAGTGATGTTGTTGATGAACAGGGAAGCCTGGCATGCTACAGTCCCTGGGGTTCCAAAGAGTCCATGACTGAGCGACTGAACACACTTCTTCAGGTAGCTAATTGGCAGCCAATTCGGTATCATCACTAAGAGTAGTAGAGCTATGCATTTGACTATGGTCCACAGGTCAAGATGCATTCAGGAAGCAGTGATTCATTGCCAGATTAATGAATTGGTTTTCTTGGAGTCAAAATTCTACACATTTTATTTTGCCAGCTCTGCTAAAGACAAGATCTGAATTAACTTATTATCAATAGCTCCCATCTTATTGGGCCACTTCTATGTGTGAAGTATAGATGTTTTTCATATGAATAAGATTTGTGGTCTGGGCAACATCTTCTCAATATGAGTAAAAGTGTGTCCAACATATGATTTTATCATTTTTAAAAGTTCCACTTACCAAAAATTTGACAGGTTAAACAAAGTGCCAAGGCCTCACTGATAACAAACACATAATGAAAGAAAATTTTAAAAATTAATAAATTAAAATTAAACAGTCTAATCTGATGACAATATAATGGCAGCTTCTCTCAAAATTCCAGTAAATAGATAACATTTTTAGTTTCCAATTAAATAAATAAAAAAAAGAATAAAGGCAATACACCAAAGACGGAGGTGTAGAAAAAGGAAACAAAAAGTATTTAGGATATTGGGGCAAATCTAAGGATGTAGGGGTGTTTGAGGTGGTTGTTTTGTAGACTGTTTCTAGTTGAAAACACAGTGAATTTTATTCTAGTATTTAGAGAAAAAGATTTAGCATTAACTTGACCTAGATTTTTGGCAGTTGATATTGAGATATGTTCATTTTGTAGCTTTGGTGAATTAATTGAAAACAACTTAAAGATGCTAATATTGCCTTGGCTCTTCTGAGAATTGTATTTTTTGTTTATGAATCAGTTACTTAAGAAAAACACAATGCATTAAAAAATCAGCGCTAATAAGTGGCAGTGGAGTCATGCTGTCTGGCAAAAATAAAAAGAGCAACGTTTTGGAAACTGACTTTTTGTGGTTTAGGCGGACTTTTAAGTCTCACCGGAAGTTAATTAAAATGAATGTTTTATTTCTTTTTTTTTTTTTTGACTTGTAAAGTTTATTTTATCATCTTTGAGTTTACTCACTTAGTGGCAGATGCCAGAAAATTCCTCAATCCATGGGACTAATTGAAAAATAACTCTTCAATATGGGTGGAGAGCTCAGACATTTCAAATATCTCCTTTCAGTTGGATTAAAGGGCTTGCCATATAAATATCTTGATTTGAAAGAAATGTGAGGAATTTCTAGGTTTCCAGTCCTAGAACCATGAACAAGAGCCTTGGCCATGCCAGGTTTATTTCTCCAAATTCATTTGGAGCTCAAAGAGTGTGGACTTGACTGAGATGCCCATAGGGGGAATATCTAGGGTTTATATGTACACCATCTGAGTGTGTTCTCATTTCAAAAACATGTATATGAGTTCATATACTGATTCCTTTAGGGAACTTCAGTTTCCTTTGATCAGTAAGTCTCAGGGAGGGCCTATGATATTTTTCCTGGCTAGCCGGGGGAGCATTCAGATCTCTGCCCTTCAAAAGGTAACACTCCTGGTGGTGATGACTATCTCCCTGTGGGGGCGGATCACCAGCAGTAATTTCACATCGTGCACCTTGGTGTTTGGTATGATGTGCCTGCAAATAATGTTTGCAGTTCTTGGTATTCTCATCTCAAGTTTAGCCCAGACTTTTCTCAAAAAGGATAGCCTCTATGTTGTTGCAGTTTACTCACTGCCTACGAGCACAGCAAGTTTGAGATTATTCCTTACACTCCTTTGAAGGCATTTTTTTTCTCCTTTGCTAGATACTAGATACTAAAAAGTATCTATTATTTCATGTCACATCATGGAGTGCCTGATGGGATCATAAAACTCTTGGCACCCTGGGGATGCCTCTGAGTAGTGCCTAATTTAGCAAAGCACCACCATTTTTTTCCCCCTTTATGGGCAGCCAGGTGGTTCTGAGTGAACCCTGGTATTTTACTCCACCCTTAGTGGCTTAACCTGGCAGATAGATTAGTGAAGAGGACAGAGGCTGGAATCCAGGAGAGGGTGCAAAATTGAAGGAGAGTCTACAGAAGTTGGAGAGAAAGGTAGGGAGGTTTAGCAGGGAAGATGAGAGTAAAACCATCCTGGCCCAACTTCAACAGCTAAGTGTGATCAAGCCAAAATACATTGCTTAAGAAAGTTAGAAAAATGATTGTGATGTGAAGACTGATCCCAGGATGAAAATCATTTTGTGAACACTTGATTGGAATTTCTAATTTAATCATTTTCAGCTGCAACAACAAATGTTCAAACTGCATAAGAAGCTTTGGCTTCACATATTTAACAGATTTTTTTTTTTTTTTTTTTGGTATCTAGTAGTTTTATTTATTTATCTAGATTTATTTATTCATTTATTTATTTATATCTCATGGTGCATTGATAGCACCTTTCTCTAATCTGCCTTCTGTTCAACTCTTGGTGTAACAGTGAATTACAGTGTGCAAAGGAAAGAGTTGACCTTAATACCTGAATTTTAAACCCTGCTCTTACCATTACTAGCTGTGTGACCCTGGACACGTTGCATCAGCTCTGAGTCTTAGTTTCCTCGTCTGTAAATCGGGATGTCTGTAAAGCACTCACTACATGTTCTGTGCAATGTAGGAGACACTAGGAGTGGTAGCTGTTTCTGTCACCATGTTTACTGTTTTGAAGCAGGAGAGAGTGCTAAGTGGATATAAAAAAGCACATAGAAAGATTTCCTAATTAGATTAAAGGGTCAATATGGAACAAAGGTGAGACTGCTTAAAATAAAATAATTTCAGTACTCTAATTTGATGAGTATCATATTATGCCATGTATAATGGCATAATATAATATTCACTCTTAAACTCATCTGTGTTCCATTGAGTTAAACAACTGATTTCTGTGGAATGTGAGTGAAGTTTTTCAGGGGTTATTTATCCAAAATTAAATATTAGCAAGATAAACAATGTAACCTACTCATTCATCACTAGCTCAAGATCATCTGAGCTTTGTATGGCCTCTCAGTTTTCTTTTGGTTTCTGTGGTTTTCTCTTGTGTTGTGTAGGGGAGATGGGTTGTGTGTGTGTACCTGCCTCGTACCTGGTGGTAAAGGGGAGGAAAATGTGTCCTTTTGCATTAGTTTAGACTAAGATAGCAATTTAGAAGTGAGTGTAGCTTGAAAATACTTCTAAACATCTATTCTGATAAAAAAATATTACCACTTGGAAGTATCTTTTTTTCAGAAGATAATTTATTTACATTTGTGTTAACCAGTTACTTTGTAGTATCATTTACTTTTGGTACAAAGTCATAAGATCTACTTATTCTAGTCTGTTTTGAAATAAGTATACACTTGCTGACACATGTTTCTGCCTCATTCATTGCTTCCACCAGTAGACAAGTTCAGACTTAGGAGGCAAAAGTCCACTGGAAAGTACCAGAACTGAGGGAAGAGTATTTGTCTAACCACCCACACCAGAGAATGCTTTCTTGGAATCCGCTGTGTGTATAAGATGGTATCCTGTCCCCTCAATATGTGACCTTTGCCTTTCTGAAAATCAAATTTGATCCACAAGGAAATCACAAAAGCAGAAATATTGTTTGCTCAAGTTATACCAGATTTGTGTTTTTAAAAAATCAGTCTGGTTTTCAAAATTGAAAACTGCCCCACATGGAGCATCTAATCCTTTATGGAAGTTTGCTTTGTGACCTCAGGTTTTAGCAAAGGTGGTGGAGGCTTTATTTATAAGGAAAAACAATTTAAGGGTGACTATGCAGAGTACATCATGAGAAACGATGGACTGGAAGAAGCACAAGTTGGAATCAAGATTGCTGGGAGAAATATCAATAACCTCAGATATGCAGATGACACCACCCTTATGGCAGAAAGTAAAGAGGAACTCAAAAGCCTCTTGATGAAAGTGAAAGAGGAGAGTGAAAAAGTTGGCTTAAAGCTCAACATTCAGAAAACGAAGATCATGGCATCCGGTCCCATCACTTCATGGGAAATAGATGGGGAAACAGTGGAAACAGTGTCAGACTTTATTTTTCTGGGCTCCAAAATCACTGCAGATGATGACTGCAGCCATGAAATTAAAAGACACTCCTTGGGAGGAAAGTTATGACCAACCTAGATAGCATATTCAAAAGCAGAGACATTACTTTGTCAACAAAGGTCTGTCTAGTCAAGGCTATGGTTTTTCCAGTGGTCATGTATGGATGTGAGAGCTGAACTATGAAGAAGGCTGGGTGCCGAAGAATTGATGCTTTTGAACTGTGGTGTTGGAGAAGACTCTTGAGAGTCCTTTGGACTGCAAAGAGATGCAACCAGTCCATTGTGAAGGAGATCAGACCTGGGATTTCTTTGGAAGGAATGATGCTAAAGCTGAAACTCCAGTACTTTGGCCACCTCATGTGAAGAGTTGACTCATTGGAGAAGACTCTGATGCTTGGAGGAACTGGGGGCAAGAGGAGAAGGGGACGACAGAGGATGAGATGGCTGGATGGCATCACTGACTCAATGGATGTGAGTCTCAGTGAACTCCGAGAGTTGGTGATGGACAGGGAGGCCTGGCGTGCTGCGATTCATGGGGTCGCAAAGAGTCGGACATGACTGAGCGACTGATCTGATAAAAAGAGCTATAGAAATTAAATTGTTTTTTGTTTTTTTTTTAATGTGTATGGACCATTCTTTCTTTTCACTCCTTCACAGCTTTCCTGAGTATCTTGAGCTGAAACTTGGTTTGCTGAGGTAGTCTCTGACCTCTGGCTTGCCATGGATTCTTCATAGGGCATTGCATTTGATCATTCTACAGGGCATTTCACCCAGTCAGTATTTTCTCCATGGAAATTGCTGGCATTGGCTTCCATGACAACATTCTTGTGTCCTTTTAGTCTTTCTACCACTTGTTTTCAGTCCCCTTTACTCTCTTGTTCACTTATTTCATAATTATCGGTTTCTCAGTGGGATTCCATTCTTGACCCTTCTGTTTCTACATACATTCCCTGGCAACTTCACTAAGTCATGAATCAGAGGACCACATGGACACTGATGAATCCCAAATTTGATCTACAGAGCTATCCACCTGCCCTGGAAAAATAAGCCAGTATTTTGCAGACATCTTCACTGAAGGTGCCCAAAATACAACACATTTTTCAAACTTTTATTTTCTTCTACCACTGCCATTAGATTTGCTGCTCTCTCTGTGTTTTCTGTCCTACAGCGTCACTATCTCTCATGGAACCTACTACAGCCTGCCTTAAGTGAGACTGTCCTGACTCCCTTCCCTCCAGGACTTTGACCATGTTCTTTCCCTACCTGGAACATTCTCAGATGTCCCTTCACTTACTTAACTTTTAAGTATCCTACGTATTTCATGCTAACTCTTGACTGAAGCTTTCTCAAGTTTGCTTTTTACAAACTGTTCAAAATTGACTTTTCATTCTTAGAACTTACGACAGCCCGAATCAATACACAGACTTGAGTGATTATTAAATGAATGACTGTTTTTTTTTTTTTTTTCCTAATGTCCCCACTGTTTTCCAAGAGCTCAGGGGCCAGATTTATTTTAATTTGCCATTTTATTCTTGTCAACCGGCACAGTCCCTGGTCCATGGGATGCTGTCAATAAATCCTCTTGGATGTTAAATGCATGACTTCTTTCCACCACCTGATGCCATCCAAAATCAATCAGCCATATCTCTTTCTTCTATCAGATCACATATCTTTCAAATCTACTCCTTCATCATCATTTCCCGTCTAGTCCTTAGAGGAGGTCCTCAGCATCCTGGCTTACCTTGAGCCTCAACTCCATCCACCAAAACACTAGTACTGTTACTTTTTAGACCCAAATATGATAGAAGTACTCCACTCCAGTATTCTTGCCCGGAGGATTCCATGGACACAGGATCCTGGCCGACTACAGTCCATGGCATTGCAAAGAGTCAGACACGACTGAGCAAGTCACACACACATACATACATATGATACATTCCTGCTCTGAGATCTTTAATGAGTCTAACATTTCTCTAGGGACAAATTGAAACTCCTCAGAGTCTACAAAGCTCTTGCCAGCCTGAGTCTCTACCTTCCCTTTCTGATTTCATCTTCGCGGCTTAGTCATCATGTGATTCCATCACTGCTGAAGTCTCCTGTGTCTGGAACACACCATATTCTTTCATTTTCTATGTTGGTTCTCTACCCTCCGATATTTTGAACTCCTCTTTCATCTGTGGCTTGAACTCTTCAGATTTATTTTGAATCTGACAGTTTGAAACTATGAAATCCTTCTGTGGCAAATTGTTACCCATTTACATACTTCTAGTTTTCTATTTCCTAAAAGTGTATAAGCCACTAAGTACAGTTAGATGCATGGTAAGATGTTACAATCATCTTCTCTGACCTTAGATTCTACCGTCTCTGTGGCTAAGGCGACAGTCCCAGCATATGCTCACATCACTCTCAACATTTTTTTTTATCTCTATCACTTTTTCTGCCAGCTGTGTTTGGTTCATGTTTCTAGTATCATCACTTTGGCAACTAGCAATTCTCTGCTCTGCTCCGACTGTGGTGGTGCAGAGATTGGTGGCAATTACCCTCTGTCACATACATTGACCTTATTTGTGAGTCAAAAAACCATGGTGATCCCATTTTCTTGCTTTCCTATTGTACTTCTACTAATGGACTGCATTTCTTGATTCATTTTAAATATATCTCCCCTCTCTTAAGGAAACTGCCATGGGTCCTTGAGGGGCTGAGATGTAAGACAAGTTAGGTAGCCACCCTCCAAAGTCCAAATCAAGTCTTTTTATTACTCCCAGCCAAAGTAGCCGGTCTAGGGTTGTTACTCTGCACATATCACTTGAAGACCGAGGTGGTCAGGGCCAGCTGCAAAGTTCTGTCTCCTCCAAACTTCATTTTCCTCTAGGTCTTCATTGGATCTTCAGGCAAAACTGTTCTCTTGCTAGTCGTAGCTGCTGCTAAGTCGCTTCAGTCGTGTCCGACTCTGTGCGACCCCATAGACGGCAGCCCACCAGGCTCCCCCGTCCCTGGGATTCTCTAGGCAAGAACACTGGAGTGGGTTGCCATTTCCTTCTCCAGTGCATGAAAGTGAAAAGTGAAAGTGAAGTCGCTCAGTCATGTCTGACTCTTAGCGACCCCATGGACTGCAGCCTACCAGGCTCCTCCATCCATGGGATTTTCCAGGCAAAAGTACTGGGGTGGGGTGCCATTGCCTTCCCCGAGTCGTAGCTAGCTATCTTAAAATGAGTCATGAACTGAAACTGAGAGACAGAACATTTAAATAGAGAAGATACTTCAAAAATTAATGCATATTATCTTTCAAAATGCTAAAGTGAAATATCTGCTGGCACTAGAAGTCTCAAAATTATTTTTCCAACATATCCTCTGATAGTGTTTGATGAAAAATAATTGCTAATGTTTTTCTAATATCCTGAGATAGATGTTCTCTAAGGAGATGCATGTCAGCTTAATTAATTTGACAGTCTTTCTATGTCATTACTAAAAAAGCAGATTCTAGATCTCTTGAAGAGCCAGGGGGAGAAAATGAGGTTTTCATATATTCAGTGAGGATCATTCTAGTTAGAGACTGGGATTGGGAGCGAATCCTTTGTAGAGTTTAGCTGGGTGGAATTTGAACTGGCTCTAATATGATAAGATTGGGTGAAATATTTTGACCATCTGCCATTTACTGAGAGATAATGGTCTATAATCAATTTAGCTTGTCTTCCATTATTTTTCTAAAAGAAGAGAGGGACATTGATCTGTATTTAGTTTCGTTGTGATTATAAAATGAAAGAAAATCTTTTGTTCAGGAGAAGCAGAGTTTTCCATCATGCTGAACCCTGAGAGAAACATTTTCTTTTTATCTTTATTATAAAAAAGATATGATGTGATACAGAAGATATCTAGAGCATATGTATAAAGTATATAAGATACAGCTTTTCCCTAATAGGTACAAATGTAGTAATAGTCATATGGCTATCATTATACTGTGGTGGTGGAATTCAATTCAGTGAAAGAAGTTCTGTACAGGATCATAAATCTAGTCTGTGTGTGAGGTTCTGATTTACCAAAATGCTTGAAATTCAAAATTTCGTCACAAAAAAGATAGAAATTACTGAAAGTGTTAAGGGAGTGTTTCTGTAGAAAAATTATGTAGAAAACAGAGGTGCTATGAAAATAAAGATAACTGGAGACAAAATATATAAAGATGTCATCAGTTCAGTTCACTCACTCAGTCATGTCCAACTCTTTGCACCCCCATGAATCGTAGCATGCCAGACCTCCCTGTCCATTACCATCTCCTGGAGTTCACTCAAACTCACTTCCATCGAGTCGGTGATGCCATCCAGCCATCTCATCCTCTGTCGTCCCCTTCTCCTCCTGCCCGCAATCCCTCCCAGCATCAGAGTCTTCTCCAATGAATCAACTTTTCGCATGAGGTGGCCAAAGTACTGGAGTTTCAGCTTCAGCATCATTCCTTCCAAAGAAATCCCAGGGCTGATCTCCTTCACAATGGACTGGTTGCATCTCTTTGCAGTCCAAGGGACTCTCAAGAGTCTTCTCCAACACCACAGTTCAAAAGCATCAATTCTTCAGTGCTCAGCTTTCTTCACAGTCCAACTCTCGCATCCATACATGACCACTGGAAAAACCATAGCCTTGACTAAACAGACCTTTGTTGGCAAAGTAATGTCTCTACCTTTGAATATGCTATCTAGGTTGGTCATAACTTTCCTTCCAAGGAGTAAGCGTCTTTTAATTTCATGGCTGCAGTCACCATCTGCAGTGATTTTGGAGCCCAGAAAAATAAAGTCTGACACTGTTTCTACTGTTTCCCCATCTATTTCCCATGTAGTGATGGGACTGGATGCCATGATCTTCATTTTCTGAATGTTGAGCTTTAACCCAACTTTTCACTCTCCTCTTTCACTTTCATTAAGAGGCTTTTGAGTTCCTCTTCACTTTCTGCCATAAGGGTGGTGTCATCTGCATATCTGAGGTTATTGATATTTCTCCCAGCAATCTTGATTCCAGCTTGTGCTTCTTCCAGTCCAGCGTTTCTCATGATGTACTCTGCATATAAGTTAAATAAACAGGGTGACAATATATAGCCTTGAGGTACTCCTTTCCCAATTTGGAACCAGTCTGTTGTTCCATGTCCAGTTCTAACTGTTGCTTCCTGACCTGCATATAGGTTTCTCAAGAGGCAGGTCTGGTGGTCTGGTATTCCCATCTCTTTCAGAATTTTCCAGTTTATTCATAGTATCACAAAATAAAGTTTACACTAATAAATTAAACCACAAGAGAATTTCAATTTATCATTATGTTTATTTATTATCTATATTAGTTTTTTTCAACGTTCTATTTTTTTTTCTCTTACTTGAAGTATAGTTGATTTACAATGTTGTGTTAGTTTCAGGTATACAGTATAGTGCTCAGTTATATATACATATAGATACCTATTTTTTTCAGATTCTTTTCCCTTATTGGTTACTACAGGATACTGAGTATAGTTCTTACAGCAGATTCTCATTGGTTATCCTGTTTATATACTGCTGCTGTTGTTGTTCCATCTCTCAATCGTATCTGATTCTTTGCAACACATGGACTAAAGCAAGCCAGGCTTCCCTGTCCTTCACTATCTCCTCAAGTTTGCTCAAACTCATGTCCATTGAGTCAGTGATGCCATCCAACCATCTCATCCTCTGTTTCCCCCTTCTCCTGCCTTCAGTCTTTCCCAGCATCAGGGTCTTTTCCTATGAGTTGGCTTTTAGCATCAAGTGGCCAAAGTATTGGAGCTTCAGCTTCTGCTTCAGTCCTTCCAATGAATATTCAGGACTGATTTCCTTTAGGATGGACTGGTTTGATCTCCTTGCTATCCTTAGGGGTCTCTTAAGCGTTTTCTCTGGCACTGTGGTTTGAAATAACAGTTCTTCGGCACTCAGCCTTCTTTATAGTCCAACTGTGACATTTGTACATGACTATTGGAAAAACCATAGTTTTTACTATATGGACCTTTGTCAGCAAAAAAATGTCTCTGCTTTTTAATATGCTGTATGGATTTGCTATAGTTTTTCTTCCAAGGAGCAAGTGTCTTTTAATTTCGGTTGCAGTTGCTGTCCACAGTGATTTTTTAGCCCAAGAAAACAGTCTGTCACTATTTCCATTGTTTAACCATCTGTTTGCCATGAAGTGATGGAACTGGATGCCATGATCTTCATTTTTTGAATGTTGAGTTTTAAGCCAGCTTTTTCACTCTCTTCTTTCACTACCATCAAGAGGCTCTTTAGTTCCCCTTCACTTTCTGCCATTTTTATATATAATAGTTGTATATATTAATCCCAGACTCCTAATTTATCCATCCCCCACTTACCCCTTTGGTAACCATAGTTTGATTTCTATGTTTGTCTATTTCTGTTCTATAAATGAGTTCATCTGTATTTTTCTTTTAGATTCCACATCTATGTAATATCATATGATACTTGTCTTTTTCTTGTTTATTTTACTTAGTGTGACAATCTCTAGGTCCTCCATGTTCCTGCTTATGAAATTATTTCATTCTGATTTATGGCTGAGTAACGTTCTGTTATATATATTAATCAAATTAAACAAATTGGCTGTTTGTCTTTGCTAAACCTTTTTACATCCTAACTACCCTTCAAGATCCAGCTCAAGTCCTACCATCCCCCTAAATCCTCTTTATCCTCTTTCCATATAGTGTCTGTCATAAAATACACCTGACTATACAGTTTCGTGCTTATATTGTTTGTATCACATACATAGACATAGGGCAGTTGGAAAGTTGTCCTAATACAATGCAGTTTAATAACACAAGAACTTCTAACAGCTGCCTTACATAGTTAAAAACAGAACATAAGGCCAAGACTCATCGGCTCTATGTGGAAACCTAGTCATCTTTCATTTTTGCATAGTGTATGATGAATATCAGAGCTTCCCTGGTGGCTCAGTGGTAAAGAATCCACCTGCCAGTGCAGAAGATACAAGTTCAATCCTTGGGTCCTGGAGAAGGAAATGGCAACCCACTCCAGTATTCTTGCTTGAGAAATCCCATGGACAGAGGAGCCTGGTGGGCTAGCGTCTATAGGGTCACAAAACAGCCAGACACAACTTAGCCACTAAATGACAACAACAACATAATGGTTATCTAGATGACGTAGATTCATTCAGAACTGAGTGAGCCTTAAAAGGACAAGGCAAAGTGGTAGAATTTTTATTGAAAAATTGAATGCTTTAGTTTTAGCACTTCTCAAAAAGGGCTTTACTTGAGTATATGTATCTCTGTGTGAGCTCATCTCCTTTGATATTTTTTCTCTGGTGTGGGATACAAGTTCTAGTAACATTATTCTATTATTATTATTTTTTTTTACTACAGTGCATAAATAGAATATCATTTTACTACTAGACTTTATATAACTCATTAGTTATTCTGTATGGTATACTATATTTCAGTTGTGAGTCCCAATACATAATTTGCATAACCCTGTTCAGTACACAGTTCAATGGGACATCGTAGTCTCAGTGATTTTAGTGATAAGCTCCACCTCTGTCCTGGAATTTAGCTCATCATTGATATGACAGTTTTGTGTAATGAAGAAGCTAACTGTTCTAGCATGGAAACATAAAACCTCATTTGTGATAATGGAATTTGACGTGTCTTCTTCCTCTCACTTTTAATAATATCATAATGTTAATGCATCTGAATGTAATTAGCATAAGCTGTTTTTAAAAAAATGTTCTACTGTACCAGAAAACATGAATTAGCATTTCAATTATTAGTTTTTTTCCCCAGACATTGACTTTATGGGCAAGGCCAAATGGAATATTGGTTCTTGGACTGTGCTAACCCATATAACCATGAGTACATTTTCACGATTAATTTTATGTACATATTTTCTTGTCTTAATGACAAGAATGTTTTTTTCTCTCTGGTGTCTGTTGGAATGAACTAATTTAATTTCAGAGAATGCTAGAGAGGAAAATCTCAAAGGTGTCAATTAAAAAAGAAAAATATTTTTCCTCGGTTTATTCGTTCTCCTACATGTAGATAGTGGGAAATTGAGTTAAAAAAAAAACTTTCACTATTCCACTCATGCATTATTCAACTGAAGTGAAGAGGGACAAAATATAAAATGGGAGACTGATCTCCAAAGCAATATTAATTTAAAAGAAGTTTGGCTGAAATAACAAATAATCAGTAATTGAAATGTATTCCAGTTATATAGACAGAGCATACCAATGGGCAACATTTTTATATGGAAGTATACTAGATAGCATATTCAAAAGCAGAGATATTACTTTGCAAACAAAGGTCCATCTAGTCAAGGCTATGGTTTTTCCAGTGGTCATGTATGGATGTTAGAGTTGGACTGTGAAGAAAGCTGAGTACTGAAGAATTGATGCTTTTGAACTGTGGTGTTGGAGAAGACTCTTGAGAGTCCCTTGGACTGCAAGGAGGTCCAACCAGTCCATTCTAAAGGAGATCAGTCCTGGATGTTCTTTGGAAGGAATGATGCTAAAGCTGAAACTCCAGTACTTTGGCCACCTCATATAAAAAGTTGATTCATTGGAAAAGACTCTGATGCTGGAAGGGATTGGGGGCAGGAGGAGAAGGGGACAAAAGAGGATGAGATGGCTGAATGGCATCACCGACTCGATGGATGTGAGTTTGAATGAACTCCGGGAGTTGATGATGGACCGGGAGGCCTTTGCGATTCATGGGGTCTCAAAGAGTTGGACACGAATGAGTGACTGAACTGAACTGAACTGATACTGATAAATACTTATGGCAGAGCTTCATTTGGGGAACTTGGACTTCAAGCATTCATTTCCTCAATGAAGGTGCTGAGATAAATAATGTCAACCAGTGACTTAACTCTGGTTTACTGCTCCATGAACCTGCTCACAGTAGGCGGCCATGCTTCCTCCACTGGCATAAGAGAAGGAAAGATCTCTCTCTACTTGCTACCTTGGCTAAGAGAGTAAATCTGACGTCTGTGGGTTGGTGTTGCTGCTGCTGCTGCTAAGTCGCTTCAGTCATGTCCAACTCTGTGCGATCCCATAGATGGCATCCCACCAGGCTCCCCTGTCCCTGGGATTCTCCAGGCAAGAACACTGGAGTGAGTTGCCATTTCCTTCTCCATGCATGAAAGTGAAAAGTGGAAGTGAAGTCACTCAGTCGTGTCTGACTCTTAGCGACCGCATGGACTGCAGCCCACCAGGCTTCTCTGTCCATGGAATTTTCCAGGCAAGAGTACTGGAGTGGGGTGCCATTGCCTTCTCCCTGGGTTGGTGTTAGTGGGGTCTAAAGTTAAATCTTGAGGTTTACTACTCTACCTAGGGAGTAAAGATCTTTAACTTGAAATTTATGGGAGGTTTCAGTAATTGCTAAATTTGTGGAGATTTTAGCAAGTGTTCAACTGGGCTGACAGTTTTCCCGAATCTTATCTCAAATACATCATAAAGCATTTTCTAGAAATTATTGCCATATCCTCTCTTTGTGCAAGTGGGTAATCTCATTTGTTAAAATAAATACTTCTTTATACACTTGCTATGGTATAGGTTCTGTTTTAGACCTTGGTGACTCTAAAAACAGTGTATGTATGAATCCTTGTGTGCATTTTGTCTTTGTGAGTATTCTTATGTCATCTCAGGATTGTGAGATGACTGCCCCAGCAGGAGGTATAACTTTTGTCTTTAATGTAGGAATGAGGGGAGGGTTTGATGCGGACCATATAGGCTAGATCTGCATCTCAGGGATGACACAGCCCAAAACTGGGTACCACCTTCTGAAGGAAGCAGGCAGTTGAAGGAATCTGAAGATGCACAACAGTTTTATTGTCCTATGTGGTAGGGTTTTCATTTCCACCTTAAGAGGGCTGTTTTCCTAGTGCAGAAAACCATGTAGGGAGGGTGTTCACAGGATATTGGGCAGCCCCTAGGGATAGATGTCATCACCACCTGCCTTGCCTGATCACCCAGTTTAATAACCTCTCCCGTGTCTTCCTCTCCAACCCCTGGTGTTGTGTTTGTTTGGCTAGAACTTTGAACAGTTTCAGCTCTTACAGTACTGCCTCTGTTTTCATCACCACTGAATATCCAGGAACTAGTGTAATGACCAGCACAGTGTGAGCTTTGAATACATATGTGTTGACTAGATAAGTGAATGAATGAGTGGATAGTAACTTGCAAATGATGAGGTAAACAGTAGCATGCAGTGGTTATTATAGGAAGTAGGAAGTAGAATAAATTTTAAAATCCTAGACTGGGAGAATTTTCACAAAAGAGGTAAGTTCTGGGTTTAAGTGTTAGCATATGGTTTTAACAAGAAAAGCTGAGGGAGTAGAAAACCACACGTGAAGATATGTATGTGGCGATGCTCTTAGTTCACAAGACGGTGGGGAAAACAATGCTTTATCAAATTTCTTGTAAACACATTTGCACATATATATGGTTTTTTGATGATCTCTAATTATTTTCCTGACTAACAGGTCCACAAAATGTACTGGAGAGGATCAAGCCTTAATTCTATCACATTCAAATCTCTCCTGAGAGACATTTTCTTTCAGTGCCCTGGGAAGCTGAACTTTCTTAATTGGATTAGTGGCATTTTGCTGTTTCAAACTGAAACAGGACCCACTGGCCTACACTAGCTGGTGCTTTATAATCTACACCATCTATTTTGCGGTCATCACCGAAGTATTAGAGCTAACGCAGGGAGACAGGAAGTGGCATTAGAATTCTTTCTGTTCAGCCCTGTTTAGAGATGTAGTCTGAGATAATAAATAGAGTGCTATTTTTCTGTATCAGAATACATCTCTCTAGAACCGAAGTCTGCAAAGAAAAGCCAAAAAGGAACTTTTCAGTACAGCAGGAGAGCTATTTCCTGGGCACTCAATATTTCAAAAGAGCCTTCCATTCAACCCATTTGCCCTCAGCTATTTTCTTGTTCATGAGAGAGAGAATCCTACAAACCTTAATCCCATTTACCAAAATACCAAAGCAATCTGTACCTTCTGTCAAATAATTATGTCTGAGGTAAGCATAGGGAATTTAGTCATTTCTAGAGGGCTGTTTTCCCCTTAACAAAGTCTCTAAATAGAATTATCAAGTATCAAATGTTAATTTGTCAAGAAAAAGCTGAATAGCTAATAAGGAAAATCAGATTTATATTGTAAATAGAGTATTACCCTAAAGACTTCCATGTCTCCAAAAGGAAGTATGACTGAAATATGACTGAGGCAAAGTCTTAATCAACCAAACTGTAGTTCTCTTCTCTTACATGTATTTCAAAATCTTTTTCTGCGGTAGTGTTGGGGAAAACACCACCACTGCATTTTAGGATTTTTGTGGAATATTCCATTGCCCCTCAGCACTGTCCCCTGTGCCCCTTCCCCACCCTTCAGTTAATGAATTTCCACATCCACAGGTAAGGAGGGGCAACTGTATTCATTTTATATCATGGACTTGAGCATCCCTGGATTGCTGTCCCCAGGGATACCTGGAATCACCCTCATGAGGATGGCTGTGTGGGAAGTTTCAGGAACAGTCCTGACTTTAGCATTCTTGTCCTCAGCTGTGACTTGCCTCCTGCAAAAAACATCCATTTAACAGACTGGGTGGCTGCCTGGCCTTCTTGGCTAAGGGGAGGGATGAGAACTCAGCTCCTGTCCCTGCCCACCAGCTGACAGGATTTTGACGTTCCCAGGGGATGAGTCTTCCTGCAACTTTTCCCTTTGAGAATGGACCCTGACCACGTGTCAGTAGACGTTCTGATGACAGTGTGCTCTCTGAGCCTCTGGAAATCTGAGGGTATTTGCTCCACCCTCCGTGTTCTGTCCGCCTCTCATTTCTTGTTCTCCTCCACCTCCAAGGTTTCTTCTGTAACATCAGCCAAGTGAATTATAATTTTGAGAAGCTGGCCTGAGGTACAGCTTAAAATCACTCTCCTGAAAACGAGTATCTGTTATTTACATTGTTGTAAGTTATTTAAATTGTAGGGCAAATGTTTCCCTGCATCTGAAAGGGGATAGGAAGAGAGGGGTGTTTGCAAAGGAGAAAGAGATTAGAGAGAAAGCTGCTGACACTATGTCTTTTTCTACGGAAAAATCAGAAAACTTCCCGCGTTCCTTTCTCTAGACCCAGCTGACGTGACTATGGTTGGGAAGAGTGGCTCTGTCAGCCACTTTCCTTTCCTCTCTATTTCAATGGAAATGACCAGAAACTAAAGGAGCTTGCAGTGGCAATTGCCCAGTCTCAGTCAAGTCGACTTGAAGATCTGCGTTAGTTCATTGTAAGCATGGTTATTGGAAAACCAAGTGAAGATTTTCTGTTTAGGATGCGTTGGCTTAATGGCACTCATTTTCTCCCCATTCTTTTCCACCACCGTCTAATGACTGTGCTCTGCGTTAGGCTTGCCTCCTTCCTCGTCCATGTTCTATTTTTTAGCTATGCTTTTATTTTTTTAAAAACTGAGGTATAATTGATGTACAGTATAAGTTTCAGGTATAGAACATAGTGATTCACAGTTTTGAGGAATCTCCATACAGCTTTCCACAGTGTCTGCACCGGTTTACATTCCCACGAACCGTGTACAAGGGTTCCCTTTTCTCCACATCCTCTCTAACATTTGTTATTTGTAGGTTTTTTGATGCTTGTAGCCATTCTAACAAGCATTATGTGGTATCTCATTGTTTTGATTTGCATTTCTTCAGTAACTAGCAATGTTGAACATCTTTTCATGTGAGTGTTAGCCCTCTGTGCATCTTCTTTGGAAAAATTTATGCCCAGGTCTTCTGCCCAATTTGATTGGTTGCTTGTTTATTTGTTTTGGTTTTTGAGTTGTTTGTATATTTTGGATATTAACCCCTTGCTGGTTGCATCATTTGCACATGTTTTCTCCCATTCTGTAGGGGTTGTCTTTTAGTTTTGTTGATGGGTTCCTTTGCTGTACAGAAGCTTTTAAATCTGATTATGTACCATTTGTTTAATTTTGGTTTTATTTCTTTTGCCTTAAGAGACTGATCCTTAAAAACAATTTATATCAAAAGTATTCTGGCTATGTTCTCTTCTGAGAGTTTTAAGATGTCCTTAAATGTAGGAGATGTAAGTCCTTAAAGCATTTAAAATTTATTTTTACATGTTTTTTGCATGTAGTATGAGAGAATGTTCTAATCTCATTGTTTTACATGTAGCTGTCCAGTTTTTCCAGCACCACTTATTGAAGAGACTGTCTTTTCGGCATTGTATTCTTACCTCTTTGGCATGGATTAATTGACCACAAATGTGTTAGTTTCTATTTCTGGACTGTCTATTATGTTCCAGTGATCTTTGAGTTTGTTTTTATGCCAATACCATGCTTTTTGAAATATCAATAACCTCAGATATGCAGATGATCCAACCCTTATGGCAGAAAGGGAAGAGGAACTAAAGAGCCTCTAGATGAAGGTGACAGAGGAGAGTGTTAGGAAGCTGGCTTAAAACTCAACATTCAAAAAATGAACATTATGGCATCTGGTCCAATGACTTCATGGCAAATAGATGGGGAAACAATGGAAACAGTGACAGACTTTATTTTCTTAGGCTCCAAAATCACTGCAGATGGTGACTATAGCCATTTAATGAAAAGATGCTTGCTCCTTGGAAGAAAAGCTAAGACAACCTAGACAGCATATTAAAAAGCAGAGAGATTACCTTGCCAACAAAGGTGCATATAATTAAAGCTGTGGTTTTTCTGGTAGTCATGTATGGATGTGAGAGTTGGACCATAAAGAAAGTTGAACACCACAGAATTGATGCTTTTGAACTGTGGTGTTGGAGAAGACACTTGAGAGCCCCTTAGACAGCAGGGAGATCAAATCACTCAATCCTAAAGGAAATCAACCCTGAATATTCGTTGGAAGGACGATGCTGAAACTGAATATTTGTTGGAAGGACTGATGCTGAAATTGAAGATCTAATACTTTGGCCACCTGATGTGAAAATCTGACTCATTGGAAAAGACCCTGATGCTGGAAAAAATTGAAGGCAGGAGAAGAAGGGGACGACAGACGATGAGATCGTTGGATGGCATCACTGACCCAATGAACATGAGTTTGAGCAAGCTCCAGGAGATGGTGAAAAACAGGGAAGCCTGGAGTGCTGCAGTCCATGGGATCACAAAGAGTTGGACACTACTGAGAGCCTGAACAACAGCAAAAATATAAAGTGAGGGGTTACAAAAAGTAAACTGAAAATTCTTTTTCATTTGATCAAGTTAACCCCTTAGCAGAAATTAAGCCCATTTCATAAATTAAGCCCAAAACAATTAATCTAAAAATTAAAAAAAAAATCCTATTCAAAGATATACAGCAGAGCCTGGTGGGCTGCCGTCTATGGGGTCACACAGAGTTGGACACGACTGAAGTGACTTAGCAGCATTCAAAGATACATTAGAATGGTGGTAATATAAATGGAATGATTTCATAATATGTTGAATGACCAAAGTTTTGGAGAAAAGGGAATGGTATAAAGGAAAAATGCTCACTTCCTTTTTAAAAATGTAGTAACCCAAATGTGTTTAAAAAGTGCTTTCAAGAAGGAGTTATTTCTGTATGTAAATGTGGTAATTAAATAGTCCTACTTTGCCTAATATCAGCCTCATCCCAGTCCTGCTACATAGTGGTAAACAAATGTATCATGGCTCATAACATTATTTTCTATGTTTAATGTTAGTAATAGGACATAGTTAAACCATTTCTGGAAGATTATTGATATTTATAGGAATTTCAGTTATTCGTCCTCCAGGTTCAGGATTTGAAATTAGCCAAAATGTGGAATAATCACTTTGAAACTAATCGTGTCACCACATTGTATTGCACATCATTAAGTTATGAAGAATCTTGTCTATGTTACATGTTCTTTTAATGCCTTTGTCTTATTTTTCAGGCCAGAATACTGGAGTAAGTTGCTATTTCCTCTTCCAGGGATCTTCCTGACCCAGGGATTAAACCCATGTCTCCAGCATCTCATGAATTGCAGGTGGATTTTTTTTTACCTGCTGAGCCCTCAGGGAAGCCCCTAAGTAAGTCATACTTTTTATAAATAAGCTACTTGGCTGTAGTAAACCATAGAACTGAATAATGGAAATTAAAGCTTAAAATTTGAACTACGTTCACATACTATCATTCTATATTGAATTTGTCTTTTTTTTGGTCTATGATCTCAAGATAGGCTACTCATTTTCTATAAGTTACTTGTAGACACAGCATGCTGTTGATTTGTTATTGTATTTGCATGGATGCTGTCAGAGTTATCTGTTGGTAAAAGTCAGGACTGGGACTAACTTGCTATAGTTCTTTTCTTCATTATTTTCTATTATCAGTGATTTCTGTTATTAATAGAATTCTTTCTATTACTAATGACTTCTGTCATTATTTGGTCACAAGTTAATCATTAGTTACCCATCTTTGTTGAGGGACTCAGAATAAATTCAAGATGGAAACATCAGCACAATTGAGATATTGAAACGACTGAGAGATGAGATAATCGATATTTATTGAGATACTAATATCTCTAGACTATAATATGCGTAATTCCTAGGCAGGAGTGGGTGAAAACAGAATTTCATAGCCAACATATTTGAATTTTAGTTTAGGCCTGCACTGTAGCTGGTTTGGGGCAATGGGTAGGCCACAGTTTTTTTAATTATGGAAGAGGAATAAGAATACCTATCATACAGAACTGATTGAGTTGGTATAATGTATTCTTTGTTATCAAAATACTCATAGCTTTGGGACTTTGAGCTGGTAATTATTGATGAATTGTGAAAGAGTGTGAATCATAACTATATGATCTTCAGTTCAGTTCAGTTCAGTCACTCAGTCGTGTCTGACTCTTTGCAACTCCATGAATTGCAGCACGCCAGACCTCCTTGTCCATCACCAACTCCCAGAGTTTACCCAAACTCAACGTCCATCAAGTCAGTTATGCCATCCAGCCATCTCATCCTCTGTCGTCCCCTTCTCCTCCTGCCCCCAATCCCTCCCAGTATCAGGGTCTTTTCCAGTGAGTCAACTGTTCGCGTCAAGTGGCCAAAGTATTGGAATTTCAGCTTCAGCATCAGTCCTTCCAATGAACAGCCAGGACTGATCTCCATTAGGATGGACTGGTTGGATCTCCTTGCAGTCCAAGGGACTCTCAAGAGTCTTCTCCAACACCACAGTTCAAAGCATCAATTCCTCGGCGCTCAGCTTTCTTCACAGTCCAACTCTCACATCCATACATGACCACTGGAAAAACCATAGCCTAGACTAGATGGTGGAGAAGGCAATGGCACCCCACCCCAGTACTTTTGCCTGGAGAATCCCATGGACGGAGGATCCTGGTGGGCTCCAGTCCATGGGGTCGCTAAGAGTCGGACACGACTGAGCAACTTCACTTTCACTTTTCATTTTCATGCATTGGAGAAGGAAATGGCAACCCGCTCCAGTATTCTTGCCTGGAGAATCCCAGGGACGGGGGAGCCTGGTGGGCTTCCGTCTATGGGGTTGCACAGAGTCGGGCACAACTGCAGCGACTTAGCAGTAGCAGTAGCAGACTAGATGGACCTTTGTTGGCAAAGTAATGTCTCTGCTTTTGAATATGCTATCTAGGGTGGTCATAACTTTCCTTCCAGGGAGTAAGCGTCTTTTAATTTCATGGCTGCAGTCACCATCTGCAGTGATTTTGGAGCCCCAAAAATAAAGTCTGACACCGTTTGCTCTGTTTCCCCATCTATTTGCCATGTAGTGATGGGACCGGATGCCATGATCTTCGTTTTCTGAATGTTGAGCTTTAGGCCAACTTTTTCACTCTCCTCTTTCACTTTCATCAAGAGAGTTTTTAGTTCCTCTTCACTTTCTGCCATAAGGGTGGTGTCATCTGCATATATGAGGTTATTGATATTTCTCCCGGCAATCTTAATTCCAGCTTGTGCTTCTTCCATCCCAGCCTTTCTCATGATGTACTCTGCATATATGTTAAATGGATGGTTAGTTGTATAAATACCTGAGTGAGACCTAGAAGGACACATCAAATGGTACACTACTTATTATTATGGATGACTTTTTTTTCTGGTTTCCTATTATGCACATATTAACTTTTAAGGAAATGTTATTTTGAAAACCTTTGAAAATGAACTGTTGTGGAGGGTTTTAGATGATGCAGGTAACTTCCTAAGCAGAGTCACTGGTATATGGTAGGCTCTCAATACATTTAAACTACTTTTTCTTGAAGTCTAACAGACCTTGTTAAAATTCTTGTATTGTCTCTTGCTAGTTTTGTGCCTTCAGTCAAATTATGTAGTCCCTCCAAGCGTGGTGAATTTTCCTGTAACGTGGGAGAAAATTGTTGCTCTCCCTTGAATCCCCTTCTCCTACAACTATATTGCAAAACTCCTCCATCAATTCTGTGTATTATTTTGTCTGCTAAAAACTAAAGATGTTAATATCTTCTATCTAATTCTTCCAGACTAAGTAGTAAAGAGGTGAGTTAATAGAGTTGTTCATTCACAAATGTAGCCATTCAGTCAAGCCCTTTAAAAGAACATTCAAAGAGAAAAGGAAGGCATGCTTGATAGTATTTACATTTCCAAGCAAATAATATTTGTGTCTCTTATTGTATGTGGCAGATCTGGTAGAGGAAGCATGAAAAGAAAGCAGTGTGATTGCTGGTACTTAAAACTAAATTTATCTTTTTCCTAGATTCCCCCAGTTGCAATTTCAGATGGTCATTTGATTTCAGAGCAATTTATATACAGTTTTCTTTATTCTCCCTTCTAGTAATGGCAAGCCTGATTAATATATCCTTTAAGCCTTCATCCAGATTTATGATTTATGTCAGTCACCTGTCTTATTACTATTTAAAGGGAACTTTAAGATTCATTTATTCAGAAACAAGCAAAGATATGCTGATTAATGGCATTTAGAAAAGGAAATGTACATTGCCCTCCAAATAGAATGTGGCATGAAGATAAATTTTCAGTGATGTATCACAGTGTGAAAAAGCACTAAATTCCATTCCTATTGAACTGAACATTTGTCTTCTACTCCTTGAGCTCGTATTTTTCACAAATGAAACTTTGGAGGAAGGGAGCTAATGTTTGCTGAGAGCTGTAATAGGACGCCATGGGGCACACTTTGTCCTGGCTATCCAATTTAGAGCCACCGCACACCGTGTGATATAGGTGTGACACAGGTGATGCTTCTGCACTTATTAGATGAGGCGAGGTCGTCAGAACTTAACAACATGCCTTGAGTCAGTCGCTGGGAAGTCACAAACTTGGGCCTCAAGCCCTACCGTCTCATCTTTCACTGTATGTTGCTTTTTAATGTGCTAATCTCAGATATTATATTTGGATAACTTTGAAGTCCTGGTTTTAGGCAAGCCCAAAGAAATAAAATCATTTCTTCAGTGTCTCTTCTTTAATGCTAGCCTCTCCTACAAATCAGTGAGTATGAAGTCGTTATAGTAAAACCTCAGACAGCTAACTCCAAGAGCATTATTAGACAGATTGTAGATTACTGACTCATAGAAAATGCTCCAGAATTTAAAAACTTTTGCAAGTGGAGATAAAATGTTGGAAAATTGCCTTCTCCAGTGAAAGCCAAAGTAGGAAAAAAATTCTTCTCATTGATGATCTTGGGTATATCAGAAAGATGGAGGTGGGAATTGCAATGCTCTGTGAATAAAGAATTGTCATTCTTAAGGCACAGAAAACAGCAAGTATTTTGAGAAAAAATGCACTCAAAAGCAGTCTCTTTAGGGATAGTGTTGAAAAGAGTTTGTGTGTTTTCAGTAAAAATAAATGGAAACAGCTTTCTCTGAAGTTGTTATTAAGAGTTTTGCATCAAAGAAGCAGTCATTCTGACGTCTTCCCATTGAAGAACACAAGCACCTTGAAATGTGTGAGGACAGAGTTAAGGAAAAAAAAAAAAGATAGCAGAAAGGACCAGATAGTGAAACCAGTTTCATTGATTGCTTTAATGAAAGAATTTAGAAGTGAATAGCATGACTGCACCCTGCATTGGTTTAAATTTTTGGATATGTATTTATGTACAAGTTAGCAATACAGGACACATTACACAGCTTTCATTCCGCATTGTGTCTCCTTCCATTTTGTTACATTTAAATATAACTCAAAGTTAAAGAGCTCTCTTCAGATATATTCAGACATTTTGGTCAGGATGACCTCTGTTCATTATTATGGGCAAAATGTGGTTGTCCCCAGGGACTATGTGAAAAGAGGCAGTGTTTATTATGCAGTCCTACTGAAGGAAGAAGTGGTCTGCTTTGTGAGACATTTCTAGAAATGACACTGTGGCTAATCAACACTAGAAAACACCTGGATTATTAACATTTAAGACCGTCTGGGTTAGATGGTAAAGAATCCACGTGCAGTGCCGGAGACCCAGGTTTGATTCCTGGGTCAGAAAGATCCCCTGGAGAAGGGATTGGCTAACCAGTCCAGTATTCTTGCCTAGAGAATTCCATGGACAGAGCAGCTTGGCAGGCTACAGTCCCTGGTCTCACAGAGTCGGACACGACTAGTGACTAATGCTAACACTGCCTGGGGTACTGTTAATGACAGGCACATTGTTGTATAGCAGATTTCTAGAACTTGTAAGGGGCTTCTGAGATGGCTCAGTGGTAAAGACTCTGCCTGCAATGCTGGAGACATCAATCAGAGGAGCTGGCTGGCTACAGTACATGGGGTTGCAAAGAACTGAACATGACTGAGTGACTGCAGCCATGAAATTAAAAGACGCTTACTCCTTGGAAGGAAAGTTATGACCAACCTAGATAGCATATTCAAAAGCAGAGACATCCCTTTGCCAACAAAGGTTCGCCTAGTCAAGGCTATGGTCTTTCCTGTGGTCATGTATGGATGTGAGAGCTGGACTGTGAAGAAGGCTGAGCACCGAAGAATTGATGCTTTTGAACTGTGGTGTTGGAGAAGACTCTTGAGAGTCCCTTGGACTGCAAGGAGATCCAACTGGTCCATTCTGAAGGAGATCAGCCCTGGGATTTCTTTGGAAGGAATGATGCTGAAGCGGAAACTCCAGTATTTTGGTCACCTCATGCAAAGAGTTGACTCATTGGAGAAGACTCTGATGCTGGGAGGGATTGAGGGCAGGAGGAGAAGGGGACGACAGAGGATGAGATGGCTGGATGGCATCACTGACTCGATGGATGCGAGTCTGGGTGACCTCCGGGAGCTGGTGATGGACAGGGAGGCCTGGCGTGCTGCGGTTCATGGGGTCGCAAAGAGTCGGACACGACTGAGCGACTGATCTGATCTGATCTGAGTGACTAAGACCCTCTGAGTCACTCAGCTATTCAGGATAAATGAACTGTTCCCTGACTCTCTGCCTGAGAGCATTCTCTGACCATGGGATATGGTAGGTCCAAGAGGCACAGGCCAGGGATGTGAGTGAATTAACACCTCAGGAATCACCCTCAACTAATAAGGGCTGGGAGCTGGTGGATAAACACCCCAGCTTTCTTTCTGTTGCTGGGTTGGTTCTAAGGAATGTTCTGCACAAATTCTTTTTTTTTTTAATTTTTTTAAAACATAAATTTATTTATTTTAATTGGAGGTTAATTACTTTACAATATTGTATTGGTTTTGCCATACATTAACATGAATCTGCCAAGATATCTCAGTGGGATGAGCCCAAATTCCCACCAGGCTTGTCTGCTCAGTCACGTCCCCAGCGGGGTCTTCCTTCCTTTTTCATTTGACTTTCCCATTTCTTACTCTTCCTCCAAAGGTCACTTCCCAAATAAACCACTTCCACTCAGATCCTTGTCTCTGTCTGCTAAACCCAAACGAAGACAACCTCCTGCTGGTTTCTCTTTCTAGCTTACAGAAAATCACTTCCCAAGTTAGAGTAGATTTTTAAGAGGTTGTATTTAAAAGCATCTTGTTATGTTTTGCCACCAGTGAGATTAGCAATTTGGGAAATATAATGTAAAAAGATACGGGAAGATGGTAGTGATGGGATCCAACGGTCAGTGACCAGAAGAATCAAATTTCTGAAAACATTCTTAGGTGGGCATCTCCTTGGCACATGCTGCATACTGGCACTGTACTTAAAACCACGTTCTCTCTGTATGTATAGTAGTGTGAGTGTGTGTCTGCGTGTGATATGAAGACGTACCACCTTTATACAAAGCTGTGCTTGTATAAAGCTGTTTCTAGTTCAAAAAGTGAAACAAAATGGGGAAAACTTAGCCCAGTGATGCTAGAGAAATTCCATCAATCAGTTGGTATGAAAATATCTGCCCCTCTGATGTTCATATTATACACAGTAAGCATTGTGATCATGCTTTAAAAAACTCACATTGAAATTAAGGCCAGGATATTGAAGGTGAAAATCTATAAAACCTTCCTCTTCTTCAATGTATATTTATTCTTAAGTTTATTTTATGTGTTATGAAAAGAAACCCCATAATTTAAATAAGTACTGAATTAACCTAAAACTAGACTCTCCAGTGATTCATGGATTTTTTAGAAATAATTGGAAAATTTTTTGGGTAAATCTGTTTTAGAAATGCTTGCTCCAACAACAGCCTCCTTCCTCAGGAGACAGAAAAGACAATTCAGAAAACCAGAACCTTTTTCTTAAAGAGAAAAAGAAGGCTTCAGATGATTTAGGTGGCCTGAAGAGCTTCTGAAAATAGTTACTCTTCCAGGTCAATATCATATTTCCAAGCAAACTATTGTGAAGTTTTGGCAGTTAGTAGGAGATGAAGCACCCCTGGTTTATTCCATGTCTTCTATTTTCATTCTGCTCCAGAAAGCAAAATGGTATTTTTAAGCCATCAATATAAACTGCCACCAAGAGCCCTATTTTTTAAATTTTAAACTAATCTTTTTACTTCGTCTATCTTTCTGCTTTAAAATAAATTTCACGTGTTCCTTCTGACCTCACTGTTGAACTGTAAAGTTTGTACAGTTTTATCACAATGGGTTACAAACTAAATTTAACAGCAATAATGTAAAAGACGTTTTTTTTCTTAGCTATATAAACAACTAGATTTATATTCTTACATGCTGTTGATTGCAAGAGATAAGACTTAAAAAACTAAAATCAACTGAAACAAAGGACTTGATGAGAGATGACAGTTGTTTGGAAGTTTATTTTTACAGGACAAAGGCAAGTTTTTCGTTGTTTATTTTAAAGTTGGAAAGTTTACATTATGGAGGTATTCATATCTCTGTTTCTTTCGTTTTGCTGTGACACACTTCCTGGCTATTTCAAATCCCTCTGTTTTGCAACACTACTTTGCATTCTGAAGAGGTTTCCTGCCTAATTTAGTTTCATCAACTGATTGCCATGGAAACTCTTGATATCCTTCCCTCTTCCTGGAATGAGACATTGGCTCTGTTTCAAATAGATTTTTTTTTTTTTTTACACAGAAAGTAGAGTAAGCTTTATAAAGTAAAATGTCTTGTCAACAAAAAATTACCTTCTAGGGTGACTCACTGGATGGACAGAAGTCACCAACATGTGCCTACCAAACTAAATAGGTAATTTATCAGTAACAATTAGAAACAGGTCGCAACATCATACAAATCAAAGCTAAGTGATGCCTGGCTGATTTTCTAATTTTATTGAGATGAAAGTTGAAATCAGGTCTTTGTTGCATATTAGCTCAGAAAAAGCAAAACAAAACAACCAATGATATAGTAACCCTACAATTTTATGAGACTGAGTCAATCTGAATTTCTCAAGGGCTTCTCAAAGCAGATTCATTTGGTAAAAGTGGACAATTGGCCTGGAAGAATAACTTGTACAATGAGATTTAACAGAAGGGTCTACCCATTTTTACCATGAATTTTACTTTAAAAGTGTATCTTTCTAGGAAGACTGATTAGCTACATTGTGCCACTCTATGAGACCTGTGCTTTGAAGAATCATATTCTGGGTTTATGCATTCATATTTGACAATTCTAAAACAGAATTCAGGAGGAAGGGCTAGTTATAACCATGAAGAAGAAAGGAAGGATTATGTCTGGTGTTTTTGCTTATTTTTTTTGTGTGTAAATACATATGTGAGGGAATATTTTAATTGTACAACTGAATATATATAGCTATTATACATCACTGTCTGTGTGTCTGCCTGTTGCATATAGACATGTGGTTGTCAGAAGGAGACTGATAGAAAAAATGTAGGTCAATATCAGGAGAGAAAACCCTTTCTAATAAATATCTGTAAATTCAAAGATATGATGGTTTCTAGAGTAACTGTATTATACTTTGATTATTTCTTACAATATGCAGATTTTGCATTTCTTTTGTAAAAAAATGAGTGAATCACAATTGGATATCTCTTCTGCAACTGATAGTGACCTCCGTTTTCCAAAGACATTAAAAAAAGTAAGAGAAGTCAAAGTTTTCATTCCTTGCAAACCTTGGATTTACTGGCAGATATTAATGGTGTTTTTGGATGGCGTGAAGTTTGTCTATCATTGGTCATGAATTTTTTTTTTTTCCTACCATGGGGTGATAGGCATATTTTATTTTATTTTCCCACAATGCACTTCCCAGAAAATGTGTTATTCACAACTGAGCGACTTCACTTTCACTTTTCACTTTCATACATTGGAGAAGGAAATGGTAACCCACTCCAGTGTTCTTGCCTGGAGAATCCCAGGGACAGGGGAGCCTGGTGGGCTGCCCTCTATGGGGTCTCACAGAGTTGGACATGACTGAAGCGACTTAGCAGCAGCAAACAGTTTATTTAAAATGAACATTGCACGTGTGTGGGGAACAATTCCAAAAAGGAATGCCTATTTAGCAAGTCTAGGCAGAATAATAATAATTTAATAAATCCTAAATATTGCAGGTAAGAGACTTCATACTATACTATACTAAGTCGCTTCGGTCGTGTCCGACTCTGTGCGACCCCATAGACGGCAGCCCACCAGGCTCCCCCATCCCTGGGATTCTCCAGGCAAGAATACTGGAGTGGGTTGCCATTTCCTTCTCCAAGAGACTTTATAACCTACTTTATTATTTGGGGGCGTCCATTTTGATGATCTAAATTAGGAAAGTATATGATTACTTTCACATTAACTGTGGCCTTAGCTGCCCTGTTGAAACTTACCAGCAACTCTGTTTTAATATCTCATCATGACAAAGCAGTAAATAGCTCTGGCTACCCCTTGTGTTGTTCACTTTTAGTGTAATTTACTGTTAGCTGTAGTGCACATAAATAAAGCATAGTTTCACAGTGTCTACTGTTTTTTTTTTTTAGAACAAATGCCTGAGTGTAAATTATATTCATACCTATTCCTGGAATAATTTCTCCAACCCCACTTCCCTTTATCCTGCACTGAAACAATTTGCTTCAAATCGCTTGATGCCTGATGGACGTATCTGACCTGATTTTGCTGTCCTTAGAGGTTTGGAGAGCGGTGATTTAAGATCCTCACATTGGCCTGTTGTCTCAGTGAAGAATTTCAACATGATGAGTCCCTTCACCAAAATTATTTTTATGTACTTTCTTTTGTGTATCTTTGCATACACTCATGTATTTTGTGTGTGTGTGTTTCTGTTTTTCTCATAACCTGACTCTTCAACCGCTATGAGAGTTCTAAAGAAGGGGAGAGCTTTGTCATGATTCATTTTCATCCCTTGAACATAGTGTAGCCACTCTGGGTATACACTATTCTTTATGTGTAAGATACACAAGCCTTATTGCCATTGAAAAACCAGACACATAAACACATTATAAAAAATGATGTGATCCTTTTTCTAGACAGAAAGTACTTGCCTAAAATGCATCCCATGGAAATTTTTTCTGGTTTTGGAGAGGGCCAGGTGGAACAAGTGTAAGTGGAAATTATATTCATGTGGATTTTAGCTCCATCTGAAGAAGGCCTTGACAATAAGTAGCCCCTGAATTCCTGCTTCATGATGGCGAAATAATTTCTGGTCTCATGGCTGGATTTTTGGGGAGTCGTAGAAGAGATTATGGTATTTTTAGATGCAGTTTTTCCTTTTCTCCCTTCTGTTTTCTCTGCCTCTCTTTCCTTTTTTTCCTTTTCTCCCTTCCCTTCCCACTCACCACACAGGTAGTAAACTTCTGTGATGCCTCATGTACTTTGTTTCTTAATCTGAAGGTCTGTAATTGAGAGATAACAGCCAATTATGTGAGGAAAGAAATGGTCAAGCTTCTGCTGAGAAGGACTTGCCTCTAGTTCTTCCACACTCATCAGGAGAATTTAAGATGTACATTAAAGCTGAAAACACTAGCAGTGCTGCTCCAAAAATTAACTTTTAAAAGAAAACAAAACCTTTTCCCCCATTAATTATACGTCTTAATTTGTTGCTGAAAGTAATGAGGCTCACACAAAAGCAGCCACAGATGGACAACAGAGCTTGAGAAAAGCACTTGCTTTGTAACATAGAAACCCATGCCCTCCACTCATACCATCCCCTTTCAGTTCAGTCTCTCAGTCACATCCGATTCTTTGCATCCTCACAGACTGCAGCACACCAGGCTTCCCTGTCCATCACTGACTCCCAAAGTTCACTCAAACTCATATCCATCGAGTTGGTGATGCCATCCAACCATCTCATCCTCTCTCATCCCCTTCTCCTCCTGCCTTCAATCTTTCCCAGCATCAGGGTCTTTTCCAGTGAGTCAGTTCTTTGCATCAGGTAGCCAAAGTATGGGGGTTTCAGCTTCAGCATCAGTTCTTCCAATGAATATTCAGGGTTAATTTCATTTAGGATTGACTGGTTGGATCTTCTTGCAGTCCAAGAGACTCCCAAGAGTCTTCTCCAACACCACAGTTAAAACATCAATTCTTCGACCTCAGCTTTCTTTATAGTCCAACTCTCACATCCGTACATGACTACTGGAAAAAACATAGTTTTGACTACATGGGACTTTGTTGGCAAAGTAATGTCTCTGCTTTTTAATATGCTGTCTAGGTTGGTCATTGGAGAAGGCAATGGCACCCTACTCCAGTACTCCCGCCTGGAAAATCCCATGGACGGAGGACCCTGGTAGGCTGCAGTCCAAGGGGTCGCAAAGAGTTAGACATGACTGAGCTGCTTCATTTTCACTTTCATGCATTGGAGCAGGAAATGGCAACTCACTCCAGTGTTCTTGCCTGGAGAATCCCAGGGACGGGGGAGCCTGGTGGGCTGACATCTCTGGGGTCGCACAGAGTCGGACATGACTGAAGTGACTTAGCAGCAGCAGCGGGTTGGTCATAGCTTTTCTTCTGAGGAGCTGCTGCTGGTGCTGCTGCTAAGTTGCTTCAGATCAGATCAGATCAGATCAGTCGCTCAGTCGTGTCCGACTCTTTGCGACCCCATGAACTGCAGCACGCCAGGCCTCCCTGTCCATCACCAGCTCCCGGAGTTCACTCAGACTCATACCCATCGAATCAGTGATGCCATCCAGCCATCTCATCCTCTGTCGTCCCCTTCTCCTCCTGCCCCCAATCCCTCCCAGCATCAGAGTCTTCTCCAATGAGTCAACTCTCCGCATGAGGTGGCCAAAATACTGGAGTTTCAGCTTTAGCATTATTCCTTCTAAAGAAATTCCAGGATTGATCTCCTTCAGAATGGACTGGTTGGATCTTCTTGCAGTCCAAGGGTCTCTCAAGAGTCTTCTCCAACACCACAGTTCAAAAGCATCAATTCTTCGGCGCTCAGCCTTCTTCACGGTCCAGCTCTCACATCCATACATGACCACAGGAAAGACCATAGCCTTGACTAGGCGAACCTTTGTTGGCAAAGGGATGTCTCTGCTTTTGAATATGCTATCTAGGTTGGTCATAACTTTCCTTCCAAGGAGTAAGCATCTTTTAAGTTGCTTCAGTCGAGTCCAACTCTGTGCGACCCCATAGACAGCAGCCCACCAGGCTCTGTCATCCCTGGGATTCTCCAGGCAAGAACACTGGAGTGGGTTGCCATTTCCTTCTCCATTGCATGAAAGTGAAAAGTGAAAGTGAAGTCCCTCAGTCGCGGCCAACTCGTAGTGACCCCATGGACTGCAGCCCACCAGGCTCCTCCATCCATGGGATTTTCTAGGCAAGAGTACAATTCCAATGCTGCAGTCACCATCGGCAGTGATTGTGGAGTCTAAGAAAATAGTCTTTCACTATTTCCATTGTTTCCCTATCTATTTTCCATGAAGTAATGGGACCAGATGCCATGATCTTCATTTTCTGAATGTTGAGCTTTAAGCCAACTTTTTCACTCTCCTCTTTCACTTTCATCAAGAGGCTCTTTAGTTCTTCTTCACTTTCTACCATAAGGGTGGTATCATCTGCATATCTGAGGTTATTGATATTTCTCCCAGCAATCTTTTTTTTTCCCCAGCAATCTTGAGTCCAGCTTGTGCTTCATCCAGTCTGAAATCCCCTTTCATATCTTCTAAAAGAATGAAAAGAAATAGAAAGGTGGAGAGAAGTTGATCTATTTGTAATGAGGGCAATCAGTAGGATGAGAATAGGCATAAGCGAAGCTACTCCTTTACCTCCTTAGGTAAAAAGGTCTCTGAAGCACGAATGACTATTTCCCCCCAACAACTCGTCTTCTCTTTCTCCATAGTGACAAATTTTAGTGCAGCATATGGCCGCTCAGAATACAGACTACATATCCCAGAGTCCTTTGTAACAAACGATTGTCATATGTCTAAATTCCTGCCAATATAATAGAGGCTGACTATCTTATGGCAGTTAGAGGAAACCTATGTTAAAAGACAGCTAATGAACCCCTTTTGTCTCCCCATCCCTTCCTTTACTCCATTGGGTTGCCTGGAAGGCAGACACTCATCCTGAACTATGTGGACAAGAGTTATAGCCCAGCTATGGCAGAATGATGACAGCAAGGAGCCCAGGTCCCCAAAGAGATGATGAATCAGAGCTGCCATTAATCATCCTAGAGTGTCTGCCTTTAGACCTTTATATGTGGGAAATAAAGTTCTGCCCTTATCTAACATTATTTTTCAAGAATTAGTAGTAGTACTTATAACCTTAACTAATACTGCAACTTTATAGGAAGGCGAGAGAAAAACTGTCTATTTCCAGCTCTTACATTTTTCATCTGTCCTTCTGCATTCATAGCAGGCAAGGAACTAGCAGCTTTTCAGAATCTTCTAAAAATTTTACGTGCTGTAGATATTTTACATAGGTTTTCTTCTACTTAATCAGCATGAGTGGTACATGGCTCAAAGTATGGATGAGAATCCTCCAACTCAGAGAGAAAATATAGAAACTAAATGTCAAGCAAGTCTAGAATTTAAGCATAGCTATCTCTGAATCCAAACTTCAATGTGTTCTGTATCTTACATTGCCTCCCTGACCTTCCTCAGCTCCATGTTTCTGTGATACATAGATTGGCTGGAATCTGCTCTGCCAGTATGCTCTGAGAGAAGTCCCTGAAGTAGGTAAAGTTTCCCTTGGTATACGGAGGTGAAAACTAATTTCCAAGAGAAAAGGTTGTATGACTTCTTATTTATTTATTGGGGTAGAGTTGCTTTACAATGTTGTGCTAGTTTCTGCTGTACAACAAAGTGAACGTATCAGATCAGATCAGTCGCTCAGTCGTGTCTGACTCTTTGCGACCCCATGAATTGCAGCATGCCAGGCCTCCCTGTTCATCACCAACTCCCAGACTTCACTCAGACTCACATCCATCGAGTCAGTGATGCCATCCAGCCATCTCATCCTCTGTTGTCCCCTTCTCCTCCTGCCCCCAATCCCTCCCAGCATCAGAGTCTTCTCCAATGAGTCAACTCTTCCCATGAGGTGGCCAAAGTACTGGAGCTTCAGCTTTAGCATCAGTCCTTCCAAAGAACACCCAGGACTGATTTCCTTTAGGATGGACTGGTTGGATCTCCGTGCAGTCCAAGGCACTCTCAAGAGTCTTCTCCAACACCACAGTTCAAAAGCATCAATTCTTCGGCGCTCAGCCTTCTTCACAGTCCAGCTCTCACATCTATACATGACCACAGGAAAAACCATAGCCTTGACTAGACAAACATTTGTTGGCAAAGTAATGTCTCTGCTTTTGAATATGCTATCTAGGTTGGTCATAACTTTCCTTCCAAGGAGTAAGCATCTTTTAATTTCATGGCTGTAGTCACCATCTGTAGTGATTTTGGAGCCCAGAAAAATAAAGTCTGACACTGTTTCCACTGTTTCCCCATCTATTTCCCATGAAGTGATGGGACTGGATGCCATGATCTTCGTTTTCTGAATGTTGAGCTTTAAGCCAACTTTTTCACTCTCCACTTTCACTTTCATCAAGAGGCTCTTTAGTTTCTCTTCACTTTCTGCCATAAGGGTGGTGTCATCTGCATATCTGAGGTTATTGATATTTCTCCCAGCAATGTTGATTCCAACTTGTGTTTCTTCCAGTCCAGTGTTTCTCATAATGTACTCTGCATATAAGTTAAATAAGCAGGGTGACAATATACAGCCTTGACGTACTCCTTTTCCTATTTGGAACCAGTCTGTTGTTCCATGTCCAGTTCTAACTGTTGCTTCCTGACCTGCATACAGATTTCTCAAGAGGCAGATCAGGTGGTCTGGTATTCCCATCTCTGTCCCCTCCTTCTTGGATCTGCCTCCCACCCGCCCCTCATCCCACCCATCTAGGTCACCAGAGAGCAGTGAGCTGAACTCTCTGTGCTACCATGCAGGTTCCCACTAGCTATATATGTAACACATGCTAGTGTATATGTGTCGATCCTAATCTCCCATTCATCCTGCCCTGCTTCCCTGCCCTGTGTCCACACATCTATTCTCCTGTCTCTATTCCTGCCCTGCAAATAGGTTCATCTCTACCTTTTTTCTAGATCCAACATGCTGCTGCTGCTGCTAAGTCACTTCAGTTGTGTCCGACTCTGTGCGACCCCATAGACGGAAGCTCACCAGGCTCCCCTGCTTGTTCTTTTCTTCCTGACTTATTTCCCTCTGTATGACAGACTCTAGGTCCATCCTCATCAAACTATGTTACCAAGTTCTCTCCTTTTTAATGACTGAGTAATATTTCATTATATATATATATGTACCACATCTTCTTCATCCACTCATGTGTATAGTCATTATGGAGGTTCCTTAAAAAAATAAAAATAGAACTACCATGTGACCCAGAAATCCCACTATTTGGCATGGACCTTGAGAAAACAATAATCAGAAATGTTCATTTCATCCCAGTGTTCCTTGCAACACTATTTACAACAGTCAGGACATAGAAATGACCTAAATGTCCACCGACAGATGAAAAGATCATGTGACTTCTGTTTGAGGAAGATTTAAGAGGAAATGTCTTATCTGATTTTATGTGTGTCTGTGGATGAGTGGTCTTAATTGGGCAGCCCCAGGCTGACTTCAGACTCCATAGAAACTTAGCTTGGCTCACAGTATTTAAAAAAACACTAATTAGTTGATAACCTTCAAAAGTCAAAATATTTTACATGAAAACTTGGATCCCTGACTTCTGTAGAAAAGTTGGAAGATCCAGTAGCACTAGGGTGGCATTCCACGTGATAGCGCTCAGCTGGAGCTGCGTGTGGCTGCCTGTGTCTGGCCATCTCCAGTTAGCCTCCTCAGCCTCTTCCACTCCTTTTCTTTTCTGACCCTTTCCTGTCAGGGATTTGAGAAGTTCATTACCTTTGTGTGGATACTTTTCTTTGACAGTGATTTAAGATGATTACACAGAACAGATTGTCATCTGGCTGTATTGTTTGGTGTGTGTTCCTTATTTCTAAGTATGATTTGGTGAGCTCTAGAGGTAACTTTATTTACCACAGTGTCTCTTAAGAATACCTGTCAACTTCTTTAGAGCAACTCAGAGATGAGCCATGTTCTCTCCACCATCTGGTACATAGAGTTGGGTTGTTTCAAAGTCTGAGAGGTTTTTGATGCAGTTAAGTCTGCTCAATGGGCTTTGAGCCCAGTTGCAATGTGGTCCAGCACAGTAACTCTTGCAGTGGTGGTATTTTGCCAAAGCAATCCTTCTCTCTGGCGTGTGTGCATGCTCAGTTGCTTCAGTCATGTCCGACTCTTTGAGACCCCATGGACTGTAGCCCATCGGGCTCCTCTGTCCATGGGATTCTCCAGGAAAGAATACTGGAGTGGGTAGCCAGACCCTCTTCCAGGGGATCTTCCCGACCCAGGGATTGAACTGGTGTCTCTTATGTCTCCTCCATCAGCAGGCGGGTTCTTTACCACTGGCTACACATATTTTTTTCACTGATTATAGTTTTCCTTATATCTTTTATAAAAGGGATATAACAGTGGTAGTAATGGAGGGATTCTAGACATAACTATATAAGATGTGAGGGGAAAAATAAGTCTTTTCCTCTCTGTGTTCTGAGAGAGTACATTACTATACTCTGTAAAGTCCAGAGGGAAAGCTTCAATAAATATTGATAATGATGACCACGAGCTAAGCATTCTCTGGAATAGCCAATTAACTCTAATATAGTTAGAACAAAACTCAAAGGCTTATTAAAGGCATCCAGCCAGCCCTTTAAAATGACTCTTGTGGGTAGAGGTTATAGGGTAGGTGAGGTTCAAAGACTTGTTAGATCTTTGTGCTCCAAGAGTATGACAAATACTTCATCTGCCTTCACCTAATAAACAGGTCAAGTTGTGAATTCCATGTGTATTACCGATAATAATCCCCATCTAGTGTCATACATTTTGGTTTTCTTTTATAGCTGCTGAAATTGTGGTAATGCAACAGCTAAAGATGGTCTGTTGTACACATTTTAAGCTCAACTATCTTTTAGGCATTAAATTCAGTGGTGTTTTTCATACCATTTTCACACCTTAGATACTATCATTCTGTTAAGACAACCACTTTCAAACTGTGGTGTTCATAACTTTCTATGTTCTGGTTTTATGCCACCAAACAGTCTTATTTTTAATAGAAACCTACTCCCTCTATGACGGACAAAATGCATCGTGATGCCTTCATGTTTACCTCAGAAATTTTGCTTTCTGATGCGTGAAATTCTTCCTTGACCCTCTATGATATAAATCTAAGAACTTCTTGACCTTCTTCACAGATTGATCCTACATGGATGACCCCAACTATGTGATGAAGAAGGGTAGATGCTATGTTGGGGTCAAGGGCCTGGGCTCTGAAGCAAACATCCTAGATTCACATCTCATTTCTATTAGTTGCTGGCTATGTTTGGCAGGTTAATTAATCAATCTTCAGATTTTCTTTGACAAAGTAAAAATAAGAATACATACTTCATAGATTTCTTGAAAAGATTCAATCTGATAGGGAATGTAAAAGAGAAAAACATTATCTTAAGTCTTCAATTTATTGTTATCAATACCAATATAGTTAATGAATATTACAGAGCCTATAATTGCATCCCATTATACCAGTCAAATTATTGATTACAAGCAACAGAAACAGATTCTAGTTAATTGATGCAGAACTATATTGGGTAGTTCACATAATCAACAGAATGTATTGACAGCAAGGCTTAAAAGTGGAGATTGAAACAAAAAAAGCTAGATAGCAGGAAGCTCAAGCAAAGGTCTGCAGAATAGTCAGGTGAGAAATCATGGCTGAGCATTGTTGTACCTGAACATTGTAAACTACTGCCATTGGTAAATTCAGTCTCCTTGGACTCTGTCTCTCTTTCATCAGATATTCAGTGTCAGAGTTCTAGGTAGAAGTATTTAGTGAATCTCTGCCATGTTCCCAGCCATAGCTATTTATCACAGACTCAGGAGAGAAAACATCTCATCCCTTTGCCTCCCACCAAAAAAGAGCATATCCACAAATAGAACAGAGTTCAGATATTGGAAGTTAAACAGTGTTCTGATACGCAGTGATGCCCTTTATTATTCTATGATTATTTTTCACGTGGGCTTCCCTTGTGGCTCAGCTGGTAAAGAATCTGCCTGCAATGCAGGTGACCTGGATTCGATCCCTGGGTTGGAAAGATCCCCTGGAGAAGGGAAAGGCTATCCACTCCAGTATTCTGGTGTGGAGAATTCCATGGACTGTATAGTCCATGGGGTCACAAAGAGTCGTACACAACTGAGCAACTTGCACGTCCACATTTTTACATTGGTCTATAAATTCTTCAAAGGAAGAGCCCAAGTATATCTCCCACATCTCATCATATAATAGATTCTCACTAAATACATTTTAACCCATAATTTAAAGTTTGACAGACTTGTTTTCAGAATTTATTGCTTTTCATGCTCTCTTTAGTGAACCAATCAATTGTGAGAATTTTATCAAGTTATCAGACTTATATAAAGTTGCCATAAGGTGATAACATAATGGTAAGAGAAAACTAGAGTATCCTTTTAAGCTAAATGCTGCTGCTGCTGCTAAGTCGCTTCAGTCGTATCCATGCAACCCCATAGATGGCAGCCCACCAGGCTCCCCGTCCCTGGGATAATCCAGGCAAGAACACTGGAGTGGGTTGCCATTTCCTTCTCCAATGCATGAAAGTGAAAAGTGAAAGTGAAGTCACTTAGTCTTATCCGACTCCTAGCGACCCCATGGACTGCAGCCTACCAGGCCCCTCCATCCATGGGATTTTCCAGGCAAGAGTACTGGAGTGGGTTGCCATTGCCGCTAAATAGATCATCTCTTTTGATATGAACCCCTGTAAGGTAGAGAGTCAAAATGAGAGGGTTGTGGCTTTTAGGAGCATTAAATCCTACATTGTATGAAGGATTTGCAAGAAAAATCATGATAGAAACTCTGCAGGCAAGTAAGACTTATTAATATTGTTTAAAAAATTCATGCCATAAAAGAAACATGACTATTATAGTAAACTTTTCAGGTACAGAAAAACAACACAAAAGAAAAAATTTTCCTACCATCATTCCGCACAATTATATATATATTTTACATTTCTTTATATATGTGTGTGTATGTATGTATTTGTATGTTGTCATGGATGAGACAGCATGTTGTTAGAACCACGACTTTACAACAAATATACCCATTAAAACATATAGTTGTTGTTAAAAAACTGTTACAAAAGTGTGCTTTTATATACAACAGTGTTTATTAATGTGCTGTATAATTGTTTTCTTAAAAATCAAGATTCTTGTTATCAGAGAAATACTTATTAAAGTAGGAAATACAATAAAAGGAGTGTAAGACATGCAAAATCTCAGCAACCCAGACATAAGCATTGTTGATATCTTGCTGAATGATCTTTAAAAATCTTTTCTTTATATATATGTATGCAGAAATATACATTTTTGAAAAGTAGATGATGCATATTTAAAAGATTATATATTTCATATGATCTGTAACCTACTTTTAAAGCACAATTGATTTTCAGAAATATATAATCTTGGACACTTAATTTTTTATTGCCTTTTGTTTTTATAAGCAATACTTCAATGAACAACTTATAGTTTAATCTTCAGGCATGTCCTTAATTATTTCCTTAGGACATATTCCTAGAGATATAGTTAACTGATGTAAAAGTTATATATATTTTTATGATTTTGGATAATGAGTTGCTTTCCTGGATTGTATACCAATTTAAAATTATAAAGCAAGAGATGAGTGTGCATTCTCCTGAAACTGAATATTGCTGTAATTTTAAATGAGAGAAAAAATAATGCTGGTTAATTATTTTGGCTTATCACATACTGTAAAATATTCTTATGTGATTAAACATTCTAATCACATAGTTTAATTAAAAGACTTGAATGTATTTCATCTTGTAAGACAACATAGTGACATATTACTTAATGTCTGCCTATGTTTATGAATATTTTCTTAGGAAAATTTCCAAGTAGTCGTGTGTCTGGAAAGAGCATATGTTATCATCCAGCTTCACCCTCATTGTTCTACGCCCCCTGACCGCCCCCCCACCCCAACACACACACACACACACACACGAAGCTGGTTTGTCCCTGACACTTTCCACTTTGCTGATCTGTTTATGACTGGCTCCTCATTCAGGTCTCTGTTTAAATACTCTTACTTCAGAGAAGGCTTCTGTGATATGGCTGCTCAGAGTGGACTGTGATAATCATGATTGCCCTCCACCAGGACTTCTGGATCTCATCCTGCCAGGCATGCAGTATGACTGCCTTTCCATGCCTCCTCAAAGTTGCAGCCATGTGACCTGCTTTGGTCGATGAAATGTGACAGCGTATGACCTGACTCTCCTGGTGGAAGCCTTTAGAAGCTAGTGTGTAATTTGCTGCGTATCCTTCCCCATGTCACTGCAGTCAGTGACATTTTACGTTGGAGCCTCCCTCTTGCTACATCCCTGAGAGAGGACAGGCAGCCGAGCCCCACCCTGAGCCATGATGATGTGTGTTGTGAGGGGAAAAGAAATCCTTTTTTCTTTTTCCTTAACACAGCTCAGACTTTGGGGTTCTTTGTGAGTGCAGCAAACCTTGTCTGTCCTGAATAATACACACATTCCTCTTGGCTTTAGGCAATCTCAGTATCTTCTTGTTTTATAATTTTATAAGATCGTCTCATTTATTCCCTTATGAGTTCTCCTTCTTCACAAAAAATCTAAAATCCCTGAGAAGGATTTTTCTCTAATCTTGTTCATTGTAGTGTCTCATGCATAGTAGGTCTTTAATAAATATTTGTTGAATAAAATTAAAGAAATGGATGGAAGATTTCAGCATGTGCCCATGGAATCTTGACTAAGACAGTGTCTTCCCTTTACAAAACAATTGTTCCCAGATTCCAAGTTAGCCTTTGGCATACTGAAAGAACATGCTAACTTAGAGTTCTGATGTCCAGAGAGAGGTTAAATATTTTCTCACCAAGATGTAAGAACCTTTAACCACTTTAATCATTTGGTCTTTTTTCCCCTTTAGCACTGTGAATAGTTTCCTTCTGTGTGTATGGAAAACAAGCATGATTCTAATTATTTTTGAATGTTCTATCATTAGAGATTTTTAAAATGAAAAACACTTCAGCAAAGCCTGAAGTGTATTAAGTGAATAGAAAAGTGTATTTTCCCTGGACATCCAAAGGATAAAATATGGTATTTTATTTATAATGTCTAGACTCTTAAGGTGTACTCTTCCGTTTTGAAACTTGATCATTCTTTTTTTTAACTGTTATGTTCCAGCTACTTTGTGGTCTGCAGATATGTATCAGTTACAAGGATGCTTTGAGTTAATGGTTTCTAAAAAGCCTTTGAACACATGGAATAGATAAGTCTGTATTGGGTAGCTGGTCAACAGTGTCTCCCAGCAAGACGTAATTGACTTCTAAGTTATTCCCTCAGCTGTGAGGGGGCTCGACACTTGAGCCAGATGACAACATCTCTTCTTTGGTCTTAACACACACTAATTTAGAGTAACTATTTACAGCTGTATCTGTTGGGATCTTCTCAATCAGCATGTACATTCTCTTGACCAGAAATAGAAAAACACAGATGACATTGCTATGTGCTTGTATCTCCCATTGACTCTAAAGCTACTTGCTGTCTTTTCACATGTCAGGCAAATGCAAAGGATGGAGAAAGCTCTACATATGCTGAACTATAAAGTGGCCATTTGTTTGCTGGGTAACTAGACACATATCAGCATGAATTTGCTCTTAGATGGTCCAAATACTTGGACTTGCTATCTCGTGATCCAGGTTCATCAGAGCTCATTTCTTAGAGAAAAAAGGCAGTACCTGGTTCTTCTGTGATTTTTTTTTTAATAGTATTCTGGAATTCCTTCACCTTAACTGAACTCTTTCTTGTCTTTTCAGACATGTTTCACATTTCTTTTACCCTGTTGTATTTCTAATTTACTTTGCCACTTTGTTTTCATGTGTTGTACCATATATCAGGAATTTTCCATATTTGCTTGACTGCTGTATGGAAACAGGGTGGCAATTGTGTTAACAATTTCTCATCATTTTCTCATCATTAAGCTACTTTGGAATCCAATATAGTTTAAGTACTTTCAAGAGAATTATATGTCAGATCGATCTGTATCAATTCATGGTGCTATTTTTCCAGTTCTGATGTGAGGTATAATAAGGAGAACTGTATAAGATGCTGAAGTGAGACAGCCCTAGATTTGACCACTGACACATTTACTGATTATAGGTTAAAGTATGTTATTTAATCTTTGGGGACTCAATTTCCTCATCTGTTAAATTGGGTAAAAATATTTCCTATCTCAATGAGTTGAGATGGAGATTGAAACAGATAAAGATTTTAAATCTAGGGCCAGGTTCATAGTGAGCACTAAGAAAATGTAATTATTATCTTACTGAGAGTCATGGCACACACCTAAAAGATTAGTGTCTCAGAGATTTTTTTTTTTAACCAGTGCACTTTACCAGTGCTTTAAGTAAAGCTGTTTAGTAAAAGTGGTATTTTAGGTAGATTCCAATGGATAGCTAAATAAAATTCATTCTAAAGAAATAAGGCGTAATACCAAAAGATATTTGTTATTAAAATAATAATAGTAAAGAACCTTATATTTATATAGTACCATGTATGGACCTAATGGAAGCAGAAGATATTAAGAAGAGGTGGCAAGAATACACAGAAGAACTGTACAAAAAAGAGCTTCATGACCCAGATAATCATGATGGTGTGATCACTGACCTAGAGCCAGACATCCTAGAATGTGAAGTCCAGTGGGCCTTAGAAAGCATCACTATGACCAAAGCTAGTGGAGGTGATGGAATTCCAGTGGAGCTATTCCAAATCCTGAAAGATGATGCTGTGAAAGTGCTGCACTCAATATGCCAGCAAATTTGGAAAACTCAGCAGTGGCCACAAGATTGGAAAAGGTCAGTTTTCATCCCAATCCCAAAGAAAGGCAATGCCAAAGAATGCTCAAACTACCGCACAATTGCACTCATCTCACACGCTAGTAAAATAATGCTCAAAATTCTCCAAGCCAGGCTTCAGCAATATGTGAACCGTGAACTTCCTGATGTTCAAGCTGGTTTTAGAAAAGGCAGAGGAACCAGAGATCAAATTGCCAACATCTGCTGGATCATGGAAAAAGCAAGAGAGTTCCAGAAAAACATCTATTTTCTGCTTTATTGACTATGCCAAAGCCTTTGACTGTGTAGATCACAATAAACTGTGGAAAATTCTTCAGAGATGGGAATACCAGACCACCTGATCTGCCTCTTGAGAAATCTGTATGCTGGTCAGGAAGCAACAGTTAGAACTGGTCATGGAACAACAGACTGGTTCCAAATAGGAAAAGGAGTACGTCAAGGCTGTACATTGTCACCATGTTTATTTAACTTATATGCAGAGTACATCATGAGAAACGCTGGACTGGAAGAAACACAAGTTGAAATCAAGATTGCTGGGAGAAATATCAATAACCTCAGATATGCAGATGACACCACCCTTATGGCAGAAAGTGAAGAGGAACTCAAAAGCCTCTTGATAAAAGTGAAAGTGGAGAGTGAAAAGGTTGGCTTAAAGCTCAACATTCAGAAAACGAAGATCATGGCATCTGGTCCCATCACTACATGGGAAATAGATGGAGAAACAGTGGAAACAGTGTCAGACTTTATTTTGGGGGCTCCAAAATCACTGCAGATGGTGACTGCAGCCATGAAATTAAAAGACACTTACTCCTTGGAAGGAAAGTTATGACCTAGATAGCATATTCAAAAGCAGAGACATTACTTTGCCAACAAAGGTTCGCCTAGTCAAGGCTATGGTCTTTCCTGTGGTCATGTATGGATGTGAGAGTTGGACTGTGAAGAAGGCTGAGCGCTGAAGAATTGATGCTTTTGAAGTGTGGTGTTGGAGAAGACTCTTGAGAGTCCCTTGGACTGCAAGGAGATCCAACCAGTCCATTCTGAAGGAGATCAGCCCTGGGATTTCTTTGGAAGGAATGATGCTAAAGCTGAAACTCCAGTATTTTGGCCACCTCATGGGAAGAGTTGACTCATTGGAGAAGACTCTGATGCTGGGAGGGATTGAGGGAAGGAGGAGAAGGGGACGACAGAGGATGAGATGGCTGGATGGCATCACTGACTCGATGGGTATGAGTCTGGGTGACCTCCGGGAGTTGGTGATGGACAGGGAGACCTGGCGTGTTGCAGTTCATGGGGTCGCAAAGAGTTGGACACGACTGAGTGACTGATCTGATCTGATGTACTAAATAAAAATGTTGTACTTGCATGTTATTATAGAACCCTTGTAAATCATAAGTTTATTTGAAAGAAGAGCATTTCAGGCAGGGGTGCAATCAGTTGCCAAGGTCCTAAGGGAAACCATGCCTGGGATGTTCAGTGAATACCCAGAAGGCCCATGTAGCCAGAGAAGAGTGACTGCAGAGAAGAGAAAAAGGAGGTAATGGAGAGAGAGGAACCCAGAGGCCAGATGATGTAGGTCATGGTCAAGTCCTTGTCTTTGCTTTGGGTGAAGTGGGGGAGCCGTTGCAGGAATGACATAATGACATTTCTCTTGTATAGAGCGACCACGGTCATTCTGGCTGCTGCTTTCAGTTTGTAAGAGAGGCCTGGGTAAAAGCAAGGAGATCAATTAAGTGGCAGAAAAGGAGCTCAGATCTGGTCAAACTGTGGGTCTATTTTAAAGCTAGAGGCCACAGGATTTTCTGCCAGACTGGATGTGAAGCTCTGATAGAAAACAAGAGCCAGGACAACTCAGGTTTTTGGCCCAAGTCACTGAGGGATGGAGTTGTCATTTTAAAGGAAAGTTGAAGCAGTTTACAGGGGAAACATCAGAAATTCAAAATACCAGTTAGGTAAAGTTTAAAAAGTCTATCAGACATCCGAGAGCGTGGCTATGTCAATATTCAAGATGAAAGAATGGAAGCTTATTTGTCTTAGAAGACAAATAAATACAACCCTAAGTAGCAAATCATTACCTGAAGGGAAGAAACCAGTGCAGCAGCTCACTTATTGTGAGTGATTATTATTCTGTAAAATCAAGTACTGAGTGTTACTCTGTAAAAATTATCAAAGAGAATTCTTCACTTACTTTTCTGATTTACTGTCAATTGTAGGACCAACTGTGCTCTCAGGCACAGAGGGAAATCTTTCCATCACTTGACAGCAGAGCGAATGTACAAACCTCCTGATACTGTGCACATCAGTTCCAAAGGACTCATACATATGCCTACAAGAAACATAAAAATTGCTTTTTAGGATAAGCACAGATGGAAGAAATGGTCTGGAGTTAGACAGTACATAGGTTTCCCAGATCACAGAAGACCTAACTACAGATTTCTGATACACATGTTTGGGGCTATTGATAATAAAATAATTGACTCTCTGCCATTTTGCTAGGTGAAGGGAAAGCAATGCCAATTTAAATGTACAGTACAGGTCTTCAGTCTGAATGGGACATGTATATTCCCATAGAGTGAATTGGGGCTTTTCTGATAGTAAATTTTCATATGCTATTTACAACTTAACTGCTAATAGTTTATAACCATCAAGGTAAAATCAAAATACATAAATGACTAGTACTGTACCTAAACTTGTGTTTTATTATTATGAGAACAATGAAGAATCTGGGATTACTCATTTAAATACTCCCTGGCACAGTCAACCTGAGAGGAAGGCAGTTTGACCAGTTTGGAAGATGGCTAGAAGGCAGTTGTGTCAACAAAGATAAGGTGGGATGGCTATGTCTTGGAAGGTTAGATATCCTATTTCTTAAAGGATTTGGATTTAATTCAGTGGACAATGGAAGTCATAGATACTTTTCAATTGGGGATTGATAGGGTTCATTATTGAATCTTAAGATGATATATTTACATATGAGGAATATTTTAGGAAATGGGTTTCTTAATTTATGTAATTATAGTGATTTTTATAAGTTATCTACTTATCTTTGTTGAAAAGATAATTTAAATAATATTTAAACATTTAACTACTGTTAAATATATCTTTTATTTATAAATGAAACTGAATATCTGTCTCCAGAAACCTAGATCCATATTCTTAGATGTTTATACTTAGATGTTTTATTTCCCTCAAATATCTGAAACTAAGTTTATAATTTTTCCTACAAACATGTACTCCTTTTCAGCCTCCATTTCTCTTTATATGGTGTCTCCTTCCTATACCAAGAAGAGATGATAAAATAAAAATAAGCTTTTTATCATCACTATTTCCTACCCTATTCATTCAGACAGTAATCTTTAAAAAAATTATTTCCCCTACATAGTCAAATATTTGAGTATTGTCTGTCCCCATTCTAGCACTTTACTATAGATTTTACCACATTACATGCAGAGAACTTCCACAACCTTTCCTGAAATAGCCTTTAACTGCTCTGCCCAACGAATCTTTATGCCCATTGTTATAACAGAATAGTGTTATGGAAGGAACACAGATCTGGAAAGGCAGGTGAAATCCCAATCTTTTTACTGGGTATGTGAGCTTGGCACATTTCTTAATGTGTCTGATTCTTAGCTTCTTTGTGTGTTAAGCTATAATGCTTCATTCATAGGATTATTATGAGAATTAAAGAAGAGAATGTGTAAGAGCATCCCTTGCATCTGACGGACCCTCATGGAATGGTAGCTGCATGTAATTTCATCCCTTTCCTTCTAGGTTCCAAATGACTCCCTTTGTCTATAATATCAAATATAAATTCTCCTCCAATTTTCACTGGTAATTTTCCTCCTTGTGCACATCAGCAGATTACACTTTTTGTCCCCTTGTGGTTAGCAAGGCTGTCTCACTTGAGACATGGCATTTTGGATAAGACCCCCTCAATAGTCCCTTCATCTGGCATGTGAGTGGCTAAAGAGCCCTCTTATTGGGATGGTGGAGCCACAAGATCAAAGCAGACCAGGTGGCTGAGTCAGAGAAGAGTTGGCCTGGAGTGTCTCTTATACCTACTGTGCATTTGATGTGAGCAGGATATAAACTTGTCAAGTTAAGCCACTGATCAACATGTTCAGTGTTAACACTGGTTAACATGGTTCAGGATTCAGTTACCACAGTATAGCTTTATCTAGCTTAGTAAAACCCTGGAATCTTTCTGTTTTCTGGCCTCACTATAGCTATCTAATCTTATTTATTAATTCCTCTTAGACTTTGTGAAATTTGTCTCTATTTGCAAGTTATCTCATTGGTTTATACCTTTGTATGTTTGCACATGTTTTTCTCTTTCCTCCCTTATATCCACCTAGAATACATATCACCCATGTCTCAGAGCCCTACTTTCTAGACATCACACTTACGGACCAATGTATGCCCTTCAGTGTAAATGCTAAACGCATGAGGGCTCTAGTTGCTCCGTGTCCTAAGCCTAGAGAGTTCCATCTGAGCAGCCTGTGTTCTGCATGTTTTGCCAGCCCTAGGAGCTGGTTTCCCTGTCCCCGATGTCTCTTCCTTCTAGTTTATCCTCACATACCACAGGGCATATCTCTTGAAAGCACTCCTCTGATCATGGATCTTCCCAGTTCAGAACTTACTCCTGACAGTCCTTAAGGGAAAGGCTTAAGGAATACATTTAGATTTTATTTTTTTTTTTTTTTTTTTTTTTTTATATGTATAATATCTTCAATTTAGTCATGTAATTAATTGAATTTTTTTTTTTTTTTGGCAGGGGAAAATGGACAAAGGAAAGGATCATTGAGGGTGGGAGGGAAATGGGAAGAAAGAAGGGGAGTGATGGTGGGGAGGAGTATATGTAATTTCTTAACCAACGGCTTTCTGTTTTTAATCACAAAGAACACTTAAAAAAAATCATGGTGAATTCATCTTATATTAGGAGGTTTGTTCTCGAAATGAAAAGTTCAGGAAACAAAAAGTCCAGTTTGGGTATCCTCATCTTTAGGCACATCTTGGTATTTTGTATTGGTAAGTCTATCTTTACCACAATATATTATTTAGGACAGGATCAGATTTGTTACCTCTTCCTCCCTACTACCCAAAGTGGTACCAAACCCACAAAATAGTCAATAAACCTCGACAGAGTGAACAAATAAGTCTTTTTTTTTTTTTTTTTAAACTCTCCTGAGTGAACTGAATTTTTTGAGGCTCATAAGTAAATATGTTTTCCTCTTTACTTTGTCTATTACAGCCAGATTATATGAGTGGGGTATTAAAGTCTCCCACTTTTATTGTATTGCTCTAGAGAATGTCCTTTAGTTTTTGTTGGAGAAATGGTTTAGTGGTGCAAAATTCTCTCAACTTTTGCTTATCTGTGAAGCTTTTGATTTCTCCTTCATATTTGAATGAGATCCTTGCTGGATACAATAATCTAGGCTGTAAGTTATTTTCCTTCATCACTTTAATTACGTCTTGCCATTCCCTCCTGGCTTGGAGAGTTTCTATTGAAAGATCAGCTGTTATCCTTATGGGAATTCCCTTGTGAGTTATTTGATGTTTTTCCCTTGCTGCTTTTAATATTTGTTCTTTATATTTAATCTTTGTTAATTTGATTAATATGTGTCTTGGGGTGTTTCGCCTTGGGTTTATCCTGTTAGGGACTCTTTGGATTTCTTGAACTTGAGTGGTAATTTCCTTCTCCATTTTAGGGAAGTTTTCAACTATTATCTCCTCAAGTATTTCCTCATGATCTTTCTTTTTATCTTCTTCTTCTGGAACTCCTATGATTCGAATGTTGTAGCGTTTGATATTATCCTGGAGGTTTCTGAAATTGTCCTCATTTCTTTTGATACGTTTTTCTTTTTTCTCGTCTGATTCATTTACTTCTAGGATTCTATCTTCTAGTTCACTAATCCTATCTTCTGCCTCTGTTATTCTACTATTTGTTGCCTCCAGGGTGTTTTGGATCTCATTTATTGCATTATTCATTATGTGTTGACTCTTTTTTATTTCTTCTAGGTCCTTGTTAAACCTTTCTTGCATCTTCTCAATCCTTGTCTCCAGACTCTTTAACTGTGATTCTATTTTGATTTCGAGATTTTGAATTAATTTCGCTATCATTATTCGGAATTCTTTATCAGGTAGATTCCCTATCTCTTCCTCTTTGGTTTGGTTTGGTGGGCATCTATCCTGTTCCTTTAGCTGCTGGGTATTCTTTTGTCTCTTCATTTTGTTAAAATTGCCAAATTTAGAGTGTCCTTACTATATTCTGGTAGTTTGTTGAATTCTCTTTATTGAGGCGGTTTACAGGTCTTTTCAATATCTGATCTCTGCCTTGTTACAGAGGGGGCGGAGATGAACACCCAGATCTAAACCGGCCAGGTTCAGGCACTCAGATAATCCTCAGAAGCACAGACTTGGTTGAGTCTGCGTTTTATGCCCTTCCCAGATCTGAGTAGCGCAGGTGATGAAATGTTCAGCGAGCGCAGCTGCTGTGACTTATCGCCTCTCTGCCGCTCAGTTTTCTGGGTATACAAACAGCGCACTTTCTCAGGCAGATGTTGACCATCCAGAGCCCCAAGAAGCGTGAGTCAGCACAGGAACCTACTCACAGTTCCGTTAGACAGTGTCTCTCTAGGGCTATAATTGCCCGCCTCTGGCCCTGGCTGCCTGTCACCGGAGTGGGACGGCCTGCAGCTGGCCAACTCTGTGCAGCCCTTTGTTCCGTAGGTAGTCCTGGTGGTGTCTTAAGTTAGGGCTGGCTTTTGATGTAGTAGATAACCGACAGTCTGGTTATTTCACTCAGATAGCGCCCGAGATAGCCAGGCCAAATCCTTTCTCAAAGCAATGCAGGCCTCGCCGCTCCTCCTAGCCCAGCCCCCACTTGCCAATAGCAAATGCTGGTGTCCGTGCCAGTTCTCCACAAAAGGAGTTACTGCAGGGCTCGTTTTCTCGTTTTGAAGACAATGAGCTGTCTTTCTAAGTGCCTGATGTCCTCTGCTGGCATTCAGAAGTTGTTTTATCGAGTTTATTCAGCATTCAAATATTCTTTTAATGGATTTGTGGAGGAGAAAGTATTCTCCCCGTCTTACTTGTCCGCCATCTTAGCTCCTCCCCCTACATTTAGATTTTAACTTGACAGTTGAGAACTTGAAGGCCAACCCCAGATTCTCTTTGTACTCTTCTATGTAAGCATAATGTGAACTCTCCTAAGTTTCATGATTTTGTCTATGCTGTTGACTAAGCTGGAATGCACTAATTTCAGCCTGTGTTTCCAAGATACACTAACTAGGATGGAAAAGATTGATAAGTGAGATTATATTGAAATTAAAACTGTCTCTTCACCAAAAGACCCCATTAAGAGAATGAAGAGCCAACTCTTAGACCCTGAAAACCCATCTATAACATAAAAGGGTGTATTTTTACTCTCTGTAAAGAACCCCTACAAAAAAATAAGAAAAAGTACAATTCAAAACAATTTAGGCAAAACACCTAAACAGCCATCTCAGAAAGAAAAGACTCCAAATGACCTATAAATATATCAAGAAAAATGCTCAACTTTACTAGCGATCAAGGAAACACAAATGAAAACCACAATGAGAAACCACTACATACTAACCAGATTGTTTATAATTTTAAAATCTGACACCACTAAATATCAATAAGGAGGTGTAACCATGGAAGAACTTGCCCAGCAGGCAAAAAAGAACATTATTACAGCCTCTTGGTATAAAATTAGCATTATCTTATAAGGTTAACTATGCACATAATTGATGACCCAGCAGTTGAATACTTAAAGGTGATTATGTGGGCCAGGATTCAAACACAACAATGTTCAAAGTAGTATTGTTCCTAGTAGCCAAAAATCTGGAAATAACTCAAAAACACATCAAAGAAAGAGTGAATTAATAAATGATATATTTATTTAATGGAATACAGCACTGAAAGTAAATGAAGTTCCATGGATTTCATGGGTGAATAGTAAAACCACAGCACTGAGCAGACGAGGTCACAAAGAGAAGATTGCATACTGCCAGTTTCCAATTAAAAAAAAAATCCCAAACCAGGCAAAAATGAAAATATATTGTTTAGAGCAAAACTATATGCTTAGTTGCTCAGTTGTGTCCAACTCTTTGCAACCCTTTGGACTGTAGCACATCAGACTCCACGGTCCATGGGATTTTTGAGGCAAAAATACTTGAGTGAGTTGTCTCTCTCGTGTCTCATGCATTGCCAGCAGATTCTTCACGGGCTGAGCCACTGGGGAAGCCCTCATTAATGTGTATATATAAAGCAAAGCAAAAATGTGACTGCCATCATATTTAATAGAGAAGTTATCTCTAAGGTAGGGCTAAAGAAATGAACATAAAGGTTAATTATGAGGCAGGTAGGAAGGTAGTTACATGATATTTGCTTTTTTATTTTATGCACTTTTATGTTTGTGTTATTATTTGGGAGTAACATTTTAAATTTTATGCATTCTTCAGTACCTTCTTCTCCATAAATCCATTCCAGTCACCCTATTCTATGAGTTTTCTTTCTCTTCTGAGCATTAAGAGCCATTATCTGTTAGAATCAAAATTAGGCATTGACTTATGACCTCATGTCAATGGTTACCGTGAAGAAGTAGATACCTATTTTTCAGTGGTTCACACAGTGTTTTATTATAGATCATCTCTCCATGCAGCCCATAAACCACATTGCAGTGTTTTACACAGACACAGTATCGAGTTTTTTTTGTTCACAATGGTAAAAGATCTTTGTGTGCTGTGCTCAGTTGCTTTAGCTGTGACCGACTCTTTGCGACCCTCTGGACTGTACCCTGCCAGCCTCCTCTGCCTATGAGGATTCTCCAGGCAAGAATACTGGAGTGGGTTGCCATGCCCTCCTCCAAGGGATCTTCCTGACCTAGGGATTGAACCTGTGTCTTTTATGTGTCCTGCATTGGCAGATGGGTTCTTCACCTCTAGCACCACCTGGGAAGCCCAAGAGATCTATCTATGGGTATTTCATGCATAATTATAGATTATAAATCTAGAGAATACATTATTCAAATATTATTTCTGAAAAGTTCAAATGGTATTTTATTATAGATAGCAATATTGTGTTCTGGAAAGAATATTATAATGGTGATGAAGAAGTTTGAGTTCTAGTTCTTCCTTTGCTAGTTTTGTCTTAATTAAGCCATTTAAGTTTTCTAAGTATTGGGTTCTTCATGTGGTATTTGGGGTAAATTCTATTTTCTTGTTCTCATAGTCTGAGTCTTTGCCATTGTATGGAAGGAGCCTGGGACCAGTGTGCAGAGTCTCTTAAACAAATAATATCAGACAGTCCAGAGGTTGTAAGGGAGAGTTGGGGGAAAAAATATACCTCTTATTCCTTGAACAGTTTAAACATTTTTTTTTAAACTGAAGGAAAGCTCAGTAAGTTTAAAATAAAGACAAATAAAACTATAAAAATAGAGGAAACAATTGTGATATCCAACAGCAAACCACTTTTTTTTTTTTTAAAGAATGAGGAGATGAGTCACCAACTGACTTTGTGACCAAAAATCATAGAGGAAATTCAGAAACAGAAGCTGAATTGAGAGAACTGAAACAACCATCAAATAAATAAAGAAATACATGTATATTTTGCATAGACAAGGATGTTTTTATTCAGTTGTCTCCGTTTTTGCCATTTTATTTTGAAAATCTGTTTGGACAAAATTGATGTATTCAAATTTAGGTGGTAATTATTATAGATGATTAGTAAGTAATTTGAGCAGTTATGAAATCATAATCTCTCAACAGATAGAAACTTTGAAGATGGTTTATTCCTGTGTTTGTTTAGTTGCTAAGTCATGTCTGACTCTTTTGCAACCCCATGGACTGTAGCCTGCCAGGCTCCTCTCTCCATAGGATTTCCCAGGCAAGAAGACTGCAGTGGGTTTGCCATTTCCTTTTCCTTATTATTCCTGATACCCAACCATTAAATATGCATGAATCAGTTTATAAAATATCTGCTGAGTCGTCATCTAAGCATATTCTTGACTCTCTCTAGGAGCTACTAAAACATATTAAGATTGATGTCTTAGAACTGTTTGCTGTTGCAATATTAGTTTCAAAGACTGTCATTGTATTTCCACACATGGGGCTACTTTATATTGAAAGATTATTTTCCAATACCTCATGAATGATAGAATTTTTGTTTCTTTTACATCATAATATATACATCTGATTCTCCTCCATTTGATTTACTGTTATGATACTTCTAAGAAATAATACTTTCTGAGGGTGAGATTACAAGCTTATATTTCGAATAGTAGCTTATGTTTCAAGTAGTAGATTTTATGTGGCAAAGCTCTGTCTATATAAGGGCTGAAAGAAACAGGGCCTCTCCATCTGATTGTCATTGGACAATCCTATTTCACCTTAAATGATTGAATACAGTTAGACCAGGTCACATAAACTTATTTGACAGTTGCCTCCTCACACATGAGGACCCTTTTATATTCAAGGCCAAAATGAAGTTTCCTAGAGATAAAAAAATATAAAGCATTATAGGTCAAAAGTAAACTGCTCTCTGATACCACGCAGAACACAGAGCTGCTTTAAATTACTTCCTCTTTCTGTTTTTCTTCGTTAGAGAGTGCCTCTATAAAGTTGGAGTTTGCTATCCCAGAAAACATGTTACAACCTCAGGTGTTTTGCCACAGGAAAAAAAGCAATATTTGCTCATATAAAATCAACTGCCATTCTGTTTATAGATAAGTACTTGGAATGCACACACGTTACATGGTTTCTTATCTAGAGTGACTAAAAGCAAGACAGAACTAGACACTTTTACTAGATTTGTAGAAATGTGTAGCAGAAAAGTAAGTGTGAATGCTTTATGTGCTTTCAAATTCTACTGCATCTGACACCCTAGTTCTGGCTCTACCAGTGGGATCTGTGTCTTAAGGCATGAAGGTCATCCCTGCATTTACTGCACTAAGTGTGTTTCCCTTAGCTGGGCAAGGAAAGGGCAACCCACTCCAGTATTATTGCCGGGAAAATTCCCATGGACAGAGGAGCCTGGAATGCTACAGTCCATGTGGTTGCAAAGATTCAGACACAACTGACAACTCAGCATGCATGCATACAATGGTGCTGCATCTTCAGCTTTCCTTGGAGCTCACAGCCAAAAGATAAGTGGCTTCTTGGTTAAGCTTCTTACAATTTGTGCATTCCCTGCTTCAATGCCTTTCCTTAGTGAGAAATATGATTTTACGTATTTGTAGTTTTAAATTTTTATTTGTTGTATCAGGTCTTAGTTGTGGCATGTGGGATCTTATTTGTGACACTGTGGTGTGTGAGCTTCTCTCTAGTTGTGGCACTCAGGCTTAGTTATGGTGCATGGATTTAGATGCCCTGTGGCATGTGGAATCTTGGCTCTCTGACCAGGGATGGAACCCATGTCCCCTGCATTAGAAGGCAGATTCTTAACCACTGGACCACCTGTGCTGTGCTTAGCTGCTCAGCTGTATCAGACTCTGCAACCCCATGGACTGTAGCCCACTAGGCTCCTCTATCCATGGGATTCTCCAGGCAAGAATACTGGAGTGGGTTGCCATGCCCTCCTCCAGGGGATCTTCCCAACCCAAGGATCAAACCCAGGTCTCCCACATTGCAGCACGATTCTTTAATGTCTGAGCCACCAGGGCAGCCCCAAGATACTGGAGTGGGTAGACTATCCCTTCTCCGGCAGATCTTCTCAATCCAGGAATCCAGCCTGGGTCTCCTGAATTGCAGGTGGATTCTTTACCAGCTGAGCTACCTGAGAAGCCCCCCCTAGACCACCAGTGGTTAAGAATATTTGTATTTTTGACTTTGTATTTTTTGTCTTTTGGCTGTGACTTCACTTTGTTTAATACAGTTGTGTGTTCTATAGCATACTCTTTTCTTTTCTCTTTCATTTATTAATGTTATATGGAACATACATGTAAGTGGAATTAATGCTTGATATTATGTCCACAAAAGAGGACTGCTCTTTTTGAAGAGGCTGTTTGACAGCTTCCCAGCGAGATTGCTTTTTTTCCTTAAGGGTAAAATGAAAACTTTTATTTTTTTGAAATTCTTAATTGGTCTAATAGGTAACAGTTTGTTCAAAATTGTAACAAGGTATTAGATTGTGTATGTTTACACATAAAAGTATATCATACATATACTTACATATTATATATCTATATACTATATGTCTATGTGCATACTTATATATAATATATATATAAATTACATGCATTTATTTATTTTTAATTAATTAATTTTAATTGGAGGATAGTTACTTTACAATATTGTAATGGTTTTGCCAAACATCAGTGTGAATCAACCGTAGGTATAACATGTGTCCCTACCATCATGAACACCCCTCCTACCTCCCTCCCCACCCTAACCCTGGATTATCCCAGAGCACTGACTTTGGACGCCCTGCTTCATGCACTGAACTCTCACTGGTTATCTGTTTTACATATGGTAATATACATGTTTCAACGAGATCGCTTTTTATTTGACTGTGAGCTGGAGACCTCTGTTTTAGCAGGATCATGTCCAAAAGCACATCTGTGAAACCATGACTATCACATTCTCATTGCTCCAATAGCTTTTCACATCGTGACCTTCTGCATACCTTGATCTTTTCGCCTCTGTCCTCTCTATTTCCTCATTGTATAGATCATTGAGTAGACACAGTATGTTTCATGCAGGAAATCCTCAGGACACACAGTGTGCAGTGTAGAAACATGTTACTACCAGATTTGTCTGCAGAGCCTAACACCTAGATCACAATACAGATAACTTAAAACGTAAATGCTACTGATGTTGTGTTACAAAATTTGGCCAATTTAGTGTGTTGAAAACATTTTTTTAATCTCTGGTGATTAACTATTTTGTTTGCTAAATTTGTGTTGTCTTTCTAGCAAAGATAAATCAACTGTTTAATTTCAGCTTTGACTTCTAGTGAATGAATAGAATACATTGCAAAATTATATAAGCATAAGGTGATAGGTACCATGGAAAAAGGCAAATAGACAAGGGAAGTGTCATTAAGGGACAATGTGGAAGAGAGTTAAAGTACCTGGAAGCAGCGTCATCAGGGAAGGCCTGATTGCAGTTTGGCAAGTAAATGCATTGGAAGTAATTATTTATAATGTTAAGGTAGTCCAAATAAACTGTCAGGGTATGTGTTCCTATGCAATATCTATTTCTTATAGACTCTGGTCGGATACATATACATACCACACTTGTCTGGGAGAGTACTAAGTATTTACTTAAGAGAGAATTTTGACATAACTCTCAATTCTCTATGGAAGTTTAAGTGTCCAATTCATAGTCATTCGTCAGTTTTATTCTAGCTCATATGGACATTGAATCAGAAATATTAAATTTGATCCAAGTGGCCTAATTTCATTTTTATCATTTTTCTGGCAACTACTTTTCTTCTTTGGTAGATGTCAAGGTTAAATGCATAAATGTCAAATAGCAAATGAATGTTAAAAAAGTATATAATCATTACTAGATACTGAAAATTTCACAGTTAGGCTGTATTAATTTAATGGAATCATTTCTTTCCATATAAAGGTTAGTCATTAAAAAACCCAAGTTGAATTTCTTTCTTGTGTATTTGAATAGATATTCAATTGTGCTGTTTTATTTCCTAGAAGGCATTTTTACACTCATTCTTTTCACATCTGCTGTCGAACTAAAAAAAAAGACAGATGATTACCAAACCAAATCTAAACCAATAAAATATTTCAACACATCACTTCTCACATCCATAAATATACTCTTAGTTTTTATCTTGGCCACTTGAAGAGCCGGCAGAAATGGGAACATATATATTAAACAAAAAGGCAACTAAAGTTTGTAACATGAACATACCAAACACATACTGAAATAAAAGTGACTGTATTAATTCACACATAGATTTCTTTAGGCCACAGTCTTTCTGAAAGCAAATTAAGCATCTGGACTGCAGAATGCAAAGAAAAACTGACCTTGGTTGCTTTTAGTTGTTGAATAATGTTTCCTAAATCCAGCACGTGTGAAATAGTCCATTTCACTTGAGCTGAATGTGAGTCTACTTTTCTTTTCTTTTTGTTTACGGACAGCGTTATTTGTAATTGTTTAAAAAGCTCTTAGTCTTAGCCTAGCCAACCTCAGTAAAGCATAGAAACAGTGATCTAATAATGTGATTGACAGCAATTTGCTCTGTCTACCCATCTCAGAATGCTCAAACTACCGCACAATTGCACTCATCTCACACACTAGTAAAGTAATACTCAAAATTCTCCAAGCCAAGCTTCAGCAATATGTGAACCGTGAACTTCCTGATGTTCAAGCTGGTTTTAGAAAAGGCAGAAGAACCAGAGATCAAATTGCCAACATCTGCTGGATCATGGAAAAAGCAAGAGAGTTCCAGAAAAACATCTATTTCTGCTTTATTGAGTATGCCAAAGCCTTTGACTGTGTAGATCACAATAAACTGTGGAAAATTCTGAAAGAGATGAGAATACCAGACCACCTGATCTGCCTCTTGAGAAATTTATATGCAGGTCAGGAAGCAACAGTTAGAACTGGACATGGAACAACAGACTGGTTCCAAATAGGAAAAGGAGTCCGTCAAGGCTGTATATTGTCACCCTGTTCATTTAACTTATATGCAGAGTACATCATGAGAAATGCTGGACTGGAAGAAACACAAGTTGGAATCAAGATTGCTGGGAAAAATATCAATAACCTCAGATATGCAGATGACACCACCCTTATGGCAGAAAGTGAAGAGGAACTCAAAAGCCTCTTGATGAAAGTGAAAGTGGAGAGTGAAAAAGTTGGCTTAAAGCTCAACATTCAGAAAACGAAGATCATGGCATCTGGTCCCATCACTGCATGGGAAATAGATGGGGAAACAGTGGAAACAGTGTCAGACTTTGTTTTTCTGGGCTCCAAAATCACTGCAGATGGTGACTGCAGCCATGAAATTAAAAGACGCTTACTCCTTGGAAGGAAAGTTATGACCAACCTAGATAGCATATTCAAAAGCAGAGACATCACTTTGCCAACAAAGGTTCGCCTAGTCAAGGCTATGGTCTTTGCTGTGGTCATGTATGGATGTGAGAGCTGGACTGTGAAGAAGGCTGAGCGCTGAAGAATTGATGCTTTTGAACTGTGGTGTTGGAGAAGACTCTTGAGAGTCTCTTGGACTGCAAGAAGATCCAACCAGTCCATTGTGAAGGAGATCAGCCCTGGGATTTCTTTGGAAGGAATGATGCTAAAGCTGAAACTCCAGTATTTTGGCCACCTCATGCAAAGAGTTGACTCATTGGAGAAGACTCTGATGCTGGGAGGAATTGGGGGCAGGAGGAGAAGGGGACGACAGAGGATGAGATGGCTGGATGGCATCACTGACTCGATGGATGTGAGTCTGAGTGACCTCTGGGAGTTGGTGATGGACAGGGAGGCCTGGTGTGCTGCGATTCATGGGGTCGCAAAGAGTCAGACAAGACTGAGCAACTGATCTGATCTGACCCATCTCAGCTTCTTTTTTTTTGCCAATGGACTGTGACATTGTGGCAGCAAGAATTAATATTTACCCCTAGAGGAACATGATCCTTTCCCCCATTTTAGGGGTAAATTCTGATTTCTCCAACATTTTTTTTTTTTTTAATCTCTTTTTTTTTTTTTTTTTTAATTTTTTTTGCAGGGGAAAATGGACAAAGGAAAGGATCAATGAGGGTGGGAGGGAAATGGGAAGAAAGAAGGGGAGTGATGGTGGGGAGGAGTATATGTAATTTCTTAACCAATGGCTTTCTGTTTTTAATCACAAAGAACACTTTAAAGAAATCATGGTGAATTCATCTTATATTAGGAGGTTTGTTCTCGAAATGAAAAGTTCAGGAAACAAAAAGTCCAGTTTGGGTGTCCTCATCTTTAGGCACATCTTGGTATTTTGTATTGGTAAGTTTATCTTTACCACAATATATTATTTAGGACAGGATCAGATTTGTCACCTCTTCCTCCCTACTACCCAAAGTGGTACCAAACCCACAAAATAGTCAATAAACCTTGACAGAGTGAACAAATAAGTCTTTTTTTTTTTTTAAACTCTCCTGAGTGAACTGAATTTTTTGAGGCTCATAAGTAAATATGTTTTCCTCTTTACTTTGTCTATTACAGCCAGATTATATGAGTGGGGTAATAAAGTCTCCCACTTTTATTGTATTGCTCTAGAGAATGTCCTTTAGTTTTTGTTGGAGAAATGGTTTAGTGGTGCAAAATTCTCTCAACTTTTGCTTATCTGTGAAGCTTTTGATTTCTCCTTCATATTTGAATGAGATCCTTGCTGGATACAATAATCTAGGCTGTAAGTTATTTTCCTTCATCACTTTAATTACGTCTTGCCATTCCCTCCTGGCTTGGAGAGTTTCTATTGAAAGATCAGCTGTTATCCTTATGGGAATTCCCTTGTGAGTTATTTGATGTTTTTCCCTTGCTGCTTTTAATATTTGTTCTTTATATTTAATCTTTGTTAATTTGATTAATATGTGTCTTGGGGTGTTTCGCCTTGGGTTTATCCTGTTAGGGACTCTCTGGATTTCTTGAACTTGAGTGGTTATTTCCTTCTCCATTTTAGGGAAGTTTTCAACTATTATCTCCTCAAGTATTTCCTCATGATCTTTCTTTTTATCTTCTTCTTCTGGAACTCCTATGATTCGAATGTTGTAGCGTTTGATATTATCCTGGAGGTTTCTGAAATTGTCCTCATTTCTTTTGATACGTTTTTCTTTTTTCTCGTCTGATTCATTTATTTCTAGGATTCTATCTTCCTGACTGTGGCTCAGACCATGAACTCCTTATTGCCAAATTCAGACTGAAATTGAAGAAAGTAGGGAAAACTACTAGACCATTCAGGTATGACCTAAATCAAATCCCTTATGATTATACAGTGGAAGTGAGAAATAGATTTAAGGGCCTAGATCTGATAGATAGAGTGCCTGATGAACTATGGAATGAGGTTCGTGACATTGTACAGGAGACAGGGATCAAGACAATCCCCATGGAAAAGAAATGCAAAAAAGCAAAATGGCTGTCTGGGGAGGCCTTACAAATAGCTGTGAAAAGAAGAGAAGCGAAAAGCAAAGGAGAAAAGGAAAGATATAAACATCTAAATGCAGAGTTCCAAAGAATAGCAAGAAGAGATAAGAAAGCCTTCTTCAGTGATCAATGCAAAGAAATAGAGGAAAACAACAGAATGGGAAAGACTAGGGATCTCTTCAAGAAAATCAGAGATACCAAAGGAACATTTCATGCAAAGATGGGCACAATAAAGGACAGAGATGGTGTGGACCTAACAGAAGCAGAAGATATTAAGAAGAGGTGGCAGGAATACACAGAAGAACTGTACAAAAAAGAGTTTCAAGACCCAGATAAACATGATGATGTGATCACTGACCTAGAGCCAGACATCTTGGAATGTGAAGTCAAATGGGCCTTAGAAAGCATCACTACGAACAAAGCTAGTGGAGGTGATGGAATTCCAGTGGAGCTATTCCAAGTCCTGAAAGATGATGCTGTGAAAGTGCTGCACTCAATATGCCAGCAAATTTGGAAAACACAGCAGTGGCCACAAGATTGGAAAAGGTCAGTTTTCATCCCAATCCCAAAGAAAGGCAATGCCAAAGAATGCTCAAACTACCGAACAATTGCACTCATCTCACACGCTAGTCAAGTAATGCTCAAAATTCTCCAAGCCAGGCTTCAGCAATATGTGAACTGTGAACTTCCTGATGTTCAAGCTGGATTTAGAAAAGGCAGAGGAACCAGAGATCAAATTGCCAACATCCGCTGGATCATGGAAAAAGCAAGAGAGTTCCAGAAAAACATCTATTTCTGCTTTCTTGACTATGCCAAAGCCTTTGACTGTGTAGATCACAATAAACTATGGAAAATTCTGAAAGAGATGGGAATACCAGACCACCTGATCTGCCTCTTGAGAAATCTGTATGCAGGTCAGGAAGCAACAGTTAGAACTGGTCCTGGAACAACAGACTGGTTCCAAATAGGAAAAGGAGTACGTCAAGGCTGTACATTGTCACCAGGTTTATTTAACTTATATGCAGAGTACATCATGAGAAACGCTGGACTGGAAGAAACACAAGTTGGAATCAAGATTGCTGGGAGAAATATCAATAACCTCAGATATGCAGATGACACGACTCTTATGGCAGAAAGTGAAGAGGGGCTAAAAAGCCTCTTGATGAAAGTGAAAGTGGAGAGTGAAAAGGTTGGCTTAAAGCTCAACATTCAGAAAACGAAGATCATGGCATCTGGTCCCATCACTTCATGGGAAATAGATGGGGAAACAGTGGAAACAGTGTCAGACTTTATTTTTCTGGGCTCCAAAATCACAGCAGATGGTGACTGCAGTCATGAAATTAAAAGACGCTTACTCCTTGGAAGGAAAGTTATAACCAACCTACATAGCATATTCAAAAGCAGAGACATTACTTTACCAACAAAGGTTCGCCTAGTCAAGGCTATGGTCTTTCCTGTGGTCATGTGTGGATGTGAGAGCTGGACTGTGAAGAAGGCTGAGCACCGAAGAATTGATGCTTTTGAAGTGTGGTGTTGGAGAAGACTCTTGAGAGTCCCTTGGACTGCAAGGAGATCCAACCAGTCCATTCTGAAGGAGATCAGCCCTGGGATTTCTTTGGAAGGAATGATGCTAAAGCTGAAACTCCAGTATTTTGGCCACCTCATGCAAAGAGTTGACTCACTGGAGAAGACTCTGATGCTGGGAGGGATTGAGGGCAGGAGGAGAAGGGGACGACAGAGGATGAGATGGCTGGATGGCATCACTGACTCGATGGGTATGAGTCTGGGTGACCTCCGGGAGCTGGTGATGGACAGGGAGGCCTGGCGTGCTGCATGGGTTCGCAAAGAGTCGGACAGGACTGAGCGACTAATCTGATCTGATCTGATCTGATCTTCTAGTTCACTAATCCTATCTTCTGCCTCTGTTATTCTACTATTTGTTGCCTCTAGGGTGTTTTGGATCTCATTATTCATTATGTGTTGACTCTTTTTTATTTCTTCTAGGTCCTTGTTAAACCTTTCTTGCATCTTCTCAATCCTTGTCTCCAGACTCTTTAACTGTGATTCTATTTTGATTTCGAGATTTTGAATTAATTTCACTATCATTATTCGGAATTCTTTATCAGGTAGATTCCCTATCTCTTCCTCTTTGGTTTGGTTTGGTGGGCATCTGTCCTGTTCCTTTAGGTGCTGGGTATTCTTTTGTCTCTTCATTTTGTTAAAATTGTCCAATTTAGAGTGTCCTTACTATATTCTGGTAGTTTGTTGAATTCTCTTTATTGAGGCGGTTTACAGGTCTTTTCAATATCTGATCTCTGCCTTGTTACAGAGGGGGCAGAGATGAACACCCAGATCTAAACCGGCCAGGTTCAGGCACTCAGATAATCCTCAGAAGCACAGACTTGGTTGAGTCTGCGTTTTATGCCCTTCCCAGATTCGAGTAGCGCAGGTGATGAAATGTTCAGCGAGCGCAGCTGCTGTGACTTATCGCCTCTCCGCCGCTCAGTTTTCTGGGTATACAAACAGCGCACTTTCTCAGGCAGATGTTGACCATCCAGAGCCCCAAGAAGCGTGAGTCAGCACAGGAACCTACTCACAGTTCCGTTAGACAGTGTCTCTCTAGGGCTATAATTGCCCGCCTCTGGCCCTGGCTGCCTGTCACCGGAGTGGGACGGCCTGCCGCCGGCCAACTCTGTGCAGCCCTTTGTTCCGTAGGTAGTCCTGGTGGTGTCTTAAGTTAGGGCTGGCTTTTGATGTAGTAGATAACCGACAGTCTGGTTATTTCGCTCAGATAGCGCCCGAGATAGCCAGGCCAAATCCTTTCTCAAAGCAGTGCAGGCCTCGCTGCTCCTCCTAGCCCAGCCCCCACTTGCCAATAGCAAATGCTGGTGTCCGCGCCAGTTCTCCACAGAAGGAGTTACTGCAGGGCTCGTTTTCTCGTTTTGAAGACAATAAGCTGTCTTTCTAAGTGCCTGATGTCCTCTGCTGGCATTCAGAAGTTGTTTTATCGAGTTTATTCAGCATTCAAATATTCTTTTAATGGATTTGTGGAGGAGAAAGTATTCTCCCCGTCTTACTCGTCCGCCATCTTAGCTCCTCCCCTCTCCAACATTTAAATAAATTTCCTTTTCTTTAAACACTTAATTAAAGAGATCAAATTTCTGTTCAATGAGGTATGGAGAAAGATCTGTTATGGGACTTCAGTGGATACTTTCTTTTGTGGGAGCATTTATTACCTCCTTCAATCTAGTCATTAGCCCTCGGAGAGTCTATATTAATATTATTGCTAAGTCATTTCTGTTGTGTCCGAATTTATCATTTTTCATGTTAGAAAACCAAGGACAGCAGGTTTTTTAGCCTTAGGATGAAGCCAACACTGAGGATGGCAGAGTGGAAAGACAGAAGGAGTCTGAGTCTTGACGTTCTTTAGCTACTGACTTGATCAAAGCTCTATCTGTCCCACTTCTGGACTTGTTCATTTATTCCTCAAATATTCATGATATGCACTAAGAATTGTTCTAAATGTTAGGGATACAGTTTTGAAAAAAAATTATGAAAAGTCCTTTTGCAACTAAGCTAGCATTCAAGTAGGGGAGGCCAAACATTTAAAAAAGTGAACTAGTAAATTACATTGTGTGTATGAAGGTTGTCTCTGCCAGCTTAGGCTTCTATAACAAAAGTGCCATGGACTGAGATGCTTATAAGCAACAGAAATGTATTGCTCAGGGTTCTGGAAATTCAAGTACAACATGCCAGCTTGGTTGGATCTGGTGAGAACCTCTTTTAGGTGGCAGACTGCTGACTTCTCATTGTATCCTTACATGTCTGAGAGCAGAGAGAAGCAAGTTCTCTTTGACTCTTTGAAGGGTGCTAATCTCATTCATGAGGGTCTATCCTCAGGACCCCCATCTCATCCTAATTACCTCTCAAAGATCCCCGTCCTAATACCATAATATCAGTGGGTAGGATTTCAAGATGAACATTTGGGAAAATATAAACATTCAGCCTATTGCAAAGGTGATACACCAAATTAAAGCATTAAAACCACAAGGTGATAAGGTATGCTAGGAGGTGGGAGGGGTATGGTATGTTTGGGAAGACCTAAGTGAGAAGGTGACTTTTCATAAAAGATAGCAAAGTATCCAGAGAATAAAATTCCCTAGTGAGTGATTTTCCCCCTGTTATTTGCAGAAGCATATTTAGAGATAGTGAGCTCATGATAAGTTATTCATGTCTTTATAGGAACTAGTAGCTCCCAGTCTCTCGATACATTTGCATTTTTTGAAATCTAGTATCATGGCCAATTCAAATGATTTCTGTGAATGTGTTCTCTCAGACTAATTATATGCTGAGACAAACCCTCTGCTCTCTCTGAGTCTGTTTGCTACTTCTGGCTATTCAGTTTCTAGTAAGGTGGAGAGAGAAAGAATTTACAAGTGGACATTGAAGTTAGTAATTTTAAAGCATCTATATCACTTCTGCCTTAATAGCAATAACAATGGCTAATATTAATTAAGCACGTGTTATATATGGATAAATTTCAAGTCCTTTGCATTAATTATCTACTTGAATCTGGTCAATAGCCTTCTTGGTGTCTGTATTACCAATTTTCACAATAGAAAATGAAAGACAAAAAGGTTAACTTTGCAAAAGTCACAGAGTAAATGGTAGAACATTGACTTACAACATGGAATTGGACTCTGGAGCCCAAGCAATTAAATACAAGATAAAAACTGTTATTTTTTTTCAGGTAAATAGTGATAACTATTATAGAGTCCTTGAAAGAATGAAGGATCCTGTTCTCTGACAGATCCAACAGCCAATGAAAATCATGAGAACCAATTGCCCTTTACTACAATGAATATGCAAGCCTTTTAAAAAGACTACTTGTGTCAGAACAGTACAAAAACATAGAGTCACAAGTTTGGGAAAAGCATATAATGATAAAATTGCTTGTTCATTTCTATGCTTCCAAATGTAGATCAAAATGAAAGTTAAGGAGAATGAACAATGTTGATTTAGTTGGCAGCTAAATGACATTAAAATGCTGTATGGATTTTGTTGTAACCTATTATTAAAAGGAATCATTGCCACCACAACAGTGAAACAGAGTCCATTTCATTATCATGGTACCTTTAATTACCAACCCATTTCTAAACCCATTGCTCTAAAGTAAGTCACCTGTAGCGGAAGTTTCCAAAGAAAGTTAGTGGTTAGGTATTATCTGATATTGACTCCAGAGAAGAGAAGGAAAGAATGGTTTCTAGAGAAGAGAAGAAAAGAATGATTTCTGGAGAAGAAGCTTCAAATAGAGGAGAAAATAAGAACTGAGTGTTTATTCTGATGGGGTTGAATCTGGGAATGGTAGCCAGAAAATGTGTTAATGAACTCTAGCATATGGGGAAGAATTTTTCACAGTGCTGCAAAATATTATTCCCCAGGATGTTGATAGGTTTTTGGTTAATAACCAAATAAAGATTTAGGTAATAATATAATTTTTGAAGACTTAAAGTAACAGATTTTTAATTTGCATGGTAGTATTCACATATGAGGAAACATTTTATACTGTGTTTATTAAAATGATCTATCCAAGGTTAAATTGCCCCTCCCCTGCCTTCTTCAGCAGGGAATCTTACAGGACTAAGATTCCATGATAGACATTTTAAAAGATACTGAAGATGGATTGATATGTGTGAACACTTTAATGAGTGCCCCGGAGAGTTCTCTGGGAACCATGGTTGCTATGGAAAGCGAAGGGATTGAGCTAAGCTGTTCCCATGCATGGTCCTAGCATTGAGACTGGAATATTTTCACAAGTGTCAGCCCCATCAGAGAGCCCTCCAGTGGACCAGGAGGTCTTGTCAAGTAGCCAGCATCTCAGGAATCGTGTGACGTTTCCAGATGTTGGTCAAATACCTGGGAAGCTATTGACTAAAACTCATATGTGGAAATGAAGTTGAGAATATTCCAGATTTAAAAGTGCCCAGTGTGCTCAAACTAAATGTCACATCATCGTCATGACCTTGAGTCTGTCTGCCCTAAAGCAGCACTTTGCCAGTCAACATGCGGGATGTGAACCTTGAGCCTTCCTGGCACATCAGTAGAGCTCTGAGCACATCTTCAGTGTTGTGCTAATGCTAGTCCCCCGCCAGGTAATGACAACTGAGAATGTGGGGCAGTAGATTCGTGTCAATATTTTCCTTTCTCCAGATTTCATGTTTTTCATATATTGCAGTTCTCTTTTACAATAAAAACTATTTGGCCACATTCTTTAAAAAAATGCATGCTACATAAATGATATAGTATTATTACTTAGAATTTTTTAAAAATGAAAAGTATTTGGCTTTAGTTCCTGAGCTCTGTGCTGTTATGGAAATAAGTTTTATTATTGTGGTAAATCAGTGGACCAATGATTTTTCAGATAAAATGGTTAGCCATTAGGAGGCAAACTTGATTTTTAAAAGTAATGTATTTCCATTATTTGGAAGGAAAGTGTGAAATTCTGAACTACGGAAAATTGATAAAGAAACTCATAATTGATGGTATAACATATGCTATAAGGTAGGTAGTTACCAGTACATGTTACTATATGTGTGTATATATAGATTTTATGCAAATATTTTTATCAAGCCTGTTGATTATATTCATAGGTGTCACCACAGGAACACAAAATTAGTCAGCTCCCTTATCGGTGCATTGGAGACTGTTAGTCATGATGGTGGCCCTTTCTTAAGATCCCTCAGGGCAACCCAAGAGAAGTGAAGAATCAGTGCTTTGGTGCTCCAGCCCACAAGGCTAGGCAAGCTGTGGCGTCCTCCGTATGTGCTTAGCGTGCCTGCTGCACCTCAGTGGATGACTTGAAAAAAGCTTGGAGGATTCATCCTTAATGTTACTTAAAATCATGTGATAATTTAAAGTGATATGACAGTTTATCATGAGTGTGTGTGTGCTTGGTCACGTTTGACTCTTCATGATCCCAAGAACTAGAGCCCGCCAGGTTCCTCTATCCATGGAATTCTCCAGGCAAAAATACTGCAGTGGATTGCCATTTTCTTCTCCAGGAGATCTTCCCAACCCACGTCTTTTGTATCTTCTGCATTGGCAGGCAGATTCTGTACCACTCAGCCACCTGGGAAGCACAAGATTTATCATAGAAGGGCTTAGCCACATCTGCCCTTTGTCCATTATTCCTGGGTTATTTCTACACCTGTGTGTGGTTGTGGTGGTTGTGTGTGTGTGTGTGTGTGTGTGTGTGTATGCATGCATAGACAGTAGTGATGCTCTCAGTAGACCTTTTGGTGGTGTAGGACAAACTAGAGTTAGAAGATAAGTCCTTTTAGGACTTCCTCTCAGTTTTAGGAAGGAATGCTCCTGTTCATGTAAGCTTAAGCATTTACAAACTAGAGTTTATTTTTTCTTAACAAATCAGTTGACAGTTTGAGTTCGTAGTTCTAAGATTGTTTTGGTGGGCAGGACATGTCAAAAAGTTTCAGAGAATTTTTAAGGCTATCATCAGTCCCACACTATCATGGGCTCTCCAATTAGCTGTGGCTTTGCTTCCAGTCCTGAAAAATGCCAAAAATATTTAGGTTCTGGAATTTTCGGATACACATGCACACACATACAACCACAAATAAGATCTTTGGGTTCATGTGTTCTAAGCATTCTTACTATGGGACAGATCTATTATGGGAATAGAGAGGATGATTCATGCTTGAATCATAGTAGATGGCTAAAATGAGGAACTATGAAATCTCCTTTGTTTGGTCCGCTTCCAGGAGAAAATGATTAGCCTTCAAAATTGTAGGCATTTGGTCATGTGAAAGGGATCAAGGCAGTGGAAGCTGCTAATTCAGTTTTCTAATGATAAATATTCTCAAACAGGGAGTTGCGTCCTCAGGTAATTGTCTTCCCACGGTTGCCTGGGGAGAGGAGTTACATGCAAACCTCCAAGTGTCTGTAGTGTACTGGGCTTGCCCATTCTCATGACTGCTCATCTGGCTTTTTTCATTCAATATACCGCTGGACACTTCCAGTGACTCTCACAATAAACTTTTTAATGGCTCATCACAAAGGGTGAAGTAGCAAATGGAGTAGGGCACTCTGGAGCTGAAAGGAGTGGGTTTCCTTTAGTTTGGCTTAGTCAAAACATCACATGCCCTTCAAAATTTCACCTTCATCATATCAGACTTCTCCCAGCAAAGCATGTAGAGGGTTTCTTTCTTTAAAAACTTTATTGGAGTAGATTTACAATGTGGTGTTACTTTCAGATGTACAACAAAGTGATTCAGTTATACATATATATATGTTCATTCTTTTTCAGATTCTTTCCCATATAGATCATTACAGAATATTGAATAGAGTTCCCATGCTATACAGTAGGTATTGTTGTTTACCTATTTTATATGTAGTGGTGTGTGTATGTCACACACATGTTTATCTGTTTTTTTTTTGTGCAGTGGTGTGTCTAATTTCTCTCTCCCCCTTATGTTTCCCATTTGGTAACCATAAGGTTATTTTAAAAATCTGTGAGTCTTGATTCTGTTTCTTGTAAGTTTCTGTTTGTGAAATAAGTTTGTTTGTATTATTTTTTAAATTAGATTACACATATGAGTGATACCATAATATTTGTCTTTCTCTGACTTCCTTCACTTAGTATGATAATCTGTAGGTCCCTCCATGTTGCTGCAAATGGCATGATTTTGTTCTTTTTATGGCTGAGTAGTATTCCTTTGTATATACGTACCACAGCTTTTTTATCCATTGCTCTCAATAGACATTTAGGTTGCTATTGTAATGTCTTGGTTATTGTGAATAGTGCTGCAATGAATATCTGGGTGCATGTATCTCTACAAATGATGGTTTTCTCCAGATACATCCAGAAGGATTTCTTAGGACCATTTTAATATATGCTCTGCTTGAAGTTGAGTACTCAGGGAATACACTTAAAAGTATATGGAAATAGTAATATAACTCAGGCCATATACTCACAGATTTTCATGGGACAGTTAGGAGTCAAATCATGCAAACACATTGAACTTAGGTTTTGCTTTCAAAGCAGTTTAATTATACTGACCAATCTAGACAGCATATTAAAAAGCAGAGGCATTACTTTGCAAAAAGGTCCATATAGTCAAACCTATGGTTTTTCCAGTAGTTGTGTATGGATGTGAGAGTTGGACCATAAAGAAGGGGGAGCACCAAGGAATTGATGCTTTTGAACTATGGTGTTGCAGAACACTCTTGAGGGTCCCTTGGACTGCAAGGAGATCAAACTAGTCCATCCTAAAGGATATAAACCCTGAATATTCATTCAGGAAGGACTGATGCTGAAGCTTTGGGCACCTGATGTGAAGAGCTAACTCATTAGAAAAGACTCTGATGCTGGGAAAGATTGAGAGCAAGAGGAGAAGGGGACGACAGAGGACAAGATGGTTGGATGGCATCACTGACTCTGTGGACATGGGTTTGAATGAACTCAGAGAGATGGTGAAGGACAAGGAAGCTATGGTGTCTCAAAGATTTGGACACGGCTTAGCGACTGAACAACAATTACACTGAAACTGCATTGCCAAACCCATAACCCACTGTTGCATATAGTGAACTCTATCTGCTAGAAGTCACCAGAGAGTCATCAGCAGTGACCACACTCTAGTAGCACCTAATCTTACTCTGGAAATTGTATCGATACTGTGAATGGGATAGGAAGTATTGAGAATTTGTCTGTAAGAAAGAACTCATTATAATAAAAACATTCATTTGCAATGCACTGTGAACAGTGACTTATTCACTCCATGAATCATTTACTGAGTGCCCACTGCCTACTACAGGAGGGGCACACTGCCCCTCAGCAGCCTTCCATCTCTGTGCCCAGACAGAAGGCAGAGTGGAGAAATGCTGGCAAATGCAGAAGTGCTCAAACATCTAACACAAACTTGTCCCCTGGACAAGATGGAGCAGGTGTATTCATGGATAGAGGAGATCAGGGGTCATGGGAAATATAGCTTGAGTCAGAGGAACTCAGGGGAAATTACTTAATTCCACTTAGGATGCAATCTCTAAATCCCTGCCCTGCATTCATCCACACAGGTCCCACAGTTTGTAAAAGGAGAGTTTGTGTTGGGCCAAGGGAAGCAAGCATGTTACCATCATTTTTCATTTATTTCAAATATTAATTCTGCACCCACTACGTTCTAGGTCCTGCTTTGTGTCCTGGGGATATAAAAGCAACCATAAATTTCTCCTGGAGCTTCCATTCTAGAGCCCATGCTTCTAAGGACTTCACATGACTTAATCCACTTAATTCCCACAAAAATCTATGTGGAAGATGCTATCATATCCATTTTACAGATAAGGAAACTGAGGCCCTGAGAATTTACATAATTTTCAGAAGTAGAATAGATGCCCATTCAATGACTTCCTGTCCATTTTGCTGTCCTGCCTGTGGATTCTTGAAATAGGAATGTATGTTTGGAAGAAAGGTAGACAGGAAATTGGGAAGGGTGGAAAATAATTAGCATTGCCTGCTGAGTGTGCCAAGCATTGGGAGTACTGTACTGTACTCAGTTTATCTAATGTTGTCTAATATTTATCTAATATCTAATGTTTATCTAATATCATCCTGTAACATTTTATTTTATGAGGTTAAACTGTTTGCTAAGAGTCCCTACCAGTTAAGTGGAAGGCCAAAGAATTGTCAGATTCCAAGGGCACATGAATTTTCCTCTATACCAACACCACCTCAAAAGGGAAAAACAAAACCAGAAAACAAACAGGAGAAAGCTCAATTTTCAAGTGTCCTTCCAAATCCTTGGATGATTTTTTAGGGGTTGTTCATTCTATTATTTTGAATTGAAATCATAGTCACTGAGCAACTTAAACCTAGAATTAGATTCAGTGAATGGAATGAATAGGTACTTCTGCTCATAGAAAGAAGTTCTCATGATGTGTCCAGCATGTGTTTTGGGAGGGATTCTCACATCCTTTTTTATTTTTTCAGAAAAAAGAAAAACTGTGTGGCAATATCATTTGAAAAATTTCACATCCTATTTCACAGAAAGTTATTGTCTTTGAGAATACAAAACATAAGTTCAAAGAAAACTTTAAATTGACTAATCATGTGACAGACAATTTGCTTTTATGTTTTGACTTGCTTCCCATGCATGACCAGCACCCAGTCACAGAAGCCATCACAGGAGTGGTGTGAGCTATTTATCCTTGCCCCTACTTGGTGATATGATAGCTCAGCCATCTGGACAGGGCCCCTCTGGTTTTTCTGGGAACTCCCCCACCCCTGGGTTGCCAGACACATGCTGAAGAGCTAGTCTGCTCCCAACCCCCACCCAGCACCTTGCCCGTGTGTCTGTCCAAGAGAACCTGCCAACCCCCATGACAGCTAAGATGCTGGAGCCTTGAAATTCTGTAGCTGCTCAGACTTCCGCTTTAAGCTGGAAGAGCTGTTCTGACGGCCATTAAGGTAGAGCTGCTCCCTTCCAGGGTCTTCACTAAGATGTGAGTTAGGATACTATTGATTGTTTTCTGTCCACACACCCACGGTGAGAGTGCAGTGGACCTAGAGCAACAGACAATCCAGGGAAGAGGCATCAGGTATGGTCACATTCACCTCTCATCACTGGTGGCCGAAGCTTTTTGTTAAACTCATCATTCTGGGCTACCTTTTCCGTCAGGATGACTACTTTCCTGGGAGTTGCCTAGCCCCACTGCAGAAAGACTTCTGGAGGGACCACCTTCCCACTTTCCTGAATATGCCCAAACCAGTCTAATGAACTCTCAGACTCAAGTCAGAATGCCCAGCGCACTATGTGATGCTTAGTAGAAGTGAGACATCACGATCATTGTCATGTTCCATCTTTACAACAACTCCATGAGGAAAGATATTATTTCCATGACTTAAGGCTTAATGATGAAGTAACTTGTCCAAGGACATGGAGAGTGACCAAGATGGAACATCCATCTTTTAAAAAAGAAAGAATTTGAAGATGTTTCCCTCTTCTTTTTAGGGACCAATTGAAAATAGATTTGTACAATAGGGTTATTGAATTACAGAAGCATTTATATCTCAATGAATTAATGATTCATAGCACATTACTTTTAAAAGACAAAGCGAGGAACATAGAGTGCCTGCCTCCAGTGACACATTATATATGATACTGAGGATACTGATAAGCTCACATACACACGCACCTGACATGCGGTAAGTCAGACAGCTGTTCTTTGTGGGTGGCTGAAGACTGTAGAACATGAACCACTTATTCAAATAAACCTGTCGGCTGATTCTCTGAATCTGGGCCAGGTGATAAGCTAAGAGCCGTATTGAGAAGTTTTCTTGTCCTAGTGCTTATCCGCCCCCTCCACAATAAGCTATTTGAGTACCAGAAATGGTTCGAGTATGGCAGAGACAGTAGTAAAAACTCCTGCTGAAATGAGGTCAGGATCATAAACTTGATCTCACAAAGGAGGAATAACATGTTATGGGTTAAAGATGTGTAATAATCTATGTAAATGAAGTTCAATACACATATAATAAATGTGTGATCTGGATTTAGTAGCAAAACTGCAAATCCACCTTGTCTTGCCCTTACTGCCCCTACCATCTGTGCTACTTTGCTGCATGGACAGGATTACTAGGGCTTCTCTGTGAAACATTTTCATCTTCCCTGCTTGCCTAGGTTTCCAGAAATTTTACACGTGACAATTCCACTTCATAGAGCATGTCTGTACTAAAATCATCCTACTGGAAGTCTTCTGTTGGAAGCAAAGAGATTTTTGTATGAAGTCCATAAAAATATCATTTATTCACATTCCTAGTTTAGCATTTGTGTACACCACCTTAGAGATGGTGGTGTGTATTATGTTCTAGTGTATATTACACATCCTGAAATGATGTATGAACTCTGAGATCTTCTCCCATAATAAGTATAATGATGAAAATGAAAACAATATTTATAGGCAACTTTAAAGTTTTAAAATGTTCACAATGCATTTTCATATTAGTGGAATTAATACATATAAATCCATGACGTTTAGCATATCATGTTAGTTGTTATGAACTCCTTGCTATATGTTTTATGATCCACAAAAATGGTATGGACCTAACAGAAGCAGAAGATATTAAGAAGAGGTGGCAAGAATACACAGAACTGTACAAAAAAGAGCTTCATGACCAAGATAATCACGATGGTGTGATCACTCACCTGGAGCCAGACATCCTGGAATGTGAAGTCAAGTGGACCTTAGAAAGCATCACTACAAACAAAGCTAGTGGAGGTGATGGAATTCCAGTTGAGCGATTTCAAATCCTGAAAGATGATGCTGTGAAAGTGCTGCACTCAATATGCCAGCAAATTTGGAAAACTCAGCAGTGGCCACAGGACTGGAAAAAGGTCAGTTTTCATTCCAATCTCAAAGAAAGGAAATGCCAAAGAATGCTCAAACCACTGCACAATTGCACTCATCTCACACGCTAGTAAAGTAAAGTAATGCTCAAACTTCTCCAAGCTAGGCTTCAGCAATATGTGAACCGTGAACTTCCTGATGTTCGAGCAGGTTTTAGAAAAGGCAGAGGAACCAGAGATCAAATTGCCAACATCCGCTGGATCATCGAAAAAGCAAGAGAGTTCCAGAAAAACATCTATTTCTGCTTTATTGACTATGCCAAAGCCTTTGACTGTGTGGATCACAAGAAACTGTGGAAAATTCTGAAAGAGATGGGAATACCAGACCACCTGATCTGCCTCTTGAGAAACCTATATGCAGGTCAGGAAGCAACAGTTAGAACTGGTCATGGAACAACAGACTGGTTCCAAATAGGAAAAGGAGTACATCAAGGCTGTATATTGTCACCCTGCTTATTTAACTTCTATGTAAAGTACATCATGAGAAAGGCTGGGCTGGAAGAAGCACAAGCTGGAATCAAGATTGCTGGGAGAAATACCAGTAACCTCAGATATGCAGATGACACCACCCTTATGGCAGAAAGTGAAGAGGAACTAAAAAGCCTCTTGATGAAATGAAAGAGGAGAGTGAAAAAGTTGGCTTAAAGCTCAACATTCAGAAAATGAAGATCATGGTATCTGGTCCCATCACTACATGGCAAATAGATGGGGAAACAGTGGAAACCATGTCAGACTTTATTTTTCTGGGCTCCAAAATCACTGCAGATGGTGACTGCAGCCGTGAAATTAAAAGATGCTTACTCCTTGGAAGGAAAGTTATGATCAATCTAGATAGCATATTCAAAAGCAGAGACATTACTTTGCCAACAAAGGTCCGTCTAGTCAAGGTATGGTTTTTCCAGTGGTCATGTATGGATGTGAGAGTTGGACTGTGAAGAAAGCTGAGCGCTGAAGAATTGATGCTTTTGAACTGTGGTGTTGGAGAAGACTCTTGAGAGTCTCTTGGACTGCAAGGAGATCCAACCAGTCCATCCTCAAGGATATCAGTCCTGGGTGTTCATTGGAAGGACTGATGCTGAAGCTGAAACTCCAATACTTTGGCTACCTCATGTGAAGAGTTGACTCATTGGAAAAGACTCTGATGCTGGGAGGGACTGGGGGCAGGAGGAGAAGGGGATGACAGAGGATGAGATGGCTGGATAGCATCACCGACTCGATGGACATGAGTTTGAGTAAACTGTGGAAGTTGGTGATGGACAGGGAGGCCTGGCATGCTCTGATTCATGGGGTTGCAAAGAGTTGAACATGACTGAGCAATTAAACTGAACTGAATGAAGGAGAACCATTTATTATTGTCTCCAGTTGAAAAAAATGATTGGATATAATGCTCTTCTCTGTTAGGTAAACAATAATGCAAAGCCGTAAGGAAAGTTTTATATATATATATATATATATATGGTATAAAAAACTGAAATAAACAAACCTAAAATTGTTATTATAAAGTAGTTTGCCATTCTTTTTTGATTAAATTCTTTCAGCACAGGTCAGGAGTGGTTTGATAAATGTTCAACTCCGTAGTTCCATTTTTCAGAAATGAAATAAATTCTGAGTGAAAAGAAATGATTTTATTTTTCTTTGCACGCTGGATAAACAATGAAATTCAGATTGCATTTGCCTACCAAATATAATGTATTTTCCTGGACTTCTTGGCTACAGACATACAACATAAAATGAGATAAAAATTTTAATTTTGTGTGATTGGACATAGGTAGACAGATTATATGTTTTTTCATGGTTACATAGAGTTGCCAGCCAACCACCAAAATTTATGACTGCCCTGCCTTCATTTAGAGTTGTGGTTGGGAAGTCGTTGCTGAACTGGGCATTGTAGATCCCTTTACATTTACATTAGATGTGGAAGTAGATCTCTTCATTGTAACATGAGCAGAACATAGTCAAGGGTATTTTTCTCTAAGTTTTCTTCTCTTTCTGCTAACTTAGGCTCTGAAGAATGAGGCCCAAAGAGATGGAAGAGTTCATAAGATGGAAGTCACCAGAGTCTTAAAATCATCATCTGGAGGAAAGCAATATGCCAGGAATACCCAGGTTAGACTACTGTCCAACTGAGAAATAAACTTTATATGACCATAGCCATTGAAATTTTGAAGTCTACTATAGCAGCTAGTTGAAGAAGGCAATGGCACTCCACTCCAGTGTTCTTGCCTGGAATATCCCATGGACGGAGGAGCCTGGTGGGCTGCAGTCCATGGAGTTGCTGAGTCGGACTCGACTGAGTGACTTCACTTTCAACTTCTCACTTTTGTGCATTGGAGAAGGAAATGGCAACCCACTCCAGTGTTCTTGCCTGGAGAATCCCAGGGATGGGGGAGCCTTGCGAGCTGCCGTCTCTGGGGTCGCGCAGAGTTTGACACGACTGAAGCGACTCAGCAGTAGCATAGCAGCTAGTACTGTCTAACCAATGCAAAATTGAATATGTATTTCAATGAGTTAATATCATGTGAAAGGTGAAAACCACACCCTAAATAATTTTTTAAGTTATGAAAAGTTAATCACTCTTAATAAGACTAGCTTATTTTCTTATTTTAAAAATTACAGATACTGCATAAACTGAATACAAATGGTTTTCAGAGATTATTATAATCAACTTTTTCACTAGCTGATAGAATTTATATATATACTTTAGTTACACAGGCATTATCTCACTTTAAAAGAAATATATCTTGACTATTGTAAATAGTGCTGCTGTGAATGTTGGAGTGTATGTACATTTTTAAATTATGGTTTTCTCTGAGTATATGTCCAGCAGTGGGATTGCTGGGTCGTATGATAGTTCTGTTTTTATTTTTTTAAGGAACCTCCACATGTTTTCCATAGTGGTTGTATCTATTTACACTCCCAACAACAGTGCAAAAGGGTTCCCTTTCCTCCACATCTGCCCCAGCATTTATTGTTCTTAGATTTTTTTTTAATGACGGTCCTTCTGACCGGTGTAAGGTGATATCTCTTTGTAGTTTTGATTTGCAGTTCTCTAATGATTAGTGTTATTGAGCATCTTTTCATATGTTTGTTGGCCTCTGTATGTCTTTGGAAACATGTCTATTTAGATCTGCCCATGTTTTGATTGGGTTGTAATTTTTTGTATTGAACTGCATGAGCTGCTTGTATATTTTGGAGATTTATCCTCTGTCATCTGCTTCATTTGCAAATAGTTTCTCTCATTCTGAGGATTGTCATTATATCTTATTTATGGCTTCCTTTGCTGCTCAAAAGTTTTTAAGTTTAATTAGGTCTCATTTGTTTTTATTTTAAGTACTCTAGTGAAAGTCTCTCAGTAGTGTCTGATTCTTTGTGACCCCATAGACCGTAGCCCGCCAGGCTTTTCTGTCCATGGAATTCTCCAGCCCAGAATACTGGAGTGGGTAGCTCCAGGGGATCTTCCCAACCCAGGGATCAAACCCAGGTCTCCCACATAGCAGGAGGATTCTTTACTGTCTGAGCCACCAAGGAAGTACTCTAGGAAATGAGTCAAAAAAGATCTTGCTCCTATTTATGTCAAAGAGTGTTCTGCCTGTGATTTCCTTTAAGAGTTTTATAGTATCTGGCCTTAAATTCAGATCTTTAGTCCATTTCGAGTTTGTTTTTGTGTCTGGTATTAGGGAGTGTTATAATTTCATTCTTTTACATGTAGCTTTCGAGTTTTCCCAGCACCACCTATTGAGGAGGCTGTCTTTTCTCCTTTGTGTATTCTTGCCCACTTGGTCATAGATTAGGTGACCATAGGTGCATGGGTTTATCTCTGGGCTTTGGAAACAACCTTAATATTCTTGAAGAGAGGAATGGAAAAAGAAGCTGTGGTACATATATACAATGGAATATTACTCAGCTACAAAAGGAAGGAAATTGGGTTATTTGTAGAGACATGGATGGACCTAGAGATGAGTCATACAGAGTGAAGTAAGTCAGAGAAAAACAGATACCTCATATTAAAGCATATAGGTCAGAATCTAGAGCTGTTTAATCATTCAGTCCTGTCCCACACCTTGTGACACCATGGACTGTAGCCCTTCAGGCTTCTCTGTCCATGGGTTTCTCCAGGCAAGAATATTGGAGTGGGTTGCTATTTCCTTCTCCAGGGGAATCTTCCCACCCCAGGGGTTAAACCTAGGTCTCCTGCATTACACGAAGATTCGTTACCATCTGAGCCACCAGGGAAGTAATAAAACATTGCAAAAGCAGCTAACTCCAATAAAAGTAAATTTTAAAAAAGCAAGCAGAAACACATAAAAGAATTGATAGATAGCAAGAACACTTTTGTTTGCGTATTTTACAGATGAGACTCTAATTAAATAAATAGGTACTATTTTACTTTGCTCTGAAATGTACAAACCCAGCTTTTGGCCAGCATGGTGTTAGCAGCTGGAGAAGTGATTTAAAGCAAACTGAAATTTGGAGAAACCTTGTCACATTTAAAAAGTGACCTGAGCACGTTTCTGTTTATGTGTGAATTCTTGTCACATGCATTTACATGCACACTCTCAGTCTTGATGGCCAAGGGTCAGGAGCCAGAGCTGGGATCCAGTGAGCCATTTCCTATCTGTGAGACTGGGACAGTTTACCTGTCCAAGCCTCAGTTTCCCCATTTGTAATATGAGAACAATAATATCTAAGCTATAAGCTTTTTATGAAAGTAAAAGGAAATAATGCATGTGAAAGTATCCTTTAATTTGTAAAACAAAATCTTATTTGTTGTCATTATTTATTGGACCTTATATTCCATCACAAAAATATAAATTCACAGAAAAGCTTGGCTTAATTGCAGTAGAAATTCACTTTTGGCAATATTGCCTGAATATGTGTAATTTTAAAAATATGTCTGTGTTTCCCTGTACTTTTTTGCTCCCTTGCACTGGGTTAAAGAAAAGACAAATTAGTCATCTGAGATTATCCATACAATCCACTCCTGTAGGTCAAGATGGAGACATGTTAATGGAGAAACAATATCATTTATTTACAAACACTTCAGTTAATTGAAGTGACTATGCATATTCAGCTGGCCTCAGAGCTTCTAGAGGGTCACTGTGTATAGGAAAAAAATAAAGGAATCATCAACATTCATCATACTGACGCCTGTTTGTCTGATATTTTTTAGAATATTGTGGGAAGCTAACAGTAAAATTTGGCAAACAATTTGGAATTTGTGTGTGTGTGTTTTATAATATGTGGCTTTTAGAGTTGTAGTTAATCTTGGCTCAAACCCCATTCTTTAGAGTTCTCGGCCAACCAAGTTTTCAAATACAGGATACGCTGACCACTAATTTGTGAAAGGATAGAGGATGTGGATAAATTTAATATTCATATATGTCTTGATATTTTTGAGAGTTGCTTTCAATTAGAGAGTAACTACTAGATTTTTTTGAAAAATAATGACTATTTTAGACAAACTTATTTTTTTAATTTATTTTTTAACGAGGGAAATTGCTTTATAATATTATATTATGTGGTATTGGTTTTATGACATTAATCAGTCATAATGATATATATATTCCCTCCCTCTTGAGCGTCCCTCCCCCTTGCAAATTATCACAGAAGGCCAAGCTGGGCTCTGTGTGTTATTTACCAATTCCCCACTATCTGTTTTACATATTATAGTGTATATATATGTCCGTGCTACCTTGTAGATATTTTTAAAATAAGCGGGGTGACAATATATAGCTTTGACGTACTCCTTTCCCAATTTGGAACCAGTCCATTGTTCCATGTCTGGTTCTAACTGTTGTTTCTTGACCTACATTCAGATAGCTCAGGAGGCAGGTAAGGTGATCTGGTATTCCCATCTCTTTAAGAATTTTCTACAGTTTTTTGTATTTCTTTTTAAATGGTTACTCTAACATGTAATGATTACATTGACATGTAAAATTTATCACAGTCTAATGGTATCATTTTACCACAGGGAAGTTTGAAATCTTGCTTTTCTTTATATCCCTTTACCCTCCTCTATTTACAATATAAATTATCTTAAATATTTCCTCTATGTACCTATGGAGCTGCATGAAACAGTACTATATTTTGCATTTCAATCATCAAAAGTAACAGTATTTTGTCTGTATATTTGTATATTATGTTCAATTTTGCTTCCTGATATTCTAGGAATTTTTCTTACTGTATTTATTTTTTTCTTCAATGGACTTCCTTCAGCCATTCTTTTAGACTAGAGATACTGGGAGCATATTCTCTTAGCCTTCCTTCATTTCAGAATATCTTGATTTCCTCTTCATTTTTGAAAAGATTTTCATTCTAGATTGAATAGTTCTTTTCTTTCAGCACTTGAAAACTGTAGTGTAATTCCTCCTGGCCTCCAGGAGATGACGAATTTTGTTTTGATGAGAAATTGTTTCTGATGAGAAACAATTGTTTCTCAGAAACATTGTTTCTTATGAGAAATTTGCTCATTCAGATATTTTTCTTCCATATGTAATGTGCTATTTCTCTCTCACTTCCTTAAAAAATCTTTTGGTTTTTTAGTCTTCCAAAGTTTGACTATGATACATCTTGACATGGATGTATTTTTATCTATTTTCAGCTCACTCAGCTTCAATCTGTAAGTTTATGCCTTTTGCCAAATTTGGGAAATTTTCAGCTTTGATTATTTGATTTGATGTTGTTCAGTTACTTTTTCATTATTTCAGCGTGGCATGGGTAGAGGTCTAGGCAGCTCATTCAGCCTTTGTTGGTGTGGTTGAGGTTTCATGCATGCTCAGTCACATCCAGACTTGCTTAGTGGCAGCCTCATGGACTGCAGCCCACTAGGCTCCTCTGTCCCTGGGATTTCCCTGGCAAGAATACTGGAGTGAGTTGCCATTCCCTTCTCCAGGAGATCTTCCTGACCCAGGGATCGAACCCGTGTCTCCTGCACTTGCAGGTGGATTCTTTATCCACCAGCCACCTCAGAAGCCTGGGTGTGGTTTGGGTCATAGTTATTTCTGTAGTGTTTGCCTGGAATAGAGTAGTTCTTATCGGAAGGGTATTTGGGAGCTTCTCTTTGTTTTGTCTGTGCCTGCTAGTGTTACCAGATTGCTAGCTTCTTTAACTGAAAACCTGGGACACATAAGGCCAGCAGAAAATTCAGAGAGCTCACCAGCGTGCCACTCCTGAGGTCACTAGCCAAGCTGCCCTCTTTTCTCCTTCTGGAGTCTTTTGATGTTTATTTTATGTATAAAGTCCAAAGGTTTCCATTGTAACTCTTGGGAGAAAAAGAAAATGTATGTTTACTTTGTCTTCTTGAAAGTGAAACCTAGAGCTTGTGTATTTAACCACTAAGTGAAGTTGCTCAGTTGTCCCCGACTCTTTGCGACCCCATGGATAGTAGCCTGCACCAAGCTCCTCTGTTCATGGGATTTTCAAGGCAAGAATACTGCAGTGGATTGCTGTTTCCTTCTCCAGGGAATCTTCCCAACCCAGGGATCGAACCCAGGTCTCTCATATTGTAGACAGAGGCTTTACCGTCTGAGCCACCAGGGAAGTCCATTTAACCACTAGGATATCTTTATATCCCACTGGAGAGTTAATTGCTGATTAATCTGAAATGCAGTGCACATCTTCTGAATCTTTAGAACTAAGTGAGTGATTCATTCCAGGCTTAAATGATTTTCTGTACTTAGCAAATTATAGTAAAGCAGATGCCGTACTGGGACCCATGTTATTGTGAATTATGAAAAGTAGAAATATTTTCGTTTTGTATTATGCCAAAATATCTAAGAATTCTGCCTAAAAATGAATGCTATGGTTCCAAAATGTAGAAAAATGAAAATATTTTAGTTTGTTTAAGAAACTTCTGGGGCCTTACTCTTGATACAGTGATGAGGCATTTCAGACAGCTAATCAGTTAGAGAGTAAAGAACTGAAAAGTGTGTCCCTCTGAATTTTCCATCCTGCTTCAACAGACACCAGGGGTGTTTATATTGTTTCTTAATCAACACCAAAAAACAGTTCACCATTAACTCGATAGCTGTTTTCAAACTTTTTAAAGCAGTACAAATAACACATAGAACAAAATAATAGAATAGTCAAGAAATCCATTGGAGTTTTGCCTAGAACTAAATGCTGAAGTATAAACCAAATTTTGTTCAAAATCTTAAAGGTTATAAGATTTCTAAGGTAGAACAAAGCTACTGTTACATAAATTAATTACTGAAATCATATGACTTTTATTCATTGAAAGTTCTACCAAATAAAATGAAGTAAGACTGAGTATATCTATCATATTTCTGATTTTGTGCTACCGTTTTAGTTTTGACAAATGAAACAATCATGAGGCTGACTTAAGCTCAGCAGAACTTTGCCTGTTTGGAAGATCTCCTTGGACTAGTAATTTTCAAGGAAAACTTGTACTTTTATATCTCCTGTAAGGTTCAGTTCAATTGTGTCCGACTCTTTGTGAGCCCATGAACTGCAACATGCCAGGCTGTCCATCACCAACTCCCAGATTTTATCCAAACACATGTCCATTGAGTCGGTGATGCCATCTAACCATCTTATCCTCGATCATCCCCTTCTCTTTCTGCCCCCCCATCTTTCCCAACATCAGGATCTTTTGAAATGAGTCAGCTCTTCACATCAGGTGGCCAAAATATTGGAGTTTCAGCTTCAACATCAGTCCTTCCAAAGAACACCCAGGACTGATCTCCTTTAGTATGGACTGGTTGGATCTCCTTGCAGTCCAAGGGACTCTCAAGAGTCTTCTCCAACACCACAGTTCAAAAGCATCAATTCTTCTGCACTCAACTTTCTTTATAGTCCAACTCTCACATCTATACGTGACCACTGGAAAAACCATAGCCTTGACTAAACAGACCTTTGTTGACAAAGTAATGACTCTGCTTTTTAATATGCTATCTAGGTTGGTCATAAATTTCCTTCCAAGGAGTAAGCGTCTTTTAATTTCATGGCTGCAGTCACCATTTGCAGTGATTTTGGAACTCTCAAAAATAAAGTCTCACAGTGTTTCCACTGTTTCCCCATCTATTTGCTATGAAGTGATGGGACCGGATGCCATGATCTTAGTTTTCTGAATGTTGAGCTACTTAAAGTGTGGCCTGTGAATCAATGTCAGATCATGAATGATAAGTTACCTGTATAACACTGTAATTACAGAAATTAAAAATGTGCATTTAGAAACTTTTGTAGAAAGTTGATGTTACAATAGCATCCAAGTATATGATCAGTGGATTTGTTCCCTTGAACAGAATCTGGGCCAGGTTAGATGTTGCCAGACTTGTGTGGTGGGTCCAGGTGGTACAGCTTCTGAACCACATATTGGTCTCTAGCAGATTAAAATAAAAAAATAACATATGCATCTCACCAAAAATAGTCTTAGCAATATAGTAAAGCATAGATTATATGGGTCACATTCAAATTAAAAAAATATATTTTATGGCTCATTTGGTAAATTTCAATTCATATAATCAAATTCAAATCAATTCATATAAAATATTTTCCTGTGTTGAAATATTGACTATAAAGTTAATGACTTTAATCTTACTGTAAAAAAGCTTTTTATAGGATCACTGTCAAGTCAGAAATTGTAAGATGTTAGGTTGTGTTAGACTTCATTGTTCCTCGGAATATCAAATGCAAATTAATTAGCTAAGGAAATTTTTCATTTCACTCATGAGACATGTTTATGCACTGAGAGTATGGAAATACTCTGTCCACCTTTCTCACCCTAGACCAGTTGTGGACATCAAGATTTATAGTAGTTTTCAAAGTTTGACCAGACTGTGGGTTTTGGCATCAACTGGCAACTAGTTAGAAATGCACATTTTTGTGCTTCATTCCACCCACAGAGTTGACATCTCTGGGTATAGGGCCTAGCAGTCTGTGTTTTATTAAACCCTTCAGGTGATACTGATGCATATTAAAATTGGAGAACTACTCCCCTCAACAAAACAACATTGCACATTTTGGTTACATAGTAGCTTTCAAACTTTTGTCCCCTTCTGTTCCTTTCGCTGCACACTCAGATTGACTTTCACACAGAAACACATACACAAATGCTCTCAGGCTACAGACCAAAATAAATCTTTTTAAAAAATTAATGTTTACTGGAGTATAGTGATTTACAATGTCGTGTTAGTTTCAAGTGTACAGCAAAGTGAATCAGTTACACATATACATGTATCCGCTTGTTTCTTAGATCCTTTTTCCATATAGGTTGTTACAGAGTACCGAGTACTGCTATACACACTAAGCTTTTCTACTGGCTTAGTCCTTTCTACTCTTGCAGTGATTACCTCTAATACACCCTTTAAGAGAAATCATTTATCAGGGAAATCTGTAGCTTACTAAAAAGTCTCCTATTCTGTTATTCAAAGGACCATGTATTATCAAAGGACCATGTATTATCAAAGGACCATGTATGATCTCTCCCAACATGTATCCCAGCTGAAGTTTTATTTTTATGTGTGATTATTATATTGTTTTCCCAGCCCTACATCGGAAATTATTTTGTTTGAGTGTCTACACAGAAAAGACCATGTCTGCTTTTGGTTGCAATTGAGTGTCCAGAGCCTAGCACTCTGTTTCCTTTGTGGTTGATATTCAGGAAATTTTGAATGACTTAATCAATGACTCAATATGCTGTAATGAACCCCTAACAAAGGAGTGACCCCACTGCAACTCAGCAATCGCACTATCTCTCTCTTGTCTTGTTTCTTGTAGCTGCAGTTACTATACTTTCCATTCGTGTTAGGAATAGGTATGGTACCGTCTGTCACCATCCAAGAAGTATCCATCTCTTAAAAGTGGAGCAATCCTGTTCATTCATCTGCAGCTGGAAAAAAACCAAATTATCAGTCCACCTTGCCAGAAGAATTGCCGCCAAGTATTAAAGCTCAGGGGGAATTTTCCTATACCAAGAACGGAACAAATCAGTGATCAGCTTTTACAGTGGTACTATTTCTATAGTGCTTTAGGGTGAACTGGAAATGTATAGTACTTTACAGAAAATTTTTAGGGAAAATAAAATCTAGTTTCTGAAAAACTTACAAACCTTACAAACACGCCTATTTTTAAATTTTCAAACTTTAAACTTTGTATTTTGTAATGGGATAGAAATGGACTAAAAATGTTGTGATAGTTTCAGGTGAACAGTAAAGGGACTCGACCGTAATACATATACGTGTATCCATTCTTCCCCAAACTCCTCTCCTATCCAGACTGGCACATACCATTGAGCAGAGTTCCATGTGCTATATACAGTAGGTCCTTGTTGGTTATCCAACTTAAATGTAGCACCTTCCTAAATTCCCTAATTGTTCCTCCCCCAACCTCCCCCAGCCACCATAGGTTTGTTCTTTTAAGTTTAAAAACATCTATTTTTTAAGGGATTCATTACATAATCAGCAACTGGTTTGCTTATTTTTTTTCCTTGATGCCCCTAAAATTCAAATATTTTTCACTAGCCTGTAACCTTACTTTCTCCCTCCTCTAAAATTTAGGACAGAATTTAAACTTAAACCAAAACTTTGGAAGCGTACTTTAAAATTTCGTGAGATGGCTTTTTTAATTCTCTTTTTTCTTTTTTAAAATTTAATTTATTTTTAATTGTAGGATAATTTCTTTACATTGTTGAAACTTAATTTATTTTTAATTGTAGGATAGTTTCTTTACATTGTTGTGTTGGTTTCTGGCATACAACAACATGAATCAGCCAGAGATATACGGATGTCCCCTCCCTCTTGAACCTCCTCTCACTTCCCATCCCCTTCTACCCCTCTAGGTTGCATGGGATGGCTTTTTTTAACCCAGTCCCATTTATTCTTTTCTCTAGTAATTCCTAAAAACTAAGAGTTACTGAATACTATGTTTACTTAGTGATGCTAGAAAAAATTACACATAGCAAACGAAGTAAAAATAAGTGCTTTAAAATTCTAAACCAAACAAACAGAACTTCTGTCCCTTTTTAAGGCCTCCAAGACCTTTTTCTCTCTAGTTTGACTCTAGGGCAAATCAGCATGCTTCAGCCAACTTAGTTTTCCTCCCTGGATCATAGGATTCAAATAATAAATTTAAAAAAAGATAACAGTGAAGTAACTCCCCCGAAGGCCAAATCAGATACAGCAAAGAACACTAAGCATTCTGCTCAAAGACTCAAATCAAGGGATATTTTTAAAATGTGGTTAACATAATGAATATTATTCATGCTTTGTTTTTTCAACATCCTCACAAAGATAATCACCATCTGTACCATCATAATCAAATATAAAGGTATAATGTTTACAAGTGTACAAAATAACTAAATAGACACTATAATTTTTATTTTATAGGTTTTAGAGAGTGTGTGTATTTGTGACTAGAGTATGGGTGTGTGTGTATGTATATCTTTATACATGTATATATCTTTCTATATGTATATATTTATACGTGTGTGTATATATACTGGAGAAGGCAATGGCACCCCACTCCAGTACTCTTGCCTGGAAAATCCCATGGATGGAGGAGCCTGGTGGGCTGCAGTCCATGGGGTCGATAAGAGTCGGACACAACTGAACAACTTCGCTTTCACTTTTCACTCTCATGCGTTGGAGAAGGAAATGGCAACCCACTCCAGTGTTCTTGCCTGGAGAATCCCAGGGACGAGGGAGCCTGGTGGGCTGCCGTCTCTGGGATCGCACAGAGTCTGACATGACTAAAGTGACTTAGCAGCAGCAGCAGCAGTGTATATATACAATATGTGCATGTGTGTACTTATAAATGTATATATATGCATGTACATATGGGTCTTTCCTGTGGTCATGTATGGATGTGAGAGCTGGACTGTGAAGAAGGCTGAGTGCCAAAGAATTGATGCTTTTGAACTGTGGTGTTGGAGAAGACTCTTGAGAGTCCCTTGGACTGCAAGGAGATCCAACCAGTCCATTGTGAAGGAGATCAGCCCTGGGATTTCTTTGGAAGGAATGATGCTAAAGCTGAAACTCCAGTATTTTGGCCACCTCATGTGAAGAGTTGACTCATTGGAGAAGACTCTGATGCTGGGAGGGATTGGGGGCAAGAGGAGAAGAGGACGACAGAGGATGAGATGGCTGGATGGCATCACTGACTCGATGAATGTGAGTCTGAGTGACCTCCGAGAGCTGGTGATGGACAGGGAGGCCTGGCGTGCTGTGATTCATGGGCTCGCAAAGAGTCGGACACGACTGAGCGACTGATCTGATCTGATCTGATCTGATGAATATACACATATACAGCATGTGCATGTGTGTGCATTTAAATGTATACACATTTATTTCTGTTATACACACCCATATACACCCACATACCTATCTATCAAGAGTAAAACAATTCTATTTGACCTCATAACAAATTTGTTGAGTAAATTTTATCTTTTCTTTCCCCAGTGAAAACTGGGCAGTTTTCAAAGTCCTGTCAAGGGTGGAAATCAGACCATTTCTGTGCATGAAATTTCTGCATGTGACACGTCATTATGTCTTTAGGAAGGAGTTGCTAACAGCGCTGAGAACACATTTCATGGGCTCTCCCTAGACTGTGTGATGGTGTGTCAGTTTTTCTTCTGATCGGATCACAGGTATCTGAGGCTAATGGCAGCACTATTTCAGAACATGTTAGTTCATAGAACATCTTTGTATTTCAGAACAGTGTAGTGGCTATTTTAAGGCTCAAAGCCTTTGGAAAGAGAAATATTTCACCCATCTGAATTAAGGAATCATACCTAAATTCTTAATTGAATCTTAATTATGTTCTTTACCAAATAACCTAACATTCAGTACTAAATTAAACAAGTAAAAGTCTCTCAGTCATGTCTGACTCTTTGTGACCCCATGGACTGTAGCACACCAGGCTCCTCTGTCCATGATATTTCCTGAGCAAGAATACTCTGGTGTGTTGCCATTCTCTTCTCCAGGGGATCTTCCTGTACCAGAGATTGAACCGAGTCTCCTGCATTGTAGGCAAATTCTTTACTGTCTGAGCCACCAGGGAAGCAGAAACATTCAATTGAGGTGGCTTTAATGCTTTGGTAGTATACGTAAGCAAACCAAAACCTAAGCCTATAAATGCCTAAGGGTTAAAGTCTAATGACAGCCACTCAGAAACAGCCAATTAGGCTTTTACAAATAAGGCAACTGCTTAAGTTATAGCCAATCAAACAATTTCCTTGCTTTGCTTCCAACTCTTTTCTTTAAAAGTGTCTCCCCAAGCTCTCATCAGTGGAGTACTTCTAACCACTTCTGGTTTGGGGCTGCCCAGTTGAAATCAACTTTTGCTCAAATTCTTAAAAAAAATTTAATATGCTTAGTTTACCTTTGATCATAAGAAATTCTACACATTACCAAAAAATAAGTCTAATGAGCTTCTTGAGTCTTATATTTAAGTCTTTTCATAGACACAGTCATTTTGCACATAGGCATTTCTGGCTAAGTCCCAACATGTTTATGGGAAAAAGATAAAGGATCAATTAAAGATTAAAAAAAAGTGGGGCTGTGGAATGGCAAATTGTTAGGGCAAATCATTTTACATATGAAACAGCAGTGTCTGGAGACAATTCCCCAGCCATATAATCATTCATGACTTTTCTTAAGTAACTGTGACACGACTGAAGTGACTTAGCAGCAGCAGTAGCAGCGTATTAAGTTGCTCAGTTGTGTCCAACTCTTTGTGATCCTATGAACTGTAGCCTGCCAGGCTCCTAAGTCCATGGGGATTCTCCAGGCAAGAATACCGGAGTGGGTTGCCATGCTCTCCTCCAGGGGATCGTCCCAACCCAGGGATGGAACCTGCGTCTCTTACTTCTCCTGTATTGGCAGGTTCTTTCTACTCACACCTCCTGACCACTTCGGGTATTAGATGGCCCTGACCTTCAAGCAAGGCTAGGCTCCTGGGAAGCAATAGAGCATGAGTCTTGTTTCCTTCTGGTAAAATATGGTAATTCTATGTATGTTTAGAAATGTACATATGAGGTGATGAAGAGTAGTTTGCTTAGATAGCGGGAGATTTTTCTTGCCCCTCCCCACCCAACATCCAAGGAGAAGACATTTTCCTTTCAGACCTTGCATTGTTTTTTTTTTTAGTGTAGTTGAAGGTGGAAGAGTAAGCTGATGTACAGCATTTGTTTCCTTGATGATAGGATTTATTTGCTGAATAGACTAAATGGTGAGCCCACTCAGTTCTGGTCTGAGATAACAGTCTTATCACATGTATAATTTCAAATTGGATTTTCTCTTACTTGCTGCCTGAATGGCTTAACTGACAGAAGTAGTCTCTGCAAGACTAGTTGTGTAAACAAAAAACAAAAAAACATAACTTAAGGATGAAGATGCTACTGATAAATGTTTCTCTACCAAAAATTCAGTTTTCTTTTCTACAAGGAAGCAAATTTAACTATATATGCAATCCATGATTGCTATTTTAAACATCAGCCACCTTTGAGAAGGTGATGGAAAATATTACATCTAAAGACTTCCCTGGTGGCTCAGATGGTAAAGCGTCTGTCTACGATGCAGGAGACCCGGGTTTGATCCCTGGGTTGGGAAGATTCCTTGGAGAAGGAAATGGCAATCCACTCCAGTACTATTGCCTGGAAAATCCCATGGACAGAGGAGCCTGGTAGGCTACAGTCCATGGGGTTGCAAAGAGTCGGACATGACTGAGCGACTTCACATTCAAAGAGTGAGTGAGCAGTAGGTGAGAATGAGATGAAGATCAGTGAGGCTTAGCTGAGAGTCTTTGGCAGTTCTTTGAAAACATAAGAGCAAATCTTGTATCTTGAAATGCATTGGGTATATATTACTGAAATGTCTAGGTTACTCAAATATATATTATAGGCAAGAAGAAGTTAGTTTTTTTGGTTGTGTACTACTGTATGGCTCCTTGAAAGCCCAAATGAAACAAAATACCAAAGCCATGTGAAAAAGGCATCATTAGGACATCAATATAGGACAAAATCCAGACAGCCCAGAAACGTTCAATGTGTTATTATTATCAGATCAGATCAGTCACTCAGTCGTGTCCGACTCACGTCCATCGAGTCGGTGATGCCATCCAGCCATCTCATCCTCTGTCGTCCCCTTCTCCTCTTGCCCCTAATCCCTCCCAGCATTAGAGTCTTCTCCAATGAGTCAACTCTTCGCATGAGGTGGCCAAAGTACTGTTATTATTATAGGAAGTAGCAAATGTCAGGAGATTTATTATAGGAGATGGCAAATGTCAGGCTCAGGGTCTATAGGTAGGAGTAGCCAAGTCTTAGAACAGTCAGGAATTCATCTTCCCCGAGCACATCCAGTTCATCTAAACTTAGACTTGTGTGCCTTACCCTGAAAATATGCTGTTAGAACTGTGTCCAAGAAATCATCTGATATTTAGTCTCAGTACTGATCAGACTAGATAGACCCTACAAATAAATGTTCCTTTTCTTCACTAGGTTAGTGTTTCTAAGATGGGTAGAGTCTTAAAGACACTTTAAAGGCTGTGGAGAGGGATTGGTACTTATTTCTGAAGGGAAAAAGTTGTCTTTGATGCAAAGAATTGACGTTGACGTGATATGGACTTGTTCACCTCTGCCTGCCATTTATCTTACCTCCCACCAAAATTATGACCCTGTCTGAAAATTCACAGGCAGGAGATAAAGTAAGTGGGTGGCCTGGATGTTCAAAAATCTCTCAGGACTTAGCAAAGTAGAATTTCTTTTCATTGAGGTCACCAAAGAATGGGGACATAAGTTCATCTTCAAAAACTATCTCTGCACAGGTTTAAAAAAATCATCTTAACTCAGTGTTTTAAGTATACTGATTCGTGCAATATTGAATATGTTAATATAACATAAGGTGATACTTATTTTATATAAAGCGATAGCTTATTTATGACAAATTTCTTTCTTTTATATGAATAAACCCTTCTTCAACAAAGGAATTTTATAGTATTAATGCAGGTTGGTTTGGTGTTCAGTGCTTCAAGCTTATGCATCAAATATTATGCAATATAATTTTCCTAAATATGTTTAATCAATTGGATGACAGCCTAGTTTTTCAGTAAGTCTTCACATACCTCCATAACTGGTAATAATGTTCCCCTATGCAGCTGTAGTACCAAGTACTAGCAGAATCCACCTAGAACCCTGACTATTTTCACATATACCACCTGAGTTAATTAGCCTATATTGTTGTGTTGTATAAGTTTATCTCTTGCTCAATAACTAAAATATAAAGAACTTTTTCTGTGGCTGTAATACTTATTTTGTATGTATGTTTGTTGTGGAAGAGATTTCAGAATTTATAAAAATATAAAAAAAAAGTCATTTGATACCAATAGCAACTTTGGTGTCATCTTCCTGTTATGTATTTAAAGCTTTATCTATTCTCATTAAGCAGCATGTGTAGTAATTCTGGAAACTTTGACACATTATTTGAGCAGTTGGCAGCATACTCTACTGGAAGCAGCTCTGGGCTAAAATTCAGATGATTTAGGCTCTAATTCTCCAGGTGGGAACTTGGATAAGCGACTTAACCTCCTTAGTCTCATTTTTTTCATCTGTTAAATGGGTTGTTTGTTGTTTAGTCACTAAGACATGTCTGACTCTTTGTGACTCTGTGGACTATAGCCCATCAGGCTCCTCTGTCCATGGGATTTTCCAGGCAAGAATACTGGAATGGGTTGCTTTTTCCTTCTCCAGGGGCTCTTCCCAACCCAGGGATCAAACCCACATCTCATGCATTGCAGACAGATTCTTTATTATTGAGCTACCAGGGAAGCCCCTGTTAAATAGGTAGGCTTAGCTAATTTAAGAGGTATATTTTAAAGATTAAAAGGACAGATGAAGTATGCGTGTTGAAAACTTTGTGGGAAAAGTATACATTACATGATTGTAGTTGTCCCTTGACATCTGTGAGGGATTGGTTTCGGGAACAACCACCACCCTCCCCACCCTGGTTTGCTTACCAAAATCTGAGAATGCTCAAGTACCTTACATAAAATGATATTTTCACATCCTCATGTATATTTTAAATCCCCTCTAGATTAGTTACAATACCTAATGAAATGTAAATGATATGTAAATAGTTGTTGTGTGTATATTAAGTTGCTTCAGTTGTGTCCAACTCTTTGTGACACTATGGACTATAGCTCACCAGGCTCTTCTGTCAGTGGGATTCTCCAGGCAAGAATACTGGAGCGAGTTGCCATGCCTTCCTCCAGGGGATCTTCCCAACCCAGGGATCAAACCTGCAGCTCTTGCGGCTCCTGCATTGCAGACAGATTCTTTACCACTGAGCCACCAGGGAAGCCTAAGCATTTAAGGGAAAGTGTTAGTTCTGACTCTTTGTGACCCCATGGATGGTAGACCTCCAGGCTCCTCTGTCCATGGGATTTTCCAGGTAAGAATAGTGGAGTGGGTAGCTACTCCCTTCTCCAAGGGATCTTCTCAACCCAGAAATTGGACCTGAGTCTTCCACATTGCAGGCAGATTCTTTACTGTCTGCATCAGCAGGTGCTAGTGCCTGACAAATTCAAGTTTTGCCTCATAGAACTTTATGGAATGTTTTTTCTAAATATATCTGATTGGCAGTTGCTTGAATCCGTGGATGCAGAACCCATGTGTATGGAGGGCCATTTTAACATGGCAGTTTAGACTATATGATAATTATTTAGTTTTAACCTTTTTAGAAGATATGCAGATGACACCACCCTTATGGCAGAAAGTGAAGAGGAACTCAAAAGCCTCTTGATGAAGTGGAGAGTGAAAAAGTTGGCTTAAAGCTCAATATTCAGAAAATGAAGATCATGGCATCCAGTCCCATCACTTCATGGCAAATAGATGGGGAAACAGTGGAAACAGTGTCAGATTTTAGTTTGGGGGTTCCAAAAATCACTGCAGATGGTGATTGCAGCCATGAAATTAAAAGACACTTACTTCTTGGAAGGAAAGTTATGACCAACCTAGATAGCATATTGAAAAGCTGAGACCTTACTTTGCCAACAAAGGTCCATCTAGTCAAGCCTATGGCTTTTCCAGTGGTCATATATGGATGTGAGAGCTGGACTGTGAAGAAGGCTGAGCACCAAATAATTGATGCTTTTGACCTGTGGTGTTGGAGAAGACTCTTGAGAGTCCCTTGGACTGCAAGGAGATCCAACCAGTCCATTCTAAAGGAGATCAGCCCTGGGTGTTCTTTGGAAGGAATGATGCTAAGGCTGAAACTCCAGTACTTTGGCCACCTCATGGGAAGAGTTGACTCATTGGAAAAGACTCTGATTCTGGGAGGGATTGGTGGCAGGAGGAGAAGGAGATGACAGAGGATGAGATGGCTGGATGGCATCACCGACTCAATGGATGTGGGTCTGAGTGACCTCCGGGAGTTGGTGATGGACAGGGAGGCCTGGCGTGCTGCAGTTCATGGGGTCGCAAAGAGTCGGACATGACTGAGCGACTGAACTGAACTGAAATGATTGATAAGATAAATTTGGCTGAATAGGATAGAAAAAACTGAAATAGTGGTGACAGAAAAATACTATCTCTCCCTCTCAAAAACATTTCAGAGGTGGCAGTCTAGGGCTGTACAGTATGGTGGTCCTGTGACATCATCAGTGGGCCAGGTATCCTGTGTTTGTGGTTTCTATCCTTAACACTTAGTACATGAGCTCTAGCCATTATATCTGTCTTTTCTGTGGAACAGAGGAGGAAAGTGGGAAGAGTAAAAGCGCTTCCTTCCCAGCTGAGTCAACCTACTGCAGAGGCATTCCTGGAAGAAACAAGCAATGACTTCTGCTTGGCAGCTAGTTCAAGGAAGTTTGAAGAATTTCCTCTTTAAGCTGAGGTCATGAGTAGTTTTCTGTGGAATACAAAAACAAAGTATCTATCTTCTGCTTTTTTGTTACCAAATAGAAAAAACTGTTGTGAAAGACATATTGGTACCCTTCCTTCAAACTTACCCTTATCCCTCCCTGTCTGCATCTCCCATACCATCCCTGCTTTTGGATAGGGTAGCCAAAAAAAGGAGCTGCGTTCAGAGATGGAATCAGGGTGGGCTGACAAGTAAAAAATACATCAGTTACTTCAGAATGGAAGTGCCATGGAATAATAAAATAGATTAAACGAGGAGCAAGAATAAGGTGAGTAGAGGAGTAAAATTTAGAAGAGATGACAAGAGAAAGGAGGGTCTTGAAAGAATGGAGAATTGGGGCTGGATCAAGAAGTTTTGTAGGAAATTAAAGAATAGTATTACTACTATAGGGCTTCCCTGGTGGCTCAGTAGAGGATCCACTTGCAATGCAGGAGACCTGGGTTCCATCCCTGGGTTGAGGAAGTTCCCCTGGAGAAGGGAATGGCCACCCACTCCAGTATTCTTGCCTGGCAAATCCCATGGACAGAGGAGCCTGGCAGTCCTTATAACTTAGTGGATGAGACTGCATGTGAGATCTGGTCCTTTCTTCCTGTTTCTTTTCTATTCATAAGCCAGTTTGCTGTTGTAATTTAGTTGCTAAATCTTGTCCGACTCTTTTGTAACCCCATGGACTGTAGCCTGACAGGCTCCTCTGTCCATGGGATTTCCCAGGCAAGAAAACTGGAGTGGATTGCCATTTCTTTCTCCAGGGGATCTTCCTTGACCCAGGGATCAAACCCATATCTCCTGTATTTGCAGGATTCTTTACTACTGAGGCACCGAGGAAGCCCCATATAAGTCACCTTATAGAGCCAGAAAAGAATTTCCACTGATGGGTCGTGTAGGGGAAAGGAGTGATGGGAGCCAGGTCCACCTAGACATTTCTTCCTTTAGTCTATTAATTCCTGACCTATTAAACTGATTATTGCTTCATATGATAATCTGATACGATCAAACCTCATTAAAGCAGCATTGCTAACATCCCATTAGAAACTCAGTTAGTACAATAAATCTAGGCAGTAAGGGCAAATATCAAGTATAATCTTTTTCCTTGTTTTCACTTACAGTAAAATGATGACATCTTGATTTTAAAATCATCTTGTTCGACATCACATATGAACGCAATTGCAGTTGTTTTACAGTATAAGTATTTGTCTTTTCTAAAGCTGACCATTCTGTTTTATTGTAGGAGGATTTGGGTTCTATTTAAGCCTTATGAACTGTTTTTGATGAAGTAAACAGTTCATCACATAGTTCTCCCTTGCTTTATGCCACAAGATGTGACAAAAATAACTAAAGTATCAGGCAAAAGAAGCCAGATTTCTGGTACACACTTGCCCACCTCACCATGTTATATTTATGGTACCAGGGATGAATATTGACTAAACCCACTGAACTTACAGTCAAATTTCCATTTCCACCCAGTCTACCTTGATTTATTAATGGCTCCTTTTACAATGAGAAGAGTCTGGATGCATTCGCTTTAGATAATTATCTATGTTTGTGAAATCAATTTGGACTCATGCTGGTCTATAGCCAGGCCGAGAAGAAAGGAGTTTGTAATTTGCCCTTAAGGCTCTTGACTCATCTCCTTGTGTGAGCAGCCTGCCAGCCAGCCATGTCTTGGAGAGGAAGCTCTTGGACTGGGGTGTATATGGTTTGGCACAGCCTGGTGTGAACATGTAAGTGCCAGGAAGCAGTGCTGGGTTCCAGGGCAGCATACTCGTTGTGATCACAGCCTGATCACTATCAAGCCTCTAACAGGACCTGCTTCAAAGGAACCTTCCTTGTGATTTGAAGGAAAGCAGCCGGTGGAAAGCAATCTAGAAAAAATTAGCTGGCATTGCTGTGTGTGTTTCAGCCTGGGATAATTCCTATAAAGGGAGAGAGAGTGGAGGCAGTGGTCTCACGTATTACTACATAATGACTGTTGAAGGGTACTGGTTGCTTCTGCTTTATACAATGTTTTAAATAAACAAGTATGCGTTCGTTGCATTATGACAGTGTTTGAATCACCATGGGGGATTATAAAGACATAAAAGACAAACATCCTGACCTTTGATGAGCTGCAGTTTTATTGGGGAGACAAGATAAATATACATGAAAGGGAGGGGGGAAACACATGAGATAGTCGATGATAAAGAGCTGAATAACTAATGTGGTTTGTACTGTAATTGCTGTGAGAGCTCAGACAAGATTTTGGGTTTTCTGTTTTTCTTTATGAGTTTATAGTGTAATTGCTTCATCTTGTGGATCATAGAGGAAGCACCATTGAATGTTCCCACTGGTAAATGAAAGGCAAGATGGTGTATTCACTCAGCACATACTTATTGATGAAGAAATGACTTAACATTCACTCAGAGATGGAGTCCATAGAGGTAGAACTTGTAACATGATTAGTGTGACATACAGCACATTAGGTATGTCAGAGCTTCATTCTGCCAATTCAAATGCTTGTAGGGCCAGATGGGCTGAAGCCAACTGAAGGTGAGGCCGTGCTGCGTGGTGAGGCCAGTGGAATGGGCCTCACTAGACAGGGGCCACTGAGAAACTCTGGGACGAATGCCGGCTTACTGTTGGTGAGTCTCCAGATGTGTTTTCAAGAGGAGCCAGAAATAACAATTTTTAAAATTTTATTTCTAATTGGAGGATAATTGCTTTGTGATATTGTATTGGTTTCTGCAAACATCAACAAGAATCAGCCATAAGTATACACATGTCCTGTCCCACTTTAAGCCTCTCTCCCACCCAATCCACCCCTCTTGGTTGTCACAGAGCACCCAGTTTGAGCCCCCTGCATCATACAGCAAATTCCCTGTCTGTTTGTTTTACCTATGGTAATGTACCTCTTTCAGTGGCACTCTTTCAATTTGTCCTTCCCTCTGCTTCCCTCACTGTGTCCACAAGCCTCTTCTCTATGTCTGCAACTCCATTGCTGCCATACAAATAGATTTATCAGTACCATCTTTCTAGATTCCATCTATATGTGTTTAGTCAGTTCAGTTCAATTCAGTCGCTCAGTCGTGTCCAACTCTTTGCGACCCCATGGATTGCAGCACACCAGGCCTCCCTGTCCATCACCAACTCCTGGAGTTTACTCACACTCATGTCCATTGAGTCGGTGGTGCTATCCAGCCATTTCATCCTCTGTCATCCCCTTCTCCTCCCACCTTCAATCTTTCCCAGCATTAGGGTCTTTTCCAACAAGTCAGCTCTTCACATCAGGTGGCCAAAGTATTGGAGTTTCAGCTTCAACATCAGTCCGTCCAATGAACACTCAAGACTGATCTCCTTTAGAATGGACTGGTTGGATCTCCTTGCAGTCCAAGGGACTCTCAAGAGTCTTCTCCAACACCACAGTTCAGAAGAATCACATACGATATTTGTTTTTCTCATTCTGATTTGTTGTTGTTCAGTTGCTAAGTTGTGTCTGACTCTTTGTGACCCCATGGACTGCATCCCACCAGGCTTCCCTGTTTTCACTATTGGATTCACTTCAGTCTGTATAATAGGCTCTGGGTTCATCTGCCTCGTTAGAACTGACTCAAATGCATTCCTTTTTATGGTTGAGTAATACTCCATTGTATATATGTACCACAACTTCTTTATCAGAAATAAGAATTTTGAGGTGAAATTTACTCACATTGAAAGCACTTTGTTGGAGCTGGATAGGAGAGGTGACTGCACTTTGCAGCCCACACTGTGAGCCTGTCCTTGCCAAGAGTTGTCCCAACCTGGTGGTCTTGGCAGCACTGATTTTCCATCCAGCACCAGTGATGAGATAACGGATTCTAGAAAGCACTACACTGGAAAAATGCTAACCAATATCTGAAATGCCCGGTTGCCTCAGACTAGATATAAAATAAGAGATAGCATTTGCAGTAATTTTTGAAGCAAATGTATCCAAATGGAAAATAGGAACAATGATCTTTCCAAACATCCTCCCTAGTATTTCTATAATTTGAAGAAGTTTGACCTGAGGATCTCTTCTTGGTCTGTGCTGATAACTCACTGTGGGACCAAGCTGTGCAAGTTTGCATGGAGCTTCCTGATGTCAGGAATACAAGCAAAGCTTCCTGTGCTCTCATGGGCTGTTGAGCAGAGGTAACAGATGAGTAACCAAGCGGTATCACGTTTCCTCTGCCTTTGCTCTAAACTGAAGAACTCAGGAGCCTAAGGAAATCCACTTTTCTTTCTTTCCTGTCTTTGATTTTTTTCATACACCAAACAAGATAGAAACGGATGCTCAGGGGTGAGGTCACGAAAACCCTATCTACTCCCTTGGCAGGAACAACTATTAAAATCAGTGCCTGCATCCACACAGTGAAGACAGCAAACACTGGCTTCTGCTGAAACTCTGAGTATCACTTGCCGACTGATTTCCAAGTTGACAGTTAGTCTTCTCTTACTACCCTTCTTATTTAGCTCTCAAAAGCAAATTATGTGCAAATTTTTAGAAATGCACATTGGATAAATTAATACTATGCTATTCTCCATTGAGCTTTAAGCTCATTTTATTTCTGATGATTTTTATTTTACCCCAGTAATGTGTGTATTTTGAAAGGGAATTGGAGCTCTTGAGAGAACACTTTTGTAACTACTGTTTTTTTTTTTTAAAAAGATCTCTGAACTTCATACCAAAAATTATTTTAGATTCAGTGTTTCTCCTTTTCCAGACTCCTGAAATATTCCATCATGTTGTTTACAAAGTATTTGTTTTTATATTTTTCTTGTTATGCTTTCAATTATCCAAAGTATTCTATTTTTTTTTCCTGTCATTCCTAAAATGTGATTTGCATAGACTTTGGGCAGTATTATATTTTCTTGAGTAAGGTGATGGCCTTTTGTTAGATTTGGACAGGATGGAGTAGAAGCCCTTTGCTAACCAGTCTTGACTGCTGTTGATCAGCTTATCTAAGACCAGCTTTAGCTCACCACGAAAAAGGCTCATAAATGGTTTATCAAGAGTCACTGTACCCAATGATACTCTGTAAGGCTCAGTTGTACTTGTAAGGATTCAGAAATGGAGAGTGACTATGGGATAAGCCTAATCAAAATATCTTTATCTAAGAGAACAGAAGTTACCTGGAGAAAAATTCATCATGTAAGGGATTGGAGGTGTACATGTTTGATCCAATTCAGTGTCCTAACATTAGAGCAAAGGGAAATTTGGGGTACAGTTCCATCTATGTAACTGTACACTGTACACTGTGTATCTATGTAGTATACATAGATACTAAAAGTATACTTTTGTTGTCTTTTCTACTTTCTTTTTGTCCTGAACATGTATGTCTGTGATCTCCATCAAAGGCCTCCTGGTATATTGTTTATAAGACAAGCTTTAACACATATAAACAGTGTTATCTGCAATTTGCAATTCATAAATAATACACCAAAGATCAGTGACTGAATTACTTCAGTCAAATAGAACTTGTTAATTTAAAAAAGAAAGTTTGCCGATATACTTGAAATAACATTACATTTATTTGGAGAAAATGGTATCTTTAATAATATTAAATTTCCCATTCAAAAATGTGTTGTGCATTCCAATTTATTCTCATCTTTTTGTATATATTTTGGTAAACATTTTAAAACAAGTATTGTTTTATTATGTTATATTTTAAATTATTCATTTTATATATTTATTTTATATCCTGGCATCTTATTAAATAACTTTAATAATTCTTCTTAACGGAGAAGGCAATGGCACCCTACTCCAGTACTCTTGCTTGGAAAATCCCATGGACGGAGGAGCCTGTTAGGCTGCAGTTCATGGGGTCGCTAAGAGTCGGACACGACTGAGCGACTTCACTTTTACTTTTCACTTTCACGCATTGGAGAAGGAAATGGCAACCCACTCCAGTGATCTTGCCTGGAGAATCCCAGGGACGGGGGAGCCTGGTGGGCTGCCGTCTCTGGGGTCGCACAGAGTCGGACACGACTGAAGTGACTTAGCATAGCATAGTTCTTCTTAAATGGACACATCTAGTAAATAAACAAAAAGAAAGGCTTTCATGAAATTTAAGCTTGAGAGAGAGCTATAATCAGTAAGCTTAATAGAGCCTGCAAAATTCAGGGAGAATGTTCAATGGACATTTTCTTATGTCCATTGATTATGTATAAACCTAATCTTGTATTTGCTGCATATAAAACCTTAAAATACAAATTTATAAATGCTAATGATTACTATGTTTATGTGATAACATACTAAAATTAGGGATCATTACTATCTCTCTTGTTGAGTGTCATAGAGTAATACCTAATACGTTAGGAGAAGAAAATGAAAAACCTAGCATAAATATTGGTTAAAAAAAAGATATAAAGTTCTTTCTTTTATGATGATATCATTTTATAGCTAAATCATTCGAGAGACTTAAACATTTTTTTTAAATTTTATGTTGAAATATAGTTGATTCACAATGTTGTGTTCACTTCAGGTGTGTGGCAAAGTGATTCAGTTATATAAAGACACATATCCATTCTTTTTCAGATTCTTTTCCCATATAGGTTTTACAGAATATTGGATAGAGTTCCCTGTGCTATATAGTAGGTCCTTATTGATTGTCTCTTTTATCTATAGTAGTATGTATATGTTCATTTCAAACTCCTAATTTATACCTCCCTCACCTTTATCCTTTGATAGCTATAAATTTGTTTTCAAAGTCTGAGTATGTCTGTTTTGCAAATAAGTTCATTTTTTAAATCATGTTTTAAAGTTTCTGCATATAAGCAGTATCATATGATATTTGTCTCTTACTTCACTTAGTGTGATCATCTCTGTGTCCATCCATGTTGCTGCAAATGGCATCATTCCATTCTTTTTTGTGACTGAGTAGTAGTCCATCGGGAGAAGGCAATGGCACCCTACTCCAGTACTCCTGCCTGGAAAATCCCATGGATGGCGGAGCCTGGAAGGCTGCAGTCCATGGGGTCGCTGAGGGTCAGACACGACTGAGCGGCTTCACTTTGACTTTTTACTTTCATGCACTGGAGAAGGAAATGGCAACCCACTCCAGTGTTCTTGCCTGGAGAATCCCAGGGACGGGGGAGCCTGGTGGGCTGCCATCTATGGGGTCACACAGAGTCAGACACGACTGAAGTGACTTCGCATCGCTTCGCATAGTAGTCCATCATGTATATGTACCACAACTTCTATATCCATCCATCTGTCAGTGGAAATTCTGGTTGCTTCCATGTCTTGGCTGTTGAAAATAGTGCTGCAGTGAGCATGGGTACATGTGTCTTTTCAAATTATGGTTTTCTCCAGATATATGCTTAGGAGTAGGCTTGCTGGATCATCTGGTAGTTTTTTTTAGGGACCATCCGTACTGTTCTCAATAATGGTTGCGCTAATTTACATTCCCACCAATGATATAGGAGGGCTTCTTTTTCTCCACTCTCTTTGCAGCATTTATCATGTGTAGACTTGATGACCACTGTGACCAGGGTGAGGTACTTCATTTAGTTTGATTTGCATTTCTTTAATAATCAGTGATGTTGAGCATCTTTTAATGTACCTTTTGGCTGTCTATATGTGTCTTCTTTGGATAAATGTCAATTTAGGTCTCCCACCCATTTTTTGATTAGGTTTTTTTTTTTTTTTATATTGAGTTTCATGAGCTATTTGTATACTTTGGAGGTAAAATATTTTTAATGATGATATAATGTAAATCTAGATCATTTGGGAGACTTTATTTTTTTAATAATCAAAATCAATGATTTGGGCCTGCACTTTAGATTTTCCCATATGCTCTCTTGTGTCCTAAAGGGAAAGAAAAACAGATTTTGTCAAGGAAAGAGCTAAATTAATAGAATATCTGATGATTTCTAAAATGTTTAATAATGTCATTTAGGAGGAATAGAAAGTCTTATATATACATAAAGAGAAAAATGAAATAAAGTTCAAATTTTAAACACAATGCATTTAATATCACTTAATATTAAAAAGCTAACTGCCTAAAAAAGTGGATCAAATTGCTCTTTTAAATTAATCATTAGATATTTGTTTGGTTTTTTTGTTGGCTATCAAAGCCTTTACCTTACATTGTAATAAATACACTGAAGAATAGCAAAAAAAAAAAAAAAAAAAAATCAAATTTAGATCAACATTTATCTAAAACTTATTTAGATTCCAAATGTTTAATCTGTATGAAGCTGGAAAACAATATCTGGTTTTTAAAAAATATATCAAATAGATTTATTTTTAATTCCAGGCCATGTGTAGTAGGCATTTCAAAACTTTATATATGTATATCCATTCAGCATTTAATATTTGCTAACCACTTTTAGTGTAGTAGGGACTTTGCTGTTGGGGACACAAGCAATTCTTGCTGCATTAGTCTTCATTCTACTTAGGGGATGATCAGATCAGATCAGATCAGATCAGTCACTCAGTTGTGTCCGACTCTTTTCGACCCCATGAATCGCAGCATGCCAGGCCTCCCTGTCCATCACCAACTCCGGAGGTCAGACTCACATCCATCGAGTCAGTGATGCCATCCAGCCATCTCATCCTCTGTCATCCCCTTCTCCTCCTGCCCCCAATCCCTCCCAGCATCAGAGTCTTTTCCAATGAGTCAACTCTTCCCATGAGGTGGCCAAAATACTGGAGTTTCAGCTTTAGCATCATTCCTTCCAAAGAACACCCAGGGCTGATCTCCTTCAGAATGGACTGGTTGGATCTCCTTGCAGTCCAAGGGACTCTCAAGAGTCTTCTCCAACACCACAGGTCAAAAGCATCAATTCTTCGGCGCTCAGCCTTCTTCACAGTCCAGCTCTCACATCCATACATGACCACAGAAAAGACCATAGCCTTGACTAGGCAAACCTTTTTTGGCAAAGTAATGTCTCTGCTTTTGAATATGCTATCTAGGTTGGTCATAACTTTCCTTCCAAGGAGTAAGCGTCTTTTAATTTCATGGCTGCAGTCACCATCTGCAGTGATTTTGGAGCCCAGAAAAATAGAGTCTGACACTGTTTCCACTGTTTCCCCATCTATTTCCCATGTAGTGATGGGACCAGATGCCATGATCTTCGTTTTCTGAATGTTGAGCTTTAAGCCAACCTTTTCACTCTCCACTTTCACTTTCATCAAGAGGCTTTTGAGTTCCTCTTCACTTTCTGCCATAAGGGTGGTATCATCTGCATATCTGAGGTTATTGATATTTCTCCCAGCAATCTTGATTCCAACTTGCATTTCTTCCAGTCCAGCATTTCTCATGATGTACTCTGCATATAAGTTAAATAAACAGGGTGACAATATACAGCCTTGACGTACTCCCTTTCCTATTTGGAACCAGTCTGTTGTTCCATGTTCAGTTCTAACTGTTGCTTCCTGACCTTCATACAGATTTCTCAAGAGGCAGATCAGGTGGTCTGGTATTCCCATCTCTTTCAGAATTTTCCACAGTTTATTGTGATCTACACAGTCAAAGGCTTTGGCATAGTCAATAAAGCAGAAATAGATGTTTTTCTGGAACTCTCTTGCTTTTTTGATGATCCAGCAGATGTTGGCAATTTGATCTCTGGTTCCTCTGCCTTTTCTAAAACCAGCTTGAACATCAGGAAGTTCATGGTTCACATATTGCTGAAGCCTGATAAGAAACAGTAAATTATCATTTATTAGGTTGTATTAAATGTCTTGGAGGTAAAAATAAAGCATAGAGAGAATGGTGAGTACCTCACAGGTGGGCAGTATGGCACGTAGTTTGCAACTTTAAAGTGTGTGTTCAAAGCAGAGCTTACTATAGAAAATAATGAAGCTGTAAGAATATGTTGCAAAGCTTGTGGAGGATAGCCAACATTTTATAATGATTTTAAATAGAGTATAATCTACAGAAATTCTGAGTCTATTGTATACTCCAACCTAATATAATATTGTAAGTCAACTATGTGTTGTTAGTCACTAAGTCATGTCCAGCTCTTACCACCCCATGGACAATAGCCCGCCAACTATACTTAAAATGAAAACCAAAACAAAGAAGACCTCACTGAAAATGTGAAATTTGAAAGACCTGAAGCAAGTGACAAAATACACAGAAAAATATTACTTAGATTTCACCTGTTTTTCAAAAAGTTAAACTGAAATGCTATATAAGCATTTTTAAATGGCAGTGTTAGAATAATTTATCCCATTAGTTATTCCATGAGGGGCATGTGTACAGTCCACTGTGGACCTGTGATCATCTTAAAAGATGGCCTGCAACATCTTGATGATTCCTATTTTATTCAAGGCGATTTTAATATTCAGTGTGACTTTCTTTCATCTTTTTGAAAATGAGGGCTATGGTCTTTTTAGGCACCTAGCTTTAACCACTTAATGACTTTAATAAGCAAGAACATTCCATTCTCTGATCAGAATAATAACATCAGGAACCAGGCAAAGAATCCAACCGAACTGAGACTAGTGCTAGTTCTCTTGAGTCTTCTTGTGACCCTAGACACGACTTTTAATGTCTCTGTGTCTCAGTTTTCTCACCTGCTAAGCAATCAGTTTGTATTCTGGGATCCTTCAGGTTTCTTGTAAATTGTAACAGGTTATCATTTCCCAAATTGTGTGATTTCATCACACATTTCTGTGCCTCTTACTAACATAAAGGGTCTCAGGATAATAACTGTTTTGTGGGAAGTTCTAGTGAGTGACTCAGCAGACCCGGCTAGGAAACCTGAGCACGCCTTTCTACCTGTGCCCGTGTGAATCATCTTCTTGGATTTTCAGCTGCGTTCACTTACTGCGGAATTTGTTAGTGCCCTTGGCAAAGTCCTTACCCCATTGCTCAATCGGCATGCCAAACTGCTTCATCTCCTGCTATTGTTTTCCAGAAATTACAGCTGCCCTACATAGCTGCAAGCAGTGCTTTGAAGTGCCCCCCACACCTGGGGTTTTGCTGTTTCATCTCACCGTGCCCAGATTTCGGGAATCCTAAAATAACCCTTTGTCCCCACCCAGTAGCTCCGTGAAAATGTGCTGTGGTGTGTTTTACTTCATTCTGTGAGAACTGGCACTGGATGGAATTATTTACTTGTTTTTTTAATGTTTATCTTGGAGGGAAAGGATATGTATCAGAGCTCAAGAGGCCAAAGTACAACTTTATATTGTTTGAATTCCTTCTGCATCTACAAAGTTTTGTGAATACTTGGACTCACATGAGTTCCTCTGCCTTCTTAGAAGAGGAGATAGCATTGGTGGTAGCCAAGTGGAAATGAACAAATTGAATTTGAAATCAAGCTTCACATCTTTTTGGCTGGTTATTTGGAAAAGTACTTTTACTGCAACTATTGAGCATTGATTATAATGATTATCTATAAAATCACTATTTACTACTACCTAGTATGATTTGATTTTTTTAAAAATATCAGTTGTCATATTCATATCACACATTTTTTGTGCAAAGTAATAGAAGAGGATGTATGTAAAACAGTCAATCACTAAAGTACCCAACATTTGAAACATACTAATTTCTCCTTTTGAACTTTGTTTTTTCAGTATCTAAGCTGAACACAGTGTTTTATAATTATTTCACATGCATAAATGTTGTCTTATTAATCTTCTCATAAATTTTGTGAGAAAATGACCAACATTACATATTTCCTTGGGGTCCCCGAATGCAGTGTCTGGTCTACTTGGGACTTTATTAAGTTAGTAATTTTAGACTTAGACTTAGCACAGTACCAGGCATATAGTAACTGCTCAATAAGGATTTTACAAATGAGTGGGTTTCAATGATTTGCTGCATTTTAAAAATTTGTAGGTCTAATTTTCTGTGTCTAAAGTTTTCTTTCAACTGAAATTCTGTTTGATGAGAGCAATGATCCTTGCCTAGACCTACCATGACTTATTTCAAAATACCTCTAAAGTCAGGGGCCTCCCAATCCCACATTTCTGGGATATTAGGTCCGGTTCTGGGAGAAGGCAATGGTATCCCACTCCAGTACTCTTGCCTAGAAAATCCCATGGATGGAAGAGCCTGGTAGGCCACAGTCCATGGAGTCACTAAGAGTCAGACACAACTGAGCGACTTCCCTTTCACTTTTCACTTTCAAGCATTGGAGAAGGAAATGGCAACCCACTCCAGTGTTCTTGCCTAAAGAGTCCCAGGGACGGGGGAGCCTGGTGGGCTGCCGTCTCTGGGGTTGCATAGAGTCGGACATGACTGAAGTGACTTAGCAGTAGCAGTAGCAGCAGGTTCTGTTCTAGGACTTCAGGATTGCCTAGAAAGGGATATTCACATATAAGGTTATGTTTTAAATAGTATATGAATAGGCATATGGGAGATATATCTAGGCTTAACCTAATGCCAACGTCAGCAATGATCAGAATATTAACATAACTAGCAAAGGCCCAAGAAGACAGTGTTCTTTGGATTACTCATTCTAGTTTTAGCAAATAACAACTTTTCAAATATTTTGAACAAAAACTTCTACTGGAACTTTGCTTGTGTATCCAATAATTGCAATGTGAATGATTGTTTAATGGTTTGCCATTTAGAAGGCTTAAAATAATTATTTTCTCTGCATGGGGAAAAAAAGATAGGCCAAGGTGCCAATCATCTAACTACATACCTGAGATAAATTTAATGTTCTGAATAAATCTGAAAGAAATTTATTTCATTTAGTCCAGCAGTCTCAACTTTGGGTAAGAATCAGTTGAACAATTTATTAAAATTGCAGTTGGTCTGAGGTGGAAATCGAGAATCTGCATTTTAACAGGCATTCCCGGTGATTCTGATGCTTACCAATCTATTGATGTCAGTAAGGAAACTCAGTCTTAGCCTCTGCACTACTTAGGAAAGAGCATGTGGGTTTTATAGGCAAATGGAACTCAACTCAAGATCTTCCATTTACTATCTTTGTGTGTGAGTACTGGAACATATATAACCTCTTTGAACTTCAGTTTCCAACTGTAAAGCTGGATAATTCTTACCATATAAGTATGATTTTATCTAGAGCACTTAAAAATTTGTTTTACAGTAGGTCCTTTTTGGTTATCTATTTTAGATAGAGCAGTGTGTATATGTCAGTCCCAAACTCCTTGCTGCCACACTTTCCCCCTGGTAACCGTAAATTCATACTCCAAGTCTGTGAGTCTGTTCCTGTTTTGTGAATGAGTTCATTTGTATCATTTTCTTTACATTCTGCATATAAGCCTTGTCATACTGCCTGAGTGACTTCACTTAGTATGATAATCTTCAGGTCCATCCATGTTGCTGCAAATGACATTATTTCATCCTTTTTAAATAACTTGAGTAATATTCCATTGTATATATGTACCACATCTTCTGTATCCATTCCTCTGTCAATGGACATTTAAGTTGCTTCATGTCCTGGCTATTGTGAACAGTGTTGCCATAAACACCGTGGGGCATGTATCCTTTTGAACCATGTTTTTCTCTGGATACATGCCCAGGAGAGGGATTGCTGAGTCATATGGTAGCTCCAATTATAGGTTTGTTTGTTTGTTTCTTAAGGAACTTCTATACTGTTCTCTACAGTGGATGTAACAATTTACATTCCAACCTACAATGTAAGAGGGTTACGTTTTCTCCACACCCTCTTCAGCATTCATTGTTTGTAGACTTTCTTTTTTTTAATGAATGAGGCAATTTATTAACCCAGCATCATTTGTCCTAATGCTTTTTGTTGGCAGCTGCCACCTGTCCAGTGATTCTGCCCCTGAGGCGTCAGTTTGCGGCCCCCATCTTGGTCCTTTTCCACTATTTTCAGCCCCTCCAGGGCTTGAAGGACCTGCTGGGCCACCTCTTGGAGCCTCTGCTGAAGTGGCTGGGCATGACACTATTCCTCTGACACCCCCCCATAGATCTTGGTCATGGAGCCAACCCCAGCACCACCCAGGAGATACAGGTGCCGTGCCGTGTAAGCAGCTCATGTGTGGAACCAGTTCTCATCGTGGGAAGCAAGTTCTTTATGCTTGGCCAGCTTGACGGTGTCCACCCATTCAGGGACTTTCAGCTTCCCGGACTTTTTGAGGAAGGCTGCCAGAGCTCTGACAAACTCCTGCTGGTTCATGCCTTTTACAGTAACTCCAGGCGTCGTGCAGGGGACTCTGTGCTGCCAGGCAGGGGAAAGCTGTTTGTAGATTTTTTGATGATGGACATTCTGACTACTGTGAGGTGATACCGCTTTGTAGTTTTGACCTGCATTTCTTTAATCATTAATGATGTTAAGCATCTTTTCATGTGCCTCTTGGCCATATTTATGTCATCTTTGGAGAAATGTCTCTTTAGGTCTTCTGCCCATTTTTAATTGGGTTTTATTATTTCTAGTAGGGAAACACATTGTGCATACATTGATATAATGTCCTAGGCTTGGTTAGTTCCTTAATTCTTCTGCGGTCACTCAGAGGTAGAAACCCTGGACGCTGCCAGTAGTGGGAACATGGTCTTTAAATGGGTCATTCACTTTTAAATCAGATCAGAGTCCCTTGAATGTTACCGTAGGCAAAAGTCGTTGAAGGAAACACATAGTTTTACACACTTGATTGCTCTAAATTTTAATATAAGAAAAAACCTCATCTATTTCTGGCTCTATAACTCTACTTAAGTCACAGTGTAATTCCCCATAAGAAAGACTTGAAGTGATTACTCAAGCACACAGTACCTGTAAGTTAACCTGTTTTGAGGCTTCTTGGTTTATCTGCTGCTAATGGAGGTAGAGGCTGGAGGGCTTAATGATCAAATTGTTCTAGGGCCTGTCTGGAGGTGTGAGAGTACTTCGCTGTACTCTGAAGGTTACCAAGGAGGATTCTAAGGGGAACCCAAGCCCCAGGTAAGACTCCCTGAGTTATCACTAACTTGGAGTTACTCTCCAACCCTCTGTGCAAAGCTTTACTGATGCCCCAGAGGATGATGTTCTTCACACCCTCCCAAAAACCTTCATATTTGCACCTCCGCTGCCTTACATAAATGTACTGGACTTGATCATTTGCACATATGTGTCCCACTGAAGACATAGATTTTGGTTCACTCCTTTTTATATCTGTTAGAAGGACACTGTCAGACATTGATTAAATGAATTAATAAATGATTATTCTTAGTTATATACCCACTTTCTAGACTGAGTAGTTCTCTCCTATGTTAAGCTTCTGTATGGAATTGTACAAATGTTTTGGCTTAAAAGGGCTACTTTAGTTCCCTTTGTAATATGTAGTTCCTTTGGAGTTAATGAGCTAAGAGTATTTTATACACTAGTGCTTCAGCATTAAGAGAAGAAAACACTTGCCCTGCTGATTTGTTAAAATAGATGAAAAAGATTTTTTGTTTTCTACTTTGCATTGCAATGCTTCAGAAATCATTTTAAGAGGTATGTACATCTTTAAGAACAGATCTTAAATCCCAAAAGGCCAAGGAAATATTTTATCATAGTTTCAGATTTATTTATGTAAGTTTTACAGTTAGCTTATTGCCATCATGAAAAACAGCTCAGACTTCCAGAGCCTTCTACTAAGCAGTTACATCCAAAATATGTGAAAGAGCTGTTTCAGTGTTGAAAAGTTTTTTTATAAAATGCTGAAACATTTTTATATTAATAAATGCTATTTTGAAGTTTATCTATTTTGTAAAATAGATAAAAAATGTTATAAAATGCTGAAAACACCAATCTGAATTAAACTTGGAACTATGCTGCAAAGATAAAAATGCCATCTCTCTGGACAACTTGATACTTTCTTGATAGGCTTGAATAGCTGTGCTTAATCATAGTATGCCTGAAATCAAGACAGCTTGCACCTCTACCTAGACTGTGGGACATCCCAACCATAACTTACCTGCTTGATGTCATATTTTTCTCTCCATCAAAAGGTTTTAGTCAATTAAAAAAAAAAAAGGATTTTAGTCAATTTAAATATGTTAACGCAACACGAGGAATGAAGTGAAGTGAAGTCGCTCAGTCCTGTCCGACTCTTTGCGACCCCATGAACTGTAGCTTACCAGGCTCCTCTGTCCATGGGATTTTCCAGGCAATAGTACTGGAGTGGATTGCCATTTCCTTCTCCAGGGAATCTTCCCAACCCAGGGATCGAACCCAGGTTTCCTGCATTATAGACAGACGCTTTGCCATCGGAGCCACCAGGGAATACTAGGAATAACTAGGAATACTAGGAAACACTAAGAATAACCCCCTTAATTAGGAGAATTTTGTCCCTAAACCTCATTATACTATTTTCATTTAAATTAGATGAAAGAAAAACTAATTGTACCTTTAAACCTCTCACCTATATCTCCAGATGATAAATGTGCCAGTAACATTAAAGAGAGAAGCATGGCAGAGTTGAATCCATTGTTTAGTTGGAAGGTAGTTTCTTAGTAAGCATTGAAAAATCATCCAAGGAGGGATCACAGGCAGGAACATGAGACTCTCAGAAGAGCTGTGATGGTAAATGATGATCTCTCTGTGAGGGAATCTGATCATTGTAACAGTGCTGCGTGTGCAGGCATGAATGAGTCCTTAGAAATATCCATTTAGGAAATGGTAAAGCAAAAGTCAACTTTGAGATTCTTAGATAAGAAACAGTACTCTTAAATTTTACCAGTGCCTCCATTTTCACTCAAGTTATAGCCAATTCACATATGGGTTGACATTTTATTTTCATTGTTATACTTGGCCCAGAAAAACTCTTACAGCAGGAATTGTTTCTGTTTCTCATTGAAAGTTAGGATATAAAAAAATTAACTATGAATCATTGTGAATACTAGTATTTAGAATCATTTGAATATGGATCTTTGGAAAATACTTTGAGGTTAACTTATTTTGGGACTGTAAAGCATAGGTAGGAAAATACGCTAATCATATGTACAACTTCATGATTTTTTTCCTCACAAAATGATGACTTCTGTGTGAAACCTACACCCAGATGAGGAAAGAGACCATTATTTGCACTGAGAAGACTCTTTTTTTTTTTCCCTTTCAACCATTAATCCCCAAAGATAACCACTATCCTGATTTTTCTAACTTCATGTTAGTTGAATCATAGAGCAAAGGTTGATTTCTCCCTGATTCTCTCACTTCACATATGCATGTGAGATGCATCCACACAGTTGCTGTAGTTAATGTTCTTTTTCTTATCACTATGTAGTTATGTATTTTATCAGTGTATCATAATTTATTCATAATTCTACTGTTACAGTGAATCTTGATATCCCTATTTGAAAACTATCGCAAATAGTGCAGCATAAACATTGTCATTGTCTTTGTAGTAAATATGTGACTGCCTTTCTCTTGTGTACAAGTCTAATAACAGAATTGAGGGATTATTGGATCTGTGTTTTTAGTAGTTTGAGTAATTTCTGCTAAGCAATAAGCATGCCATTTGATTCATATCCACTCCAACATTTGATATTGCCTGTCTTTTAAAGATGGAGTGTTCAATTCAGTCGCTCAGTCGTGTCCGACTCTGCAACCCCATGAATCTCAGCATGCCAGGCCTCCCTGTCCATCACCAACTCCCAGAGTTCACCCAAACTCATGTCCATCGAGTTGGTGATGCCATCCAGCCATCTCATCCTCTGTCGTCCCCTTCTCCTCCTGCCCCCAATCCATCCCAGCATCAGAGTCTTTTCCAATGAGTCAACTCTTTGCATGAGGTGGTCAAAGTACTGGAGTTTCAGCTTTAGCATCAGTACAGTCCTTCTGATGAACACCCAGGACTGATCTCATTTAGGATGGACTGGTTGGACCTCCTTGCAGTCCAAGGGACTCTCAAGAGTCTTCTCCAACACCACAGTTCAAAAACATCAATTCTTGGGCGCTCAGCTTTCTTCACAGTCCAACTTTCACATCCATACATGACCACTGGAAAAACCATAGCCTTTACTAGATGGACCTTTGTTGGCAAAGTAATATCTCTGCTTTTGAATAAAAGCATATTTACTACAAAGACAATGACGATGTTTATGCTGCACTATAAAAATGGAGTGTACAGTATATCTATTCTCAGTTTTAACTTGTATTTACTTGATGAGTTTTACTTGATGACTTTTGTGTATTTAGGAGTCATTCTCATAGTTTCTTTGTAAATTGCTTTTTCAAGTCTTTTACCTAGTTTCCTATTTTGTTGTTTGTATTTTTCTTAGCGATTTGTAGGTGTTATTTATATTTTCTTTACACACATTCTTTGACAGTACATTTATAAAAATGTGTTTTTGTACCTACTATAGAGTTTATCTATTTGGTTTGTAATGATGTCGTCTTCTTTTGGGGAACAGAAATTATTTAAGCTTAGTCCAATTTATATGTTTTCCTTTCTTCTTTAACCTTTTTAGAATCTTAAGAAACACTTGCCTATCTCAAGTCATGGAAATATTCTCCTGTTTTCTTAACAAAAGCTTTTGTGTTTTGCATTTCACATTTAAATCTACAATCCATCTGAGATTGGTTGTTGTGTCTGATGTGAGACAGGGATCACATTTTATTGATTTTTTTTATATGAATAGCCCATTGATCAGTACCCGTATTGAAAAGACCATCCTTTCTGGAAAAGACTATTTTTTACCCACTGTACTGCAGTGTCACTTTGTAAAAAGAAAAATAAAAATGACTATGTATGTGTGTAAAAATATTAATATATATATTTATGGATTTTCAATTCTACTTCACTGGTCCACTTTTTGATTATCCTCATTCCAAAATCACATTGCCTTAATTACTATAGATTTTAAATGTCTAGCAATTTGTAGGAAATGGCAACCCACTCCAGTGTTCTTGCCTGGAGAATCCCAGGGATAGCAGGGCCTGGGTCGCACAGAGTTGGACACGACTGAAGCGACTTAGCAGCAGCAGCAGCAATTTGTTGGTATAATTTCCCCAGCTTTGTTTTTCTTCTATTTTTATCTTGGCTCTTCTTAACCTTTTTTTCATTTTCACATAAATTTTAGAATCAAATTTTCAACTGACACCAAGAAAGTACTGAAGTTTGTATTGTATATATGAATCAGTATGGACTGAATTTACATTTCTACAATATTGAGTTTGACAGTTCTTGATTATGGTATATTCCTACTTCTGTTTACATCCACTTTGACTTTTCTCACTAATGCTTTGTACTTACATATTTTTTGTTGTATTTATTCCATCAAAGTTATTATTTAGGTCTTACTATAATTGGCTTTGTGTTAAACTTTTTTTATTTTATATTTTTAGTTGACTTTGTATAATCATCATGTATCTAGAGATTTTGCTCAGTTCACTATTTGACAAATAGCTTGAATGTAGATTATTTTTCTTTTGCTTTGTTTTTGCCATTTTCTGTGTACACGTATCAAGTCACCTGAAAATAATGAATTATTTTGCTTTTATTTTTAGTGCCTTGCACTGGCAACTCCTTTTAGTACTGTAAAAAAGTAAAAGTGGCAATACCAGCTAAATAATAAGAGTCTTATTCCTGGTCTCAGGAAATTATTGAGCATTCTACACTATTTTGAAGGTTCCATTCTATATGCAGTTTAAGAGTTTTTATTGTAAATTAATGTTGAATTACCTGAAATGTTTGCATGTATTAAGAGGACTATGCACTTTTTCTTTTCTTTTGCTAATTTGCATCAACACTAATTTATTTTTTAATGTTAAAATGCCCTCGCATGTCTCGAGTAAGTCCAGTTGTTAATGACATATTATCTTTTTTATCAAATATTCTTTTACATGGCAATTTACTCATGAGAGACTAGGTCAAATGTTTTTACCCCTCTTTTAAATTAAGTTGAGCTTTATTTACATCCTAACTCTTTTGTTGTTTTTGACATTTTAACTCTTTAAAAAACAAAATTTTAAGATATTCATTTTTGTGCTAATTTTTATAGCAGATATATTCACATAGGTAATATCTTAGAATGATTATTCCAAGTACCAGTGTGCTAGTACTATGTAAATAAAACAGACTCTTGTGTTGTTACACTTTGAGTAAACTGGGTTTCCCCAATTTCTCCAGATATCGCATCTTTTTATTAATATGCAAGCAGTAATAGAATCACTATCTCACTGTCTACAAAATGCAGTCTTTGGTGAGATTTTACTCCAAGAATACATTTTAGTTGGAAATTTTTGCCTGAACTAGTTTCTAATCATTTTCTTGAAGTGTTCCAGAATAAAGTCTGTTCTTTACCTTTGCATAAGCAAAAGTTCCATTTTGGGTTTTTCCTTAATTAGATGTGTTATTTGTATTCAACGGGGAATCCAAACTTCTACAGAAAATGTTAAAAACTGAAGTCTAGTGAATTCTATTATTAACTTGTCTTTTCCATTAAATTGTGATTCCTATCATTTACATATATATTTTTTATTTATGAGTTTTATTTATATTATTTTAAGCATTTTAAAATTAAAATGTTTGCATTTAAAAATGGGACACAGTTGACAGAAACTTAAGTATAACTGGGGAAAAGTACATGAGGAATTTAATATTAAAGTTGCTATATATAATGGTATTGCAACAAAATGATGGATAGAAAATAATCATAGGCTAAAAACTTCTATAAAAGTCTGGTAATTATATTTAATGGATGTAAATGTCTTTCTACTCTGTTTGTTGTTGTTTTTCTCTTTTTTTGGTTCTAATATAGTTTTGGATTGTATGATTGCAAGAAACATAAATTCATTCCCAGTAGTGGAGAGAAACGGAGAAGGCAATGGCACCCCACTCCAGTTCTCTTGCCTGGGAAAATCCCATGGACGGAGGAGCCTGGTAGGCTGCAGTCCATGGGGTCGTGAAGAGGTGGACACGACTGAGCAACTTCACTTTCACTTTTCACTTTCATGTGTTGGAGAAGGAAATGGCAACCCACTCCAGTGTTGTTGCCCGGAGAATTCCCAGGGACAGAGGAGCCTAGTGGGCTGCTGTCCATGGGGTCACACAGAGTTGGACATGACTGAAGCAACTTAGCAGCAGCAGTGCAGAGAAAGGAAAACCTATGGTCAAGACAAAATAAGCAAATGCAGTTATCCTTAAAGGAGAAATAAAGTACCAGCAGGCCACAGTAGGACTGGAACTAGAAACCCAAAAGTTAGTTTACTCTTTCCAACTTGAAAATGCTTGTCTCTGTTCAGTTTCATCTCTGTATGATTTCACCTTAGTTTTTAACGTGGTATGGCATGGCTACCACTACATCTCATATTTGTGTGGTTTTGGAATTCGTATGCTTTTGTTATTTCAGATATTTGGGTTATTAAGGAGGAAAGCGTCTTATTGTTCCCTTCTTATGCTTCCACATGAGGATCTTCATTTAAAAGACCTCTATCTTCTTCTTTTATACTTTCTTGACTCCACATCTTGCAACGAGGGGGAATTATTTTGCTTGGTTTGTTTGAGAGGAGTTGTTGAGATGGCTGTGCTAAGCAGCCACTTTACCAGTCTCTCTAGATCTCCCTGCCTGTGGCCAAGGTGCATTATCTGCTCTCACTCAGAGGGATCTGCTACGTACATAGGAAGTCAGTAGTATTCTACCTGTGCCAGTTAGTGCATGAATAAATAACTGTTTAAATTCACTTGTGCTGCCATAACAAAATACCACAAACCAAATGGCTTATAAACAACAGAAATTTATTTCTCACAGTTCTGGAGTCCAGAAGATCAAGATGCCTGCAGGTTTGGTGTCTGGTTAGAACCCACTTCCTGGTTCATAGACTGCTGTGCGCTCTCATGACACAAGGGGGCCAGAAAGCTCTCTGAGATCTCTTCTATATACGAACTAATCCCATGAATGAAGGCTCCATCTCATACCTAATCAACTTCCAAAAAGCCTTATCTCCTAATACATCACGTTAGGGGATTAGGATAGGAATTTTGGAGAGATGTGCTGTGCTCAGTCGTCCAGTCGTGTCCGACCCTTTGTGACCATACGAACTGTAGACCGCCAGGCTCCTCTGTCCATAGGGATTCTCCAGGCAAGAAACATGGAGTGGGTTGCCATGCCCTCCTCCAGTGGATCTTCCCAACCCAGGCATCAAACCCAGGTCTCTCCTGCTGCAAGTGGGTTCTTTACCATCTGAGCCACCATAATCATGTTCAATTTAGGAATAAATTTTTAGCAAACCCATTTGGCTTTAGATATAAAGTCATAATCCCCAATTAGCTTTCCTAGTAGTAAAGGTGATATTTTGAGTTCCATTTTTCTGACTGTTGATTCTATTTCTCAGTTGGTTCCAAAAGAATAGAGACCTACTACAAATCCTACATGGAAAGAAAATATGGTCCATTTGTCACATGATATAAAAACAATTAAAATGTTAAGAGTGAAATTTGAAAAAGAGTGCTTATATATGCAGATGAAAATATAGATCGTATTTATGAACTTGAATATGGAAAGATTTTGTAAGGAAGCAAGTTAAAATGTAAAAACTAGCCTCATATTTGACCGTAATAAAATAAAAATACCTGGGTCTCAAAAAAACACACAATAATCAAAGTACAAAAAACCTGTCAGAGTGAAGTAAAAAATTGTAGCCTGTAAATATAACACAAATTCCTATAAATGAGAAAAAAATAACCCATTAGAAAAATGGGCATCATATAAAATATATCCTGGCTAGTCAGGAAAGTATGATCTATTTCTACCACAAGGAAATACTGATTACAATGAAATACTAGTTCTACAGTGAGATACTAAAAATGCCGAGTGTAGTAACACCAAGTATTGGAAAAAATGAAGAGCAATTATAATGTTTATACTCTGATGGCAAGGGTATAAATTGGTAAACTCCCTTTAGATGGCAGTTTGGCAATATTGAGTGAAGCTGTAGATGTACACACCAAATGACCCTGAGGTTTCATTTCTATACCCCTCTTCCAGATGTATACAAAGAAACATGTATAAGGATGTTCATAATGACAGCATTTATAGTGGTAAGTCTGTGTTCCTAGGAGAGGGGATTAGAAAAGTACATTATGTCAACACAGAAGAACACTATGTATCAGTGAAAGTGAGTACGTCTGAGCTTCATATATCACCAGGGATCAATTTCACAAACATAATGCTAGTTGAAAGTGAGTTGCAGAAACATTTATATATACTATGTATAATAAAAATATGGGGAAAATAAAGAACAGAATGATATTGTACCAGATTCAGGTAGTAATTCAATCTCAGAGAGGGAAAATAACAGAAACTGTTGAAATGATTTTATTTGATAACTGAGTGGAACATGCATAGATAATTCTCATGTTGCAAGCCATACATTTTTTAATGTCTAAGATATTTTATAGTTTTTGAAGGAAAGGCCTTATCCTGAAATTGTAGGTGGTAAGACTTGTGAAATAATGATTTTTATCATAATACATGCAGCCATAGTCCTGGGATTACTAACAATTGCTGGCTTCTAGTCGCCTACTGGATAGAAGTTAAATATCCTAGCATGACATTGAAGGCCTTTTACACTTAGGATCTTTCTTTCCATCTTCCTTCCTTTTTTCTCTTCCTCACTTCCTCTCTTTCTTCATTATGCTGGGTCTTAGTTGAGGCACTTGGGGTCTTTAGTTGTGGCATATGAATTTTAGTTGTGGCATGTGGGATCTAGTTCCCTGACCAAGGATTGAACCCAGCCTTCCTGCATTGGGAGAGTGGAGTCTAAGCCACTGGACCACCAGGGAAGTCCCAGAATCTTACTTTATTTTCCACACTTACTCTTTCTTTCCTCCTTATAGCATATGTTCTGAGTATCTAATGAATCGTTCTCAATTCCTTGAGTGTACTCCGTTTTAATGCTTTGACCTGAAGTGCATCATTCCTCCTTAACTTTTGATCATCTTTCCAAACAGTTAAAATATTGCCCTTGTAAAAATACCTCCAGTTTTCACACTGTGTTACACACTTCAGGGTCTTGTTATGGGCTTATATATCTGTGTTCTCCATTAGAGGCAGCTTGTGGAAGGTGCAACCACATCTTACTTGTTTTTCTGCCCAGTGCTTGGCATAGCAGGTGCTTGATATTAGAAGAGTAAATTATTAGAAGGGATGTTGAAATGTCACAAGTTGAAGCAGTTGTTGCTAAATTAGTGACACAAGCACTGAGCAGGATGAAACTTCAGAGATTGTCACTGTGTTAGAGTGATCTGAAAAGATTCCATGAAAGCGTTTGGTCTTACTCTTGGTCTCAGAGGGTGGGTAAACTTTGCAGTCATTGAGGAGAGAGGTAAGCTTCCCAAGCTGAACCAGTAAGGAGAGCAGAAGTTTGGACGAGGGGAAGCCGTTCTTCAGTCTGCAGATTCCAACGCATGCGCTGCCTCTTTAGGGAGCTAGTGTCTTTATTTTCTGGGTTCTATAGAAACTGCTCATGTTTCCTTACTATTTAAGGTAAAGGTAGAGACTGTGTTGATGTCTGAGCTCCATGGAGAAAAAAAGAGAAAAGGAGATACATAGGAGATGGGGCTAAGCAAGGATTCGTGGTCTCAGAATGTAGTCTCAGCCTGAGCCCATAGAGAGCTCTGGAGTGTGAGCAGCACTCAGAATTTATCTCTGCTCAGGGCAAGCAGGGGATCCTTTTATATACTCAGGCCAGTCCGTTATTGATAACAGGCTGTTTTTGAGAGGGGTCCCATCCCTGGAGCAAGAGAACTTTCATTTGGCTGGAGGCAGTTCTCTTAGAGAGGGGTCAGCTGTGACTATGAGCTGCTAGCACACCCAGCAGCTGGGAGATGAGTGTTCTTGGCTGCTAAGGTGGTTCTAAGCAAGATCAGATCAGATCAGTCGCTCAGTCGTGTCCGACTCTTTGCGACCCCATGAACTGCAGCACGCCAGGCCTCCCTATCCATCACCAGCTCTCGGAGGTCACTCAGACTCACATTCATCGAGTCAGTGATGCCGTCCAGCCATCTCATCCTCTGTTGTCCCCTTCTCCTCCTGCCCTCAATCCCTCCCAGCATCAGAGTCTTCTCCAATGAGTCAACTCTTTGCATGAGGTGGCCAAAATACTGGAGTTTCAGCTTTAGCATCATTCCTTCCAAAGAAATCCCAGGTCTGATCTCCTTCAGAATGGACCAGTTGGATCTCCTTGCAGTCCAAGGGACTCTCAAGAGTCTTCTCCAACACCACAGTTCAAAGGCATCAATTCTTCGGCGCTCAGCCTTCTTCACAGTCCAGCTCTCACATCCATACATGACCACAGGAAAGACCATAGCCTTGACTAGGCGAACCTTTGTTGGCAAAGTGATGTCTCTGCTTTTGAATATGCTATCTAGGTTGGTCATAACCTTCCTTCCAAGGAGTAAGCGTCTTTTAATTTCATGGCTGCAGTCACCATCTGCAGTGATTTTGGAGCCCAGATAAAGAAAGTCTGACACTGTTTCCACTGTTTCCCCATCTATTTCCCATGTAGTGATGGGACCAGATGCCATGATCTTCGTTTTCTGAATGTTGAGCTTTAAGCCAACCTTTTCACTCTCCACTTTCACTTTCATCAAGAGGCTTTTTAGTTCCTCTTCACTTTCTGCCATAAGGGTGGTATCATCTGCATATCTGAGGTTATTGATATTTCTCCCGGCAATCTTGATTCCAGCTTGTGTTTCCTCCAGTCCAGCATTTCTCATGATGTACTCTGCATATAAGTTAAATAAACATGGTGACAATATACAGCCTTGACGTACTCCTTTTCCTATTTGGAACCAGTCTGTTGTTCCATGACCAGTTCTAACTGTTGCTTCCTGACCTGCATACAGATTTCTCAAGAGGCAGATCAGGTGGTCTGGTATTCACATCTCTCTCAGAATTTTCCAGAGTTTATTGTGATTTACACAGTCAAAGGCTTTGGCATAGTCAATAAAGCAGAAATAGATGTTTTTCTGGAACTCTCTTGCTTTTTCGATAATCCAGCGGATGTTGGCAATTTGATCTCTGGTTCCTCTGCCTTTTCTAAAACCAGCTTGAACATCAGGAAGTTCACGGTTCACATATTGCTGAAGCCTGGCTTGGAGAATTTTGAGCATTACTTTACTAGCGCAAGGGACTACTTTAAAAATCTGCTCAGATACCCTCTTGCAAGTATCTATATTCCCTTTCTTCTGCTGTGTCCCCACTTTGTATCATACGGTTGTATCACGGCCCCCATCTGCTGGGCCACTCCTACTGCTTTTGCTGACACTATCACTTTAAAATAGATCCTGGTCCTTTGGGCACTGCTGTGTTTCAAGGTCCTTGGCACCCTAGCCACTTCTTGTGGATATCACCATTTATTGCATTGCTCTTGATTCTGTAGCTTTCTGGGTGTCAAGTTCTCTTCAAGGTCAAAGCTTGGGAAGAGATCCCCTTGTATTCTATTACATTGTATTTGTTAATTGGTACCCAAAGCAGAAAAGATTGTACTCCAATGTTTTTAGGAGTAAATAGTAGAGCAACTCTTTTGCTTTCTCTAGCACTCACCCAAACATTACCCAAAGTCTTCGCTAATGACTACCGTTCTGTTATTGAAACATTATAATCTTCCCAATTTTCTGCTCCTTTAAGATGTGTCCTCTCCCCACTGGCCTCTCAATCCCTCTTGCAAATGGACACTTGGTAGGCCTGTGCCATCAAAGATCCTACCACATATACAGTTTCTAGTAGTGCCAGAATCATGTCTTGAGCTACATATGCAAAATTCAGATTAAGACTAAATTATGTGACTAGTTGAAAGGAGTTAATTAATGCAGTGACTTCTGGGGAGAAGCACTGTATTAGTTTCTCTTCAGAATTCCATGATCAGAACGTCTAGTACTTTCAATAATATCTGGATGTCCTATCCTTCTAGGCAAATAGAAAACCAATGAGCTGTGAACGGAATGGCTTCTGCGATAAGGCATTCATTTACCAGTGTCATTTCTAGGCTGAATCATTTAATTATGCATGTGAGACCCTCTTGTGCTTTTGTGCCCTGCTGCAGCAAGGATGGAGAAGGCTCTGGGGTGCAGCTAGCGGGCCAGTGGTTGAAGCAATCTCTGCCATCATACTCAGAGGACGTTGTGTAAATGAGAAATAAAACAAATGGTTTTTCTTGAGTTAAGCCATTGAGATTTGAGTATTGTTTGTTACTACAGTGTAAACTTAGCATATCCTCACTAATAAAAACAACTGCTTTTATTTCCTTCTCATTCCCTGTTTAACAACAACCAAAAAATGGTCTCCTTCATTAGAAGGAGCTTTTGGTGAAGACTGCAAGTTATAATGAAGGAGACCATTTTTTGGTTAACAACAACCAAAAAATGGTCTCCTTCATTAGAAGGAGCTTTTGGTGAAGACTGCAAGTTATAAAACTTCATACTTATAAGTTTTCCTTTCAACTCCATTTCTCCTTTGCCTCCCCTCTTCTGTCACCTGGTATGCTTCTTAAGGAATCTGTGTGTTTGAGTAGAATGGTTTCATAAAAAAAAAACACTAAACATAAAGTACATTCCAGATGGTTAATCTGCCACAGTTATTAAAATAAGCAAAATATCTGAATTGCAAAATGAGTGATTGGTATAACTTAGAAAGTCAGTAATCAGGTCAATTGTATAGCTCTAGAAAGTGAAACCTTTCAAACTCTGCATCTTTCAAACGTGTGTGTGTGTGTGTGTGTGTGTGTATGTGTATGAATTTGGTCAGAAGTATGTCTTTAATCAACGTGTTGATTTTGGAAAGTCTGATAAGTAATACTAAGAGTTATATAGATAGATAGAATGTTTCTTCACTGGAATCTTTCAAATAAGTCTCAAAAATGTCTATTTACATTTTGTACCTGTTGAACTGAATTAAAAAAAAAGGTAAAATCTGACACAGTCACATCACAATGTAAACTCTGCTTGTGAAATGTTATTGCAGCCAATATTTTAAATATTTTAGTATACATCATTCTGAATGTATAATATGGATAATGTGATATTTAATATTTATCTTAATACATCTATTATTTATAAAGTAATCAGTCGATAGTAAAATTTATTTCTTGCAAATCTAGTAAATCAGCATATATTTTTAGGTGTGTGTCTGATGCTCTCTGCTGCTCTACTTTTTAACATTATAGAAAATAAAGCTAGAGGCCTGCTTTTCAGAATCCCTAATTCCTGTGTTATTTTTAAAAAGTGTTCCCATTAGGGAACTCTCTGCTTTTAGAATCAACAGCAGTTCATGGCCTGTGTCTCATAAGCTTTGTTTATTCATAGAAGTTATCTGCGGTAAAGAAACTACTATAAGTGAGTCTATTCTGAATTTTTTAACGTGAAAAATTTTAAAAGGTAAAATATGTCTGATGATATTACATAATGAAAGAGAGCTAATAAAAGCACCACCAAGAAAGCAGGATGAGATCCCAGAATCCAGTGGAGTTACACCGATGGCCTGGGGTATTGGTCTGTTCTGAATATTTCTTCCCTGCAAGCACTGTGTGATGTCATACTGCAAGTCTACCTTTGGGTTGTAAAGGGTGAAGACACTTCCTACAGTCTTCCCCCATAATGATATTCAACTGCAGTGGTAAACAAGCCTATTTGTTTAGCACTGCTATTTAGACCACTGTTAAATAGTCTTTTTAAAAAACTTAGAAAATGAAACATTTTCATGACCATTATTTACAGGATTTTAAAATGCAGTATTTTTTAAACATTTCCATAAAAACAGTAGCTGTATATTATATTTACTGAACATGATGTCGGGCATTGTAGTCTACATGGATTATTTCATTACATCCTCAAGACAATCCTTTAAGGTATATACTATTATTATTTCTGTCTTACAAAGCAGAAGGCATAGTTGGGCTAGGTAACTTATTCAAGGTCATAAATGTAGTCACTCATAATTGAACAAATATTTGCCTGGCACTAGGGTTTCAGAAATGAGTAAGACATAGGTCTCTGAGGAACTTTGTGGGAGAGATAGTCCTAAAGATAGCTGTTCAGTATGATATGCAAAGAACTCTCTACTCTAATCCGGAGCCATGATTTGACATGTGAGCCAGGAGTTAAATTTTATCACAAGAAAGGGGAGTGTCATTCTGGACCCTGTGACCTTCACTTCCAGAGAGAGCGAGAGATGAAAGGGCATTGTGCATGGGGAATGCTGGTGAGTTTGTGCAGCTGGAATGGAATGTGTAGGGAGAAGAAGAGCTAAGATAATGCAATTACTCTTTAGTATAAACTTTTACCATTTCCTTCCTTCCTTTTTTTCATGACCTTTCTTCTTTATGCACTATCTGCTTACTGTTTTCCCAAAACCTGTATAGTATTTATATTTTAAACAACATAAAATAGTGAATGAGATGAAAATATATAAGTAAATGCTGTGTAATAGACTCAAGGACTTGACAGGATGGGCAGGAATAGAGATATCCTTCTATTATGTAGGCCAAAAGTGGTTTCTAAAGTTAAATATCAAATACAGTTCCACACATCCTAGATGATCTGGGGAAAAAAAAAAGAAAAAAATAGAGTTACACACCTAATTAAAAATTTTAATTTAAATATTAAACTCCCTCACAAGGTTGGAAAACCCCTATGGTTACCTCAGACATTTGAATAGACCACAACCCATGGGAAACCCCTAAAGAAAAGTAAATTTATTTCAGCAGAACCAGGGCTTTCTGAGTTTATGTTTAAAGATGGTAATATAAGTTTTTAGGTTGAAAGGCTAGCCATTTATTTCAGAAGGGAGTGTGCTGTTATAGAGAGACTAAAAGAGAATGCAAAAGAAAATTCTAAGATGGTCCAGAACATTGGTCAGACTATTCAGGAGGTTGTGCATATGTTTCTTCCTGATGAGAAAAGTGGAAAACAGAAGTCATGAGATATGTTTTCACTCAAAGAATAGCAAAATAACGATGGAACCAGCACAAATTTTGTCTGTTTCTAACAATAGAAGAACCTACTGTAGAAATAAAGCAGCTGAAGAATGAAAGATACCCATGTATAACACAAGAGGGGAAGTCCTACAGACAGGACAGTGCATGTAAATGCTTAGAGTTGTTTATCATGTAGGAACAAAGCCAGTTTAGGGAAGTATGTTTGACATTATAACATGTGATGGCAAAGGCTGATAAAATTACCATTTTATGCATGGAAATAATAATAAAAGTATGAATTAGAAAGTTGTGTATGTTTTGTTGTTCAGTTACTAAGTTGTGTCTGACTATTTGCAACCCCATGGACTGCAGCACGCCAGGCTTCCCTGTCTTTCACTATCTCCTGGAGTTTGCTCAAACTCATGTCCATTGAGTCGATGATGTCATCCAACCATTTCATCTCTGTTACTCCCTTCTCCTCCCACCCTCAATCTTTCCTAGAATCATAGTCCTTGCCAATGAGTTGACTATTTGCATCAGGTGACCAAAGAATTGTAGCTTCAGCTTCAACATCCTTCCAGTGAATATTCAGGACTGATTTCCTTTAGGATTGACTGGTTTGAACTCCTCTCAGTCCAAGACACTCTAATACAGTCTTTTACAGCACCACAATTTGAAACCATCCATTCTTTGGCACTCAGCCTTTTTAATGGTACAACTCTCACATTTGTACATGACTAATGGAAAAACCATAGCTTTGACTAGATGGGCCTTTGTGGGCAATGTGATGTCTTTGCTTTTTAATATGTTCTCTAGGTTTGCCACAGCTTTCCTTCCAGGGAGCAAGCATCTTTTAATTTCATGGCTGCAGTCACCACACAGTGATTTTGGAGCCCAAGAACATAAACTCTGTCACTGCTTCTACTTTTTCCCTATTTGCCATGAAGTGATGGGAACAGATGCCATAGTCTTGGTTTTTTAAATGTTGAGTTTTAAGCCAGCTTTTTCACTCTCCTTTTTCACTTTCATCAAGAGGCTCTTTACTTCCTTTTAGCTTTCTGCCATTAGGGTAATATCTGCATAACTGAGGTTGTTGAAATTTTTCCTGATAATTTTGATTCCAGCTTGTGATTCATCCAGACCAACATTTCACATGATATACTCTCGATAGAAGTTAAATAAGCTGGGTAACAATATACAACCTTGTCATATTCCTTTCCCAATTTTGAATCAGTCAGTTGTTCCATGTAAGGTTCTCTGTGTGTATATATGTGTATGTGTGTGTATGTGATATATATATATATATATATATATATATATATAAAACATATAGAATTTATACAGAAGCCCTGCATGCATGCTAAGTCACTTCAGTCATGTCCAACTCTTTGCAATCCCATGGACTATAGCCCACCAGGCTTCTCTGTCCATGGGATTCTTTAGGCAAGAATACTGGAGTGGGTTGCCATTTGCTCCTCCAGGGAATCTTCTTGGCCCAGGCATTGAACCAAACATTGAACCCACATCTCCTGCTTCTCCTGCATTGGCAGATGAGTTCTTTACTACTAGCTCCACCTGGGCAGCTCTTTACTACTAGCTCCACCTAATGTCTACTAATTTACGGAACACAGTGGACACAGAAGGAAGAAAAAGAGAAGAGTCAGGGAGATGAGACTATGGGGTCGCACAGAGTCGGACATGACTGACGTGACTTAGCAGCAACAGCAGCAGCAGATGTGACTTTTTCCAAAATGGCTTCAAAAGTGTTTCCCTTCCTATATGTTCTTTGATGCTCGTCCCATTGATAAATGGAGTCTGTGTTCTACCTTGGTTGAGGTGGGCCCAGTGACTGTGATGAAAGAAATGCCATGCGACCTCTGAGACGAGGCCCTACAAAATGACACAGCCCTACCTACCTCTCTTGGGGACACTCTGCTATGGGACTCTGAGGTCCACAGAAAATGTCCGGGGCTGCCACATTGTGAGCAAGCATCATGAGGATGCTACATGAGGGTCACCTAATGCCTCCAGCCAAGGTTCCTGACAACCACCAGTATCAATCGGTATGTGTGCTCAGTCACTTTAATCATGTCCCACTCTTTGTGACACCATGGACTGTGGCCCACAAGGCTCCTCTATACATGAGATTTTCCAGGCAAGAATACTGGAGTGGGGTACCATTTCCTCCTGCAGAGGATCTTCATACCCAGGGATCGAACCCACGTCTATTGTGTCTTCTGCATTGGCAGGCATGTTCTTTATCATTAGTGCTACCTGGGAAGCATCAGCTATTAGACATGTGAATAAAAGATGCTTCCAGATGATTTTGACTCTCAGCCTTCAGGTCCTTTCAGCTGAAGTCTCAGGCTACATAGAGCAGAGATTGCTGTTCCAACTGCTCCCTTTCTAAATCACTGATCCACAAAATCCATGATTGTAATAAAATGCTTATTTTTATCCACTAAGTTTTGGAACAGATTGGTTATGCATCAATAAATGACAAAAACAAGAAAAGATGGGAAATAACTTTTATTGTTAAAAGTATTGAGATTGAACATTCTCATACTCAGATGCTTGTTGATTTGTCTAGAATTGGTATTGCTAGATCGTGGACTCTCAATATCTTAAATTTAATTAATTGTTGCCAAGCCCCCATCAGCTATGTCTAAGAGTTACCATCAACATTTAAATAGTAAATTTAATCTCTCTGACAAATATGAGGAAAAAATCTCAATATTGATATAATTTGTACAACAGTGTTTAGGACAACATGTTTTAACACAGTAAAATCTAAGTATCCTTAAGGGAGCAGATAGATAATTTATTCATTATTCTCACAAGGGAATACTGTGTAGCTATTGGGCTTCCCAGGTGGTGCTAGTGGTAAAGAACATGCCTGCCAATGCAGGTGATGTAAAAGACGTAGGTTTAATCCCTGCATCAGGAAGATCTCTGGAGGAAGGCATGGCAATCTACTGCAGTATTCTTGCCTGGAGAATCCCACGGACAGAGGGATTAAGATGAATGAACTAGATTAGTACATATCAATATGATTAATCCCAGAAATACAGTGTTAGGGGAAAAAAGCAAATTGCAATAGAATGATGCAATAGTATGATGAAATTTCTATGCATTTAAAAATCTGAGCAACGTCTCTGCTGTGTAATCATTCATGAAGTCTACGGTGTGTCTGGCAGGTTTTCAGGTTCTGTTATAGACAGAGTTCAGTTCAGTTCAGTTGATCAGTCGTGTCCGACTCTTTGCAACCCCATGAATCGCAGCACGCCAGAGTGGATAAGAAAAACATGCAGGTAAACACATAGATCTTGACCTCCCAGAGTCTGTGTGGTCTGTAGACAGCATGCATATGTGTGCATAGTAAGAGAACAGAAATGTGGGCAGCAGCACCAGCTTCAAATGGCAGTTCCTTCCGAGGAAGGAGGACTGCAGAAGGAGTAGGGAGAGGGTATGAAGTAAGAGTGTAACTTGATTTAGGTCTTATTTCTTTAAAAAAATGTGAAGCAAATATGGTAACATGTTAACATCTGTGAAAGTTTGGTAGCAATTTTGTAGTACCTTCTGTGCTTTTGAGCTGTGGTATTGGGAGAAGACTCCTGAGAGTCCCTTGGACGGCATGGAGATCCAACAAGTCCATCCTAAATGAAATCAGTCCTGAATATTCTTTGAAAGGACTGATGCTGAAGTTGAAACTCCAGTACTTTGGCCACCTGATACAAAAGACCCTGAAAAGACCCTGATGCTGGGAAAGATGAAGGCTGGAGGAGAAGGGGACAACAGAGGATGAGATGGTTGGATGGCATCACTGACTCAATGGACATGGGTTTGAGTAATGTCCAGGAGTTGGTGATGGACAGGGAGGCCTGGCATGCTGCAGTCCATGGGGTTGCAAAGAGTTGGACACGACTGAGCCACTGAACTGAACCCTGTGCTTTTCAGTCTGAGAATTTCAAAATTTGCAATAAAAACATAAGTCTATGGATAGATTAAAACACAGGGGCTGCTGTTCACCTAGAGGCATGATATCTATCTTACTGATAAGTGGTGTGTATGAATAAAGATTTTAAGTTTAAAATTTATTAGAACAGCCAGGTCTTAAATTAAAAGGAAGCAATATGATATATTGGGAAGAGTTCATAAAGTCTTTCAACCTAGGTAGACCTGAATGAAAATTCTATTTTCTCCACTTCTTGATATAAGTCCCCTGGAGAAGGAAATGGCAATCCACTCCAGCATTCTTGCCTGGAAAATCCCAGGGATGGAGGAGCCTGATGGGCTACAGTCCATGACTGAGCGACTTCACTTCACTTTGATATAAGTAGGTAAAGTACTCAGACTCCTGGAAGCCCAGTTTCCTAATCTGAAGATGGTTGTTTAAACCAAACTGTAAATAATCTGGTGTTTGAATCAGAAATAAAATAGACAAATAGCTAACACTTATTGAATGCTGGTACATGGCAGCCTCTGAATGCTTTACATGAGTTAGCTCTGTGATTCCCAAATTGTGTACTGGGACATCATTGCAGTATACTCACTGTTTTTTGGAGGAGTATTTCAAATGTTTAGGAAAATATGATACTTGACACTTTTGGACATTGCTCAAACATCTGGCTCAAGCTATTCCATCGTTTCACCCTTGCTGCTGCTGCTAAGTCGCTTCAGTTGTATCCGACTCTGTGCGACCCTATAGAAGGCAGCCCATCAGGCTCCCCCATCCCTGGGATTCTCCAGGCAAGAACACTGGAGTGGGTTGCCATTTCCTTCTCCAATGCATGAAAGTGAAAAGTAAAAGTGAAGTCGCTCAGTCGTGTCCGACCCTTAGCGACCCCATGGACTGGAGCCCACCAGGCTCCCCCGTCCATGGGACCCTCCAGGCAAGAGCACTGGGGTGGGGTGCCATTGAGTTTCACCCTTAGATGACATAATATTCCTTGTGATTATATCTTTGCAATATTGTTTTTCTTTTAAATTATGTGCGCTAAATTTTCTAGTGGCTGCTACTGTAAGTTGCTAGAACATAAATGCTTATTAAGTTGTTTGGATGAATGAAGTCATTTAAGAAATGCTATTATGAAGTATTTTGTGTGGCCTGGGGACACAGTGAAAAGACTTAGCACTTAGAGCTCTATGAACAAAAAAGGTTTTGGCCCCTCCCTCTAAAACAGCTCCTTTAATCTTTATATCAACCAAAGAAGGTAAGTTCTAATCTTGCCTCTATTTTACAGAAACTAAGGCACAAAGAGTTTTACTGTCTTGCTCAACCAGCCATGGAGTATTATGCAGGATTTGAACCTAGTCAGACACTTCAAATCTCATACTCATAACCAGTACACTCTACTGGTTCTATGTATGTGTGTGTGTGCACGTGTGCTCAGTCGTGTCTGACTCTGTGACCCCGTGGACCGTAGGACTGACCTTGGGTCAAGGACCTTGGGTCCTTCCCAACCTAAGGATTGACCCATCTCTCCTGTGTCTCCTGCACAGGCAAGCAAATTCTTGACCACTGTTGCCACCTGGGAAGCAACTGTAAGATTCTCTGTAAATAACTTGGTAAATATAGCGTGACAGTGTCAGAAACCCTGCATTGAAGAGGAATGTCCTAAGGAGAAATATAATTTCAGTCAGAATCTTAGAAGTATGTAATTTTAATCTGGAGCTGAAAGGGACTTGGTACATTTTTATACAAGCAGAAAACTCAAGTCCTGATGAGTCTCTGAGACAAGCACACCTGGTCACTGGCAAGGTCAGTAGAAGAAGCTCTTTCTCTTTTTCCCAGTTGTGAAATAACTGTGTGAAACTGAAGAAGTTTTATTTGGAAGTGGCCACCAAAAATAGAATATACTTGTAATACCTCAGGAAATTAGCAGAAAAATAAATACCCACATTTGGAGAGCAGTTGGCATGGCTGGATCTTTGTAGTTGATAAGAACCAATAGATAAAAAGCCAGGTGTTTTTTTTTTTTTTTGATTGTTTATTGAAAGTATATAGAAGTACAGCTGCTTTTTTTCTTCTTTTTTAAATTATGAAAGTATGATAACACATTTACAGAAGACTTGGAAAGTACTGAATACAGTTGCTATGTATATATAGTATATAGTTCCACTCTATATTACAATTATTTTTTAAGTAGATAAATTAAGATTTTTGGTTGTTGTTTCAATATCAAACTCTTAAAAATTAATAGAATGAACAGATAGAAAAGTAGAAGGATATAATAGACCTGAAAAGCGCCATGAACTAATTCAACACAATTAAGATTTATATAATTTTCACATAAGAGCAGGATACAAATTCTATTCAAGTTCCCATAGACTATAAACGATAAGATACTGGAACATATCCTGGGACATAAAACAAGGTAAAAAAAGATTTCATGGTGTAAAGGTATTGAAATCATACAGAGTCTGTTCTCATATCACTGTGAAATTATGTTAGAAATCAGTATCAAATGATATTTGAAAGTAACCCACATATTTTGAAATGCTATGCGGCATTTATCAAGAGAGATCTTTAACTTAGCCATTGAAAGTGGGATGAAAATAATGCATGTGTGCACTTGCGCTTACAACATTTTTCTACTTAACCTCCCAAATTGTATAGAACTACTTTATATTGTTAGATTGATCATGTTTCCATTGTGGCTTACAGTTGTAATTATATATATATTTTTTGCCTGGCTGTTGATTGTGAAGACTGATCAACATCTTTGACTATTATGATTATGTAACTATTATTCATTTTAATCATTGGATCATGATTGGTCAACAGAAAATAATAGAATTCTATATCACTAAAAACTGTCATTTAATTAAAAAAAAAAACACCAACCTGTAATCATGTTTTAAAATCCAGATGCAGTTTTTTTTTTTTTTATAATTTTTTAAGAAAATATTTTTTTGGAGTATAGTCGATTTACAATGTTGTATTAGTTTCAGATGTAAAGCAAAGTGATTCAGTTACTCATATATTCATTCTTTTTTAAGATTTTTCTCACATATAGGTTCAGTTCAGTTCAGTCACTCAGTCGTGTCCAACTCTTTGTGACGCCATGAATTGCACCATGAATTACACCAGGCCTCCCTGTCCATCACCAACTCCTGGAGTTCACCCAAACTCAGGTCCATCGAGTCAGTGATGCCATCCAGCCATCTCATCCTCTGTCGTCCCCTTCTCCTCCTGCCCCCAATCCCTCCCAGCATCAGAGTCTTTTCCAATGAGTCAACTCTTCGCATGAGGTGGCCAAAGTACTGGAGTTTCAGCTTTAGCATCATTCCTTCCAAAGAACACCCAGGACTGATCTCGTTCAGAATGGACTGGTTGGATCTCCTTGCAGTCCAAGGGACTCTCAAGAGTCTTCTCCAACACCACAGTTCAAAAGCATGGGTTAGCACAGAATATTGGGTACAGTTCCTTGTGCTCTATAATAGGTCCTTGTTGGTTGTCTATCGTATGTTTAGTAGTGTGCGTGTATTCATCCCAAGCTCCTGATTTGTTCCTCCCTGCCATGTTTCCTCTTTGGTAGCCATAAGTTTGTTTTTTATAAGGAAGTAGTTTGTTCAATCTCACAGAGAGCTCTGGAGATAGCATAGGTCATATTTCAGAAGTATCCAAATCAGGTCCAAGAGAGCTGGAGTATTTGTACTTCCTGGCCAATCAATCATTGTTTAAGGCATTTAACCTGGGCACTATTGACATTTGGGGGATACTTTAGAATTACCTTGGAATTTATTGAAAAATACAAATGCCCAGGCATTTTTTTCTTCTCCAAAGCTTCAGATGTGATTCTGTTGAGCAGCCATGTTTAGAAACAAATGGACTATATGATCATCTTTTACTTTGAAAATCCAGGTGTTTTTGAACTGAACTTGGAATTTATAATGCTTTTTTCAAGCACTTACTAGAGCAACTGATCCCATTGGGCAGTCAAATATCCCTCATTTAAGGCTTTTGTTCGAGCTCTGTGATTCCTACTCTAGGAAACACTTCCTTCCTGTTTTGCTCTCCAGGAGACAATGTAATATTCACTTTTCTTGTTGTCTGGCTTCATCAGCTGAAAGCTCCTCCAAGGGCAAGGACTGTATCTTTTCCTCACTCAATATTTCCAGTGTCAGTCAAACATGGTACCTAACATATAGTAGGTATTTAAGAAATGTTTGCTAAGTGAGATTATAATGAATGCATGTTGGCAGAAGGCTGTATATGAGTTATGGTGCTATTCGGTTGGTACAAAAGTAATTGCAGTTTGGGGCCATGAATTTTAAATAATCATAACCAGACTCAAACACATCTTTATTCATCAAAATAGGAATCATTACAATCAACACATTTTTGCCAATAAGAAATGTTTATTCCTGTAGCATAAAAATCTATGCTTTAGGATTTGACAAGCTCTTAGAAAGCATTTTCTGCCTCCTGCTGGTTGTAGAAGCATTTTTCCTGCAAAATGTTGTTGAGATACTTGAAGAAGTGGTAGTCACTTGGTGAGAGGTCAGGTGAATATGGTGGATGAAGCAAAACTTTGTGGCCCTGTGCATTCAACTTTTGAAGTGTTAGTTGTGGGAGTTGTGGTCAGGCATTGTTGTGGAGAACTGGGCCCTTTCTTTTGGCCAATGCTGGCTGCAGGCATTGCCATTTTTGGTACATCTCATCGATTTGCTGAGCATACTTCTCAGATGTAATGGTTTTCCTGGGATTCGAAAGCTGTAGTGGCTCAGACTGCCAGAAGACCACCGGACAGTGACCGTGACTTTTTATGGTGTCAGTTTGGCTTTGGGATGGAGAAGGCAATGGCACCCCACTCCAGCACTCTTGCCTGGAGAATCCCATGGATGGAGGAGCCTGATGGGCTGCAGTCCGTGGGGTCGCTGAGGGTCGGACACAACTGGGTGACTTCACTTTCACTTTTCACTTTCATACATTGGAGAAGGAAATGGCAACCCACTCCAGTGTTCTTGCCTGGAGAATCCCAGGGACGGGGGAGCCTGATGGGCTGCCATCTATGGGGTCACACAGAGTTGGACACGACTGAAGCGACTTAGCTTGGCTTTGGGAAGTGCTTTGGAACTTCTTCTCAGTCCTGCCACTGAGCTGGTCATCATTGGTTGTAATACACAATCCACTTTTCATTGCATGTAACAATTTTGATTGGAAAATGTTTCATTGTTGTTACGTTGAATAAGAGAATATGACACTTCAAAACGACAACTTCTTTTTGATTTGCTGTCAACTCATGAGGCACGCACTTATAAAGCTTTTCTACCTTTCCAATTTGTTTCAAATGCCGAATAACCATGGAATAGTTGATGTTGAGCTCCTGGGCAATTTCTCGTGTAATTGTAAGAGGATCAGGCTCGATGATGCTCTCAGTTGGTCATTGTCAACTTCTGATGGTCAACTACGATGCTCCTCATCTTCAGGGATCTCATCTCCTTTTCAAAGCTTCTTGAACCACCACCGCACTGTATGTTTGGTAGCAGTTCTTGGGCCATCAAATGCGTGATGGTGTCGCGAGTTGTCACTGCTGCTTTGTGACCCATTTTGAACTGGAATAAAAAAATGCTCAAATTTGCTTTTGTCTAACATCATTTATATAGTCTAAAATACATATAAAATAAATAGCAAGTAGTAAGACATAAGCAAAAACATAAAGCAAGAAATTCATATTAAAATGATGTATAACATAACCACATTTATTTAAGGATGTATTCCACTATCAAATGAAAAATATCAACAATGCAAAACCATAGTTACTTTTGTAACTAATATATAGAGAACAGCCTAGTATAGAGAACACACGTGTATTATTATATAAATTATGGAATTGGAATTATATTTTATCTCCTTTTATTGGTTTGGAATCATAGTTTTAATCTCTGTATAAGTCTTTAGTCTATGAACCTCTTAGTAGGTTTCTCAGCTCTTAGCTGAGAAATGCAACACTGCAATTACTTTTGCACCAATATAATATTAATTTCATCAGCTCAAATGCACACTTGTCTCCAATAGGAAACAACCTGATTTGGATTTCACCTAAGGAGTTCATCAAGGCTGTATATTGTCACCCTGTTTATTTAACTTATATGCAGAGTACATCATGAGAAACGCTGGACTGGAAGAAACACAAGCTGGAATCAAGATTGCCGGGAGAGATATCAATAACCTCAGATATGCAGATGACACCACCCTTATGGCAGAAGGTGAAGAGGAACTAAAGAACCTCTTGATGAAAGTGAAAGTGGAGAGTGAAAAAGTTGGCTTAAAGCTCAACATTCAGAAAACAAAGATCATGGCATCTGGTCCCATCACTTCATGGGAAATAGATGGGGCAACAGTGAAAACAGTGTCAGACTTTATTTTTCTGGGCTCCAAGATCACTGCAGATAGTGACTGCAGCCATGAAATTAAAAGACGCTTACTCTTTGGAAGGAAAGTTATGACCAACCTAGATAGCATATTCAAAAGCAGAGTCATTACTTTGCCAACAAAGGTTCATCTAGTCAAGGCTATGGTTTTTCCTGTGGTTATGTATGGATGTGAGAGTTGGACTGTGAAGAAGGCTGAGCGCCGAAGAATTGATGCCTTTGAACTGTGGTGTTGGAGAAGACTCTTGAGAGTCCCTTGGACTGCAAGGAGATCCAACCAGTCCATTCTGAAGGAGATCAGCCCTGGGATTTCTTTGGAAGGAATGATGCTAAAGCTGAAACTCCAGTACTTTGGCCACCTCATGCAAAGAGTTGACTCATTAGAAAAGACTCTGATGCTGGGAGGGATTGGGGGCAAGAGGAGAAGTGGATGACAGAGGATGAGATGGCTGGGTGGCATCACTGACTCGATGGATGTGAGTCTCAGTGAACTCCGGGAATTGGTGATGGGCAGGGAGGCCTGGTGTGCTGCGATTCATGGGGTCACAAAGAGTCAGACACGACTGAGCAACTGATCTGATCTAAGTAAGCAATAAATGTCTGTTATATTAAGCCACTGAGATTATGGGGTTTATCTATTACACAGACTTCTGTTCCTCTAATGCATCTGTTCGTTAACCTACAATAATCTTTTCCAAACCAAAACTTTATCAAGAGTCGGGCCTCTCCGTGTATACTCAGCTTCACTCAGAACCATTTTGCAGATCCCCTCTGCTCTGGCCACATTGTGAGGTAGACACACATCTGCTTAGTGCTTTGAGAACTCACTACCATCATTCTCACTTCTTTGCTTTTACTCATAATATTCATGTTACTTGAAATGATGATTCTCTCACTTTTACCTGTCTACTTTCCTCATTATCTTGCTTAGGCTAATCATTGTATTGTACCTTTTCTGATCGTTTTAGGCCCATGGACAGTCTTCCTCTAGCATGACAATTCTGGGCTGCACAATTCAGCTTATGACTATACTATCTATGATTTATATGACTTATGATTTATACGATCTATAAATCAGCTTTACTCTGATTTGTTTCTTAGTCTGGACTCACCCACTTGATTCCAAGATCCTTAAGGACAGGCATCAATCTTGAGGGAGCATCACTGGGTCTAACGTGGTCCTAAACAAATGGTAGTCATTCAGTATTTTGTGATTCACTTGTTCCATTGATAGCAACCTCACATATTATTTAATTTGAATCTCTGTGCCTTCAGGTGTACTTAAACCACAGAATTTTCAACAGGGTTCTGTCAGAGTTTAGACTATTTTCACTTACTTTGTTCTCAAGCCAATGCAGCAACATGTTGACCCTTCTTTGAATAAAACCAAGTCGTCTTCATGGTGTAAATCTCAGAGAAGAAGGAAAGCATCAGAGATGTGAATGATGATGGTGGCTAGGAAGGGATGAGAGAGTTGTTCCTTTCCTGATGTTTTCTTAGCCAGCAAGGCATCCCTTGGGCTTCCCTAGTGGCTTAGATGGTAAAGAATCAGCCTGCAAAGCAGGAGACCCTGGGTCAGGAAGATCCCCTGGAGAAGGAAATGGCAACCCACTCCAGTATTCCTGCCTGGAGAATTTCATGCATAGAGGAGCCTGGTGGGCTACAGTTCACGAGGTTGCAGAGTCAGACATAACTGAGTGACTAACGCTTGTCCTTGTTGGCATCCCTTAAGAGGTATGCAGATCCCTATTAAAAAATAGGGATTTGTGTGAGTAAAGAATATAGAAACTTTAAAGCAGTTTCATTATAGCAATTACATTAAGGGTTTTTGCTAAATCTTCAGAGGAATGTAAATCATTTAAAAAAACTGTTGGAAAAAAACTTTTAAAAAAGTTTTAATTTAAATAAAAGGGCTTAATTTAAATAAAAATTGCATGTTTGAAGAATGTTGAGATCACAAAGTACCTTCAATAAAATTGATACTGATTATTTTTGTTGTCACTCCCCAGCCAATTCTAGATATTCCAGATTTTGTTTTAAACTTTTTAATATTTGCTTTCAAAATTATGATTCTTTCCCAATAGGTTTACTATATTAAGTTCAAACAAGAAGTCATTAAGCTTCTTGAATGGGCCCTAAACTATGAAAAATTGAACAATAGCAGGAAGAAATTGAAAGTCCAGTAAACATTTTGCCTTACATGAAAAGATGGTTCCAAAGTATCTAGCTTGAAAAGAATGATAGTAAAAGTGACAGAAATCAGATACACAGAACACAATTTAGTGAGAGAAAAAAAAATTATCTCAGTTTCTGGGTAAATGGTTGTTACAGAATATCTCACTGCACATATCTGAAAGCAGTTTAACATATCAATTGGGAACACAGTTAAGAATTAGGAGTGAAGATGCCAATTTAATAGGCATCTGCGTTCTGTCAAAGGCATTGTAAGAGAGCAAAATTTGCCACCTCAAAATATGTCTCTTTGTCATGAGAATTGTTTTAGGCTGATTATTTTTAATGCGGAAAAGACTCAGGAGGACTCTCTGACCTTCCCCAAACTACCTAAAATAGGTAGAGAACCTATTGTAGGAAGAGAGCTAGCACCACAGAAAACACGGTATAATATGAACTAGGGGTGGTCCACTAGGAGGAACCTAGGAGAGTCAATTTGTTACAATTCTTCTCTGTGTCCAGTTGTTTCTGTATGGCCAGCAGGCATTCTTCACCAAACTTTTGCTCATTTCATCTTCCTATGAATTGCTTTCTTTCCCTTTGAAGTCCCAGACCCTACTCCTTTCTTTTTAGCTCGGAATAGCAAATACACTCCAATTGCCTGACTGTTCTTTGAGCTTGTTATCCGTGGAGTTCTCCACACATAAATAATTTTTTTTTTCTCCTGTTGTGATAAGTCACTTAAGTCGTGTCCGACTCTTTGCCACCCAGTGGACTATTGCCTGCCAGGCTCCTCTGTTCACGGGATTCTCCAGGCAAAAATACTGGAGAAGTAGGGTTGCCATGCCCTCCCCAGGGTATCTTCCTGACTCAGGGATCGAACTCATGTCTCTTATGTCTCCTGCATTGGCAGGCAGGTTCATTACCACTAACTACCACCTGGCAAGCCCTAGTTTTTCTGTGAATCTGTCTCAAACATCATTTTAGTTACTTGACCAACCGAAAGGACCAAGAGGGGAAGAGGAAATTGTTTTCTTCCCAACCAGTTTCATCTTTTGAGATTTTAGTATTTTCTTTCTAATGTGCTTGATTACACTTTTGTGGCTGTATGGCCCATGAGGGGTTGAGGACAGGGAGAGAGGAAAGAGGAGATTTCTGTTTGTTGCTGCTACTCTTCTAAGAATCAGAAACAATAGGGAGTGAAAGGACCCCTGCTGAGGTGCTTGAGAATGACAAGACCCCTGATGAGTAGTTGTGCAAAGCGAAGCCTTGTGGTAACACGAACTATCTCTCCTTGTTAAATAGTGTCTGACTTTAACACCCTAGTCTGATTTTATCACAGCTAGCTCAAAATCCAGAATTCTTTTATGAGCTATGTGAAAAGCCACTAAAAGCATTCTCTGATGATACAGTCAGTTCTGCAAAGAACATCTGACCTTTAATCAAGTACTGTATGAGGGGGGAGAATTTCTGGTATGTTGTTGAATGGACAAGAGAAACATGTTTCTCTCTTTAAATGTGCTTTAGATGACATTGAGTAGGTTTAGAGAGATTTATAACAAAATGGGATTGGTATGACAGTAGAATTCCTTAACTCACTCTTTTATGTCTCTCAGTGGAATCTTTATGAAATAAAATATCAGATTATGGGCTCAGCACAATCATATTTAAAACATGATCCTGTGTACAAGAGCATCTCATCATTTAGAAGGATTCTTTGATTTAATACTGCTTGATACCAATTTAACTTGCTTTGGTGTTCAAGGTTTCCAGTAAGTGTAGCTAACACTCCTTTGTGTTTGCCACACAAAATTTCCAGTAGAAACCAGTCAACACAGATTTCATTAATCTTCTAAACATTGGACAGAGACGTTTGAATGAAAAGTATGAACATCTTTCCTCAAATGCACATCTCCCTGGGTGTGTTTATCTCTGAGTAGGCCCATGTGATGAAAACAGTGTGTCACTGTGGGGCTTCCCAGGTGAAGGGTTGGGGTTCTTTGCACAGAACAAGGAGCGCACTGTGCTATTGCAAGCCCCCTTCTTGTTGCATTGTTGTTGGTGTGACTTTGATTGTGACATCTTCCTTTCGAGGGTGCCGAGAGTTACTTCTTGCCTAAAAAGAACCGTGGTTGGCTTAAAAGCAAAGCAGGTCTTAGTCCACATGCTTTTTATTTCTTTGATCCTTGCCTTATACTACTAACCATCCTCTCAAGAAAAATTTCAAACACCTCAAGTACACATTACCTGTGCTTCAATATATAACTCCTTTAGTGAGTTCTAAACTTGCCCCAGAACAACAAAAGCATAAATCCCAAACTGAATACAAGCAAGTAAGCCTCAAACTTTTAAAGGCTGATGGCAGTCTGTTTTAGGAGATTATGTTGAAGACTGTGGACTGTGAGTAAAATTCCTCACGTTTGGTTTTGTATTGGTGATAGCATAATGTAAGTACAAAGATGGTGATCCACATTATAGAGTGCCGGCTCCCGCTCATAGGTCTCCATTTGACTTCTAATACTAATATGCATTTAATCTGATATAAAAGTTAAATGGGGAAAAGACTTACGTAGAATATTGGAAGGTACAAGCTCTTCCTTTGCATTTAAGATTACATTTGGATCAAAAGTAGAGTGATGAAAAATCTTTTCAGTAAGTCTCCTAAAGCTTTTCTTTCTACTCTTGTTTTCACCTGTGTAAGAGGAATATGCTAATAACCAATACCATGGTTAATGTGTATTAACCAAGAAATGACTCTCTTAGCCAAGAAATGACTCTCAGAACACAATATATATCATTGTAGAAAGAATAATATACCCTTCCCCTCTAAGACATCCACCTCCTTATCCTTGTAACGTTGGAATATGTTACCAAAATAGCTGAAGGGACTTTGCAGAGACAAATACATTCAAGGATCTTGAATGGAGATCCCACCTTGGTTGTCCAGGTGGGACCAATCCAATCACTTGGATCCTTAAAAGCAGAGAAACTTCCCCAGCTGTGGTCAGTGAGATAGGAGGAGAGTCTCAGTCATAAGTTGGAAATTCCATCTCTGTTTCCCTGACTTTAAAAATAGAAAGAAGCCTGGAACCAGAGAATGTGAACAGATTATAGAAGCTAGAAACAAGATGGAGTATTGGTGAGTTGAAATTGAATCCATTACTTCCCTAATATTAAAATGTACAGCGAACTCTTGGGTTACTTGCTTAAAATGAGTATCTCCAGGCTCAGTCTCATGCATTCTGATTATTTATAGCTGGTCTAGGGCCCTAAAATCTGAAATTCAACTACATTTAGATGGCAATGTAAAAGTCACCCTAACTTGATTTTATTAGAAGTGAGTTGCCATATTTAACATGTAGTTTAAGTCTCCCCCCCCCCCACCATATTTGCATTTTAGAATCAGGAAAAAGTAACACACATTCAAAATGGTACTTACTCCCGACTCCATTCAAGTTAGCCTGCCTGATGGTTTCTCTCTAGAAAATTAACCTCAATTTTTGAAAACCGAACCAGAGTACATGACCAGAAAGCTCAGGAACATCCCCTTTCACAACACTTATTACACATTTGTTTAATATGTTTTCCATGCTAGACTGTAAATTCCATTGGGGCAGACAGTATGGGTACCTTATTCCCATCAGCAGCTCCACCAGCTAGAAAAATGCCATCTTTAGTCCAGAAGTCCTGTAACCAAAAATGGGTTCCAGCTGCTTGCTACTCAAATGTCAATAAAGAGCCCAGGTTAGTGGAAAGGATCGTTTACTTTATTTTAGATGCCAGCAACCAAGCAGAGAGGGCAGACTCCTGTGCAAAGGCTGACTCCCCCACCCCAGTCTGGGAACAAGAGATTTTATAGGCAGAGAGGGGGCCTACATGTAGAAAAAGTATAATCAGCTCTGACAGTCATCATTAATGTCTTCATAAAATTATTTGTTCTTTTATATACATTTATCTATTTGCCATTTATTTATTGAGTAACTTATTTATAGCTGTATAGACTCATAAATATTTATACTTTAGTTTATAATCCAATACTGCTTTATTTTCTTGCTAAAATTGTTCTAACTTTAGCCCTTGGGAGTTCTTTCAGTTCATGCCCGTATCCCCTTCATGTCCCCACACTACTGTGTGCTTTATTTTTGTCTGTTTTTCTTTTGAGTCTTCCTTACTTTCTGGCCCTACAAGATGTTCTAGATCAATCTTGCATATCCAGCCCCAATTCTAGTATCTGTGTGTGTGTGTGTTTTCCCTAAGAAGTTCTGATTAGTCTTATCTGGTGAATGGTATTATAAACTAGGACATGAGTGTTACATGAGTTAATTGCTTCAGCTGGCAAAGTAGAGAAATGACTAATTTGAGTATATATGTTTGTTGTTTAGTTGCAGAGTCGTGTCTGACTCTTTTGTGACCCCATGGACTGTAGCCCTCCAGGCTCTTCTGTCCTTGGAATTTCCCAGGCAAGAACATGGGAATGAGTTGCCATATTCTTCTCCAGGGAGTCTTCCTGACCCAGGGTGCCTGCCTATACACTTTTTATATGTAATCATATTTTTGATAATAATCTGAGAATAACTTCACATGACTGTCTCCAACTCTAATCCATTACTACACAGATCTTGTTCTCCCCCCTTTGCTATATGTTACCTCCTACCCCAACAGTGAGAGAACCAGCTCCCATCTCCATTAAGATGTAAGTAATTGTTCAGTTCCATACACGTGTAGAGCGGTTTCAGAGTTGTTAACATATTACCCTTGTGGGAAACAACTTTATGAACTAGAGTACAGTGCTATGTACAGATCCTTTTGACTTTAGGGATCTTATTTATTTCCCCAGTTACTCAGGTTAGCACCTGTTTCCCCAACTCTGTTCAGTGAAGTGGCTTCATCCATTTGTAATACTGTTGGATTTTTTTGGTTAACATTCTCTATTTGACCTTGAGATTCTGTGACTCCTTGAATGATTTTTATCTTTTTTAAACTCAAGTATGTTTATTTCAGGTGTACAACACAGTGAATTGATATTTTTATAGATTATGCATCATACAAAGTGGTTAATATTATTGACTATTTTCCCCATACTGTACATTATATCCCCTTGATTTTACAGTTGGTAGTTTATAGTTCTTAATTCCCTTCACATATTTTTCCCATGCCCTTACACCCCTCCCCGCTCTGGTAACCATGTTTGTTCTCTGTATCTGGCTTTGTTTATCTAGTTCTGTTTATTAGTTTGTTTTGGCTTTTAAATTCTGCATATAAATGATATCATGCAGTAATTGTTTTTGTGTTGTCACAAATGGCAAGATTTATCCTATTTTATGACTGAGTAATACTGTGTTGTGAATACATTTACCACATCTTCTTAGTCATGGACACTTAAGAGGCTTCCATATCTTGGCTCTGTTATAGAACAGAGTGCGTATACCTTTTCCGACTTTGTTCGGGTATATACCCAGGAGTGGAACTGTTGGGTCATATTTTTAGTTTTGCAGGTAAACGTCATACTGTGTGTCATGGTGGCTTTACCCATTTGCATTCCTATCGAAAGTGCACTGAGGTTCCCTTTTCACAGCTTTGCCAGTGCTTGTTATCACCATTCTGACAGGTGAAGAGATGCCTCTTTGTGGTTTTTATTTGCCTTTCCCTGATGATTAGTAATGTGGAGCATCTTTTCATGTGCCTGTTGGCTGTCTGCATATCATCTTTGGAGAAATATGTATTCAGGTCCTCTGCCCATTTTTTTTAAATTGGATTTTTTTTTTTTTATAGAGTTCTGTGAGTTCTTTAAATACTTTTGATATTAACCCCCTTCAGACATATCACTTGCAAATATCTTCTCTCATTCAGTAGACTGCCTTTTTGTTTGGTTGATGATTTCCTCTGCTGTGCAAAAGCTTTTTAGTTTGGAGTGTGTTCTCATTTGTTTATATTTGATTTTGTTTCCCTTGACTGAGGGGATAAATCCAAAACTATTTTGCTAAGACATGTCAAAGAGTTTACTGCCTAGGTTTACTTCTAGGAGTTTCATGGTTTCAGCTCTTACTTTTAAGTTTTTAATTCACTTTGAGTTTATTTTTTACATATGGTGTGAGAAAGTAGTTCAGTTTGATTATTTTGCATGTTGCTGTCCAGTTGTTTTAACACCATTTGCTCAAGAGTCTGTCTTTTCCCCCTTATATATCCTTGCTTCTGTTTTCATAGATTAATTGACCATATGTGTGTGGGTTTATTTCTGGACTCTGTTCTGTTCAATTGATCTCTGTCTGTTTCTAAGCCAGTATCACACTGTTTTGAAGTCAAGAAGCATTTGTTATTGTTTCTCAAGATTGTTTTGGCTATTTGGGATTTTTTTTGTGTGTGGTTCCATACAAATTTTAATATTATTGTCCTAGTTTTGTGAAAAATGTTATTTGTATTTTGGTAAGGATTGCATTGAATCTGTAGATTGCTCTGTATAGTATGGACATTTTAACAACGTTTATTCTTCTGATCCATGTCAATCTTTTCACTTATTTGTGTTGATTTCAGTTTCTTTGTTCAGTGTCTTATAGGTTTCATAGTACATGTCTCGTACCTCCTTGGTTAAATTTATTTCTATATACTTGATCCTTTTTGATTTCATTGTAAATGAGATTGTTTCCTTAATTTACTTCTAATAGAAAGGCAATGCCAAAGAATGCTCAAACTACTGCACAATTGCACTCATCTCACATGCTAGTAAAGTAAGGCTCAAAATTCTCCAAGCCAGGCTTCAGCAATATGTGAACCATGAACTTCCTGATGTTCAAGCTGGTTTTAGAAAAGGCAGAGGAACCAGAGATCAAATTGCCAACATCCGCTGGATCAACGAAAAAGCAAGAGAGTTCCAGAGAAAAACATCTTTTTCTGCTTTATTGACTATACTTTGGAGATTTTGGATATTGACTGTCCTTTGACTGCGTGGATCACAATAAACTGTGGAAAATTGTGAAAAAGATGGGAATACCTGACCACCTGACCTGCCTCTTGAGAAACCTGTATGCAGGTCAGGAAACAACAGTTAGAACTGGACATGGAACAACAGACTGGTTCCAAATAGGAAAAGGAGTACGTCAAGGCTGTATATTGTCACCCTGCTTATTTAACATATATGCAGAGTACATCATGAGAAATGCTGGACTGGAAGAAGCACAAGTTGGAATCAAGATTACCGAGAGAAATATCAATAACCTCAGATATGCAGATGACACCACCCTTATGGCAGAAAGTGAAGAACTAAAAAGCCTCTTGATGAAAGTGAAAGTGGAGAGTTATAAAGTTGGCTTAAAGCTCAACATTCAGAAAAAGAAGATCATGACATCTGGTCTCATCTCTTCATGGGAAATAGATGTGGAAACAGTGTCAGAGTTTATTTTTTCTGGGCTCCAAAACCACTGCAGATGGTGACTGCAGCCATGAAATTAAAAGATGCTTACTCCTTGGAAGGACAGTTATGACCAACCTAGATAGCATATTCAAAAGCAGAGACATTACTTTGCCAACAAAGGTCCGTCTAGTCAAGGCTATGGTTTTTCCTGTGGTCATGTATGGATGGGAGAGTTGGACTGTGAAGAAGGCTGAGCACCGAAGAATTGATGCTTTTGAACTGTGGTGTTGGAGAAGACTCTTGAGAGTCCCTTGGACTGCAAGGAGATCCAACCAGTCCATTCTGAAGGAGATCAGTCCTGGGATTTCTTTGGAAGGAATGATGCTAAAGCTGAAACTCCAGTACTTTGGCCACTTCATGCAAAGAGTTGACTCATTAGAAAAGACTCTGATGCTGGGAGGGTTTGGGGGCAGGAGGAGAAGGGGACGATAGAGGATGAGATGGCTGGATGGCATCACTGACTTGATGGATGTGAGTCTGAGTGACCTCCAGGAGTTGGTGATGGGCAGGGAGGCCTGGCGTGCTGCAATTCATGGGGTTGCAAAGAATCGGACACGACTGAGTGACTGGACTGGACTGAACTGAACTGAATAGCTCTTTATCAGTATATGGAAAGGCAACAGAATTCTGTATATTAATTTTTCATCTTATAACTTTACTGAACTTGTTTATTGTAACAGTTTTTTGGTGGAATCTTATAGTGTTCTACATAAGAGGATTATGTCATCTGCAAATGGAGATGATTTTACTTAGCCCTTTCTGATTTGGATGCTTTGACTTCTTGCCTAACTGTTCTGGCTAGAAATGATCATACTGAGGTAAGAGTGGGCACCTTATTTCGTTCTGATCTTAGAGGAAAGTTTTCAGCTCTTCACTATTGAGTGTGATGTTATCTGTGGGCTTGTCATATATAGTCTTTTTTATGTTGAGGTCATACTTCTTTTTGGGGAAGGCAATGGCACCCCACCCCAGTACTTTTGCCTGGAAAATCCCATGGACGGAGGAGCCTGGTGGGCTGCAGTCCATGGGGTCGCTAAGAGTCAGACATGACTGAGCGACTTCACTTTCTCTTTTCACTTTCATGCATTGGAGAAGGAAATGGCAACCCACTCCAGTGTTCTTGCCTGGAGAATCCCAGGGACGGGGAAGCCTGGTGGGCTACCGTCTATGGGGTCACACAGAGTCGGACACGACTGAAGTGACTTAGCATAGCATACTTCTTTTTACTAGTTGGTTGAGTATTTTATCATGAAGGAGTCAAATGGTTTTTCTATATCTGTTGATAAGATACTTTATTCCTTCACTCTGTGAATGTGATGTATTGCAGTGATTTGTATATACTGAACTGTCCTTGCATCCTAGGGATAAATCGCATTTTGTCATGATGTGTAATTCCCTGAATGTGATGTTACTGTTGAGACATTTTGCATGTATTTTACTCAGGAATATTGGCATCAAATTTTCTTCCCTTGTGATTGCTTTCTCTGGCTTTTTTCTGGGTAATGCTGGCTTAATAAAATAAGTTTTATGAACTTTTCCTGGTCTTAAATTTTGGGGAAGAATTTGGTAAAGATTGGTGTTAATCCATCAACAAAATGAAAATGGAACCTGTAGAATGGGAGAAAAACTATTTCCAAGCTGTATATCTGGTAAAGATTTAATATCCAAAATATATAGAAACTCATATAGCTCAATAGCAAAAAAAAAAAAAAAAAAAGGATGGGGGGAGGAAGTAATAAAAATAGGCAAAGGAATTGAACAGTCATTTACCTAACTTACTGAAAACTTCTGTACACACAAATACACACTTGAATCCTATATATGAATAGGAGAAACAGTCCACTAAACAAAACAAAACAAAACAAATCTCCACCTTTTTACCAGTGCCAAATTGGGACAATATTTCCCAAACTCTCCAGCTCTTAACTTTTGATGTAAAGAAATGTTAATAAATCAGTATTTTACAAATCTATTTTGAAGCTCGATTTTGTCTTCAAGTATATTTATATAGTAAGTTAAATATTTTGTTTTCCTTCTCAATTTCTTATTTTTAAGTGTCTTACCACATACTCTTATAAAAAACTTCCCTTGAAGCTTTCAGTCTTCAAATTATATCTCATGGTTAACACTTAGGTTTATTAAGACTGTAGGAAAAATGCAGAAAAAAGTAAGAATATAAAACAGGTATTTTGAGAAATAGACTTAGGACTAATTTCAGATAACAATGCAGAAAAAAATCATCTATAAATATTGATTTACATCAGTCTGTTCCTTTTAGCAATTTATTTCTAATTGCTTTTCATTTCTAATGCATTTCCTCTTTTTAAAACTTATTTATTTGAATTGGAGGATAATTACTTTATAATATCGTGATAGCCTCTACCATACATCAACATGAATTGGCCATAGGTATACATCTGTGCCCGACCTCCTGAACACCACTGCTACAGCCCTCTCCACCCCCTCCCTCCAGGTTGTCACAGAACATGAGCTGTGGGTTCCCTGAATCATACATCAAACTCCCACTGGCTATTTTACATGTGGTAATGTATATGTTTCAATGGTATTCTCTCAAATCATCCCACCCTCTCCTCTCCCACTGAGTCCAAAGTTCTGTTCTTTATGTCTGTGTCTCCTTTGCTGCCCTGCATATAGGATCATCAGTCCCATCTTTCCAGATTCTATATCAGATCAGATCAGATCAGATCAGTCGCTCAGTCATGTCCGACTCTTTGTGACCCCATGAATCACAGCACACCAGGCCTCTCTGTCCATCACCAACTCCTGGAGTTCACCCAGACTCACATCCATCGAGTCAGTGATACCATCCAGCCATCTCATCCTCTGTCGTCCCCTTCTCCTCCTGTCCCCAATCCCTCCCAGCATCAGAGTCTTATATATATGTGTTAAAATATGATATTTGTCTTTTTCTTCCTGATTTGCTTCATTCTGTGTTCTAGGTTCATCCACCTCATTAGAACTGACTCAAATACATTCCTTTTTATAGCTGAGTAATATTCCATCATGTATATGTACCACAATTTCCTTATCCATTCATATACTGATGGACATCTAGGTTGCTTCCATGTCCTAACTATTGTAAATAGTGCTGCAATGAACATTGGAGTACATGTGTCTTTTTCAAGTAGGGTTTCCTCAGGGTATATGCCCAGTAGTGGAATGCTGGGTTACATGGCAGTTTTATTTCTAGTTTTTTTTTTAAAGGAATCTCCATACTGTTTTCCATAGTGGTTGTATCAGTTTGCATTCCCACCAACAGTGTAAGAGGGTTCCATTTTCTCTACACCCTTTCCAGCAGTTATTATTGATAGACTTTTGGATGATAGCTATTCTGATTGGTGTGAGATGATACCTCATTGTAGTTTTGATTTTCATTTCTCTAATGAGTGATGTTGAGCATCTTTTCATGTGTTTATTAGCCATCTGTTTGTCTTCTTTGGAGAAATGTCAGTTTAGGTCGTCTGCCCACTTTTTGATTGCGTTGTTTGTTTTTCTGCTATTGAGCTGCATGATCTGCTTGTGTATTTTGGAGATTAATCCTTCCTTTTTCAGTTGTTTCATTTGCTATTATTTTCCGCCATTATGAGGGTTGTCTTTTCACCTCACTTATAGTTTCCTTCCTTATGCAAAAGCCTTTAAGTTTAATTAGGTCCCATTTGTTTATTTTTGTTTTTATTTCCATTACTGTAGGAGGTGGGTCATAGAGAGCATCTTTCTGTGATTTATGTCAGAGTGTTCTGCCTAGGTTTTCCTCTTAAGAGTTTTATACTTTCTGATCTTAGGTTTAGGTCTTTAATCCATTTTGAGTTTATTTTTGTGTATGGCTTTAGGAAGTGTTTTAATTTCATTCTTTTACATGTAGTTGACTTGTTTTCCCAGCACCTCTTATTGAAGAGACTGTCTTTTCTCCATGGTATATTTTTGCCTCCTTCGTCAGAGATAAGTTGACCATAGGTGTGTGGATTTATCTCTGAGTTTTCTATCTTGTTTCATTAGTCTAAATTTATGTTTTAGAATGTTGATTCCTCCAGTTTTGTCCTTTCTCAAGATTGCTTTGGCTATTTGAGGTCTTTTGTGTTTCCATGCAAATTGTGAAATTATTAGTTCTAGTTCTGTGAAAATTACTGTTGGTAGTTCATTAGAGATTGCATTGAATCTAAAAATTACTTGGGGCAGTATAGTCATTTTCACTATATTAATCCTTCCAATCTAAGAACATGGTATATCTCTCCATCTATTTGTGTCATCTTTGATTTCTTTCATCAGCATCTTATAGTTTTCTGCATACAGGTCTTTTGTCTCTTCAGGTAAATTTATTCCTAAGTATTTTATTTTTTTTTGTTGCACTGGTGAATGGGATTGTTTCCTTAATTTTTATTTATGATTTTTCATTGTTATTATATAGGAATGAAAGGAATTTCTGTGTATTAATTTTATGTCCTGCAACTTTACTAAATTAATTAGCTCTAGTAATTTTCTAGTGCATCTTTAGGGTTTTCTATGTAGAGAAGCATGTTATCTGCAAACAGTGAGTTTTATTTTTTCTTTCTCAGTCTGGATTCCTTTATTTCTTTTTCTTCTGTGATTGCTATGCTTAAGACTCTGAAAACTATGTTGAATAATAGTGGTGAGAGTGGGCACCCTTGTCTTGTTCCTCAGTTTAGAGGAGCATTTCCTATTTTATGATTGTAATTTATTGTTCTTTTCACCTTGGGCACCAATTCACTGTCACTACCTTTATTTTTGCCACGTTAAAAACCCATTCCTAAAGTACGTTTACTCCACATTTACACAAAAGAGGTATTTTTTCACTCCAATTCATGAGAAGAAAAGCTTATTATATGCTTTTTTTAGGAATACAAATTTTCAACTTATCTCAAGGGGGATGCTATTAAAGTATATAAGGATTTTATATACAATACTCTCCTTTATCATTCCCTTGTTTCACAAATGTTTTATAGCAAGATTTCAAAGCATCATATAAAACAATGAGAAATCTGTAATAGAGTGTACCTACAAATACTTAAGTTTTATCAGAAAAGTAGGAACGCAGATATCTCTTAAATGGCAATATACCTGATGATGAGACAATTGGTGGAATGAAAAAAGAATAAATTACTAAGCACAGTTTATATTCCATATGTACTTATCTGAGATGTAAAAGAGTTGATAAGCCTTTAGTCCTTGATTTCAGCAGAACAGATAGATGATTTCTAAAATCAAGGACTAAAAGATCACGAATTGTTCCACCTTCTAGGTGAATGCATATTGAATATCAACTGTGAAAGATACAGTATTTCACCTTAATACTCTAAAAGAAGAATGACAGGTACAAACTTAACAGTCTGTATCATTTTAATGTAAATATAAGTCAAAATATGATCAATACACAAGTATAAAGGGCTTGAGGAATTCAAAAGAAGGAGAAAGATAATACCTGATTATGAGAACCACATTGAGTTTTAAAGAGAAGGGGGGCATTTGGGATGGACTTGAAGGACTGCAAAGAATTTAACAAGAGGGAACAGAATTAGCAAAAGCTAGAGGTGTACAAGGGTAATGAATATTTAAGAGACCTGAAGTAATGCTGCATAGATTTGGGATAGATTATAAGTGAACAGTAAATTAAAATTTTAGCTAGGTTTCTATTTTCAGAAACCTCTAAATATCAGATCAACTCTTTTAATTCACTAGACAATAAGAAACCATTGTAGATTTTTGGGAAGATTATTTCAGCAGAGATATTTAAAGCCAATTAGATGAAATATTAAAAACACAATTGGAAATTAAGAAGTCACTGTACTTGACTCTCTAGGTCTGGATTTCAAAGCTTAGCATGCGTGAAAATAGCTGTGGAACTATAAACCAGTGATTGAGCACAACCCCTGAGACTATGATTTAATTCTTAAGCTGTGGGGCTCAGGAATCTTTACTCTTAACAAGTACCCCAGGTAATTCTATACATATTAAAGTCTTGAGTGTCTAAGCCACAGACAGGTGAGAACATGACCTTGAGTGTGGCAGGCCTAATAGGGTATAGGTGAGACTGATGTGGTACCCTAGCTGCAAAAACTTGAATTTTTATAGATGACTCAGTTTCAGTTCTGAGGCTCGCTTAACTGAAGCATCAAAAACAATGAGCATTTGTTAAGCTGTACAGTGCTAATTCTCAGAATTGCTTCCTGAAGGTGACTAAAACTGAACGCTGCCTTAACACACATGGTTTGTGGTTGGATCTGACAAGTTGGGACTACATTGAGAGACAGAGTGTCATCTGCTTCTTATCTCTAACTTTGTAAAAGCTTCGTGGGCTGCTGAGAGTGATTGCTGGGAAAACAGGGAGATGAGATTGAGTTCTCCAGGTCAGAGGTAAAATAAATGAGAGAGTGAATGACTGAAGAAAAATGGTTGACTTTTGAAGAAAGTTTACAAGACAGTAGTTCAAATAGCATGAGGAAAAATATCAACAATGTCTTAGTAACAGATCTTTAAAGATTACAAAACAGTTTCAGGAAGTCTTCCTGACTTTCTGCCACAACTGGGAGCAAAGTAAGCCAAAAGCAAAAACCTCTTTGTCTTGTAGGCCCTTTACTTCCTATTCCCAGAAACCTGTCTCTAGTAATGGTTGTGCATGGGTGTTCAGTTACTTCAGTCGTGTCTGACTCTGCTACCCTGTGGAATGTAGCCTGCCAGGCTGCTCTGTCCATGGAATTCTCCAGGCAGAAATACTGGAGTGGGTTGCCATTCCCTTCTCCAGCAGATCTTCCCAACCCAGGGATCAAACCCACATTTCCTGGGTTTCCTGCATTGCAGGCAACTTCTTTACCACTGAGCCACTGGGGAAGCCTAGAGCAGTCTAGATACTTCATAGGAGGATGATCCTGATGGAAAATCTATTTGAGCATTTCTTCCAGGCAACATACATTTCTGGTACTAGATTCTCCTCCTCCTCATCCTTGGAAAATAAGGCACACTTTAACAGGAAGTTCAACATAGAACTTTAAGGAAAAAATTAGTGCTACAGAGCAAACATTATTTGCTCCTAAAAAATATAGTTGTGACTCAACTCTACAGGAAGAGTATTTGTAAATACTCTTCTACTAGATAGAAGTCTTGAGTGCTGATAAGATTGTATCTGGATGAAGAGTGGGGAATGACTATTTTCTAGGTCACTTGAAAGTGAAAGTGTTAGTTGCTCAGTCATGTCCAACTCTTTGTAACCTGGTGGACTGTAGCCTACCAGGCTCTTCTGTCCATTCTCCAGGCAAGAATACTAGAGTGAGTTGCCATTTCCTTCTCCAGGGGATTTTCCCGACCCAGGGATAGAATCCAGGTCCCCCTATAGAGGCAAATTCTTTACCATCTGAGACACTAGTGAAGTCTACATAACTTGCCAAAGTATAATTATGATTTGAAATGATTAACATAATTATTGAAAATATAATTATTAATTATAATAATCATGGAGTATTTTGGGGTCTTCCGGATGGCTCAGCGGGTGAAGAATCTACCTGCAATGCAGGAGACTCAGGAGATAGGGGTTTGATCCGTGGATCATGAAGATCCCCTGGAGAAGGGAAATGACAACCCATTCCAGTATTCTTGTTTGGGAAATCCCATGGACAGAGGAGCCTGGTGGGCCATAGTCCATGGTGTTGAAAAGAGTCAGTCACAACTGAATACATGGCATATCTTTATAGTAGTGGAAATACTTCTAGTTTAATAGTTTCTGAAGTAATCCCTTCTGCAGATAGGAAGAGACCAATAATAAAGAACATAGCATTTCTTTAAATTGATATTATATAGTATTATTTTTTAATTTATTAATTGGAGAATAATTGCTTTACAACGTTGTATGGGTATCTGCCATACAACAACATGAATCCGCCATAAGCATGTAAGCCCCCCTTCCCTCTTGAACCTCCCTGCGCCCCCCATCCCACCCCTCTAGACTGTCACAGAGAACCAGGTTGAGCTTCCTGTGTTGTACAGAAACTTCCCACTAGCTGTCTGTTTTACATGTGGTAGTGTATATGTGGACTCTGGGAGTTGGTGATGGACAGGGAGGCCTGGCGTGCTGTGATTCACGGGGTCACAAAGAGTTGGACATGACTGAGCAACTGAACTGAAATAAACTGAGTATATATGTTTCAGTGCTACTCTCTCAGTTCCTCTGACCCTCTACTTCCCACACTGTGTCTACAAGTCTGTTCTCTGAATATTGTTAATACATAGTGTTATTTATAATGTGGTTGACTCTTGAGCTCTATCACTGGAAATATAAATAAATCTCATGAGTTTGACTAGCTGGTGTTTCAACTTCCAAAATATTGTGTACAGTGTAGGGTTTTAAATTGAAAAATTCAGATGAAAATCAAGCAGGTGTTTGATTTTTTTGCAAAGTCATATAATTCCCTCTTTTGTCATTATAGAATATTAACATTAGTCTTAGATGACTTGAAGTAGATCTGATTTGTTTTTTTGACTTTTACTAGGACTATAAAAATGACAGTGTTCTACTGTAGAGTAGATTTGCCTACTCTAAGAGAGAACAAAGGCATTCTAACCACAGTGTATTATGGTGTACCATTTCTCACAACTGTAAACAGCTACATAGTGAAAACAGTGAGGCCACTGCTACAGACAAAGTGCTATTGTGTGAAGGCTCCCGAATCATGCTCATGTCATAAAGAGAGTTATTAATTTCAATTATAGCCATAACCATTTTAGAAATGCTAGTATCTAAATCCAGTATATAGAAATACATAACTCATCATAAGTAAAATTTAAATTCCACATTGACAGGCATTGTAAAATTTACCTTCTCTAGTAATTAGATTGCAGAACAGAAATCACATATTATGTGGCCTTCCTTAGGAAATTAGGTGGCTTCTAAAATAATTGATTATTATAATGTCATGTGATGAAAAACCATTAATTCCAGTAAAGAGTAATTTTATTTTAATAAATAATTTTTTTATTTTATTTTTTAACTTTACAATATTGTATTGGTTTTGCCATATATCAAAATAAATCCACCACAGGTATACATTTAGATGCAAAAATATTTCATACTGAGCTAAATTTTCCTTCCAGATATTTTAAAATACTGATATTATATTCTTAGACTCTTACAAGTTATAATTAAAGATATAATATAGAAATCTCTCTAGAAAATAAATAGCACAAATTTTTTGTGAGGTGACCATATTTGCCATATGTTTATTATCCAAGCATATGCTAAACCATTGGGTGTATGCAATAGACATCTAACAATAGAAATAGAATAAAGTGTATTTATTTGAGTTATGTAGAAGTGTACTGAGGATTCACTGGCATTTTGGAAGACAGACAAAATGAATATAAGGATAAAATTGATTGAATACATACAGCATGTGATTCTATAGTCCAGTTCTGTACCTAAATCTAGAATGACCCTTCCCTCCTACCATCAGGGGGAAAAAAAAAAATTCTATGAAAAGAACAGATAACATTTAAACAAGAAATCTAAAACCATCTTCAAACATTGAATTTATAGTGAGTATAAACTTATATTTGACATTTAAATATTTATTTTGCTAGGAATTTTTTAACTTTAGTTGAGATTTTTTTGATCACTTTCTGGTTTGTAAGTATGTTTGACTTTCTTACACTGAATAGGCAATAGTTAAAGTAAATGCCTTGAAGGACTATGAGAAAGGTTAAATTTATGACCCTTTCCATCTAAAACAGGACAAATTGAAAATTCAAAGAGAAAGATCATTTTTTAAACTTCTAAGTGGAATGTTCATTTTAATTTTAAGAGTCTGTACCAAAATACTGTATTTGAGCCTAAACAAAATATTAGTGTCTTTCAAAAGTCACTGGTGGTTTAAAACATGTATGGAGATTTTTATCTTATGTTGATATTTGTCTATGAAATATCAAAATACAAATTTATGGGAGGGAAATTATTTTTAAAACCTACTGGCATTTGAGCACACATTCATACAGATTTATGAGTATATTTTCTGAAATTTATGCATTCATTTCATCATTCATAAATGAATCTTTGTTCTTTGGCCTAATGGAAATCAGTACAGTGCTTCCTTGTAGTTCAGGGGTTCAAATATTAACATATAACATTCCTTCCATTTTTACTTTCAGCCTCATCTCTCCTAATGTTCAGAAGTAGTTCCAGACTGTGAACAAGGCTAAAAGATATTAGGATGCGCTCACAATTGATACAGTTATTGGGCCAATTTCTGTACCTGGCATACCCTTCCTTTGGGAGGAAATCCCTCTGGGGCATCTGGCTGAAACAACTGAATCAATTCCCAGCAGACTGTCCGACCAGGGTGCACTACTTGTGTAGACAAGCAGGCAGACAAGCAGGCACTGGGTATAGTTAGACTCCACTGGAGATACCCTTTTAAGGTTAAGTGGTTTTGAGTGAGAAAGTATCTCCTCTTCAAGACAAGGAGTGGTTTGGATTTTTTCTTGTAGGGAATGAGACAATGTCTTTTAGAAGGATAGAAGGATAGATAAGGCTTGGATGGGTGCTTGGGCGAATGAACTGAAAGACTGAAAATTTATTATGGAAATGTAACTTTATCTGCCAGTCCTGGTAAATTTAAAGTTATCCAAGCATTGCCTGGAAAATCCTGTGGACGGAGGACCCTGGTGGGCCGCAGTCCATGGGGTCGCTAGGGGTCGGACATGACTGAGCGACTTCACTTTCACTTTTCACTTTTATGCATTGGAGAAGGAAATGGCAACCCACTCCAGTGTTCTTGCCTGGAGAATCCCAGGGACGGGGGGAGCCTGGTGGGCTTCCGTCTATGGGGTCACACAGAGTCGGACACGACTTAGCAGCAGCAGCAAGCATTGACCTTGACCTTTGAACTAATGGGGCTCAGTTCAGAGGTACAATTCACAATTGTTATGTTACTTTTTTTTTTTTTAAATAGCAGTGAAAATCATTTGAATATGTGATAGTGTTGTCTAAGAGTTCCAAAGACGTCCCCATTCCACATGATGGGTAATGGGGAAAATTTCCCCCTGCATTACCGTCCTCTGGGATTTCTTCCAATTTCCTTATGTGGTATTACTGTGTTGTAATCATTTTGCAATCACTCTACTTCTGGACAAATAAGATTTGCAGCTTTATTTTGGTATGTTGACTATTTGAGGAAAAGTCTTTTGGTGTTCACGGAGTTGTTGGAATAAAAATCTGGGACCCAAACACACTTTTTTATTTTCATTAAAACCTACTTTTCCATATAAACAAATTTGATCACATAACACTAAATATGATAGAGCACATGTAGAAACTGCAGCTGGCCACAGGATGTAAATGGGACATAGAATTTTGTAGTTAGAGGTGACAACAACTTATTTTTATAAAAACAAAATCCGATTGTTGCTCATTTCTCTTTCTCAGAATTCACTTGCAGGCTTTGTCTTGATCCTATGAGTCATGTTACCATCTGGCCTTGGGAAGTGGGCCCCACCACATCTGTGTCTCTCTCTCCTGCAAACACAACATGAAAAGACCAACAGGGGCTGAAAAATTGACTTAAAATTATTGCTTTCAAACCCACTATCTTTTCTGCAAAGACAAAATGGTTTGTGACTTCAAGATAATCATAATTTAGATTGAGATATCAAAGACCGTTTTCCTAACAGGTTCCTGCAGTGGTTTTTCTGTCTCAAAATCCCAATTCAAGATTGTCTTGAGACCTGGAAACTGAGATACCAAGACCATCAGATTATCTCATGAAACCAGACTGAAAATAATTCTGTAACTCACACTGATCTTGGCTACCAAAGGATCTCAGTAGATGAATATAATGTGGAAGTAAACTTTAACTTGCTCTTGAGATGGGATCTTAATTGTATCAATTGTTATGAGTATATTTCTTCTGAAATTGTCACTTGATAAGTGGTAACTCATTTTCACCCCCATCATATTTCCCTATGAGTTGATTAAAGTGTTTTCTTTTTCTTTATTTCTTTATCTCTTTCTATGCTTCACAGTCAAACTAGGTTTCAGCAGAACAATGATGAAGGCAGGGAATAAATATAACAAAAGCAAAGGAAAATAATTTTTCTGTTAGCCATACTCCTCTAATCCAGCCCTCTACCACCTCTTCATCTCCCATCCCCACCAACCAAGGCATTAGGCATTACAGAGACAGCTGTGAACCATGTAACTTTGATCAGCAGATAGTCCATAGTTTAAGACAGTTATTCTCAAGATGGTTGGGGGAGCATTAGTTCTTTGGGAGGCAAAATCTGAGATATTAAAATGGCTTGTAGCTCTCCAAACAATTTGTATGCCATATATCTATACATAGACATGTATACAATACATCTTAGTTTTACCCTACTCCAGTACTCTTGCCTGGAAAATCCCATGGACGGAGGAGCCTGGTAGGCTGCAGTCCATGAGGTCGCTAAGAGTTGGACAGGACTGAACGACTTCACTTTCACTTTTCACTTTGACGCATTGGAGAAGGAAATGGCAACCCACTGCAGTTTTCTTGCCTGGAGAATCCCAGGGACGGGGGAGCCTGGTGGGCTGCCGTCTATGGGGTCACACAGAGTCAGACAGGACTGAAGCGACTTAGCAGCAGCAGCAGGGGGTTGCAATTAGGGAAAAGACTAAAAACTCCACAGGGTAGACAATAAAAGCAAAAGGTTGAGAGGCATAGCTATTCTCTTCTAAAATGATTGATTTCTATAAAAACAGCCCCTTTCCCAGCTCCCATTTGCTCTAGCGTTGTTGCAACTCCAAACCTAAACCAGAAAGATTTTAGCATTCTCTTAGTTTTTCTAATACTGTATTTATATGTTGTTTTAATATCAGTTGCTGGTATTTGATGCTTTGTACCTACATGAATATTTTTAATAGCACTTTTCTGTTTGCTAAGTAATTAGGAAAGAATGTATCTTACATTTGTCTGTTAAACATCCTATTGATTCAGTGGGATTCTTTATTAATAATATGATATCAGTCTTTTGTCCTAAAGTTTTTCTCTTTATTTCTAAAACACTTCTGGCTGTGAAATCAGAATTGCCTTGACGAATGGCTTCACAGATGACAATTTCTTTTTTGTTAGAGTCCCAACTTTTTCATAGTTCCTATGGTATTTTCCACTTACTTTAAGTATGATACGTGAAAATATATTTTGTTCTTGTTATTTATATGTAGCTCTACTAAGTTGAATGGAGAAGGCAATAGTGCCCCACTCCAGTACTCTTGCCTGGAAAATTCCATGGATGGAGGAGCCTGGAAGGCTGCAGTCCATGGGGTCGCTAAGAGTCAGACACGACTGAGCGACTTCACTTTGACTTTTCACTTTCATGCATTGGAGAAGGAAATGGCAACCCACTCCAGTGTTCTTGCCTGGAGAATCCCAGGGACAGGGGAGCCTGGTGGGCTGCCATCTATGGAGTCGCACAGAGTCGGACACGACTGAAGTGACTTAGCAGTAGCAGCTACTAAGTTGAATAGCACAGGCTTCCTCAAATACTTAATTTTAAGAGCCTATTGCAAGCAGACTAAATATTTAGCATTGAATTAAATTGAATTGAAGTGAAAGTTTCTCAGTCATGTCTGACTCTTTATGACACCATGGACTATACATTCCATGAAATTCTCCAGGCCAAAATACTGGAGTGGGTAGCCTTTCCCTTCTCCAGGGGATCTTCCCAACCCAGGAATCAAACCCAGCTTTCCTGCATTGCAAGCAGATTCTTTACCAACTGAGCTATCAGAGAAGACCAATATTTAACATGTTCTGTACTAAATAGAAATTTAGTGATCAATTGTGTTCTTAAGGTTTTCATTCAAATTATTCTTTTTATTGAACCAAATGGGCATGTTCACAGTTCCTTGCAGATTGCTTTTCAAAGAAAAAAAATGTATATAGTTTTAAAAGTACAGTTACTATTCAGAATAAGGAGAAAACACAAATATCAAATGCAGAAGTTTTACATCAAATTAGCATAGCTTAGGAAATATTTGTATGCTGTTAACTCTCAACTGTGTTTCTGTAATTCAGACCACTTTTCCAGACTCTAGACCATGAGTTAGCAAACTATGGCCCTTAGGTCAAATTTAACTGTAGCTGTTTGTGTATGTTTTTATTGGAACACAGCCATGCCTATTCTTCTGCGTATTGTTGACTGCCCAATGGCAGAGTGGTTGAGACATAACACTTGGCCCACAGAGTCTGATAAAACACTTACTCTCTGGTTTGCTGACCCCCTCCTCTAGTCTTACGGAGAAGGCAATGGCACCCCACTCCAGTACTCTTGCCTGGAAAATCCCATGGATGGAGAAGCCTGGTGGGCTGCAGTCCATGGGGTTGCTAAGAGTCAGACACGACTGAGCGACTTCACTTTCACTTTTTCGCTTTCATGCATTGGAGAAGGAAACGGCAACCCACTCCAGTTTTCTTGCCTGGAGAATCCCAGGGGCAGGAGAGCCTGGTGGGCTGACGTCTATGGGGTCACGCAGAGTCGGACACGACTGAAGTGACTTAGCAGTAGCAGCCTCTAGTCTTATGGGCTTCCCAGGTGGTACCAGTGGTAAAGAATCCACCTGCCAAAGCAGGAGACATAAGAGATGCAGGTTCGATCCCTGGGTCAGGAAGATTCTCTAGAGAGGGCATGGCAATCCCCTCCAGTATCCTTGCCTGCAGAAATCCATGGACAGAGGAGCCCCACGGGCTATAGTCTGTGTGGTCACAAAGAGTCAGACATGACTGAAGTGACTTAGCACGCAAGCACATATTCTAGTCTTGTATACCTAACTCCCTCCCTATATCCTCACTTAATGTCGAAAAAACATGTCAAACTGAAAATGTTCAAAACCAACATCTCATCTTTCTCTGTAACCTGCTTCTACCAGCATCTTACCCATTATAGTGGATGGCAACTTCATCTTTCCAGTTGTTCAAACTTAAAGCTTTGGAGTCATTTCTTTACTTCCTGGTTTCTTTCTCACCCACTTTGAATGAGTCAGATCATCCCACAGGCCCTATTTGCAGCATGTATTCAGCATCCAGTCTCTTCCCCAGGACCATCACCACTAACACTGTGACCAGAATCAACATTATGTTTCAACAAAGCTATTGCTCTTGCTGCCTGACCTGCCTTCTTTTGACTGTGGCCTTTACAATCCCTTTGTGTCTTTTCAACACTCATCTAGAGTAATGCTGGTGTGGATGGGCTTCCCTGGTAGCTCAGATGGTAAAGAATCTGCTTGCAATTTGGGAAACCTGGGTTCGATCCTTGAGTTGAGAGGATCCCCTGGAGAAGGGCATGGCAACCCACTCCAGTATTCTTGCCTGGAGAATCCCATGGACAGGGGAGCCTGGTGGGCTGCAATCCATGGGGTCGCAAAGAGTGGACATGACTGAGTGACTAAGCACACACACAGAAATTACCCTATGGCCTTTCTCTAAACTCTACAGCGGTTCCCAGTTTTCCTTAAAGTTAACAGCCATCATGCTCACAGTGACCCACAAAGCTGTCTGGGATCTGGCTCTTTCATCATGGACTGATCTGTTCCCACCTCTGTCCCTGCCACTTGCTCTCCAGCCAACCTCGCCTCCATGCTATTTCTTAAAAACATTATTCCTACTCAGGCCTTCACAGGAGCTGTGTTTTCCACCTATGGTTTTTCTCCTTTTGATATCCACTGCCTCAATACTTCACATTTTGAAATTTCTTTTACTTACAATTAGAAATTTCCATCCCTCCATCACCATCTCCCAAGGGTCCTGATTTTCCTTATCTTGTTCTGTTTCCCCCATAGCATTTACTGTCTTTAATGTACAGAATTTAGTTATTTTTGTCTGCTTTCAGCATATTAAAAGAGTAAATGGCCCATAAAGAACCCAAGTAAATGTTTGATGAATCATGAACTAATGAAAATTGATTTTAAAATATTTATTAAAGAGCACAAAAATAACGTTTTTATCTGATGTGTCTTAAGTCATTTGTATATGTGTGCATATGCATGTTATATTCTTTTAAGTAATTTTCTGTGTTTCATAATACTACAATTATTGTGCCTTCGAACTGCGATTGCACTTGGTTTAAAACCAGTTCAACTCAGTGTCTCTGAAATTATTTTTTCAGCTTTTCTTCTGCTACTGCTACTGCTAAGTCACTTCAGTCGTGTCCGACTCTGTGCGACCCCACAGACGGCAGCCCATCAGGCTCCCCCGTCCCTGGGATTCTCCAGGCAAGAACACTGGAGTGGGTTGCCATTTCCTTCTCCAATGCATAAAAGTGGAAAGTGAAAGTGAAGTCGCTCAGTCGTGTCCGACTCTTAGTGACCCCATGGACTGCAGCCCACTAGGGTCCTCTGTCCATGGGATTTTCCAGGCAAGAGTACTGGGGTGGGGTACCAAGCAGTACCATATTTCCCTACCACTTTGAGAGTTGCCATTGCTCTAGTTCTGCCTCTAAGTCATTTTATATCTCCAAGTCCATTTCTTCTGCCTTTAGAATTTGATTAATAGAATTTCTATTTGTTTAATAGGATCCTCCTGCATTAGCACTCCGTGGTGGCTCAGTTGGTAAAGAATTTGCCTGCCATGTGGGAGAACTGGGTTCGATCTCTGAGTCAGGAAGATACCTTGGAGAAGGAAATGGCAACCCACTCCAGTATTCTTGCTGGAGAATTCCATGGACAGAGGAACTTGGTGGGCTACAGTCCATGGGGTCACAAAGAGTTGGACACGACTGAGTGACTTTCACTTTCCTGCATTATGATTCTTTCCATGTTTATCATGATAGTTCTTCCACTAGAACTTCATGACAACCTAAGTTCTTTGAAAATCAGAGCCAAAGGCAAGGATCATAAATCTTTATTGAGGAAGTACAAGTTTAAGGTCAATGATGTGGTGGAAAAATGATAGTAAAACAAAGAGAGATAGAAAGCAATGAAATATAATGGGTTATTTCACTAACCACCCTTTTTAGCCAGCTGTAGAAAAAAAGAATACTCAGTAGGTGTGTTCTTCTGGCATGCAGAACTGTTTTACAGTGATTGCAAGGGAAAAACCATAATTGAACATATCAACCAAAGGGACAAAGAAAGGGATAAGTATCTACCTAGCACCTTATGACTCCCACTTCCCCTTAGTCAGAGTTTCCCCATAGAAAGTTAACATTCCTCACTTTTGTGTTGCACTGTCTGGCTGTGCAGAAAGCAGGCAGTGTGACATTGTATTGAAACCCAGAAATGACTTGACACAGATGAGTTCAGCATGTGGGAAATTAGGACAACTCAAGCCCCAAATATGAAAATCTGACTCAAGCCTCCTCTGAGAACTAGCCAGGGCACCAGCTAAGTCACAGGTGGTCTGCAAGGAGGATGAATTCTTTAGAATTAGGCCACTGAATCTGAAAAGGGGTGCAAAACTACCAATTTCGGTTGTCGTCAGCTTTTCGCATCTTCTAGGCATCTCCAGGAAAAAAAAAAAAAAAATGGCCTTTGAATCTTTTCTTGTTCCGAATTCTCTTATCATTGGTCCAAATATTTGTGCTCTCACTTTCAGTCAATATGCTCATTATCTGTACTGAGCATACAGATAATGCCTCTGCCCATTATCTGTATTCTGTGGTGCCTCTATGCTCTCTGCATCAGCTTCAGCTCCCTTTTGTTTTTCTTGCTTTAGTATCCACAGCTGGTCAATCCCGGATTGCTTTTGTTTGGAATTCTAGCCAGTCACTCAGGAAAATCTCTAACACTTCTTTGTCTGTCTCCATTTCTGGGTTGCTCTGTAATACCCTATGATGTGACAAAAGCATGCAAATGAATGTCAAGCAAATTCATATTATTTTAAGCTTAGCTGTATCTTCACTGCTGTCCTTGAAGCCTTTATTTATCTCAAATGCACTCTCTATCACATTTTCACCACCAACTTTTGAAACATTTATATTTATCTAACCTCCAAATTTTAATTTGTCATCTCACTTTTTATAGATTATTAAATTTACTGATTTATTAGTTCAAGAGCATTCAAGATTAGCTCATTTGCATTTGAAAAGCTTGTTTGAGTTCTAAGGTTAATGTTACTGATGCCAGGATTTTTATCCTGAGTTTCCTCCTCTAGAATCTTGCTTCAATACTGTGCCACTCTTACCTTCACGCTGTCCACTTTTCTTTATCCATCTTCTTAAGCTACTAGCAGAGGTCTTCTCTATCCTGAAATTGAGGCACACAAGAGGGAAGTGAAATGAAGCAGTTAGTTATTCTTTCATTTTTTTCAGCTGTAACCTAATAGATTATAGCCAAAGAACTGATGCTTTTGAATTGTGGTACTAGAGAAGACTCTTGAGAGTCCCTTGGACAGCAAGGAAATCAACCCAGTCAATCCTAAAGGAAAATCAACCCTGAATAGTCATTGGAAGAACTGATGCTGAAGCTGTAATACTTTGGCCTCCTGATGTGAAGAACCGACTTATTGGAGAAAACCCTCATGCTGGGAAAGATTAAGGGCAGGGAGAGAAGGGAACAACAGAGAATGAGAAGGTTGGATGATATCACTCAATGGACATGAATTTAAGCAAGCTCTGGGAGATAGTAAAGGACAGGGAAGCCTGGTAGGCTGCAGTCCATGGGATTACAATGAATTAGACACAACTCAGCAAGTGAACAGTAGCAACGGTAACCTAGTAGAGTTTTAGTTGTATGGTAAAAGCAGTGTTTCCAGTGATAGCATCTGCTTTTAGAGATACTTAGATAAGACATAGTTTGGGGATTAAAAATGAAGTACAAACTTTAGCTCTTGCTCTGCTTTTAGAGATACTTAGATAAGACATAGTTTGGGGATAAAAAATGAAGTACAGACTTTAGCTCTTGCTGTGAGAATTCTTTCAGCTGACTAAACCCTAAATTGCATATTCAGGCTTCAGCACTAAAAGTGATTTGAAAAAAAAATGACTAGAACTTGACTGGGAACTATAGTTCTGGTAAATAAGCTCATATTCCTTTAGACAAAACTGGATTAGTGAAGTTGCAAACTTAGTAGTATGCAATTGCAATATTCCTTTCCTTACACTTGATTAATTAGCATTCATCTTGATAATTAAACCATACTTCCTGGCTCATTAATTGCTGTAAAATGATGAAGCACTTCAGAAATACTCTTTTGTTGAGCTCTGTGGACCCATTCCCTAGTGAAACAATTATAATTGGTGAAAATCGAGAAAAACAACCATTTGAAGTATGTGGAAATTGTTCTAGAGCAAACATGCAGCTAAAGAAGTGCTTAGAGGAAATTTTACCTATAAAAGCTTTTATTTAAAATAAAATAGCAAAATAACTCTCCATGTTAAGAAACTGGAAAAAAAAAAAAAAAAAAAGGAGAAACTATAACCACAACAAGGAAAAGGAAATTAAAAATGGTAGAGTGGAAAGAAACAAAATGGAAAAGAGAAAATCAACAAAACCAAATTTCAAAATCTTTGAAAACATCAATATATTGATAAGTCATTACTTGGCCTACAGAAAAAGAAAGGTGAGAGAAAAATTACTAAAGTCAGAAAGAAAAAAGAGAGGACTTCACTACTACTTTACAGAATTTGTTTTTAATTACAAGGGATACCTTTGAATTACTGTACACTGACAAATGAGACAACATACATGAAACATACAAGTTTCTAGAAAGATACAAACTACCGAAAGTAACCCAAGAGGTAGGAAATCTGACTGTACTTCTGAGAAAAGAGATTGATCCTTTAAAAGTTGTATCTAACAAAAAGCCTATGCCTCTAAATGGCTTCACAGGTGAATTCTACCAAACTTTTAAGGAATTAATACCAGCTCCACACAAATTCTTTCAAAAGTAGACGAGAAAGTCCTATTTCCCAGTTTTGTCTGTGTGGCCAGTGATAATACTAAAACCAGACAAGATCTTGTGAGAAAAGGAAATTATAGATCAATATTTCCTATAGAGAAGAGGAATCCACAACAAAGTGTTAACAGACTTAATCCCGCAATATACAAAAAGAATAAAGATTATACAGCAAGGCCAAATGGAACTTATTCCAGGAATTCATGGTTAGTTTAGCACACACAAAAATTAGACCTTTTATAGGACAAAAATCACACAATCAACTCAATAGACATAGAAAAAGCTTTTGATAAACCAAATACCCTTTCATGATACAAGCACACAACAAACTAAGAGAGGGAACTTCTGTAGACTTACAAAAGACACATAATGAAAAACCCACAGCTAACATCATACTTGATGGTGAACACCAGAAAACTATCCTCCTAAGATCAGGAATAAAACAAGAATATGTACTCTCTCCACTTTTGTCAAACGCTGAACTGCGTGTTCTATCCAAGGCAATTATAAAAGGTATCTAGTTACAAAAATAAAAAAATAAAACTCTCTTTATGAACAGATAACACAATCTTGTATATAAACAATTCTAAGTAATTTGAAAAATACTGGAAGAATGAACACAAGTTCAGTAAGGTTCCAAGATACAAGATCAATATACAAAAATTGGTTTATTTTAAATACACAATAACAATTTGAAAATGATATGAAAATAATTCAATTTACAACAGCATCCAAAAGAACAATATACCTAAGATTTGAATGATGCTAAAGCTGAAACTCCAGTATTTTGGCCACCTCATGCGAAGAGCTGACTCATTGGAGAAGACTCTGATGCTGGGAGGGATTGAGGGCAGGAGGAGAAGGGGACGACAGAGGATGAGATGGCTGGATGGCATCACTGACTCGATGGATGCGAGTCTGAGTGACCTCCGGGAGCTGGTGATGGACAGGGAGGCCTGGCGTGCTGCGGTTCATGGGGTCGCAAAGAGTCGGACACGACTGAGCGACTGATCTGATCTCTGATAGACAAAACTACTACAAAACACTGAAAGAAACTGAAGATAATAGATAAATAAATGGAAAGACATTCCATATTCATGAATTTGTTGTTGTTCAGTCACTAAGTCATATTCAACTCTTTGCAACCCCATGGACTGCAGCACGTCAGGCTTCCCTGTCCTTCTCTATCTCCCATAGTTTGCTCAAACTCATGTCCATTGAGTCAGTGTTGCCATCCGACCATCTTATCCCCCCTCCCCTGACCTTGCCTCGAATCTTTCTCAGCATCAGTCTTTTCTGATTAATTGACTCTTCACATCAGGTGGCTAAAGAATTGAAGCTTCAGCATCAGTTCTTCTAATGACTATTCAGGGTTGTTCCTTTAGGATTGACTAGTTTGATCTCCTTACCATACAAGGGACTCTCAAGAAGTCTTCTCAAGTACAATTCGAAAGCATCAGTTCTTCAGCACTCAGCCTTCTTTATGGTCCAACTCTCATATCCTTACATGTTTACTGGGAAAACTTAATACTGTTAAGATGACAGTATTCTCTGGGTTAGTTTCCTATGGTGGCTTAAAACTACAGAAACGCATTCTCTCACAAATTTAGAGTCCAGTAGTTTAAAATCAAGGTGTTGACGGAACAGCACTCCTTCTGAAGTCTATAGAAGACAATCCTTCTTTTTCTCTTCTTTTCTTTGCCTTTTGCTCCAGGCAACTCAGGGCTTGTGGTTACACAACTCTAATATCTATTTACATCTTCATATGTCCTTCATTTCTGAATGGCTGTGTCTTTTCTATGTATTATAAAGAGTATTTGTGATTGTATTAAAGGCCCACCTGGATAATCCAGGATGATATTATCTCAAGATCCTTAATTCTATCCGTAAATATCCTTTTTTACCAAGTAAAATCTCGCTCACAGATTCTTGGGCTAGAACATGCTAGGTGATGCTGTCATGGCTGCAGTCACCATCCACAGACCACTTGTTACTCTCCCTAAATGAATCAATAGATAGAACATAATCCCTATACATCTGGTTTCTTTTTCAGAAAATCGACAAGATCATCCTAAATTTCATATAAGAAACAAGGGACTTTGTATAGCCAAAACAGTTTTAAAGTTGCAGAATAAAATTGGCAGATCCATGCTTCCTAATTTCAAAGCTTATGGTAAAACTGTAGTAATCAGGGCAGTGTGGTACTTGCAAAAAGTCCAACATATAGATCAATGGAATAGAATATAGAGTCTAGAAATGAACTCATATATTTGCAGTGAAACTTTTTGCAATAAGGGTGCTGCAAGAGTTCAATGAGGAAATGGGAATCTTTCAACAAATAGTGTGAGAACAGCTGGATATTTACATATAAAGAATGAAATTAGACCCCTACCTCATACAATACACAAAAATGACTCATAATGGCCTGTAGACATAAATGTAAGAGCTAAAACTATCTGATCAGATCAGTCGCTCAGTCATGTCCGACTCTTTGTGACCCCATGAATCGCAGCACGCCAGGCCTCCCTGTCCATCACCAACTCCCAGAGTTCACTCAGACTCACATCCATCGAGTCAGTGATGCCATCCAGCCATCTCATCCTCTGTCGTCCCCTTCTCCTCCTGCCCCCAATCCCTCCCAGCATCAGAGTCTTTTCCAATGACTCAACTCTTCGCATGAGGTGGCCAAAGTACTGGAGTTTCAGCTTTAGCATCAGTCCTTCCAAAGAAATCCCAGGGCTGATCTCCTTCAGAATGGACCGGTTGGATCTCCTTGCAGTCCAAGGGATTCTCAAGAGTCTTCTCCAACACCACAGTTCAAAAGCATCAATTCGATACTGGATGCTTGAGGATGGTGCACTGGGATGACCCAGAGGGATGATATGGGGAGGGAGGAGGGTTCAGGATGGGGGAAAAAAAAAAAAAAAAAAGCATCAATTCTTCGGCGCTCAGCCTTCTTCACAGTCCAACTCTCACATCCATACAAGCTATAAAACTCTTAAGCTTAGGAGTAAATTTTCTTGATTTAGGATTAGGTAATGGTTTCTTAATTATGACCATAAATGTACAAATAACAAGAAGGTAAATTGGACATCATCAAAGTTAAAAATTTTGTGCCTTAAAGGACACTATCAAGATAACAAGAAGACAACCCCTTGAAGAAGGAAAATACTTGTCTTCCAAATATCTGAAGAGGTACTTGTATCCAGAATATGTAGAATTCTTAGAACTCAATGTAAAAGACTCTCCAATTAAGAATGGACAAAGTATTTTTCATTTTTAATCTAATGAAAAAATGTATAGCCAATGAACACATAAAAAATGATCAACATTATTAACTGTGGAACAATGCAAATTAAAACTACAATGAGATACCACTTGAGCCCACTTCAACTGTCATAACCATAAGGACAGGAGTTAGTGTTGGTAAGACTGAGAAATTAGACCCTTCATATGTAGCTGTGGAGAAGGCAATGGCACCCCACTTCTTGCCTGGAAAATCCCATGGACGGAGGAGCCTGCTAGGCTGCAGTCCATGGGGTCGCTAAGAGTACGACACGACTAAACGACTTCACTTTCACTTTTCACTTTCATGCACTGAGAAGAAAATGGCAACCCACTCCAGTGTTCTTGCCTGGAGAATCCCAGGGACAGGGGAGCCTGGTGGGCTGCCGTCTATGGGGTCGCATAGAGTCAGACACGACTGAGCAACTTAGCAGCATGTAGCTGTGAAACTGTGAAAATGGTATATAACCTGTTTGGAAAACAATTTTTCAGTTCTTCAAAATGTTAACTATAGTATGTGCTTCAGTCTGTTCAGTTCAATCTCTCAGTTGTGTCTGACTCTTTGTGACCCCATGAATTGCAGCATGCCAGGCCTCCCTGTCCATCACCATCTCCTGGAGTTCACTCAAACTCACATCCATCGATTCAGTGATGCCATCCAGCCATCTCATCCTCTGTTGTCCCCTTTTCCTTCTGCCCCCAATCCCTCCCAACATCAGAGTCTTTTCCAATGAGTCAACTCTTCACATGAGGTGGCCAAAGTACTGGAGTTTCAGCTTTAGCATCATTCCTTCCAAAGAAATCCCAGGGCTGATCTCTTTTAGAATGGACTGGTTGGATCTCCTTGCAGTCCAAGGGACTCTCAAGAGTCTTCTCCAACACCACAGTTCAAAAGCATCAATTCTTCGGCACTCAACTTTCTTCACAGTCCAACTCTCGCATCCATACATGACCACTGGAAAAACCATACCCTTTACTAGACAGACCTTTGTTGGCAAAGTAATGTCTCTGCTTTTGAATATGATATCTAGGTTGGTCATAACTTTTCTTCCAAGGAGTAAGCATCTTTTAATTTCATGGCTGCAAGTCACTATGCACAGTGATTTTGGAGCCCCCAAAAATGAAGTCTGACACTGTTTCCACTGTTTCCCCATCTATTTCCCATGAAGTGATAGGACCAGATGCCATGATCTTCGTTTTCTGAATGTTGAGCTTTAGGCCAACTTTTTCACTCTCCTCTTTCACTTTTATCAAGAGGCTTTTAGTTCCTCTTCACTTTCTGCCATAAGGGTTGTGTCATCTTCATATCTGAGGTTATTGATATTTCTCCTGGCAATCTTGATTCCAGCTTGTCCTTCTTCCAGCGCAGCATTTCTCATGATGTACTCTGCATAGAAGTTAAATAAGCAGGGTGACAATATACAGCCTTGACATACTCCTTTTCCTATTTGGATCCAGTCTGTTGTTCCATGTCCAGTTCTAACTGTTGCTTCCTGACCTGCATATAGGTTTCTCAAGAGGCAGGTCTGGTGGTCTGGTATTCCCATCTGCATATGACCCAGCAATTAAACTGGTAGGCCTATACATAATAGGCCTATACATAAATAGACATATCCACATAAAAACTTGTACATAAATGTTCCTAGAAGCATTATGCATGATAGTAAAAAAGTGGAAACAATCTAAATCTCCATCATGTAATGAATGGATGTTTTATATCCAGATGATGAAATATTGTTGTCTTAGTTGCTCAGTCGTGTCCGACTCTTTGAGACATCATGGATCATAGACTGCCAGGCTCCTTTGTCCGTGGGGTTCTCTAGGCAAGAATACTGGAGTGGGTTGCAATTCCCTTCTCTAGGGGATCTTCCTGACCTAGGGATCGAATCTCTTCTATACTGCAGGCAGTTTCTTTACCATCTGAGCCACCAGGGAAGCCCATGATGAAATATTATTGGGGCATAAAAAGGAATGACTATAATATGGATGAACTTTGTCACCATGCTGAGTGAAAACATTATGTTAAGTGGAAGAAACTAGTCACAAAGTACTATATATTGCATAATTCTAATTATTTGAAATGTCAAGAATCATATCTCTGCCTTTTGACTAAGATGAAATGAAACATCAACAATAGGAAAATTTTATTTTATTTTTCAGTAGAAGGAAGGATTTATTACTTGCAAGTAAAAAGAACACAAAGGATCTTTCCCAAGGCAGTTTCTCTAGACAAGAAAATTGGGGATATTTTAAATTAAGGTGTATACATGTTCATGAAGGTTTGGACAGTGTGTGCACATTCATGAAGGGGCTTGAGCAAGAAAATTCAGCATAGAACGGGGACAGAGGTTGACAGGTCAAGACAGTTGATTGAAGTGCCAGAGTTCAAAAAAGGTCAGCATTTCTTAGGTTCTAGTTGATCTGGTGGTTGAACACTTCAGGCTAATGTCTACCAACAATAATTGAATTTTAAAAGGCAGAACATAGACTAGTGGTTAACAGGGATTAGAGCCTCTAGGGGATGGGATGTGACTGGTAAAGGGAACAGTGTTTATTATGAGGTGATAGAAATGTGCTAAATTTAGATTGTTGTGATAGTTGTACAACTCCTTGATACTAAGTCTTTGAATATTATATTCCTAAAATGGGTGACTTTTATGGCTTGTGAATTTATGTCAATAAAGCTGCTTTTTTTTTTCCTAAATAGGGTAACCACTAAAACAAATATGAGTATACAACTTGCAAACTAGTAGAGGGGACAAAAACTCCAACCAGTGTAACATAAATCAATAGGAAATAAAAATAAAGAGAGGAAAACAGGGAAATGAAATGTATGTAATAGGATAGTAGAAATAAATGTGAGCATATTAATAATAATATTAGAAGTAAGCAGAATGAACTCATTAATAAGGCAGTATTGTTTTACTGGATTTAAAAAACCCAACTATCTGATATACAATGGAGATATCTAAAGCCTAATGGTATAGAAAAGTTGAAAGTAAAAGACAGCAAAATATATACCAAGTATACATATTAAGCAGAGAAATATACTGTTCAAATGACATCAGGAAGAAATAGTCTTAAGAAAGCAAGAATTATTAGAGAGAGACTATATCATATATAATGAAAAGCTTAATTTTACCCAGAAAATGTCCATGGGATTCTCCAAGCCAGAATGCTGGAGTGGATTGCCGTTTGCTCCTTCAGGGAAATTCATATAAACACAATAACAAATCCCTGAAATATATAAAGCAAAAACTCATAGAATTACTTGCACAAATTGAAAAACCACCATCATAGTAGAGAGTTTAACAAAAATGTTTTATAAGTCATGCAAAGATAAATAATGGTCCATAAGGCAAGTCTCAATAGAATTAATTTAACAAAAAAACCCAGCACTGTAGATTGAATGTTTTACCGATTTTATATAGTAAATAATAATCATAACATAAAGAAGTTATGTTTAAGGTATATTTATATCTGATTGAGGATCTCCGTTTGCCTGTTTCTTATTTTACCATTTATTGTCATAATTTATATAGTGTGGAAAGAGCTAGTGTTTATCAAATGCCTAGTAGATGCCAAGTGTTTACTGTAATCCTCACAACAATCTCATAAGAATAACTACTATCTTTATTTGTCTATGTGAAAATAGATACTCAGGAAAACTAAGTGATTTCCTTAAGGTCTGATAAGTGATGGAGGTCACGTATGAACTCAGATTTGTCTGATGGAGTCCTGTACTTGGGCTTCCCAGGTGGTGTTAATGGTAGAGAACCTGCCTGCTAATGCAGGAGACATAAGAGATGCTGGTTCGATTCCTGGGTTGGGAAGATGCCCTGGAGAAGGGAATAGCAACCTACTCCAGTACTCTTGCCTGGAGAATCCCATGGACAGAGGAGCCTGGCAGGCTATAGTCCATGGGGTTGCAAAGAGTTGGACATGACTGAAGTGACTTAGCATGCATAGTCCTGTACTAAGTTCAACTAGGTGTCTGACTGCTCACTTGAAACTAGACAATGAATTTTGAGCATGGGTAAGTGTACATAATCCTGTTCTAAGATAAATTCATGTCTACTTCATTTCTTCTTTCTTCCTTCTCTTTCTATTTATATAAACTCTGAATTGCTGCCCCCCCAAAAATACAGACTTGACATTGTGTAAATCAGTATAAATTATTTGCTGCAGTTTTAGTCCAGAAGAAAATACAAAGTTCACCTTAGCAATATCATATGAATAAGATATTATTGCTTTTTAATATGGAGAGTTGATCTTATTTTTATTAAGGGATGGTATGTAAATGAGTAGAAAATTTGAGAGGCAAAAAGGAGAGACATTAGTGTTCTTAAAAAAATAGGTATATCTTGCAGATGAGGTACAATAACCAGCATTTACTTAGCTAGTTGCCATTTAGTTGCTAAGTACTTTCTGACTCTTTGAGACTCCATGGATTGTAGCCTGCCAGGGTCTTCTGTCCATGGGATTTTTCAAGCAAGAATACTGGAGTGGGTTGCCATTTCCCTCTCCAGAGATTCTTCCTGACCCAGGGATTGAACCTGTGTCTCTCTATTGGTAGGTGGGTTATTTTCTGCTGAGCCACCAGGGAAGCCCCAAGGCTTTAAAGATGATTTCATTTATATGTCCCATCAATCCTATGAAAAAGCTACAGTTATTTTCACATTTTATAAATGAGAAAACTGAGGCTCAGAGCAGTTCAATGACTTTACCTAGTGTTTCACTGATAGTAATTGATGAACACGAGTCTATATCCATAATCACATGTAGAAGGATGTGAATATCTACTAATGCAAACAGTTCTTTGGTGTGATAGCAAACTTTCAGTCTGTTTTGTTGTTCAGTCCCTAAGTTGTGTCCGACTCTGGTACCTCATGACCTGCATGCCGGGCTTCCCTGTCCTTCACTATCTCCCTGAGTTTGCTCAAACTCGTGTCCACTGAGTCTGTGATGCCGTCCAACCTTCTCATCCTCCGTTGCCCTCTCCTCCTCCTGCCTTCAGTCTTTCTCAGAATCAGGTCATCTGCATATCTGAGGTTGTTGATATTTCTCTCAGCAATCTTGATTCCAGCTCGTGATTCATCCAGCCTTGCATTTGGCATGATGTACTCTGCATTTAAGTTAGATAAGCAGGGTGACAGTAAATAGCCTTGACATACTCCTTTCCCAATTTTGAACTAATCTGTTGTTCCATGTCCGGTTCTGACTGTTACTTCTTATCCTGCATACAGGCTTCTCAGGAGAAGGTAAGGTGATTTGGTATTTCTATCTCTTTAAGATTTTTCCACCGTTTTTTGAGACCCACACAGTCACTTTATTATAGTCAATGAAGCAGAAATACATGATTTTTTGGAATTCCCTTGCTTTTTACTATGATTTAGTGGATGCGACAATTTGGTCTCTGGTTCCTCTTTCTTTACTAAATCCAGCTTGTATATACGGAAGTTCTTGTTTCACGTACTGCTATAGCTTAGCCTGAAGGATTTTGAGCATAATCTTGCTAACCTGTGAAATGAGTGAAATGAATGCAACTGTGTGACAGCTTGGACATTGGCATTGCCTTTCTTTGGGATTGGAATGAAAACTGACCTTTGCAGCCCTGTGGCTTTCCAAATTTGATGGCGTATTAAGTGCAGCACTTTAACAGCAACATGTTTTAAAATTTGAAATAGCTCAGGTGGAATTACATGATAACTTTTATTCACTTTTTTTAGATTTGAAAGCAAGATGCCTACCTTTATTTTACTCAACCAATTTATTGGACAACTGTGAATTTTAGCAGGTTTTATTAGAGAGGATGATTATGACAAGATGCATGTAAAAATTGATTATGTTTCTGTTTGCTAGAAAAATTCCAAATTTTTAGTCTTAAGTGATCCAGAGATTTAGGAAAGACTGTCCAAATGAGGGGATTTGGTCTGAGTTAGGAAAACCAACCCAAAAGCCAAAGTTGAGGGGAACTGATGTTTGAAATGACAAAGGCAGACATCCTGAGGTATAAGGGTAGTTTATAGGAAATAGGGGAATTAAAGCTGGGCCAAGAAGTTGAATATTGACTAGCACTGTACTAGAATAAACTGACTTGGTAGGATAAACAGAAACATTTTCATTTCATTTGTAGCTGAAAGTTTTCTGCCTAGCTAGCTCAAAGTCCAGATTCCAAGAACTAAAGATGAAATCAAATACTTTGAGTTAGGGGGCTTCCCTGGGGCCTCAGTGATAAAGAATCTACCTGCCAATGAGGAGACATGGGTTTGATTCCTGGGTTGGGAAGATCCTCTAGAGAAGAAAATGGCAACCATACTCCAGCATTCTTGCTTGGGAAATCCCATGGACAGAGGAGCCTTGTGGGCTACAGTCCATGGGGTTGCAAAAGTGTCAGAAATGACTTAGCCACTAAACAGCAACCTTGAGCTAGAGATGAAGTGTGAGAGGGGTTACGGCCACTGGAACATGTATTAATAACAGATGTTCTTAAGTCACATCTGTAGAACATAGAAGAAAATCTCCTATTGGGTGCCTGTAGCCCAGCTTGTTTCTTTCTAGGGTCTTTACCCATGGACTACATCCACTATAGGAAAACTAGCTATGAAAAATTCCATGTTTTCCCCCTTTTCCGTATTTGAGATAAAATTCTCATTTTATCTTTAGCTTTAATATATGAGGTAATAAGCTTCTCTCATGTCAAATACTTTGACAATCCAGCAGTGTTTTCTCAAGCTGTTACAGTGTAATTGCAATGTAGTCTATGGAATTAAAAATCCAAAGGACTCAGACAGATGTGACACAGATGAAAAAGGGTTTCCTGTCATTATTTTATCTTTTCAGTTAAAAAAAAATCAAATTAAATCATTGGATTTTCATTTGCATTAATTTGTATTTTGGAGATGTGGTCACTGTTTATGGAAGTCCAGCACTATGTTAAATGCACAACGTGGTAAGTGAAATATCACTTATAACCATTGGAATGACTATTATCAAAAAAAGCAAGAACAGGTGTTCACAAGGATGTAGAGAAAAGGGAACCATCCTTTTCTTGGCATCCTTACGTGCCATGGATAGTGGCAGGGTAAGTTGTTGTAACCACTGTGGAAAACAGTATGGAGATTCCTCAAAAAATTAAGAGTAGAACTGCCATTTGATTTAGCAATTTCACTTCTGGATATTTATCCTAATGATAGGGAAACATTAATCCAAAAAGACAATGCGGTCCCTTGTTCACTGCATCATTGTTAGAATAGCCAACATATGGGAACAACTTACATTGCCCATCAACAGATACATGGATGAAGATGATGTAATACACATACATGCACATACTTATCACAACAAAATAGTTGTGATACTACTCAGCTATAAAAAGATGAAGTTTTGCCATTTGCAACAAAATGGATGGGCCTTATGCCCACCCTCCATGAATAGAGGGCATTGTGCTAAGTAAAATAGGTCAGACTGAGAATGACAAATACCGTAAGATTTTACTTATATATGGAAAAAAGGAAACAAAAAAATGAACAAGCCTGTAGATACAGAAGCAGAGCAGTGGTTATCAGAAGGGAAGGGCCATGGGGAAAAGTAAAATGGTAAAGGAGATCAACTGTCAAGTGACAGATGGAAACTAAATGTTTGGTGCTGATCACGCTGTACGGTATATAGACACGGGGATAGAGTGTGCGTGTGAAATTTATAAAATGTTAAAACCATTGTTATCAATAAAAAATGAATGTAAAAAAATTAAATGAATAATTTCAAAAAATATTCTACCAGAGCGAGTGAAAGAGACTTTGAAGTTCCCAATATTGTTCAACGTGTGTTTATTTACATTTCTTACAATGCCCAGAAAAATATGTTTTCTGTAGTTTGTGTCCATAAAATATTAGTTCATTTTTCATAGCAGTTTCATTTTAAGTTCTTGCCCAAACTTCAGGGAACTCAGGATCAACTTGCCTTTGCGAGATAGAAACTCCACTTGTAACTGAAAAGTGACTGGTTCTTGTGAGTTGATGCCATAAAGACCCACACATAATTGTTAATAATGTGGGTGCACCTATTTATAAATGATAGGCATAAAAAAGTCTCAGTTATGTTCATGTTTTACCAAGTAAGATATGGGGACAGTTTGTTATATTCTAAAGAGACTACTTTGTCTCATTTTGTTGCAAAATGACTTTGCCGACAGTGAGAGTGAAAGATGTTTTATTCTTACTGACTCTCAAGTTTGCTGTAAATCACGTGGTTTCTTTCTTAGAAGCAGAGAGAAACTATGAGCGGGAAAGAACCTTAGAAATGAACCTTAGACTTGCTATTTTACAGACTAAGGAATGGTATGCCAGAGAATTGAAGCGACTTCCCAAGGTAACAGATTTCCTGGCTAAGCCAGAACTGAAATCAATATTTGCCTTATTCTGCCTCCAGTGTTATTTTCCCACTATATACAGTCCTATTTTGCATATATTATGTCAGTTACCAAAAAAAAAAAAAAAAAAAGAAGACTGAAGTCCAGTTGGTTATTTGATATGTTAGCCTGTTGTGAGTGTTGCAAAATCTTCCATTTTGTATATTACATAGGTGATGGTTACTGTATTCTATGGTGTCTAGTTGATGAAGACAATAAGGATAGCGTACCTTTCTAGTCTTTGTATCAGAATATATTGATTTTATTCCAAACAGCTTGATTCTATTTTAGGAACACCTCCAGCCCAGTGTTTCTCATGATGTACTCTGCATATAAGTTAAATAAGCAGGGGGACAATATACAGCCTTGACGTACTCCTTTTCCTATTTGGAACCAGTCTATTGTTCCATGTCCAGTTCTAACTGTTGCTTCCTGAACTGCATATAGGTTTCTCAAGAGGCAGGTCAGGTGGTCTGGTATTCCCATCTCTTTCAGAATTTTCCAGTTTATGGTGATCTACACAGTCAAAGGCTTTGGCATAGTCAATAAAGCAGAAATAGATGTTTTCCTGGAACTCTCTTGTTTTTTCGATGATCCAGCAGATGTTGACAATTTGTTCTCTGGTTCCTCTGCCTTTTCTAAAACCAGCTTGAACATCTGGAAGTTCACGGTTCACGTATTGCTGAAGCCTGGCTTGGAGAATTTTGAGCATTACTTTACTAGCGTGTGAGATGAGTGCAATTGTGTGGTAGTTTGAGCATTCTTTGGTGTTTCCTTTCTTTGGGATTGGAATGAAAACTGACCTTTTCCAGTCCTATGGCCACTGCTGAGTTTTCCAAATTTGCTGGCCTGTTGAGTGCAGCACTTTCACAGCATCATCTTTCAGGATTTGGAATGGCTCAACTGGAATTCCATCACCTCCACTAGCTTTGTTTGTAGAGATGCTTCCCAAGGCCCACTTGACTTCACATTCCAGGATGTCTGGCTCTAGGTGAGTGATCACACCATCGTGATTATCTGGGTCATAATTTAACTTATATGCAGAGTACATCATGGGGAATGCTGGGCCGGAGGAAGCACAAGCTAGAATCAAGATTGCCGGGAGAAATATCAATAACCTCAGATGACACCACCTTTATGGCAGAAAGGGAAGAAGAACTAAAGAGCCTCTTGATGAAAGTGAAAGAAGAGACTGAAGAAAATGGCTTAAAGCTCAACATTCAGAAAACGAAGATCATGGCATCTGGTCCCATCACTTCATGGCAAATAGATGGGAAAACAGTGGAAACAGTGGCTGACTTTATTTTCTTGGTCTCCAAAATCATTGCAGAAGGCGATTGCAGCCATGAAATTTAAAGACGCTTACTTCTTGAAAGGAAAGTTATGACCAACCTAGATAGCATATTAAAAAGGAAAGACATTACTTTGCCAGCAAAGGTCCATCTAGTCAAGGCTATGGTTTTTCCTGTGGTCATGTATGGATGTGAGAGTTGGACTATAAAGAAAGCTGAGTGCTGAAGAATTGATGCTTTTTAACTGTGTTGTTGGAGAAGACTCTTGAGAGTCGATTGGAGTCCAAGGAGATTCAACCAATCCATCCTAAAGGAGATCAGTCCTGGGTTTTCATTGGAAGGACTGATGTTGAAGCTGAAACTGCAATACTTTGACCACCTGATGTGAAGAGCTGACTCATTGGAAAAGACCCTGATGCTGAGAAAGACTGAGGGCAGGAGGAGAAGGGGACGGCAGAGGATGAGATGATTGGATGCCAATCACCGACTCAATGGACATGGGTTTGGGTAGACTCCTGGAGTTGGTGATGGACAGGGAGGCTTGGCATGCTGCTGTTCATGGGGTCCCAGAGTCGGACACTACTGAGCAACTGATCTGAACTGTGAATTCCATAACCAATCAGTTTTTCCTTTTATGACTTGCTGCTGGAAAGTTAAAAGCTAATGAGTGGCCCCATTCTATTCGTGCAAAGAGTGCTGTGTAACAAATTGTTCTGTTGCTTTTATCTTTAGATATGACTCTATTGTTGTTTTTTTAAATTTTATTTTATTTAACTTTACCATATTGTATTGGTTTTGTCATATATCAAAATGAATCTGCCACCAGTATACATGTGTTCCCCATCCTGAACCCTCCTCCCTCCTCCCTCCCCGTACCATCCCTCTGCGTCGTCCCAGTGCACCAGCCCCAAGAATCCATTATCGTGCATCGAACCTGGACTGGCAACTCGTTTCATATATGATATTATACATGTTTCAATGCCATTCTCCCAAATAATCCCACCCTCTCCCTCTCCCAGAGTCCAAAAGTCTGTTCTATACATCAGTGTCTCTTTTGCTGTCTCGTATACAGGGTTATTGTTACCATCTTTCTAAATTCCATATATATGCGTTAGTATACTGTATTGGTGTTTTTCTTTCTGGCTTACTTCACTCTGTATAATAGGCTCCAGTTTCATCCACCTCATTAGAACTGATTCAAATGTATTCTTTTTAATGGCTGAGTAATACTCCATTGTGTATATGTGCCACAGCTTTCTTATCCATTCATCTGCTAATGGACATCTAGGTTGCTTCCAAGTCCTGGCTATTATAAACAGTGCTGCGATGAACATTGGGGTACACGTGTCTCTTTCAATTCTGGTTTCCTCAGTGTGTATGCCCAGCAGTGGGATTGTTGGATCATAAGGCAGTTCTATTCCCAGTTTTTTAAGGAATCTCCACTGTTCTCCATAGTGGCTGTACGCTGATTCTGTTTTATATCACTACCTTTTAATTTTTTTTCCCTCTCTTTTTTGTTTACACCTATTGCTCTTTTGCCTTACTGGAATTTGGTCCTGTCCAAAATGTTTTAAGACATTTGATGCATGTGAAAAGGACCTTGATATTTGGTCCTGTCCAAAACCATTCAGCATGGACAATGTCCAGCATGGACAACGTCCATGTGTTCATGGACATTTGTGACAGGCCAAATTTCAAGAACCTTTTGAGTGGACTGAATGTCTTATGTACATTTCAGACAGGACCAGATATCTGCTAACCTTAGTGTTACGTTGGGGTTTTTCTGGTTATTGAAACGTAAATCCTTTTTTTTGTTGTTGTTGCTATTAAGACAAATAGAAAGAAACATGTAGAGAATTAAATTAACTATGTAACTGTTTTACTGTGGATGAAGTTTCAGTATTTCTCCCATAGTTTATCTTGAATATATCTAGAGAGACTTTTCTAACTCAATTTGATGAGTTTACTCTCTCCAACCTTGGCCTAGTCTCATTTCGATAAATTTACATCATGGGGATGACATGAGGAAATTAGATTATTTTATGACTTGTTTACATAATTTTATTTGCCTGAACTACATCTGAACCTGAATTTAAACTTGCAGAAGAGAAGTAACTGATTTTCTGTAAAAGTCTTTCATGTAAATGTGAAGAGATGTTAATTATCAGGACTTGAAACATTCTTTTAACAAGGTAAAATGTTTGCTTTATTGGGGATTTCCTTGGAGTTGAGAAAGCTGTTTGTGTCGCAGGCCCATTTCTGAGAGAAGATCAATGAGATTGGCTTCAGCTTCAAAGAGTGCTCTTTTCCAAATATTTCACCTTTATTAGCAGGGAGGAATCACTCAAAGGGATAAAAATATGCTGTGGTTTACAGAGTAGCTCAGAATCTACTGACAATCATAGTTTATGTTTGCAATTTGTTCAGGGCCCAATAATCTGGTTTTGCTTGAGAGATGATTTGCTGTATAAAGGAACAGCTACTGTTTCGGATTATCCTATTCACAGGACTACATGACCTCAAGAGCGAAATATTTCATGGGTCCTTCCTGAGCTTCTTTCCTTGGGTGTTGTCATAAAATGTCGTAGCTCCATGAGCTCTTCCTTGGTCTGTCATACATGGTGATTTTATAACTGAAGAATCAGCGCATGCTTTAAGGCCAACAGGGGCAGAGATTTCAGGCTGACCTCTTTGGGGTTCCTTTTACCTCTCAATCTTGGCTCTCCACCTTCTGGCTGCCATAATTGTTTTGTGATAACTTCACACTACCGGCGTTTGTGGTTTACTTAGTTTATATAGTGATTTTCTGCAGGAAGATTAATCTAATTAATACAAGCGGCCATACCATAGCATATCATAGCATTTCTGTTTTAAAACCATACTTGTATATTTTCTATTTCAGGGACAGTAAATGTTTCCTCTCCTCCTTCCTGAACTTAAAATTAATGCTAATCCAGGTACAATAGCAAAATTTGATTTCTCTAAGCTTAGGAAATCAAAGCAATAAAGTTAAGTCATAAAAGTGCTCTCCTTGGCAAACTTTCTCCTGTCCAAATTGTTTTTAGTCAACTTATTAGCTGCTACTAGCTGGCCATGGCATCTCTCCAGCTTCACCCTTGGCTTAAGATTTGTTGTAAGCTGCCCTTTCTCTCTCACTTCAAAACTGAGGAGTCTCTGTCCCATATTGTCAACTCAAATTGCTCTTTTTCTGTCCTCTGAAGGGGTCTTCCCTTGTAGCTCAGTCGGTAAAGGGTCTGCCTGCAGTGTAGGAGACCTGGGTTCGATCCCTGGGTTGGGAAGATCCCCTGGAGTAGGAAATGGCAACCGACTCCAGTACCCTTGCCTGGAAAATCTCATGGACAGAGGAGCCTGGTGTGCTGCAGCCCACGGGGTCGCAAAGAGTCGGACACGACTGAGTGACTAACACACACACACGCACACACTCACTCTGAGAGCTTAGAGCACCTGATCCTGTTAAAACAGAGTGTGCTATTAAGTAGCCTTCTTTCTCTAATGTGCATGCATGGGTGTGTGCTCAGTTACTCAGTCGTGTCTGAGTGTGCGACCCCATGGACTGTAACCCACTAGGTTCCTCTGTCCATGGGATTTTATAGGCAAGAAAATGAGTCAGTTGCCATTTCCTCCTCCAGGGGATCTTTCCAACCCAGGGATCGAATGCACACCGTCTGCACTGCCGATGAGCCAACTATCTCTAAACTCCAGTCTTTATCTGCTTCTTCATTTTCTGTTTTTTTTTAAGAACTTTCTAAAATTCAGGACTTAGATGCCACTTGATACCTCTGAGGCGTTTCCCATTCCCCATAAGAAAGAGCCCAAACTCCTTAGACTGGTAAGGACCTTCGTGAGCTGGTCACATTCTACTTTTTCAGCTCCATTTTCAGGCTTACTTTTACCTGTATCAAAGCTTCAATGTCTCCAGATTTTTTTCATGGAACTTTTTTGAAGAAAATGTCATACCTTTTCTGCTTCTCTAGTTTGATCATGTTGTGCTTTTTTCCTTCCTCCTTGCTTTCCCAGAGGAAATTCTACTCACTGATCAAGGTCCACTGAAACATCATCTCTGCTATGAAACTTTATTCTCTTCCTTGCCAAGTTTCAGGGGCCCTGGAGAACTGTGATGATCCTGCCGTTGCTCTTTTTACATTTTAAAAACTTGATTAGAACAGATCAGTCGCTCAGTCGTGTCCAACTCTTTGCGACCCCATGAATCACAGCACGCCAGGCCTCCCTGTCCGTCACCAATTCCGGAGTTCACTGAGACTCAAGTCCATCAAGTCAGTGATGCCATCCAGCCATCTCATCCTCTGTCGTCCCCTTCTCCTCCTGACCCCAATCCCTCCCAGCATCAGAGTCTTTTCCAATGAGTCAACTCTTCACATGAGATGGTCAAAGTATTGGAGTTTCAGCTTTAGCATCATTCCTTCCAAAGAAATCCCAGGGCTGATCTCCTTCAGAATGGACTGGTTGCATCTCCTTGAAGTCCAAGGGACTCTCAAGAGTCTTCTCCAACACCACAGTTCAAAAGCATCAATTCTTCTGCGCTCAGCCTTCTTCACAGTCCAGCTCTCACATCCATACATGACCAGTGGAAAAACCATAGCCTCGATTAGATGAACCTTTGTTGGCAAAGTAATGTCTCTGCTTTTGAATATGCTATCTAGATTGGTCATAACTTTCCTTCCAAGGAGTAAGCATCTTTTAATTTCATGGCTGCAGTCACCATCTGCAGTGATCTTGGAGCCCAGAAAAATAAAGTCTGACACTGTTTCCACTGTTTCCCCATCTATTTCCCACAAAGTGATGGGACCAGATGCCATGATCTTCGTTTTCTGAATGTTGAGCTTTAAATCAACTTTTCCACTCTCCTCTTTCACTTTCATCAAGAGGCTCTTTAGTTCCTCTTCACTTTCTGCCATAAGGGTGGTGTCATCTGCATATCTGAGGTTATTGATATCTCTCCCGGCAATCTTGATTCCAGCTTGTGTTTCTTCCAGTCCAGCGTTTCTCATGATGTACTGTGCATATAATTTAAATAAACAGGGTGACAATATACAGCCTTGAAGTACTCCTTTTCCTATTTGGAACCAGTCTGTTGTTCCATGACCAGTTCTAACTGTTGCTTCCTAAACTGCATACAAATTTCTCAAGAGGCAGATCAGGTGGTCTGGTATTCCCATCTCTTTCAGAATTTTCCACAGTTTATTGTGATCCACACAGTCAAAGGCTTTGGCATAGTCAATAAACAGAAATAGATGCTTTTCTGGAACTCTCTTGCTTTTTCTATGATCCAGCAGATGTTGGCAATTTGTTCTCTGGTTCCTCTGCCTTTTCTAAATCCAGCTTGAACATCAGGAAGTTCACAGTTCATATATTGCTGAAGCCTGGCTTGGAGAATTTTGAGCATTACTTTACTAGCGTGTGAGATGAGTGTAATTGTGTGGTAGTTTGAGCATTTTTTGGCATTGCCTTTCTTGGGATTGTAATGAAAACTGACCTTTTCCAATCCTGTGGCCACTGCTGAGTTTTCCAAATTTGCTGGCATATTGAGCGCAGCACTTTCACAGCATCATCTTTCAGGATTTGGAATAGCTCCACTGGATTTCCATCACCTCCACTAGCTTTGTTCATAGTGATGCTTTCTAAGGCCCACTTGACTTCACATTCCAGGATGTCTGGCTCTAGGTCAGTGATCTCACCATCGTGATTATCTGGGTCGTGAAGCTCTTTTTTGTACAGTTCTTCTGTGTATTCTTGCCATCTCTTCTTAATACTTCTGTTTCTGTTAGGTCCATACCATTTCTGTCCTTTATCGAGCCCATCTTTGCATGAAATATTCCTTTGGTATCTCTGATTTTCTTGAAGAGATCTTTAGTCTTTCCCATTCTGTTGTTTTCCTCTGTTTCTTTGCGTTGATCGCTGAAGAAGGCTTTTTTATCTCTTCTTTTTATTCTTTGGAACTCTGCATTCAGATGTTTATATCTTTCCTTTTCTCCTTTGCTTTTTGCTTCTCTTCTTTTCACAGCTATTTGTAAGGCCTCCCCAGACAGCCATTTTGCTGTTTTGCATTTCTTTTCCATGGGGATGATCTTGATCCCTGTCTCCTGTACAATGTCACGAACCTCATTCCATAGTTCATCAGGCACTCTATCTATCAGATCTAGGCCCTTAAATCTATTTGTCACTTCCACTGTATAATCATAAGGGATTTGATTTAGGTCATACCTGAATGGTCTATTGGTTTTCTCTACTTTCTTCAATTTAAGTCTGAATTTGGCAATAAGGAGTTCATGGTTTGAGCCACAGTCAGCTCCTGGTCTTGTTTTTGCTGATTGTATAGAGCTTCTCCATCTTTGGCTGCAAAGAATATAATCGATCTGATTTCGGTGTTGGCCATCTGGTGATGTCCATGTATAGAGTCTTCTCTTGTGTTGTTGGAAGAGGGTGTATGTTATGACCAGTGCATTTTCTTGGCAAAACTCTATTAGTCTTTGCCCTGCTTCATTCCGTATTCCAAGGCCAAATTTGCCTGTTACTCCAGGTGTTTCTTGACTTCCTACTTTTGCATTCCAGTCCCCTATAATGAATAGGACATCTTTTTTGGGTGTTAGTTCTAAAAGGTCTTGCAGGTCTTCATAGAACCATTCAACTTCAGCTTCTTCAGCGTTACTGGTTGGGGCATAGACTTGGATTACTGTGACATTGAATGGTTTGCCTTGGAAACAAACAGAGATCATTCTGTCGTTTTTGAGATTGCATCCAAGTACTGCATTTCGGACTCTTTTGTTGACCATGATGGCACTCCATTTCTTCTTAGGGATTCCTGCCCGCAGTAGTAGATGTAATGGTCATCTGAGTTAAATTCACCCATTCCAGTCCAATTCAGTTCGCTGATTCCTAGAATGTCGACATTCACTCTTGCCATCTCTTGTTTGACCACTTCCAATTTGCCTTGATTCATGGGCCTGACATTCCAGGTTCCTATGCAATATTGCTCTTTACAGCATCGGACCTTGCTTCTATCACCAGTCACATCCACAGCTGGGTATTGGGCACCCACTTACCTGGGGAGTTTCTCTTTCAGTATCCTATCATTTTGCCCTTTCATACTCTTCATGGGTTTCTCAAGGCAAGAATACTGAAGTGATTTGCCATTCCCTTCTCCAGCGGACCACATTCTGTCAGACCTCTCTACCATAACCCGCCCATCTTGGGTTGCCCCACGGGCATGGCTTAGTTTCACTGAGTTAGACAAGGCTGTGGTCCTAGTATGATTAGATTGACTAGTTTTCTGTGAGTATGGTTTCAGTGTGTTTGCCCTCTGACGCCCTCTTGCAATACCTACTGTCTTACTTGGGTTTCTCTTACCTTGGGCGTGAGGTATCTCTTCACGGCTGCTCCAGCAAAGTGCAGCCATTGCTCCTTACCTTGGATGAGGGGTATCTCCTTACTGCTCCCCTCCTGACCTTCAACGTGGGATAGCTCCTCTAGGAACCTCCTACGGCCGTGCAGCCACGGCTCCTTGGACGTGGGGTTGGTCCTCCCGGTCATTGCCCCTGGAACTTGAAACTTCTGCTAATTGTTCTAATGTTTTTCTTCTGCTGGTCTGTTAGCTTCTAAAAAATAGTGTTCAACAGGTAGTAATGGCTTTACAAGTGTTTGTTTTCCATAACTGAACTGCAGTGAAGACCAGGGTTTGGCCTGGGTCTCAGCCAATTCTTTGGACAGAGGACCAAGTGTTTCAGGCCCAGCATGGAAGTCCCTGGGAAGGCACTTTGGGTTGAATGGGTCATTTAGCATTTGTCAGCTCATAGCATCAAGGTAGCTGTCTGCTTGCCCTTATGCCTTGTCCAATCCCAGACATTATTAAAAATATCAATTTTTAAGTACAAAAAAGTTCTTTGCCTGCTGTGCTTAGTCGCTCAGTCATGTCCAACCCCACGGAGTGTAGCCTGCCAGGTTCTTCTGGGAATTTTCCAGGCAAGAAAACTGGAGTGGGTTGCCATGGTCTCCTCCAGGGGATCTTCCCAACCCAGGGATCCAAACAGGTCTCCTACATTGCAGACCAGGTCTGCAATGTAGGAGACCTGTAATTCTTTACTGTCTGAGCCACTAGGGAAATTCTTTGCCTAATCTCTTCAAAGAAACTAAGTTTTTATACTCTTCCACATGAAAAGGACTGCATGGAAATAATAATACAAATAAATTATCATTCAAGGCATAAGTTGTCTGTATCTCTGTTTAGTTCTGAATTATCATGAGGGTGTGATACCGGGTAGTTCCATGATTCCTTAGTAAGTTAGCTAACTTCTACCTGGGGGTGAATATTTTTTAGCAGTTGAGTTCAGGGGTATTTGGTTTGCTTTTTTAGGTTTAGGTGATTTTCTAGCTTATGCTCTGAAGGTCTAAACTGTAATGGAACTTTGAATGCAAAAGGACATCTGCTTGTGCTTGAAGAAGTGGAAAAATGAGATCTTAGTGCTCTGGATACAAAGCTTCCCAAACACATGTGCTATAAGATTGAAGAAATGCCAGGAAGGAAAATAAAACCAGTGAAACCCTTTAGGGCACACCTTAGGATACTTTAATCAGGATGGAATGGAAAAAATAGATTAAATATAGTTATACCAGGAAGAATTATAGAAGGAAAATAGGATATTGGATGTCTCTTTGAAGAGCTGAAGGGGTTTCTGCTGCTTTCGGCTGTTGGAACCGTGTTCGGGGTTGTGCTGCAGTGGTGGATGGATGCAGGGGGATGAAGATCATCTACCAAGTTCTCAGAATGTCGGGGGCAATCCAGTGAGCAGGCACTGAGCTCAGCTCCTGATCAGCAGAGAAGCCAGGGCTTAGGGGAGGGGTGACAGGGTGGCTCCCTTGGGTGTGGGCGAGCGGTGTCTTCATGGGCTCCTGTCAGGCCCCGAAAGTAGGAAAAGCAGCAGACACTCTTCCCCAACTACTGTCTTATTCTCGAGGGCAATTCAAAATAGAAGCTTCTCCAGTCTGAGCTACACCAGACTCCAGAGGAGAACTGCAGGGGCTAGGAGTCCCTCCACTTGCCCAGCTCAGCACCACTGCTCTTCAGGGAGCTTGGACGACTGCTTTCTGTATGAAAAGTGGAAAACTGGAGAAACAGAGCAATTCTATGCTTCTGAAACAGAATAGTATTAATGAAAGGACGTATGGGATTGTGTGGTAGATGGGAAAGCCTTTAGATGACTCTAGCACGTGTATATCATAGCACTGACGCTGATCAGCAAATGTATATTCCAATAAGACAAGAGGATGCAGAAAATCTTAATTGGAATTAGGGTGGGATGGTGGAGTCAGAATCTCCTACAGAGACTTTTTTAAACAGTTGGAGTCTAACTTCCCACCTCCACAGCAGGAAATTATGATGACTCTTCTAGGGAAGCTAGAAGCAACCTTTCCCACTTCTCATGGAGGCTTACTCTTGTTATTTCTAATTGTTTCTACAGTGATTCTTTTTCTTTGATGCATAGATGACTTTCTGTTGAGGCACAGCACATAAAAAAGAAATCATGTGAACTAATTGCATGCACAGGATCATATTATACTATCAGAACGTTTTCATGACTTTGCACAGATCATGTTAAACATACCAGATCGAACTCTGCACTTTGAAACTGGCACAGCAAGGCCAAGCACTGACTGCTGTCCCCACCCCCAGGCCTCTCTGGCGCTGTTTGAACCTCTTCTTTCCCTGAGGTTCATCTACCTTAAATATTTGGTTAAAGTGGCAACACCTCTCCCTTTTTCAGTTTTGGAGAGAGATACACATTTCAACACTAATGATCAGTGTTTCTCTTAATCTCAGATGCCAGCCAGTATGTTAAACTTCTATCCATCAATTCAGAGTGAGCTAGGACTGTATGATGAATACTTATAGATTTTCTACCCTGCTGGGGACTTGAAGAACTTTAGTAGGGAAAAAAATAGTTGGCTCCTCGCTTCTGCCTTGACTTGTAAAAATATTCCTCTGAATTAGCATACTTCTCTGAAATGTCCCCATATGTTGATTTTTTTTTTAGGTGTGCATTAAATGACAAAAACTGTTAGAGCCTGCTCTGAGTCAATATTGATAGCCATCAGATCAGGAACTTTCGCAAGGAAATTAGATTTAACATGAACCTCAGAGAAGAAAAATACTATTCACCAAGCATTAAGCCCTCAACTTCTAACAAATGTTATCCCAACAAGCAATTTATTCTCCAGAGAATGAACATAACTTTAATTTATTTCATCTTTATTATTATATGGAGAAATATACATTAAAAGAAAAAAGACCCTCTAAATTTCTCCAAGGCCTTAGAGAGAGCTGATTTTTTGATACTTAATGTAATGCAAACATTCCACATTCACTGGTTAAATGAAAAGCAACATTAAATGCCACTCTGTCTATAGCGCATTTTTTGTTTATTGCGTGGAGCTAGCCTGAGGCTTGCTTAAAAAAATACCAGATGTGTTTTTGAGAAATTTATTTGTCTTTGTGTGATGACAGATGCTCTTTGAAATGACAAAGTATGTAATAGCAGTTGGCTATTTGAAATCAGGAAATTCAATTTTTCCCCCAAGTCACATCTAAAAGACAAAGCTCACTAAGGGTTGTAAAGTTAAATAAAATATAATTTAAAAATAAAATAATTAAAAAAAATAAAATGTGATCGCATTACAAGACTGCCACTTTAAATTATTGTTCCCTGGCTTGGAGGACTAATTAATTCTAAAAGGTAAAAGGTTCATTTAAGAACCATTTTCCGATTTTGATTTAGGGGGTTGTGTGGTATTAACATAAATTATTGATCTATGCCATAGTCTCCAGTCTAAGCCAAGTTCTTTTTCTCTGTTCCTTAAAACTGAGGATAACACACAGGAGAATGTGACAAATTTTTCACCTTTTAAGTGGGAGAAAAAGTTAGCATTCATAAGAAAGGAAAGTCTTTGCACTGCTTAAGTAGTTATTACACACCTGAGAGGGTATCACTGGTTATGGTGCTAACAAGGGTGAAAACATAGAGCCACATAATTATCAGATATATTCCAGTGGTTGCTGAAGAGAGAAAAGTTGATAGTACGGTATATAGATGAGTGTTTGGAAATTAGCATTCTTAAGTTGACTTATTGGAGAAGACTCTGATGCTGGGAGGGATTGGGGGCAGGAGGAGAAGGGGACGACAGAGGATGAGATGGCTAGGTGGCATCACTGACTCGATGGATGTGAGTTTGAGTGAACTCCAGGAGTTGGTGATGGACAGGGAGGCCGGGCGTGCTGCGATTCATGGGGTTGCAAAGAGTCGGACACGACTGAGTGACTGAACTGAACTGAACTGAACTGATATTTGGTTAGTAGGAGTACAAGTGGTAACAGTACTCAGTAGTGGGGACAATTTCATAATAAAACATTGAAAAATAATTTTGAGCCAGAAATTTTACATCTAGGAATTTATTATAAAATATGCTTGCAAAGCCACACAGATGTCAATATTTATTACAATACTGTTGCTATATGAAAAGTGACCTAGATACCTAACCAATGTGGGTAAAATTAATAGATTTGTTCACTTAACAGTAAACTTTTATATGAATGCTAGGATACCACTTGGATAAATATAGGAATATATATACACACACACACACATACATATACATATACATACCTATTTACAAACATACACACATGTATTCATTAATGTGAAGTCACTTATATCCTTTTCTCCACAATGTATCCCCATGCACTATTTCTGAAAGAGTGCATGGGAAACCGCTAAGCTATCTCTTCTGAGAAAAGAAACTAAAGGCTAGAGTGGGAAAATAATGCACATTTTAAAATTTACTATAGTTCTCTGTTGTCAAGAGTTTTGTCCATAAGTTGCTTTTTATAGTTATGTAAGTATTTGAAAATATAACTTTTTAGAAGAGTTTATTTTAGGATAAACCCTGTATTCTTTTTATCTTACATTGTATGTCACTAATGATAAAATCTCCTAGTAGGCTAGCTGGAAAAAATTTGAGTTGTGGTCAGCTCTTGCTGTTTGAGAGGTGATATAGAGAATGCTCAACACATTTAGGGCTTCCTTTCTGGCGTGGGTAGAGAGATAATGAAAGCAGTGGGGTTGGTCAGAAGTGGATTTATCCTGTCATATATTGTCTGCCTAGCATCTTTCTTTTCCTCTAGAAATGTCAAGTTCTCCCTTTGAGAATTTCTCTTCCCTCCCTCTAACTGCATTTCCACAGAATTTTTTTCTTTTTAACCTAACTATGACTCCTTAACCAGGGTTGCCAGAGAGGGCATTAGATTTAAGCCCAGCCAAACAGATCCTTCTCTGAGAACAAGTTAACATGGAAAATCCCATGGACGGAGTAGCCTGGTAGGCTGCAGTCCATGGGGTTGCTAGGAGTTGGACATGACTGAGCGACTTCACTTTTACTTTTCACTTTCATGCATTGGAGAGGGAAATGGCAACCCACTCCAGTGTTCTTGCCTGGAGAATCCCAGGGACGAGGGAGCCTGGTGGGCTGCCGTCTCTGGGGTGGCACAGAGTCGGACACGACTGAAGTGACTTGGAAGAGGAGGAGGACACACACACACACACACTCACACACACACACACACACACACACACACACACACACACTCCCTTACCCACTTAACAATTTTCAAATTAGAAAACGAGAAGTTATGAATATTTTTTAAATTGTTTATGTTGTTATTGTTCAGTTGCTAAGTCATGTCCAACTCTTTGTGACCCTGTGGACTGCAGCACACCAGACTGCATGTCTTCCACTGTCTCCTGGAGTTTGCTCAAATTCATGTCCATTGAGTCGATGATGCTATACAACCATCTTATCCTCTTTCATCCCCTTCTCCTCCTCCATCACCTGCTCCTGCCCTCAATCTTTCTCAACATTGGGTTCTTTTCCAGTGAGTTGGCTCTTCATATCATGTGGCCGAAGATTAGAGCTTCAGTTTTACTAACAGTATTTCCAATGAATATTCAGGGTAGATTTACTTTAAGATTGACTGGTTTGATCTCCTTGCTGTCCAAGGGACTCTGAAGAGTCTTACCCAGCACCAGTTCAAAAGCATCAGTTTTTAGGTGCTCAGCTTTCTTTATGTTCCAACTCTCACATCTGTACACGACTATTGGAAAAGCAATAATTTTGACTATATGGACCTTTGTCAACAAAGTGATGTCTCAGCTTTTTAATATGCTATTTAGGTTTGTCATTGCTTTTCTTCCAAGCAGCAAGCGTCTTCTAATTTCATGGCTGCAGTCACTGTATGCAGTGATTTTAGAGCCCAGGAAAATAAAATCTGTCACTGCTTCTACTTTTTCCCCTTCTGCTTGCCATCAAGTGATGGAACCAGGTGCCATGATTTTAGTTTTTTTTAGTGTTGAGTTTTAAGCCAGCTTTTCCCTCTCCTCTTTCACCTTCATCAGTACTCTCTTTAGATCCTCTTCGTTTTCTGCTGTTAGCATCGTATCATCTGCGTATCTGAGGTTGTTCATATTTTTCCTGGCAGTCTTGATTCCAGCTTGTAATTCATCCAGCCTGGCATTTTACCTGATATACTCTGTATATGAGTTAAATAAGCAGGTTAACAATATACAGCCTTGTCGTACTCCTTTCCTATTTTTGAACCAGTCTGTTGTTCCATGTCCACTTCTAACTTGCTCCTTGATCTACGTAATAAGTTTCTCAGGAGACAAGTAAGGTGGTTTGGTACTCCCATCTCTTAAAGAATTTTCCACAAGGAAAAGTAGATATATAATAATTACTCCCATAGCTCTTTTTGTTGTTTGTCATTTTGATATTATTCCAAATGGGGGTTACAGTAATAGCTTTCATTTTGCCACCCTTGATATCTTTAAAGGAGAAATTCTTTTCGGAGAAATTCTTTTCAAAGAAATCCAGAAAATTAAAACAAAACTTTAGTCAGAAGTAACAAATCGTGTCTCATTCAATACAACTTGCAGAGCATTGACATCTAGTGCTGTTTATGGTATGCATAACAGATGCACATATATGCCAAGTAATTTCTTGGCATCTTCCCTCTAGCCTTTTAATGCCATGGGCTTACCTGCCAGCCACCTAGTTAGCACCAGTTATAGGGCTCCTCAGGCCAAGTAGCCAGCCTCATGGGGACCCAGTCCCACCTACCAAGAGGCCCAGGACCTGGTCCTACCCGCTAGAGGGCCAACCCCAGCCCTGGCATCATAACCCCTTCTACCAGAAGGCAGAACCCCTCCCCCACAACCAGAAGGCTGATACCAGTCCCGGGAGCTGCAACCAGCCACCGCAGGGTGTAGTCCTACACCATAGTGGCCAGCCTCCACACAGGGCAGGGCCTGGAAGCCAACCACCTAGGTCAGGGGCCAGCACTGCCTACCACTGTACCCACGGTAGGCAACCTAGCCACAGCAGAGTGCCCACTCAGCTTGTAAAGGGGACACCCTACATCAGCAGTCCGCAACATTTTTGGCACCAGGGGCCAGTTTCATGGAAGACAATTTTCCCATGGACCAGGGTAGGGGGAGGGTTTCGGGATAATTCAAGCACATTACATTTATTGTGCACTTTATTTCTATTGTTATTGCATCAGCTCCATCTCAGATCATCAAGCATTAGATCCCAGAGGCTGGGGACCCCCGCCTTAGATCATATAGCTGTGGTGACTGGAGGAGAGTGTGTCACTGAGCCCACAGAACGTCTCCTACATAAGGCCTCTTCTCCCAGAATGGGATGTAACTGACTTACACAGTAGACACAGATAAACACAGAGAATTTGGCAAAAAGAGATGATAAAGGAGTATATTCCAAGCAAGGGACAAGATAAAACTCTCTAGAAGAAAAGCTAAGCCAAGTAGAGATACCCAAATAAGCCTACCAGACTACCCACAGTAGTCAGCGAGTCAGCAGAAGAACCACACAGCCACGTATAGGACACCCTTAGAATATACAGCTCTGAAGACCAGAGGGGAGTGGGCCCCTGGGACTCATAGGTTATCTACAAGGGTCCATTTTGTTCCCACAGTCAGGAAATGTAACCAATTCACCAAATACTTAGAAATTTAAAAAAGCAAACTAGGCTAACTGAGACAATAGAGAAATACTTTCCAAATGATGGGACAAGATTAAAACCCCAGAAGAAGAATTAGGTGAAGTGGAGATAAGCAATTTACCTATAAAGAGTTCAAAGTAGTGATCATAAAGATGCTCAAAGAACTTGGGAGCAAGAGGGATGAACACAGTGAGAAGTTTAACAAAGAGTTATAAATAAAGAAAAGCTAAACAGAGCTGAAGAATACAATAAAAATACACTAGAAGAAATCAGCAGAAGATTTGACGATAGAGGAATGGATCAGTGCTCTGGAAGACAGGGTGGTGGAAATCACCCTAGCTGAACAGAAAAAAATTTTTAATAAGGACCATTTAAGCCTCTGGGATAATATCAAGCATTGTAACATTTGCATTATAGGAATCTCAGAAGAGAGAGAGACAAAACTTTTTTGAAGTGATACTAGCTGAAAACTTTTCTAACCTGGGAAAGGAACAGATATCCTGGTCCACAAAACACAGAGAATACCAAACAAGATCAACCCAAAAAGATCTATACCAAGATACATTATAATTAAAAGGGAAAAATTTAATGATAAAAAAGTTTTAAATTAGCAAGGGAAAAGCAACTCATTTTGTACAGGGAACCTCCACAAAACTATCAGCTAGCTTTTCAGCAGAGACTTTGCAGGTTACATGTATTAGCATGATACATTCAAAGCAATGAAAGGAAAAAAGCTACCATCAAAATACCTGGCAAGGCTATCATTCAGATTTGAGGTAAAGGGAAGTTATTTTATAGGCACTGCTGCTACTGCTGCTGCTAAGTCGCTTCAGTCGTGTCCGACTCTGTGCGACCCCATAGACGGAAGCTCACCAGGCTCCCCCGTCCCTGGGATTCTCCAGGCAAGAACACTGGAGTGGGTTGCCATTTCCTTCTCCAATGCATGAAAGTGAAAAGTGAAAGTGAAGTTGCTCAGTCGTGTCCGACTCTCAGCGACCCCATGGACTGGAGCCTACCAGGCTCCTCTGTCCATGGGATTTTCCAGGCAAAAGTACTGGGGTAGGGTGCCATTGCCTTCCCCAATTTTATAGGCACATACAACCTAAAAGAATTCACCTCTAAACCAGCATGATAAGAAGTGTTAAGGGGGACTTCTCTACATGGAAAAGACCACAGTTAGAAATATGAAAATTACAAAAGGAAAAATCTCATTGATGAAGGCAAATATGCAGTAAAGGTGGTAGATGAACCATTTGTGAAGCTAGTAGGAAGGTTAAAAGATGAAAGTAGTAAAGATCACCTAATAGATCCACAATAAATAGTTAAGGGATGCATGAAACAACAAGATGTAAAATAGCAATGTCAGAGACACTAGTGTTAAAAGTACTGCATGGGAGAAGATACTTGTAAAGGATAATCTGGTAATCGGTTAACATCCTAAATATACAAAGAATTATACAACTCAACATAAAAAAAGAACAATTTGTTTTCAAAAACTGGGAGTTTTGGATCAAACCCAGGTCTCCTGTATTGCAGGTGGATTCTTTTTTTTTTTCAATTAAATAAATTTTATTTTTTAATATAAATATATTTATTTTAATTGGAGGGTAATTACTTTACAATATTGTATTGGTTTTGCCATACATCCACATGAATCCACCACAGGTGTACACGTGTTCCCCATCCTGAACTCCCCTCTCTCCTCCCTCCCCATCCCATCCCTCTGGGTCATCCCAGTGCACCAATCCCAAGCATCCTGTATCATGCATTGAACCTGGACTGGTGATTCATTTCACATATGATATTATACATGTTTCAATGCCATTCTCCCAAATAATCCCACCCTCGCCCTCTCCCACAGAGTCCAAAAGACTGTTCTATACACCTGTGTCTCTTTTGTTGTCTCACATACAGGGTTATCATTACCATCTTTCTAAATTCCATATATATGCATTAGTATACTGTATTGGTGTTTTTCTTTCTGGCTTACTTCACTCTGTATAATAGGCTCCAGTTTCCTCCACCTCATTAGAACTGATTCAAATGTATTCTTTTTAATGGCTGAGTAATACTCCATTGTGTATATGTACCACAGCTTTCTTATCCATTCATCTGCTGATGGACATCTAGGTTGCTTCCATGTCCTGGCTATTATAAACAGTGCTGCGATGAAAATTGTGATACAGTGCAATCCCTATCAAGCTACCAATGGTATTTTTCACAGAACTAGAACAAATAATTTCACAATTTGTATGGAAATACAAAAAACCTCGAATAGGCAAAGCAATCTTGAGAAAGAAGAATGGAACTGGAGGAATCAACCTGCCTGACTTCAGGCTCTATTACAAAGCCACAGTCATCAGGAGAGTATGGTACTGGCACAAAGACAGAAATATAGATCAATGGAACAAATAGAAAGCCCAGAGATAAATCCATGCACCTATGGACACCTTATCTTTGACAAAGGAGGCAAGAGTATACAATGGAGAAAAGACAATCTCTTTAACAAGTGGTGCTGGGAAAACTGGTCAACCACTTGTAAAAGCATGAAACTAGAACACTTTCTAACACCATACACAAAAATAAACTCAAAATGGATTAAAGACCTAAATGTAAGACCAGAAACTATAAAACTCCTAGAGGAGAACATAGGCAAAACACTCTCTGATATAAATCACAGCAGGATCCTCTATGACCCACATCCCAGAATATTGGAAATAAAAGCAAAAATAAACAAATGGGACCTAATTAAAATTAAAAGCTTCTGCACAACAAAGGAAACTATAAGCAAGGTGAAAAGACAGCCTTCAGAATGGGAGAAAATAATAGCAAATGAAACAATTGAAAAACAACTAATCTTAAAAATATACAAGCAGCTCCTGCAGCTCAATTCCAGAAAAATAAATGACCCAATCAAAAAATGGGCCAAAAGTCTGTTCTATACATCAGTGTCTCTTTTGCTGTCTCGTAAATAGGGTTATTTTTACCATCTTTCTAAATTCCATATATATGCGTTAGTATACTGTATTTGTGTTTTTGTTTCTGGCTTACTTCACTCTGTATAATAGGCTCCAGTTCTATCCACCTCCTTAGAACTGATTCACATGTATTCTTTTTAATGGCTGAGTAATACTCCATTGTGTATATGTACCACAGCTTGCTTATCCATTCATCTGTGGATGGACATCTAGGTTGCTTCCACGTCCTGGCTATTGTAAACAGTGCTGCTATGAACACTGGGGTACACGTGTCTCTTTCACTTCTGGTTTTCTCAGTGTGTATGCCCAGCAGTGGGATTGCTGGATCATAAGGCAGTTCTATTCCCAGTTTTTTGAGGAATCTCCATACTGTTGATGTATAGAACAGACTTTTGGACTCTGGGACCTGGAGAGGGTGGGATGATTGGGGAGAATAACATTGAAATATGTATAATATCATATCTGAAACGAGTTGTCAGTCCAGGTACGATGCCCGATAACAGATGCCTGGGGCTGGAACACTGGGACGACCTGGAGGGATGGTGTGAGGAGGGGGGAGGGAGGAGGGTTCAGGATGGGGAACACATGTATACTGGTGGCGGATCCATCTCGATGTATAGTAAAAGCAATACAATATTGTAAAGTTAAGCAAAATAAATTAAAAAAAATAAAAAAAATTTTTAAAAAATGGGCCAAGGAACTAAACAGACATTTCTCCAAAGAAGACATACAGATGACTAACAAACACATGATAAGATGCTCAACATCACTCATTATCAGAGAAATGCAAATCAAAACCACAATCAGGTACCATTTCACGCCAGTCAGAATAGCTGCTATCAAAAAGTCTACAAGCAATAAATGCTGGAGAGGATGTGGAGAAAAGGGAACCCTTTTACACTGCTGGTGGGAATGTAAACTAGTACAGCCACTATGGAGAACAGTGTGGAGATTCCTTAAAAAACTGGAAATAGAGCTGCCTTATGACCCAGCAATCCCACTACTGGGCATACACACCAAGGAAACCAGAATTGAAAGAGACATGTGCAGGCGGATTCTTCACCAGCTGAGCCACAAGGGAAGCCCAAGAATACTAGGGTAGGTAGTCCATCCGTTCACCAGTGGATCTTCTCAACCAGGAATTGAACCAGGGTCTCCTGCATTGCAGGCAGATTCTTTACCAACAGAATCTGCCTGCAACCAAAAACAGAAGCCCCCCCAACCAAAAAAAAACAAAAAAAACACAGAAGATCTGAATAGACATTTTTCTAAAGAAGATATATAGATGGCGAAAAGACATGTGAGAAGATGTTCAACATCGTTCATCAGGAAAATGCAAATCAAAACCCACAACGAGGCACCACTTCACACCTGTCAGAAAGGCTATTATCAAAAAGACAAATGGTAGAGAGTATGTGGCAACAAGGGAACCATTGTGCAGTGTTGATGTGATTATAAATTGGTATACCTACTGTGGAAAACAGTCTGAAGCTTCTTCAGAATTTAAGGTAGAATTGCCATATGATTTAGCAATTCCACTTCTGGGTAAAAACAAAAACATAGATTTGAGAAGATACGTGCACCATATATTCATTGTAGATTATTTACAATAGTCAAGATATGGCAGTAATGAAGGGCTTGCTGATAGATGAATGAATAAAGAAGATATGGTTTGTGTATACATACACATACATACATGCATATATACATATATTTATTACACACATATATATACACATACATAGTGGAATATTAATCAGCCATAAGAAAGGAAAAAATTTGCCACTTGTGACAACATGGATGGAACTATATGGTGTTATGTGAAGTGAATAAGTCACACAAAGAAAGACAAATATGTGGAATTTTAAAAAGCAATGAACAAACTTAACAAAATAGAAAAAGAGTCATAGATACAGAGGACAAACAGGTGGTTGCCAGACAGGTGGTGGGTGGGAGGATGAGTGAGATAGATGAGGGAGGTTAAGAGCTACAAACTGCCAGTTACAAAACTAAATGAGTCACAGGATAAAATGTAATCATTTCATGATGTATGCAAGTCAAATCATTATGCTATATAACTTAAACTGATACAGTGCTGTATGTCAATTGTGGCTTAATAAAACTGGAAGGGGAAAAAAGAGAATTTGAATTGTTTCTGGATGGTTCTCCTGAGAAAAGAGCAGACCTAACAACGTTAGTAGGATCTAAGATTGCCGGGAGAAATATCAATAACCTCAGATATGCAGATGACACCACTCTTATGGCAGAAAGTGAAGAGGGGCTAAAAAGCCTCTTGATGAAAGTGAAAGTGGAGAGTGAAAAGGTTGGCTTAAAGCTCAACATTCAGAAAACGAAGATCATGGCATCTGGTCCCATCACTTCATGGGAAATAGATGGGGAAACAGTGGAAACAGTGCCAGACTTTGTTTTTCTGGGCTCCAAAATCACTGCAGATGGTGACTGCAGCCATGAAATTAAAAGACACTTGCTCCTTGGAAGGAAAGTTATGACCAACCTAGATAGCATATTCAAAAGCAGAGACATTACTTTACCAACAAAGGTTCACCTAGTCAAGGCTATGGTCTTTCCTGTGGTCATGTATGGATGTGAGAGCTGGACTGTGAAGAAGGCTGAGCGCCGAAGAATTGATGCTTTTGAACTGTGGTGTTGGAGAAGACTCTTGAGAGTCCCTTGGACTGCAAGAAGATCCAACCAGTCCATTCTGAAGGAGATCAATCCTGGAATTTCTTTAGAAGGAATGATGCTAAAGCTGAAACTCCAGTATTTTGGCCACCTCATGCGAAGAGTTGACTCATTGTAGAAGACTCTGATGCTGAGAGGGATTGAGGGCAGGAGGAGAAGGGGACGACAGAGGATGAGATGGCTGGATGGCATCACTGACTCGATGGATGCGAGTCTGGGTGACCTCCGGGAGCTGGTGATGGACAGGGAGGCCTGGCGTGCTGCGGTTCATGGGGTCGCAAAGAGTCGGACACGACTGAGCGACTGATCTGATCTGATCTGATATGATCTGAAGTAGGCATGATAAAGGGTAGGTTCAAATGTGTCAGGATCAAAACCTGGGTCCTGATGACTTGTCAAACTCAGAGATGTGTTAGAGGATGAGTGAGCACGTGTACCAGCTACACGGAGGAGCTGTGCGCAGCAGCAAAGTTGTGAGAGATGTTCTTAGAACTGCATGCTTGGGTCAGATTACAAAAAGCCATAAATGACATGATAATGGCAGAGTTTAAGCCAAAGAGAGCTGGTGACTCAGTGAAAAAAATAAACTGAACTATGGAGAAAGTTGTTTTATATAATTCAGTCTGAGGGAAGACAGGGGTATATAAATGGGAACAGGGACATAAATTCATCACCAATCAGTAATTGTGATAGCAACAATGAGTCGTATTCATGTATTCAGTATTTGCTCTGCATGGGTACAATTCTTTTTTCACTTTGATTTTTTTAAATTATGAAAGTATGATAACACATTTACAGGAGACTGGGAACATATAAAGTTAAATATAGTTCCACTATGTATTACAGTTATTTTTTAAGTAGATAAATTCAAGATTTTTAGTTGGAGTTTCAGTACCAAAAATTGAAACTGAAGAATTAGTAGAATGAACATACAGAGAAGTAGAAGGCTATAGTAGACCCAAAAAAGCACTATGAACCAGTTCAACCTAATTAAGATTTATACAATTTTCACCTACCAGTAGGTGGATGTTTTTGAAGGTGCAAAATTTTCATGCTCTAAGGGTATTGAAATCATACAACACTGGTTTTCTTATTACTGTAGAATTATGTCAGAAGTCGATCTCAAAAGGTATTTGAAAGTAACCCACATATTTTCAAGTGCACTGTGACATTTCCTAAGAGAGATTTTGACTTAGCCATTGAAAGCCTCAATAAAGTTAGAAGACTGAAAAAACACAGAGGGGACTGTAGAGAAGGGAGCATTTAAATGAGAAATTAATATCAAAATGAGAAATGAATATTAAGGATACTTTAAAAAACCCATACATTAGGAAAATAAATATCCACTTTTTAAATGATGGGTGTATATGTTGTTGTTGTCGTTGCTGTTGTTCAGTCCCTAAGTTGTGTTCGGCTCTTTGAGACCGCATGAAATGCAGCACAGCAGGCTTCCCTGTCTCTCACTATCTCCTTGAGTTTGCTCAAACTCATGTCCATTGTGTTGTTGATGCCATCCAACCATCTCATCCTCTGTCACCCCCTTCTCCTCCTGCCCTCAGTCTTTCCCATCATCAGGGTTTTTCCCAGTGAGTCAACTTTTCACATCAGGTGGCCAAAGTATTGGAGCTTCAGCTTCAGCATTAGTCCTTTCAATGAATATTCAGGACTGATATCCTTTAGGATTGACTGTTTTAATCTCCTTGCAGTCCAAGGAACTCTCAAGAGTCTTCTTCAACACCACAGTTCAATTCTTCAGCACTCAGCCTTGTTTATCGTCCACCTCTCAAATCTGTACATGACTACTGGAGAGACCATAGCTTTGACTATATGGACCTCTGTCAGTAAAGTAATGGCTGTGCTTTTTAGTAGGCTGTTTAGGTTTATCATAGCTTTTCTTCCATGGAGCAAGCATCTTCTAATTTCATGCAGTCACCATCTTCAGTGATTCTGGAACCCAAGAAACTATAATTTATCACTGTTTCCATTTATTCTCCATCTCTTTGCCATGAAGTGATGAAACTGGATGCCATGATCTTAGTTTTTTGAATGTTGAGTTTAAAGCCAGCTTTTTTGCTCTCATCTTTACCCTCATCAAGAAGCTCTTTAGTTCCTCTTCATTTTCTGCCATTAGAGTGGTGTCATCTACATACCTGAGTTTATTGTTACTTCACCTGGCAATCTTGATTCCAGCTTGTGAGTCATCCAGCCTGGCATTTTGCAAGATGTGCCCTTGCTAGAAGTTAAATAAGCAGGGCAACGATATACAGCCTTGACTAACTCCTTTCCCAATTTTGAACCATTCTGTTGTCCCATGTGTGGTTCTAACTGTTGCTTCTTGACCTGTGTTCAGGTTTCTCAGGAGGCAGGTATGGTGGTCTGGTGTTCCTATCTCTTTAAGAATTTTCCACAGTTTGTTGTGATCCACACAATTAGCATGGTTAATGAAGCAGAAGTAAATGTTCTTTTGGAATTCCCTTGCTTCTTCCATGATCCAGTCATGTTGGCAATTTGATCTCTGGTTCCTCTGTCTTTTCTAAATCCAGCTTGTACGTCTGGAAGTTTTCAGTTCTCGTACTGCTGAAGCCTAACTTGAAGAATTTTAAGCATTAAATACAATGTGGAGTCTTGAGTAAGGTATGAAAACAAAAAAAATGGGCACTGGTATATACCATCTCATACATGGCTTCCTGGGTGGCTCAGTGGTAAAGAATCTGCCTACAAGGCAGGAGGTGTGGGTTTGATCCCTGGGTGGGGAAGATCCCCTGGAGAAGGAAATGGCAACCCACTCCAGTATTCTTTCCTGGAAAATCCCATGGACAGAAGAACCTGGTGGGCTATAGTTCATGGACTTGAAAAGAGTTGAGCACAACTTGGGGACTAAACTACCACCACTGTATCATATGTTAATTTCCTGTTTGTTTTTTTAAACAACATATCTTTATATTCTCAAAATTGGATCAGAAGTTTCAAGCCTCATTCAAAATTTTTTTAAAAGTCGCTAAGATGATAAATTTTCTAGACTTTTAGCAGTAATCAGATCAGATCAGATCAGATCAGTCGCTCAGTCGTGTCCGACTCTTTGCGACCCCATGAACCGCAGCACGCCAGGCCTCCCTGTCCATCACCAGCTCCCGGAGGTCACCCAGACCCACACCCATCAAGTCAGTGATGCCATCCAGCCATCTCATCCTCTGTCATCCCCTTCTCCTCCTGCCCTCAATCCCTCCCAGCATCAGAGTCTTCTCCAATGAGTCAACTCTTCGCATGAGGTGGCCAAAATACTGGAGTTTCAGCTTTAGCATCATTCCTTCTAAAGAAATTCCAGGATTGATCTCCTTCAGAATGGACTGGTTGGATCTTCTTGCAGTCCAAGGGACTCTCAAGAGTCTTCTCCAACACCACAGTTCAAAAGCATCAATTCTTCGGCACTCAGCCTTCCTCACAGTCCAGCTCTCACATCCATACATGACCACAGGAAAGACCATAGCCTTGACTATGCGAACCTTTGTTGGTAAAGTAATGTCTCTGCTTTTGAATATGCTGTCTAGGTTGGTCATAACTTTCCTTCCAAGGAGTAAGCGTCTTTTAATTTCATGGCTACAGTCACCATCTGCAGTAATACTCAATGCCAAAATACATGGAACTATATAAAAGTTTTGAGTGAATATAAGTTAAAAATCTAGTGTTCTATTCATACTGAATCAAGCAAGTGGAATAAAAATATCATAACATTTTGGCTAGACAAAAATGCATAAATTGTCCAAAATATATGTTATACATACTATGTATATGAATATGCAAAAACTTTTCTACTACACTTGATAAAGGCTTGAGAAAGAACAGTAACAATAAGAAAGAGATGGAGAATTTGAAAAAAAGTAAGCTAAGTGAAGTGGGAGCCCTGAACATGAAATAGGAAAATAAAACAAACTAGATAAAAATAAAAGATTATCATTTCCCATATCTCTTCTATAGAAAGGAATGACTGTGGGCTTTGAGGAGCTCAGGAAAGTTTACTCCATAGAGAAAAGAGGTTTTCCCTTTTACTGGTAAGAAAATAGAAACAGCCACAGACCAGCTTGGTGATGTGCCAAAAGTACATAGCTGGGGGAGGGAGGGGCTTGGACTAGTGTCCATGAAATAGTGTCTTATGAGAGATGACACACTGCCTCTTCAAAGATACTAAATTGTTACTAAAATGCTCCAGGACTCACAGACCTGATTCATTCGACAAACTAGATGAACACAAACAGTTCACCAAAGATGAGTGATTTGGTGGGTTAACTTAATCGCTCATTGTCTCACCAGTTGAAATAATTTTCTGCCTGGAGACAAAGCCAGATACAATCTGAAAGTGACCAGAGCAGGAGTTAAAGTGAACACATAATGTTAGAACCACAGTGTATATCATACATTCTAAGTTCATTTCTATGAAGTTATTCTACTGTCTCCTTATAGGTTCTGGCCCACCATGTCAAACTCTGGCAACTTGGGGTTATTATTATTTTGTTTGTCTCAAGAGCGAAAGGCTTTCGCCCAGATCCGGACATCTGTTTGCTCTTAGTGCTCTTGTTTCTTTCTGGGCTTGCCAACTTTGTCAGTTTAAATGTGTCTTTTAAAATATTCCTTTAGTGTGACGACTGAAGTTGGCAGGTGATAAAATGCGGCACTGTAAGCAGAACTGGGCAAAAACCAAACAAGCAGATCAAAATGGCATGGATATATACACGTGAAACTCAGGAAAAAATGGGATCTATGCGTTCTTGCAGTTTTGTTTAATAAATGTCTTTGTGGCAGGATCAATTGTAAGTCAATAAAAATGTGTTAATAAGGAAATCCCTGATACTAAAAACAGAATTCCTTGCTTGTTGATTTAATGTAATTAGTCTTTAAAGCCATAGTTTCTAACAATAGACTATCAAGTAAGCACCAATGAATTTTTTTAAAGTGAATTTTGAAGTTAAATTTTCATAGGAACCATTAAACTTATTTTGAGAATTTATATCTTCTAAATTCAATGTAAAATTTAACTAAAAGTCAATTCAGGCTTAAAATTGTGTGTATTTTATAAAAGATCTAATGCTTATTTGACAATTCATTTGGGAATAAAAATAAAAATGGCAACAACAAGGCAGAAGGGGACATCGAAGATTTATTTTTCCAAGTGATAAAGACTTGTAACAATATAAAATAATTTGTTTGCATAGACAAAAATAATAAACATGTATACTTGATTGCTGAGGAGGGCTTGGCAACCTACTCCAGTATACTTGCCTGGAGAATCCCATGGGCCAGGAACCTAGCAGACTACAGTCCATTGGTCACGAAGAGTTGGACACGACTGAAGCTACTGGGCATGACACATACTTGATTGCTGCCCTGTGTGTGCGTGCTCATCACTTCAGGTATGACCCCGTGAACTGTGGCCACCCAGGCTCCTCTGCATGGGACTCTACAGGCAAGAATACTGGAGTCGGTTGCCATACTCTCCTTCAGGGGATCTTCCAACCAGGGATCAAATCTGCATCTCTTATGTCTCCTACATTGGCACGTGACTTCTTTACCACTAGCACCACCTGGGAAGTCTGAAAGATAGCTTGAAACTAAATTTTTTGTTAAGGCCCTAGAACTCATGGCAGGCATATTGTCCTCAGAGGTGTGGAGCCAGTCGTTTGGTGACTATTTCTTTGTAGATACAGACTCTTGTGGTGGGGGTGGAATTTGGAAGTCTCATGGTGTCAACTTATTTTTGAATATTCTGAAGAGTAAAAATAAAGCTACTTTGAAATTATTTTTTAGTTTAAGAACTTCAAAGCCTTTAGCTACTCAGTCAGAAGTGTGTGTGTGTGTGTGTGGGTTGTGTGTGAATTTAAAGCAACAAATTAAACCTCTTTCCTTTCTTGAGTAGTGCAGCTATCACACACTGAAAACTTGCTTCGCACCACAGTCAAGCATGTGTTAGAGGGGAGAGACAACTGATGAGAATTAGACCTGAATTCACAGGGAGAGCACGAGCCTGCATAAGTGAAAAGCCTTTATTTAGGAAGGAAACAGGGAAAGACCTAAAATGGATTGTTTGTTTCCATTGAACTTGAGAAAGAATTAAGATTCAGAATTTCAAATACGATTGGAAATGACTACCTTTAGAGTACCAGTACATAAGGGAAAGGCCTGAATATCTAAAAATTCAATCCCATTGTCAGATTCATAACAATAAACAATGACAGTGTTAAAAATGACTATACTCCTTAAAGAGCTGAATCTCTGCCATGACCAGGAAATAAGATTACTCACTTTTAAACTACAATCGTCTAATGTTGCATGAACTTACCACTCACAAAAAGAAGACAACCCTTAAAGCAGCAGTGTCCTCTGGACTATATTGTTTTATGGTGTTTATGCTTCCTTAGCATAGATACATGATCATTTGAGCATTGCCATAGTGTTTGAAATTGTTTAGTACTTTGGGGGAAAAATGCTTTCATCTTCCATAGATCATGGCTTTTCTCCTTGCCTTCAGTTTTCAGGAGTCTGTTTCGAGCTAGTCCCTTATAGAGTTGGCCTGATCTCTTGTGGGTTATCTTTGAGAAAGAGTATCTTCGGACCTTCTCTCATATAACTTCCAAGCTTCCTTAAAAGACATCCTCCAAGTTCACTTTAAGAGCAGGACTACAGGAATTTTAAACCACCAGTTTACTGCCACCACCTTCCTTCCCCTACCCCAGACCATCTTCAACTACTGACTCATGTGACTCTTCCCACTTCTCCTTCTTAAATGTAAATTGCATATCGTGGAGCGATTAGAAAGCAATGGCCTATTTGAAATAAAGCTGGTCGTTCAAGGTAACACATTGACTAAACATTAGATTATAATCTGTTATTCAGTCAAAAGGCTCAAGAGCAGGCTTTCAAACCCTCACCCTGCATTTAGAGGAGAGTGAAGCACATTGCAGGAAGGAGAAACTACTGCATAAATAGGAAATTAAGACAGAAGGCAAGCTTTCTAGATTTCTCAGCTTCACTCTGAGTTGGCTTTGCTGGCCTTCTAACAAGCAGACGTTCTACCTGGGTGGAGAAAAACAGTCAAGATCAATAATATGTTTCTGCCTTGAAACTGTGAAACCTGACAAGATTTATCAGAGATCAGATCAGATCAGTCGCTCAGTCGTGTCCGACTCTTTGCGACCCCATGAACCGCAGCACGCCAGGCCTCCCTGTCCATCACCAGCTCCCGGAGGTCACTCAGACTCGCATCCATCGAGTCAGTGATGCCAATGTTGAGTTGAGTCAATGTTGAGTCAATGTTGAGCTTTGCTTTCCAAGGCAAACCATTCAATGTCACAGTAATCCAAGTCTATGCCCCAACCAGTAACGCCGAAGAAGCTGAAGTTGAAAGGTTCTATGAAGACCTACAAGACAAGATTTATAGTTCTTAAAAAAAAGGATTTATGCTGTTAAAAGTAGGATCTGTAAACAGAGGCGGGTATCTAAGATGGGGTATCAGAGGTTATCATGTTGTCCTGCAAGTCTATCTTTTTGGATCCTGATCTTCTAAAACCAGAAGTCATGCCTGGTAAGCCCCATGGGGCTGCTGAGCTGGGATTGATGGGCTTTATCTCAGGTTATTGGGAGATGAAGCAGGGGTTGGGATGTATATGCAGCAGTTTCTCACAGGCAGCCTTCTAGTGTTCTTTCTGTAGGCTCAGCTCAAATTCTCTCAACTCTCAAGTCCCTCTGCCTGGATCCCTGCTTTTTTTTAAAAAAAGTTATTTACTTTTAATTGAAGGATAATTGCTTTACAGAATTGTGTTGGCTTCTGTTTTTGAGTCACAGTTTCTGTCATCGTCTGCTTCTTACTCCTGCTCTTGGTCTCTGTCTTCTGCAGCTGTTCCCTGAACACTGTGTTCATCTCTTTGACACCAGTGCCTCCTGGTTTAGGCTGTTTTGTCTCATGTTCCGGCCATGAGTGACTTGATATTCTGCTTTGAACATCCTCACAAGACTCTGCCTCTCTTGGATCTGCTTTCTGGCCACTTGGCCAATGGGTCCCTCTACTTAGCTGCTTCTTTCTTTGTCTATCTTCCAATTTGCATCAGATTCAGGTCCCCCTCTGGGGAGTCCCACACTGCCATCACTTGGGAATTTTTGATACCTTGTCTTATTCAGGGAAACTATAAGCCAGTGGATTTGTTTATAGGCAGTTGTTGAACCTCTGTTATTTCATACATGTATTGTGCACGCATGCTAAGTCGCTTCAGTAGTGTCTGACTCTCTGCGACCCTATGGACTGTAGCCCACCAGGCTCCTCTATCCATGGGATTCTCCAGACAAGAATGTTAATGTTTGGCAGAAACCAACACAATTCTGTAAAGCAATTATCCTTCAATTTAAAAATAAATAAATTAAAAACTAAAAACAAAAAGAATACTGGGGTAGGTTGCCATGCCCTCCTCCAGGGAATCTTCCTGACCCAAGGATTGAACCCATGTTTCTTATGTCTCTTGCATTGGCAGGCAAGTTCCTTACCCCTAGCGCCACCTGTGAAGCTCTTACATGTATTATAGATGGCTCTAAATCAGTAAATCGTTAAGTCTTTAACAAAGATGATAGGAAATTCAAGTCATAATAACACAGCAATATCATTTTACAGAGTTTGAGTTTGGATTCAAGTACATTTAATACGTTTTCAAGTTAGCCTTAGATTATCAGCTTCAGCCATGTTTTCTGATGGAAGAAAAAGAATCTCTCAGTTATTACACAAAATACTTACATTGTCACCAAGTAAAAGTTGTCTGATAAGCTCTAGATAAATCATAAGATCTTATTAGGAGCATCTGCCTGCAGTGATACGAGAAGGTAGAGGATACGTAAGTGGAACACTGCACAAGTTGGAAACATTTTTCTTAGTGCAAGTCTAGACAAAGAGGAAAAAAGGAAGTAAATTATGACCACAGAGCAGAAATCCACAGTCTGCAAAAAGGCTGTGACTGTGTGTGTATGTGTGTGTGAAGGTGGAATTTTTTAGTAATTATTAGGAAAAGTTAATTTATTGATATTAAAAGAATTTGTCACTGATTATTTTTCAGGAAATAAATTAAGGTTCTAAATGGCTCATCTGTTCCTTTAACAAATGTGATTGTGGATTGGAGAGTCATCTGAATGCGAGAATATCAGTTCACCTCAGCATGAAGCAAAGGTGGGGATTTTCACATCTTCACAACAAACTCCCAGAGTTAAGTAAACTCATAGATTCTTGATTACAATAAGTTCAATTACAATGATTCCAAATTTGGAAGATAGTCACATAAACAAAGCTCTAAGTTTTGTAACTTGGATAGCATGTTGTCTGTGCTTTGAAAAAATTTTAAACATCCAGATCAACAATTAGGTCCTTCCAGTAAAATAACTTTAGACATAGAATGTGGAAGTACATTGTTTGGGAGTTTCATTTTTATTTAGCTGAGTTACTAGTGATTCAGATCAGATCAGATCAGTCGCTCAGTCCTGTCCGACTCTTTGCAACCCCATGAATCGCTGGGCGCCAGGCCTCCCTGTCCATCACCAACTCCCGGAGTTCACTCAGACTCACGTCCATCAAGTCAGTGATGCCATCCAGCCATCTCATCCTCTGTCGTCCCCTTCTCCTCTTGCCCTCAATCCCTCCCAGCATCAGAGTCTTCTCCAGTGAGTCAACTATTCCCATGAGGTGGCCAAAGTACTGGAGTTTCAGCCTAAGCATCATTCCTTCCAAAGAAATCCCAGGGCTGATCTCCTTCAGAATGGACCCGTTGGATCTCCTTGCAGTCCAAGGGACTCTCAAGAGTCTTCTCCAACACCACAGTTCAAAAGCATCAATTCTTGGGTGCTCAGCCTTCTTCACAGTCCACCTCTCACATCCATACATGACCACAGGAAAAACCATAGCCTTGATTAGACGAACCTTTGTTGGCAAAGTAATGTCTCTGCTTTTCAATATGCTATCTAGGTTGGTCATAACTTTCCTTCCAAGGAGTAAGCGTCTTTTAATTTCATGGCTGCAGTCACCATCTGCAGTGATTTTGGAGCCCAGAAAAAGAAAGTCTGACACTGTTTCCACTGTTTCCCCATCTATTTCCCACGAAGTGATGGGACTGGGTGCCATGATCTTCATTTTCTGAATGTTGAGCTTTAAGCCAACTTTTTCACTTTCCACTTTCACTTTCATCAAGAGGCTTTTGAGTTCCTCTTCACTTTCTGCCATAAGGGTGGTATCATCTGCATATCTGAGGTTATTGATATTTCTCCCAGCAATCTTGATTCCAGCTTGTGTTTCTTCCAGTCCAGCGTTTCTCATGATGTACTCTGCATATAAGTTAAATAAACAGGGTGACAATATATAGCCTTGACGTACTCCTTTTCCTATTTGGAACCAGTCTGTTGTTCCATGTCCAGTTCTAACTGTTCTAACTGCTTCCTGACTAGTGATTGGTTATCCCAGAAAACCTACATTTGATAACCCAGAAAGACTAGGATATATGTTAAAGTGTTAGGTTAGAAATTTCATTGATTTGTGGTCCTACTGATTTCTGTATGAAGCAGCATTTCAAAATTTGATTATTAAAAGACAATTGCCTTCTTAGCACTGATATTTAACATTTAGGACAAGAAAAAAAAAACGGGGAAAGTAGAATGGAATATTGAAAATAACTGTATACACATTTCTAATTTTTCCTAGTTCCAGATCTGTAATAAGTTTCACTAAGCTTATCCATTAAAAAAATCCCCCCCCCCCTTTTTTTTAAATGGGAGATTATTACTTATTGGGAAAATAAAGTCTATTTTAATGGAAATTTGATTCTTGATAAACTTCTAGATTTAACTAATGGTGGGAAACCCTTCCTGTGAAAGTAACCAGTACTAAGGCAGACACTATAGGATAAAGTAGTGTAACAATTGGTGTTCATCATCATCACCAGCAGATGAAAAGGGCAGACCCAGGACAATCAGAACATATACTTTTCTACAATGAATTCATGTCAAATTCAAAATTAGGTCTATCTTCCTGACTTTAAATCCCCTGGGAACATAATAAGTATTCCAATCTTACAAGTTCTAATTTTTTTAAGAAAAATCTTTATTATGTGAAATTACAATGTCAATACATTGTTGAAATTTTCTGATTTCTTAAGACTATAACTCATTAATCACTATATGTGACCAGCATTGCCTTTATTTTAAACCTCTAAAAATTTAATAAATTAGTTTTCTAATTGAGATATTTTAAAGCTTATGACTGAATTACAACTGTTCTCTGGTTACTAAGGCAATCTGCATGCAAAATTACTCAGCCAGTGATAGTCAGCATCTTGTTAACGTATCTGGTTGACCAGGCAGTTGTCTCCAAGTTAATTTCAACTGAGTCCAATTAGGATTTGATCAACAATGAAAATGATGAATAATACATGATACGGAAGACATATTTTAAATCTTGAATTGCATTTTCACTTTGGGGACATTAAGAAGGATACATACATCTTATACCATGCTTTCTTTTTGCTTTTCTAGACATATACAACATCAACAGTCTCTAGATCTGGCTGTAGGTTTTAAAATGGATTATTTGAAATTGTTGAAATTTAAAGATTTGATTTAAACATCTTTTTTTCCATCAGTGTAATTTTTAAAACTAACATCTAAGGAGAACATTGTAGCATGTACATTTAATCAAAAAACATACCATCTATTCCTTGCCTTTGAGTATTTAACACTAATATAGAAAACCCACAACTGGAACTTGAACACATTCTCCAATATCCATGAGGCAAGAACTGTGTGTGTTGTGTAATTTCCACAAATGTACAGAACTCTGCCTAGAGTAGGTCATTTAATATTTGTTCATCTTATTAATAAATGAAAGGGAGAACTATTTATCAGAGGACATTATAAATAACCAGCATGAATTTGGATTTGATGTTTTGAGCAACAGAGAGCGGTTTTAGCTGATGAGCTTTAATATAAACAAAGCATTTAAAGAAAATCACTTAGTATTTGAAAGTAGCTTCCTAGGGCAAAAGCTAAAGTAATTTTCTTTCTCTAATTTTGACTGACTTATTTAATTTTACTGGTTTCCTTCCAGAATGGCTCTCAATTCTATTCAGTTTTCTCAGTTGTCATTTCTCTGCTGTAATTGATGCCCATGTCACATCTAAGCAGGATAATGGAAATTGTGTTAAAGCCAGATGGCTTGTCTTTTAATTCTCAGTCACCTACTATCTGCATGACCTTGAACACATCATTGTGCCTCAGTTTTCTCATCTGTGAAAGGGAATTAGTACCTGCTTCATAGCATGGCTGTGAGGTCTGAAGTAAATACAAAGCGTTTTTTACAGGGCCTGGCTCATAGTAGGCCTCTATTAACCACCACTGAGGATTATTATCATTACCACTGCTGTTACTCTATCCATTAGCCTTCTAATTAGTCTAAAATCCCTTTAGAGTTTTGCTCTAAACTAATTAGAGTTTTGCTCCCTTCTAATTCATTCTCTATAGTGCTGCCAGAGTGATCTTTATAAAATGCCCTGCCTCAAACCTTGCAGAGGCTCCCCCTTGCCCTCCCCAAAATGTGTAAACTCCTAAACATGGTCACTGGCCCTTTTATCACAGTCAGCCCCTGCCTCCACTCAGTAAGCCCCCAACCTTCAGCCGCAGCTCCATACTGAAATTCTTTGTTACTCAGAGGTACCAAGCTCCCTGTTGCTCCTATGCCTTGGAAGAGGCAGTTTCCTTTGAGTGCAGAATTCTTTCCCCCCGTCTCCTGCAGACTTCAATTGTCTAACTCCTACTTACCCCATTATACTGAATGTTAATACTCCAGGGAGCCTACCTTGGCACCATAGCCTAAATTGGAATCCCTGCTCCATTATGCATTATCGTAATTTCTTGTGTAATAGTCTGTCTCCACCTTTAGATCCTAAACTATTTGGCTCACTACTTTCTCTGCAGGATCTATCACAGAGTCTAACTCCGTAGTAAGTGCTTGAGAATGTATTTTTGTATGAATTAATGCACGAACAAATGAGTGGATAATTACATGATTTTTCATAAATATCAAAGCTTATTCTTCATATAGTTGAGCTCCTCCATCTTGCTTTCTTACCCTTAAAAATGGGAAATATGGTACCTTGTTTCATGCCTTTATGAATGCACTCCTGCATTCCCTCTGCCTCCGATGTTCTTCTCCACTTGGCACATGTGCATCCATCAGTGAAGAGCTACATGACCATCACCTCTTCCATGCAATTCCTTGCTACAAACACCCCTCCATAGAGTTACTCAGCCATTCATCTGAGCTATGATTGGGGTTGATGCATGCTTCTGTGATTTCACTCTGCTACATATTTTTATGTATATATCCTAACTAGAGTATATGAATCTTGAAGGAAGGATTTAAGTCTTATTTTTCTTTTCTCCAGAGCTCACAGAGTACCTAGCACCCATGAGTATTTCAATGGGTAGAAGTTGAATCAGAAGTTAAATCTCACAGAAGCCAACAGAGGTGAGTTTAAGAAGGAAATGCTGTTGAGTATTGCCAGATGTGATAGGATAATCCAGAGACACAAGAATTGATGTGATGGGTTGTATTATATAAAACACTAACCTCAAATGTAGGGGAATTAATAGAAGAGATTACATGATAAGCAAGTAGAAGACTTAATATAGTCCTTTCTGTTAAGCACAGAACATCTGCCCCATAGTAAGAATTGCTTTATTAGTAGTAGCAAGTCTACTATCTGAATATCTAGTAACACACTATATGAGGATATTTTCTTTCTCCAGGCTCCCACTCTTATTCTAAAACTCCTGTTAGTGTTGTTTATGAATACTGACATATGAGAATGCTGACTCACACTTTTAATTGGCCCTTACCTGATCACCACAAAATATAATCATTTTCTCAAATCTGTGTATCTGATCTTGCAGCATGGCTATTTTAGAAGACAATCCTTAAAAACCAAACTTGTTGAAAAATTATGCTTATCTCATGAAAGAATGCCATTAGGCAGTTATTTTAAAATGTCATTTACAATTTGTAATTTAAAATTTTGAGGAGGAAGTGTTAGGAAAACACAAATGAAAATAAATGTGAACTATTTAACCCCAGGTACCGTCCTCTCACATCCAGTTCACATGTGTTTGGCAAGTGTGCTGGACTGAAAACCTTGAACTCAAGCACTTTGAAAAGATCATTTGTATATGGTATATTTTTTTTAAAAGCAGTTACAGATATATTGGACAGGTCTCAGACTGATTCTGTAAACAGAAAAGGTGGAGAAGCAAATGATACATGCTTAAGATCATAGGCTCTGGAGTCAAATTTTTGAGTTCAAAACTCATTCCACCCCTTCCTTCTATAGGACTTTTTGGCAAGTGGCTTGATCTGTTTTCTTACCTATAGACCTCACAGATAAGGTAAAATAATGTCATCAAACTCAGAGAGTAATTATGAGGTTTAAATAAGACTCTGCTTTGAACAGTATCTAACACATTGTTAAAGGCTCATTAAACACTTGCTGTTATTATTATTCTTAGTTCTACATAAAGGAATATCAAGAAATACAGCTAAGTTAGAACACAGGGAAGATTTGTTAAGACTATTATTAAGAATTGTTATATTTATTTTCTACTCTGTTCTTGATGCTGAGCCAGATGTTCTAGCTGAATGATTTCATTTAGCTTCACAATGGTAGTATATAAGTCTTAGCAGCAGCAGCAGCAACCCTATTTCATAAAAGAGGAGTTTAAGACTTAGAAAAGCTGCAAAACTTGCTCAAGATTACAGTACTGAGCCAGATTTCAGACCCCGATGTGTTGGGTTCCTAAGCCAGCACTTTCTACATGTTTCTATGCTGTTGTTCAGAGTCTAATGAAAAGCCAGGTAGAGGAAGTGGACCCTTGTCAAGTGCCTTTTCATTGCAGGGCTGTATGTTTTCCATTAATCTGTGATACTTGTCAACTTTTAAACCAATTTCCTGATTTGGGACAGAATCTAGGGAAAAAGTCTAAAATAGGATTTCCAAAAGAACAAATGACTTTTTTTTTTTTAACTTTTTATTTTATATCAAATTGCCAACATCTGGTGGATCATGGAAAAAGCAAGAGAGTTCCAGAAAAACATCTATTTCTGCTTTATTGACTATGCCAAAGCCTTTGACTGTGTAGATCACAATAAACTGTAGAAAATTCTGAAAGAGATGGGAATACCAAACCACCTGATCTGCCTCTTGAGAAATCTGTATGCAGGTCAGGAAGCAACAGTTAGAACTGGTCATGGAACAACAGACTGGTTCCAAATAGGAAAGGGAGTACGTCAAGGCTGTATATTGTCACCATGTTTATTTAACTTATATGCAGAGTTCATCATGAGAAATGCTGGACTGGAAGAAACACAAGCTGGAATCAAGATTGCTGGGAGAAATATCAACAACCTCAGATATGCAGATGATACCACCCTTATGGCAGAAAGTGAAGAGGAACTCAAAAGCCTCTTGATGAAAGTGAAAGTGGAGAGTGAAAAGGTTGGCTTAAAGCTCAACATTCAGAAAACGAAGATCATGGCATCTGGTCCCATCACTACATGGGAAATAGATGGAGAAACAGTGGAAACAGTGTCAGACTTTCTTTTTCTGGGCTCCAAAATCACTGCAGATGGTGACTGCAGCCATGAAATTAAAAGACGCTTACTCCTTGGAAGGAAAGTTATGACCAACCTAGATAGCATATTCAAAAGCAGAAATATTACTTTGCCAACAAAGGTCCATCTAATCAAGGCTATGGTCTTTCCTGTGGTCATGTATGGATATGAGAGCTGGACTGTGAAGAAGGCTAGCACTGAAGAATTGATGCTTTTGAACTGTGGTGTTGGAGAAGACTCTTGAGAGTCCCTTGGACTGCAAGGAGATCCAACGGGTCCATTCTGAAGGAGATCAGCCCTGGGATTTCTTCCGAAGGAATGATGCTGAAGCTGAAACTCCAGTATTTTGGCCACCTCATGCGAAGAGTTGACTCATTGGAGAAGACTCTGATGCTGGGAGGGATTGGGGGCAGGAGGAGAAGGGGATGACAGAGGATGAGATGGCTGGATGGCATCACTGACTCGATGGATGTGAGTCTGAGTGACCTCCGGGAGTTGGTGATGGACAGGGAGGCCTGGCGTGCTGCAATTCATGGGGTTGCAAAGAGTCGGACACGACTGAGTGATCTGATCTGATCTGATAGCTAATTAACAATGTGATGGTTTCAGGTGGATAACAAAGGAACTCAGCCACACATATGCATGTATCCATTCTCTCCCAAACTCCCCTCCCATCTAGTCACATAACATAGAGCAGAGTTCCCTATGCTATACAGTAAGTCCTTGTTGGTAATCCATTTTAAATACAGAAGTTTGTGCATGTTGAACTCAAACTCCTTAACTGTCTCTTCTCCTCATTCCCTCTGCCCCGCTTTTGGCAACCATAGTGCAGGAACAACTGATTTTTTGTGCAAAAGTTGAAGTGACGCCTCTAAGTCATTGTTAGGCAACTTTATGAAATCTAGGGGTCAGGAGCTTTGCACAGCAAACTACTATGCAGCCAAAACGTGTCTCCCTCTGCTAGGGGACCATGACTTGGTGAGGAGGCATATAAACTAGAATAAAGAGAGACCAGGCAAAGTCTGAGAGATACAAAGACAAGATGAAAGAAATTTCTTGATGGCCAGAGGTCAAGGCAGAGCCTATTAGCTGCTAATCCACACCTCTGGATTGATGTTATTGTCAAGGTAGCATGGGGCTAAATTCTCAGGAGAAGTTCCATGGTGAAAGTACCCTATTCCTAAAAGTAAGTTGGCACACTCAGCTTCCCCAGCATCCTGTGTTCCGAGTCCGCACCGATGCCCCAGCAGCATCAGACCTTTTCATGGCTATGCTTATGGCTAGTTACTTTGGATTTAGTGTCTCTGGTTTTGGAAGCCCACTGTCTGACCCTCTCCCCTCACTTCCTACCCAAAAACCCCCTTCTTCCCACTCTGTTTTTCTTCTTTGTTTCACTAGTCAAATGTGTTTTGACAACTGCCAGTGCTTTTCCAAGATCGACCCCCTTGTCCATGTATGTGTTTGTGTTGACTTTTTTGTGTGTTTTTTTCCCACAAGTTGCCACACATTACTTTCCTTAGCCAAGTGGAAAATCTGTAAGGTTGTGGGAAAGTAACTTTTGGTTTTTGGAAAGATATGGAACCTGCTCCATGCACCAGATAGGCAAGTGATAGGCCAATCTAAAACAAGTAGGAAAATAATTATCAATCAAGTTCTAAGAACAGCCATGGAAGAGCCTACTAAATACCCAATCCTGCCTGAGCACTTTCTATTGATTATCTCCTTTAAACCTTACATTTTACTCTTATTTTCCCAATTTTACATATGAAGAACCTGAGATTTAAGAAGATAAAGCACGAGCTCAAGGAATCTGCAGTGTTTGACGTTAGTTACATTTCAGTGTCCTGAAATGTCAGGGACGTTGGAGGGAGTGGCATGTGGAGACCTGTTGAAAGGCTGGCTGGCTATGTCTTCTTTTTTTGATCTGGGTGTTACATAGGGATGTTCACTTTGGGAAATTTCGTTACTCTTTTCATGCCACATATTTATCACATTTCAGTAAATGTTTATTAAAACCTCTAATAATAATTTTTAAAATAACTAGCTAATGGTCTCAGCTGCTGCTGCTGCTGCATCACTTCAGTCGTGTCTGACTCTGTGTGACCCCATAGATGGCAGCCCACCAGGCTCCCCCGTCCCTGGGATTCTCCAGGCAAGAACACTGGAGTGGGTTGCCATTTCCTCCTCCAATGCATGAAAGTGAAAAGTGAAAGGGAAGTCGCTCAGTCCTGTCTGACCTTCAGCAACCCCATGGACTGCAGCCCTCCAGGCTCCTCCATCCATGGGATTTTCCAGGCAAGAGTACTGGAGTGGGGTGCCATTGTCTTGTCCAAATGGTCTCAGCAGAGGCCGTTTGGAATAGAATGGCCATTTGAAATAGAACGCAGATTTTTCTGTCTCTAGAGTCCAAAAATTTTTAACAGAGCACACAGCCTTCCCTTTGGTAGCCTCAGGGTTTACCAGATAACTAAAGAGTGTGGTACCGAGTCTTCTCCTGAGTATCTGGGGGTTTGCTATCTGAATAATCTCCTTGGAGAAGCAACTTGTCCCTGATATGATGGAAAAATGTTAGATAAATAATCACTACAGAGGAAACATTTATTATGGGTTTGGGGACAGAGGAGGTTGAAGCTGACATGGCCTCTGCAATGCAGCAACCAAGAACTTGGTTTCCAGGGGCCTCAAAGATTATCTAAGAGTAATGACCTGGCACCCAGAATTAAGTTTAGGTTTTTTCTTCAATTCTCCATCTGTCCAGTGTACCACATTTGGCTATAATTCCATGATCCTGAGCTGGACAGCAGAGTGGACAGTGCAATTCTGAGTTTAGTTGCCCCTCCTCTACAAAAAAGCAACCAAGAGATAGTATCAAGGACAAAGATGGAGAATAAAAAATGGATGAGAAAGCTTCAAATCAAATGGGGCATTTAGAGAGGTGAAAACTTATAAGGTACAGTAGACCTGAAACCACAGAAAGCAAAACAGAATGAGCAGGCTCTGGTGTTGTGTTGGAGGCAGAGTTTAGAGAGACTTCTTTCCAAACTCTGCTCTCATCTTGAGTGGGAGCAAATTAAGGAGGGTGCCAGTTGGTCTGGTCTACTCTCAGGCAGCAACTCAAAGTTCTAAGTGTTTTCCTTGAAGTGTTGAGTGACTCTGGTTGTGCTTCTTGTCACAGGGAAAAGGTGGATCGTAAAAATTGTTTTCAGTTTCCTAACATTCCTAATAAAATCTTGGCACATTCTTTATGTCTAAGCACAGTGACGTAAAGCCATCTGGTTCCACCAAAGCCTGTTACAAAGTATGTGACATCTGCATACAGCTCTGTTTTTCCTTCGGACAAATACAGGAAAACATGGGCGCTTCACCAGTCCCTTTCCCATAGATGTTTTCCAAATTTCATAGACAAATATCCTCCTATTTTGTCTGTTGAAATATTTATTTCAGCGTCACCCAGAATTTGGCAAGTCTTAGCTCAACCAGGTCATTTTTTTTCCTTCCCTTCTGCAAAAGTTGCATAAACCTTCAGGTCAGAAAAGGCCACTCTGCTGGTAGCGTCAGCAGCGCTTCCTTCTACTTTTGTGGCCTGAAGTGCTCCATGGCAGACTGCACAGACCTTATCTTCTTTCCCTTGCTTTAGACACGTAGGAGGTGCTAACATCACTTCTTCTTCTTCTTTTTTTAAGAAGGAGAGGCCCCATCTCTTAGGAGATGACATATTGAGACTCAGTCTAGGAAGTCAGCATAAACCACACCATAGTAACTGAAACTTCAAATGCATGCTGATAAAAAAAAGGAAAGCAAAATGTTAAAATTACTGTTGATCACCAAATGCCATCAGAATAGGGACAACAAGAGAGGATTAGCCAAAAAAAAAAAAAGTTTTACTGGACCTAAAAATGATTGCTGTGAAAGGTATCATGAGAGATTATGAGTATGGCAAGATGATGATAATCATCCGTCCCTTGAAGTACGGTTGTCATAAGGATGAGAAAAGTTGTGTGTAAAGCACCCAGTGAGTAGTAATATGTGCTAGGCAACATTCTGAGTATTTCACTTGTATTATTTACTTCTATGTTTTGTTCCTCACAGCTACTTACTTATAAGGTAAAGACTCAGCCCCATTTTACAGATTATGAAATGGAAGCAAAGAGAAGCGTAAGTGTCTTGCCCACAGATAAGACAGCTCCTCATTCTGAGTCGGGATTTGAACCCTGGCATTCTAGCTTCAAAGATCCCAGCATTAATCCCTTTGCTTTCCAGAACTGGCCTCTGTACAGAGGAGTCCTGACTGGTGGGCTCTCACCAGCTGGGGGCAGCAGGCAATGCTCAATTCTTAAGCCAGAGAGATCTCTGCAACATACAGCTCTACCAACTTTATTCCTGTTCTTAAAATCCAGTAAGTGAAGCAGTGTTAGTCAGTCATGTCCGACTCTTTGCAACCCGAGTCTTCTGTATTGCAGATTCTTTACCATCTGAGCCACCAGGGAAGCCCCTCAAGTCCAGTAAGGATCAAGTTCAAACTTCTTTGTAAATGTAACAAAGCCATTCACGATGGATGTCTGCTTATCCTGTTAACTCACACTGCTGTTCAGTTTCTCTTACTATTGTTTTATTCTTGTGGGTTTTTTTTTAAGGTTTTGTTTCTGTAATACCTTATATTTGATTTTTCTATACTCTGTTGCAGTTCATGTCCGTGTCTATCTGTTTGAGAGGCTAGAATCCTGTGAGGGAGGTTCCATGTTTGTTTTCTTTCTGTTACACACCCAGAACTCTGGAGTAACATTCAAAATATGAAATCAACAGAAGGCATAGGCACCAATTAGGATAGACGCTGGAAGGAAGCAAGCAGCAGGACTCTGTCATTACGTAGCCACCGTTGCAGACCAGTGGAGGGTACTTACTTTTGTGAATGAATGAGTGAATGGATACATTAATGAACGATATTAAGAAATCATGTGTGTGTGCGCTCAGTTGCTCAGTCATGTCTGACTCTGCGACCCCATGAACTGTGTCCTGGCAGGCTCCTCTGTTCATGGGATTTCCCAGGCAGAAATACTGGAGTGGGTTGCCATTTCCTCCTCCAGGGGATCTTCCCTCCCCAGGGATCAAATGCTCACTGGTCTCCTGTGTCTCCTGCATAGTCAGGCAGATTCTTAGGACATCACAGTACTTGGCAATTTTGCCTTTTGTTTCATTCTCACTCTTGGCTCTGCCTTATGTCCTTTACCTTCCTCAATTCTAAGTTATATATTTTAGAATAGATAATGTGTTTCTTAAAAGTAGACTTAAATCTCTTCTATGCTAAGGATGGGAATATATTAGTACCTGAAGTTGTTGGTAGATATTAACTAGCATTCAGACCCATCATTCTGAGGATCAACAAGATGAGAGCTGACCTGAAAATTAGGCTGTGGATTATATTATTTTCAAACATTAACCCTTCTGGCTGTGTTGGTGTCTCAAATTTGAGAGATTTCTTTCTTAGAATTAAACATTTGCCTTTCACAAATTACCTGCTAAATTACAAATTATTCTGAAATGGGTAAATATTGAAGCATTTAATTAATTTTGGAATTTTAGCATTGATTAGTTTTATTGAGTTTCTCTCCATTTGATACCTTAAAAGTGAAAAAACAAAATTAAAATAACTAAAAAGCCACCCAATGAGAATTCTACATTTTCCTTGGAATAGAGAGGGAGAGATTAGTCTCAAATTGTGTTCTGAATGCTGAGTACTAGACTTAACTGCAGAAAGAGCTTATGGGCATGCATTTTTCACATGGAGTCTCCTGCCTAATTATTTCCTTGTTAATAAGCTCACAACTAAATTCAATGGGCAGCAGCTGGATTGGAGGAGCACTGGTGGAGCCTGGGCTCATGTGCCAAAGTTACATGTGGAAAGGGGGTACCCGAGCATCACCTATGCATTGAGTTCCCAGGAGGAGAAGGCACATTAAACAATATCAGAAAGAACATGTAAAGGACATGGCAGGACACAAAAAGTAAAAAGTTTCAGACATGATATTATTTGTTTAGATACAACATAGTCATCTTTTGAAGGCCAGAAAGTACCCTAGCCTCTGGAATAAAATCTTTTCAGCGTAAAGAATGGAAAAAAAGGTATTTTTGGTCAAACAATTAACCAAAACATTATAATTTGTGAGCATTCCAGTTGAGAGTTACATTTCAAGCCCAAATAGCCAGTTTCTTTTTATTTATCCTCCACTTTTCACAGTGCTACAAATAATGACTTTAGGTTGATGAGCACCAAAGTAACACATACTTAAACATTAAAATTTTCTCTTATACCAAATCATTGCTAACTCATGCCATGACCTTAAGAAGCTGTTTAACTTTTCTAATTTTCACTTTCTTAAGAGGAAAAGGAGAGGAAGAGGAATAGATGTTTTCAAATACCCTTCTTAATATTTCAAGATTCTTTGATTCATCAGAAAATCTAGGGAAGATGAATTTGAAGATATGCTTCCATGGAAATAATTCTTTACAGAATTACAGAAAAACGTTCTGTTGACCTTAAGTGAACTTATACCAGGTTGGTAAATTCCATCATAATTCCCATCCTGAACTCACAGCTGCTTGTGTCAATGTTGATTTGTAGCCGTGAGGTTGGCCCTTATACAACTATTTTCCCAAACAAGTTTCTCAGTTTTGGGACATATGGTTTAGTTGATATTAATCAGGATGACTGAAGAAGTAGTTCTTCACTCTGAGTATTTGAGCTGAGTATGTGTGTATGAACAAGGACAAGGCGTAACTCCCTTTGTGGAGGGACCCTTGGAATTTCTGCTTCATTCCGAGTTCCTTTATGGCATGCATTGTGCCTTGTGCGTGGAAGATTTCCCTAGTGTCCTCACCTAGGAGTGTGAGAGTAGCTATAGGATTTTTCTCAGTCTCCTAAACTGGAAGGGAGCACCACCTTCCAGCCTCTGATTCCCATGTGCGCATGCAAATGTTCATCAGCCCTCCATGGCGGTGTCTCAACAACTTTTGTCATAACTGTTCAATAGCCATTATAATGGAGGTGACTCATTTCACTGACAGCCCCAGAAAAGGTTCATTCAGGCTTTTATTCTTTCACGTATTTTCAGCTTACTACTAAAAAATATCATCCATATTTGAACTTTCTTAAATGAAATGGTCTTTTTAGCAATTGTTTTCCAAGTATCCAGTGGATAAGGCTCAGATATTTTATTTTGAGCCTTATCTTTGAAATGAATGTCAAAACTAGTTTTTATCCACCTTCCTAGTTTAGCAAGTGTAATAGAACAACCCATGATGAATTATTGTTTGTCAGTGGAATGTTTTTGAATCTTTCTTTGGTCACTGAAAATATTTTCTAAGTTTAAAGGAATCATTTTAAATATCATTCCTAATTTTTCATGACTCTAGAGATATAAGATATTGGAGGAAAGTCTCAGATCACCTCATCAGTAACTCCTGGGGCCGTTTGTTGGAACATGTGATTAGTTGGAACAACTCCATCTCCAAAATCTTTGACAAGGCTTACAATCTGACCACAGCATCCTTTGTCTCCTGCACTCTCACACAGCCTACTCCCACGATGCTTCCTCTGATCTTGTTGTGATCTCCAGTCTCTCTACACAATCCCCCCTCCCCTCCCACACACCCCACAGGTTCTAAGTGGCTTTGCTTTCATCTGTACTCCAGGGACATCATTTCAACCACTCCCCTGAGAATGCCTCAGCCCACTTGGAACTGCTTATGTCTTCCATACACAGAATATCCCACCAAGGATCACAGTACACCTTGTCTTCAGATTTGCTAAGCATTTCTGGAAATGACGACACCACTAGAGGTTTTGGTGTTCATGAAAGCAGATAACTTCCCAGTTCAGGTGTTGGGTAATGTCCCTCAGCAATTCAGATCTTGTTTTGCTTGATCATTTTAATCTCCTTCTCGCCTGCATAATTCCTTTATACTTTTACTACTTTTTAAAAACTCACTCGCCATCCATTTTGTGCTCTCTTCCTCACTTATAGCACATAAGCTTCCACACAATATTATATAGAAGCTTTATAAGTGGAGAATTGTCTCCACTTCTCTCTTTCTTACCACACATTATCAATGGATCCACTCTAGGTCCACTCAGAGTATGAAGCGCCCCATCTCATAATCAGAGCCAAGTTTTCATTTATATTTTGGGTCTAAATTACTTCTATTTTTTTTTTTTTTTTAGCCATCTTGAGCCAGCCCTCAGACTTGCATTTCAGTCTCTTCAGCTATTGACTTTCATCACTATAGAGCATGCCGAAGTTCCTCTCAGCTTAAAACAATACCAGCAAGCAAAAGCCACCACCCCATTTGTTCTGAATGTTCCTCCTATCACTGTTTGTATCTTTCTGATCATAACCGAACTTCGAGATAAAAAAAATTTTCTACTTCCTAATCCTTTTTCAACCTGCTTAATTGACTCCAGTCTACATTATTTCTCTGAGATGGCCACATCACTGAATTTGCCCTCACTAAGGGGTTCCTACTTGCCAAGATCAAATATGTTTTTCAATCCATATCCACAGAGTTTCACTTCGTCATTCATTCCTAGTTTTTCTCCCATACCTGTTTGGCTGTGCCATCTTTCGCCTTCTTCACACTGCTTCTCGTTCTTTCTTTAGATGCCAGAGCTGTTCAAACTTTTGGCTTCTTACTCCCAGTTCTTGCTGGCTGATCTTTGCTTAGTGACAATTAACTCCTATAATTTGATGACTTACAAATTTACATTGCCAGTCCAGACAAGACTTCTGCAACTCCTCTCCCTGTATTCAGCTTCCTTTTGTGCCTTTCTAACTGAATATTCCATGAACTTCAGGTATAATAGTTGAAAACTAAGCTCATTGCTCATTTCTCTTCCCACTGACCGATGTAAGCATTCTCCTCTTCTGTTCTCATTCTGGGTGTTAGGCCTCTCCTCAGAGCTACCACCAGCTCAAGTGGAACATTGTGGGAATTAAAAGAGCATGCCTCTTCTACTTTACTTTTATTTTTCAGAAAAAAAAAAAGTTTGAATATACAGATTTTGTTAAAATTAGTTTTTTTTGTTATCATTTGCCAGAAATTTTTCATAATAAATATATGAATCTGTGATGCTTAGGATTTGAATATAGCCCTTTAGAGTCATGCAGTGCACCAACACTTCAGCCATAAATGGTAACCTGACCACTTCACCTAATATATGTGGTGCTCCCCTGCTGACTCAGATGGTAAAGAATCTGCCTGCAATAAGGGAGACCACTTCACTTAATATATATATACACTCTGCTGAATACATGGGAGTATGTCTAGATTTCTTCATTCTTTCTGAATGCGGAGTTAGATGTCTTGCCAATATTACCATCTTCAATAACAAATGCACACTCTACCCTTTCTTCTCTATAATTAGAACATGGCCTCATTTCAAATCCCTATTCCAGATCAGTTCATCTGCCTCTTAACAACAGCCTGGCTCCTTGTAATCCACTCTCAACATTACCTCCAGGGTAGTAGTCTGTGGTACATAAATAGGATGGTGACTAAAAAAAAGAAAAAACTAGTTTTGTATAACATGCATTCTAAACATAAGCAGATCTGAACGTGCAGCTAGCTCATTTTTTACAAAGTAAATACTGGTAATACCTTCCCTGATTAAGAAATAGACCATTACCCATTCCCAAATCACCTTAGTGTCCCCTTCCAGTCACACTTTGTCTCCAAAATTATCACTAACTAGACTCACAATACCCTGAAACTGTTTTTGCTTGGTTCAGGATTTTGTACAGGGGTGATTATGTGGTGTGTACTCTTCCACATCTTGCATCTTTGTTGCAGTGTTTTTTTGTCAGTAAGGTTGCCAGTTTTAGGAAATAGTTTCTGATAAATGTATTTTTAGCACAGCTAGTCCACAAAATCCACAGGTTCCACGTTCATGGATTCAATCAACCACAGAATGAAAATATTTTCAAAAATTCCATTAAGTTCCAAAGAGCATAATTTGAACTTTCTGTGGGCCAGCAGCTATTTACATAGCATTTGCATTGTATTATGTATTATAACTAATCCAGAGATAATTCAAAATAGCGAGGGTGTGTGCATGTGTTCACGTGTGCTCAGTCACTGAGCTGTGTCCAACTCTTGGCGAACTCATGAACTGTAGCCCACTGGGCTCCTCTGTCCATGGAATTCTCCAGGCAAGAATACTGGAATGGGATCCCATTTCCTTCTCCAGGGGATCTTCCTGACCCAGGAATTGAACTGGTGTCTCCTGCATGGGTAGGTGAATTCTTCACCACTGAGCCATCTGGGAAACCGGAGTGTATATGTGTGTTGTGTGCAAATACTATGGCATTTTAAATAGGGACTTGAGCATTTTTCAGTTTTGGTTTTGACAGAGGATATCCTGGAACAAATCCCCTACAGGTACCGAGGGATGACTATATAGTTCTGTCCCATGTAATATTTAACTGTGTGTATTTAATTGTATTTATATTTAACTATCAGATCAGATCAGAAATATATATTTAACTATATATTTGTATATTTATATACACACACAGTTAAACAGTAAATAAACAGTATTTATATTTTATCTGACTATATTTTATTATTCCAGTTTTTAATAGTAGTTCATATTTTTGCATGTAGCAGTAGCTTACTCAATTCATATTGTCTGATATTCCACTGTGAAATATACACAGTGTATGTTTTTATTGTGTGCTTCATTGACTTTAGTATCGTTGCCACCTTCTAGCTGTTAAGAGTAGGGCTCATGAGGACATTCTTGTGCACGCATTTTGGTGACATATGGATGCATTTCTCTTGAGTGTATTTCTAAGTGAATTACTCATTCAAAAAGTATGCAAATATCCACCTTTAGTAGAAATACTGACAAATCTTCATGTTTACACCATTTTATACTCCCACCAATGCTGTTGGAGAATTCCATTTGGTACCCTTCCTCTCCAGTATGTTTTTTTTAAATATTTATTTGGCTTGGTCAGGTCTTAGTTGCAGCATGCAGGATCTTCGTTGTGGTTTGCAAGGTTTCTAGTGGTGACCCTTGGGCTCCATAGCATGCAGGGTTAGTAGCTGTGGCACATGGGCTTTGAGGAATGTGGGGTCTTAATTTCCTGACCAAAGATTGAATCATGGCCCCTACATTGCGAAGCAGAGTCTTAACCACTGGACTGCCAGGGAAGTTCCCCTCTTGTCCAATATTAGGTGGTGTTTGTCCTTTGGTTCAGAGAAGGCAATGGCACCCCACTCCAGTACTCTTGCCTGGAAAATCTCATGGACAGAGGAGCCTGGCAGGCTGCAGTCCATGGGGTCGCTAAGAGTCGAACACGACTGAGCGACTTCACTTTCACTTTTCACTTTCATGCATTGGAGAAGAAAATGGCAACCCACTCCAGTGTTCTTGCCTGGAGAATGCCAGGGACGGGGGAGCCTGGTGGGCTGCTGTCTGTGGGGTCTCACAGAGTCGGACAGGACTGAAGTGACTTAGCAGCAGTCCTTCGGTTATTTTAGATATTCTTTCCTGTGTCTAGAGTAGTAGTACATTATTGTTTTCCTTTGTGTTTCCCTGATGACATCTTTTCTACTCCCATTATAAAAATGATCATATCATATTGTACGAGCTGATTTGCCTCCCACTAAACTACAACAAAGGTCCGTCTAGTCAAGGCTATGGTTTTTCCTGTGGTCTTGTATGGATGTGAGAGTTCGACTGTGAAGAAGGCTGAGCGCCAAAGAATTGATGCTTTTGAACTGTGGTGTTGGAGAAGACTCTTGAGAGTCCCTTGGACTGCAAGGAGATCCAACCAGTCCATTCTGAAGGAGATCAGCCCTGGGATTTCTTTGGAAGGAATGATGCTAAAGCTAAAGCTCCAGTACTTTGGCCACCTCATGCGAAGAGTTGACTCATTGGAAAAGACTCTGATGCTGGGAGGGATTGGGGGCAGGATGAGAAGGGGACGACAGAGGATGAGATGGGCAGGGAGGCCTGGTGTGCTGCAATTCATGGGGGTCTCAAAGAGTTGGACACGACTGAGCAACCGAACTGAACTGAACTGAACTGAAACTACTTAAAGAAGTTAATTAATCGAAGAATTGGGGACAGAGTGTGCATGCTGAATCACTTCAGTCTTGTCCTACTCTTTGTGACCCCATGGAATGTAGCCCACCTAGCTCCTCTGTCTATGGGATTCTCCAGACAAGAATACTACAGAGGGTTGCCATGCCCTCCTCCAAGGGATCTTCCAGACCCTGGGAACCAACCCTTATCTCTTATGTCTCCTGCATTGGCAGGTGAGTTCTTTATCACTAGCGTCACCTGGGAAGCCCAGAGACAAGAGTGTAGATTCTCACAAAATATGTAGAAAATAATAATTAATAAAGAAACCTGAATCATGGAAAAAGCAAGAGAGTTCCAGAAAAACATCTATTTCTGCTTTATTGACTATGCCAAGGCCTTTGACTGTGTAGATCACAATAAACTATGGAAAATTCTGAAAGAGATGGGAATACCAGACCACCTGATCTGCCTCTTGAGAAATCTGTATGCAGGTCAGGAAGCAACAGTTAGAACTGGTCATGGAACAACAGACTGGTTCCAAATAGGAAAAGGAGTACGTCAAGGCTGTATATTGTCACCATGTTTATTTAACTTATATGCAGAGTACATCATGAGAAATGCTGGACTGGAAGAAACAGAAGTTGGAATCAAGATTGCTGGGAGAAATATCAATAACCTCAGATATGCAGATGACACCACCCTTATGGCAGAAAGTGAAGAGGGGCTAAAAAGCCTCTTGATGAAAGTGAAAGTGGAGAGTGAAAAGGTTGGCTTAAAACTCAACATTCAGAAAACGAAGATCATGGCATCTGGTCCCATTACTACATGGGAAATAGATGGGGAAACAGTGGAAACAGTGTCAGAATTTATGTTTCTGGGCTCCAAAATCACTGCAGATGGTGGCTGTAGCCATGAAATTAAAAGACGCTTACTCCTTGGAAGGAAAGTTATGACCAACCTAGATAGCATATTCAAAAGCAGAGACATTACTTTGCCAACAAAGGTTCGCCTAGTCAAGGCTATGGTCTTTCCTGTGGTCATGTATGGATGTGAGAGCTGGACTGTGAAGAAGGCTGAGCGCCGACAAATTGATGCTTTTGAACTGTGGTGTTGGAGAAGACTCTTGAGAGTCCCTTGGACTGCAAGAAGATCCAACCAGTCCATTCTGAAGGAGATCAATCCTGGAGTTTCTTTGGAAGGAATGATGCTAAAGCTGAAACTCCAGTATTTTGGCCACCTCATGCGAAGAGTTGACTCATTGGAGAAGACTCTGATGCTGGGAGGGATTGAGGGCAGGAGGAGAAGGGGACGACAGAGGATGAGATGGCTGGATGGCATCACTGACTTGATGGGTGTGAGTCTGAGTGACCTCCAGGAGCTGGTGATGGACAGGGAGGCCTGGCGTGCTGCGGTTCATGGGGTCGCAAAGAGTCGGACACAACTGAGCGACTGATCTGATCTGATGATAAGCATGACATACTGAAAGTGCTAATTTTCTAGTCATTTGCCATTTTCTTTTAATCTAATTAACACATGAACAGATACTTATTGGGTATCTACATTTTCCAGGCATTGTTCTAATTATACTGCCTTAGAACTTAACTATTGAAGTACAAGTCCGTCATAACTATTTCAGGGACTGGATCTCTAAAATACTAAGAAGATATTCTACTAAAGTATACATGCTCATATCTACATGAAATGTGTAGTTGATTCTGAAAATATATATTTAGGAAACAGCACAGATGATATAAACCAGAAATAATAAGCAGTATGCAAAAGTACTAGGTATTATACAAGGAGAATATTGATGGATATGCTCAAAGATATGTTACAAGGTGATTTTTCAGCATTAAATATACAAAATAACCAAAAGAATGTAAATGGTTATTGAGGCTTCCTGGGTGCAGAAGATGCAGGCAATGGGGGCTCAATCCCTGGCTGGGAAAGATCCCCTGGAGAAGGAAATAGCAACCCACTGCAGTGTTCTTGCCTGGAGAATTCCATGGCCAGAGGTGCCTGGTGGGTTACAGTCTGTCAGGTTGCAGAGAGTCAGACACAACTGAGTGTGCATGCATGGGATGGGACAGCAAACGCTCAGTAATTCTGAACTGGTAAAATAAATGACAAAATCGTGTGATGAAATATGATGTAATCATTGAAATAGTGGTTTTATAGAAGAATATTGACTGTATGGTAATAAGCATGGTATATTGCCAAATCATTTAGAAAAGGCAGAGGAACCAGAGATCAAATTGCCAACATCCGCTGGATCGTGGAAAAAGCAAGAGTTCCAGAAAAACATCTATTTCTGCTTTATTGACTATGCCAAGGCCTTTGACTGTGTAGATCACAATAAACTGTGGAAAATTCTGAGAGAGATGGGAATACCAGACCACCTGATCTGCCTCTTGAGAAATCTGTATGCAGGTCAGGAAGCAACAGTTAGAACTGGTCATGGAACAACAGACTGGTTCCAAATAGGAAAAGGAGTACGTCAAGGCTGCATATTGTCACCATGTTTATTTAACTTCTATGCAGAGTACATCATGAGAAATGCTGGACTGGAGGAAACACAAGCTGGAATCAAGATTGCTTGGAGAAATATCAATAACCTCAGATATGCAGATGACACCACCCTTATGGCAGAAAGTGAAGAGGAACTCAAAAGCCTCTTGATGAAAGTGAAAATGGAGAGTGAAAAGGTTGGCTTAAAACTCAACATTCAGAAAACGAAGATTATGGCATCTGGTCCCATCACTACATGGGAAATAGATGGGGAAACAGTGGAAACAGTGTCAGACTTTATTTTTCTGGGCTCCAAAATCACTGCAGATGGTGACTGCAGCCATGAAATTAAAAGATGCTTACTCCTTGGAAGGAAAGTTATGCTGGGAAGGATTGAGGGCAGGAGGAGAAGGGGACGACAGAGGATGAGATGGCTGGATGGCATCACTAACTCGATGAATGTGAGTCTGGGTGACCTCTGAGAGCTGGTGATGGATAGGGAGGCCTGGTGTGCTGCAGTTCATGGGGTCGCAAAGAGTCGGACACGACTGAGCGACTGATCTGATCTGATTGCCAAATCAAAATTAACTGACCTAGAGAGGTCGTTAAGATAGTTTTAGAAAAGACACACTTTGGAAGAATACATGAAAAGAGAAACCTAGGACACAAAACATAATAGATGTTTTCTTCTAAGTGATGTGATTACATGATTCTGATGCTTTTATTTGTGTCTTTCTCCTTTCCATCTTTTATGATAACACAGAAAATTGAATAAAGTATGTTATATTTTAAAAGATTTGGGTAATTTGTTAATAGCAAGAGCCTGCAAGAGATACAGCTGATCATTAAGATGTTTCTCAGGGCAAACAGTGATGCCCCTTCCTCAGTCTGCCATGGCCCATTGAGTGGGTTTTCTTTTGGCATCAGAATTCTGGTTTGAATCAATCATTGGTCCAATGAAATAGTAAAATAGTCTGTTCTTTGTATCTAACTTACTAGAATATAAACGTGTAATAATAACAGGTAAGATGAAAGTCCCCTGCTTTAAACTTGATCCCTGTTCTTAAGAGCTTATCCAAATACAGAGCTTAACTTTGAAGTGGTTGAATTCTTGCATCGATGTTACACAAGAAGTAACAAAGGAAAAAAAACTGATCACTGGAGAAAAATGCAAATTACCTTCATGTCTAACAAATTAGGGAAAAAAAAAATCTGTAAACTCTCTCTTACCTGTTAACTATGCAATATAAGTCATTTTATAAAGCAGCCTTTCAAAGGCCTTTACAGGCTTGATCTAATCTAACCCGGTCTACAGACGTCAGCTTGATTATGTCATTTCCTATGCATCTCTGGTCATCTTATGGCAACCATTGTTCAAACAGTCTGGCAAAAAAAGCTTTATTACAAATTCCTTAGAAAATATTGTTTCAAATAAGTTTCAGCCTTAATTAGAAAACATGCTTTCTGTTCATTGGTGGTAAAACTTGTCAAGGCATCATCAGTAGTAGTGGAAAGGATGTGAGCTTTTGAGGGATATATATCAGAATTTGAGTCCCAACTCTGACCATGGGCGGGTAGTACAATGCCTCTGAACTTTCTCCCTCCTATATGTCAGAATCTTACTTACTCACAGGATATTGTGAGGACCAGAGAGAATATGACAACAGTCCTTGTGAGTGCACACCACACAGTGAGTTTCTTCTTCTTGTCTCTACTTCTCCTCCTGTCCCTTCTCCTCTCCATAGAGCTTCAGTTGAGTTCAGTTCACTCGCTCTGTCATGTCTGACTCTTTGTGTCCCCATAGACTACAGCACGCCAGGCTTCCGGTCCTTCACCATCTCCCAGAGTTTGTGCAAACTCATGTCCATTGAGTCGGTGATGCCATCTAACCGTCTCATCTTGTGCCACCCTCTTCTCCTCCTGCCTTCATTCTTTCCCAGCATCAGGGTCTTTTCTAGTGTTGTGGCTCTTCTCATCAGGTGATCAAACTATCAGAGCTTCAGCTTCAGCATCAGTCCTTCCAATGAATATTCAGGGTTGTTTCCTTTAGGATTGACTGGTCTGATCTCCTTGTAGTCCAAAAGAGTTTAAGTGACCAGCCCTTGGAGTCATAAATTCATGCCTTTTTTCAGCACAAATATGTTGGACTTATTCTGTACTCCAGGTATTGTTTTAGATGTTGGGCATACAGTATAATGAACAAGATACAGTCATGAATCTTGTAGATTATCTCTTCTAGAAGTCTGCACAGATAGGAAAATAAGCAAAATAGAGCGATAAGCAATATGGGAGAAAAGATAAGGGAACACCAAACTCAGGGACAGCCTTCACAGAGGAGGTGGTGTCTGGGCTGAGCCTGAGAAGAGTGGACAAGTGAAGGCAGGAATGGGATTTAAGGACATCCCATTCTCAGCATGACGGGGAGAGAATCCCCATGCTAGGGAAACTGTAAACATCACACTCAGAGCTTGGATTTCTTAGGGCTGTTTGAGGTGATAACTTTTATGGGAGTTACTAGATTTATTCTTAAGGAATCTAGAAGCAAAGGAGAGTTATTAAAAAGATATAATAAAATACATACTTTAGAAAAGGTCACCTTGGCAAGGTAGTAGAGAATGCACTAGAAGGTGACAAGGCTCCAAATGGGGCAAGAAGATTTTCAAATAGTTTAGGCAAAAAAACTGATAAGGTTTAGGGACAGGGAGTGATAGTCATGGGACAAAGATGAAAATGCTGATAAATAGCTAGGAATAATCTGTGTATGGGACCCAGTGATTGACTGGTATGTGGTAGGTAAAATTCCTGCTCTGTCAGTTACTAGCTACATAACCGAGTACCTACCTAGCAATTCATTTCACTTTGTCTCAGTTTTCTCTTCTATTAATAGAAGATCATTCAGTACCTACATCAAGGATTCCTTGATGAAATATCCTACATGGATATTTCAGTACGTACTTCTCAGGGAGCATTGAAAAAAATAGAGTAAGTGTTCAAATCAGTCTCTCATGTGTAATAATTAAGCATTACGGGTATGGTAACACTATCACTGTAAGTATTGTTACCATATGTAACTACATCAATATTGTTATCGTTGTAACTATTTGTCCATCATGGAAAAAATTAAGAAACAAAGTCCACCCTGCTTATCACAAGCACTTCCCCTGATGACAAACTCACTGGAGTTCATCATGATGAGGCTAGATCCAGGAGAGAGGCCTGTGAACGTGTATGGACATCATAGTTTCTGAGTGCCTTTGAGTTCCTTTGAGCAGGCTGTGCATGGCACAGTTCTACTAAGCAGCTCTGCTCAACTGCAAATTTGAGACCAAAAAAAAACACAAACAAACTGTGTAACGCTGTTGATATAGACAAACATTTAAATGCTGCCTCATCAAAATGTTGCCACAATTGTCAACCGTATTTTGAAAAGCAGTGCTTCTGAATTTTGAGAGAGAAAAATAGGAGAATTGCTGGATTCGGCACCATTCAGCACCAGAGTGCCATTATTAGCTGTAGTGTCCAGGAAAGCCTTGAGACTATTTCCATCAAGAGATGAGGTGCCCCTTCTCATATAGGGATGTCAGAGACAGTAGAAGAAGGGGAATTACTAAAAATTTAAAGATGGAGCATTGTCAGTGAAAGTTGTGTAAATTGAATAAAATTACCATGATAGTAACGATTAAATGTGTAGATGGATTTTTTCTTCCCAACTGAGGTCTTCGTTCCTCCCCGCCTATCACACTCCCATCCTAGTACAGATTGGCTCATGGCTTTTGTACTTTTGCAGTTAACTGGAGCACCCCAACCCCAGCCCTTATCTGCAGGAAGGAAACCGGGGATAGCAATAGTTAAGCAAGAAGCTAGTTGAAGAGAGCTACAGCCAGCTCCAGAGATAAGCCCTGGGCTAAGCCACATAGGCAGCACCTGCTGCATAACATGTGGGGCCCCTTGTTGAAAACTGGTTAAGAATTTCAAGGCAGTGACAACCAAGCATTAAACCAGGCCCCAGGTGCTTTTCAATATGGAACCCTGTGCTACTGCTCAGGCGGCGGGCCCACGGGACCAGCCCTGCCCATGTCCTTCTTTCTCACCTTAACTCTAGTCTTATCCCTACGGAAACCACCTCTGGTGGTCCAGCCCTTAGCATGTCCACGCAGTTTGCTGCTGCTGCTGCTAAGTCGCTTCAGTCGTGTCCGACTCTGTGCGACCCCATAGACGGAAGCTCTCCAGGCTCCCCTGTCCCTGGGATTCTCCAGGCAAGAACACTGGAGTGGGTTGCCATGTCCTTCTCCAATGCATGAAAGTGAAAAGTCAAAGTGAAGTCGCTCAGTCGTGTCCGACTCTTAGCAACCCCACGGACTGGAGCCTACCAGGCTCCTCCGTCCATGGGATTTTCCAGGCAAAAGTACTGGGGTGGGGTGCCATTGCCTTCCCCGCCACGCAGTTTACTTTAATCCAAAATCAAGTAAATATTCAGGCTTTATTGGCAGATATATGAGCCAGCTAATGGTTTAGGATTAAATGACCCTTCTTCACTAAAGTCTCCAGAGACAAGATCTGTTAATCAACTGTCATCCCCTCATTGTCTGAAAGCGAGACACTTTTATGACATATGTGAATGTATACAGAGGAATAGCCCTCAAGAGTTTCTTTTGTCCTCAGCATGCAATGGAAAAATGGAAATACCAGTTTTGGAAATACTGTAAAGAGGCCAAAAGTTCAGCAAAGAAACTGTGAGCTTCACATTTAATATTTTAATTTGATCTGATTATTTAATAGACCCTTAATATAAACAAAGTTCTTTTAAGGGATATAGTGCAGTGAGTTATAAAGTAACACTGGCAAGCCTGTTGGCATCCATTAGGAATGCCACATGCCTCTCTGACATCCTGATGAAAGACATAAAATTCATCCAAGAAAAATGTATATTTCCATAAACACACATGCACGCTTCTCAAACATTTTGACATTTATTCAAGAATTTCAGGTTAAAAAATATTCTTGCCCAAAACAATAAAGTAAATCTTATTTATCAATAATTGCTTTAAACGTTTATGGGCTGAATGCCCTAATTAACAGACAAAGACTGGCCGAATCGATACAAAAACAAGACCCCTACATACCTTGTCTACAAGAGACAACCAAAAGACTAAAATGGGTCAAATGGATACAAAAACTAGACCCCTATATATGTTGTCTACAAGAGAACCACCTTAAAATACGGGATATATACTGACTGAAAATGAAGGTCTGGAAAAAGACTTTCTATGCAAATATAGACCATAAGAAAACAGGAGTAGCAATACTTATATCAGATAAAATTGACTTTAAAGATCTTGAAAAGGAGACAATGAAGGTTACACATAACGACTTAAAGGAACAATCCAAAAAGAAATTATAACAATTATAAATATATATGCACCCAACATTGGAGCATTGATATATCTAAGACAAATGTTAATTAATATGATAGAAGAAATATGCAGCAATACAATAATAGTGGGAGACTTTAATACCCCACTCATATAATCTGGCTGTAATAGACAAAGTAAAGAGCAAAACATATTTACTATGAGCCTCAAAAAATTCAGTTCACTCAGGAGAGTTTAAAAAAAAAAAAAAGACTTATTTGTTCACTCTGTAAAGATTTATTGACTATTTTATGGGTCTGGTACCACTTTGGGTAGTAGGGAGGAAGAGGTGACAAGTGTGATCCTGTCCTAAATAATATATTGTGGTAAAGATAGACCTACCAACACAAAATACCAAGATGTGCCTAAAGATGAGGACATCCAAACTGGACTTTTTGTTTCCTGAACTTTTCATTTCGAGAACAAACCTCCTAATATAGGATGAATTCAACATGATTTTTTTTAAGTGTTCTTTGTGATTAAAAACAGAAAGCCATTGGTTAAGAAATTACATATACTCCTCCCCACCATCACTCCCCTTCTTTCTTCCCATTTCCCTCCCACCCTCATTGATCCTTTCCTTTGTCCATTTTCCCCTGCAAAAAAAATAAAAAAATAAAATCACTTTGTTTATTTAGAAACAGCAAAAAAAAAAAAAAAATATTCTTGCTCTGAAGCAAGACTTTTGTCATATGTTAAAATAAATTTACTTTTCCTGGAGGACTCAACAGGAGCTATTTTTTAAATAGTAGTAAAGAAATGCTGCTGCTGCTGCTGCTAAGTCGCTTCAGTCGTGTCCGACTCTGTGCGACCCCATAGACAGCAGCCCCCTAGGCTCCTCTGTCCCTGGGATTCTCCAGACAAGAATACTGGAGTGGGTTGCCATTTCCTTCTCCAGTGCATGAAAGTGAAAAGTGAAAGCGAAGTTGCTCAGTTGTGCCCAACTCTTAGCGATCCCATGGACTGGAGCCTACCAGGCTCCTCTGTTCATGGGATTTTCCAGGCAAGAGTACTGGAGTGGGATGCCATTGCCTTCTCCGAAGTAAAGAAATGGGTGATATTTATTATTTCACCCTATGGCTAGATGAAATTAGAGAAGTAAACTGGAGTTAGGTAATGAAGGATCATGCTAAATATCTCTTTAAAAAATTATGCGTAATTATTTGAAAGGAATATAGACATCCCAGTGTATCCCTAATTATTTTCAGGATTCAGCTCTTAAAAGTAAACATATTTTCCTACATAATGAATGTAGCCATTTTTACACCTAGAAAATGAACAATAATTTAAAATTTCATTTTCTATGGAGCCATGATCAGATAGCTCCAGGTTGTCCCCACTTGGTCCAAAACCAGGACCTGATCTGGGACAATGCATTGCATATGGTTGTTAAGTCCTTGAAGCCTCGTGTAGTCTAGAACAATCTAGAGTTTCATTTCTTTCATGGAAGAAAGCAGATTTGGATTTACCTTGGTTTATCTCATGGCTTCTTCTCAGCATATTTTAAATCTAACCCTGAAAGTTTTTAAGAATTGGAAGTTCAATCCAAAATATGATGAGATTTAAATTATCCACTTGGGGTAGAATGCATTGTGCCTGGTGTGTTGAATTATATCATAAGAGACAGAATGCACCTCTTAAGGGTTGGTTTAGTATCTAATTCAAATGATTGTGCATGATTTTTTCTGGACTTTTCCTGTTTTAGTTTAATTGTGCTTTAGAGGATTTTTATGAAGTTAATTTTAAATCAACTATAAAATTATTCTTTTTGACAACATTTAGTATTAAATATTGTTGCTAATAGGAGCCCTTTCAAGTTATTGTCTGTTTTTAAGATAACTCCATTAAATTTTGAAGGCTATCTTTAAGTGTTTAGCTTTATTTTTGCTAATTTTATTGATATACAGTTGACAAATAGCATTGTGTAAGTTGAAGGTATACAACGTACTGTTTTGATATACATATGTATTTTGAAATAATTACTACAGTAAGGTTACTTACTGGGCGTTCCTGATGGCTCAGTAGTAAATAACCTACACAAGTAGGACCTTACATAGTTGTGTGTGTGTAGTGTGTGTGTGTGTGTGGCATGTGTTGATAATACTAGAGATTCACTAAGTAAGTATCTAGTATATATAATACAGTATTGATAGCTATGGTCATCATGCTGTACATTGCATCTTAACAACTTATTCCTCTTACAACTGAAACTGCGCGACCTTTCGCCAACACCTCATTTCTCCCTACCCCTAGCCTCTTGTAACAACCAGTCTTTTCTTCATTTCTGTGAGTTCAACTTTTTAAAACTACCCATATAAGTGAGATCATACAGTATTTGTCTTTCTGTCTTACTTCTCTTAGCATGATGACCTCAAGGTCCATCCATATTTTTGCAAATAGTAGGATTTCCTTATTTTCTTATGACTGAATAATATTCCATTGTGTGTGTATGTGTGTGCGCATATATATATATATATATATATATCTCCACATATTTTTAGCCATCCCTTTGTCTATGGACCTTTACGTTGTTTCCATGTATGAAAGTGAAAGTGTTAATCGCTCAGTCATGAGTCATGTCCAACGCTTTGTGACCTCATGGACTGTACCTCACTAGGCTCCTCTGTTCATGCGAATCTCTTGGCAAGAATACTGGAGTGGGTTACCATTTCCTTCTCCAGGGGATCTTCCCAACACAGGTCTTCTGCATTACAGGCAGATTCTTTACCATCTGAGCCACTAGGGAACCCCTCTCAGGTATTGGCCGTTATGAATAATTCTACAGTAAACATGTAGGTGCAGATAACTCTTTGATTACTGATTTTGTTTCCTTCAGATAGACATATGCAGAAGTGTGATTGTTGGATCATACAGCAGCTCTATTTTTAGTTTTTTTGAGGAACTTCCTACCGATTTCCAGAGTGAGCTCTTCCAGTTTCCACTCTCATCAAAGTGCACAAGTGTTCCCATTTCTCCATATCTTGAACTCAAAATGTCTCAGACTCAGTCTGATCTAGAATCAACATTTCCTCCCAGGAGCCCTGAATCCTTTTAGTAGAGAATGATCTTAGGAACCAAAATGTCAGTCTAAGTGTGGTCTGGTTTTTTTTTTTTTTTTTTTCTTTAATCTTAGAGGGAAATTACATCTAGGCCATTTCAATAAATGAAACAAAAAAAATAAATACATCTTTAAAATCGTGAGTGTATATTTAGAGCTTGAATTCAGTTTTAACAATATTAGCGATTTTACCTAACTTGGATTTTTATAATGTTCTTTTTTATTTCCCCTAACATTGAAAATCTTCATTACTGATAAGGTGAATAACATTGGTTGCTTCTGTGCTTGTCCTGAGCCTGTTTATCCTCAGATTGGCTCCATAATCTTCACTTTAGCAGCTTCCATAACCAGCCAATAGTAGTCACCTGTGGGATACCAGTGGGTGGGGAGAAGCCAGAGTATTTCTACCCTTTTCTCTGTATCTTAGGAGATGTCTCTGAAAGTAGCTGTTTCCACACTGCAGCTCCAGGTCCTGAGGACAGGTCACATTAGTTCTACTTTCTAATGTGTCATCTGGTCCTCTGGGCTCAAGAACGTTACCTTTTCTCTTTTGTGTCTCTCGCTTCAAGTTAGAATGGCTTCTTCCTACTTCAGAAATCTGGGTTGCCTTATCATCTCCTCTCTGCTTCTCAGTTCTTCCATTACCTGCACAGTTTGTTCTCTAATTTGTATCCCCTGGGAAAAAATGAATTTCTTTGCATTGTATGGTCTTTGATGATAAAGCTTTATAATAGTAACAGGCAAATTTGGCCTTGGAGTACAGAATGAAGCAGGGCAAAGGCTAATAGAGTTCTGCCCAGAGAGTGCACCGGTCATAGCAAACACCCTTTTCCAACAACACAAGAGAAGACTCTACACATGGACATCACCAAATGGTCAACACCGAAATCAGATTGATTATATTCTTTGCAGCCAAAGATGGAGAAGCTCCATACAGTCAGCCAAAACAAGGGAGCTGACTCTGGCTCAGATCATGAACCCCTTATTGCCAAATTCAGACTGAAATTGAAGAAAGTGGAGAAAACCACTAGACCATTCAAGTATGACCTAAATAAAATCCCTTATGACTATACAGTGGAAGTGAGAAATAGATTTAAGGGACTAGATCTGATAGAGTGCCTGATGAACTATGGACAGAGGTTTGTGACATTGTACAGGAGACAGGAATCAGGACCCTCCCCAAGAAAAAGAAATGCAAAAAAGCAAAATAACTGTCTGAGGAGGTGTTACAAATAGCTGTGAAAAGAAGGGAAGTGAAAAGCAAAGGAGAAAAGGAAAGATATACCCATTTGAATGCAGAGTTCCAAGGAATAGCAAGGAGAGATAAGAAAGCCTTCCTCAGCAATCAATGCAAAGAAATAGAGGAAAACAATAGAATGGGAAAGACTAGAGATCTCTTCAAGGAAATTAGAGATACCAAGGGAACATTTTATGCAAAGATGGGCTCTATAAAGGACAGAAATCGTAGGGACCTAACAGAAGCAGAAGATATTAAGAAGAGGTGGCAAGAATACACAGAACTATACAAAAAAGATTGTCACGACCCAGATAATCACAATGGTGTGATCACAGACCTAGAGCCAGACATACTGGAATGTGAAATCAAGTGGGCCTTGAGAAGCATCACTACGAACAAAGTTAGTGGAGGTGATGGAATTCCAGTTGAGCTATTTCAAATCCTGAAAGATGATGCTGTGAAAGTGCTGCATTCAATATGCCAGCAAATTTGGAAAACTCAGCAGTGGCCATAGGACTGGAAAAGGTCAGTTTTCATTCCAATCCCAAAGAAAGGCAATGCCAAAGAATGCTCAAACTACCACACAATTGGACTCATCTCACACACTAGCAAAGGGATGCTTAAAATTCTCCAAGCCAGGCTTCAGCAATATGTGAACTGTGAACTTCCAGATGTTCAAGCTGGTTTTAGAAAAGGCAGAGGAACCAGAGATCAAATTGCCAACATCCACTGGATCATCAAAAGAGCAAGAGAGTTCCAGAAAAACATCTATTTCTGCTTTATTGACTATGCCAAAGCCTTTGACTGTGTGGATCACAATAAACTGTGGAAAATTCTGAAAGAGATGGGAATACCAGACCACTTGACCTGCCTGATGAGAAATTTGTATGCAGGTCAGGAAGCAATAGAAATGGACATGGAACTGGATATGGAACAACAGACTGGTTCCAAATTGGAAAAGGAATACATGAAGGCTGTATATTGTCACCCTGTTTATTTACCTTATATGCAGAGTACATCATGAGAAATGCTGGGCTGAAGAAAGCACAGCTGGAATCAACATTGCCTTGGGAAATATCAATAACCTCAGATATGCAGATGACACCACCCTTATGGCAGAAAGTGAAGAACTAAAAAGCCTCTTAATGAAAGTGAAAGAGGAGAGTGAAAAAGTTGGCTTAAAGCTCAACATTCAGAAAATGAAGATCGTGGCATCTGGTCCCATCACTTCATGGGAAATAGATAGGAAACAGTGTTTGATTTTATTTTTCTGGGCTCCAAAATCACTGCAGATGGTGATTGCAGCTATGAAATTAAAAAGATGCTTACTTCTTAGAAGGAAATTATGACCAACCTAGACAGTATATTAAAAAGCAGAGACATTACTTTGCCAACAAAGGTCCATTTAGTCAAGGCTACGGTTTTTCCAGTGGTCATGTATGGATGTGAGAGTTGGACTATAAAGAAAGCTGAGCACAGAAGAATTGATGCTTTTGAACTGTGGTGTTGGAGAATACTCTTGAGAGTCCCTTGGACTGCAAGATGATCCAACCAGTCCATCCTAAAGGAGATCAGTCCTGGGTGTTCATTGGAAGGACTGATGTTGAAGCTGAAACTCCAATACTTCGGCCACCTGATGCAAAGAGCTGACTCATTTGAAAAGACCCTAATGCTGGGAAAGATTGAGGGCAGGAGGAGAAGGGGATAACAGAGATGGTTGGATGGCATCACCGACTCAATGGACATGCTGCTGCTGCTGCTGCTAAGTCATTTCAGTCGTGTCTGACTCTGTACGACCCCATGGACTGCAGCCTACCAGGCTTCTCTGTCCATGGGATTCTCCAGGCAAGAACACTGGAGTGGGTTGCCATTTCCTTCTCCAATGCATGAAAGTGGAAAGTGAAAGTGAAGTCGCTCAGTCGTGTCCAACTCTTAGCGACCCCATGGACTGCAGCCTACCAGGCTCCTCCATCCTTGGGATTTTCCGGGCAACAGTACTGGAGTGGGGTGCCATTGCCTTCTCCCAATGGACATGGGTTTGGGTAAACTCTGGGAGTTTGTGATGGACAGGGAGGCCTGTTGTGCTGTGGTTCATGGGGTCGCAAAGAGTTGGACAGGACTGAGCAACTGAACTGAGCTGAACTGAGGTAGTTACAAAATAATTATTAGTGATAAGACTTCTAAAGGAAGTTAAAAGTATCTTTGTGATTCGTTTTCCCAATAGAATATGTCCCTAAAGATGTACAGTCAAACACCTATATTCTAAAGTTACTTAAAAAACAACCTGTTTTTGTGATTGTTATCAGTTTATGCACTTATGCACTTACATATTTTTGCTTAAGCTTGTTTCCAGTTTTAAGGAGTCCTTTTTTAATCTTCCTTAACAACAACAAAAAAGTAAGGCAATGCATTTAAATGGTACAGAAGTCAAAGCTGTATTAAAAACTGTACACCTAGATGCCTCTCCTGACCTTTCTACGTCTCTTTCCCCTTCCTGGTCCCTATAATTTACACTTTTTGTTACATTTTTGTTCGTCCTTTCAATGTTCTTTTTGCAATCTCTATGTTTCCGCATTTCTTATATAAAAGTGTAGTATATATGCTCTTGTGTAATACATATGCTCTTGTGTAACTTGCTTTTTCAAGAGCATATCCCACAATTCTCTTATATCAGTACAGAAAGATAGTCCTCTGTCTCCTTTATTACTGCATATTACTCAATTGTGTGGATGTATCATAGTTAATTCAGGCAACCCCATGGTGTTAATATGTGAGTTATTTCTAGTTTTTGCTATACAAATAATACCAAAATGAAAACCTTTCTTCATCCATCATTTTCAACTTGTGTGGGTGAGAGTTCCTGGTCCAAAGTATAAATGTAACTGTACTTTGGTTAGATTTGGAAGATCTTCCTCCATGGGGTTTGTGCCATACTCTTAATGCTGTCAAGAGGGTGTGAAAGTACCTATTTCCCTACAGTCTCACCAAGAGTTTGTTGTTGTAGTTTGGGTTTTGCTTGCCTAATACTTGAGGAAGCATATCTCATTGCATTTGAAATTGAACTTCTTTTCCTGTGCAAAAGGACCATTTGTACAATTGCCTATGACTTACCTGTTTATGTGCTTTGGAAATATAAGAGAAAAAAACACTGGCTTAGAAGCTGGGCACTTAGGCACAATCATAACTTCAGATTAACTAGTCTGAATTCTTAAGCAAACCACAAAACTGCTCTGAGCCTCAGGTTTTTAAACTACTAAAAAAGACTTTCTGAGGATGAATTACGTATAGCATGTGAACTTCATTCTGGGATCTGTAACGTATAGTGTATTCTTCCTCATCACTCAATATTATATATCTCACATTTGATTCAACATTCTTTTTTCTCCTCTCTCATCATTTAGAGTTTATGTCCTACAAGCTATAGTCACCATAAAATCTGTAATGAAAACTTCCATTGGATTTCACATGTCTAGCTACTGAGACAACTAGTTTCTATTGATGATCACTTAGGTTGAAAGAGAGTCTTCTGCTTCAACACACACACACACACACACACACACACACACACACACACACAGTATTTTCTTTTCCTTTTTAATGTGAGGCTTTTTAATTGTCTAGATAAAAACTGAGGTTTGCCTTTCAAAAATTGGAACTTTTTTTTTTTACTGGTTTCCTAAAATTCAAAGATTAGCATAGAAATTCTAGAGGAAGATGATAAATAAGAATCTCAATCCTGATTAGATACTTGAGTAGACAAAGATCAAAAGAAAATATTGAACTTGCTCCTCCTCAAGTTTCCATGGGTTTGATTACAGTGCATTGAAATTGCCAGACACTTCCTCAGAGTGCAAGTTCCTTTTGATTGTTCTTTTAGGAGTTCTTCCTGGAAAAAAATAAGAGAAATGGTAAAAGCTCAGTTCTCTCTTAGAAGATTAGCCTTTTTAATACTGGAAAACAGCAAGATTTCTTGTTGAAGAAGAAGGGACAGCTATTTTTATATAAGCAGATTCCATCCATTTTAATTATTGCCTTTGGCAAGGTACAAAGAGTTTAATCTTTCCTAAACCTCACTGTAATGTCTGCTGTTTAGAAAGTTCAGTTACCCTGGAGAAGATCTGTATCAGCAATTTGCCATGCACTCATGACAATTATTACTTGATATAGTTAACCTAGTTGAAAGGGCAATTCAATAATAGCCAAAGAAATATGCTGCTGCTGCTGCTAAGTCGCTTCAGTTGTATCCGACTCTGTGAGACCCCATAGACAGCAGCCCACCAGGCTCCCCGTCCCTTGGATTCTCCAGGAAAGAACACTGGCATGGGTTGCCATTTCCTTCTCCAATGAATGAAAGTGAAAAGTAAAAGTGAAGTAGCTCAGTCGTATCCGACTCCTAGCGACCCCTTGGACTGCAGCCTACCAGACCCCTCCATCCATGGGATTTTCCAGGCAAGAGTACTAGAATGGGGTGCCATTGCCTTCTTGGAAAGAAATAAGAGATACATGCAAATCCAAGTCTTTTTTATTGGAGTATAATTTATTTATGGTGTTATGCCAATATCTGCTGTACAGCAAGGTCACTCAGTTTTACACATATGTACTTTGTTTTCTCAGTGTTAATCTGCAATGCAGGAGACCGGGTTTTAATACCTGATTTGGGAAGATCCCCTGGAGAAGGGAACAACTACCCACTCCAATATTCTTGCCTGGAGAATGCCATGGACAGAGGAGCCTGGCAGGCTACTGTCCATGGGGTTGCAAAGAGTTGGACATGACTAAGTGACTTTCACTTTCTCAAAATTCTTTTCCATTATGGTTTATCCCAAGAGACTGGATCCACTTCCCTGTGCTATACAATTGGAACTTGTTGTTTATCTATTCTAAATGTAATAGTTTGCATCCATTATATCAATCCCAATTCCCAGTCCACCCTTCTCCCTGCCCCACCCCCACCTGGCAACCACATCTGATCTCTGTCTGTGAGTCTGTTGCTGTTTTGTAGATAGGTTCATTTGCGTCCATTCCACATTTAAGTGGTATCATATGGTATTTGTCTTTTTGACTTAATTCACTTAGGACAATTATCTCTAGTTGCTTCCATGTTGCTGCAGATGGTGTTAGTTTGTTCTTTTTCATGGCTGAGTAGTATTCCACTGTATTCATGAACCACATCTTCTTTATCCATTCTCCCCCTAGGAGACATTTAGGATGTTCCCATGTTTTGGCTATTGTGAATAGTGCTGCTATGAACATAGGGGTCCATGTTATCTTTTTTAATTATAGTTTTGTCCAGGCATATACCAGGAGTTAGGAGAAGGCGATGGCACCCCACTCTGGTACTCTTGCTTGGCAAATCCCATGGACAGAGGAGCCTGGTGGGCTGCAGCCCATGGGGTCGCTGAGAATCGGACACGACCAAGTGACTTCACTTTCACTTTCCACTTTCATGCATTGGAGGAGGAAATGGCAACCCACTCCAGTGTTCTTGCCTGGAGAATCCCAGGGATGGGGGGAACCTGGTGGGCTGCTGTCTATGGGGTCACACAGAGTTGGACACGACTGAAGCGACTTAGCAGCAGCAGCAGCAGCAGCAGACCTAGGGGTTGGATGGCTGGCTCATTTGGTAATTGTTTTTAAGTTTCTGAGGAACCTCCTTACCTCCATAATGTCTGTACCAATTTATAGTCCTACCCCCAGTGTAGGAGGGCTCCCTTTTCTCTCCAGAATCTACTGTTTGTAGACTTTTAAATAGCGGCCATTCTGACTGGTGTGAGGTGGTACCTCACTGTCATTTCGATTTCCTCTGAATTGAACTGAACTGAATAATTAGTGATCTTGAGCTTCTTTTTACACTAGTGGTCATCTGTCTGTCTTGTCTGGAGAAATGTCTTAAAGCCTTCTGCACATTTTTCGATTGGAGTTGTTTGGTTTATTTGCTCTTGAGTTGTATGAACTGTTTGTACATATTGGAGATTAAGCCCTTGTTGGTTGTGTCATTTACAAATATTTTCCCCCATTCTATGGGTTGTCTTTTCTCTGAGTCTTAAACACAGTTTTCTAACCAATATTTAAACCATTGACCTTATTTTTATTTGAATTTCCTGATGTAGGTCACATGTTTCATCATAATTTCCTCATTTGACCACTACAGATTTAGATTTTTAAAAAGCAAAATGTAACTAACAAAGAGAAATTGAGTAGATTAAATAAGTAGACTGATTGGGAGTTTGGGTTTTCCTTCTATATACACGTGTTATTTTCCTGAAATATTTTTTTCACATACAGAATTTTATAGAACTGTTCCTTTGTATACTTCCAGATTTTAAGACATACTGCTCAAAAATTTGCCAGTGTTTCAAATTTGATACTCATTTGGTTGAGACAACAAAAGAGAAGCCTTAATTTCTCAAACCTCTTTCCAAATTTTTTCATAAGAATTTTGTTAAACATTTATCAGAACATTGTTTTCTTTATTCAGGAACATCTCCTCAGTAAAATTCAATGTTCTGAAAGACACATATGATATTTCTTGCAAGATTAATAAGATGAAGAAAAAGGACAGGAAAAATCCAAGGGCCTATTATATAATTTGCATTTTTAGAGACTTGCTTGCAAACCTTAACTGAAAAATGAGTCTTATATTAGATTAATTTATTATCCATTTAATGGAGGAAAACCAGAACTTTAAAAAAAAAACAGGTTTCATGTTTATAGGTCAGGAGGAAACCTGATTTTTCTTTTCTACTTCTCAAATTCTCTGAATTGACAGCATGGCTATAGTATCTAGAAGAGAGATGTGTTTGCAATGAACAAAGGGGCCCAGTGTTTTACAATTAGTTCCTTTTAATTTGGACTGTTGTCTGTAGATGGTTTATCTTACTATGTTGAATAACTAGTAAAAATATCCCATTGGCTATGTAATTAGTGGACATACAGGAGAGTATAGAATAGCAAAAATGTAGTAAGTTGTATACACTACCTAAAAGAGTAGTTTGAAAGAAACTGACTTCATTTCTTGAAAAGACCTTGGAGATTACGTTCTTTATAAAGGAATTCCCCACAATAGCAAGTTTTACCAACATAGAAATATATCTGAATGTAATGATTTAGAAATGACTCCTAATAGAATATTAATTTAGGTTGTTTTCCAAATATTAGTTAATTGTTTTGCCATTTTCAAAATTATCAGTTGAGGTAGATCAATGTAAGATAACATTTATAACTGGTTTCTCTGTAATAACTCCTGGATTATTTCCTTTAACCCTTTGATACCTTTAATCCTATTGTGCAACCAAGAAATCAATGAAGTATTTATTAAGCACCTACTACAGACTCAATGGGGTTCCCTGGTGGCTCAAATGGTAAAGAATCTGCCTGCATTGCAGGAGACCCGGGTTCAATCCCTGGGTCAGGAAGATTCCCTGGGGAAGGAAATGGCAACCCACTCCAGGATTCTTGCCTGGAGAATCCCATGGATAGAGAAGCCTGGGAGGCTGCAGTCCGTGGGGTTGCAAAGAGTTGGACGTGACTAGTGACTAACACTTAACAGACTCAGTATTCGGCCAGATATTGAGGGTGGGACATATAAACTCAGGGAATTTGCGGTTAGATTGTAAGTGTTAAAGAAGGCAAAGTGAAAGAAAAGAAACATGAAAAATTACAGGTGAAAAACAAGGTAGAGTACAGGACACCAAAACAATTCAGTGAGGAAAGAGTAGTCTTATCAAGAGATAGTGTTAGCACAGTTTTTCACAAAGGACACAGTTTGACCTCTACCTAACACTCTGCTGCTGCTGCTGCTAAGTCACTTCAGTCGTGTCCAACTCTGTGCGACCCCATAGATGGCAGCCTACCAGGCTCCCCCATCCCTGGGATTCTCCAGGCAAGAACACTGGAGTGGGTTGCCATTTCCTTCTCCAATGCATGAAAGTGAAAAGTGAAAGTGAAGTCGCTCAGTCGTGTCCGACTCTTAGAGACCCCATGGACTGCAGCCCACCAGGGTCCTCCGTCCATGGGATTCTCTAGGCAAGAGTACTGGAGTGGGGTGCCATTGCCTTCTCCACCTAACACCCTATACAAAAATTAATTCAAAACGGACCAAAGACCTAAATGTAAGATACGAAATTTTAAAACTCTTAAAAGAAGGTAAAGGGGGAAAACTTTATGACCTTGTATTAGGCAATGATTACTGAGATATGATGAGGGCTTCCCAGGTGGCTGAGTGGTAAAGAATCCGCTTGCCAAGCTGGAGATGTGGGTTCAATCCCTAGGTCAGAAAAATCCCCTGGAGAAGGAAATTGCAACCTCTTGCAGTATTCTTGCCTGGAGAATTCCACGGATAGAGGAGCCTGGCATGCTGCAGTCCATAGGGTCACAAAGAGTCAGACACAACTTAGCAACTAAACAATAACAACTAAGATGACACCAAAAGCATAAAAAAAAAAAGAAAAAATAGGTGAATTGGACATTATAAAGATCAAAAGCTTTTGCTTTCAAAGCACACTAACAAGTTAGTGAAAAGGTAACCCACAGAATGGGAGAAAATTTTTTCAAACCATATCTGAGGCTTATCTCTGAGATATATAAAAAGTGCTTCCAATTCAATAATGAAAAGACAACTCAAAAAAGTGGGCAAAGAGTTTAAATAGACATTTGTCCAAATGTGAAAAGATGTTTAACATTAGTTCTCAGGGAAGTGTAAATCAAAACTGCAATGAGATGCCACTTTGTACCCTCTAAGATAGTTGTAATCCAAGAAAAATAAAATAATAACAGGTGTTCGTAATGATGTGGGGAAATTGGAACTCTCATGAACTGTTGGTGAGAGTGTAAAATGGTACAGTTGCTTTAGAAAACAGCCTAGCAGTTCCTCAAAATGTTAAGCACTGTCAGCATATGACTGAGCTTTTTTTTTAGATATATACCCAAGAGAAATGAACGCATATTTTCACATAAAATATATATATGCCAATGTTTTTAGCATCAGTATTTATAAAAGCTAAAACATGTAAACCACCCAAATATCCATCAACTAATTAATGGATATACAAAATGTGGTATATCCATACAGTGAAATACTCAGCCACAGAAGAATATTAATATAGGCTACGACATGGGTGATCAGTCCTGGGTGTTCATTGGAAGGACTGATGTTGAAACTGAAGCTCCAATACTTTAGCCACCTGATGTGAAGAGCTGACTCATTTGAAAAGGCCCTGATGCTGGGAAGGATTGAGGGCAGGAGAAGAAGGGGACAACAGAGGATGAGATGGTTACGGACATGAGTTTGGGTAAACTCTGGGAAATGGTGGTGGACAGGCATGCCTGGTGTGCTGTGGTTCATGGGGTCACAAAGAGTCGGACATGACTGAGCAACTGAACTGAACTGAATGACATGGGTGAACCTTCAAAATATTATGAACTTGAAAATATATTAAGAAGGCAGTCACAGAAGGCTATATAGCATATAATTCCATTTACATGAAGTTTCCAAAGCAGTGCATCCATGGAGACAGTTAACAGATAGTAATTGCCTAGGGCTGAGTTTCAGATAGGGGCTTGAATGGAAATGGAGAGTTATGGCTAATGGGCTCCTTGAAGTGATTAAAATGTTCTACATTGATTGTGGTGATGGTTGCACAGCTCTGTGAATATACTAAAAGCCACTGAATTGAATGCTATGCTATGCTATGCTAAGTCACTTCAGTTGTGTCTGACTCTGTGCGACCCCATAGACGGCAGCCCACCAGGCCTCCCCGTCCCTGGGACTCTCCAGGCAAGAACACTGGAGTGGGTTGCCATTTCCTTCTCCAATGCATGGAAGTGAAAAGAGAAAGTGAAGTCGCTCAGTCATGTCTGACTCCCAGCGACCCCATGGACTGCAGCCCACCAGGCTCCCCCGTCCATGGGATTTTCCAGGCAAGAGTACTGGAGTGGGGTGCCATTGCCTTCTCCCTGAATTAAATACTTTGTATGAATTTTACCTCAACAACGCCAGTAAATTTTAAAAGTAGCATGCATGTAACTAGAAGGTTTAGATGACAGCTTCAGCCCTTATTGATTGTGCAGTCATAGAAATATGCCTTGATGGGCATTATAGAGAATTTTAGACTTAAAGGGAAATTTAGAAAACATCTAGTCTGATTCCCTAAGTTTTCCCATTTTCCAAATATGCAACTCAGAGCGGCAGTTAAGCCCATAGATTCTGGAGGCAAGCACTAGGTCTCCATCACTCGAAGGCTAAGTCAAGCAAGGCAAGGCTTATGGACTCTCATCCTCAGTGTGACAACTGCAAAAAGAAGGGGATACATAATTTGATATATAGTGGAGTTACTGTAGGATTCACACACACACACACACACACACAAACACAGCAAAAGACCTGAAATATAAAGAGTGCTTGATAAAAATAAGCTCTTGTTTTAAAGGTGTCCCCACTCTCCCAAGTCATATTGTGTGTATAGAGGAGCTGGGACATTAAAAAATCAGGTTTTTTGAATTTCCTTCCTATGCTTTTTCCATTATATGAAGATTGAAAAAAATACCATATTATACCTGGAAAGACTCTGAGTATCTCTGAAGCCACACCACTTGAGAACCCTTGATTTCCTATGATTTTAAGTCTCTAGCCAAAATGAATCTGCGCTTAAGATTTTAAATAGGTCTTGTGATACACCTGTTATTTTTAGACATACAGCTCTGCCAAACAGTACATACATCTTGGCCCTGGGGATCACTTTTCTATTCCTCTGAATCCTTACTCGTCTGATATTCAGTGTGTTGCGTGGGTTAATCTGATACGCTGACTCATTACATCTGCATGTCTTATGTAATCAAACCTGCAAACAGCTTCACAGAGCAACTAGCTTTTAATCTTTATTCAGAGTTTGTCCTCCAAAAAAACTAGAGAATAATGGCTGCAGATCAAGATTTGGTAGCATTCTGCACAATTAAAGTGAATTGGCTCCTCTCATACATGAAGGTTACATGAGTAATTTGATTATTGACCTCTGCAGATGTCATCATAGTAAGTATTTGATCAGCAGCTGAAGTTCTTTCTACAAAGCTACCATGTGAAATGATCTAGGTGATAATATCAAGCATAGGTATTTATAAGAAGCACATTCCTAAGTGCACACTTGCCTATTGCTGAAGAAGTATTTATTTGTTGCTATAAGCATTCTGGAGGAGATTTTAGCAAAATGTATCAAGATGTTTCAAAAACCTTTAACCTCTGACTGAGCATTTCCACTGCCAGGTATCTGACCCATAGGAATTATGAGACATATGCCCAAATATTTGTTAATTAAAAACTGACCAAAAAAGTATATATAACCATAAACTTTTCAAAACAATTTGAATGTCCAGTAACAACAGCCTGGGTAAATAAAGCTAAGAATATCCATGATTAAATTCATGATTTAAGAGGGTGACTATTCATAATATCTTATGTGAAAGTGATGATTTCTGAAATAGCATGTGTGATGGGTTACAATAGAATAAAAATCATTCTTTATCTATATATGTGAATACATTAAGCTTTATCAGGCTTCCAAGGTGGCACATTGGTAAAGAAACTGCTTGTCAGTGCAGGAGGGCAAGAGACATGGGTTCAATCCCTGAATAAAAGAGATCAACTGGAGAGGGAAGTGGCAACCCATTCCAGTATTCTTGCCGGGAAAATCCCATGGACAGAGGAGCTTGGCTAACTACAGTCTGTAGGGTCACAAAGAGTCGATTATGACTAAGCACTCACACATACCTCTAAGTTTATTATTTGGACTTGATTTGCAAAACATCATTTGTTTATATTTAACCCAAACAATTCCTCCAAACTCATGAACTTTGCAAATCTGTGACCATCTCAGATAAATGGCTTTTTTTTTTCTTTTTCAGAAACCGCTCCTATCTGTGAAGGCAAATGAGAATACTTTAGTGCCGTTATTTTACGATCTATTAGTATTTACTACTGAATTGTATTAATATTAAATTCCCCCTCAGTCTTTGGACTCTGAAAATGAAAATGTCAGTATCTATATAGAAGTTTTTACAGGTATTTTAAATGTGACCTATTATTATGTTCATTATTTTTCACTCAGTTTAATTCAGTCATTCAGTTGTGTCTAACTCTGAATGGACTGCAGCATGCCAGGCTTCCCTGCCCATCACCAACTCCCGGAGCTTGCTCAAACTCATGTCCATTGAGTCAGTGATACCATCCAACCAATTTCATCCTCTGTCATCCCCTTCTACTCCTGCCTTCAATCTTTCCCAGCATCAGGGTCTTTTCAGTGAGTCAGTTCTTCTCATCCAGAGAAGGCAATGGCAACCCACTCCAGTACTCTTGCCTGGAAAATGCCATGGATGGAAGAGCCTGGTAGGCTGCAGTCCTTGGGGTCGCTGAGAGTTGGACACAACCAAGTGACTTCATTTTCACTTTCCACTTTCATGCATTGGAGAAGGAAATGGCAACCCACTCCAGTGATCTTCCCTGGAGAATCCCAGGGTTGGGGGAGCCTGGTAGGCTACCGTCTATGGAGTCGCACAGAGTTGGACACGACTGAAGTGACTTAGCAGCAGCAGCAGCAACAGTTCTTCTCATCAGGTAGCCAAAGTATTAGAGCTTCAGCTTCAGCATCAGTCCTTCCAATGAATATTCAGGACTTATTTCCTTTAGGATTGACTGGTTTGATCTCCTTGGAGTCCAAGGGACTCTCAATAGTCTTCTGCAACACCACAGTTCAAACGCATCAATTCTTCAGCACTCAGCTTTCTCGACGGTCCAACTCTCACATCCATGTGTGACTACTGGAAAAAGCATAGCTTTGACTAGATAGAACTTTGTTGGTAATGTCTCTGCTTTTTAATATGCTGTCTAGGTTGGTCTTTAGAAAAGGCAGAGGAACCAGAGATCAAATTGCCAACATCCACTGGATCATGGAAAAAGCAAGAGAGTTCCAAAAAAAACATCTATTTCTGCTTTATTGACTATGCCAAAACCTTTGACTGTGTAGATCACAATAAACTGGAAAATTCTGAAAGAGATGGGAATACCAGACCACCTGATCTGCCTCTTGAGAAATCTGTATGCAGGTCAGGAAGCAACAGTTAGAACTGGTCATGGAACAACAGACTGGTTCCAAATAGGAAAAGGAGTACGTCAAGGCTGTATATTGTCACCATGTTTATTTAACTTATATGCAGAGTACATCATGAGAAATGCTGGACTGGAAGAAACACAAGCTGGAATCAAGATTGCTTGGAGAAATATCAATAACCTCAGATATGCAGATGACACCACCCTTATGGCAGAAAATGAAGAGGAACTCAAAAGCCTCTTGATGAAAGTGAAAGTGGAGAGTGAAAAGGTTGGCTTAAAGCTCAACATTCAGAAAATGAAGATCACGGCATCTGGTCCCATCACTACATGGGAAATAAATGGGGAAACAGTGGAAACAGTGTCAGACTTTATTTTTCTGGGCTCCAAAATCACTGCAGATGGTGACTGCAGCCATGAAATTAAAAGATGCTTACTCCTTGAAAGGAAAGTTATGACCAACCTAGATAGCATATTGAAAAGCAGAGACATCACTTTGCCAACAAAGGTTCACCTAGTCAAGGCTATGGTCTTTCCTGTGGTCATGTATGGATATGAGAGCTGGATTGTGAAGAAGGCTGAGCGCCGAAGAATTGACGCTTTTGAACTGTGGTGTTGGAGAAGACTCTTGAGAGTCCCTTGGACTGCAAGGAGATCCAACCAGTCCATTGTGAAGGAGATCAGCCCTGGGATTTCTTTGGAAGGACTGATGCTAAAGCTGAAGCTCCAGTACTTTGGCCACCTCATGCGAAGAGTTGACTCATTGGAGAAGACTCTGATGCTGGGAGGGATTGGGGGCAGGAGGAGAAGGGGATGACAGAGGATGAGATGGCTGGATGGCATCACTGACTCGATGAATGGGAGTCTGAGTGACCTCCGGGAGTTGGTGATGGACAGGGAGGCCTGGCGTGCTGCAGTTCATGGGGTCGCAAAGAGTTGGACACGACTGAGCGACTGATCTGATCTGATCTGATCTAGGTTGATCATAACTTTTCTTCCAAGGAGCAAGCATCCTTTAATTTCATGGCTGCAGTCACCATCTGCAGTGATTTTGGAGCCCCCCAGAATAAAGTCTCTCACTGTTTCCACTGCTTCCCCATCTATTTGCCATGAAATAATGGGACCAGATGCCATGATCTTCGTTTTTTGAATTTTGAGTTTTAAGCCAGCTTTTTCACTCTCCTCCTTCACTTTCATCAAGAGGCTCTTCAGTTCGTCCTTGCTTTCTGCCATAAGGTTGGTGTTATCTGCATATCTGAAGTTATTGATATTTCTTCCAGCAATCTTGTTTCTGTTTGTGCTTCATCCAGTCAGCATTTCACATGATGTACTCTGCATATAAGTTAAATAAGCAGGGTGGCAATATACAGCCTTGAGGTACTCCTTTCCCACTTTGGAACCAGCCCATTGTTCCATGTTTGTTTCTAACTGTTGCTTCTCTTGAATTACATACAGATTTCTCAGGAGGCAGGTTAGGTTGTCTGGTATTCCCATCTCTTGAAAAATTTTCCAGTTTGTTGTGATCCACACAGTCAAAGGCTTTGGCATTGTCAATAAAGCAGAAGTAGATGTTTTTCTGGAACTCTTTTGTTTTTTTGATGATCCAATGGATGTTGTCAATTTGATCTCTGGTCCTCTGCCTTTTCTAAACCCAGCTTGTACATTTATAAATTCTCAGTTCACATACTGTTGAAGCCTCACTTGATGATTTTTGAGCATTGCTTTGCTAGTGTGTGAGATGAGTGCATTTGTGTGATAGTCTGAATATTCTTTGGCACTGGAATGAAAATTGACCTTTTCCAGTCCTGTGGCCACTTCTGAGTTTTCCAAATTTGCTGGCATATTGAGTGAAGCACTTTAACAGCATCACATTTTAGGACTTGAAATAGCTCACCTGGAATTCCATCACCTCCACTAGCTTTGTTCGTAGTGAGGCTTCCTAAGGCCCAGTTGACTTTGCACTCCAGGATGTCTGGCTCTAGGTGAGTGATCACACCATCGTGGCTTCCTGGGTCATCAAGATCTTTTCTGCATAGTTCTTCCATGTATTCTTGTCACCTTTTCTTAATATCTTGTGCTTCTGTTAGGTTCATGCCATTTCTGTCCTTTATTGTGCCCATCTTTGCATAAAATGTTCCCTTGGTAGCTCTAATTTTCTTGAAGATATCTCTAGTTTTCCCATGCTATTGTTTTCCTCTATTTCTTGGCATTGATCACTGAGGAGAACTTTCTTATCTCTCCTTGCTATTCTCTGGAGCTCTGCATTCAGATGGGTATAGGTTTCCTTTTCTCCTTTGCCCATTACATTTATTTTAATCCTTGTAAAATATAATGACTTTAAAACAAAGTAGACTAAGTGGAAAGTTGTGTCCATCTGATGTGTTCCCAGTGAGGTGTAGTGTATTTTAAAGTGGTCCAAATGTCATCCAGGTTCTTTCCCTAGGAACTGTGCTCACTTGTCATCCACTCAAGGCTTTGCGGCTTTGTGGCTTTCCAGTCCTTTTATTTCATATAGAATTACACGACACGTATCTGACAGAGTATGTACTGGACATGACAAAAAATGGTCCTATTCTAACTCTCATATCTCTTTGGACTTTCTGTTTGGGGTAAAATCTTTTATTCTACTGGGAATGCCTGTTTTGTGTTGGTAAAGATGAGAACATTTCCCTCTTTGGCTCTAGCCATGTTAGTCAGCTTTATTCTTTCTCAGAAAGGAAGGCTGAACTCATGTGTGAACGGGTAATACAGAAAACGTGTAAAGTGATTATACTGAGAAATAGGGAAGAAATAGAAATGATTAAAAATCAGTCGATGTTTTTTCCATCCCACTGGTGGACCACTTTAGGATGAAGGTGAGGTCCTTTATGGTACCATGTTCGTATACATCCAGTCTTTCACCATCAAGTAGCTGTTCCTCTGAGAATCACCCTAACCCTTCCTGCTGCTTTTGCCACCCCCAGGGCAGAGTAATCCCTAGTAGGTTGTTCACAGGAAGTGTTTCAACATGTGCTTAAAAACATAATGAGATTATACAAATTATATGCATGTATGGCATGGCCACTGTGCCAGCAAATTATCAAACTGAATGTCTCGCAATTTTTTTGATACTTAAAGGCATTTATTATAAAGAATTGATTCATATGATTATTGAGGAGGAGGAGTCCCATGATGTGCAGTCCGCAAGCTGGAGCCCCAGGAGAACTGGTGGTGTATTCCAGCCCGAATCTGGAAGCCTGAGAACCAAGAGGAATAATGGTGTAATTTCCAGTCTGAGGGCCAGAGAAGACGGATGTCCAGCTCAGGCAGTCAGGCAGAGTGAGACTGATACTCCCTTCCTCCACCTTTGGAAATTGGATAAAACCACCCCCCTTTCTACCTGGTGCCTCAGTCAGAAAAGAATCTGCTTGCAGTGCAGGAGACCAGGGTTTCATCCTTGGGTCAAGAAGATCCCCTGGAGAAGGAAATGGCAACCCACTCCAGTATTCCTGCCTGGGAAATTCCGTGGACAGAGGAGCTTGGTGGGCTACAGCCTATAAGGTCATAAAAGTTGGACACGACTTAGGGGAATGGCTCTTAATTTTTTAAAAAAAATCTTCTCCCTCCCTAGTAAAAGAGTTGTATCTAGCAATAGAGTGGGTACTTTCTTTTCCAAGAATTTTGACTATTCAAAACATCTTTAAAATTCACATTGACTAAGAGTCAGTAGGCGTTTTATTTTAATAGAAAGATAAATGATCCTCCCAATGTCAGACATGATGTATAATTCAAAACACTTCACAGCAGTTTTCACATAGGACTCTTACATGAATTAGCACAGACTCTTGGGATAAAATTACCTCATCGTAGATTTTGAGATTTCCCATTCCTGACAAGATAGCAAAACTACAGAGAATGTTGTTCCCTTCCCCAGACTCAACACTGTGAGTGCTGCCTAAGAAAGAGGAGCTGCTCATATGAACTAACATGGAAACGAAGGGTGACTCTGGGTGGATAAGGGGCAGAAGTGGTGTTGTGTGAAGGTGACGGGTGGCCTGGGGTACAAGGGAGTAAGGGACTTCTGTGGGCAACAGGTTGGCAGAGGAGCTTCTGAATTTTCTCTTCTGTGACAAAATAAATAGCAGCATCCTCCAAAGCTACTTATTATCTAAGAGATAACAACTGTAGAGTGCCCAGAGAGAGTACAGAGCTGACGGAAGCAAGAAGGCAGGTGAACCCTAAACTATCCCCACTTATCCTCATTTCCCCCCAGAGATTTTCTCCAGGAATAAGTTATATAAAAAGAGGTCACCACCTCCCAACAGTAGTTTTTAGTTTTCAAAGTATTTAATGCCAATTCCTGAAGGACACATTTTCTTTATAGCGTAAAGAAGCATGGGTGAGCCATTCATAAAATCTGTGTAATAGGCCACTAAGAAAACTTTAAAATACATTCCAAAAGTGCAATACTACATTTTCTATATTTTCTGATTATAATACAGTAAAATTGGAAATGAATATAAAAAAGCAGAAAGAGTAAAAAAAAAATTTGGTTTTAAAATGAATCATCTTTCTTCTGACATATTTATTTTAATTTAATATGAATTATTCACATCTTGTCACATATTTCCATGTCTCTGTGGTACTTGGATAATACTGTAAGAAAACATAAAAATATACATGAAAATAAAGTGGTTCAGGAAACCTTCTTTCAAATAGCTCTCACAAGTGGTAACAACAACGGCCACCACTTGTGAAATAGTTATTATTTTCTGTGTGTTCTTTGTGTGTATTTTGTGTCTCATTCCTTAGGGGGGAAATACCCAGATTCGGAGAGGCAAAGTACTTTACTCCGTGTAGCACAGCTCACACTCTTCCCACTAAAGATAGTACTGATCTTTCAAGGGGAAGATAATGTTATCTAGAACTGGGTTTGTAAAGAGTTATGCATGCATGATTAAGAATAATTTTAAGAACTCTAGATCCTATATGTTTAGGATTATACCTGTCATTCATTTATTATTAAACCACTTTTAATTGGATGTTTACGATTTGCTTCCCTGGTGGCTCAAACAGTAAAGAATCTGCCTGCAACACAGGATACCAGGCTTGACCCCTGGCATGGGAAGATCCCCTGGAGGAGGGCATGGCAACCCACTCCAGTGTTCTTGCCTGGAGAATTCCATGGGCAGAGGAGTCTGGTGGGCTACAGTCCTTGGGGTCACAAAGAGCTGGACACAACTGAGCAGCTAAGCACAGCGCAGCATTGGTATTACTCAGCTGCTAGTAGGCTGCATAGTGGGGTAATGAAGATAATGAAAACATGAGAGAATAAAGGAAGGAAAAGGCTTATAAACAGAACCATCAAAGTAAAGGGTTCTTCTACCTTTGACTGATGCAATGTGGTGTTCTAGGCAGAGTACAAATTGCACTCTTTAAAAGTCATCTCCAGATGAAAACCTCAGAGACTTTATCTTTGCCAGTAAACACTTATGATCATAGACTAGGATAAGAGACAAAATGTTTTTCAAAGACTAGCCCTTTTATGGAGAAAGAACAAATAAGAAGTTTCCTCACATTAAATTTAATCAAACAAAGTAGCTTAAATGTAAAGAGTTTCAACTGAAATAAAAGCTTAAAAAGCTTGATTAGGAACAAAAATTCAAATACAGTCTCTGGACATTTTAAGCATGTACTGTTTCACAGGAAAAGAAGTGTCTTACTCAAAAATATTATGTGGAAAATAAAGCAAGTATTTTCTTATTCATTTCAAATATTAAGTCTTTGGTCTAAATGATATCATGAGATGATACATTAACTCATCTGTCAGTGACATTAAATATTTTTTAAACATTAATATTTTAAAAGACTCAGGTCTTGGAATAATGCAAAACAACGTTCATAGCTGGAGATTTTGTTTTCCTCATTAATATGTCAAAAGGAATCATATTTATAACTATATGCCATATTATCTTTACTAATTTGTATATTGATTCATTTATCTTTAGATTTATGTTGCCATTTAAAAATTATTTAATTATAATATATTTTAGTTTATTTATCCCTGATTATATAATCAACCATATTTCTCCTTGATTAAGGATTATTTATCTTTGGTCATATGTAAAAATATTTCTGATAAGCAATGGAAAATGGAAATATAAGATTGTAAAGAAGGGATATTTTATGACTGGACATAGAAATCCATGAATCAAAAAAATCATTCACTCGAGAACTATTACAATCTTTGAGAATTGTGCATCTCTTTTAATTCAAAGATAAAACTTATACCAGTAAAATAGTCTGATATAAGATAGAAGTTTAGAGCACTTCACACTGAACTCTGAACCAAGAATGTACTCAGAAATGTTGACCAACTGGCTGAGATATAATTACATTTGATGTATTAACCTCTCTAGGAATTTTCATTATGATCTTTCCTTCGGGCAAATTGAGCCAGTCTGACCTTTGGCACATTTGAGTTTGAATCTTATGTCATAACACATCATTGCAGAACAAACTGAAAATACAGTAGAAGCATCTCTTCCAATGACATGAAATGATAAAATAGTTGAAGCTCAGTTTTTCGTAGATAGGCACTTCAGTTTCCCATCACTAAAGCTGTGACTCCGAATCTTGTTTTGCATCATTGCTTGTTATGCCACCCTCTCACTTGCATTCTTGCTTTGGCTCTTAACTCCACAAATCAGCTTCAGGTCGCAGCCATGTTGAAGGCCATGGTCTGAGATCCTTTACCCACCCCTCCATCGTGTCTCCAGCTGCCTTAGCCTGACCTCTGGTTGAGCTTTCTTGCCTTGGCTTTCCAACATGCACATAGAAGTATTTCCCTATTTTGTCTTGGGCAGTCACACCTATATCTGGCTGTAAAATTTTTATCCCAATGATCTTTCTGGGCATCTAAGTTGCCTTTGCCAATGTTTGGAGATCTTACTAACATTCTTGGGTGTCTGCCTGTCAGGTTTGACTGCTTGCTGAGTAACAGAGGTGAATTCTAAATGTTCTAAGACTAAGATTCACTTCACCTAATGCCAGCTGAATTAGGAGCTCAGGGAAGATCAGCTCAAGGTTGAGTTTCTGAACTGGATAGGCAATTTTGATCACCAGCTGTGATTTCACTTTCTATTCAGTGTAGGTAACCTCAGTAAGACCATCTATCTAGAAACTAGATGTAGAATTGAGTGATAGTTCAACTAGGACATTTTTACAAAAGGGTGGACTGTTCCTTGAGGCTAATTTTAACAATGACAAATGAGGTTATCTTGAGTAACCCCAGAACAGGGCATGAAAATTATTATTTTTCTTTCTTGCTTGCTAAACTGCTTCAGTTGTGTCCAATTCTTTTGTGACCTCATGGACTGTAGCCCACCAGGCTCCTTTGTTCATGGGTTTCTCCAAGCAAGAATACTAGAGTGGGTTGCCATTTCTTTTTCCAGGGGTCTTCCCAACCCAGGGATTGACCCTGCATCTCTTATGTCTCCTGCATTCTTATCTTTACTGAAAATGTTAATTTTCTCAGGCAAATTGGGAAAATAGAGATGGATAAATTACTGTTCATAGCTAAGGAAATGTAAGAAACACTACATATTCTTGTTTGTCCCAGAGATATTCCAATCCACAACTCTTAACACCTTGTATAATCATTATGATGGTAACCAGAGTCATGGCAGTAGACCTAGAAATGGTCCACTATGCAAGTTTGCTCAGGTCTTTCCATCACTTTTTTTTTTTTGACCTTTCTATCTTCCGACCACCTTCCCATTTCTCCTCCTGTCCCCAAATGTGGCAGCCACAAACCTGATCTCTTTTTCTGTGAGTTGGTTTCTTTCTTTGCTATTTAAAAAAAATTCCACATATAATTGAGATTGTATGGTATTTGCCTTTCTCTGCCTGACTTATTTCACTTAGTGTAATGCCCCCAAAGTCCATCCATGTTGTTGCAAATGGCAGGACTTCTTTATTTTTTATGGCTGAGTGATATTTCATTGTGTATATATATCCCACATCACTTTTATGCATTTATCTATACCTAGATACTTGGGTTATTTCCACGTTAGCTGTTGTAAATAGTGCTGCTACGACCAGGGGGTGTACTAGTGCTGCACTCAATATGCCAGCAAATTTGGAAAACTCAGCAGTGGCCACAGGACTGGAAAAGGTCAGTTTTCATTCCAATCCCAAAGAAAGGCAATGCCAAAGAATGCTCAAACTACCACACAATTACACTCATCTCACACGCTAGCAAAGCAATGCTGAAAATTCTCCAAGCAAGGCTTCAACAGTACATGAACTGAGAACTTCCATATATTCAAGCTGGAATTAGAAAAGGCGGAGGAATCAGAGATCAAATTGCCAACACCCACTGGATCATCAAAAAAGCAAGAGAGTTCCAGAAAAGCATCTATTTCTGCTTTATTGACTGTGCCAAAGCCTTTGACTGTGTGGATCACAACAAACTGTGGAAAATTCTGAAAGAGATGGGAATACCAGACCACCTGACCTGCCTGATGAGAAATTTGTATACAGATCAGAAAGCAAGAGTTAGAACTGGACATGGAAAAACAGTCTGGTTTCAAATCGGGAAAGGAGTACATCAAGGCTGTGTATTGTCACCCTGGTTATTTAACCTATATGCAGAGTACATCATGAGAAACGCTGGGCTGGATGAAGCACAAGCTGGAATCAAGATTGCCGGGAGAAATATCAATAACCTCAGATGTGCAGATGATACTACCCTTATGGCAGAAAGTGAAGAAGAACTAAAAGCCTCTTGATGAAAGTGAAGGAGGAGAGTGAAAAAGTTGGCTTAAAACTCAACATTTAGAAAACTAAGATCATGGCATCTGGTCTCATCACTTCATGGCAAATAGATAGAGAAGCAGTGGAAACAGTGGGAGACTTTTTTGGGGGGCTCCAAAGTCACTGCAGATGGTGACTGCAGCCAAGAAATTAGAAGATGCTTGCTCCATGAAAGCAAGGTTATGACTAACTTAGACAGCATATAAAAAGCAGAGACATTACTTTGCCAACAAAGGTCCATCTAGTCAAAGTTAAGGTTTTTCAAGTAGTCATGTATGGATGTGAGAGTTGGACTATAAAGAAAGCTGAGTGCCGAAGAATTGATGCTTTTGAACTGAGGTGTTGGAGAAGACTCTTGAGAGTCCCTTGGACTGCAAAGAGATCCAACCAGTTCATCCTAAAGGAAATCAGTCCTAAATATTCATTGGAAGGACTGATGCTGAAGGTGATGCTCTAGTACTTTGGCCACCGATGCGAAGAGCTGACTCATTGGAAAAGACCCTGATGCTGGGAAAGATGAAGGTGGGAGGAGAGGGGGACAACAGAGGATGAGATGGTGGATGGCTTCACCAACTCAATGGACATGAGTTTGAGTAATTTCCGGGAGTTGGTGATGAACAGGGAGGCCTTGTGTGCTGCAGTCCATGGGGTGCAGAATCAGACACAACTGAACAACTGAACTGATGACCAGAGGGTGCAGATATCTCTTCCACAGGGTGTTTTCCTTTCCTTGGGATATATTCTCAGAAGTGGGATTGCTGGAACATATGGTAGTTCTGATGTTCAAGCTGGTTTTAGAAAAGGCAGAGGAACCAGAGATCAAATTGCCAACATCCGCTGGATCATGAAAAAAGCAAGAGAGTTCCAGAAAAACATCTATTTCTGCTTTATTGACTATGCCAAAGCCTTTGACTGTGTAGATCACAATAAACTATGGAAAATTCTGAAAGATGGGAATACCAGACCACCTGATCTGCCTCTTGAGAAATCTGTATGCAGGTCAGGAAGCAACAGTTAGAACTGGTCATGGCACAACAGACTGGTTCCAAATAGGAAAAGGAGTACGTCAAGGCTGCATATTGTCACCATGTTTATTTAACTTCTATGCGGAGTACATCATGAGAAATGCTGGACTGGAAGAAACACAAGTTGGAATCAAGATTGCTGGGAGAAATATCAATAACCTCAGATATGCAGATGACACCACTCTTATGGCAGAAAGTGAAGAGGGGCTAAAAAGCCTCTTAATGAAAGTGAAAGTGGAGAGTGAAAAGGTTGGCTTAAAGCTTAACATTCAGAAAACGAAGATCATGGCATCTGGTCCCATCACTACATGGGAAATAGATGGGGAAACAGTGGAAACAGTGTCAGACTTTATTTTTCTGGGCTCCAAAATCACTGCAGATGGTGACTGCAGCCATGAAATTAAAAGACGCTTACTCCTTGGAAGGAAAGTTATGACCAACCTAGATAGCATATTCAAAAGCAGAGACATCACTTTACCAACAAAGGTTCGCCTAGTCAAGGCTATGGTCTTTCCTGTGGTCATGTATGGATGTGAGAGCTGGACTGTGAAGAAGGCTGAGCGCCGAAGAATTGATGCTTTTGAACTGTGGTGTTGGAGAAGACTCTTGAGAGTCCCTTGGACTGCAAGAAGATCCAACCAGTCCATTCTGAAGGAGATCAATCCTGGAATTTCTTTAGAAGGAATGATGCTAAAGCTGAAACTCCAGTATTTTGGCCACCTCATGCGAAGAGTTGACTCATTGGAGAAGACTCTGATGCTGGGAGGGATTGAGGGCAGGAGGAGAAGGGGACGACAGAGGATGAGATGGCTGGATGGCATCACTGACTTGATGGATGTGAGTCTGAGTGACCTCCGGGAGCTGGTGATGGACAGGGAGGCCTGGCGTGCTGCGGTTCATGGGGTCGCAAAGAGTCGGACACGACTGAGTGACTGATCTGATCTGATGGTAGTTCTATTTTCAATTTTTTAAAGAATCTCTGTACTGTTTTCCTTAATACCTGTATCAACTTACAGTCCCACCAGCAGTTCATAATTTGTTGTCTTTTATCTTTTTTATACTAGCCATTTTAACAGTTGTGCAGTGCTATCTGGTGGTTTTGATTGGCATTTCCTTACGATTACCGATTTTGAGCACCTTTTCATGTACCTGTTGGCTATTCATATACCTTCTTTGGAAATATGTTCAGATCCTTTCCCCATTTTTGTTACTTGTATTATTTGAGTTTTTGCTATTGAGTTTTAGGAGTTCTTTATATATTTTGAATCCCAATACTTTATTGGATATATTATTTGCAAACATCTCCCCATTCACCAAATTGTCATAACTTCCATTTCTTTGCGATAACTTTCTAATTTTCCTTTTGTTTCATGAGGACTTGTAATTGATTTTTTTAAGCACTTTATGACAGCTGCTTTAAGATCTTTTGTCAGACATTTCAGCATCACGTATATCTTGTAACTGGCATCAGCTGATTATCTTTTCTCATTCAGATTATGGTTTTTCCTGGTTCTTGATAGGATGAGTGAATTTCTACTGTATCCTGAATATTTTGGTTATTATGTTAGCAGACAATTGATCCTGTTCATATTTTCTATGTTAGAGGTCAATTGCCTTGTTTAGGTTGAGCTTGTAGTTGACTTGTTGGTCTGTTGTAATGATAGTTTGGTTTTCTGAGCTCTGTCAATGTAAGTTTGATTGGCTTCATTCTTCTGATGCTGTTAGAATTCTTGCTCAGGCTCTTCTGGTTTCATCTGTGAAAGTAGAAAGCACCTCCTTGGGTTACCTACAGTTTTGGGGTGATCTTCTGGGATAGGATACCACTGAAGCTATCTTGTTTCAGAATTGGAAGCCAGTCCAAGTGTTTAGCCATCCTAAGAAATCTTGAACATCTTGACTGCAAATGCTCAAGGATGTCTGGAAAACATCCAGGTAGAGGAACATCTAGATGACAACATTCAAATGAGAAATATACCCTGGTGGAGAGCAAACCATTTATCAGTGTTTGGAAGATGAGAAGCACTGTGTAGGTCACTGAACATTTTCATGTACTGAAATTACCTGATGAATTGCTTAAAATCTACCTCCCTTTTCTCACACTCACCTTGGGTTCTCTGTGAGACTCCAGCTTTATGAAAACCCAGAATCCATGGAGTCAGTGAAGAAGTTCTTCTGCCATGGCAGTAATTTCCAATAGTAATTTCCCTGGGGCTTTAGAAACCCTGACACAGATAAATTCTCTGTTCTTCTTTGTGAAGAACACCTTCACCCCTGAGGCGAAATGGGGAATATTTTCCCTTTATTTACAAAACACTATCCACCTAAGAGGAACTAAAAAGCCTCTTGATGAAGGTGAAAGTGGAGAGTAAAAAAGTTGGCTTAAAGCTCAACATTCAGAAAACGAAGATCATGGCATCCGGTCCCATCACTTCATGGGAAATAGATGGGGAAACAGTGGAAACAGTGTCAGACTTTATTTTTCTGGGCTCCAAAATCACTACAGATGGTGACTGCAGCCATGAAATTAAAAGACGCTTACTCCTTGGAAGGAAAGTTATGACCAACCTAGATCACATATTCAAAAGCAGAGACATTACTTTGCCAACAAAGGTTCGCCTAGTCAAGGCTATGGTTTTTCCTGTGGTCATGTGTGGATGTGAGAGCTGGACTGTGAAGAAGGTTGCGTGCCGAAGAATTGATGCTTTTGAGCTGTGGTGTTGGAGAAGACTCTTGAGAGTCCCTTGGAGTGCAAGGAGATCCAACCAGTCCATTCTGAAGGAGATCAGCCCTGGGATTTCTTTGGAAGGAATGATGCTTAGGCTGAAACTCCAGTACTTTGGCCACCTCATGCGAAGAGTTGACTCATTGGAGAAGACTCTGATGCTGGGAGGGATTGGGGGCAAGAGGAGAAGGGGACGACAGAGGATGAGATGGCTGGATGGCATCACTGACTCGATGGACGTGAGTCTGAGTGACCTCCGGGAGTTGGTGATGGACAGGGAGGCCTGGCATGCTGCGATTCATAGGGTCGCAAAGAGTTGGACACGACTGAGCAACTGATCTGATCTGATCTGATCCACCTAGATTGGGGCTTCTCTGGTTGCTCAGTGGTAGAGAATTTCCCTGCCAAGCTGGAGACACGGGTTTGATCCCTGGGTTAGAAAGATCTGCTGGAGAAGGAAATGTCAACCCACTCCAGTATTCTTGCCTGGGAAATCCCACGGACAGAGGAGCCTAGTGGGCTACAGTCCATGAGGTTGCAAAGAGTTGGGCACAGCTGAGCAGCTGAGTGCAAGGTTACCTGTCCACACACCAGGCAAAGGCTTTTGGTGTTCCAGGTGCTTGTTCAAAGAGCCCTCTGCTCCTCATTTCTATCCCAGTCTACTTTCTCTTCATTCCTGACCCTACTCTAGCATTTGGCTCACGTATGCTCTTTCTCTCACAGCTTTCTCAGCATGTCTGGGCATCTCTGCTTTTAGTGGATGTGACTCCTGCTTTAGCTCAGGAACCTCAGCTTGGTGCTATAACAGCTTTTGTCAGGCCAGGTCCAAGTTGCTGCTGAAGAGTCACAAGCTCAGCATAGTTCTGGTCTCCATCTCAGCAAGCTTTGCACTACTGATACATAGGCTCTTACCAGAGGTGGACAGTATGTTAACTGTTGTTTCAAAATGAGACTCCTTTCCTACGTCTGTCCCTGTCACCTCACCTGCACTCCTCATTGCTACGGATGGGGGCTTCTGAAATACACGGGCTCGAGGTCTGTGAGTACTCGGACCAAACAACCCAGTGGATTTAATAGAATGAGCTATTCCAACACTTCTTGGTTGGCAGGTCTGCTGCAAAGCTTCAATAACTTTGATTCAGTTATTAAAGCAGATGTTTATGTGGTTCTCATTTAGAGTTCTTGGGACAAGCAGAAAAATCACACTTTAATTTTTTCCACCAGCTAGTCTGAACATCAGAGGTCAGGAAGACCTCGTTGTTATTGTTCTTCTTTGTTGAGTAAATGCCCCTTTCATTTACATCCATCTGAGTTATGACACATTGACCCTTCCCTTGTTTATCCAGCAAGAAATTTTTAACAGAGGTGTCTTCTGTTTGGTATTCTAAGGCACAAATTTGCAAAGCTTATTTCATGTTTCACTAACATTATCTAGTGGTGCATTACTTTTAAATACATTTTCCTCTAATTATCATAAGGTTTGCAAAATGGAAAAGTTTTCAACAAAATGTTACACCCAACTTAATGTATATTGAGCAACTGTGCAAAGTACTCAAAATATACAGATAAAAAATAAAATGAATCTAGCTCCCAAGAATTATCCAGTGTAATAGAAGAAAAATTACAGACACAAAATTTGAACAATATTTGGCATATAGTGTGTATGCAATATTATAAATACTGACAAAGCCAGAAGACTTATGTAAGAATTGCTTTTGACAGTTGAGTCAGGAAACACTCAGCAGAGGAGGTGATAGTTAGGAATTAAGTGTTGAGAATAAATAGGAATCCATTAGATGAGAAGAGAGCAAAGACATTCCAGGCTTATTGAGGCCCATGTGCCAAGTCCCAGAGGCATGGGACACTCATAGGTGTTGGGAGCCGTAAGTACTTCTGCATTGCTCAGGTACAAAGGGATGTGAGATGAGGCCATAAGGAGCTTTGCATTCCATGAGAAGGAGCTGGGATTTTATTCTCAAAGAAATAGGAAACTCATGATAGGTTTTAAGGTGGGAAGTTTTGCATTTTAGGACAAATCACCATTGATTACAAGTAATACTAACATCCATTAAAAAAATTGAAATTTGTAGCCTTATATTTTATCATGTTGCCCCTTCAAAGATCTGGAGTTTTCTAATATTATATAAATTTAAACATAAGCACATCTTAGGCATTCTGTACCTCTTAGGTGGGGCTCAAGCAAGAATAGCTGGTGGCTTTTTTCTGGCTTTGTTGTTATTTAGTCACTCAGTCATGTCCAACTCTTTGCAACCCCATGGACTGTAGCCCACCAGGCTCCTCTGTTCATGGGATTTCCCAGGTGAGAATACTGGAGTGGCTTTTTCAAGGGGATCTTCCTGACCCAGGGGTTGAAGCTGTGTCTCCTGCATTGACAGGTTGATTCTTTACCACTGAGCCACCAGGGAAACCCTTTTCTGGGCATAGGGAGTAATAAAGAGAAAATATGCCATCTTAAAAGAGAAAATTTCCTTCTTTACAAAATTTCTGCTGCTGCTACTGCTGCTAAGTCGCTTCAGTCATGTCCGACTCTATGCGATCCCATAGACAGCAGCCCACCAGGCTCCTCTGTCCCCGGGATTCTCCAGGCAAGAATACTGGAGTGGGTTGCCATTTCCTTCTCCAATGCATGAAAGTGAAAAGCAAAAGTGAAGTCGCTCAGTCGTGTCCGACTCTTAGCGATCCCATGGACTGGAGCCTACCAGGCTCCTCCATCCCTGGGATTTTCCAGGCAATAGTACTGGGGTGGGGTGCCATTCTAGGAAGCATCAAAGTCAAATGAAAAAAAAAATTTCTGGAATGCTTTCAATTTTCTTGTGCTTCCAGGCTGTCTTAACAGATGGGTGAATCTGCCCTCTGTAAGCATAGAGTATGCTGGTCTGTGCTATTGACTTTTGCCGTCTTCCTGACACCTATCCATTGAGGTATGCTTCCTGCCCTATTTCTAAATGAGAATTTAAGTCAAGGAACATATTAAGGAAAAAATCTAGGTTATATATGCAATGGAAATTATCCATCCAGGACTGGTTTTCTACTATGAATGTTTGACTGCTGATACTCTTTTGTGGCTTGATAAAGGTGATGGCTAGAGAAAGATCAACAGATCATGGCAACAAGAGTAAAACTGCACAGGACCACTTGTGGTCATCAAACTGCCTTCCTCTCCCTGGCTTATGTCCTTCTCTTGCTGTGATGACCCAGACAGACAGGGCAGAGCATGACTCTGGGTTCGAGCCCTGGCTGAGGTCCACACATTGGCCAGGCTTTGGCTATTGATACAAAAGCATATACACTGTTGTGTGTGAAAGAGATAACTAGTGGGAGGCTGCTACAAAACGCAGGGAGCTCAATCCAGTGCTCTGCAGTAACCAAGATCGTGGGATGTGGGGAGGAGTGGGAGGCTCACGAGGGAGGGACGTATGGTGGCGCTAGTAGTGAAGAATCTGCCTGCCAGTGCAGGAGACTTAAGAAATGCAGGTTTGATCCCTGCGTTGGGAAGAGCCCCTGGAGAAGGTCATGGCAACCCCCTCCAGTATTCTTGCCTAGAGAACCCCATGGACAGAGGAGCCTGGTGGGCTACAGTCCCTGGGGTCACAGAGTCGGACATGACTTAAGCGACCTAGCACAGCACACAGCACATGTGAACACACACACACACACACACACACACACACACACACAATTATGACAGATTCTCATTGTCATACGGCAGAAACCAACACAAGACTGTAAAGCAACTATCCTCCAGTTAAAAAATAAAGGTTAAAAACAACAACAAAAAAAACATGTTGGTCTGGATTTTATGGAAAAAAGGACAATTTCCACTGGCATCTTAGGTTCTGTATAGGAGATGCCCTGCTTGAGTAAAGCAGCTGAATGAAAGGAGTCGATAGATAACTAGAATAATCACGTGACATCTCAATGTCTTGTGGATATCACCTTCATAGATAAAATTGAAATCTCTCTGTGAAAATGACATGTTGGCCGTTAGCCTTTTTTTTAATAAAAGAGTTGAGAAGTTACTCTCCTGTGGCTTTTGCTGGTACTTTTTATAGCCAAAGTGTGGTAGGAAGTAGGCCCCAAGTTCCCTTGGTAACAAGTAGAATAGACGCGATACACAGAAATCTGAATCATCGGTGAATCATCTGAGGATTTCTGTTTCTAATCCTTGGAAATAATTTACTGTTGTTTTTTTCTTTCATCTGTGCAATGTTTGCTGACTCCAAGGGAACAACACAGAGAGCGCACAAGTTTACATTGGTCGATCATTTAAGACTCATTCTGAATGCTCTAAGTGACCTTAATACTGGTATTCAAAAACCCACTGTGCTGTCTTTATTAAGACAACACTTGCTGTTTGAAGGGAACATACCTGCACATCAGTGCATCAGCAATGGGGAAGTTCCCCTTCTCCAGAGAAACCTGATATCCCCAGGAAGACCTTTTAGGATGTTGCTGCGTTAGACCTACAATTTTCTTAGCATAAAGGAAAGGTGATCTCTGTAGAGCTCATTGTATCACAGAGAACAATTTCAGACACCCAAAAGGAAAACTGATATGGTCGCACCTGAAAGATTGTGCTCACACATGTGCACACACACACAAACACACACACACACCCCATCTGAAACTTTGGGACATCAGTTACTCAGCTTTTTCATACCATTTTCTTCCATGAATACATCTCTTATATAATCCCTTTATTTCCATTCTTGTTTTCCCCTTATTTCAAGGTTCATTACTTTGTCTTCTTGATGAAGTGTCCTTATCCCATTCTTTGTGTATAGTAAAAAAGAAATTCCCCTCAAAATGCTTTTTCTCATGTCAGCATCCCCCCAAAATTTGTTTATGGTTCAATGGCTTTTTGTGGACCGTGACTTAATGATCATTGTATCCACAGCATCCTCATGGTGACTGACTTATAGAATATGTTTAATAAATATTTATTAAATGACATTATAATTGTGGCATTTTTGATTAAATGTTCTTGGAACAGATCTAAAGCTACTTATGAGCATAAATCAGTCTCTTAAGTCTTACCATCCCTAGCTGTTAGCATGATCTCTGGTATATTCTACCCGCTCAACCAACAGTTACTGAAACAGTGAATGAAATTCAAATCCTGGATGCATCCTGTAATCTCCCCCAACTCGGTGGCCTCATTTCCTACCAATCCCCTCTTTCCTGTGAAGTGAGCCCTTTTACCAGTCAAGTTCTGCATAATCACTCGTACCATTTTCCTCAGATCCCCAGCACCTACTGAAATCCTTTCCTTCAAGGTTCAGCCTAAGTCTCATTCTGTTCACAAATGGAGAGATATCTTGATTCCTCCAGTCCTCACAGATCTTCATGTTCTTCTAACTCCTCGCGTCTCTGGCCTTTATTCAAATTTTGTATTTAATGCAGTCTTCTATCGTTGGCTTCCTTTTATGACTCCTAGGTGATGTCACCTATTTCCTAGTCCTTGGCATCTCCCACATATTGATGACACTAAGTTCCCTCATCTTTAGCTCTTAGATCATCAAAGCTCAATGTTCTATAAGTTCCTCAGGCTCACTGTTCAGAAGTTAGTTCATAGTATTAAATTTTCTAGGTACGTTCATTGTAGTGTTTTTGTTATAAGTGCTTTTGTCTTTAGGAATACGTACTAAAATATTTATGGATGCATGATAAGTTGTTTCAAATTTATTTCAAAATAATATGGAAGGGGATAAAAGGAAGGAGTCATGCTATTCTATGCACCACATTTTTCATAATACAAACTGCTTAGAGTTTTCATTCATCATTTTTCTCTCTTACTGCCTTCAGTCAGTTCAAACCTGCTCCTCCTTTGCTTGAATGCATCTTTCCCTCACCCCTACCCCCTGACGTACACTTGCCTGTCCCAGCCTCTGGGACGTGCTTGAGCAGGGAGCAGAGATTGACATGTGAAACAGACTTAGCTAGCTGTTCATGAGATCAGTGCCCAAGGAGAATATTCTGGGGTCAAGTCAAGTACTGGGAGACAATTTTTTGAAAGTGGAAGGAGAGATCAACTCTGTTCTGAAAAGAATAAAGAATTCAAAGTTACATCTCCACCCTACCATATCCCCAGTTTTGTGATTCTCTGCACATTAAACAAGAGAAACAACCAAAATCCATGGTTTTATGTTGTATCCTGTATGATATTTCAATATCATTCCCTTCTCCTCTTAACCTACTTAGCAATTATCTATTTAAGCTTCCAACCATCTCTTTTTCTTTGTGGTACTCTCTGAACTCTCTCTGTCTCCCATAGGCAGAATTAAATAGTCCTTCATCAATTTCCCCTTTTACTATTGCCTTTTTTCTTTAAACTACATCCCTGAGGAGTACAGCGATTAGTTTTTCTGTGTTCTTCTGGCCTTGTGCTTCTGTGGTGAGAGAACTAACTTAGACAGTCTCCCCCAAATTCTAAGCTCTGAGTTCAGGGACTATCTTCTTGATTTCCCAGTTAGCACAGTGCCTTGAAAAACTAGATGTTCTGTGGAAGTCTGACACTGAATCAGACAGAATCGAATTTCCTTGTATCTGATGCTCCCTTTTTCTGCTAATATCCATATACTGAAAGTCTCCTTTCCTGAGTTTCCCCACTCCAAAGTGCTTCATCTTCCTCTGAATTCACAGAGATTTTTTTGTCCTCCATGGCACATATTTCTGTTTTGGTTTTGGGTGTCCTATGTCATTTGCTGTTTAAGACTGGTGAGAACAGTCACCATACCTTTTCATCCTACTATTTTCTATGGAGTTTTCTTAGGGTTTGGTTCCTGAGCACACTTGAAAAATGTGTTTTATGTTTGAATGTAAAAGACCTGGGGGAGAGCCTGCTTCCTATTTGAGATCAGCAATACCGATTATTCCATGTCTACTATTTGCTTAAGTAATTCCATGAGCTCCGTTATTTATAGAAGGAATAAAGGCAGCCACAGTTTAGAGAGTGAATCTTCACAAAGTACCTTAAGGTCTCAAGAATAATACAGCATATGTCACCTATTCAGTCAGTTGTTGCTGTTAGCCCTCCAGGCTCCACTGTCCATGGGATTTCCCAGGCAAGAATACTGAAGTGGATTGCCATACCCTTTCCAAGGGATCTTCCCGACCCAGGGCTTGAACCCATGTCTTCTGCATTGGCGGGCAGGTCCTTTCCCACTGACCCACCAGAGAAGCCCCACAACAAAAACACAATAATGGAGGATTTATACTTTCAACTTAGAGATAAGCAGACACCAGCTACATTAGTATCTGATTCAGGAACAGAGCTCAGAATTTTCTCAGGAGACTTCTGAATCCAACTCCAGTGTCCTTCCCCTCCCCACCTCACTGCAGGTGCCTGTATGTAGATGATAACACTTGGCTCATTTAATACAGCCAGAGACTTGATCATCTGCAGGTTTGGTATCCACAGAGAGTCAACCCCCCATGGAAGGGATGGCTGTACTTCTCGTCTGTTCCAGGTCTTTTAGAGAAGCATGACGGAGTTAGGAGGAAACCTGAGGCCAGACTGTGTTCACATTCTGGCTTTGTCTAGCCACATGACCCTGGGCCAGCCGACAGTCACCCTGGAGAGGGGAGTAAATAGCTTTATAAGCTAAAGCAGTGCACTTCAAGAGGGAAACTCAGGTGGCTGCTCTGACGGCTTTTTGCTTTCAAATGTGCTCACTCCGTGCCTCAGTTTCCACATCAATAAATTAAGGAGGGTAATAATTCCCTGTGTCATGGGGTTGGGCACAGGATTAGGTGAGTTAACATACAGAAAGCATTGAAAACAGTGCCTGGTACGTAGGAAGCACCATACAGTGGTGCACTTTTGTCGCTGTGTTGATAATTCATTTCAAAGTAAGGCATATGCAAATACATTTTGTACGGTGCAAAAGACAAACTTCAGTGACTTTTAGGGGTCAATTTTTGAGCCTAGTTCTAAGATGTTTATGGCATTAACGTCTAAGATCTCTTTCATTTTCTCCACAACCTTTCCAAACATTCTTTGTTTACATAATCAGATTGGACGTTGTACGGAAATAGCTTTTATCATAATGCGTTAGTGCCTTCAGTTCCTTTCCAACTGGAGTCTGAAATACTTTTGCATGCAGAAATTTAAAAGTCTGTGAAAACAACATGATTCAAACGTTTTATTCATATTCAGTAAAAGTGTTGTTGATACACATGGGAATAAAAGCAAAGCTGGTAGCTATTTGACATCACTGGATAGGAATCACCTCAAAAAAGGGTGACATATTGGGAGCTATTATCCTGTCCATGTGAAAGAAAAACTAACAAAGCTGTAAAATGATGGATAATTTATTTAATAGTGTTGTCTATATGTCTGCATATGTATATATGTATTATAAACATATATATCCATGTGTGTGTGTGTGTGTGTGTGTGTGTGTGTGTATCAACTAAGCATTCTCCCATTCCAGGAATTATCCTAGGAAAAGGACATAGCCAGTGTCCTCCACATGGAGTTTATCTGCAGGTATAAGGAGACATAAAATAAAATAATTACAGGTTTTAAAGTGTGAGTGAGGCAAGAAATGTAGAGGGTGGTATGACCCGTTAAATAAGTGGAAAGATCAAAGAGTGAATTTAGGTAAGGAAATTTTGGAAGATTAAGCAGAAGCTTAAAAGACTAGAAGAAGGTAAAGAATTTGGTGACATAGTCTGATAAACAGAATTAAATCAATGATAGAGACTGGTAAATACCAACAAGATTTTTGTTTTGTTCTGTTTTGTATGCTCATTTTATATATATCCTTTTATCCCTATGAATAAATTTGATTTGGCTCAAATGCAGTTAGAATAGCTTGGACAAAGATGAAACATTATCAAAGATTTGTGTCTTTTTCCTTTTGTTGCACTATAAATGTAATACACACTATAAAAATGTTCAGAAAATAAAAATTATAAAATAAAATTTACCTGTAATCCAAACACTTAAATGCAGGTGTTACTAACATGTTGGTCTGTTCCTAAGGCAGACTTTTTTCAAGTTCAGTTTGTGGTTATCTAACCTTTGTGAAATGAGGTTAAGTGAAGTAGGCGGCCAACTTGGCTTAGAAAAAAGAGAAGAAAGGCAGAGGTCCTGCGGATATTCAGAGTTCACATGATAATAAGCATGTTTTGGTTTAAAAAGTTACAGTTGACCAAAACAAAAACAAATATTGTAGTGGTCAGAACAGGATGGTGAGAGAAATGTCTTGCTATCGAATACTGAGTTCAGTTCAGTTCAGTATAGTCAGTTCAGTATAGTCACTAGTTGTGTCTAACTCTGTGACCCCACAGACTGCAGCACGCCAAGCCTCCCTGTTCACGACCAGCTTCCAGAGTACTCAAACTCATTTCTATTGAGTTGGTGATGCAATCCAACCATCTCATCCTGTCGTCCCCTTCTCCTCCTGCCTTCAGTCTTTCCCAGCATCAGGGTCTTTTCCAATGAGTCAGTTCTTCACATCAGGTGGCCCAAGTATTGGAGGTTCAGCTTCAGCATCAGTCCTTCCAAAAAAGTCAAGACTGATTTCCTTTAGGATGGACAGTTTGGATCTCCTTGCAGTCCAAGGGACTGTCAAGAGTCTTCTCCAACACCACAGGTCAAAAGCATCAATTCTTCAGCGCTCTGCTTTCTTTATAGTCCAACTCTCACATCCATATGTGACTACTGGGAAAACCATAGCTTTGACTAGATGGACCTTTGTTGGCAAAGTAATGTCTCTGCTTTTTAATATGCTGTCTAGGTTGGTCATAACTTTTCTTCTAAGGAGCAAGTACCTTTTAATGTTATGGATGCATTCACCATCTGCAGTGATTTTGGAGCCCAAAAATAAAATCTAAAATCTCTCACTATATCTACTGCTTCCCCATCCATTTGCCATGAAGTGATGGGACCAAATGCCATAATCTTAGTTTTCTGAATATTGAGCTTTAAGCCAACTATTCCACTCTCCTCTTTCACTTTCATCAAGAGGCTCTTTAGTTCTTCTTCACTTTCTGCCATAAGGATTGTGTCATCTGCACATCTGAGGTTATTGCTATTTCTCCCAGCAATCTTGATTCCAGCTTGTGCTTCATCCAGCCCAGTGTTTCTCATGATGTACTCTGCATATACCACCGCCGCCCTGCCGCCGCCTTGGCCGCCACCGCACCTCCTTCGCGGCCCCGTCCCTTTGCCGTCCTTGACAGGCCTGGCCTTCCCGCGTCTCTCCATGCTGCTCTACTCCGTTACTGTGAAATGGGGAAAGAAGAAATTTGAAGGTGTACAATTGAATACCGATGAACCTCCGATGGTGTTCAAGGCTCAGCTTTTTGCACTGACTGGAGTCCAGCCGGCCAGACAGAAAGTTATGGTGAAAGGAGGAACAGTGAAGGATGATGATTGGGGGAAGATCAAAATGAAAAATAACAGCAAAGAAAAGTGAAAGAATGGACTTAGTTTACATTTTTGCAAGTCTCTCGACAGTCTAGCTTAATAGAAGATAAATGAATTTTTAGTTTTGTTTCTGCATTCTCAGTTTGTTGTGATATATGGCTTTGGCTGAAGTATATGTAAGATATCTGGTCTCATAATAGTTAAATGTATGGAAAAGGGAGATGTCTTTTCAGTTAAAATCATGAACATTCTTCTTTGATAGTATACCAAAACTCAACATGTGGTAGTTGGTTTATTGGTTTGTTTGATGCTTTTGGACTTCCCTGGTGGCTCAGACAGTAAAGCGTCTGTCTACGATGCAGGAGACCGGGGTTCAATCCCTGGGTTGGGAAGATCCCTTGGAGAAGGAAATGGCAATCCACTCCAGTACTGTTGCCTGGATACTCCCATGGACAGAGGAGCCTGGTAGGCTACAGCCCATGGGGTCGCAAAGAGTCGGACATGACTGAGCGACTTCACGTTCACGTTCATTCTGCATATAGGTTAAATAAGCCAAGTGACAATACACAGCCTTGATGTACTCCTTTCCCAATTTGGAATCAGTCTGTTGTTCTGTGTCCGTTTCTAACTGTTGCTTCCTGACTTGCATACAGACTTCTCATCAGGCAGGTCAGGGATCTGGTATTCCCATCACGTTAAGAATTTTCCGCATTTTATTGTGATCCACACAGTCAAAGGCTTTGGCATAGTCAATAAAGCAGAAGTAGATTTTGTTCTGAAACTCTCTTGCTTTTTTGATGATCCAGTGGATGTTGGCAATTTGATCTCTGGTTCCTCTGCCTTTTCTAAAACCAGCTTAAATATATGGAAGTTCTCAGTTCATGTACTGTTGAAGCCTTGCTTGGAGAATTTTCAGCATTGCTTTGCTAGCGTGTGAGATGGGTGCAATTGTGTGGCAGTCTGAGAATTATTTGGCATTGCCTTTCTTTGGGATTGGAATGAAAACTGACCTTTTCCAGTCCTGTGGCCACTGCTGAGTTTTCCAAATTTGCTGGTGTATTGAATGCAGCACTTTCACAGCATCATCTTCCAGGATTTGAAATAGCTCAACTGGAATTCCATCACCTCCACTAGCTTTGTTTGTAGTGATGCTTCCTAAGGCCCACTTGACTTCACATTCCAGGATGTCTGGCTCTAGGTGAGTGATCATACCATCGTGATTATCTGGGTCATTGAAGATCTTTTTTGTACAGTTCTTCTGTGTATTCTCGGCACCTCTTCTTAGTATCTTCTGCTTCTGTTAGGTCCATACCATTTCTGTCCTTTACTGTGCCATCTTTGTATGAAATATTCCCTTGGTATCTCTAATTTTCTTGAAGAGATCTCTAGTCTTTCCCATTCTATTGTTTTCCTCTATTTCTTTGCACTGATCACTGAGGAAGGCTTTCTTGTCTCTCCTTGCTATTCTTTGGAACTCTGCATTCAAATGGGTATATTTTTCCTTTTCTCCTTTGCCTTTCACTTCTCTACTTTTCACAACTATTTTAAGGCCTCCTCAGACAACCATTTTGCCTTTTTGCATTTCTTTTTCTTGGGAATGGTCTTGATCCTTGTCTCCTGTACAATGTCCCAAACCTCCATCCATAGTTCTTCAGGCACTCTATCAGGTCTAATCCCTTGAATCTATTTGTCACTTCCACTGTATAATCATAAGATATTTGATTTAGGTCATACCTGAATGGTCTGTGGTTCCTCTGCCTTTTCTAAAACCAGCTTGAACATCAGGAAGTTCACAGTTCACATATTGCTGAAGCCTGGCTTGGAGAATTTTGAGCATTACTTTACTAGCGTGTGAGATGAGTGCAATTGTGCGGTAGTTTGAGCATTCTTTGGTGTCGCCTTTCTTTGGGATTGGAATGAAAACTGACCTTTTCCAGTCCTGTGGCCACTGCTGAGTTTTCCAAATTTGCTGGCATATTGAGGGCAGCATTTTCACAGCATCATCTTTCAGGATTTGGAATAGCTCCACTGGAATTCCATCACCTCCACTAGCTTTGTTCATAGTGATGCTTTCTAAGGCCCACTTGACTTCACATTCCAGGATGTCTGGCTCTAGGTGAGTGATCACGCCATCATGATTATCTGGGTCGTGAAGCTCTTTTTTGTACAGTTCTTCTGTGTATTCTTGCCATCTCTTCTTAATATCTTCTGCTTCTGTTAGGTCCATACCATTTCTGTCCTTTATCGAGCCCATCTTTGCATGAAATGTTCCTTTGGTATCTCATTCTTGAAGAGATCTCTAGTCTTTCCCATTCTGTTGTTTTCCTCTATTTCTTTGCATTGATTGCTGAAGAAGGCTTTCTTATCTCTTCTTGCTATTCTTTGGAACTCTACATTCAGATGTTTATATCTTTCCTTTTCTCCTTTGCTTTTCGCTTCTCTTCTTTTCAGAGCTATTTGTAAGGCTTCCCCAGACAGCCATTTTGCTTTTTTGCTTTTGCATTTCTTTTCCATGGGAATGGTCTTGATCCCTGTCTCCTGTACAATGTCCTTTGTACAGGAGACAGGGATGATCCCTGTCCAATGATACCTTGGACTGCAAGGAGATCCAACCAGTCCATTCTGAAGGAGATCAGCCCTGGGATTTCTTTGGAAGGAATGATGCTAAAGCTGAAACTCCAGTACTTTGGCCACCTCATGTGAAGAGTTGGCTCATTGGAAAAGACTCTGATGCTGGGAGGGATTGGGGGCAGGAGGAGAAGGGGACGACAGAGGATGAGATGGCTGGATGGCATCACTGACTCAATGGACGTGAGTCTCAGTGACCTCCGGGAGTTGGTGATGGACAGGGAGGCCTGGCTTGCTGCGATTCATGGGGTTGCAAAGAGTTTGGACATGACTGAGCGACTGATCTGATCTGATCTGATACCTGAATGGTCTAGTGGTTTTTGCCACTGTCTTCAGTTTAAATCTGAATTTGGCAATAAGGAGTTCATGGTCTGAGTCACAGTCTGTTCCTAGTCTTGTTTTTGCTGACTGTATAGAGCTTCTCCATCTTCGGCTGCAAAGAACATATCAATCTAGTTTTTATATTGACCATCTGTTGATGTCTATGTGTAGAGTCTTCTCTTGTGTTGTTGGTAGAGGGTGTTTGCTATGACCAGTGAATTCTCTTGGAAAAACTCTATTAGCCTTTGCCCTGTTTCATTCTATACTCCATGGCCAAATTTCCCTGTTACTCCAGATATTTCTTGACATCCTACTTTTGCATTCCAGTCCCCTATAATGAAAAGGATGTTTTTTGGGGTGTTAGTTCTAGAAGGTCTTGTAGGTCTTTATAGAAGCATTCAACTTCAGCTTCTTCAGCATTACTGGTCAGGCCATAGACTTGGATTACTGTGATATTGAATGGTTTGCCTTGGAAACAAACAGAGGTCATTCTGTCGTTTTTGAGATTGCATCCAAGTACTGCATTTTGGACTCTTTTGTTGACTGTGATGGCTACTCCATTTCTTCTAAGACATTCTTGCCCACAGTAGTAGATATAATGGTCATCTGAGTTAAATTCACCCATTCCAATCCACTTTATTATCAAATAGTGCCATGTATTATCTCCCTAACAATGAAAGTAATAACCTTGAGGAAGAGGGACCATAGAGAAATTAGCCTTGTTCTGATGGCAGGTAGCTGTGATGGTTGATGCCTTTGACCCTAACATGGTCCCCAGTCAATAACAAGAACACAGAAGCAAATATCTTGCTCATTCACATCATTTGAGATCTAGGTTTTTCATAGCTGTCCACATTATATTTTCCTTCTCCTCCTTTTCCTTCTCTCACTCCATTTCTCATGCTGAAGAGCCTTTAAGTTCTAGCTTGCTTTGTTTTTTGAGGCAATACTAAACTCACAGATCTCAGTACCACTTTCTGAGGCTTGTGCTGTAAGCAGCTCAGAGTGCACACACCTTCTTCACCTCACTTTGCTGAGAATAAGCAAAGAATGGAAAATAAAGGCCCAGCAGCCGTCAGGTCTGAACAAGAGCAGCCCATCCATAAACACTGAAAGAAGAATGTGCTCATTTAAACAATCATCCACTGGGACCAGGAATGGGAACTGAGAGAGAGCGAAGATTGGGATATTGTTAATTGCTCTGCTGTTTTTCACTTTATGCAATAGACTTTTCTTCTGCAGTGCCTGTAGTCAAAGAACCAAATTACATTGAAACATTGGCATAGGCTAGGGAAAATCAAATATGTGTCTCAGGATCATTTGGCAATTATGTCTTCCCTTTCATGCATGGGTAGGTAGGTAGAGAGAAACAGATATATATATACATATGTATATATGTGTGTGTGCATTCGTTTTTGTAAACACAATTCTGTACCTTGTGTTTTTATTTTGCCATGTCATGAATTCATCTTCAAAAACAGTAAATGAGTAATGAACAGCTGTATCAGAGTTTAACTATAAGTATCCTATTGCTGGACTTTTAGTTTGCCCCAAATGTTATAATTGATGCTATAATGCTATAATAAAAGGTTATTATAGAATATTGATCTTTGTCCAGTTGTCATTTTTTAAGGATACATTCTAAGACATAGACCTACTATAATCAATCATTTGAGTATTTTTCAAGGTTGTTGCCTGTGTTGTTAAATTGCTATCTCAAAAGTAATGTTTAAAGAAAACTTTCTCACTAAACCCAGCAGTGTTAACTATCTTTCACAAAAGTCTTTACTGGCATTAGTTTTAATAAAGTTTAAGATCTAAGTCAGAGTCACTTTTTATTTTCCTTTATTCTGTCTTTTTTGGAGAGTGAGGATATCAAAACAGGATTGATGGTAGAGCTAAAATTTGCACAAAATAATCAGCTACAGGTCTTTTTTTTTTTTTTTTAAAGCATGTAGTTTTAAAAATATGCACAAGATTGGTCTGAGTTTATTTTTGGAAAGATTATTTTCTTACAGTCATTTCAGTGACCTTTGGTTAATACTACTTTTGAATCCTGTATGGTCAACACTGACTGTTTTTGAGCAGAGATATTTCTAAAACTTATTTAGACACTGCTGCTGCTGCTAAGTCACTTCAGTCATGTGACCCCATAGACGGCAGCCCACCAGGCTCCCCCGTCCCTGGGATTCTCCAGGCAAGAACACTGGAGTGGATTGCCATTTCCTTCTCCAATGCACGAAAGTGAAAAGTGAAAGTGAAGTCGCTCAGTCATGTCTGACTCTTAGCAACTCCATGGACTGCAGACCCCATGGACTGCAGCCCACCAGGCTCCTCCATCCATGGGATTTTCCAGGCAAGAGTTCTGGAGTGGGTTGCCATTGCCTTTCCCGTATTAGACACCAATAGACTTAAAATAATATGAACCATGGGTTAACATGATGCATTTAAGCTGCAAAGAACTTTTGATAAAGAGTTTGCTTCAGGCAATATTATAGAAATAGCAACTTTTAAACTTTTTGATTTGTAATATAAATGATGTTTATTTTATTTATTTCCAAATGAAATAATTTACCCTTTGAAATACTTTGAAAGCATTTCACTCTACTAAAGTATAAAATAAATTAAAGTTCCTTGATTCTGTGGGGCTGCAGCTGAAGTGGTAAAACAAATTCTTTCTTCTCATAGTTGTCAAGTCAGACAGTTGTTTTCTAGTAACATTTATCTTCCCCACATTTGTCATTGTTTTAGGCAATTGTAAGATAGATTGATCAAGGTTTCCTCGTAATGATAATTTACCTCACCACCTAACTTATTTACCTATTTTTATACATTCTTCTTATTTTTCAGATAAATATAGTTGATTTATAATGTTAATTTCAGGTATACAGCAAAGAGATTCAATTATACTTTTTTTTTCCTGATTCTGTTACGTTGTAGATTATTACTAGAAATTGAATATAGTTTCCTGTGCTATACAGTAAATTATTCTTATCTGTTTTATATATAGTGATGTGTATCTGTTAATCTTATACTCCTAATTTATCCCTCCCCGTCCTTTTTCCCTTTGGCAACCATAAGTTTTCTATGTCTGTGAGTCTCTGTTCTGTAAATAAGTCCATTTGTTTAGATTTCACATATAAGTGATATCATACAAATTTGTCTTTGTCTGACTTATGTCACTCAATGTGATCATATCCATCCATGCTACTACAAATGGCAATTTGTTGTTGTTTTTCGTCACTAAGTCATGTCCAACTCTTCTGTGTTCCCATGAACTATAGCCCACCAGACTTCTCTTTCCATGGGATTTCCCAGACAAGGCTACTGGAGTGGCTTGCCATTTCCTTTCCAGGGGGGATCTTCCTGACTCAGGGATCAAACCTGCATCTCCTGCATGGACAGGCAGATTCTGTACCACTGAGCCACCAGGGAAGTCCACAGATGGCAATATTTCATTCTTTTATGGATGAGTAATGTTCCTGTGTGTGTGTGTGTGTAAAACATATCTTCTTTTATCCATTTATCTATTGATGGACACTTAGATAACCTTCTTCTTATATACAAAGCCAGTGTACCTTTGACTAGAGTAATACTAAATTCTATTCTCCCTCGATGCAGTCAATCATCACCATCAGGTTAATATGGATATTTTTTAGACTTTGTTCTATGCATTTGTGATTATCAGTCATCACAGAGAAAATCTATAGTATTGCTTTGGCATTTCTCTTTTATAGAAATTGGAGCATAATATACTACCTATGATACCAAAAACCTGATTGTCAGTGACTCTTTTCTGTAAATTCTAGCTTTATATTCTCTGCCACAGATTATGAGTCCCTTTGTGTGTGTGTATATATATATATATATATATATATATATTTTTTTTTTTTTTTTTTTCCACTTCAGTTTCCTTGTTAGAAATTTTTTATTTAAGAACACATTTTTGATTCCAGGGATTCCCGGGTGGCTCAGATGGTAAGAGTCTGCCTGCAATGTGGGAGACCCAGGTTCGATCCCTGGGTTAGGAAGATCCCCTGGAGAAGGAAATGGCAACCCACTCCAGTATTCTTGCCCGGAAAATCCCATGGATGGAAGATCCTGGCAGGCTACAGTCTATGGGGTTGCAAAGAATCAGACATGACTGAGTGACTTGACTTTCACTTTTGATTCCAACATCAAAAAGAAATTATACTACAATATAGTGTAAGACTTTTATAGTACTATATTTAATACATTTATAGTATTATATTTATGTGTAGATTATAACAATCTGGAATTTGTCTTTATGAATATGAGCTGTGAATTGGCTGTATCTTTCTCAATTAGTAAATTATTCTCCCAAGGAGTTTTATTTTAAAATATACCTTTTTTCATTTATTTAAAATGCCATTCTTATTGTATCTTAAATAAGCATGTATGCTTTCATCTATTTTTAGACTCTTATTCCATGAATCTAGTTATCAATTTCTGTGCCACTACTGTACTTATTGCTATGATCCTATAATATGTATGATATATAGTAGGCAAGAATATTCCATCTTGGTTTTCTTTTATAGATTTATCTTTGTTACTTTTACATATTCGCCCTTCTTAATGGATTTTAAACAGATTTAAAATTTCAAGAAAACATTGCTTTATATTTTAAAATTATTTTTTCTTCCAGTTTTATTGAGATATAATTGATATACAGCATTATATAAATTTATGGTGTATATCATAATGATTTGACCTAAGTATATTAAGAAATGTTTACTGCAATAAGTTTAGTGAACATCCATCACCTCATATAGGTGCAAAATAAAAGAAAAAGAAAAAATGGTTTCTTTGTGATAAGAACTGTTAGGATTTACTCTCTTAACAACTTTTATGTAGCATATGGCAATTATATTAATCATATTGTAAAATGTGTCCCTAGTACTTACTTATCTTATAACTGGAAGTTTGTGGGTTTTGACCATCTTTGCCCTATTACTCTTCACTGACCCTTTTATTTTTCTATTAGTATTTTGCTAAATTCATAGATTATTTTAGAGAGTATAGACATCTTTAAAATTCTGAATTTTCTCATTCATAAGAAAAATATTTTTCCTAATTTATTTAGGTTTTCTTTTATGCCCTTCAGTGAAGTCTTATTAGGATTATTCCTAAATATTTGATGTGATTATTAATTATAAATAGACCTCTTATTTTATTTTTTAGTTGGTTTTCTGATGTGAATAAAAATTACAGGTTTTTTAAATATGTTGATTTTGTATTTGGCTATTTGGATGAAATTTGCTTGTTGGTTTTAAAATTTGTCTTACTGGTATCTTCAGGACCCAATTACCTTCAAATTATGACAGTTTTGTAACTTATTTTCTAATATTTGAGTTGTTTTCCTTATTTTATTACACTGATTGGGACCTTGAGGTGAAGACTGATCAGTTATATACTTCTTGTCTACGTGGATCTGCTTCCAATATCTCTTGATTATGGGGAGTGCTTGATGTAAGACTTTGCTAGATCCTTTTATAAAGTCAGGGAAATTATGTGTTTTTTATTTTACAAAAGCTTTTCAAAATATTCATAAAAATGTTGAGTTCCTGTAGGATTCTTATTCAGAGTCATGACATATCGAATAGTTTTTATCCTTTAACATATTAATACAGTACAATTCTTTAAAAGATCTCTAATGTTGAGCCCTATTTGCATTCCCAAGATAAATTCCTACTTGGTCATTCTGTTATTATTACAGCAAATTGCTAGATTTGATTTGTTACTATTTTGTTATTTTGTATCCTTGATCAGCCAGTCAGAAATCTCCTGCTTCAGGAATATTTGTTAGTGCTTCCTTTGGTGAGAGCTGGTCGGGGCAAGATATTTCTTTATGACCATTTCAGTATTTGTTACTGTTTTCTTTTGTCTTTTTAAATTTTCCAGGTCTTCTTTTGATAATTTTATTAATTTTTAAATCTTCTATAGATATCATCTTATGTAATCTTATTTTTTAATCTGTGCCTTATTTTTCCTTACTCATAACTTTTAAAAAAGTGGCCTTTTCATATACCTTTTCAATGAATTAGTTCTTTTGTTTTTGAATCGTGTTAATTATTTCTATTTGTTTTGTTCAGTAATTTTTATATTTATCTTAATTCCTTTCTTAAATTTATTTTTGTAATTATTTTAGGTTGTTGGATTGATTGCTTAGTTCTTTTAGATCTTTCTAATTTTCTAATAAATACATAAAAATCAGAAAGTTTTCTCTGGGTACAGCTTTGGCTACAAATCACCAGTTTAATATGTAATGCTCTTATTTTGAATCAGTTCTAAACATATTTTTTTCAGCCTTTGCAAATATTTTAAATTTCATTTTCTTCAGTTGTTTTAGTGTACTATAGATTAGTTACCCTTTTCATTTCTTGGATATTCCAGGAGACAGAGAATATTCCTTAGAAATAATATTAATTATTTATTAAGGAATATTAATATTCCTTAAAAATAAAAAGCCTTGCAGACTAGAACACATGAAATGAATAGAGATTGGATAGTGTGTAATATTTCATTCCTGTGAACATCAATCCTTAACATGCTACCTGGAGCAAACATTGATACACTTTAATGTACTCTATTCTTTCAAAAAGATTTAACACCTCTTTGGGAAAAAAGAACAAGTGTCACTTGAGACTGGAATTAAGTTCCAAGCGGTAACACTAAGCAGGCTCACACTGTTATTATTTTATTTCTAAGCTTAAGAAGAAGACTGTTCCTAATTATACTAAAAATCCAATACCCACAATCATATGGTTGTTCTTAGTTTTTTGGGGTTTTTTGACCTAGAAAACATTATAATTAGTGAATAATTTAGACAGAGAAAGACAAATACTGTATGATATCACTTATATGTAGAATAAAAAAAAAACAATACAAATGAACATATATGCAGAACAGAAACAGAGCCACAGATATAAAACACGAACTCATGGTGACCACAGGAGAGGACGGAGGGGGACATATTAGGGGTACGAGACTATCAGATATAAACTGCTATGTGTAAAAGAGGTAAGCAACAATTCTATATTGTGTAGCACAGGAAATTATAACCATTATCTTACAATAATATATAATAGAATCTGAAAAAATATGTGTTGAAATTAACACAGTATTGTAAATCAACTCTATTTCCATAAAAATTAACAATGAATAAAATAATACTCGAAGGAAAAAAATCCTGTACCATTTATTTCGTTAATTTGGATTTTTTTGTTTGTTTGTTTTTTAGCATTCATCGTTTTCTCCCATTGCCCTTGTCAGATATGAGGCCCTAAATTTGTAAAGAAGTTCTCTTGGACTCATAAGAAATATTTCTTAGTGCCTGGAAAAGGAAGAATCAGAAAGTATGAAATGCAGTTACGGGATTTCTCTCTCTGTTTCTAACAAAAACATTTGTGCACACTCATATCCTTTCTTCCACCACCTTAATGCAAAATTCTGCTAATGGAACTAAGGTAAGTGTTTCACACAAAACCCAATTTTGCAGACATATTATTTTCTGATGTTTTATTTTCACCTTACCGCTCACAGGGTTTTAAAGAGCCGGAAACTTGATTTTCGCAGTGCACAGACTTTCTGTTTCCCTGACTTTTCATATACATTTTTGAAGATGATTGGCTATGAATCTAATCTTGTTAGCACCATGACCTTTTCACCACCACGTTTTAAGAACTACCTGTTAGACCACTGCCTAACAACCATTAGGAAGTAAAATGCATGGGGTATATGAAGTTATCAGGCAGAATGGTATTCATTCCCTATTGATCCATATCTGACAAAACATTACATAAAATACTTTCTGCCTACTTCAAAAGATTTGGATTAATTATCCTTTTCATTCTAAGATAAATAATATTTACACTACAATTAAAATTTAACTAAATTTGACAAGCTGCAGAGAGTTCAAAAGTTTCTGAAAATCCCGGAAACCTTCATTTTTATTTGAATTGGACACTCACTTTTACCTTGGATATAAAGCTATGTGGGTCTGGTTATTTCCAGACTTAGAACCCACTAATCTTTGTACATTTTAAAAAGAATTTATAAAGTAAATGTGACACAGAAGTTGTTCTTGTCACATTGTCCTTAAATGAAGAGAAAGAAGAGTTTGCAAATAACTCACCCTGTCTACAAAGAATTTTCTGGATCTTGAGTGCTATAGCTAGACTGTGACTATATTTACTGTTTTTAACTAGACAAATGCCATTAGGTGGCAAATAATAAAGCCTGACAGTGAAATCCTAAGAATCCTCAGGAATGAGGTCTATGTGAGTTTTTATTAAAAATTGTACATGTAAATCTAATTTTGCTGTTTAATGAAACAGAAACCTCTGTCTTTGATTCTTAATTTGTGCATCTTATCAAATTTTACTATTAAAGGAGTTTTTCTTTCTACTGATATAAAGCATTTTGCTCACTTAAATTATAGTCAGAACAATGACTGAAGGTCAGAATCCAAATACAGTTTCTGACATAACCTGGTCCAAGTCAGCTGGACCAATATAATCAGCTTTATCTTCAGGTAAATTTTCAGCATGAGAACAAATTACCTAAGGCACAAACACATCCTCTTAAAATGGTTAAATTAACCTTGTTTTGAGGAGAAAGTTTTCCTGTGGTATCTCAGGAAACTTCTAAGTGTGGATTAAAAAGTTGTAACTTCTTTATTTAAACTCTTCCTCATATTTTTCTTTTTTATTTTATTTTTTTTAAATTTTGCTTAACTTTACAATATTGTATTGCTTTTACAATACATCAAGATGGATCCACCGCCAGTATACACGTGTTCCCCATCCTGAACCCTCCTCCCTCTCCCCTCCCCACACCATCCCTCCAGGTCGTCCCAGTGCTCCAGCCCCAGGCATTTGTTATCGGGGATCGTACCTGGACTGACGACTCGTTTCAGATATAATATTATACATATTTCAATGCTATTCTCCCCAATCATCCCACCCTCTCCCGGTCCCAGAGTCCAAAAGTCTGTTCTATACATCAGTGTCTCTTTTGCTGTCTCGTAAATAGGGTTATTTTTACCATCTTTCTAAATGCCATATAACTCTTCCTCATATTTTTCTTTTGTCAACTTACTAATAGAAGTTGTCTTTTTCAAAAAAACAACCTGATAATTAAAATGAAATTTCCACCTTTCACCCCCATTTGGTAGTTTTATAGTATACCAAAGACCCCACCACAGAAAAGAAAATGTGAAAAAGCCTTTCTTTCCATGGCAAATGAAGTTGGGTTTACAGAGTGTAAATAGTTCAATTATTTTAGTTAAAAAAAGGTTAGCTCTCTCCATGACGGTAGTGCTGTGTTAACTGAGAAGGTGGTACTGTGGTTGTTGATGGATATCATTTATACATGCCAGTATCATAGGAGAGCCTAATGTGGTCTTAATAGTCCTTTCTGTTCTCTTTATGCCTACAGATTGTTCTTTGATTTTTGTGCTTGTTACTCAGAGCCTGTAGACACTGGTAACCCAGTCATGTAAATGCTCAGTGGTTCTAGCATTTGCTCTTTTCCTGTGGCTGCCTGTCAGCTGGTATTAGGCTGCTGTGGTTTCTCAGCTCTCTACAGTCCTCTTATATTTATCTTCTTACCTCCACACATATAGCTATTCCTCTTTAGCTCACTAAACAACCACTTGAATATCCATTGATAGGCATTTATTGCATATAGACACTCCATCAAAAGTAGTGAAGTATTTAGCTCCTCTCAATGATAAATTGTCAAATTCACAGCAAATAAATCAAGATATAGACCGTGGATTAATTGCAAGCCATTTACTCACTCTGGTAACCTTAAAATCATTCAGTAACTGTTAACTGTTATATGTTATCTGTTCTTATTGGATGTAAGGTACTATCTGTGGGAAATTCTCTGCGTTACCAAACTCATTCAGAATGGCTGGAACCCAGGCAAATATATTTTATATTTTTCCCCCAGTTTTTTTTCTTATTTTAGTTTTTGAGTATATTATAAATAATTTGATTGTGTTCCATGATTTCATCTGTATTTTTGGAAACACATCACCTCAACACTAGTCATAAAAGAAGAGCTGATACTAATTGTACTGTTCTAATTGCTTTACATGAACCATTTCATGGCAACTCTATGAGGGATGAGTCCTGCTATTACTAGTCCTGTTTTGCAAGTGGAGGGGTTAACTGAACAGCAAGCTTAACTGAACTACCTAAGGTCATTAAAGTAGTCAATAATGACCAGGCTTTGAACCCAAACTGCCTAACTTAAAAGCCAATGCACTTGTTTTCTCTCAACCCTGCTGCTCCTTTCTATATATATAAACGTGGCTTACTATGTTCCAGAAGCTCTTCTTATAGTCTGTATGTATCTATTCACTTGATCTTCATAGTAATCTTAAAGCAAGCACAAATATCATGTGTTCTGTGTAGATAAACAACTGAAGCATAGAGAGGTTAACCTGTTCATGGTAACACAATGAGTAGGTAAATGAATTGAGAGCCTAAGCACTTTAATTTCAGAATCTGTGCTCTTAACCACTATGTTAGATTCTCTTTGATATTTGAAAAGTACTCACAACAAACACATGTGATTTCTAGCAATGAAAATCTATCTGATGAAAATACTTGCAGAAAATAGAATTTAAAATGTGTCTGCCACCTCTATTGCCAATATGTTTTTATGTATGTATTTATTTTTAACTGGAAGATAATTACAATGTTGCGATGGGTTTGTGTGGTGTTTTTTTTTTTTTTTTTTTTTGCCGTACATCAGCATGAATTGGCCCTGGGCCAATATGTTTTTAATTGGCAGTTTCCCAGAGGTGGCAAAACTTATGGACATGTGTCTTATACAGATTACACATATGTTTCAGACTCATCCCAGTTGTTCATGATTAACGTTTTTCTAGTCCTCACATTTGGCTTATTTACTCTAAACAGAGATCAAATTTAAGTAGAGATACACAGGGACTAATAATGAAATTAAGGTGTATGGCAACTTCAGTTTGGCGAAGGCTAAAGAAATCTCAAGAAACACAAAATGAGTGAAAAAGTGAAGTGAAAGATGAGTTTAAACACACAAAAGGCACATTTACAGAATGTGAAAACTGATGTAAACATGCCATTGATAACAGCAGAACAATTCCAAACATAGTGTTCATAGTGCTGTGACTAATAACACCTCCAAACGCTAGAATCAATAATAAAGTTATTCTTGTCATGCAGTGGAGTGACGCATCATAGTTTTAACCAGTGTGGCTCATGCTTGTCATCTCTTCCATTCTATTAGTTCCATATTGTCAGGTATTGGGCCTATTTATTTTTTTAAAAAATTAAATTTTATTTTACTTAACTTTACAATATTGTATTGCTTTTGCCATACATCAAGATGGATCCGCCACAAGTATACATGTGTTCCCCATCCTGAACCCTCCTCCCTCCTCCCTCCCCATGGGCCTATTTAAAATAACTAGTGTGTAGCCAGTGTCACTGTGTGTTCAGCGATGGTTAAGCCCAGAGAAGGGGCTCTATAAGTATTGAAGGAGGGAATGAACAAATGCAGATATCACAGTGACTGAAGTTTCAGTGTACATCAACCTGAATGTAACCCCTTTTGTGCCAAATACAAAGCCTGTGGCACCAAGTTTAAGTCTGTCTCACCAGAAAATGGGCAAAAGCTAAGCTGTTGCTATAACTCCTACCTTGGTGGTACTTAGGAGTCATGACTAGGAAGACAAGAGTGGCCAGAGGTCTTAGAGTCTGGGGAAATTTGTCTCTGCTAACTCCTCAATTCAAACTCATCATTCCCCATCAGTAGTTTTGACCTAGTAGATCACTCCTGTCTTCTTGATACAACTTCTTCACTTGGCTTCCAGGGCCCCATACTTTTCTGGGATTTCCTACAGACTCCTTTAGCTGAATCCTCCTCTTATTTCCAAGTTCTTGCTCCTCTTCTTATTTCCAGGTTCTTGTGTTTTTATTTTTTAAAAGTAGTGTGTCTTTAGAAGGGCAGACTTTTTAAAAAATTTAATGAAGTCTACTTTAGCATTTTTTTCTTTTAGAAATGTGCTTCTGATGTCTCATCTAAGAAATTTTCACCTAATGCAAGTTCACACATATTTTCTTCAATGTCATCTTCAAGATTTAACAGTTTCAATTTAGCTTTTAGGTCTCTGATACATTTTGAGGTAACATTCTTGTTTGGGGATATGAATCAAAGTTCAATTTTTGGATATGAATGTCCATTTATTCCAGGATTCTTTTGTTAGATTGTCCATTCTTTACTACATTGCCTTTGAAACTTGATCCAAATCAATTGTCTAAGACAGTGAAAAGGCAGGCTAGAAACTCAGAAAACATTTGGAAATTATATATTTGACAAGGAACTTTGCACTGAAATAAAAAAGGAAGTCACAAAATACCACAGTAAGAAAACAACCCAGTTCAAACATAATGAAAAAAAATTACTAGACACCATTAGAGAGAATATTTAGAAGACAAAGGAACATAGGGAAAGATATTCAACATCATTAGCCATTCATGAAATATAAATTAATACCACTGCTCACATGTTAAAATGGCTAAAATAAAAACTACAGTATTAAAAGCTAGTGACAATGCAGAACAGGTTATACATTACTGCTGGGAAAGCATAAAACATAAGAATGTTGAGACTGTGACAAAATTGTCCTGCCTTGATTTCTTATGACAACCATTTTTCAAAATAGCTTCAACTTTTTGCATATAATTACTTGTGTAATTAGATCATCTATTTTAAATAGAAATATGCATCATATATCAAGATATACATAAAACACCAAGGCCATACTTTGGATATGGTGTAACATAGAATAGTAACATGAGAGATATTTAGAAAAAATGAGATTGATGATTTTTTTTTCCTTGTGCCTTACTTACTGGAATTTTTTGAGGATAAATAGTTCTTTAGAAATAGCAGGGCAAACAAGATCTTCCTTACTGCCAAGTCAGTGAACTTCTGAAGTTCAAAAGGACTCTTTAGCTACTGCCTAGAGCCATTTCCTCATTTTTGATGACAGCAAAAAGTGGTTCATTTTCTCTTTTACAGTGTTTTGCCCTTTAGCTAATTCAGAATAAAACTGCTGCACTTGTTTGCTGAGAATTTTTTTGACATTCCTCGCTGAACATACCCACTGTTCATAACCAGACCACATAAGTTCAGAGCCTAAAGATAAGCTTTCAAAAAATAAATAGAAAATATAATGATGTAGGATCTCCATATTAATTTACCAGTGATATGTCTTGAGTTGTTTACACGTCTGACTTTACCTTTCCAAGTGCCAGCTCAGGCTGTGTAATGAGACATTTAAGACCAAGATTCTGATCGATTCACTTATACTTCACAGGCCAAAGGTCAGCTCAAGATGTAACATTTTTTCTTTGGGGCCTTAGAGAATCAAGTCAACACAACTACTGGTTTGCTGTTTACCTTCTGGTAAACATTGTCTAATGTATGGACTAAAAGGCTTATAGAACACACACACTAGTCATGATAAATGTTGGACACTGTCAACATATATAGCCAACAATCACCATTTATCCTCACTGCAAGTATTTGGTGCTCTACTTATTAAACAAAATACTTTTCAAACCTAAAACTTTGCTACTTAAAATTCAGGCATAGCAATCTTTCCTTGGGGCTAATTTATATCTAATATTTCTACCAGTGTCTGTGTGTCAGCACCCAACTATGACTTCAGTTTATTGTCAACACACAGGCAGACAAAGCTCATGCATAGACCATATTTATTGAATTATTTCCTATCATAGCCTCATTGAAATGCAAAATGCTTTAGTGCTCAGAAAAACATACAGTCAATTATCCTGATCTGGAGCTTGCAGGAAGAATATCAAATGAAATTTAAAAGTTTTATTTTATCTGCATATGAAATTGATAGCTGAGAAATATGAATTTATCAAGGACATTCTTGGTTTGTTAATAATGCAAACAGTGGGTATAACAACATTATGGAATGGATAGAGGAGAAGTCCATGATTTGAATGGAAAAGAAATGTCATAAATGTCCAAAATGCCTATTTTGGAGAGGCAAAGATAGGGTTAAGAGACAGCTTGGTGGTATTCACTGGAGACCTCTTTGCTGATGTAGAGCAGGATCCTAAGGTGGTAGCCTTGGGAAGCCTAAGAATAAGCAGAAATTATTGAAGGTAGAATTCATGAATGATAAGCAGATCTGCTCCTTTTCTTTAACAAATTACTTTTATTGTTTACTAAAGTTTTTAAATTTTATATTGGATCATATTTGATTGACAATATTATGTTAGTTCCAGGTGTACAGTGAAGTGACTCAGTTATATATATATACATGTATCTATTCCTTTTCAAATTCTTTTCCCATTTAGGTTATTACAGTATATCGAGCAGAGTTCCCTATGCTAAACAGTACGTCCTTGTTGGTTATCTATTTTAAATATAGCGATGTGTACAGGTCAGTTCCAAACTCCCAATCTAGTCTTCTCCCCCACCCTTCGCCCTGGTTACTTATAAATTCACTCTCTAAGCCTGTGAGTCTGTTTATATTTTATAAATAAGTTCATTTGCATCTTTATTTTTTGATTACACATGTAAATCATATATGATTATTTGTCTTTCTCTGACTTATTTCTTAGTATGACAGTCTCCAGGTCCATCCATGTTGCTGCAAATGGCATTATTTTATTCTTTTTATAGCTGAGTAATATTCTGTTGACTATATGTACCCCATCTTTCTCCTTTCATCTGTTGATGGACACTTAGGTTGCTTCCACATCTTGGCTATTGTAAACAACACTGCAGTGAATATTGGAATGTTTGTATCCTTTCGGACTGTGTTTGTCTCCAGATACATGCCCAGGAGTGGTATTGCTGGATGATACGCTAGCTATGACCTGGGCTTCCCTTGTAGCTCAGCTGGTAAAGAAGCTGCCTGCAATGCAGGAGACCTGAGTATGATCCCTGAATTGGGGAAGATTTCCTGGAGAAGGAAATGGCAACCCACTCCTGGACTCTTGCCTGGAGAAATCCATGGCCAGAGGAGCTGCAGTCCATGGAATCGCAAATAGTTGGTACAACTGTACGACTAACTTTATTTCTTTCATGCTACCTATATTTTTAGTTTTTTAAGGAACCTCCATACTGTTCTCCATGGTGGCTGTACCAATTTATATTCCCACCAACAGTGTAGGAGGGTTTCTTTTTCTCCACACACTCTCCAGCATTTATTGTTTAGTTTCTTGATGACGACCATTCTGTCCAGTGTAAGGTGTTATCTCATTGTAGTTTTGATTTGAATTTTGACTTTATTTTTGGGGGCTCCAAAATCACTGCAGATGGTGACTGTGGCCATGAAATTAAAAGACACTTACTCCTTGGAAGGAAAGTTATGACCAACCTAGATAGCATATTCAAAAGCAGAGACATCACTTTGCCAACAAAGGTTCGCCTAGTCAAGGCTATGGTCTTTCCTGTGGTCATGTATGGATGTGAGAGTTGGACTGTGAAGAAGGCTGAGCGCCGAAGAATTGATGCTTTTGAACTGTGGTGTTGGAGAAGACTCTTGAGAGTCCCTTGGACTGCAAGGAGATCCAACCAGTCCATTCTGAAGGAGATCAGCCCTGGGATTTCTTTGGAAGGAATGATGCTAAAGCTGAAACTCCAGTATTTTGGCCCCCTCATGCGAAGAGTTGACCCATTGGAGAAGACTCTGATGCTGGAAGGGATTGGGGGCAGGAGGAGAAGGGGACGACAGAGGGTGAGATGGCTGGATGGCATCACTGACTTGATGGGTGCGAGTCTCAGTGAACTCTGGGAGTTGGTGATGGACAGGGAGGTCTGGCGTGCTGCGGTTCATGGGGTCGCAAAGAGTCGGACACGACTGAGTGACTGAACTGAATCATTAGTGATGTTGAGCATCTTTTCATGTGTGTGTTGGCCATCTGTATGTCTTCTTTGGAGAAATGTCCATTTAGGTCTTCTGCCCATTTTTTGATTGGGTTGAGCAAGAATATACAATGAGTGGTACTGGGAAAACTGAATAGCTACAAGTCAAAAAATGAAATTAGAACATCCTTTAACATCTTACACAAAAGTAAAATCAAAGTGGATTAAAGACCTAAATGTAAAACTGAATACTACAGAACACTTAGAGGAAAATATAGGCAGAACACTCTTTGACATAAATTGCAGCAGTATCTTTTTTGAGTCATCTTCTAGAGTAATGGAAGTAAAAACAAAAATAGACAAATGAGACCTAATTAAACTCAAAAACTTTTGCACAGCAAAGAAAGCCATAGACAAGATGAAAAGACAATGCACACAATGGGAGAAAATATTTGCAAAAAATAGGACCTGCAAGGTATTCATCTCCAAAATTTACTAACAGCTCATGCAGCTCAAAATCCAAAAGAACTGATCTGGATATAAGGAATTATTTTTTCCCCAATTTTTATCCCTACCACCAGCCAAAAATACTTTTATCTGTTCCAGTCTTTCTTTTTATTTTGAAATAGTTTTCAATAAACTTATGCTCAAGACATCATTTTCCTGACAGTTCTAAAAAAGACATTTAAAATTAACTTTAAAGTCAACATCCATCAAAAAATATTCTTAATCATTCATCATTTAGATAATTTGTGTACTTGTGATATGCCATACTAAATGATACTATTCAGTATAAACAAAAATCACTAAAAAATAATTTTGCCTTTAAACAGTTTTCATACAAACATAATGTTTAAAAGACTATGATTTTATAGCATTTTATCGTAGTCCTAAGTTTCTTGAATTACTAATGTATGTCTTCTAAATTAGTCATTTCCTCATACACCTAGCTGTGTTTTTAAATGCCCAAATCTATATTATCGCTCCTTAGGGTAGTTGTAATCCAATGACCATCATACAACAGAAATACAAAGTCAACAAGATAATATATATAATGTGTCTGCCACATAAATATTTGTTTTGGCTTTTGTTTTTAAAAGCAGAGTTTTGTTTTCTTCCCCAGAAGCAGTATACATTCAAAACACTTTTCTGTGGTTAGAAGACTTTTCAAGAATTTTTGTTTTCCTTAAAAGACAATCATCCCTAACTCATTATATATGTCAGACATGCAGTAAGTTTAGGATATAGTGATCTCTTTTGCTCACAAGGGCAATTTTAGAATCGGAGAACCCAAGGTGGAAGATTTATCCCTCTTACCAGAAACAGTCCTTCATCATGTGAGCTGACTGTCATCACAGAAATACTGTGTTCCTGCTGATTAGGTCAGTTTCATATATTTTTCCACCCTTGGAATGACCCTTAGCTGTTAATGTAACCACCAAGATGATGTGTCTATAGCACAATAAAGACATTTACTGTGTTTTCTCATAGCAATGAGAATGTTTATTCAGTGCATCTTAGTGGGACAATGTTGTTTATCTGGATATTTTTTTTAATTTTTTCATTGTGGGAAATATACATAATATAAAATTTTCCATTTTGATCATTTTTAAGTGTACAGTTCAGTGCCATTAAATAGATTCATATTATTGTGCGACTGCCACCATCATGCATCTCCAGAAAATTTTCATCTTCTTCAAACCGAAACCCTGTACCCATTAAACAGTAACTTTGTTTTCCCCTTCCTCTCAGCCCCTGACACCATCACTCCTTGTTCTGTCTCTGTGAATTTGACTACTCTAGTTACCTCAGGTAAGTGAAATATGACAGTATTTGTCCTTTTGTGACTGACTTTTTAAATTTGTAATCTCATCCTCCAGGTTCATCCATCTTGTGGTCATATATCAAAATTTCCTCCTTTTTAAAGCTGAATAATATTCCATTATATGTATATGCCACAGATAAGAACTTTTAATGTGCATCTTATGGCCTAAGCTGTATGGACATATTATCTAAAAACATTAAAAACTGAAAATTGTTGAACTGAGTAAAATGATTTGAAGGTGTGGAATCCTAAAAGTATAGACTAATTTGATAATTTCTAGGGCTTCCCTGGTGGCTCAGCTGATAAAGAATCCACGCAAAATGCAGGAGACCTAAGTTTGATCCCTGGGTTGCGAAAATCCCCTGGAGAAGGGAACGGCTACCCACTCCAGTATTGTGGTCTGGAGAATTCCAGGGACCAGACAGTCCATGGGGGTCACAAAGAGTTAGACATAACTGAGCAAGTTTCACTTTCACTCTTCAGGAAATACACAGCTCTCAAGCTCCAGTATGAACCGGTTAGTGTTGGGTGAGACAGAATGATAATGAGTTCAAATCATATACATATATGAGCATTCAAATGATTAATGTCATTCTTTTAAAATGCTTTAATAGTTTTGAAACAAGAGAGGTAATGGTTGTACAACATTGTGAATGCACTAGTACCACTAAATGGTATACTTTAAAATGATTAATTACACATGAGTTTTACTTCAATGAAATTAAATGCTGTAATGATAGAAATTTTCTTTAACTTTGAATTAGAAATTATATTTTTGCTATAAATATCACGTATGTTGATAAACAATTTTGAAACATTTGTATTATGGTTTAAGGGTTAATTTACTACTACAGCTAATTACTATTCATAAAAGCAAAGGAGCAGGAAATAAGCTTTGTGGAAATGCCATTGTACAAATGTTTCTCTCTGCTCAGAATATTGCCCACGATCTGCCCATCCTCAGAGCCAAACTCATTGGTCATTTTCTTACAGAAGCCATTCCTATTGCCTGAAAATAAAAGAAAGTTTCCCCTGGTTTTTGCACCTCTGTCAGAGTACTGAGGTTCTGTCTAGTTGTAATTCTCTGTTCCCCCTGCTAAATGGAAAGTTCCTTGAGGACAAGATCATGCTTTGTTCCTCTATATATTTATCTGTCAAGCAGTACATGCTCTGTCAATCCTGGTTATGTTGAAATTTACTTGATTTGAATTCGTTAAAATTGATTTGTCTTGCTCACCGGACTTTGCAAATGGTTGTTTCTTAGTTACTTTTTCTCAAATGCTCCATCCATTTGGAATAAAGAAAGTGAACACAGAGCTTAAAATTGAAACTGTCAACTTCATGAAGTCATATAAAAATGAATGGTTGGACATATCTTTCTTTATTTGTCCATTATCTTTCTTTGAGAAGCATGCATTTCTTATTGGTTTACTTTGGCAATTTGTTTCTTACTTTAAAGCAAAAATACTTTCTTACTTCTCTTGTATGTCTCTTTAATGTACTTATCATAACCAAAGCAGTTCAGTTTTCTAGTACGTACCTACAGTAAATAAATCATTGAGCAATATCCTGTTGATGAGAGTCCCTCTTCTTAAGTGGTTGTCAATATATGGTTAATATAGTTGAACCATACATGCCTGAACTCATTTAAGAAAAGTGGCAGAACAGGTATCCAAGACAGAATTATAGACAGTAGAATAAATTGGTCATAACAAAATTTACATTTATTTATGAAACATTGAGTTGGCCAAAAGTAACATTATGGAAAAATTCGAATGAACTTTTTTGCCAATCCAGTAGTTTATTCCACGTAGTATATAAAATTGTTTCCCATGAAACAAAACGTCAAACAGAATGAATCCACGTGTGATGCCAAAAACTGAGCCTTGAGAAGTGGCTAAGTTTAGAAACCTGCAGATCCCACATAGACAGGGAAAGAAAAAGGAGGGCAGTGTCTTGAGAGCCCAGGAAAGAGATTCTTACTTGGAAAGTGGGCATAGGAAATCTGGGCCTCCAGGAAAAGATTCTAGAACTCTGAAGAAGTCAATAATGATGAGATGCATGTAATGGGAGTAGCAAGTTCGCTCACATTCTCACTGACAATTGAAAGGAAAGTGGAGCCTCTTCCTTTCTCTGTAACAATCAGATCATTTTCATGATATGTACCTACAAGGTAGGAAGAAAAATCTAAAATTTGGTCCATTCAAAAACTAAATCCACTATAATATTAGTCTCTAGTAAAATAAGCAGTATCTTAGAGGCTGTCTTCCTTGCCCCTTTCCAAACTGGTTTTTATAATGGTTTTGGGGAGTGTGGTTTATTTGACGTTGTAGAGATAGGAGTAGCCTCTGGAACCTCTGGCCTCTGTTGTGAAGCACCTGACTGGTCAGCCAGGGAAGGGCTCCTTGAGCATCTGATCTGAGCAGCGTCCAGGTAATTGCTGTGGAATTTGGAGTCTAGATACCCTAGCCTTGGTCGAGCACAGTCATCTTCCTGCTGACTTCACAGGTACTTGACTACACAGCTGCTGAGCCTCAACTTCTGAGCTCCCTGAAAGAGTCCCTAGCTTAACTCTCAACTTCCACATGCCCCGCTTAGGGCACACAGGCTTGTGTGGGTCTGATCTGGGACACGCAGGAAGCAGGTGTAGAAGGAAACCAAGCCCAGGTCTTCTCTCTGCCTTGTCACTCTCTGTCACCAAGTTTCTCTGCTATTTGGGGTTCAGGCTGACACAGGCGCCTTTGAGGGCATTGTGTCCCATGTCACACGCCTCTCCCCTTTAGAACTTCAGCCTGGAAAGGGGCGATCTAGATATAAATGTCTCTGGGACTTCTACCTGCCCCTCCCTTTCTCTTCCTATCAAGTCTTGGGACCCAACGGGTAAAATTTTCCCTCTTCCTCTTTCTTTTTGACTAGAAATTCTTTTTTTCTCAAAGTCTGGCTTTCAAGATTATTGTCTGTCTGCATGTTGCCTTCGGGCAATTTCTTTTTTCTTCTTCTTCTTTTTTTCTTTCTGCTACAACTCTCCTGATCTCTCTTAAATTCCCAAGATGGTGTTGGAAAACAGCTCTTCTCAAGAAAGGGCAAAAACATAACCACATGACATTTCTCAGAATATTGTATCCCTTATACCTCATTTCATATAATGCTATTCTTTGTCTAACAGGAAAATATCTAGATTATATTTCCATGGTATATGAAATTCTTGTAAGAGAAAAATTAATTTTATTTGACTTCTAAATTTTGAATGCCATTTCTTTTTTTTTTAAGAATTTTTTTAGAGCAATTTTGGGTTTACAAATAATTGAGAGAGAGGTATAAGGATTTCCTGTGTTCCCCCAACCCCTACACAAGCAGAGCCTTCCCCACTGTCAGCGTCATTTACCAGAATGGTGAGTTAGGATAGAGCTACACTGATACATCATTATCACCCAGAGTCCCGAGTTTACACTAGGATTCACTGTTGGTGCTGTGCATTCTGTGACTTTGAGCAAATGTATAATGATGTATGTCATTATTATCATATCACAATGTATTTTCACTGCACTAAAATGCCCTTTTGATGATTTTTTCCCACATTTGTATTTTTGTCTTTGTAGGTAACTCATGTTACATTTTCTAGCCTTCTGATGTTCTAAAAACACAATGTTTACTTTTATTTATTAAGTTGTTCATATTAATTTCTGCATCTTAAAGTTTGTAAAAGTTTTGAACTTTTCTGAGTTTGTAAAAGTTTTGAACCAAACGTATTCGCATTTAGATGCCTCTTTTGTGTTCCATTGTGTTTATTTTCTTTATGGCACTTCAGTTTACAGTGGTGATTTTAATACCAAATATTTGCCTTTCAGGATGCAAGTTCTGCCATTTACAACCTATACTGTCGCTCTTCATGGAACACTGTTTGATGTTATCTACAAACGTAAGATGGCTTTTATTTTTCTGGTGGTGTTTGATTACATTAACCTGTTTAATTTTTTCGTGTGAGACAACATCCTGAATGCTTATAGTAATGGGTGGTTCATTTTTTCTGAACTCCATTGGGTAGAGTTGGTGGTTCTACTCTAGTTGTTTTTAAGCTCTTGAATTAAATTATAGATACATTTTTGGCAAAGGAAAAAATTTAAATTTGAGGTTATCCACTGCAAGCTTCAGAGTAAGTGAACCAAAAATTCAACTGTGTGATTTAATCATTTTAAAAGTGGTAGACCCTGTTTTGACTGTCAGTACAGTCATATCAGTGGGAAAGGATGTTTGAACTAGAAAGTGTAGACATAAACTCATTTTAATTTCTGGGCATCTTCCTTAAGTGTCTTATCAGATTACCTTGTATAGCAACTTGCCATTCTGTGGTTACTCACTTCTAAGACAGTAAATGTCGAGAAATGCCAGACTACCACCTTGGACTGCAAAGTGTGATTATTTTGTATATATGTGGTTTCATACCCAAGTGAGTCATTCTGCTAAGAACCTTGAGAATATCAGTCTCGTCTAGACGTTTCAGTCTTAATGACTGATACACCAGTCCTGGCATAAGATTTGGTATCATTAGAAAGAGGATGTAGGTGTAAAACGGTTTTGTACAAATACAAATACTGTATGCTTGAACCCACAGAATCTTGACTAGTCATTTCCTCTGCTAAACCTTTTCCATTCCCACCATTTTTTATTATCATTTTTTATCAAAAACTGCTCCTCAGTAAACCTCGTATCTTTAAAATCTTCTCAGCCTGTCCTATTTATATTTCCAGCATGTACTGTGATGCCTGCCTCAGTAGCTTCAGTAAAAATCTATTAAATAAATATTGACTTCAAGGGACTTACAAGAAAACCATAGCATCTGCACCTCTGATTTTTTTTATCTCTTTTTCTCCTTCAGTCTTTCCCCCAAGTATTTCTTAAAGCTTCTGGGAATTTGTTGCTGATTTTTTACTATGTTATCCTATTTTATCAATGAGCAGATATTAGGAATAGCCATGAATGATCACATCAATATTACTTTTATCAGATTTTTTGGTTTTATAAGAGAATCAGGGTAGTTCAATGTTAGATATTCCTCAACTCTGAGGGAGTATTTTTGGAAATATCAGTCAGTTTTGCATGAATAAATCTGCTAGTAATGGGCATAGTGATTAAAATGGAAGTTTGGAAAGTGGAATGTTAATTTTACCCAGGGCTACTCCTGTGGGCCCCCATGTTTAGAAAGTTTTCAGTTTGGAGTCAAGTGATAAATGCATTAAGAATCTAATATAACTTTCATAAAATATTTTGATGAGCCTAATATAGAAGGATGTACACTAAAGACAAAGCCTGCATAATTTGTTTCTCTTTAGTGAGAAAAGGGCTATTTCTTTATAGGATAAGAACATACAGATCTTTTGGAATCACCAAGGGTAGCATGCTTTAGAAGAGTAGATATGATGGGAAGTTCCTATTTGCCTAGAGGAGGATTATTAGAATATATTTTAGATTTTTGAGACATGAGAAATTGCCTAGTACTTTGGCTGGACCAAAATGATGGCTGCTTTTCAGCTGACATGCCCATATCAGTTTTAACATCTAAATATGTCTGTACTGGTTGGTGTCCCTGGTTTTGACTTCCCAGGTGCTGCAGTGGTAAGGAATCTGCCTGCCAGTGCAGGAGTCATAGGAGTCACTGGCTGGAAAGATCCCCTGGAGGAGAAAATGGCAATCCACTCCAGTCAGTATTCTTGCCTGGAAAATGTCATGGACAGAAGAGTCTGGTGGGCTGAGTCCGTGGGGTCACAAAGAGTCAGATGTGACTGAGCACACACGTCCCTGCTTTATTTTCCCTGTTCCTTTTCCTGGAGAAACAGTAGACCTCCTTACAGTCAAGCCACTAACGGGAATGTGCCAGGGATCTTCTGGATCTTTCTCCAGCACCAGAAGTTGCTTCAGTTCTGATTCATATAGGCCCATACAGCATCCCCCTACTGGGACATTTTAGTGTAGGCCTGCCAAGTATGATGTGGAAGAATCTTCTTGATTCAGGTCAAGGAGTGTTCAGGTCAGCACCTAGGATGATGGGCAGGGTGAAGGACCCAGCCCTAGCCACTAGGCTGAGGTCCCTACCTGAGGTACAGCTCCATGCCTCACAACCCAGTGTTCCACTAAACGGGTGCCATCACTCCCCAGTTACTTAGACATAACTCCCTCAGGTTTTGGAGCCACCTGACACTTTGTGCCATGGCATTCATCTACCACGTGCAGATTCCCACGGCTGAACACTTCATACCCATGAAGCAGCAGGGGTAGAAAGATCTTCAGCCTACGTGGTTGAGGTGACTTTGGGAAGTATTTCATCCTAGATCATGTTAGTTTAGGGAGGGATCTCTTCCACCCAAGAGTAAGTGGTGCCAATAAACTTGACCCACAAGTTGCTAAGCGTGATGTTTATTCTCCCACCAGAGCATCTCTTTAGCAGACAGGGTACTGAGACAGGAATAGGCTAGTCTGGACTGCCCCAAAACACACACACACACACACAAAGAACACCAGAAACTGGGGACAATTAAGGCACATTATTTCTTCCTGAATTATACTTAAATAAAATACTGAAAGGTAAATAAATATTCTCTCACCTGGGAAATACTTCCCCCCCCCTCCTCTTTTCTTTAACATTTAATCAATTTCTCAGTGGTCTCAAGAACCTGTTGCCTGTCTTGTTTTGGTCCAGTTTTCACTCCGATGCCTATGTCTTCCTGATTTCTTAGACCCATGTCTTTAAACAACCACAACCTCCTGAAGATGTCCCTGTCCAAATTCCTGGAGTCTGTGAATATACTGTGTTACAGGCAAAAGGGAGTTAAGGTTGCAGATGGAATTAAGGTTGCTTGTCAGCTGACTTTAAGATAGGAAGATTATTTTGGATTATTTGAGTGGGCTCTATCTAATTATGCTCCTTAGCAGAGAACCTTTCCTGCCCGTGTTCAGAAGGAAAGAGCTGATGTGGAAGAAAGGCTATGAAGGTGCTCCTTAGGGTTTGCCCTGCCATTGCTGCCTTTCACGATGGAAGAAGGGACCCATGAGTCAGAGAATGTGAGCACCCCTTGAAGCTGGAAAAGCCAAAGGAATAAATCCTCCTGTAGAGCTTGCAGAAAGGAATTCAGCCCTGTTAATGCCTTGATTTTTTACCCAATGAAAAACCCATGCTGGACTTCTAACCTATTAGACTATAAGAAAACCCGTTTGTATTGTTTAAGCCATTAAGGCTGTGGGAATTTCACACAACTCCCATAGAAAACTAGTACTCCAGTCCTCCCCCTCCCCCCAAACAAAACTAAATTAAAGAAGTTTATGATAATGACACAATTCTTGAGTCACATTCTCTGGAGCTGAGAAAGCAGAAAACTCCCCCTCAATTCCCTTTCAGTTTGAAAGACGTTTGCTCAGTTGTTCGTCTCAGTCTGGGCTTAGGCTGATAGTGTTTTCTGAAGTTACTGAGAAAACTGTCAGGGTGAGGCATGCTTTGACACACAACAGAAACATATTTGACCCTTTGATGCTGTACAAGTCAGACACATGCTGAAAGCCAAACTTCTTGAAAGATTCACACCCCATCTCTAGTCTCAACTCTTAATCAGTCTGGATTTGCTTCATTGCTCATGAAACTCATCTGAGGTTTTTCTAGAAGCCAGGGGGTACTACATCTGTTGGAGAGTCTGGACCTGATGGGTCCTGAGTGTAGCCATGGGGAGAAGCAGCAACTGTAAATTATACATTGAAATCACTGTAGATGGTGACTGCAGTCATGAAATTAAAAGACACTTACTCCTTGGAAGGAAAGTTATGACCAAACGAGACAGCATATTAAAAAGCAGAGACATAACTTTGTCAACAAAGGTCCGTCTAGTCAAGGATATGCTTTTTCCAGTAGTCATGTATGGATGTGAGAGTTGGACTGTAAAGAAAGCTGAGCCCAGAGGAATTGATGCTTTTGAACTGTGGTGTTGGAGAAGACTCTTGAGAGTCCCATGGACTGCAAGGAAATCCAACCAGTCCATCCTAAAGAAAATCAGTCTTGAATATTCATTGGAAGGACTGATGCTAAAGCTGAAACTCCAATCCTTTGGCCACCTGATGCAAAGAACTGACTCATTGGAAAAGACCCTGATGCTGGGAAAGATTGAAGGCAGGAGGAGAAGGGGACGACAGAGGATGGGATGGTTGGATGGCATCACTGACTCAATGGGCATGAGTTTGAGTAAAGTTCAGGAGTTGGTGATGGACAGGGAGGCCTGGCATGCTGCAGTCCATGGGGTTACAAAGAGTCAGATACGACTGAGCGACTGAACTGAACTGAACTCTCCCATCATCTCTGATCCTTCTTGTTCAACACTATAGCCTAGTCTCAGGTTTAGTGAATGAGAAAAGGGCCTGATCTAGCCACCTTGACAGAAAGCTAAAAGGAGAATATTGTGCAAGGCCACAGACAGTAACTGTGATGGTCACTAGCTGAGAGCAGATGCTGTGGGAGAAGCCAGGATGGAAGATAAGAGATCTGTTGATTAGTGCATATAAAAGCATCCTTAGGCATCAGAGTGGTACTTGGGAATGTAGTATCAGGGTTGAGGGGCTAATGTCCTGCATTGACCAGTAGAGGTATAAGCAATTCTAATTCAGGTACATAAGGAAAATCAAAATTTATTTTTTCCACAATTGAGTAAAGATATAGGTATTGGTTATAGTGTGAGATTATGTCTAGTGTCACATACATTGTTATTACAAACCCTGGAATGGAACTGAATTGTATTTGGAAAGTTACACTGGTATGAATAGGGGCTTTCCAGGTGGCTCTAGTGGTAAAGAACCCGCCTGCCAATGCAGAAGGCATGAGTTGTGGGTTCAATCCCTGGGTAGGGAAGATCCCCTGGAGGAGGGCATGGCAACCCACTCTAGTATTCTTGCCTGGAGAATCCCATGGATAGAAGAACCTGGTGGGCTACAGTCTATGGATGGCAGAGAGTTGGACATGACTGAAGTGTCTTGGCACATACTGATACAGATAGAGGACATGATATGGATGTGATTTCACTAAAATAGGATTTCTACTTTGAAGGAACCAGAAAACTGTCATGAAAGTGAAATGAAAGAAGTTAAACCAACAAGCTGATTTACACCATGGCCCATTATATAGAGTTTAGGAAGAGTGTAAGGAAAAAAAATTAAAAAAAAAAGAAAAGGAATACAGACTTACTAAAGCTTGTTGAACAAGTTAATTATTTGAAATCATCAAGTAGATTCTAGTTAAAGGAAGTGACCTTAAGTCTCCTACCTCTCACAGTAAATTGTTTGTAAGACTGAATACTTTTATTCAGAGATGGGATAGTGGATACTATGACATATGGCCTAAATCTAGGCCTGGTGACATTCCTATAAATCCAAAGCTAGCTATAAATCCAAACCTCCCATTAGAAAAACCATGTCCATTCCATTCCTTTCCAACTCCACTGCCTCTGTGTTGGCGATGACTTTCTTTGTCCGCTTCTTGGACCAAGTAGTAAGAGCTAGACTGCTTCTACTGTTGAGCTCATCTCACCAGCCTACCTATGGACATTAGGTTCCTTTCCTAAAAATTAGATCTAACTTTGTCTTCCCCCTGCTCAAAATCTTTGGTTAGCTCCCAATCTATACATAGTATCATCTAACCTGCTATGATTGAGATTTAAATTTCTCTAATAAATTGTCCTTGACTGGCTTTATAACATTATCTCTTCCAATAATACCCCTCTTCTCCAGTTTCACCCCAAAGTATCTATTCTAGTTAAAGGATCCAAACATTCCTTGGATCCTGCTGCTTCCATACAGAGCAGAAGGAGCTTGATGTTTTTTCAATGGGGAGATTTAGGTTTTAGTCCATCTTTTACTAACTTGAACTTGGAGCAAGTCACTTTTCCTGTCTTTTGTTTTTATTTAATCATCTGTAAAGTAGGAAACTAACATGCATGCTTACTCTGTAGGGCCGCTGTCAGAGTAAAGTGGGAATGGTGGTGAAAGTACATGTTATAGTGTGAATGAGGATCTGGAAGAAACTTATTATAAATGTGGCCATTCTCCTCTCCTATTAGATACTTAGCTCCTGTAGGTAACCACCCTGACTTCATTTTGCTATCTTCTAAATCTGACAATAATGGGTTTTCAATAAATGTGTGACAAATTGAATGGAAACATTTGGTACTGTAGCTCCAGCATTTACGAGGTGCATCATTAAAAGTTTGTACAACATAGAATTATGGAGGGAAGCAGAATTCGTACACTTTTCCAAGTAAATTCAAAAGTCAAAGGTCTACAGATGCGAACTCTATTTCAATAATGTATATTCTGTCTTCAAAATTTAAGTAGGTCAAAGAAATTGGTATGGTGATGATAAGTTTTATTATCACTGCTTTTCTGATAGTACAGGTGATAATGCTGTTAACAAAAATCCTAGGAGCTATGTGGTAAGTAAAAATATGTAAAAAGTATGTAAAATATGTAAAATTTTTGTAAAAATATGTAAAAAGATATGTAAAAAGTCAGCTTTGTAGAAATTCTGATGCCTTTTAGCATTCATGGGGGACCCATAATACATAAAGTCTTCAAGACACATTTTTTAAACCAAAGAGGGCAAATTGAAGGAAAATGGAGAGAAAGAGGAAGTGAAAAAGAAGATAAAAGCTTCCTCTGTTCATTCTTCTCCTTTTGAATGATGAAGCCCCTTCCTTTCCTTATAGGTAATATCTGAGAAACTAAAGAATCAGATAACATAGATTTTTGAAAGCTTAAAGATTTTTACAGTTCATCAACTCCAAATTTCTTATTTTACTGAAAGAAATGGGGATGTAAAGATGATACAGGACAGATGTAAGGTTAATTTTAAACCAGAGGTTTAAAATCTGATCATGGCAGATGAGCTTTATGCTAAAGGATTTGACAGTTACCTTCAAATATATCTTCCTTCTGGAAAAGCAGACACTGCTGCTTCTGTTTCTTATAATGGTATCTTTATTTCCTAGGGAGTCTCTCCAATGTGACAGGAAGGGCTTTTCCTAAAGCCATGAATAATAGCCTCTATGCTTTGTCAGGCTGCAGCTACAATGCTTGGAACAATACCCTTGTGCCCTCCCAGAGTTTAATGAGTCTCTCAGGGCTACTAATTTACTATGAGGGAATAGCTTCAAATTCAGGGAGATTCTTCTGTATTATATCAGTGCCCTTTTATTTTGTTAACCTTGTGCCCCTAACATTTCCCACCATTATGCTTCTTTCCTTCCTTTTATACCCTAAGTCCTTCCTTGAAAAGTGTACACTTATCACCTCCCTTCACTTTACCTCTCACCCCTTAATTTGCTTTTGGCTGCTTTCCATAAACCAATATTCTCTGTATCAGGGACTTTCCTTCTCAACAAATTCAAATGTCTTCTCTTCATCTTCTCTTTCTTGAATCCGTTGTTACAGTAAACAAGTTTGAATATTGCCCCACCCCAGATCTTTCAACACTTGAATTCTAGATTCCTAAACAAGAAACTTCGTGACCACTCCTCTAATTACACCATCTTTCTGTTTTCTGTGGATATTCCTAAGGCTTGCTGGTTTTCTCACTCTTATCTCTGGACAGATTTACCTACGTTGATGGCCTCAGTGATCACATCCATGTTGTTGATCCCCAAATCTTGGTCTTTAATTCAAATCTCAAATGAGCTTTCTAATCTTGTAATTCCAATTGTTCTTCTCTAGATCTTGTGCCCTATCCCAGCTTGACATATCTTAAAACTAAACTCATCAGCACATTGATTAAATTGTGCCCCTTTCTAATACACCACTAAAAAGAATTTTTAAAACTATACATTTCTATTTTTTTCTCTGCAAACATAAATTTCTGCTCCTACTTTACAAATATACTTGAAGAATTACAGCTTTTTGATTATTTATTCAATTTTTATAGTGAATGTCTTCATTTCTATGGCCACTGTCATTACCTGAATCCATCCATCTATTCATCTACCATCATCTCCCACTGAATCTTCTTCCAGAAAAATTTACATATGAGTGGTCTGTACAAGAAAAATTCTGTGCAGTTTTCACAGAATTAGGTTGATTAAGTGGTCCTGAGTATATTAAGCTGGAGGAGGGCATGGTAGTCCACTCCAGTACTCTTGTCTGGAGAATCCTATGGACAGAGAAGCCTGGAGGGCTACAGTCCTTAGGGTTGCACAGAGTCAGACACGACTGAAGTGACTTAGCAAGAGTATATCAAGCAGTTCACTTGGTAGAACTGCTAGTCCTCACCTGCCTTTAACCTGGCTTCACTCTAAATCAGTCACCATGTGCCTATCTGGCCTCTCTGTTACAAAAGGGTAGGATCAATCCATCAAAAATCCATCTGTCTTTTGTTTGTTCTTATTTGGGTTGGGAGTAACTCCATGAGGAATTAAGAAGGTAGAAAACCATATCCTCCCACAATGAGAGTTTAATAATGTCCTCATGCCAAGGCCATCCTTACTTGTAAGAACTATTAATTCATGATCTCTAGTTTTCATGTCTACATTTTGCCAAAAAGTTACTGCCCTTTCTTGCAGCTCAGCTTCCAACAACACAGCACTTGACTCCTGCTTAGAAAGTCTGTTTTGTGTGCCAAACATGTGTCACTATGTCATCATTATAGCTGTGATCTCTTTTAAAAACCAAGTGTGGATAATCATGTCAGGGAATAGGAATCTATACTGTCACCCTTGAAGAATGTTAGTGATCAGTTATTTTTCTCTATAGTTTGTAAATCCTATTGTCTCATGGGTTCATTGACTCTTCAACTTACAGATTCATTCATTTGACAAAAACTGTTGAGCTACTAGGGCTTCAGAGGTGGGTCAGTGGTAAAGAATCAGCCTGCCAATGCAGGAGACACGGGTTTGATCCTGGGGTCAGGGAGATTCCCCTGGAGTAGGAAATAGGAGCCCACTCCTATATTCTTGCCTGGAGACTCTCATGGACAGAAAAGCCTGGTGGGCTACAGTCTTCAGTTCAGTTTAGTCACTCAGTGGTGACTGACTCTGCAGCCCCATGGACAGCAGCACGCCAGGCTTCCCTGTCCATCACCAACTCCTGGAGCTTGCTCAAACTCATGTCCATCGAGTCGGTGATGCCATCCAACCATCTCATCCTCCTCTTCTCCTTCCACCTTCAATCTTTCCAAGCATCAGGGTCTTTTCCAATGAGTCAGCTCTTCACAGCAGGTGGCCAAAGTATTGGAGCTTTCAGCTTCAGCATCTGTCCTTCCAATGGATATTCAGGGCTGATCTCCTTTTGAATTGACTGGTTTGATCTCTGTGCAGTCCAAGGGACTCTCAAGAGTCTTCTCCAACACCACAGTTCAAAAGCATCAATTCTGTGGTGCTCAGCTTTCTTTATAGTCCAACTTTCACATCCATACATGACTACTGGAAAAACCATAGCTTTGACTAGATGGACCTTTGTTGGCGAAGTAATGTCTCTGCTTTTCAATATGCTGTCCAAGTTTAGTGTGCTTTTTAATATGCGGTCTAGGGCTGCAGTCTTATTAGGTCACAAAGAACTGGATGTGACTAAGAGACTGAGCACATGTGCATACACACTGAGCTACCCTGACTGAACGCCGGGCAGTTTGGTTCTGAGAATAAAATGTTAGCTATGACAGACAGAGATTCTGCCTTTGTAGAGGAGGGAAATAAACACTAAACAAGCAGTTTCAGGGAAGTGTGAGGAGCATCCTGATAAGGAAGTGCTGAGTTCTGTGGAAGCATATGGTATTAATATTACCATCTCAGTTCCACTACCTGTTGGCAGCAAGAGCTTAATAGAATTGCTTAACCTCTCAAAGGCTCATTTCCTCATATGTAAAATTGTGGCCAGTAATAATACTTGCTTCATATATTTGTTATGAGATTAAATTTTTTAAAAAATCACTTGGTACAGTGCTTAGCACATAGTAAGCACCCAATAAATGTTAACTGCAGTAATGAGATAACATTAATTTTATGTTACAATACCATTTTATTGAGTTCATTTCTATGTCTAAAGTTTAAATTTTCTAATTCATTTTTTTCTTAATTCCCAGTATCCATATTTTTTACTTCTGGCTCAGTGTCTATAAAGCTTCTAGATGTTTATTCACTTACTAAGTTCCTCATCCTTTTATCTAACAAATATGTATTTAGTGCCCATTCTAAGGGCTTCCCAGGTGGCTCGGGGGTAAAGACACTGCCTGTCAGTATAGAAGATGAGGGTTCAATCCCTGATATGGAAGGATCTCCTGGAGGAGGAAATGGCAACCTGCTCCAGTATTCTTGCCTGGAAAATTCCAGAGATGGGGGGCCTTCTGGGCTACAGTCCATAGGGTCACAAAGAGTCAGACATGACTGAGCCACTGAGCAGGGGACGTCGCCCATTGTAAACCAGACACTGTGTCAGACACTGATAATAAACTACTGAGCAAACCAGTAGGATCCTTGCCCTGAGGCAGCTTACAGTCTTTTCAGACCATGGGCATTGAACAAATCATTCCATGAAGAAGTGCAGATGACAGAATGTCTCAGCATGTGCATAAAGACACTTAATGATGAAAGACAAGTCTTTTATCAGAGCAATGATGAACAAGATGCCGGCTGCGAAAATGGAACAAAATGCTTCCTTCTAGAGCCCCAGATCTTAAAGCAAGCAAAGATTTTAAAACTCAGAATATCATCTGCATAGTAACCTTCCACTTCCTTGCCCTATGAGGTTGCTGACAAAATGCTATTTATTGTAATTTAAAAATGGCCTATATTATACAAGTAATGACAAGTTTGAGAATGTTCTTAATGACAGTGGCCATGTTCTTGAGAATGGTACTTATGCTGAATACTCTGTCCTAGTTCATTCTAACAATATAGTCCACAACATACATGGTTTTGCCAGTAAGAAAAGTAGGCACGTTGAGGAATACATTGATGTACTATTTATTCCCAGACCCTCATACAAAGTCCTTAAGATTGTGGATGCTGGAATCTATCTTCATTGTAAAATCTGGTCTGGTTACTGGGATTCTCAGTGCCCAGTGTCTTCATTAATAAAGTGGGGTTAATAATAGGTATCTTCCTTAAATGGGGCACATATTGAGAACTCTGTAATACTAGTGGGGAGAAGGCAATGGCAACCCACTCCAGTACTATTGCCTGGCAAATCCCATGGATGGAGGAGCCTGGTAGGCTGCAGTCCATGGGGTCACGAAGAGTCAGACATGACTGAGCGACTTCACTTTCACTTTTCACTTTCATGCATTGGAGAAGGAAATGGCAACCCACTCCAGTGTTCTTGCCGGGAGAATCCCAGGGATGGGGGAGCCTGGTGGGCTGCCGTCTATGGGGTCGCACAGAGTCGGACACGACTGAAGTGACTTAGCAGCAGCAGTAGCAGTCATACTAGTGATTACATGTTAGCTGTAGGCTCTAATTTTAAAGAAAGAAAAATGAGCTATTTGAGGTCATTTGGTTATGATTTAGAGTAACCAGCTCTCCTGGTTTGCCAAAGACTTTTACCTGCTAATTGGACAGTCCTGGGTAGATAGGGACAGTTGGTTACCCTAAACCTACATATGTAGAAGGCAGAATGCTTACCCACAGGCATGGTCCCCTGTCTGCATGACATCAGAAATCTAACATAGGAACCACTAATACTGTGTGGACTAATGATAAAATTGTGATGAATCAGGTATCATACTAAATCTAATTTGGGGTACCAAAGGTTCTCAAACTTTAATTTTTGAGTTTTAATTAGTTAACAGCACTCTAGCATTTTCCATATCCCACAGGCAGAAAGCCAGGAAATAAGGAAGCACAAGCTCACCTCCTGAACTAGCTACTGTGCAGATCCACCTATAAGTCTTACTAAATGTGTAGGCTTATTGTACCAGCTCCTGCAGTAGGTCAGAGTTTAATACCAGTGCTCCAGCTGATGCTTAAAAACAGTAACTTTAAGTAGAAGAGAAGGTGAGAGAAGGTCATGGTGGTGATCTTTACAGTAGTTGGTTCTTACAGAATGAGGAACAATGCCAAAATAAAAGCCTAAATTCTGGCTTCCCTGGTGGCTCAGATGGTAAAGAATCTGACAACATGGGGTTTAATCCCTGGGATGGGAAGATCCCCTGGAGAAGGGGATGGCTACGCACTCCATTATTCTTGCCTGGAGAATTCCATGGACAGAGGAGCCCAGTGACTACTTTCCATGGGGTCACAGAGAGTTGGACATGACTGAGTGACTTTTACTTTCTGATGTTCTTGCTTTTTTCTCTTACATTTCCCATGAAAGGTCTACATATTACCTAAATGTCCTGCTCATCTTGTAAACCTTGAACCTCTTAATACAGCATTTAGCAAACGTTAGGTTCTGAACAACAACAGCAAAATGTTGAATTGAACATGTTAAAGCTGAAGAGACTTTTTTTTTAAGCTCTTTTCTCCTTTTCTCCTTCCTTCAAATAAGTACCTATTGCAGATGTGTGGATCAATCTAAAGAGAATTGGAAAGTTCCAGAGTCAGTTGTCACACCAGTGAATTTTCAGGTTGCCATTTATCTGATCTAACATGAAATAGCGCCGTTTTCAAACCTAGCTTTGGGACATGACATTGCCAGTTTCCTGAGCTCAAGCTTCTGTGGACACAGTTGTTGCCAATTGTTGTAATGTTGGTATGGAAAAGGCAGCTACTGTATTTAGAAACTGTTCCAGTAAATCATTTTCCAGCTGTCTGGGAGTCACAATCCATAGTCTTAAATAGATATATCTGTCATCAGTTTTATTAGCTTCAGGGTATGTGTGTCATCTGTTGGTTTGGGGTATAGAAACTGGTGTGGGCGAATGTTTTTCTCAGAATGCATTTTTTAAAAAATGCACCAATTCATTTTTCTGCCACAGACTCAGAAGTCACAAGCAATTTGGTATTTTAACCATATAATCTTTCATATTATTGTATGTTCATTTTAAATTCCAGAGCCCAGCTGAGACTATTGGAGATGTATAGTGGTCTGTTTGCCCTGTATCCCTTCATAGTTGCCTCTGTGTATATACGTTCAGTTGCTCAGTCTTGCCTGATTCTTTGTAGCCCTGTGGACTGCAGCCTGCCAGGCTCCTCTGTCCATGCAATTTTCCAGGCAAGAATACTGGAGCAGGTTGCCATTTTCTTACTCCAGGAGATCTTCCTGACCCAGGGATCGAATGTGCATCCCCCATGTCTCCTGCACTGGCAGGCAAATTCTTTACCACTAGTGCCACTTCTGAGCATGTGCTTTATGGAAAGCTGCAGTGGAAGCTGGGAAAGCCTCCAACTATTGGGGAAACTGTTACTATGAACTTATTTTCATCAAAGTGAGAGAGGAAACAATTGACTGATCAATGAATATATATAGTCAACTTAATGAATTTGAGGTTGTTTCTACTCTTTCAGCCTTAATATGCTGACTTGAAATAATTACAGAAAACAAAGGGAAAGAGGATAAAAACTATATTCAGAAGTCCCAGACAGGAACATGTATAAGACAAAACAAACCTTAGATCTGAGATTACTGCTTCTTACGGGGAAAAGAGAAACATGATGACGACTTCATTTTCATCGTTTGGAACAATGATGCTCAAATTGGTTCTCCCTAAGGAAGGTTCAAGATCTGGACCAGAGTCTCTGAGCCCTGAGCTGACAAGAACAGCTTCACACACACCTGCTTTCCATTTTAGGATAAGGCACAGGCTTTAGAGAGGTAACAATCTATATGACTTTGATTTCTTTTTTAACTTGATAAATGACTCATCTAATTTGAGGAATCATACAGTTCAAGAAAATATTCCCCCCCCCCCCCGCCGGTTCAGAGTTCTAGGAGTAATTTTCAAGCTATGGAATATTAAAGAATATATACAAGTTTTTCATAAAAAACACAGAGGCATATACCATAACTTATGTTTATTTCTAAAAGTGTTTCTCAAAAAAGATCCATGGCATAACATTAAAGTGGGGTCTTATAAAATAATTCCCAATAGCCTTTTATTTTTTGTATTATGCTATGCTATGCTATGCTTGGAAGGAAAGTTATGACCAACCTAGATCACATATTCAAAAGCAGAGACATTACTTTGCCAACAAAGGTTCGCCTAGTCAAGGCTATGGTTTTTCCTGTGGTCATGTATGGATATGAGAGCTGGACTGTGAAGAAGGCTGAGCGCCAAAGAATTGATGCTTTTGAACTGTGGTGTTGGAGAAGACTCTTGAGAGTCCCTTGAACTGCAAGGAGATGCAACCAGTCCATTCTGAAGGAGATCAGCTCTGGGATTTCTTTGGAAGGAATAATGCTAAAGCTGAAACTCCAGTACTTTGGCCACCTCATGCGAAGAGTTGACTCATTGGAAAAGACTCTGATGCTGGGAGGCATTGAGGGCAAGAGGAGAAGGGGACGACAGAGGATGAGATGGCTGGATGGCATCACTGACTCGATGGACGTGAGTCTGAGTGAACTCCGGGAGTTGGTGATGGACAGGGAGGCCTGGCGTGCTGCGATTCATGGGGTTGCAAAGAGTTGGACACGACTGAGCGACTGATCTGATCTGATCTCATCTGATGCTATGCTAAGTCACTTCAGTCGTGTCCAACTCTGTGCAACCCCATAGGTGGCAGCCCACTAGGCTCTGCCGTCCCTGGGATTCTTCAAGCAAGAGCACTGGAGTGGGTTGCCATTTCCTTCTCCACTGCATGAAAGTGAAAAGTGAAAGTGAAGTTGCTCTGTCATGTCCAACTCTTAGTGACCCCATGGACTGCAGCCTACCAGGCTCCTCTGTCCATGGGATTTTCCAGGCAAGAGTACTGGAGTGGGGTGCCATTGCCTTCTCCATTTTTGTATTATAGTTACCACCTAATTAGGGCTTCCCAGGTGGCATAGTGGTAAAGAATCTACCTGCCAATGCAGGAGATGCGGGTTTGATCCCTGGGTCAGGAAGATCCTCTGGAAGAGGAAATGGTAACCCACTCCAGTATTCTTGGCTGGGAAATCCCAGGGAAGGTGCCTGGTGGGCTACAGTCCATTGGGTCACAAAGAGTCAGACAGGACTTAGTGACTAAACAACAACTACTCTACCTGTTATTACAAACATATGGGAATTTGTTCATAAAATGTAGACTATCCGGCAGTCTGTTTATCTTCCTCCCACTTTTTATACAACACTCGACTGACTACTTGTAATTCGAGGTCCACACTACATTTGTTTGTGTCACCCTGACTTTGAACATGCTGTTACCTTTACCTGGAATTCTCCTCCTCATTCTTATCTTTCAGGTAAATTCATATTTTATCTTTCAAGTGTTTTTCTCAGATGTCACCTTTTCTTTGTGAATTCCATGACACCACCCCATCCCACTAAGTCCAAAGAAGCTAAACTTGTTCTCCTCTGTGGATTATTATTTATATGTTGACTCCTCAACTAGCTTAAGAGGGAGGTTTTGAAAAAGGGACATGTCATATTTATCTTTGTTTTCTCAACACTTAACATATTTCCTCGGACACAGTAGGTTCTTCATAAAGATCATATAATTATTGAAATACACAGGAAAACACATACCTGTCTCTAGTGTATCCCTCCACCCCTACCCAAGCTTCCTTGACTAGTTCATTTTAGTTATGCGTAACAGGCAGAGCAAAAATCACATCCAGCCTTACAGTTTACTACCAGTTAAAATAAGATGCTAAAGCATTCTAGCCTAAAGAAATGAGCAGAATCTAATTACTCTAAAAGAATGACCTCACTTCATCAATAGGAACTAGTTAGAAATACAACTCTAAGGACCTTTTAACCTTTCTTTCCCATTTCCTTTAGAAAGAGATAAGGAGATAAAGCATGGAAAACAGATTTGAATTAGAAAGAAACATGAATTTTAGGAAGATTTTTATATCACTGTGTCTATATAAACCACTATGTCTGCATGCATGCATGCTAAGTTGCTTTAGTTGTGTCCGACTCTTTGCGACCCCATGGACTTGTAGCCTGCCAGGCTTCTCTGTCCACGCAATTTTCCAGGTAAGAATGTTGGAGTGGGTTGCCATTTCCTACACCAGGGGATCTTCCCAACCCAAGGATTGAACCCATATCTCATATCTCCTGCATTGGCAGGCAGGTTCTTCACCACCAGTGCCAACAGAATTTTTTCTTAAGCTTAGGAAACAGAAAACATCCTTGTCTGGACAGTCTATGGGCTTGCCATTCTTAGGGTGATGAGAAACATGCATTTGAAAAACAATACAGATACAATGCATTTGGCTTAGTGTCAACTTTAAATTTGACTAGTAGTGTAGTTGGAGGAAATCCATGAAATGTTTGACCAGAAAGGTGTCAGCACTGCAAGAAGCTTATTCTTGCCTAGTTTAAAATTGCTAGATATTTGATTTGAACTTGGCTATATTGATAAATAAGGATATCCATCCACACAGTGAACAGTTATTCTGATTTCCTATTTCACATCACCAGCAGAAAGGCCAGGTTCTTAAATTGTCACCACAGATACAATCTATGTTAATATATATTCCAGTATGGACTTTTTTCCTTCTCTACTCCTTCCAAGTCTCATACTTTGATTCTTTATTATTTCCTTACTTCTTAAATCAGGGGATCTTGGGATGAGTATGGTGTCCATAAACCCCTAAAACTGCTTGCAAAACATTCAACATATGTGCACCTTCTCCTTGGATGGAAAAGAGTGCAGAGTTTTCAGAAATTTTACATAGGTTCTGTGCTCCTACACCATGCAATGAAAGTTGCTTTTCTCTCAATATTCCTTCCTGAGAAATACTCTCTTTTTATGTACTGCTGTCTCTGGTGAAGCTCTGCAGCTGTCAGGGCTTCATTTCTAATTTCTCTTTAGATGAATCCTGATTCATGGCCATTAGCTACAATGCCCAGATTCACTCTAAAGCTTTAGACCTGTATTTCAAAATGCTACGGGACTAACCCCTTAAACTCATACATTCCAAAATAGTGATTGAATCCCACTTGTGACATTTAGCACTGGAAAGACAGGACAGTCGTCAAAGACATTCTTGTGTAACTATCATTTCTTGAGCATGTAATATGTTCCAAGTTTCACCTGTATTATTTTATTTAATTCTCACAAGTCTGTGAGGTTTACAGATGGGTAACAGAGCCTCAGAGAGATTATATGTGTGTGTGTGTATGTTCAGTCACTAAGTTGTGTCTGACTATTTACAACCCCATGGACTACAGCACACCAGCCTTCCCTGTCCTTTACAATCTGCTCAAACTCAGGTCCATTGAGTCCATGATGTTATCCAACCATCTTATACTCTGCTGCCCTCTTCTCCTTTTGCCTTCAATCTTTCCCAGCATCAGGGTCTTTTCCAGTGAGTTGGCTCTTCGCATCAGGTGACCAAAATATTGGAGCTTCAGCTTCAGCATCTGTCCTACCAATGAATACTCAGGGTTGATTTCCATTAGGATTGACTGGTTTGATCTCCTTCCAGTCCAAGAGACTCTCAAGAGTCTTCTCCAGCACCTCAATTTGAAAGCGTCAATTCTTTGGTGCTCAGCTTTCTTTATGGTACTGTCACATGACTACTGGAAAAACCATAGCTTTGACTATACAAACCTTTGTCAGTAAAGTAGTGTGTTTGCTTTTTAATATGCTGTCTAGGTTTGTCATATATTTCCTTCCATGGAGCAAGAGTCTTAATTTTATGGCTGTAGTCACTGTCCACAGTGATTTTGGAACTCAAGAAAATAAAATCTGCCACTGTTTCCACTTTTTTCCCTTCTATTTGCCATGAAGTGATGAGACCTACTTATAATTACCTACCTATGTAGTTGAAAAGAGTCAATTTGAAATGTCATTTGTATTTATAGGGTCCAAGTTTTAGACTATTGTGTTAAACAGTCTCTCTTATAGTAAAATAGCAGTTTTAGAGTTGGAAGCAGATCACTGCAATAACATAACCTATGATAAGCACAGGATCATTTCACATTTTAAAATGCGTATGATTTCCACTGGCCAGAGGATTAAGTCCATACTCATCAGCCCAGTTTACAGTATGGCCTCAACCTACCTCTCAGTCCTCAGTTGTGCATCTAGTCACACCAAAGTATCAATCCTTTTCTCAATATGTCATGCTTTCCTCTAGGATTTCTCTGCCTTGTAAGTCATCTAGTTGACTGGAAAATCCTATGCCCTTCCCTCTTGTTCGAAGTCTTTTATTTTCAAGATCAATTCATTGGGTGCCACCTTCTGAGTAACTCCCCAAGAAAGGACGAGTTGTTCCCTGTTCTCGTACACTTGTGCCCCTACCACAGGGCTGGAATGTGATCTTATGTGTACTGATCTTTCTCCATTCCTAGCTAAGTCCCTTGAGGAGAGATGCTAGTTTTCCTAGCATCACTGATGCTAGGTAGCTGTTCAATAAATGTTTGTGTAATGGATGGTATTCAGTCTTTATCTGCCTTTGAGATCAGACATCTTTATACAGAGAAGAAACCACAACAGAACTTATCTTTGATATGGCCAGTTTTGTGTGTGTGTTTGTACACGTGTGTGTGTATATATATACACACACGTGTGTGTGTGTGTATATACATATATATATATATATAGAAAGTATATAAAACTTTAAAATTTATACCGATTACATTATTTTCCTGAAGTTTGCCTTTAATGCTGACAAGCTGACACACGTCTGAAGAAAAAATTGATTGTTACAGGGCATACGAGTGCGTGTGTGCTCAGTTGTATCCAACTCTTTGTGAGCTCATGGACTGTAGCCCGCCAGGCTCTTCTGTCCATGGGACTTCCCAGGCAAGAATACTGCAATGGGTTGCCATTCCCTTCTCCAAGGATCTTCCTGACCCAGCTATTGAACCTGCATCTCCCATACTGCAGGTGGATTCTTCACTGCTGAGCCATCAAGGAATCCCCATAAGGGGATACAGTAAGATGATATTTCTTAACTTGTTTACTTGGTATGATAATTGTTTTGTGCAAGAGGTGAGATTTCAGAAATGTCAAAATAAAAAGTAAGAAAAATCTTGGAAGTGATCTGAGAAAACCCTTGCAAATCTGTTTAAAAGGAAGACAATGGAGGGATGGTGCCAACACAGTTCAGTGGAGCAAAGAACAGTCTTTTCAACAAAAGACACCAAAAGCATAAAAAAGTAGACTAATTGGACTTCATCAAAATTTAAAACTTCTGTGCATGAAAAGACACTATTAAGATAGTGAAAAGGCAGTACATAGAATGAAATCTATTTGATGAGAGTGTGGTAGTCAGAATACATGAAATACTCCTACAACACAATAGCAAAATGACCTAATTGAAATGAGGAAGGGAAATTAACAGACATTTCTCCATGGAAGACATACAGATGGCAAAAAAAAAAAAAAAAAAAAAAACAAAAACACCCACACACAAAATATGCCTAACATTAGCTATTGTAAAATTAAATCAAAACTATAGTGAAATACCACTGCATACTTACTAAGAGGACTATAATTAAAAATAGAACAATAACAACAAATTTTGGCAAAAATATGGAGAAATCGAAATGCTCATATATTGCTGGTGAGAATATGAAATAGTGCAACTACTTGGAAAGCAGTTCTTCAGAAAGTTAAACATAGAATTACTCTATGACCCAGCATTTTTACTTCTAGATACATACCCAAGAGAAATGAAGACCTCAGTTCAGTTCAGTTGCTCAGTCATGTCCTACTCTTTGTGACCCCAGAGACTGTAGCACGCCAGGCCTCCCTGTCCATCACCAACTCCTGGAGTTTACTCAAACTCATGTCCATTGAGTAGGTGATGTCATCCAACCATCTCATCCTCTGTCGTCCCCTTTGCCTCCTGCCCTAAATCTCTCCCAGCATCAGGGTCTTTTCAAATGAGTCAGTTCTTCACATCAGGTGGCCAAAGTATTGGAGTTTCAGCTTCAACATCAGCCCTTCCAATGAACAGCCAGGACTGATATCCTTTAGGAGGGACTGGTTGGATCTCTTTGCAGTCCAAGGGACTCTAAAGAGTCTTTTCCAACACCATAGTTCAAAAGCATCAATTCTACGGCATTCAACTTTCTTTATAGTCCAACTCTCACATCCATACTACTGGAAAAACCATAGCCTTGACTAGATGGACCTTTATTGACAAAGTAATGTCTCTGCTTTTTAATATGCTTTCTAGGTTGGTCATAACTTTCCTTCCAAAGAGTAAGCACCTATCCACACAAAAACTTGTTTATGAATGTTCATAGTAGCATTATTCAAGATAGCCAAAAAATGGAAGCTACCCAGTTGCCTATCAAGTGATCAATGCATAGGCAAAATGTGTTAGATATATCAACACTATATTTAAAAAGGAATGAAATATTGATACATGGTAGGACACAGACGAACTTTGGAGATTTTAGGCCAAATGAACAAAGCTGATCCAAAAGGCTATATACTGTATGATTCCATTTATATGAAATGTCCAGAATACACAGATCCCTAGAGGCAGCAAGTGAATTAATGTTTTCTAAAAGCTGGTAGGAAGTGGAATGCAGTGTGACTGCTAAAGAATATAGGGTTTGGAAGTGATGAAAATATTCTGGAATTAGTTCGTATTAATGGTTTCATAACCGTGTAAATGTGCTAAAAACCACTCAATTGGCATCCTTTAAAATGGTGAATTTTATGGTATGTAAATTTTATTTGAATTATTTTTAAAAGCAATTGTTTCCTAGGGTTATTGTAAGACTAAATGAAAGTATATAAAATGTGCAGAATCTATAGCTGATAAACACTAATTTTCACTTTTTAAAAGGATTAAGTGGAAAAGATTGAGGGTATTCATTTTTGAGAATTGAAAACAATTGTAGCTTACATAGTTTACAAAAGCTATATGGGAAATTCTCCAGTACTCTTGCCTAGAAAATCCCATGGATGGAGGAGCCTGGTGGGCTGCAGTCCATGGGGTCACTAAGAGTCAGACACAACTGAGCGACTTCACTTTCACTTTTTCGCTTTCATGCATTGGAGAAGGAAATGGCAACCCACTCTAGTTTTCTTGCCCGGAGAATCCCAGGGGGCAGGAGAGCCTGGTGGGCTGACATCTATGGGGTCACGCGGAGTCGGACACGACTGAAGTGACTTAGCAGCAGCAGCAGCAGCATATGGGAAATTAATGCAAATGTATTAAGACTTTAAAAATCAAAATAGTACTTACAGAAACACTAATAAATCCTAAGAAAGACAGTAGACCACTTATTAGCTTTTTTCTGACTAGTACTGTTTATACGTAAGTGAATGCACCAAGCTATTAATGCTCCTTTTAAGTTTTATCACAATAACAAAGTCTGGTCATTGGCCTAGAGATAGACACGCAGCAGCCCATCCAACAGTCAAGTAAACCAGTTACTGAGTTAGCATTGTGACTAATATTTTGGTTGCTATACATCACACGGAGAAGGCAATGGCACCCCACTCCAGTACTCTTGCCTGGAAAATCCCACAGACGGAGGAGCCTGATGGGCTGTAGCCCATGGGGTCGCTAAGAGTCGGACATGACTGAGCCACTTCACTTTCTCTTTTCACTTTCATGCATTGGAGAAGGAAATGGCAACCCACTCCAGTGTTCTTGCCTGGAGAATCCCAGGGACGGGGAAGCCTGGTGGGCTGCCGTCTATGGGGTCACACAGAGTCGGACACGACTGAAGTGACTTAGCATAGCATAGCATACATCACACAAGATATATAAATATAGAATGCAATTATAATAATCATGTCAGAGTTTGGTGTTCTCATCAATGGAGCCACTACAGGTAGCAAAAATAAAGTTCACAATTTTTAGGGATAAATTATACCAGCTTCTAGTGTCTTCATTGGTTCAGTACTTAGTGGTCAGCAATGAATTTTAAACAGTAGCACAGCACATTGCAAAAGCTACATTATCTGATAAGAAGTATATGCAACTAATTGTTTATGATCCTGTATTCCTGAGAGATGTGTGCTGCACTAAATGTTTAATGTGTCCTTGACCAAAAGAGAATGCAATATTAATTTTGTTTTGATGACAAGTTGACTCTCTACAGAAATAGGTGTGCAGCTTAGCTAAGTGCAGCAGTTTTAGGAAATCCTGCTCCCTAGGCTATGGAATATCTAAGGAACTTACCTTTCTTAAGAATGTCATTTCAAAAGACATTCTGTAAATTCACCAACATTGAATGATGATGAAATGCAACAAATTTTACCAGTTTATCGAGGAGGTACTTTGAATGAAGTATGTCAGAGATTAAAATTCAGAAAAGGCCGCAATCATAAAATGATTCACAGAGATCTGGGTGAATGAAAAGTGAAAAAAAAAAAACAAAACTTAATTTCCTGAAACACCGTTTCTTCTGACTCCAGATTAAATATAACAGAAGTGTAAGTTTTAGGATGTTTAAAGGTCTAGGCTCTGTTGTGTTTAGTATATAAATTCAGCTCAATTAAACACATATGAAGTACTTAACATTTCACCAACATGGTTTTCAATTACATGAGAATTATGGCTTATTAATGAAAAAATAAATAATATGATAAAATAGAAGTTAATGTAAAGAACAAATGCATGGTACAAGGAAGTACTTTATGAGATTGATAGGTTCAAGTTGAATAAGTGGAGAGGAGGTTTTCCAACATGATGAAGAGAAGAGTATGAATTTGACATATTCAGGAAATCACAAGTAAATTAGTCTGATTGAAGTGGAGACGTGTTAGGGAATGTAGAAGAAACAATTAGATAAAGTAAAGATAGATTAGTTTCTGGAATATTTTAGTATGGCTAATTCAACTTGATTTGTGGACAAGAAGAAATTACAGGTTCTTGAGAAGGGAAGTGACATTTATTCAGAATAAAGTGTTTTTGGAACAAACTTTGTGGCAGTATTTAAGATGGAATGGGGAATTTGAGGTAAAGATTTAGGGACTATTTTACTAAGGAACATTAGGAACTATTAGAAACTATTTTACTAAGATTTAAAATTGGCTCAAAACAAACTTTTACATGAAATCAAGAAAATGGGTTTATATGATAGAATTTTACATATATGGGGGTAAATAGTGTGCTTTTACACACAGCGCACTAGACAATTGGATGCAGTTTATTATGTCCCATAGGCTTCCCAGGTGGTGCGAGTGTAAAGAACTCGCTTGCCGATGCAGGAGACAGAAGAGATGGGGGTTTGGGAAGATCCCCTGGAGGAGGGCATGGCAACTCACTCCTCCAGTATTCTGCCTGAACAATCTCATGGACAGAGGATCCTGGCAGGCTACAGTTCACAGGGCCTCAATGAGTTGGACACAATTGAAGCCAGCGAGCGATTTTGTCCAATATTTAAAATTATATACAGTGAAAGTGAAAATCACTCAGTCGTGTCCTACTCTTTGTGACCCCATGGGCTATACAGTCCATGGAATTCTCCAGACCAGAATACTGGAGTGCGTAGCTGTTCCCTTCTCCAAGGGATCTTCCCAACCCAGGGATCCAACCCAGGTCTCCCACATTGCAGATGGATTCTTTACCAGCTGAGCCACAAGCCCCCCAAGTATAAGAAGGTCATAAATATTCAGCGTAATTCTTTTGTTTTCTGAATTCTCCATTGGGAAGAACTGGAGAGTGTTTATCATAATTGAGGTCCAAGTAAATGAATTTAAGTCCTAAGAGACCAAAATTATTCCTAGCTTTATCTGTATACATGAATGTATAAGGGTCTGTGTGTATCTGTCTATCTCAAGGGCACAGAAAAAGACACACACAGAAATGGAGATGAGTCAGTAGCCAGGCTGACATCAGAGAGAGGTGAAGCAAAGTCAGGAAATACATACCTGATTTGAAAAATATTGATGCCTTCATGATGGTTTGGCATGTGGGTTGGTTTAAAGATAAAAATTCTCTCGGCGCCGTAGATGCAGCAAAAACTTCCTGTGGGGAAAAGGATGATAGAAAAAGGTTAGGTTATTTTATTATTTTAGAAAGTATGAGGTCAGAGAGCACACAGCCAAATTTTTCCAAATCTGCTCAAAATCTTGACAGACTGTCAGTCCATTTCCACTTGCACAATCATCCACAGTGCTTCCAATTATTACCATCTTAGAAATACAATAATAATAACAGGAACATATAAAATTGAAGATTTTCATTTCACTTATAAGAAAGGTTCCATCCAAAGTCATGGGCTTTTTAAGACTAGAGATTTATAATATCTAGATACCTATAGAATATGCAATTGCTGCTTCTGTGTTATTTGCTCAACAGAACCAACATTTCACAAAATGTGTTTAGACCAATATTATCCAGGTAAAATTAATGACAGGGAAGTACCATGAGATATTTTTAACAGCTGTTTGTAATGTCACAAACACCCATTATTTTTTATTTTTTTAAAGGAGGAAACAATATTCAATATACTTGAATAGCACAGTTTGGTTTTCTTAACGACCCTATGAGGTTTGAATGAAATGTGCATATGTATGTATCGAGAAAGGAACCAGAATAAGTCCCAGGTTCTTTAAGGAGATGGAAACTAAATACAGGGAATTAAAAGCTTAAAAAATAATTGGAAAGGCTAGAGATGGAGGCTGTATGCTCCAGAACACTGCAGAGCTGACGTATTAGGGGAACCTCTACTTCTGCTTCAGTTAGAAAGGTGAGGAATCCAGAAGTCACTACAGAATTTGAGTTCAAAAGTGCCCACTGCAGCTAGAATTAAGGAATCAGGAAACCACCACCACTGCCACAACAGCCTCTCAAAACCCATGAAATGTAGAACTTGGATGCTGGACGCCATCACACAAAAGTCATGTCTTTGCCATCTTACTTATTAGCAGAAAACAATACAAGCAGCAGGAAGATGACCTCCACTTGACTTCTGCCTTCTTAATCTCAACCAGTGCATCTAATTGGTTGAACATTATTTACATCTGCAACTTTAATTGCGCAGGAATCTTGGAAGTGCAATTTTCAGCCTTCGAGCTGCTGCAGTCCAGGGATGCACACTACACAGTGGGGAATGGTTGCCAACCAGCCACATCCACCTCATGCGATTCAGAGGCTTTTGAAATTTCTCATCCAAGGTCACAGAACTAGCGAGTGCTAGAGCAGTAAATGTGAGTTCAGAGATTTTGGCCACTTGCCCAGTGCTCTTTCCACTACATCAGTCTCTAGCACTGATTACTCTCTGAAGACATTTGCCAAAGGAGACATATTTTCAAATCTTGTGCTAATTATATTTTTCAATGAAGCATTAATTCAGGCATCTGTGAATATTGTTACCTTTTAGTCTTATGTCAAATCTAGTTCTTCTTCCAAACTCAGACTTAATCTTATTTTACAGTACTTACAGTTAAACCAACACTGCAAGGGTTTAATACCTTTGAGTATTTTTCTCAGCAGGCTTGCTGCTTAATCCATTTAATGTCAGAACAACACAAACCTTCTTATTAAAATGGGGGAAAGGACATCATTAGAGTACATTAGTGGCTTTCTTTCTACTGGGTAAAACAGCCAATCTGGCAATATTTGTCCCTTATCTTTATTTGTTTGCATTTTCTGCTAACAGTGTAAGGAAAACATTTAAAAGGAAAAAACTTGGGATGCTAAATTCTCTTGAATTTTCATCATGCATAAAAGAAAAACAGAAGGCTGACACTCCACTTTGAGAAATCTTCCTAAGTGTATACTTTCAATATTAAAATTTAAAATATGGAATATACAAATAAAGTATTTGGATAATTGGAAAAATTTTAATGTATCTCTAATATTTCATTAATATAAATATAATCACAACTTTCATTCCACCTGCTTTTTAAATCAACTTTGGGAACATTTTTTAAATATGCACATTTAATGACTGAGGTACAGACACTTCTTATCTATACATTATAATATCAATTACTAGATAATGTCTATTTAGACATCTCTGTTTAGGTTTATTAATTATACTGTGTTACAATTAAAAGAAGGGGTTAAATTCATGGTCCTACATAGAAAACCTAGTTCTTGCAAAGTTAGTGTTCAACTCTGAGTTATTCAAGAAAAAATGAGTCAAAGTTTGCATTTTCAATCTTTCATATGCTTTTTATATACTGTCAAAACAGTCCAGCTGGATTTAGATTGGTATTTTTACTAACGCAGGTGTATGTTTTGGTGGTGGTGGTGGTGGTGCTTTGCTTCAAAGAATCATGCAAAAAAATGACATAAATCTGAGATCACAAAATCTTAGTTTAAATGAGGAAATATGGAAAGACACAGTATCTAATAAATATTTTTAAAGTTCTATTTCCTGAAGAATTTAGATAAGAATTGTTTACATTATAAAATAACCAGTTGGCATTTCATTAAATACCAGTGTACTCCAAAACAGTTGCTGATTTCCATGCTTTTTTTTTCTGAAACCCATTTGCTTTATGTTATTATTTATAGACCCAGATAACCAGAATGGATTCAACTTAAAGCAGGGATGTAAAGAGTAAGATGTATCCAAAAGCTGGGAATAAATTGAATCCTTATAACCTATTCCCTTCAAGACTCCTTGCCACTAAAGGCAGATGGCAACTCGATCTAGGTTCAGGCAGGAAAGAAGCTCAACTAAAGTTTAAAGTTTTACAAGGGAAATTCTTTCACCCTGCCTTAGGAGGGAAGGGTGGAGAACCCACTGTTACACAGGACACTCCACCCTCAGCAACATCCCCTTGATTAATTATATAACCAGATCTCCTTTATCAGTATCTACTTACCAGTCAGGTAATGGCAGATGTTTCTGATGCTTGCTATAGACTTTGCTTTAGGAAGGTTCTATGAGCCCTCACATCATTGCATAGCATTAATGTGAGAAGATTTAACTTGGGGTGCAAGTTAACATTTTTCCCAAAAGATTTTTTTAAAGCAATTAGTTTAGTATACGTCTTACATATAAATCCTGACTTCCAATGCATTATACAGTTTTATGCAAGTCAGGCAGTATAAGCAAAAGAGTGTATAAAGAAGAAATTTCAAATGTACAGTACAAGAACAAATGAAAAATATTTGTAAGGTAATAACGGAAGCTACTAGCAGTTTAGTATATGTAAGTTAGAAGGCGATGGCACCACACTCCAGTACTTTTGCCTGGAAAATCCCATGGATGGAGGAGCCTGGTGGGCTGCAGTCCATGGGGTTGCTCAGAGTCGGACACGACTGAGTGACTTCACTTTCACTTTTCACTTTCATGCATTGGAGAAGAAAATGGCAACCCACTCCAGTGTTCTTGCCTGGAGAATCCCAGGGGCAGGGGAGCCTGGTGGGCTGCCGTCTATGGGGTCGCACAGAGTTGGACACGACTGAAGCAGCAGCAGCAGCAGTGGATACAGCAAAATGAATAATTTGATATTAGCTTAAAGCAGCTAAATTCTCAAAAGGCACAAGTAACTACTGTACACATTCTTCAATCTGTGGATGCTGCAAAATGGGGATATTGGCTTTTAAGTTTGTTCCCAAACCAGAGAAGTGCAGAAATTTCATTGGAATCTTCTTTCACTTATCTTCCATCTGTTTCCTGGAAGGGCTCGAGCAAATTTAATGTCAGACATGAGTCTTGGCCTGTAAAATATAAAACTTCATAACTTTTTCATAATCGAGTTTTACATTCATTAAGAATAAAAGACCCAGCAAGCAAAAGGCAAAATCTGAACCTAATACATGTTATTATTTTTACAGAAAACATTTTTTTCAAAAAATCTTAACATTTCTTACAACAAAGCATTATTCCTAAGTAAATAGAAATAATTTTTATGAATAACACATATTATTTTAATTTTCTTATCAGTGTTCAGGTTAGCATTAACCAAAAAGGTGTTACTTTTTTCTCGCTTCTGATTACGACATCCAAGCAAGAGAAGAGGGCATTAAGCATTTAGAAAAAGCCCTTAGATGGTTATATCTGTTCTTTTGTGTTAGAGTCAAAGCAGGCAATTTGTAAACAGATTATTTTTTAAGAAATGATTCAAGTTAGTTCACAGTGAGATAAAATATATTTTTTGACTGGAATAGAGGTCACGAGACCTGAATTCTTGGCTGATTAGTAGGCCACTTTATCTTGCTGGCCCTGAGGTTTTTCATCTGTTAATGAAAGGTTTAGCTATGCCAGAGATTCCCAAATTTTCCCAGTTCATGGCTCTCTTAGTGTCTCAGAAATTTTTTCATGTTATGGAGGCTAAAAGAAATACCTATTAATAACAATTCCATTTATTAAGTAGTTAGGTGAACTTATTATGTATATCTTTGTAACTACTTAGTTGCTATTTCACAAAATAATGCACATACATTAAAAAAAATTGGTTATATTGTTAACAGTAGGTGCATGTTTGTTGAGTACTTTACATCTTTGTGAAAACTTTGAATTGAATAGGAAACCAATACCTTCATTTCCTATTCCGCAGTCATTTTCCCATGGTTCTTGAGTGTTACAACAGCAGCTTACAAAACTGTCTCATAAGATGTAATCAAAAGGACTGAGTACAGTTTCATGTTAAAGTTCTAAGCTAATTGAAGGTAGTGTCTTGCATACTGTCAAGCTGATGTCATTTTATTGGCCTTGAAAATTTTAAATATCCCATGAGGGTGCCTCTTTGACTTTGTGTGAAGCCCTTGGGTTGCCTCAGTACACAGTTTGTGAAGGATGGGCTATACTCTCTTAAATATTTAATGTAACTAACAATATATGATCTGAGATGTAGAATCGGAGAATGAGTGAAATAGATCATTCTGAAGGCCTGGGCTAAGAAGCTACAGGACTCAAGAGAAGGTAAAAATAGTAATAAATGTCTGCATGGGGCACACCTTCCCTCCCCATGTCACGTACAAAATGCTTACCTTTGCCTCACAGTTCAGCTCAAACTTGCTCAGGGCAACCTCCCTTAAGCAAGTCAAATTAACCTATTCAGAGTAGTCATTTCATACCACCTCTCAGAGCAGCAATTATACATACATTTATTTGTATAACTACTTGATGAATTCTTCTCTCTCTAGTTAGAATTAAGTTCTAAGAGGCTAGGAACATGTCTGGTATCAGCACTGTACCCCACAGTCCAGTGTACTATAGGAGCTAAAAGCTCGCCAGAAGAAATGAATAAGTGCACATACTCTGACAGAATAAGGTTAGCATTCAATTATTAATTCTAAAACAGCTGCTTTTTTATAATAGCATTCCTAAAACTTTATTTTTCTCATAATATTTATCAGTGAAAAGGAACCCATACACATATAGCTACACTGGAAACCTCAGAATCTAATCTCATCTAAACTAAGTAAAAGCATAATCTTGCTTTGGATAAGACAGTCAAATATTCATAAACTCTTACAGGCAAAATAATTTCACAAGAAAATTTCTTTTTTTTGCAAAGTATGATTTTATTATTAAACCATAAAACTCCTAGAGGAAAACATAGGCAAAACACTCTCTGACATACATCACAGCAGGATCCTCTATGACCCACCTCCCAGAATATCGGAAATAAAATCAAAAATGAACAAATGGGACCTAATCAAACTTAAAAGCTTCTGCACAACAAAGGAAACTATAAGCAAGGTGAAAAGACAGCCTTCAGAATGGGAGAAAATAATAGCAAATGAAGCAACTGACAAACAACTAATCTCAAAAATATACAAGCAACTTCTACAGCTCAATTCCAGAAAAATAAATGACCCAATCAAAAAATGGGCCAAAGAACTCAATAGACATTTCTCCAAAGAAGACATACAGATGGCTAACAAACACATGACAAGATGCTCAACATCACTCATTATCAGAGAAATGCAAATCAAAACCACTATGAGATACCATTTCACGCCAATCAGAATGGCTGCTATCCAAAAGTCCACAAGCAATAAATGCTGGAGAGGGTGCGGAGAGAAGGGAACCCTCTTGCACTGTTGGTGGGAATGCAAACTAGTACAGCCACTATGGAGAACAGTATGGAGATTCCTCAAAAAACTGCAAATAGAACTGCCTTACGATCCAGCAATCCCACTGCAGGGCATATACACTGAGAAAACCAGAATTGAAAGAGGCACGTGTACCCCAATGTTCATAGCAGCACTGTTTGCAATAGCCAGAACGTGGAAGCAACCTAGATGTCCATCCACAGATGAATGGATAAGCAAGCTGTGGTACATATACACAATGGAGTATTACTCAGCCATTAAAAAGAATACATTTGAATCAGTTCTAAGGAGGTGGATGGAACTGGAGCCTATTATACAGAGTGAAGTAAGCCAGAAACAAAAACACAAATACAGTATATTAACGCATATATATGGAATTTAGAAAGATGGTAAAAATAACCCTATTTACGAGACAACAAAAGAGACACTGATGTATAGACCAGACTTTTGGACTCTGGGACCGGGAGAGGGTGGGATGATTGGGGAGAATAGCATTGAAATATGTATAATATTATATCTGAAATGTATTAATTGTTCAAACTAAACACTATCATGTTACAATTTATTCATACTAGATGTTTGTAATGTTTCTGATAATCAATAAAATAGATTCTTGATTTTAAAAAAAAAAAAGAAAATTTCTTTTTTTTTGCAAAGTATGATTTTATTATTAAATTATTTTCTATTGGAGTATAGTTGATTTACACTGTTGTGTTAATCTCAGGTGTACAGTAAAGTGAATCATATATATATATATATATATACATATTTATATATCTCCACTCTTTTCAGGTTTTTTTTTTCCATATAGGCCATTAGAGACTATTGAGTAGAGTTCTCTGTTCTATGGAGTAGATTCTTATTATCTATTTTCTATATATTTAATAGTAGTCTGTATATGTCAATCCCAATCTTCCAATTTATCCTTCCTCTCTTTCCTTTTTAGTAGCTGTAAGTTTCTTTTATACATCTGTTATTCTTTATGTTTTGTAAACATAGATTCCACATATAATCAATGTCATATAATAGTTGTCTTTCTCTTATTTCACTCAGTATGCCAATCTCTATGTCCATCCATGTTGCTGCAAATGGCATTATTTCATTCTTCTTTATGGCTGAGTAGCAACCCACTCCAGTGTTCTTGCCTGGAGAATCCCAGGGACGGGGGAGCCTGGTGGGCTGCCGTCTATGGGGTCGCACAGAGTCGGACACGACTGAAGTGACTTAGCAGCAGCAGCAGCAGCAGTATTCCATTATGTATATGTACCACAACTTATTATTCATTCCTCCATCAGTGGACATTTAGGTTGCTTCCATGTCCTGGGTATTGTAAATGTAGTGCTGCAATGAACATTAGGGTACATGTATCTATTTGAATTATGGTTTTCTCCAGATATATGTCTAGGAGTGGGATTGCTGAATCATATGGTTACTCTATTTTTAGTTTTTAAGGAATCTTCATACTGTTCTCCAGAGTGGCTATATCAATTTACTTTTCCAACAATAGTATAGGAGGGGTCAGCATTTATTGTTTGTAACTTTTTTGATAATGGCCATTCTGAGTGGTTTGATGTGATACCTCATTCTAGTTTTGATTTGCATTTCTCTAATAATTAGTGGGGATTCCCAGGTGGCGCTAGTGGTAAAGAAACCACCTGCCAGTGCAGGAGACATAAAGATGTGGGTTCAATCCCTGGGTTGGGAAGATCCCCTGGAGGGAGGCATGGCAACCCACCCCAGTATTCTTGCCTGAAGAATCCCATGGACAGAGGAGCCTGGTGGGCTACAGTCCATGGAGTTGCAAAGAGTCGGGCACAACTGAAGGGACTTAGCATGCACGCAATACTTAGTGATGCTGACCTTTTTTTTCATATGCCTCTTGGCCATCTGTATGTCTTCTTTGGAGAAATGTCTAGATCTTTTGCCCATTTTTAAATTGGGTTGTTTGTTTGATATTGAGCTGCATGCATGATTTGTATACTTGAGTGATTAATCTCTTGTCAGTTGCTTCATTTGCAAATATTTTTTCCCATTCCGTGGGTTGTCTTTTCATTTTGTTTATGGCTTCATTTGCTGTGCAAAAGCTTTTTAAGTCTAGTTAGGCCCCATTTGTTTGTTTTTGTTTTATTTTCATTACTCTTAGAAGATGGATCAAAAATATCTGCTGTGATTTATGTCAGAGAATGTTCTGCCTGTGTTGTCCCCTAAGAGTTTTATAGTATTTGGTCTTACATTTAGGTCTTTAATCCATTTTGAGTTATTTTTGTGTATGGCATTAGAGAATGTTCTAATTTCATTCTTTTTTAAAAAGCTTTATTTATTTTTGGCTCTGCTAGGTGCTTTGTTGCTCCACGTGGGCTTTCTCTTGTTTCTGTGAGCAGAGGCTACTCTCTAGCTGCATTGAGCGGGCCTCTCGTTGCAGTGGCTTCTGTCTTGTGGAGCACAGGCTCTAGATTGGGAGCTCAGTAGTTGTGCTGCATGGGCTTAGTTGTCCTGCCTTGGACCGTCTGCGGAACCTTCCGGGACTAGGGGCTGAACCTGTGTTCCCTGCATTGGCAGACGGATTCTTAACCACTGGACCATTCGGGAAGTTCTAATTTCATTCTTCTACATGCAGCTGCCTAGTTTTCCCAGAACCACTTATTGAAGAGATTGTCTTTCCTCATTTGTCTATTCTTGCCTGCTTTGTAATAGATATGGTTCCCACAGGTGCATGGTGTACCTGACTTTCTATCCTGTTCTGTCGACCTATATTTAGCTTTGTGGTAGAAAAAGTTATATGACGTCATAAAAGTTGCTCATATACAATATTTCAAAATCTTATCAAAGGTCCAGACCACAGTTTGAGAAACATGTTCTACAGTAGTGATATCAGAAGTAGAAAAGTGATAGTTTCTAAAAAATGGCAGCTTATTTTTTTTTAAATGACACTATACTACAAAGCCTGATTTTATTGACATATTAAGCACAAATTTTAAGGGAAGTGTATGATGTCACTATTGAAATGAATTCTGAAAATCTTATTAATATTCTATTTTCATTCTGGTATAAAAATCAACAACTAAAGTCAAACAGAATCCTAAAGTGAACAGAAAGTAAGGATATAGGTGTAGGACAAAGTAAGATAGTGAGCAATTGCATTAAATAACTATAATAATTTTTTTTAAAAATGTGGACTTTAAAAAAATAGTAAATTAAAATTGATTCATGGATTTTGTGCATTAAGTATATCTGTTTTCTGAAAAGTGCTTAAAGATACAGTATTGGTAAATTATATTTTGTTATGCATTTCTCACCCTTAAATTTTTAGGCAAAGAGAAGATTATTTGATTATACTTTATACATTTTTAGGCAGAATGGCTATGGGTAAAAATACAGAGATGTGGAAATAAAAGAGAAGGTAAGATAAAGATGGTTGATCTTGTGCATCTGGAATTGCTAATCTGTAAACAGCAAACTCCCCTGTATGCACTGTCTTCTTTGGGAACTTGTTTCACCTTTTCCCTTAAACTAAAAGCTAGCTCTCCCCAAAGCTATCATCTCCCAAATAGTATCTGTTTATTTTCTCTCATCACATATCTAAGACATAGAGTTGATGTCCACATAGTGCCCTATTGCCACATCCTGGATCACTTTTACCTTATAGTCTTGTAAAAAAAAAAAAAAGCTATCAACCACAAAACACACCTGTACTTTTGTAGGTCATGCTAGAAATCCCTCCTCATCACACCTTCTTTATCTTTCTGATCCAAAATTACCAGCCTATTCTATCTCACCCACCACCCTTCTGAGCCCCAGCTTCTGTAGATTAATGCTTCTTAAACTTTATGTACATTTCAGTTACCTGGGAGATCTTGTTAGATTCAGATTTTGAGTCAGTAAGGACACCCAGAGACTGCATTTCTCATAACCTCATTATGAACCACTCTCAAGAGTTAGCACTAGAGGAGCTGTTTCTGTTATTGTTTAAACTACAGCAGTAATCCTCACTCCCCTCTTCTGCTTTAGCACTCTTTCCTTCCTTCCTTTATTATTTTCAGCATCTAATCGTCTTAGTGTTTTTCATCTTTTTAACATAGTCAATTTCAATCTTTCTCTCATCTCTTTCTCATCTGCTTAAATATCACCCACTTAAAAAAAACAAACAAAAAGGGGCCTAATTTAACCCTTTGCTCCCCCTAGCTGCCATCCTAGGTCTCTGTCACGGACTTTTTTTTTGAAGAATTGTCGGTGTTTGCTGATATCACTTCATCTCCAATTCAGTTCTGTTCCCCTTCCATCTGATTTGTAGGTCCATTAGCCTACCAACAGTGTTCACTAAAGTCACAAAATTACCCCATGGTAGGAAGCCACAAAGTAGATTTTCAGTTCTTGTCTTATTTGAACCTTTCAACAGCATTCAGTTCTGTGACCCACTCCAACATTTTTCTACTTTGTCCTCCATGACAAGACAGTCTCTTTATTCTCCTGTTAACATTCTGGAAACTCTTTTTGAGACAGGTTTACAGGACCATCATCTTCTATGCAGTTATTAGATATTATAAACTGAAGTTCCTTGGGGTCCTGTCTTCCTTTTCTAGCATATATCCATACCCTACAACCTTTATAATCTCTTGTCACTTAAATGCAGATGACTTCTGAATTTATATCTCCAGCTCATAATCTTTGAATTACAAACCTATGTATCCTGTGGCCTACTTGACACCTTAGATAGCTCAAAGCCACCTCAACTATAAGTGATCCAAGCTAAATTAATAATTTCCCACCATTACATACCATCTTCACATACCCTAATGCATAGTCCAAAAAATGTTGCTCTTGACACATCTTCTTTCAGTGTCATATATCCATCCATTCCATCTTTTAAGACCTCCTTGAATTCTATGGAACCTATTCACTTTTTTCCATCTACATTATCACCTCCACTCTTGTATCAATAATTACCATCTATTGGCTGGGCTACTGCAATGGCTTCCTATGGAATATCATTTCCATTGCATTCTGCTCCTGCCTCTTTTACACCCTGAAGATATGGTGATATTTTGAAGGATAAATTTGATTATTCGTGCCTGTCTCCCCTGCTCATACAACTTGCCAGGCTCCTTCCACTAAAGGGCTGTTGCTTGTACTGTTTCATTGACTTGCCATGTCTTCCCCTCGTTTCTTCTAAGACTTTATCCATTAGACCTCATCTCCACCATCATGATTTTGGGAAAGCTACTTTTGTCTCAATGACTATGTCAAATGTCTCTACTAGGAGACCATACTTAATCATGTGCTTCTCCATTACAATATTCTTTGAGAGTATGGTGGTGGTGGTGGTTTAGTCTCTAAGTTGTGTCCAACTCTTGAGACCCCATGGACTGTAGCCCACCAGGCTCCTCTGTCCATGGGATTTTCCAGGCAAGAATACTGGAGTGGGTTGCCATTTCCTTCTCCAGGGGGTCTTTCCCACCCAGGAATCGAATCCAGGTCTCCTTCATTGCAGGCAGATTCTGTACCGACTAGCTAGGAGGGAAGCACAACATATTTGAGTAGGAATCTCAAATGATAAAGCATTTAAGTTGGGCAATTTTTGTATTATTATTGAATAATAATGTGGCAGAAAATGAATTAGGGATTTGCAATACACAAAATTTAATAGTATTTGTTGGAATATTTAGATGTAAGTTGTAGAAGAGTTGAAGATATTTCATAGGGTTGGTAGGAGAATGGTTGAGTATATAACAGTGAGGTTTCAGCTAAAGAAAACAATTTTCGATTTACTGATGTTCTGAATGTGAGGTAACAAACTCACTAGATGGAAATGGCTTGATGACATTTTGAAATGTAGGAATGGACATGGCATGGTGCAAGATTTCATCTAGACTTCTTAGTCTGATTGCCCTTCTCCCGACAAGCAAAACATACTCCTGTGTTTACTCTTCTGGTTAAGGGCACAGAAGGAGTCAGAAATCTTGGAGGTACTTGAGACTGCTCTCTCTCATTTGTCTATTTCCATATTATCTGCTCTTTTTCCCCTCCATCCCACTGTCACTTCCTTGGACTTTCACCTGGACTGCTTCAACAACTCTACTCTCTCTGCATCCAGTCTTTTTCTCCTGTAATCCAGTTTGCACTGTCATTTAAAACTTCCAAAACATAAAAATGTCACTTGCCTGCTGTGGATCCTTCAAAGGTTTCCACTGACTGCATAATAAAATCTGGACTCTTGATCAGGCTTTATGATTTGACCCTAGATTCCTGGATTTCACTTGCAGCTTCTCTGCAGCTATACCAGACTGCTTATTTTCAAATGCCCCCAGCTGCCTGCCTGCTTGCCTTCCCACCTTCCTGAAATGTGACTGTAGAGTAACAGTTATTCTGATTGGGGAAAAGATACTATACTGTCTTGTACGAAGACAAAAACCAAACTCAAAACAAAAAGACAAGAAAAATGCCTAGCCTTCAGGTTCAACTCAGATGTGGCCTCCTGAAGCCTTCTCCTCTAGGAAGATTTATAGTTCCACAGGTTATCTGCCAGCTCTGTAATGCTTAGCCAAAAGTTAGCTGACTCACTATCTCTTGCAAAGGTGAATTTAAGCTCACTACTTGGCATTTCTTCCCTTGAGGTTGTCTAATTACAAAGAGTTTGGATACACATAATTTGTTGTCACATATCTTTCTGGGCTGGAAATGTGTCCACAAATTCCTCCCCTTGACCTCAAGAAGATGGCTACTGGAGGGTGGGGGGGTCATTACGCCTTACGTCATCACGTGCCGGGAGGGTGGGGCCCTCAAGGGGAATATAGCGAAGGGCGGGGCCAAGTAGGATGGGGCGGGGCTACAAGGGGCGGGGCGGGGCCGGAGAGGGGTTGGGGGCGCTTCTGCTATTCAGCCGGTGCAAGCAGCAGCGGGAGGCATCGCAGGGCGAGTCCACTTGACTCTAGGTTCTGAGAGCGTGACTGAGACCACCGGCTCAGACCAGAAGTAGCGGCATAGCCGAGTGGAAGCTGGTGGCACCCGTAGCGGCGGCCGGAGTCCGAGCTCCGAAGGCGGGAAGCACCCGGGATCGGGGAAGTCCCGGGAGCAGCGCAGCGCGGCGGCGCCTCCCTCACCCAAGGGGCCGCAGCGACGGTCACGGGGCACGCCGCCACAGCGAGCGACCCAGGCCGGGATTTCAAACAGGCAGCCCAGGCTCCTCCTCCATTCGCGCCGCCTCACCTGCGGGCAGCGCGGAGCCGCCTCTGCTGGTAAAGACGGCACCTGCGCCTCCAGTCTCCCGCGTCTCCGCCCCTCGCCCCCCGGCGACAGGCCGGGGCGGCGCACCTGGACGTGCGGGGCTGCAGAAGCCGCGCGGCTTCTGGGGTGCTGTGTCTCCGCCGTCGCCCCGGGAGGGCGCAGGTGGAACAGCCGCAGCTAAGTGGAACCCCGTCCCGGTTGCCGCCGGGTCCCGGGGACAGGGCCGTCCGCGCTCGGGAGGAGCCGCAGCCAGCCAGGCACCATGAACAGCAGCAGCGCTAACATCACCTACGCCAGTCGTAAGCGGCGGAAGCCGGTGCAGAAAACGTGAGTCTTCGGAGCCTGTCCTCTGTGCGGTGGGCGGGGGGGTGGGCGCTCAGGCGCGGGACACTGCCGCACCCCGCCCCCAAATCCCCCAGGCTGGGGGATTAGGTCCCTTCCCTCTGCAGTCTGTGGAATTGAGAACTGGAGGCCGGTCGAGAAACCCAGGCCTTGGATTTTTCCGTGATTAATGATTGCATTTAAAAAATTGTGCCCCGGTTCTCTGCGCCCCCCACCCCTTCTCCAGAGCACCCTTTCACACCTCCAGCCATTTGCAGCGCTGTTCACTGTGCTGTGGTCCTAATTTGTTGACAGCTCTCCTCTGCCCTGTGGGGCTGGTGGATTAGTTAACCTAAACCCATCTTGAAATCCCCTTTCACATTTAATATCCTCCTCTGTTAGGTTAGAGGACGGTCACCATTCTTACTCCTGGTAGGGCGAGATGCTTTAAATAGCTAAACACGTGCTGTGTGCAAGAAAGGGGCTGAGTGCCTCTGAAGGTATTTTTTTGGTTCCCTGAAACTGGCTTTCTGTTATACTCTTATTTATTTATTTGGCAGTAATTTTGTAGCGCTCAGCGTGAACATATCAATAAAATGTATAGAGGTGGTAGCAGCTTTGAGTGAGTGTAGTAGCCAGGATACAGTAGAAGATTTGTATTTTAAGTCATCTTTTGGGGGAGATTTATCACTTTGGAAATGGTTTTAGGGTCTGCAAATGATTTGGAGATGGAATTATTGAAACAGACGTTTTCATTCTGAGCATCATTCTCTTAATTCCCTTTTCCCTCTACAAAGTTTGGTCAATTCTGATAAAGTACAAACTTAGGTTTGTTTGTTTTGGTGGGATATGTGTGTGATTATGGCAAATACTTTAATTTTTTCATAAAAAAAAAAGGAAAAATCCGTGCTTAACAGAGATTTACTTTTGTGAGTTGTCAGTGTTCATGTGTTTATTCCTAATTATTATCCTTGAGTTATTTTACTTCACATTTTTCAAACTTTGATAAACAATTTTAAGAACACTTTAAACGGTTACTCAGAACAAATCAGAAGTGTGCATGTGGTTTAAGACTAAATTTAGGTCACTAATCCAAACCAGAAAAATAGCAGTTTAAGATTAATATTAAAGACCAGTTTAAAGGTTTCAGTATTCTGGGGTTTTAATTTCCTTTTAGAATTTCAGTGATTGCAGTCCTTCAGATCTAGATTTGGCATCAACAGAGGATATTCATCTATAAATAGACTGATTAAAATTTGGAAGACTTATCCTGCAGCGTGGTTGATGTAGGAATACTGTCAAGTCAGCAGTTTTTGTCTTGCAATTCTGTTGACATTGGTTTACAATACTTGTGTTATATAGAATTGTTTCTTATTAAAGATGTGCTTGTCTAATTTGACTTTGTCCTTGATGGTTATTTAAAATTGAAAGGCATCACAGACACCTCTGTGTATTTTAGTTAATACAGTAGTACACTTGACATAATGTGTAATATATATATGTATATCATAGGTTTTAATTTGTATAGTTAGAAAACCTGAGAATTGGTAAGTTATTGCATTTCAGGAAGTATGTTACACAGGACCTAGATGACTTCAATGAAATGCTTTAATTTTTGTATTCGTTTTAAAGTTTAACATTTTGGGCTTCTTGTTAACATTTTATTAAAGATTTTCCCTTTAAATATATTATTGCACATTTTCTTTTTTTAAGGATGTACCTTTCATTATTTGATCTTAGTACTTAAATATGCTTTCTAAGACTTTAATATATTTGTGTTTAATATCTCCTGTAATACAACCAAAGTATTTCCACATTCACCCTTATTTTATTTAGTTAGTAGAGATGTTTATCAGATCTCTACTAAGCATCATGCATGGCTTCTAATCCTACAAACGCCTTAAAATGTCACTGCTCCATAAGAAAAGCCTAGTGCTGACATTTACAGAATCATGGGAAGTTGTTCATAAATTGTTTTTAACTGAATGAAAAATGATCAACTTAAAATGCAGTTAGAGTCCATTTCAGGAATGGAGCCATAAACCCAGTATTTTAATGTTTTTGAAGTTAAATTACTAGTTTATAACTAATAGATACTCTGATATGGTGGCATATTGTCAGAAAAATTCATCATGTTTGAGCTGAAAATGATAGTAAGATATGTTTAACTTTGACCCTGTAAGTGAGCCACTGTATTTTACCTAGAAGAAAATACATTGTAGCATAATCATAGAACTATTAATAAAATGACCATTTAAATACAGAATTCTATAAAATTTTGGAATCAAATGGGTGACATCATTTTAACCTGAAGATCTCCCTGTCTTCGATGGTATTTATTAAGCAAGATAAACTCCCCCTAGTGGTGAAGTCCAACATTCAAAATCATCGTTATTGATAGTACAAAATGATTTTAAATGTGTTCAGTTTAATCCCACTAAAGTGTCTTGTACATAGTAGACACTCAATAAATGTTTCCTTTCTTTTGGGGGGTAATGAAGGGTAGAAAATTAAAGGGCCTGAAGCAGCCCTGAATCCAATCTATGTTCCTAAAGAGATTTTCAAAGATATCTTAGGATTAGGTTCTACTCTGTTTCCTTAAATGTTCCTTAAAATAACCCTGCACCAAAAAAAAAAAAAAAAACAAACCTTAAATTTAAGAAAAAGCAGTGTTTTTACTTAAAGCCTCTTCTTCTTTTATTAGTAGTTTTCTTTGGTGGTAAAAGACCGGTTATTCATTTCTTTAATTACTTTGCATCATGAAGATAGATGAAAAACACAGTCCTGAATTAGAGTCTGGATTCCCGCCCCCCGCCAATGGAAATAACTTTGGATGTGTTTTTGTAGTTTTTAAGCTTTGTTAATACATAAAAAGTTTTAGTGGTACTTCAGTTTACTGTTTCTGCAAAAAATTAGTGCTGAATGTTGGCAAATAATAGGTGTTGAGTAAATAAAATCTACACCTGAAAATGATATCAACAGTAATGTTGATCAAACCAGCTATCATGAAGTGTCAGAATTAGAATAACTTTGGTAACACACTAATAACAGTAATAGAAAAGCAGTGTCTTCCTTGCTGTGTTTATGAAATTGCTGTTCCTTCTGTCTAAACTAAATGAATCTCAGTTATATTGATGCCTACTTAGTTGAATAAAATTTTGCAATGTTCTCTTGAAAATGTTTGATATAAATGTACTATGATACAATTACTTAAGTAGCTTCTAAAAAAAAAAGGTCTTGTTAATTACATACTTATTTCTTCACTGTTGTTTTTGTTTCAAATAGCTTCCTTCAGATAGTTTACACGTAGTGGCTATAGAGGCTCTTACATGTTAGAACTCTGAAATAAATGAGTGAAAGTGATTAGCTATAGGAAACCTATTAAAGGAGAAGGAAATGGCAACCCACTCCTGTATTCTTGCCTAGAGAATCCTGTGGACAGAGACGCCTGGTGGGCTGCTGTCCATAGGGTCGCACAGAGTTGGACACTACTGAAGGGACTTAGCATGCATGCAGGCATTGGAGAAGGAAATGGCAACCCACTCCAGTGTTCTTGCCTGGAGAATCCCAGGGACAGAGGAGCCCAGTGGGCTGACGTCTGTGGGGTCACACAGAGTCGGACACGACTGAAGCGACTTAGCAGCAGCAGCAGCAACAACAACAACCTATTCAAAATAAATGATGAAAAGAGGAAACAGTGAGATATAGATGGAAAAACACTAGTTCTAAACTAAAAGGTGCAGTCTGGTTTCCTTGCTTTGGTTGCTTTGGGCAAGTGATTGATCAATAAGGCAGAGCAGTCCATACCTACACTGCCGCTCTCACAGCTAAAATTAGCAGGAGAAAAGTGTTATATAGTCTGTAAAGGCTGCTAATGATAGAGATGAAACAGAAACTCTTAAATTTCATTCTTAAGTACTTTTAGCCTACACTGTCACAGAATAACCATTTCTCCTGTGAAACAGTAAGAGGCAGTCTACGAATATGTTCTCAATTGTGGGTGATGACATGTGGTACTCCACTAGTGAAAAACTTAACATGCTGCTGCTGCTGCTGCTGCTAAGTCACTTCAGTCATGTCCGACTTCACGTGACCCCATAGATGTCAGCCCACCAGGCTCTCCTGCCCCTGGGATTCTCCAGGCAAGAAAACTGGAGTGGGTTGCCATTTCCTTCTCCAGTGCATGAAAGCGAAAAAGTGAAAGTGAAGTCGCTCAGTCGTGTCCGACTCTTAGTGACCCCATGGACTGCAGCCCACCAGGCTCCTCCATCCATGGGATTTTCCAGGCAAGAGTACTGGAGTGGGGTGCCATTGCCTTCTCTGAAAACTTAACATAGTACTTGCTTATTGATGCATATAATTAAGACAGTTACTTAGAAATTAATACCATGCAAATCTTTGAAACCAGTACCTTTCTGTTTCTATGCTTCTTTTAAAATTGATTTTTTTGCATACTGGTTTAATGTAACAAAAAACTACTCTTTGTTAGTGTTTACTGTGACACAGGCATGCACAGTGTTCTGCAGACATCATTTTATTTCATTTTCATAGTAGTACTATGAAAAGTTTTTATTATTATTTCAGTTTCCTCTATAGGGACCTAAGGTTCAGATTCAGAGTTGTTAGGTAGTAAATGAAAGGCTGAGTTTGAATATCAGATTCCAGGTCTTTTGACTCCAAAGCTTGTGTTTGTTCCAACTTCACAATACTGTCCAGGTGAATATGTTCAGTGGTGCGTATGGTACACCCATATATGGAGATTTCCTTATAATGCTCACTGTTTTTTCTCAAATAGTGTTCTGAAATAAATTATTCAGCATTGCCCCTACCTGATGGTGTGCTTGTTTCACTCCATATGTACATGCCTGCCCTGCCTTCTTAGGTTCCCTTCCTTCTATTTTCATTGAGGCACTACCAGTCTCACCTCCTGCAAAACACTGTTTTCAGTGGCAGCAGAGTAGTCCCTTCTGCTAATGTTCTGTAATTTATTTTGAGGCAGAAATTTTTTCTTTCCAATCTTTAAATACTTCAAGTAGTACTTCAAAGAATATCCTTGAGTTTTGTGAATTTCTGTATGAATTTTTAGTTCATTCCTTTGGGGAAAATTCCTGTACGTGGAAATTTAGGGTACAAAGATACGATGTAATTTTAAGGTTGAGCTGGATATTATGCTCTGAAACATACTGTCAGTTTACCAAAAAAATTATATACCTATTGGTAGTCTGTAGGAGAGCCTATATCCTTGCATTTTTGCTTTACAAATATTAATTGTCAACTTCACAGGCAAAAAAGATGGGGTGGGCAATTGAACTTCTATGTTGAGATTGTATGTGTGGAGTAATAGTATGTTGGCAGATTTTTCTATTAGAGATGTCCTTTACATACTAGTTTTCTTTGTCTTATGTTTTTCAGTTTGCTCTTTTACCTTATTTTTAATGAAATACTATTTTGAAAAGTATTCATTTTAAACAACACATGTACATTAAGAGATCAAAAATACATATATAATGTTAAGTTTGGCATACTAAGCATTATCTGATGATCTTTTATTGTGATGGTTATGGTTATCAATGCTATTTAATCTCTTCTTCATCCTCCCAATATAGTTTTATCACAATTTGGGGTTCAATTCACTTGCAGTGTTTCATGATTTTTTAAACCATATATATTGTTTACTGCTGAGTTAAGTGATACACTCTGATTACATTTTCCTTTCTGTTCTCCATTGTCATCGATTTCATTGTTTACCTATTTTTCATCTTCATATTGTTTATATCTGTGTTTACATCTGGGTTTAGCTATGTCTTTGCTTTATCTAAGACAGATTTTGTGTTTTTGTCTCTGATTTCCTTGTTTGGCATGGTTTTCTGGAAGAGAAGGATAGTTGGAGAAAGCCATGTACTCAGCCATCATGGAACTGGAAGCGATTTACGTATCTCTTAAGACCTGATTGAGAAGCCACATCTCCATGAAACCTTCCCCCTTTATTCTACCTGTAGCCAAATCTTACCTTCCTTAACTCTCCAGCATAACTTTTAAGGCACCTACATTATTGAGCAATACATTATGTTTGATTTATCTTTGTAGCAACTAGAGCTTCCTAGTACCATGCACATAGTAGATATCTGAGACTATTTATTAATTTAACAATTGCCCACCACTTAAAATTTTTCATGTTTTAGTGCTTTACATATGGTAGATGTATTCTATATGAGTTTCAAAGAAAATACATAGAAAAAAGTGCATATTCAAAACAGAAGAGGCTAAAGGGATCATCCTTAATTTTTTTTTTTTTTTCTTCTTTTAGGTTTTGGAAGTAACAGTGGTTTGCAGGGCGTATGTCATGTTCTGGCTTTCATTGTGAAAGTTTTGTGCTAAAGATTACCTGCTGTTTGTACCTTATCACTGCTCCTTAAGCACAGCAGAAGCAGGAAAGGGAAGAAGCCATCATAGCTATAGAGTGGGAACAGGAGAGTAACTGAGAAATTCAGACTCCTTACAAGTAACCGCCAGTCAGAATGCTCAGAAGTTTTTATAGACCTTTTTTGCCTCACATAGAGAAGTAGATGTCCAGCTGTATTGAGATTAATGTGAAATCTGACTTTATTCACGTCATAGATTCCCCTCTCCAGTATCACATTAGGCATATAATTTATGATGGTAAATATTCAGCATTTAGAGATAAATAAGGATGCACTGAAGCCATAGGAAGGAAATGAAGAATGAATGTGTTTGGAGCTGGGCTTAATGGGATATGGTAGAGAGATTTATCGAGAAATACTTCAATATCCTAGCTGTTGGAATGAGAGTCATACCGTTGTAGATGCAGAGAAGGGGTGCTCAGAGTTCTGAAAAACATGAACTTGAGGACATGCAGGTACAGAGACTGGAAATAAACAAGTTATTGGTAAGTAGCTTGAAGCAGTGAGAGTAGATTAAATCATCCACAGGAAAAAAAGCTGATAGAGCAGACTGAATCCTGTGATAGGTAATCTCCGTTAGAAAATGTCACCTTAATCTCATAGGATTACTGAAACAGTCTTTGCATGTCATTTTGAGGTTTTATGGTAAATGTCACATAAAAATATGAACATCTACGATTACAGTACTTTATTGTTAAACTGGCTCCTTATGTTTTTTAACTCTGTTTCAAATACTGAGCACAAATTATGAGCCTAGGAGACAGTTTAGCTCGGGATATTAAAAAGGCTTTACAAGGAGCATGCTGGCTGGCATTGGACATACCATTGGGCCTGTTACACCAGTACTTATGGCATGCACAACTTCTAAAGCAAAGCGTGGCATGCAGTCAGCTGAAGGCTTGCTTTCACAACAGTTTTGGTTTACAGGTTGGGACAAGATTTTTGTGATTAAGGCTTAAAAAAATAATAATAAATTGACTCCTTTACATGATCAGCATCTACCGTCTCTCAGAAGATGTCTGAATTAAAAATATCTCAAATCCAATCTTTTGGAGACATTTATTTATATTTCAAATGTTAGCCATTTGTTTAAATAGATGGTTGGCAGTATGTTTTGGCATAGGTTTGAAGAGAATACAGAAGTAATACTTGCATAACTCAAGTCAATTGTGATTGATGTAGAATTACTCTCTCCTTTTACTGTTTGGTGCATCTTAAATAGGTCTGGATAAGGGTGAAGTATTTTCACAAAATAGTTGTGACTATTTCTCACAAAATCAGTGAAAAGGTTTGTCAGATCTATTCCTTCAGCTTTAACAATAGTGGATCTGAAATGCCAAGTCCAGTAGGTACTTCTCAGCCCTGGCTTTCCTTAGTAACTGTGTGCATTTGACTTTGTTCTGTGACCTGCAAAATATTCTACCCTGGTTCTTTTCCTGTCTGCCTTATTGATTCTTCTCGGTCCTCTTTTTGCCCACTGCCCTTCCTCAATTTTATATCTAAATGTTGACATCACTGAGGTCTATCCTTGAGTATCTTCTCTCTGTTTGGCATACCTTCCATTAGAAAATGTAGTTGTTATCCTGAGCTCCAAATCCCAGTCATTTGTGACCTCTCCTCACCAATTTTTTTTTCCCCGTTACTCCCTATACCTAGGAAGTCAGCAAGTCAGTTTGGTTGAGTGACCATTTGAGTCTGGCTACGTATAAGCTTTGTGGTGGATTCAAAGTACTGTTAAAAATTCTCAAGCCAGGCCATCCTTACTACCCCACAGTCACTCCTTTTGGTCAGGCTCCAGTAGCTTCCTTTCTGGACTCTTCTGATCAGCAGCCATCAATTGAGAGTCCTCTTTGTGTCAAGTACTATGCTAGGCATTGGAGGTATAAATGATGAAGTTTACATCGTAATAAGAGTAACACATAAGTATATGCAATATAGGTTGAATAACACTTAGGCAATTTGATCTTCTGCTAAATATTCCAGTATGTGCATAATAATACATTAGTACTGTGGACAGTTTGCGGTACATAAAGAAATAGTCTCTGCTAGTGCAGACCTGACTTCTGCAAAGAGCCAGTACTAGACTCTAGGCAGCAATATCACGTGTAGAAGCACCGCTGAACCTCTTTCTCCAACTGTTTAGTTATTTCTCTCTGTGTCTTAGCAGCTTGTCTTGCTTCAGTGTTTGTGTTACTGTCTTCTCCCCAGTGTTTTATAATCATTACTGGAAAGCTCCCAAGAGCACACAACTGGATTTTATTTTCAGTTGTGGGAAATGGTATCAGCCCAGAATACTCCCTCGTGGAATGGCTGTTGAAGGCACTTGCATAAGATGCACATGGTACCTAGTTGGATGGGAGGAATCCAATAGGAGTGGGTCGGGGAAGACAACAAACACAATCTAATTGAGCAGCACTTTGAAGCTGCTGTGACAGAACACGAGGATACTGGGGAGTAACGTGTATGAGAACATCAGAGTACATATTGGTGACTTGAGTCCTGTCTTTGCTCTGGAGAATAACAGGCAAGGAAGGTTTTGCCTGGGGGATCAGAGACCAGAGGAAGAGCTCAGGGCCATAGAGAGATCAAGAGGGGGTTTCATTTGTTAGGTTAAGGAATGTGGACTGTGCAGAGCTGCTGAGTGGTTTGGATCAGAGGAGTGACAGATTTATGTTTGAGAAAAGAGAACTGGCTGTGCTGTGATCTGCCCTGCATCCCATCCCCTCCATCACCAGAGTCAGGGCAGCCCAAGACTGGTCATGCAAACCCCAGCTGAGAGCTGAAGCTGACTTCCCAATACCAAGGGCCAACTTTGTACCATTTCTGTGGGGAAACCTGCTGTTTCCTATTTCAAGAACTTTTTTTTCATCAGATGCCCACATGGCTCCCTCCTTCACTGTATCCTTGTCTGTGTTAAACCATAGATAGCATCAAGAGACCTTCCTTGCTGATCAAACCAGCACCACATCACTCCTTACTTCCTTATCTTGCTTTATTTTTCTGCTCAACACTCACCAGCCTGGGAAGTTATATGGTTATTTGTTTCTTTCTTCATTTGTGTGTTTCTGGATCCTCCCATCGAAACCTAAGATTCAGGAGAACAGGGGCTTTGTTCCCTGCTCAGTGTTCTGGGTGTGGCATGTGGTGGGTGGTCAATATTTGTTGAAGGGAGTTGGCCCTAACCCGCTTCCCCGTCTCTCTTTTGCACTCTGCGCTTCTCAGATAGTTCCTCTCACTGTTCACCGTTTCTCACTTGTGCCTCCTCCTGAAATCCTGTTCACTTTTCAAGGTTCAGCTCATAGATCACCTTTTGTATAAAAATCCTTTTTCAAGCAGTTGCTCACTGTCCTCAGCTCCTGTAACACTCTTTCAGTATAGAGGAGAAGAATGTTTTCTGGGACTGCCCAGGACATAATAGGTGCAAACAAATATTTAACAGGTGATTGGTTGGTAGAGAATTATTCAATGGGGTGGACATGCATTATAAGTAAAAGTTGAAATTCAGTTGATTAATTGGAGAAATGCAGTAACTAGATGTGACTTGAGTTTCATTTTACTACATGTGATTAGGGAAAATAGAAAGATAGTCTCCAGTTTTGACTAGGTATGGAGTTATGCACAAAGTCTGGAGGAAAGTATTTAGGACTTATTTTGTATCTATGCCACTTTACCAATTTCATACTCTTATTTTTTGTAGGAATGGCATGAACTATAACAGAAACAAAAAGAAATAGACAAGTTCTGAAGAAATTGCCCATTAGGCACAATGTAAAAAATACGCTGAATTTTCCTGTTGCTTTCTATCATATTCTTGCATGAAGTATTACTTCTTTAAAAAACTATTACTTCTTCATGTTATTTCATGTAACATTGAAAGCATGCTATCTAGAAATGTTTTGATTGAATCAAATTAATAGCATTATACTCAAGCCAATTTATACTTTTTAAAATACTGTAATTTGAATTATCAAAAATACTTGTCTTCTCCAGTAAAACTGGAGAAAGAAGTCTTCATCTTAAGAATGCTCTTAATATTCTTTATTTTTTCTGGCAAATGGAAAGGGCCAGAGACATGATCTAAAAATGACTTTGTTTTTTAAATATCTTCTCTATATTTTAACATTGGGTATCTGATGATCGAAGATCATGGCATCTGGTCCCATCACTACATGGGAAATAGATGGAGAAACAGTGGAAACAGTGTCAGAATTTATTTTTCTGGGCTCCAAAATCACTGCAGATGGTGACTGTAGCCATGAAATTAAAAGACGCTTACTCCTTGGAAGGAAAGTTATGACCAACCTAGATAGCATATTCAAAAGCAGAGACATTACTTTACCAACAAAGGTTCGCCTAGTCAAGGCTATGGTCTTTCCTGTGGTCATGTATGGATGTGAGAGCTGGACTGTGAAGAAGGCTGAGCACCGAAGAATTGATGCTTTTGAACTGTGGTGTTGGAGAAGACTCTTGAGAGTCCCTTGGACTGCAAGAAGATCCAACCAGTCCATTCTGAAGGAGATCAATCCTGGAATTTCTTTGGAAGGAATGATGCTCAAGCTGAAACTCCAGTATTTTGGCCACCTCATGCGAAGAGTTGACTCATTGGAGAAGACTCTGATGCTGGGGGGATTGAGGGCAGGAGGAGAAGGGGACGACAGAGGATGAGATGGCTGGATGGCATCACTGACTTGATGGGTGCGAGTCTGGGTGACCTCCAGGAGCTGGTGATGGACAGGGAGGCCTGGCGTGCTGCAGTTCATGGGGTCGCAAAGAGTCGGACACGACTGAACGACTGATCTGATCTGATGATCTGTAAATTCACTTTTATGGATTTCTGCTATGAAATCCTGGGTAAGGCCTTTGTGTGAAGTTCAGTTTCTCATTTCTCAACTCAAGTTCTACCCCTACCCATCAGTATCTTTTCTTTCAGATGAAAATCATGCTAAATGTTGGAATTTCATTGGCTTTTCTAATTGAGACACAAATTATGTCATAAAGATAAAATTTGCCAGTAATTGCGGGTAAGCAGTTACCCTCTAATATTTGTCGGTCAACAAATACTAATAGCTGAGGTCAAATTTTTCCTGCCTTAATATTGGAGGACCCCATTAGATGGCTGGAGGATCCTGTGGAGATGCAGGAATGGCTTTGAGAAGTTCTCACTGTCAGGATGAAAAGTGTTTAATACAGGAAGCTGAGGGTGATGAAGAAACAGCTTTTTATTTAAGGTCATTTCTGTTTATCTACAACCTAAATGATGCCAAGATGATTCTTGTGAAAGATAGCAAAGGAGGCATAATTTTACATAACTTATGGAGATTTCTTTCTTCCCCCTAGCAATGGCTGTGTTTGAGGGAGAAAAAAAGCCTAGTAGATTTGTTAATTGGGAACCATGTACCACAGATGTATGAGGTGTGGAAGAGGTACTTTGCGATTTCCTGTCATGGGTTCATAGTTTTTAATAAAACATTACAGAAAAGTTTACCTATTATTTTGATTTTTCTTAATTAAGATGTGAAAGAAGCATTTTGGAAAAATTTATAAAAACTTGCAGTAGGTTTTAGATGTTTTGTTAGAAAAATAGTTGAGATGTTATAATGTGATAAAAATGTTTGTTCTCTAGATTGTCATGTATTTTACGGAACTCTGTTTGTTTTTCAGTGTCAAGCCAGTCCCAGCTGAAGGAATCAAATCGAATCCTTCAAAGAGGCATAGAGACCGACTTAATACAGAACTGGACCGTCTGGCCAGCCTGCTGCCTTTCCCACCAGATGTTATTAACAAGCTGGACAAACTTTCCGTTCTTAGGCTCAGTGTCAGTTATCTCAGAGCCAAGAGCTTCTTTGATGGTAAGACAGAAGGGTTTAATTTTTCTATAATCGCTTACCAAGTATTTATGTTGCTTATGGCTGTTACCGCTTCTGTGTTAAAAACTGAAAAAATTAGCCTTATGAGAAAAAGTTTTGTTTATTGCTGTTGAATAAAACTTAGGTAGCAAAGCCTAATTTTTAATATTTCTCAAAATCAGTTTTCCCAATTTCTTCATCAAACAGATGCTGCCACTTAAAGGATACGTATGTCATTCTTTGAAAATTATAACACATGTTAAGTATGACACTTTCCGGTTCTTCTCCTTCCAACTCAAATTTTTAAAGTCTTTTTTTAATGGAAAAAATGAGACATATTAACTACTATGATATATTTTTGCTGGGTTTCCTTCACTGTGTTTCACAGATATATTGTTTCGTTTGTCCTTTGAAAGTTACGTGTAGTTCTGCTGCTTTATAATTAACTATATGTTTACTCCAGGAAAATGTATTTAAAATATCTTCTTCCACTGGGAAGAGCATTTCGTTATCGGAGGAAGTGGACTTGGCTTTCAGTCTCCAGTGTGCCACTGACAACTATTTTACTTTAATCTTTTGGCTACGTTTGACTCAGCTGGAAGCAAGGGATTTGAACTAGGTGATCTTGTTAATCATACAGTCTATCATAGTCATAAAGTATTCTAAATGGAAGTTTTGGTTTGAAAATAATGTTTCAGTGTGTCTCTTCATGCAAAACAATTCCTCGATTTCTCTTTTGTCTGTCTTCTCTTTTTCTGTTTATGTCAGAGTTTTTAGAAACTGTTCAGTCTTTTAAATGTATCTTGCCATTTGACCAACAGCAATAGAGAATTAATGATAAAATCTCAACGACTTATGTCAGTGCTTCTTAACCTTTAACATGCTCACAATCACATAGGGACCTTGATAAGATGAAGATGCCTATTCTGTAGGTTTCGCTGTCGTCAGAGATTTTGCACTTCTTACAGACGGTCAGATGATGCTAACAGTGCTGCCCTTGACACAGTTACAGATGCTTGAATTTGCAGTTTGTGTGCAGAATATCGCAAGACAGTTATTTCCCTTTAGGTTTGTGTTTAGATGGTTTGCTGTGTTTAGTCTGAGCATCTTTTTTATTTATAGGTTTGTTTGCCTGCCATATGTTGTTTATTTTGGGTTAAAAAACTATATAGTTCAGTCATTGTGAATCTGAGTGGTGTACACTGATTTCAGGATGATAATTTCAAGGAGGATTATATATTTAAAGGTTCATAGTAGATACTTAACATTTTCTCTGTTCTGTATAAAAAGTCTTTGAATTTTCCAGATCCTTCATCTTTGGGGTGAGTTATGAGATACTGAGTGGTGTGTGTGTGTATCAGCTGTACAGTCATTTTGTGACAGGAGCTAGAAACTAACTTTCCAGATTCCCTCTGTTATTTTTGCAGACCACATCTCAGTTACTTCTGTCTTCTGGGAACCATATATATAGCAAAATCCTGAGGACTTTTCCCTCGGTCTGTGATTCTCAAACTATTAGTCCCCAGATGGTCAGCTCTAGTTGTCTTCTGGGCATTTCTAACAGATCTTGAGCCTTTCTGAGCACATTGGAGTCAAATACTCTGGTGTGGTGGCAAGTTTGGGAGCCCCTGTTGTCGACTGTAACCTCAAGGGCACTCCCAGCTTCTTGGGATGCAGTCCTGACCTTCAGCATCTCTTCACACGCGGTGCTGTCAGACGTGTGATGGGGCTTCTGTGACATGTACGATGTGGTCTCTGCCCTTAGAGAGTTTATAGTCTAGAAACGAGGCATTATTCCTTCACTCTGATAAAGATGTACTGACATGATCATTTTGCCTTTTTGTTTCCTGCTCCTGTCTCATGGGAAATCAGCTTATATGTTAAAAAGAGGGGGGAAAAATGTGTAGGATTTTCCTGTTTAGAAACAGTGGGGCAGAAATGAAGCTACTTAGAGGAAAAGCCAGCCAGTGTGCCATTTAAGTACTAATATATTAATACATACTACTTTTGAGGTTGTCTTTCTCTGTCCGTGTGTATATGTGTTTATGCTTCAGATCAGATCAGATCAGATCAGTCGCTCAGTCGTGTCCGACTCTCTGCGACCCCATGAACCGCAGCACGCCAGGCCTCCCTGTCCATCACCAACTCCCGAAGGTCACTCAGACTCACGTCCATCGAGTCAGTGATGCCATCCAGCCATCTCATCCTCTGTCGTCCCCTTCTCCTCCTGCCCTCAATCCCTCCCAGCATCAGAGTCTTCTCCAATGAGTCAACTCTTCGCATGAGGTGGCCAAAATATTGGAGTTTCAGCCTTAGCATCATTCCTTCCAAAGAAATTCCAGGATTGATCTCCTTCAGAATGGACTGGTTGGATCTTCTTGCAGTCCAAGGGACTCTCAAGAGTCTTCTCCAACACCACAGTTCAAAAGCATCAATTCTTCGGCGCTCAGCCTTCCTCACAGTCCAACTCTCACATCCATACATGACCACAGGAAAGACCATAGCCTTGACTAGGCGAACCTTTGTTGGTAAAGTAATGTCTCTGCTTTTGAATATGCTATCTAGGTTGGTCATAACTTTCCTTCCAAGGAGCAAGCGTCTTTTAATTTCATGGCTGCAGTCACCATCTGCAGTGATTTTGGAGCCCAGAAAAACAAAGTCTGACACTGTTTCCACTGTTTCCCCATCTATTTCCCATGCAGTGATGGGACCAGATGCCATGATCTTCGTTTTCTGAATGTTGAGCTTTAAGCCAACCTTTTCACTCTCCACTTTCACTTTCATCAAGAGGCTTTTTAGCCCCTCCTCACTTTCTGCCATAAGGGTGGTGTCATCTGCATATCTGAGGTTATTGATATTTCTCCCGGCAATCTTGATTCCAACTTGTGTTTCTTCCAGTCCAGCATTTCTCATGATGTACTCTGCATATAAGTTAAATAAACATGGTGACAATATGCAGCCTTGACGTACTCCTTTTCCTATTTGGAACCAGTCTGTTGTTCCATGACCAGTTCTAACTGTTGCTTCCTGACCTGCATACAGATTTCTTAAGAGGCAGATCAGGTGGTCTGGTATTCCCATCTCTTTCAGAATTTTCCATAGTTTATTGTGATCCACACAGTCAAAGGCTTTGGCATAGTCAATAAAGCAGAAATAGATGTTTTTCTGGAACTCTCTTGCTTTTTCCATGATCCAGCGGATGTTGGCAATTTGATCTCTGGTTCCTCTGCCTTTTCTAAAACCAGCTTGAACATCAGGAAGTTCACGGTTCACATATTGCTGAAGCCTGGCTTGGAGAATTTTGAGCATTACTTTACTAGCGTGTGAGATGAGTGCAATTGTGCGGTAGTTTGAGCACCACATATACATATACACATTAATATATGCATATTTAATTAAAAACTATATATACATATTTTTTCATGATTGGATGTGTATCCTGTTCAATCCCCCAAGTAAAAGCATTTCCAAAATCTTCCTTATAAAGAATGTCGTAGTTTAGCAAGGCTCATTATGGAATTGTTACTTACTAAAAAGGGTTTTCTGGGCTCTTCACTAATGAGTTTATGTTTTATTCTGGCTCACTATGTTTGACAGTAGGCTCTTATTACCCTCTTAGCGTAATTCCTTCATCAATCAAAGTATCTTTCATTTGAAGTCCTTTGAATTACTGTTTTTTATACTTAAGTGTGCCTCAGCATAACTTGGAAAGCTTGTTAAATGCACATTCTAGGATGTGACCTTTCTTTTGCTGATTCTGAGTAGGTTTATCCAGAACCCAGGAATCTGTATTTTAATAAGCAATCTAGATAAGTTTAGGACAATGAGTTAATCTGATTTTATGCCCTGTGTTACTTAAATATTTTTTTTTTTTTTTGCCTTTAGAAAGATAAACCCAGATGTAGACAGTTTTAGAAAGACTTGTGTATGTTTGCTTGAGGCTCAGTGGAATGTGTACTCTAAGCAGTTATTGTGGGATTGTTCAATACAGGAACAGAGTTAGGTGGAAGGTGAGCAAAATAATCAGTGAAAAATCCCAAAGTCTGCCCCCACCAGCGGTCTAGGAAGGCAATACAGTTTTGAAAGCACACAGAGAATAAAAATTTCAGGTGATTGTTATGACCTAAACAGATACTAAGTGCAAACAGGGAAACGTGGAGCATGAGGACAGTGATTAGGATTTCTGTGTGTGGTGAAAACCACTCTCCCACTGTTAGGGAAAGAGTAGAGCGGAGGGAAGCTCTAAGTGAATAACAGGATGCAAACAGGGGGTGTGCTGATTCCTGCGGAAAGAACAATATAAACGAGTAATCATACAATCTTGTTAGAAAGGAAACTCAAGTTCTACTGTAACAATAGATATTTTTCCAAGAAAATACATCTATTTATTGCAAGTTTAAATAATCCAACTTGGATGGGATCGTCTTAAACTGTGAAGCCATGACTCTATTTCTATGACTGTCTGAAAAGCAGCACTTAAGTTTCAAGTACAACATTAATCTTGATCCATTTTTAATTAATCAGAACATTCTAAACTATAACTTTAGAGTACTTGAACAAAACTCAGTCATATGGTAAAGTTAGAGGGTGTTTCTGTACCATTATGAAACTAAAATGGTTTTTAAATACATTTTGTAATTCAAGATTGTGCTTTATTTATTCTAAATACTGTGCACTGTGCTAAATTCAGGAAGAAGACTAAAAGGGGGAAAAGGCTTTTTCTGCCCTCTAATAGCTCAAGATCGAGTGTCTTATAAACTGTGACAAATACAGTATGTGAAATCCTTTAAAAATGTGCACATGAAATGTTCATAATGCAACAGGGAATATTTTCAAGGGAGGGAAAGGATTAAAAGCTTGTTAGTAGTTTTGGTTTCAACTAAGGAAATAATGGAGGAAGTCTTTGAATGTTTAATCCTTGAAAACTCTTGAACTACAGGTATTATAGATAGTAAAGCCCAGAGAATTTTCAGTTTGTAATTTCTACTTATTTTATAGATGAAGTAATCATTACAGCATTTTCATAATACAATACCTTATGGTTTTTTTGGTGCATTTAAACATGCCACATATTGCCTATTATTTTCACTAGAATAGAAGCTCCTCGAGAATATTGTGTTTATTGTTAGACCTTAAACACTTAGGACAGTGGCTGCCCCGGAGTGGGCACTCAGAAAGCCTATTTAACATATCTGAAAAACAATGGAAAATTCATGTTGAAATTCTGAATTATATACTTTATATGAAATGTGTCTCTGGGGCTTGGTTTATGATGTTAATGTTTTGCAGTTTCCAGATAATCTCTCTGTGGATAGCCACTTACAATGATTATGATTGGTTCTACCAATTACTTTATTTTCTTATTTCAGAATCTACAGATGCAGGGAATGTTTGTTTTAAGGAGCTAGAGCAGTAAGAGGTTTTGACATGGTCTTTCTTTTACCAGTTGGCTGAATCATACAGTGAGGCATGTGGGAGTACCGAAGGACCTAGTCTGCTTTGAATTCGCTTCTCACCGCCCTTTCGCAGGGCTGTTCCTGCAGCCCCTTGCTTCTCTGCCTTCACCTTGTGTTTATTATCTTGCTCCTGGGCCAGGATCGTTTTCTTCCCTGTTGGCTATCCCTGCTGCATTTCGCAGTAGTCTGCCAGTCTAGGTTAAGTTTTGTCAGCGCTGATGGGATGTACAAATAGGACTCTGAACTTAAAAGGAAAAAGCACTCTCTTTGTACATTCGATAGATGAAAAATCCCAGAGTATAGTGACGTTTTAATTTCTGCACCATGGACACATTTAGACATGTTTAAGGATTAACAACCACATATTAATACTAGATTAATTGGAATTGTAAGTGTTTTAAGTTCTGTTCCGTTTCCTCAGCAGCATTGCTCTTCTGTGTTACCTTCCTTTCTTCCCAGCTTCACGGTTGAAAGGCTTTTCTAAATTATGTATCTGTGAAGTAGTTCTGTAGAGTCTTCTCTATTTTTAGAAAACAGATTTTAAAAATTCCAAATTGCTGTTTTCTGATGTTAGTAATTAAATAGGAACATAGGAAAGTGCAGTTTTTGCTGCTTGATAGATTAAATCCAAGAGAAGCAAGCCTCAGGACAGAAAATGACCAAGTGGACCTGCGACCTGGCAAGTCAGTATGAAACCCTAAAATCTTTAACACCATGGTCATACTTTTCTATCAGATTTCAGATGTTAAAATTAAACTGTCCTTTTCTAATTTTTTTTTAAAGTAGAAAATATAAGGAAGACCTATGTCACAAACGAGTTTTAAACTCACCTATCATGTTACCTCTGAGATGGAAAATATTTAGAATAAAATTTAAATAACTTAAGGACTGTGATCAATAGTAGTTTATTAAGAGAGACTTAGATTTGGGGGGTTGCATGTAACCTAGTCTTTGAAATTGGTTGACTTGAAGGAAAAGGGTTGTTTCCTTCTTCATTGTATCTCTTAAAGCCAGGATCAAACAGTGGACGTTGTACTTGTTAGCCAGTCTGAATCAGTATGGTAATGCTTTATTCTTAGTAAGAGTAACTTCAACTTGTGAACAGTGTTGAATTAGATTTCATTATCATTTTAAAAAATATTCATCATCATGTAAGTATCATTTACATTATTCTACTTTTTGACAACCCTCCCCCAAATTAATGAGAATGACTAATCCACTTCTGTGTTGAAACAAAATATCTATAATGAAGTTAAAAAAGGGCAGGAAAGTTTTCTTTCTTTGAGACAAAAGTAAGCGTCCAGGGCATGTAGAATTGTTCATTCTATAAAATATCCATAGTACTTGTTGTTCTTTTAAATATAGTCTTTAACTGTGAAATCTTACCCATGAGTTACTCTACATGACATCTTTACAATGAAGATGTACAGATTTAATTTGTGGAAAGGAAAACTCAGAAACAGGAAAAAGGTGATTGTGTCTAGAGGTGAGTTTGCGGATCTGAGTTTGTAATTTCAAAGTTCTGCATTTGCAGCTGTCACAGGGGACAGTTTTCTGGTTATTTGTAAAACTAGATGGGGCTTCCCAGGTAGCACTAGTGGTAAAGAACCCACTTACCAGTGCAGGAGATGCAAGAGATGTAGGTTCAATCCCTGGGTCAGGAAGATTCCTGAAGGAGGGACTGGTTACCCACTCCCATATTCTTGCCTGGAGAATCCCATGGACAGAGGAGACTGGTGGGCTACAGTCCATAGGGTCACAAAGCGAAAGCGACATAACTGAAGCGACTTAGTACACACAACACAGAAAGCTGGGTAACATAGGGGCAATGAGTCATGAATTACTGTACGTGCTTAAATAATCACTGTCTTATAAGGCATAAACATTTTATACATTGGAGTATTTTAAATTCATAGAGTCTAAAAATGCCGTGAGAAGAGAGGATGAGAAGCATTAACTTCTGTTATCTAAGATGTATACAGCCTCAGTGTTTACCATGGATCTTGGTAGACTGTTTTAAATTAGAAATTATATGTGCTTTTTTCTTGGTCTTCCTTTTGTAGATTTTTAATAATTCATTTCTAGTTCATTAGGTTTTCAAAAAAGAGTATTGTGTTTATTCATCTTTAGCTTGTGTGTTTCTCTCAATTTCAGAACATTATCTTGAAAAGTATATATATATTTGAAGTACATATTTGAAGAATGAACTTGAACAAGCAGTAAAAACCAACTAAGTAATAGAGCCTTTTTAAGGGTTGATACAAAAATTTAAGGCATTTGTATATGTGTTTTTTACATTCACTGAATTTGTATGCTAACTCTATTTCCTTCTTTTAAAAAAATACTGTAGGCCAAGTAATTCACAAAACTTCCAGTATTATACATAGCAACTGTAATTTCTTAATTCTAGAAATGTCCTAAAAATCAACACATTTGAAATCATCCAGTAGTGTTTCGTTAAAGATGGTAATTTATGTGTTTTTTTCCCAGAACCTGAAAACATGAAACTCTATAAACTCATAAAATTTAGAGATTCTTTTAAATTTTAATTTATGGACTTAATATAATCAGATCCATGCAGATGGAAACATGGATACATGAAAAGAATGGTAGGACTATCTTATTGAGTCAAGGTGTAGTACATTCAAGTCCTGGCTCTTATATTTAATAATATGACCTATATGGGTCAGGAATTTAATGTCTCTTTTCCACATATAGTCTAATTTACAGCAAAAGAGGCATTAAATTCTATGGGTGGTGGCTTAGTTGCTAAGTCATGTTCAAGTCTTATGACCCTATGGACTGCAGGCTGCCAGGCTCCTCTGTCCATGAAATTTTCCGGCAAGAATAGTGAAGCAGGCTGCCATTTCTTTCTCCCCGGGATCTTCCCAACCCAAGGATCAAACCCAAGTCTCCTGCATTGCTGACAGATTCTTGACTTACTGAGCCACCAGGAAAACCCTTAAATTCTATGAATAAATAAATAAAATCACAAAATTATTTTATGATATTTTATATAGGATACTTTTATCCAGAGTGTTTTTCTTTGCTTTGGCAAGTATTCTTTAAAAACACAGTGACATGCATATCAGAACCTGCTCTCATTATGGTCTTTGTAATATATTTTGCTTCTTCCTTGTCTTCTTTTAAATTTACTGCTTTAATGGGTTTTCTCTTTGATCATTTCCTAGTGTTACATGACGCTAGGATCCTTGATCCTTATTTGTTTGGCCATGAGCAGTTCCAGTTGGTTATAAATTTATGGTCTTAGCTTTCTTTTTAAAGGAAGATTACCACTGGGGAAATACTAAAGCCAGCCCAACTTTTGTAGTTTTCTCTTTCCTCCACCCCCACTGCCCCCCAGTACAGGTTGTAAATGTCTTTAGTTAAATTTTAGTTTGAGAGACTTTGTGAAGCGTTTTGTGAGACTTTACTGTTGGTTAATGGAAATATACATCTGCCCTGTTGTAGTGTTTTAAAAACTATTTTCACATATAATGTAAAATTAATCCCTTGAGGGTCTGTAATGAGACACAGTAACACTACCACTAATCATTTTTATTCAGTAATTATATATATGTATTATTTTTTTAATGCTCTTATGGCTTTTTGACTTTTTGATCAACTTTTTTTGTGTGTGGTATCCTTTTTAAAACTTTTTATTTTATATTGGAGTATAGTTGATTAACAGTGTTGTGATAGTTTCAGGTGAACAGTAAAGGGGCTCGGTGATACATATACACGTATCCATTCTTCCTCAAATTCCTCTCCCATCTAGGCTGTCACGTGACATTGAGCAGAGTTCCCTGTGCTGTACAGTAGGGCCTTGCTGGTTATCCATTTTAAATATAGCAGTGTGTACATTACCGATCCCAGACTCCTAATTATCCCCTCGCCCCCTGTAACCATAAGTTCTATTTCTTAAGTCTGTAAGTCTGTTTCTGTTTTTGTAAATAAGTTAATTTGTATCATTCCTTTTTAGATTCCACATATAATGGATATCATATATTTCTCTTTCCCTGTCTGACTTACTTCACTCAGTATGAGAATCTCTAGGTCCATCCATGTTATTGCAAACAGCATTATTTTATTCTTTTTAATGGCTGAGTAATATTCCATTGCATATATATATGTATATACATCTTCTTTATCCATTTCTCTGTTGATGAAATTTAGGTTGCTCTTGGAAACAGTGCTGCAATGAACATTAGGGTGCATGTGTCCATTTTGACTGATGTGAGATAATACCTCATTTGCATTTCATTATTAGTGATGTTGCATATCTTTTCATGTGCCTCTTGGCTATCTTTATGTCTTCTTTGGAGAAATATCTATTTAAGTCTTTGCCCATTTTTTGATTGGATTATTTGTTTTTATGGTATTAAGCTTCATGTGCTATTTGTACATTTTAGAGACTAATCCCTTGTCAGTCACATCATTTGCAAATATTTTCTCCCAATCTGTGGATTGTCTTTTCATTTTGTTTGTGGTTTCCTTTGCTGTGCAAAAGTTTTTGAGTTTAATTTGGTCCCACTTATTTTTGGTTTTATTTCCTAGAATAAGGAGATAGATCAAAAATATCTTGCTGTGACTTATGTCAGAGTGTTCTGCCTATGTTTTATAGTTGTATAGTATCCAGTCTCTCATTTAAGTCTTTAATCCATTTTGAGCTTATTTTTTGTATATGGTATTAAAGAATGATCTGATTTCATTTTTTTGCAGATTGCTGTCTGGCTTTCCTAGCACCATTTGTTGAAGAGACTGTCTTTCCACCATTGTATAGTCTTGCCTCCTTTGTCATAGATTAATTGACCATAGGTGCATGGGGTGATCAATCATTTTTAATCTGTTGGTCAAATTCATTTATTTGTTCATAGCTAGAGATTTAAATTCGGGAATCATCATAGTGTCATTGGAATAGTGTTTTAAACTGTGAAAATGAATAAAATATTCCTGGGGAAAGCCTACAGACTAAGAGGAAAAATACCAAAGATAAAACGTTTTAGGAGTGGGCAGAGAGAGAGGAAAGCACGTGTGTGTGTATGTGTAACATGAAATTGTGATACAATTTCAGCAAACGTCATTATGGTGATGTTTACTCAAAGATGACCTCATTTGGTGTCTCAAGTTCTTAGAGGGTCAAGGAGAAAATTACACCTGAAAGTATAAACTAAAATGAAATTAAAGTCCACAGAAAAATAATAATACTAGAGGAAGTAATTTCTGGTTCTTGGTTGTCCATAGAAAACATTTAAGCCATCCAGGTGCCCGCAGTGGGAGGTTGAGAGGAGAGGCAGTAAAATTGGATCAGCTGGAACCTAAAGTTGTCCGTATGGAATTCTTTTAGCCTTAAATTGGGCTTCCCTGGTAGCTCAGATGGTAAAGAATCTGCTTGCAAAGGGGGAGACTTAGGTTCAGACCCTGGGTCTGGAAGATCCCCAGGAGAAGAGAATGGCTACCCACTCGAGTATTTTTGCCTGGAGAATCCCATGGACCGAAGAGCCTGGCAGGTTGCAGTCCACTGGATCGCAAAGAGTCAGATATAACCATGAGCAGCTTTCACTTCATTCAGCCTTAAGTTTGCCCGCATGGTGTGAGAGTGCTTTTATGGTCAGTTTTACAGAATATCTGTTGTCCACTGGACTGTTGATAGTGTCCAGTCTGTGTCCCAGAGGTAGCTCCCCTCTGTTTGTCCTGGCCCAGTAGAGGGAGATTGTTGTGTAAGGAGAGCACCAGCAGGAAGGGGACTTGGGGGTGTTTCAGTTACCTAACCCTGTAGCTTTAGATTAGACCTGTATCCTCACTGTTCCAGAGTTTTCATATTCTCAGTATGGACAGTACGAATGCTTGCTTGCCTGCCTGATGTAAGTTTGTAGTGGATTTATCCTAAATAGTAAGATCTTTGTGAACCAGATTCTGAAATTAAAATTGTTTATAGTTGGCCCTTGCACAACATGAAGACTAGTCAAAAATAGGCATGAAACTTTACAGTCACCTCTCTGCATGCATGGTTCCTCTCTAGCCAAAGCTCTGCATCTGTGGATTCAGCCCATCGTGGATCATGTAGTGTTGTTATTTACTGGGAAAAACCCATATATATGTGGACCTGCCTAGATCAAACCCCATGTTGTTCACAGGTCAGCTGAACATATAGAATTTTTTGTTACTGCCCTGTGTTTCAGTTGTCAATTCTGTGGTTCTACTTTGTTCTTTATAAAATTGAGATGAGAATTCCTTCCTGAAGACATTCATGTTAATAATGAACTCTTTAAGCAGATGAATGATAATTTTAGAGGATTTGAGGGAATGAGATCAAGATGAGTTAACTTCCTAAATCTTGATTTTCTCAGTCACTTGGAGCAGTGGTACCTTCTCTTCAGCATCTCTTGGGAACTTGATAATGAAGCAGACTAAGGGGCCCCATACCAGCCCTGCTGAATCAGAATTCTAGAGGCTGGGGTCCTGCAATGTGTTTTAATAGTCTTCCAGATAATTCTGATGTCTGAGAAAGTTTGAGAACCACTGCTGTGGTTGATTAAATTCTCCTACTTAGAATGCAGTTTTAATTTCACTGTTTACATGGAAAGTCAAATGCAACTCAGTTCCCACTGAAAAGGTAAATTAATTGCTCTAGTTGGTTTAATTAATTCAGGGGCCTAACATGTAGTTACAGTAGAATTACATGTAACTAAAATGTAAAACTGAAAAATTTTGAGTAATATCTTTCAAAGTCAGTTTCCACTTGATGGAGAGTAAGTTAGATAGTTTCCACTTGATCTAACTTTAAGGACTTTTTCAACTTTAGAATGATGGGGTTTTTTTGTTTTTTTTTTTTTAGATTTGCTAAAAAAAGACAGTAACCACCATTTTAGCCTACATTCACTCATTATAAATTAACATTTGCATTTTTAAAGACCAAATTTACTTTTATTCTGCCTTGGTGAGTAGAAACTTCCAGGCAGAAAAAATAATCTGTGACTATCATCAGAAACCACTGAACTGTATACATCTTTGTCTCCTAGAGACTTAGGAAAATATAATATGTATATATTCTCCTAGAATATAACATGGGTTTTTTTTTTTTAATTTCAGTTCTTCTTTCACACAAAAGGGCAATACTTCCTTTACCAAAAAGCAAACTTCATGTTACTGAAGCGAAATATCTTATTAGCTCAAAGGATCTAGAAGAAACTCCCATATATAAGTACACTTATATATGATTGGAAATTATTTATAAATACTCATCCATACTCAATTGAGGGATGTAGTATTAAGTAATATAGTATTTTTTATATTCAATAGTATAGTATAGTGAAGTCGCTCAGTTGTGTCCGACTCTTTGCGACCCCGTGGACTGTAGCCTACCAGGCTTCTCCATCCATGGGCTTCTCCAGGCAAGAATACTGGAGGTTACCATTTCCTTCTCCAGGGGATCTTCCCGACCCAGGGATCGAACCTGGGTCTCCCTCATTGGAGGCAGACGCTTTAACCTCTGAGCCACCAGGGAAGCCCTTATATTCAATAAATACTGCATTATTTAGTGGAGAAGGCAATGGCACTCCACTCCAGTACTCTTGCCTGGAAAATCCCATGGACGGAGGAGCCTGGAAAGCTGCAGTCCATGGGGTCGCTGAGGGTCGGACACGACTGAGTGACTTGTTTAACTTTTCACTTTCATGCATTGGAGAAGGAAATGGCAACCCATTCCAGTGTTCTTGCCTGGAGAATCCCAGGGACGGGGAAGCCTGGTGGGCTGCCATCTATGGGGTCGCACAGAGTCAGACACGACTAAAATGACTTAGCAGCATTGTTTAGCCCTTTTTAATTTTTGGTGATAGTTTTGCTCTCTTACATGCTTATGTGAATGTGGGAATAGAACTTAAACTTTTACTGCCAGAGGTAATAAAGGGGGTGATAAGTATTATTGTAAAAGAAATTGAATTTATATCAACAGAGATTTAAAAGACTTATGCTTTTTCCTGGCAAGGCATTTATCATGACATCCTCTGTTTAAATGCCAACTACAGTAACAAAATACAAAGTATAGTTTACTACATGGCACTATTTGTTCCCCATGAATTTCTCTACTGAACAGTTCAGAGCATGTTTAGGAAGAGGAAATATTTGGCTTGTAGGGAGAAATGGAAATCTCGGCTTTGCTATGTAAGGAAAGAAAGTGCCATGTTAGGAAACATGGATACAGTTAAATGCATGTGGGAGTAAGACTTGAATATGGAGAAAAGACTTGAATCAGTTGGTAATAATTAAAATCTTACAATCTGATAATGCTGTGACATATTTACACTCTAAATTCTATTATCAATTAAATTCTTGTACAGCTGTTTCATTGATCTCTCAAAGAGGAAATAGTTGAAATATTGTGATGGTCTATAACCTTAATATCCCACTGAATGCTCAAAGTCAGAGCCTTACAACAGACTTTGGAAGATGTGCTGTTCCTACAGATGAGGGAAGGGTTTTAGCAAGGTCTGTGCAGTAGGGCAGAGATTTCCCAATTGCAGAATTGACTCATGACTTGTTTTCAAATAGTATATTTTGTTTCTGTAAACTGCCATGTATTTAATTCCAGGGGTGTAATGATTAAAGTGTCTTCTCCATCTGATTATGAATGTAATTTTTATAACAATTTATAAGTTTGAAATACCTTCAAATTTATGTTTGTAGTCATCACAGCAGTCCTGTCAGACACTCATTAATGCTCCCTGGTTAGGGATGAGAAAACACTAAGTTATCCCTCGTGTGTAACTTTTAGTGTCAGCTGCCATCATGGTTTGAGGGTGTATAAATTCAGTGTACAGCCTATTCTCTCTGTACTTGACTGTCAGTTATAGATTCAGGCATTACCCAAGTACTCCGCATGCCATTTTAGCCCTCATAAGAGTCTGTCTCCAGAAGTATCACTGTCCTGATTTAAAGATGAGGAAAGGAAGGATGACGGATGGTTAGCATGGGGGACGAGTCTGGTAGGTGGTTGGTAATAGCTCATGCTATTGGGGTCTAGCTACCTGGCTTCTTACCTAGGCTTTACCATTTCAAGGTATAACCTTGGGAAAGCTTATTAGCCTCCTTAAGTCTCAGTTTCCTAATCTACTGAAAGGACAATAAGGCCAGTCTCATAGAACTCTTGTGAAGATTAAATAAGATGTAATACCTGGAAATAGCTTGGCATAGAGTGAGAGCTCTGAGTATCACACATTATTACTAAGGAAATTATTGAAGGGCACTCAGATGGTAGGAAGGTCATCTCCCCACATCTGCTTCTTACTCTTCTGTTAAGGCAAGAAATGCGCATGTGAAAGTAAGTATTATTAATTAATGCATCTTCTAGAAGGCAGAGGTGGTAGGTATGAAATCAAGAAACAGAGGACAGATTCATGGAAGGGCAAAAATTACATAATTTGGGGCAAGTCTCTAGGATCTGAGTTTTCTAAAAAGTTAAATTAGTATTTTTTTAGGTGAGAATGGAAAGGGAGTGTACCCTTCCTGGACTGATCTTTGCACAATATTTACTTAAATCCTTAAGTGATTATTAGCCTTAAACATGAGAGCAACAGAAGTACTTGTTTGCTTGTCTTTGGAAGAACCCTAGTGATCCTTCTCCAAAATGTACTCATCACTCTTCCTACTTAAGCAGTAGTTATACCTATTAAGTATTTGTCCCTCCAACAGTTAGAACTGTAAGTATTGTTGTTTAGAGAGAATTTATACTTTGTCTCTCCCTCCAACAGTTAGAACTGTAAGTATTGTTGTTTAGAGAGAGTTTATACTTTGTCTCTTTCAAGTTTCTCTAATATTTTAATTAAATTCCATGCTGGTACTTAATATTTTTGGCATTCTTTTCTAGTTCTTTATTTCCATAGCTTATATGCCCTACTTAAAAGCAGAGTCTGTCTATGTCTAATTACATTGGCTGATATCTCCCATACAAGACCAGAAACAAATAAGTTACTGAGATGAATGGCCTCTTTCATTTCTTATTCAGCTTCTCAGCAGTCCAGTAACACTTGTGGGAACTGACATGGATTCTTTTGATTGAAAGTTAATTTTAAAAGATTCCTGATAGAATTTAGACATTTAAATTTGACACTATTCATATCTATTTTTAGGATGACTTTGCTTCTTTCATAATATCAGGGTTTGGATTTTATCTTAATAACAAATCTTACCAATATTTGGTATAACTTTTTTGCCTCTTATTGTATTGCATTATTGGAGTATAATTGCTTTACAATGTTGTGCTAGTTTCTGCTGTACAACAAAGTGCATCAGCCATAAGTATAGATGCACACGCTCCCTTTTGAGCCTCCCTCCCACCTCACCCCCATCCCACCCCTCCAGGTCGTCCGGGAGCCACTGATGAGCTCCATGTGTTGTACGGCAGCTCCCCAGAAGCTAGCTCTTTTACACATGGTAGTGCATATACTGGGCTGCCCTGGTGGCTCAGACCGTAAAGAATCTGTGTGCATTGTGGGAGACCTGGGTTCGATTCCTGGGTCAGGAAGATCCCCTGGAGAAGGGAATGGCAACCCACTCCGGTATTCTTGCCTGTCAGTGTTCCTCTCCTTGACGCTGGAGCTTTTGGAAAAGTAGGAGAGTGTAGTTAATCCTGACGTTTTGTGAGGCTTTAATGGATTCCAGCAAGTGCAGCCGCTAGAAGGCAAACAAGAGAACTTACAGGATATAAAGGGGAGAAACAGGATATAAAGGGGAGAAAAACCTTTCTGTCCTTACCTTTCAGTGAGAAGAGATTGAGCCTTTTCCTTTGGTCTTGGCGAACTGTTAGATCAGTTAATTTACCTCAAACTGCTTTTGGCCTAAGGAAATCTGTTCTGTGGCCTTTTGAATTGTTATATTCAGAGGCCAGTGTTTTGGTCTCTTCTTTCAGAGACATGTTTTAAAAGTTCTACAAAGGACAGAACTTGGCATAAGGTTGAAATGTAACACGTACATTGGTGATTTACCAGAAAATACACTTCAAACATGAAAATGTTTTATGTGGAACGCTTTTCTCAAACTGAGAGGAAATTTGGTTATTAATAAATCTCTAGCTTATCACTGAGCCCAGTTATCCTTAGCACATAAAAATTTAATGAAGTAAGAGATCTTAAAAAGAATGTCAAGGTTTGTTTTGCTTAATGGCTTCTCTTATTCAAATATCACAGGTTACAAAAAGATCAGTAAAATAGAAAGGTATTGTAATAGTGTCTAAAAGTCCATACTTTACAACAGGGAAATCCATAATCTCTGGGAAGTACTGCTAATAATTAAAGCTACCATTTACTGAAGTAATATTGAGTTCCTCTGTGCTGGAAATTTCACATATATTTGAATTATTTTTTATAACAGCTCCTGCAGGGTAATTTCTTATTTTCTCAATTACCATTTTACATATCAGAAGACAGGCTCAGAAAGCTCCCACATTTAGGAAATGGCAGAGCTGAGATTTGAACTCAGTTTTCTATGATACCACATGTTTTAACTGAGAAAATATTTGACATTGCTCAGGAAAACGCTGAATAAGTAAATGGTGACTGTTATTATTTTTGTTCAGCTGTGCTGTCTCCCAAACTAAATGCGTATACACACACACACACACACATAAATACACAGGAGAGAGATGCTTGAGAGCATGGTATCTCCTACCGTAAGCATCTCACCATCCCATCCGCCTCTCCTTCACATATGCAGTCCACAAGCAGTTAGCTAGCACGCTTGCCTGGAAAATCCCATGGACGGAGGTGCCTGGTAGGCTACAGTCCATGGGACTGCAAAGAGTCAGACACAACTGAGTGATTTCACTTCACTTAATGAAGCCACGTTACAAGGTGTAACACCTAGGAACAGACATAAAAATACATCTTTTTTTGAGGACAACGTAAAGCATTTTAGTGGGACAAAAAATAGAGACTTGAACAAATGGAGAAACATACATGTTCTTGGACAGACTGATTTAACATCATAAAGATGTTAATTCTCCATGAGTTGATTTATAAATTTCATATGAAGTTAATAACAATACTAACAGTTTTTTTACCCCAAAACTAGAGGATCCTAACTCTGATGGACATATATCTCTTTAATAAGGTGTTTGATTGATTTTTTCTCTTACCGCCCCTAGTTCACAGAAGTTAGATGAATATATAGCGAGATTAATTTTTTTACATAGATTAGATTGTGAGGAACCTTATTATTCTAAATAGAGGAGAACCAGAGGAGTGTTATAGTGATGTCATGCGGTTCTTTGAATAATAATAATGTGTGCTCAGTCGCGTCCGACTCTTTGTGATCCCAGGGACTAGAGCCCACTCGGCTCCTCTGTCCATGGGCTTTTCCAAGAATACTGGAGTGGGTTGCCATTTCCCTCTCCAGGGCATCTTCCCAAACGAGGGATCAAACCTGGGTCTTCTGCATTGGCAGGAAGGATTCTTTACCAGTCGTGCCACCTGGGAAACAGTTTACTTGAAACTTCTTAAGTAATATGCCAAAAATCATACAGTGAAATCATCAAAAATTGTCTTTAAGAACCATTGGCAAAGGATTATTTACTTAGTCATTGCAGTACCAGTAGACACCAATTTTTCAAATTGTCTCTTTTCGGTGTACATAGGTTTTTGTTTTTTTTTGTTTTTTTCTTAGAGCTCTTTGAAATTGCTTATTTTAAAAACTAACTACTGTATCCTTGTTTTTCCCTCTTTTTTCCCTAGTTGCATTAAAGTCCTCCCCAGCTGACAGAAATGGAGTCCAGGACAACTGTAGAACCAAATTCGGAGAAGGCTTCAACTTGCAGGAAGGAGAATTCTTACTACAGGTAAGTTGTAGTAGATACAGTTCTCTTTCATTAGAACCATTGTAAATGGAAAATTAGTTAACAGCCTTTTAATTGTCCCTTATTTCTTTAGGATTCAGTGATTCATAGCAATTTCATCTGAACTACAGTAGTGGTATAATGCTAGTACATGAATAAATGGAATTTTATGAAGTATTAGAAGTCTAGTTATCACTTTGCCTGTTGCATTTCTTTAAATAGCAAGAAATTCTAGATCATTTTAAAGGTTCTCATTAAGACACTGGTTTTAGGTATATGTTTTTAGGAATATAGCGCCATTAAAATAATTTTATTTAATAGTTTGAAATTGTTATTAATCTGAACAATGTATTCTTGTAACTATATTTTCTTTTAGCAGCTGTGTATGGCTTACCAACATGCTATAGATTTTTTTTTTAGCCTCTGTCAGCCTTATTGTCATGCATTAGAACTCTGAGAGTTTCTGGTAGATTTGTCTGTGAAAGTATTTTAAATCTTTTCCTATTTTTCTTTCTCTTGGAGCCGATAAAATGCTCAATTCTCAGTTAAATTCTCAGATACTTATTCTGTTAAAGAATTAAGATGTATGCTATAAAGAATGTACATAATCCATAACTGAATCACTTTGCTGTACACTTGAAACTAACTCAGTACTGCAAATTAACTATACTTCAATTTAAAAATATTAAAGAGAATAAACTCAAAATTAAAAAGATATGTGCTGTAATCTGTACTATACAGATTTTTAATTCTATAGAATTTTTAATTCTACATAATGATTTTTAATTCTTCTCAGTCAACTGAGATGTGAACTTAGTTTGCAACTGTGATTAAAAAGTAGCTGTAAGTTTCAGTAACTCCATTCATTCAGTAAATGCTTAAGTGTAACCTGACAATTTATAAAAGACTCTGATGTTGGGAGGGATTGGGGGCAAGAGGAGAAGGGAACGACAGAGGATGAGATGGCTGGATGGCATCACTGACTCGATGGACCTGAGTCTCAGTGAACTCTGGGAGTCAGTGAACTCTGGGAGTTGGTGATGGACAAGGAGGCCTGGTGTGCTGCGATTCATGGGGTCTCAAAGAGTCAGACACAACTGAGCGACTGATCTGATCTGATTATAATTTATAAAATTGTATATAACAAATTATAATTTTATAATTGTGTTCAAATCCCTGATAGGGAAAATTAACTTTTGCTTCCATTATGTTAGAAAAAAGTTAAATATATTCAACCATGAGTCATTCTCCTGCCTCTGGCTGAGGATTTCTATGTATTGATATATTAGCTGAAACACAAAGACCCCTTAGGTCACAGGAAAGCATTCTAATAATTGCTGCTTAATATGATTAAACAGAGCGGGTTTCCCAGGTCGTACAGTGGTAGAGAATCTGCCTGCCATTGCAGGAAACACAGGAGATGCCAGTTTGATCCCTGGGTTGGAATGATCCTCTAGAGAAGGAAATGGCAACCCACTCCAATATTCCTGCCTCGGAAATCTCATAGACAGAGGAGCCTGGCAGGCTACAGTCCATGGGGGTCACAAAGAGTTGGACACAACTGAGCGTGTGTGCACGCACACACACACCACACAAACAAACACACACACACACAATGTGATTAAATACATCTCGGTTTATGTAGTAACGTAATAAGGAAGTTCTTTATCTCAAGTGAAAATAGACAAATGTGGCATGCTTCACACTTCTTATCTTAAACTGACTTAAATTATGGGCCAGTGATTTTTATTTTCCCCCTAAAACATTTAGACAGATTGTCAACATATCCTATGTCAAGGGCCCAGAATAAAAATACACTGCTGCAAGCTGGTGTTCACTTTGTAATTTTCTAAAAATTGGAAGCATTTAAATATTTAAAATGAATCAGATCAGATCAGTCGCTCAGTCGTGTCTGACTCTTTGCGACCCCATGAACTGCAGCACGCCAGGCCTCCCTATCCATCACCAGCTCTCGGAGGTCACTCAGACTCACATTCATCGAGTCAGTGATGCCATCCAGCCATCTCATCCTCTGTCGTCCCCTTCTCCTCCTGCCCTCAATCCCTCCCAGCATCAGAGTCTTCTCCAATGAGTCAACTCTTCGCATGAGGTGGCCAAAATACTGGAGTTTCAGCTTGAGCATCATTCCCTCCAAAGAAATCCCAGGTCTGATCTCCTTCAGAATGGACCGGTTGGATCTCCTTGCAGTCCAAGGGACTCTCAAGAGTCTTCTCCAACACCACAGTTCAAAAGCATCAATTCTTCGGCGCTCAGCCTTCTTCACAGTCCAGCTCTCACATCCATACATGACCACAGGAAAGACCATAGCCTTGACTAGGCAAACCTTTGTTGGCAAAGTGATGTCTCTGCTTTTGAATATGCTATCTAGGTTGGTCATAACCTTCCTTCCAAGGAGCAAGCGTCTTTTAATTTCATGGCTGCAGTCACCATCTGCAGTGATTTTGGAGCCCAGAAAAATAAAGTCTGACACTGTTTCCACTGTTTCTCCATCTATTTCCCATGTAGTGATGGGACCAGATGCCATGATCTTCATTTTCTGAATGTTGAGCTTTAAGCAAACCTTTTCACTCTCCACTTTCACTTTCATCAAGAGGCTTTTGAGTTCCTCTTCACTTTCTGCCATAAGGGTGGTATCATCTGCATATCTGAGGTTATTGGTATTTCTCCCGGCAATCTTGATTCCAGCTTGTGTTTCCTCCAGTCCAGCATTTCTCATGATGTACTCTGCATATAAGTTAAATAAACATGGTGACAATATACAGCCTTGACGTACTCCTTTTCCTATTTGGAACCAGTCTGTTGTGCCATGACCAGTTCTAACTGTTGCTTCCTGACCTGCATACAGATTTCTCAAGAGGAAGATCAGGTGGTCTGGTATTCCCATCTCTTTCAGAATTTTCCATAGTTTATTGTGATCTACACAGTCAAAGGCTTTGGCATAGTCAATAAAGCAGAAATAGATGTTTTTCTGGAACTCTCTTGCTTTTTCCATGATCCAGCGGATGTTGGCAATTTGATCTCTGGTTCCTCTGCCTTTTCTAAATCCAGCTTGAACATCAGGAAGTTCACGGTTCACATATTGCTGAAGCCTGGCTTGGAGAATTTTGAGCATTACTTTACTAGCGTGTGAGATGAGTGCAATTGTGCGGTAGTTTGAGCACTCTTTGGCATTGCCTTTCTTTGGGATTGGGATGAAAACTGACCTTTTCCAATCTTGTGGCCACTGCTGAGTTTTCCAAATTTGCTGGCATATTGAGTGCAGCACTTTCACAGCATCATCTTTCAGGATTTGGAATAGCTCCACTGGAATTCCATCACCTCCACTAGCTTTGTTCCTAGTGATGCTTTCTAAGGCCCACTTGACTTCACATTCCAGGATGTCTGGCTCTAGGTCAGTGATCACACCATCATGATTATCTGGGTCGTGAAGCTCTTTTTTGTACAGTTCTTCTGTGTATTCTTGCCACCTCTTCTTAATATCTTCTGCTTCCGTTAGGTCCACACCATTTCTGTTCTTTATCGAGCCCATCTTTGCATGAAATGTTCCTTTGGTATCTCTGATTTTCTTGAATAGATCCTTAGTCTTTCCCATTCTGTTGTTTTCCTCTATTTCTTTGCATTGATCGCTGAAGAAGGCTTTCTTATCTCTTCTTGCTATTCTTTGGAACTCTGCATTCAGATGTTTATATCTTTCCTTTTCTCCTTTGCTTTTCGCTTCTCTTCTTTTTGCAGCTATTTGCAAGGCCTGCCCAGACAGCCATTTTGCTTTTTTGCATTTCTTTTCCATGGGGATGGTCTTGATCCCTGTCTCCTGTACAATGTCACGAACCTCATTCCATAGTTCATCAGGCACTCTATCTATCAGATCTAGGCCCTTAAATCTATTTCTCACTTCCACTGTATAATCATAAGGGATTTGATTTAGGTCATACCTGAATGGTCTAGTGGTTTTCCCTACTTTCTTCAATTTCAGTCTGAATTTGGCAATAAGGAGTTCATGGTCCGAGCCACAGTCAGCTCCTGGTCTTGTTTTTGCTGATTGGATAGAGCTTCTCCATCTTTGGCTGCAAAGAATATAATTGATCTGATTTCGGTGTTGACCATCTGGTGATGTCCATGTACAACGTCTTCTCTTGTGTTGTTGGAAGAGGGTATTTGCTATGACCAGTGCATTTTCTTAGCAAAACTCTGTTAGTCTTTGCCCTGCTTCATTCCGTATTCCAAGGCCAAATTTGCCTGTTACTCCAGGTGTTTCTTGACTTCCTACTTTTGCATTCCAGTCCCCTATAATGAAAAGGACATCTTTTTTGGGTGTTAGTTCTAAAAGGTCTTGTACGTCTTCATAGAACCGTTCAACTTCAGTTTGTTCAGCGTTACTGGTTGGGGCATAGACTTGGATTACTGTGACATTGAATGGTTTGCCTTGGAAACGAACAGAGATCATTCTGTCATTTTTGAGATTGCATCCAAGTACTGCATTTCGGACTCTTTTGTTGACCATGATGGCCACACCGTTTCTTCTGAGGGATTCCTGCCCACAGTAGTAGATATAATGGTCCTCTGAGTTAAATTCACCCATTCCAGTCCATTTTAGTTCGCTAATTCCTAGAATGTCAACATTTACTCTTGCCATCTCTTGTCTGACCACTTCCAATTTGCCTTGATTCATGGACCTGACATTCCAGGTTCCTATGCAATATTGTTCTTTACAGCATCGGACTTTACTTCTATCACCAGACACATCTACAGCTGGGTATTCTTTCTGCTTTGGTTCCATCCCTTCATTCTTTCTGGAGTTATTTCTCCACTGATCTCCAGTAGCATATTGGGCCCTTACTGACCTGGGGAGTTTCTCTTTTGGTATCCTATCATTTTGCCTTTTCATGCTGTTCATGGGGTTCTCAAGGCAAGAATACTGAAGTGGTTTGCCATTCCCTTCTCCAGCGGACCACACCCTGTCAGATCTCTCCACCATGACCCGCCCATCCTGGGTTGCCCCATGGGCATGGCTTAATTTCATTGAGTTAGACAAGGCTGTGGTCCTGGTGTGATTAGATTGACTAGTTTTCTGTGAGTATGGTTTTAGTGTATTTGCCCTCTGATGCTCTCTTGCAAGACCTACCGTCTTACTTGGGTTTCTCTTACCTTGGGCGTGGGGTATCTCTTCCCGGCTGCTCCAGCAAAGCACAGCCATTGCACCTTACCTTGGATGAGGGGTCTCTCCTCACCGCCGCCCTTCCTGACCTCGGTCCATCATTAAAATGAATAGTCCATCATTAATTCTGTTTTATGCCATTTGTAGATTATCCTTCAGGAGGAGGCATCACATACTATACAATTTGCTTAGGACGTGCTAAGTCACTTCAGCCATGTCTGACTCTTTCCGACCTAATGAACTATAGCCCGCCCATATTCCTCTGTCCATGGGATTTTCCAGGCAAGAATACTGGAGTGTGTTGCCATTTCTTCCTCCAGAGGATCTTCCCAGGGTTCAAATCCCTGTCCCTTAGGTCTCCTGTGTTGGCAGGTGGGTTCTTTAGCACTACCACAATCTGGGAAGCCCTTACTTAGGACAGTACCTGTTATCCCATATGAAGTAGATGACCAAAAGCATAGTAGACATGTGAAGATGGGATATTTCATTATGTACAGTTACCATAATGTGTGGTTATCAACTAGTTACCAAAGAGGATATGTCCAGAGGTACAGCACACTATTTGGCTTATAACTTTGGTGAGTCTATGCCTTTGGTTTTAACAAAGGAGGCACATGAAGAAAATATTTTTAAGTATTTAACAAAAGTTTAAAATATTTATTTTCTTGATTAAATTTATTACTGTCTTATAAGGAATGAAAATAAAACAATAAGTAACTTTTGTATCTTTTCATTATGTATATATGTTCTGTCTGGTGATACCTAATATTATGCTTATTAAAATCTACAGCTTCATTTTTGAAATAATAACAGTTCAAATTATAAATAACAGTATTAATTGCAGTTCATTTCTCTTATTAAATAGTAAGTGTAGCTCAACATGATTTTCAGATAGTTGTGACTGAGACTAAGAATAATAATCTTGTTAGTATGTAATTACCAAATTTATTCCTTCTTTTAATTTGCTAAGATAGTAATTCAGTATAACTTCATTCCGCATGGTATTTCAGATTACACACACACACACACACACACACACACACACACACACACACACACATATATAACTGATATGTACATATATTTTTTTAAGAGGCTTTTTGGTTTATTTCTGACAGTTAACATTTGTCTAAAAGTTACTGGCATACCCTAAATTATCTTCGTTTCTCCTGGAATACACTAATGAGCTTATTGGAAAGTACTAAATTTCTTCCACTCTTCAGAAAACATGATATTCTCCAAAATAATATGCATATGATCAATGGATACTGTTGTCTGGAAGGAAGATATTTTCAAAACAAAACAAAAAAAAAATGCAGTAATGGGCATAACCCTACTACAACCAAGTAAATAAGAATGCTCAATTTGGGGGGTGTTAATCATTAGACACCTTAGTTCTTGGTGGATGCCATTGCCATTCTTCATCCTGGGGAAAATTGCCAGGCATGATAAGGCATAATATGTAAGTCAAGGATCTCAGATGCCAGTTGTGATTGTGTGAGTTACAGCCATGCAGCAGTTGGTGATTAGTAACACTTAAAGGTGTTATGATATGACGTATGATGCTAAGTGGGCAGACTTTAGAGCCCGCCTCTCCCTTGTGCTTTAGCTTGTTCTCAGCTCTTCACTTCTGTGTCCTCGACTTACCAACTGGACTGTAACACCTACTTCTGTGGATTGCTGAGGGAATTAAAGTTACTTGAATACATAGAAACCATTTAGAAAAGTGATTGTTAAAGAGTAGGTGCTGTTTGTTGTCTGTATAGTCAGGCTCTCAGAAGTATAATATAGACCAGGGATCTTGAAGGTGAAAGGGATTGGAGTGAAAAGGAAGACCGTCGCTGTATTTCTTTCACCCTGTCTGATAGTGAGGGTATTTCCTAGTGTGTGGGCATCATAAGCACAGGGGCGACGGCTTATTTGTTTGTGAATCTCAGTACTGAGCATGTGTCCTGTCTGCTGTGTAACATTTTATTAAGTGCTGAGCGGACTGCTTGCTATCATTTATGTGTCCCTGTAGTTCCCGAAGCATGATCCAGTAATACGCGATCTGCTCATTTCCACAGCTGCATGTTATAACAGTGGTGCCTCACATGAGCTGAGCGCCAGCTCTGTACCAGGCACTGCGTTAGGTGAGACACAGACATCCTATCCACCTGATAAAGAGCCTGTTTTTCAGTCAGGGACACTAAAGCTCAAACACGTAAATAACAAAACCACACTGTTAGTAAGAGACAGAAGAATCTAGTCCAAATTCTGACTCCAAACTATGTGGTTCTTAAACTAAACCATCCCATGTCTCGCTTTACAGAGAAAAGAGTGTCTCAGGAGGGTTTAACAATCAGCGCATGTAGCATGAAGAAAAACAAGTACTGAGTTGAACTCAAGCAGGCAATAGTGAGGGCTTGAGATTTAAAAGATGTCATCACAATGAATTCATAAGATGATCTAAATACTTTTATTGCCATATAGAGATATTAACATAGGACTCAAACAACCACTAAAAGAATAGGAAAAGAGAGCATAACTTCTAAACTAAAAGAAAGAAAATGGGATAATAAAAATGACTGGCCCAACGGAGGCAAAGTGGAGAAAGTAGCATGGTATATAGGTTAACAGATAGAAATAACACCTATAAAATATGACAGCTTTAAACCTAAATATTATTAGTAATTATATTAAATAGAACTTAATTTGCTATATACTTGTCTTACATGTATATATTAGTTCTAATGTATAGTCCATTTGTATTCCTTTTGTAAAATAAAAATGTTTTCAATGTTTTATAATACTTTGAGAGTATCTAAATTTCAAACTGTGTTAGTGCTTAAACTATCTTTACACAGAGATTTTCTGCTATCAAATTTCTTTGAAGGCTCTAATCAACATTTTTACATGCTATCTTCCTTTAAAAACAGTGTGGCAGAGTGCAGTAAATGATATGTGTACAATTATGCTTAGAAAACATGTCCAATATATTAAAAAAAATCTATAGAGCATGAGGAAGAAGAAATTAATATTCTATTCAAGTTATTGTGATTGAGTGTTCAATGAGCGCTAAGATTTTCTTTGGCCAAATCAAAAGAATGAATTCTTTTCACCACTAGGGGTGTGGTGTCTCTGCATTTCTGGGGTGTAATCATTTTAACAATTTAAGAGATTTTTCATCAGTAAAAGTAATAACCTTAACTGAAGTCAGTACTTAATGGATGATAATATTGTTGGTCACATTACTCGTTTTCTAACTTTTCTCCCTGTAGGCACTAAATGGCTTTGTACTGGTTGTCACTACAGATGCTTTGGTTTTCTATGCCTCTTCTACCATACAAGATTACCTGGGGTTTCAGCAGGTAAATATAGTTTCCTTAGGTCATTAAAAAATTCTTTTTTGAAAATTAACTTACTACTTTTTATTTATCTTATACTTTAGGGACACAGGTGATAATTTTTAGATAAAAATATAATTGAAATACATATATTATAGAATAAAAAAGTATATGTTTGCAGCTAATATATTTTTATGCTTTTAATATTTTACTGCATTATAATTTCCTTAAAGGTACACGTGATTCATGAGTTTTGTGTTTTTCTTTCATTTATAAGGAATTCTTATGTATAAGAAAGAGCATATGGGGTTTGGATGGGGGCAGACAGGAGAATATTTGCCATCAAATTAGTTATGGAAACTGGAGGGCAAGTGGTAACTGTGAAATGAATGAGGTAATATGTAAAGGTACAAGCAAAATACTGTGGCTTATCCCTTTAATTCCTACTTGTGTGGATTATAAAAGTTTTCCTGAAGGAAATGGTATTTAATCTGACGAGAATGTGGGGTCCAGATGAGTGGACAGTTGTGGAGGGAACAGAGAGAAGAAAAGCTAGCCATACTATAGGCAGTAAGCTGGAAGGCCTTGAAGGAGGTAAGTGTGTCTGGTTTAATGTTACTAAGTATATGGTGAATATGGATTCATAAGGTGTTCTGTGTATTTGAGGGGCGAAAACATCCAATATGATTTGGGAACAGTTTGTAAGTACACTTGAATGGTCACTACTCGTACATAATTTCTAATGTTCTTAAGAATGTTCTTAATTTCTGATGTTCTTGATTTCTAATGTTCTTAAGAATCACTGAAGAACTTGATAAAATGTCATATAATTGATGAGCCTCAGTCCTATATTGGAGAAGGCAATGGCACCCCACTCCAGTACTCTTGCCTGGAAAATCCCATGGATGGAGGAGCCTGGTAGGCTGCAGTCCATGGGGTCACTAGGAGTCGGACACGACTGAGCGACTTCACTTTGACTTTTCACTTTCATGCATTGGAGAAGGAAATGGCAACCCACTCCAGTGTTCTTGCCTGGAGAATCCCAGGGGTGGGGGAGCCTGGTGGGCTGCCGTCTATGGGGTCGCATAGAGTCGGACATGACTGAAGCGAATTAGCAGCAGCAGCAGTCCCATATAATCTGATTTAGTATGTCATAGTGGAGCCCATATATCTTATTTCTAAAAGGCTCAACCAGTGATGCCAAGACTGATGGTTGAATAACACTGTCTGCACTGTTATATAGCCTGAAGTTTAAATTATGTCATACACGCTATAGAAGCCACTAAATACTTTTGTTGAAGGGAATGCATGTGCTCCAGTCTATATTTCACAAGATAACCCTGGCAGTTGTGTAATGGATGGCATAGAGATGACTTCATGTTAGAAGAAAAGGTTCATAGGAAGGTTCAAGTCCGGATAGCTAAAATGGTGGAATCTGGCTCCTGACACCAAACCTAAGTATTTTTGAATTTTAAAGGAACTATATTAATGTCCATGGAAAAATCTATTAGAAACTTCATTATATAACTAGCTTAATTATTATTTGATTGATTCATAACAGTTAAAAAATCAAAAAGACTAGCTATCTCTCAATCTGTTTTTTTTTTTTTTTTCTTAATACATATACCTAACCTGGATATTCGGGGAAGGCAATGGCACCCCACCCCAGTACTCTTGCCTGGAAAATCCCATGGACAGAGGAGCCTGGTAGGCTCCAGTCCATGGGGTCGCTAAGAGTCGGACACGACTGAGCGACTTCACTTTCACTTTTCACTTTCATGCATTGGAGAAGGAAATGGCAACCTACTCCATTATTCTTGCCTGGAGAATCTCAGGGACAGAGGAGCCTGGTGGGCTGCCGTCTATGGGATCGCACAGAGTCGGACACGACTGAAGCGACTTAGCAGCAGCAGCAGCAGCAACCTGGATATTCTTTAAGAAAACATTTGTATCTGACACTGATGGTGGTTTATAGCACCATTTTTAAAACTGTAAGTCATGACTCATGAGTAGGTGATGAAATTCATATAGAGGATCACCAGTCATTCTTTTTAGCTGCTTAAAATAAAATAGGAAACAATATTGTCACATATAAAAGAGCTCTGTGGAACTTTTTTCCATGTCTGTATGCACACACAAACACACACAATGGATGGAAAATATTTCCTGCTGTAAGTTGCAGTAAAAAAGTTAGAACACTAGTGGTGGAAAGGCGAAGGTCTCAGCACTGTAGTAAATGCTGAGAAGCAAGAGGTGGAGGAAAGACTCTGACCTTTATAAAGGCATAATCCCATAGTCTACCAGAAGTCAAAATTTCACATCAGGAAAATTGTTAGAGAGCAGTGAAGTAAATATGTAATACTTCAAGCTGAGAGAAGTCAAATTAACTGAATGTTAAGACAAGTTTTGTCGAAGATTTTTTAAAAAATTTTTAATTGGTGGAAAATTGCCCCACAGTGTTTTGTGGTTTCTGCCATACAACAACACAAATCAGTGATAATTTTATATGTATCTCCTTCCTGTTAAGCCTCCCTCCCCTCTCCCCAGCCCTCTAGGTCATCACAGAGCGCCAGGCTGGGCTCCCTGTGGGATGTAGCAGCTTCCCACTGTCTGTCTTGCACATGATGGCATATGTATGTCCGTGCTCTTCGCTCAGTTCATCCCTTCCACACCTTCCCCTGCTGTGTCCACAAGTTCATTCTCTACTAGGTTCATCAGTACTGTCTTTCTAAATTCCATATATATGTGTTAACATATGATACTTGTGTTTCTCTTTCTGACTTACTTCACTCTGTATAAGAGGCTCTATTTTATTTTATTTTATTTTATTTTTTTTTTTTTTGCTTAACTTTACAATATTGTATTGCTTTTACTATACATCGGGATGGATCCGCCACCAGTATACACATGTTCCCCATCCTGAACCCTCCTCCCTCCCCCCTTCCCACACCCTCCCTCCAGGTCATCCCAGTGCTCTAATCCCAGGCATCTGTTATAGGGCATCATACCTGGACTAACTCATTTCAGATATGATATTATACATATTTCAATGCTGTTCTCCCCAATCATCCCACCCTCTCCCGGTATAGTGAAAATGAGTATACTACCCAAAGCAATTTATAGATTCAATGCAATCCCCATCAAGCTACCAACGGTATTCTTCACAGAGCTAGAACAAATAATTTCTCAATTTGTATGGAAATACAAAAAACCTCGAATAGCCAAAGCTATCTTGAGAAAGAAGAACGGAACTGGAGGAATCAACCTGCCTGACTTCAGTCTCTACTATAAAGCTACAGTCATCAAGACAGTATGGTACTGGCACAAAGACAGAAATATAGATCAATGGAACAAAATAGAAAGTCCAGAGATAAATCCACGCACATATGGTCACCTTATCTTTGACAAAGGAGGCAAGAGGCTCTATTTTAAAAGATCAATAAATAAAACTCAGCAGAACCTAATGTGATGCAGTTAAGGAACAGGAACGTGACTTATTTGACTAAAAAGTGGTTCACATTTGCCTGTGGTTCACAGGCAAATAACCTGTGACTTGTCAGCTGTAGTGCTTGTGTCTTTCTAGCTTTTCTCGTCTTGAATTCCAGGAGAGCTTTGCAGTTGTTTCATTTGCATACATCACCACTAAAAAGCACCCTGTAATCTAGCAACTAGGTTTTGAAATTAATAAGCCACATTTTTAAAAATCAGTGTATGTGTGCTCCGTCACTCAGTCACATCCGACTCTGCAACCCCATGGACCATAGCCCGCTAGGCTCCTCTGTCCTTGGGATTCTCCAGGCAAGACTAGTGGAGTGAGTTGGCATTTCCTCCTCCAGGGGATCTTCCCAATCCAGGGATTGAACCCACGTCTCCTGTATATCCTGCATTGGTAGGCAGATTCTTTACCACTGAGCCACCAAGGAAATCCTTTTAAAAATCAGCACTACTTGTTAATTTCTTTGTTTCTCTTTTCTTTAGTCTGATGTCATCCATCAGAGTGTGTATGAACTGATCCATACCGAAGACCGAGCTGAATTTCAGCGCCAGCTGCATTGGGCATTAAACCCTCAACAGTGTCCAGACTCTGGACAAAGAATTGATGGTAAGAATGTTTACCAAAAGGGAGTGTTGGGAATTGATTCTTTGAAAGGAGGCAGAGAATCTTTAGGGGCATAGAACTCCACAGTGAAGATGAGGAAGAAAGGGAAAGATACGAATCTCTAGCCTTGGGCCAGAACCAGGTCACAAGAAGCCTGATGACCTAAGGAGGACCTCGAGAGATGATAGCCATTGATGAATTCCACGTGCTGAAGTATAGCCGTATACTCAGTAATATAGTGTATAAAAATAATTCTTACACTGTTGTGAAAGAGGGGATGGAATGTATAAGGTAAATTCTTGAGTGTGTGTATATTGTTTCATGTTTCAGTTCAGTTCAGTCGCTCAGTCGTGTCTGACTCTTTGTGACCCCATGAATCGCAGCACACCAGGCCTCCCTGTCGATCACCATCTCCCGGAGTTTACTCAAACTCGCATCCATCCAGTCAGTGATGCCATCCAGCCATCTTATCCTCTGTTGTCCCCTTCTCCTCCTGCCCCTAATTCCTCCCAGCATCAGAGTCTTTTCCAGTGAGTCAACTCTTCGCATGAGGTGGCCAAAATACTGGAGTTTCAGCTTTAGCATCATTCCTTCCAAAGAAATCTCAAGGCTGATCTCCTTCAGAATGGACTGGTTGAATCTCCTTGCAGTCCAAGGGACTCGAGTCTTCTCCATCACCACAGTTCAAAAACATCAATGCTTCGGCACTCAGCCTTCTTCACAGTCCAACTGTCACATCCATGCATGACTACTGGAAAAACCATAGCCTTGACTAGATGGACCTTTGTTGGCAAAGTAATGTCTCTGCTTTTGAATATGCTATCTAGGTTGGTCATAACTTTCCTTCCAAGGAGTAAGCGTCTTTTAATTTCATGGCTGCAGTCACCATCTGCAGTGATTTTGGAGCCCCAAAAAATAAAGTCTAACACTGTTTGCCCATCTATTTCCCATGAAGTGATGGGACCAGATGCCATGATCTTCGTTTTCTGAATGTTGAGCTTTAAGCCAACTTTTTCACTCTCCTCTTTCACTTTCATCAAGAGGCTCTTTAGTTCCTCTTCACTTTCTGCCATAAGGGTGGTGTCATCTGCATATATGAGGTTATTGATGTTTCTCCCGGCAATCTTGATTCCAGCTTGTACTTCTTCCAGCCCAGCGTTTCTCATGATGTACTCTGCATATAAGAAAATGCACCAAATATAAAAGCAAACTGGCATATGAAAGAATTAAAAAATACTTTTTTCAACAAAAGCAGTGTCTTCATACATATATAAAAATGTTAAAAAGGAGAAAAAAAGGTGTTAGAAAATATAGAAATTGTTGACAGTGATAGCTCAATAGAAATAAAAACAGCTGAATAGATAAAGTTCTATAGTAAAAGTATTATTCAATAAGTTTTAATTTCTTTTCACTAGCTCCTCTTCTGAAAATGATTTTTTTTTTATAATCAGAATATAGCTTTGGTTTAGAAATGAACACAAATTTTATTCAGACACTTGTGCTGTGCTGTGCTAAGTTGCTCAGCTGTGTCTGATTCTTTGTGACCCCATGGACTGTAGCCTGCCTGGCTCTTCTGTCCATGGGATTCTCCAGGCAAGAACACTGAAGTGGGTTGCCAGGCCCTCCCCTCAGGGAATCTTCCCAACCCAGGGACCAAACACGTGTCTCTTATTGTCTCTTGCACTGGCATTGGCAGGTGGGTTCTTTAGCACTAGGACCACCTGAGAAGCCCAAACACTTAATTTTTAGCAAAATGGAAAATAACTTTGTGTTGCTATTTATTTCTATAGAAGCTAATGGACTCTCCCAGCCAGCCGTGTATTATAACCCAGACCAGATTCCTCCAGAGAACTCTTTGTTTATGGAGAGGTGCTTCGTCTGCCGACTCAGGTGTCTGCTAGATAATTCATCTGGTTTTCTGGTAAGGTGCACCATCTTATACTGACATTTACTATGAAGTTGTAGAAAATAAAAAGAAAAGTGAAACAAATTTGAATGCATTTGAGTTTGGGTTATAAAAATCTGCTTAATTAAATAGTTTTATAAAGGAAAGTAACTTTTTAAAAGTCTTTTTAGATTTTTGAAAGTATCTTCCGTAACTCAGAGTCTCTGTCCTTTAGGATGCAGTATAACAAAAGACTGAATGGAATAGCATTGACCATTGTATTTTGCCCTTCTTTTGGACTTTGTAGGTATGAGATAATTAGGTAGCGCTTTTTTGGTGGCAGACTGCTTATTATCCTCTTTGGGTTTAACGCCTGCTAGATGGAAAAATTATCATGGCCTTTTCCATATGGCTAGAATAACTGCCATGTAGAAAAATGGCTGCATCTTCATCACTGCAGGATCCTCATCTGGTATGAGACACTCTTGTGTAGTGTGAACTCTCATGCGTTGGAGTGAACTCCATCACAACATCCTGTGTGAATTCCCAGGATGACCAGCAAAGGGAGAACACTAGGAGTGGAGGTAGATGGTCCAGGCTCTCGCTTGTATCCTTAAGATAGTGCACTCCACCACAGATCTGTTAACAAAATGATTTTTGTTGGTGTGTTTATGTCTGAATTTTGCTTACCCAGAATTAGAATTGTGCTTTGAGATAGTTTTCCTTGTACTGATAACCAATTAGGATGTACTTCTAGGTGAAATTTCTTTGTGTAATTGGGCCTTTTCTCCCTTGTACTGGTGTCATATTGATGTCAGAGTCATCCCTTGGCCTGGTCAGTACTGTTTTAAGCAACCAAATTGATCATGGTCATGATGGTCTGTTTCCTCTGTCATCTAAAATTATTCTTTATCCTAATAGAGGTCTGCAGTCTTTATCTGGTTTTAGGATTCATTCCATGGGGTCGCTAAGAGTCAGACACGACTGAGTGGCTTCACTTTCACTTTTCGCTTTCATGCATTGGAGAAGGAAATGGCAACCCACTCCAGTGTTCTTGCCTGGAGAATCCCAGGGATGGGGGAGCCTGGTGAGCTTCCGTCTATGGGGTCGCACAGAGTCGGACACGACTGAAGCGACTTAGCAGCAGCAGGATTCATTTTAATGTTTTTGAACAGTTGTGTTTTCTCTCTACAGAAAAGATTTCCTTGAGTTTTGAAATATACTCTGAGCTATGGAATCTAGCCCATGTGTATTTGAAAATTAATGTGTACTTGCTGACTTTATCACAATTCATTTGTTCAGGAAATAGATTTTGAGCATGCACTGTGCACGGACCTATGCTAGACATAGATGCTAGGGCAGCTGCAAGCTTTGAAAACTATGTAGGTCTTCCTATGGTGATCTGTTAGAACAAGGAGTGGGTCACTTAGCAGTCCCTTGAGGACAGTCTCATACTATCTTTTAGGATATTTTTAATGGGCTTCCTGGGAAGAAGGGAACGACAATAGCATTTGATAGCCTCATGAACTTTCGTGTAATTATCAAAACACTGAAAATGGCCTTGATTGAGCCCTTTAAAAAGGAACCATTTTATTTTTCAAAGGTTTAAAAAAACAAAACTTTTATTTAAAACGGCTGAAACTGAAGTGATTGTATGCTAATTTAACAGGTAAGTTGTATAAGGAAATTTCACTTTTTATATTCTCCAAGAGCTGGATTCCATTCTGTGTGCTTTGCTTTTTCTTCAGACCTCTTAACTTCAGACTGGAGTTGAGCAGAAATGTGGCTTACTGCTTTCCTCTGGAAAAAATTGATTGGGAACTAAGTCTCTCAGCCATCCCCAGAAGACAGGCATATGCAATGAAGATATAACAGACGTTTTGAAGAAGCAGCCAGCCAGTCCCCAAAGCTTCCTGTTGGCTATAATGCCTACTCAGTCTCCCACTATGGTCACTTCTCACCCCAGGGCAAACTCACAGCTCAGAAAAGATCTTTCTGCCATAGTGATCAGACTGCGGGGATATGGAACCTTTATACAGCATTAATCTTAATGAACTTTTTGTTTCTTAAGGCAATGAATTTCCAAGGGAAATTGAAATATCTTCATGGACAGAACAAGAAAGGGAAAGATGGATCAGTACTTCCACCTCAGCTGGCTTTGTTTGCAATAGCTACTCCACTGCAGCCACCATCCATACTTGAAATTCGAACCAAAAATTTCATCTTTAGAACCAAACACAAACTCGACTTCACACCTACTGGTTGTGATGCCAAGTAAGTGAAACTTTTCTAGGTTTATTTTACCAAATGTGTATTTTATTGCAGTAAGTCTGTCTTATATATATATATATATATTTTCCATATGGTATAGTTTATAACTTTGTTTGTTATCATAGTAGCTAGTATCAGTTCATAGTTTGTAGCATAGCCTTTTAAAATAATTTCATCACATTCACAGATCATTTATTTTATATCTTACAGTATTTCCACAATTTCTGTATTATAGATGATGTGTTTATATTAATAAGATTCAGTATCCATTTATTGCTGGCTTGTTTTACATTGTACAAAGTTTGACTTTTAGCCCTGGAAGTTCAGTAATCAAAGTATGTTACTGCTTTTCTCCTTCCTAGTATGGGAATGCATACAGGTTCGAGAAACCCTGCCCCTCCAAATGGAGTAAAAGTATTCTAGAATATAAGTAAAGATTTTGTATTTCATCTATATAATCTACTCTGTTAGAATCATCTTTAGTGATTATTCTCCTGAATGAAGACCGTGAAAATTATCTGAAACTGAAATTTGCAGACATATGCAAAGGAGAGCAATTATAGAAATGTGTTCATTTCTACCTGCTAGTGTGAAATTCTGAGTGTCAACATAGTGCAAAAAATAACTAAATAATTTATGTAGGTGACTTAATTTGTGTTAAATTTTAATTTTGTTATTATTTTCCCTTTAAACAGAGGAAAACTTGTTTTAGGCTACACTGAAGCAGAGCTGAGCATGAGAGGATCAGGATACCAGTTTGTTCATGCTGCTGATATGCTCTATTGTGCTGAGTACCACATCCGAAGTAAGTTGTAGTTTCTTATGAACTTGACTGATAAAATACCTTAAAGTCTAGGACATGTTTCAGGTTATTACTGATATAAAAGTGTTTAAGGAAACTATCTGGATTAGCTTCTACTCAGTATCACACAACTGTGAGTAACTGGAGTTACACTCTTAATTCATTAGCTGCCACACAGTGATGGAGTAGCTTAATTACTCTGAAAATGGCCATTTTGTCTCATTAATTTATTTCATAACTTTGTTAATATAGTGAAAGTATTAGTTGCTCAGTTGTGTCTGCCTCTTTGCAACCCCACAGACTGTAGCCCACCAGGCTCCTCTTCATGGGATTCTCCAGGCAAGAATACTGGAGTGGGTTTCCATTCCCTTCTCCAGGGGGTCTTCCTGATCCACAGATTTAACCTGCATCTGTTGCACTGCAGGCCAATCCTTTACCATCTGAGCCACCATGGAAGCCCAAATTATACTTTAAAATTGTATAGTAAAATATTAGACTGTAGGACATGTTCCCTTTTAAAAATGAAAACAATTTCCCCCCCAAACTATACTTACTTCCTATGGTTTCACATATTACTTGAATTGTCTGACTTAATCTTTCCTTGAATCATTTAAATAATAAATTTAAAGTCTGAAATAGGAAAAAACAGCAATGCTGAAGAACTATCCTGATGCATTTTAATATACTGTGCTTAGAAGTCATCAGTGTATTTATCATCCTTGGTGATACATGAATTACATCCAGAAATATTACAGAGATTTTCTTTACTGTGTTGATTTTAGATTTGCTAATTTAATTTTGTTTGTTTGTTTGTTTTAGTGATTAAGACTGGAGAGACTGGCATGATAGTGTTCAGGCTTCTTACAAAAGACAATCGATGGGCTTGGGTGCAATCAAATGCACGCTTAGTTTATAAAAATGGAAGACCAGATTATATCATTGCAGCTCAGAGACCTCTAACGTAAGCAGAAAGACCTACAATGTTTCATGTTTTTTGGTTTTTTTTTATTTTTAACACTTTGGTTTAGGAATCCTCTTACATGAAAACCTTAGAATAAATTCTAGGAGAATTTACACTGGAAATAAACACCGAAAAGGTAATATGCGTAGAGAGAAGCATAGGTAAGTTAAAGACACTGAGAAATCAGAGTTAACTAACTTTCTTGAACAACTATGGATGTAGAGCTATTGAAGAGAATAATTAACAAAAACTCCAAGGGTTCATCCTGGGTATCTGAAAGTAAGGTGAAAAGCCAGGGCCTTCTGTTAAAATAAAAACTTAACAGTGCTTTATTTAGCATGTGTTTGCTAATAAGCAGGCAGTGATTCTTACGTTTCTCATATGTTCTAGAAGTGAGTATGTTGTCAAATATTCACATTGCACACGTTTTCTCTACTCTGGAGAATTGATTTGTGTATGTGGCTTTGAGAGTAAGGATCAGAATTAGTCTTTTCCCCTTATATGGACATTTAGTTGACTAGTAACATTTATTTAAAAGATGATTTTTTTGAAAAGACCACCTTTTCCTCACTGCGCTTCATTTCAATCAGAGGATTGTATCTGTGATTCTGCTTCTCAGTTCCATTGGTCAAGTTGTCTGTTTTTATTCCAAAGCACATTGTCTGTCTCTGTATCTTGATATGCCTTGATATCTTTATTCCTACCGTCTTGTTTATTCAGAATTTTTGTTCTCCTTGGATAGAGTCTTGGCCTCTTCTTTACCCTTTATATTTCCATATATATTTAGAAATTAGTTGCCAATTCCTATGGGAAAATCTTTTGAGATTTTTAATGGGACTATACTGAAATTATAGTCCCTTTTGGAAAAATTAACATCTTTATATTGAATCTTGCAGCCCATGAATATGGTGGTCCATGTGTATGTACCCATGTTTTTATCTTAATAATGGGCTGTATTGTTCTTACCTGAGTCTTATACATATTTTAATTTTATTCCTAGATATGCTCTATGATGTAGTTTTAAATGGTGTGCATATATATAATTTTAATATATAGAAATAGTTGAGTTTTTAATATTGGTGTTTTATATCTAGTGACCTTACTTCAACTCACTTATTAACTCTAATAAGATGTCTGTAGACTTTTAAGGTTTTCTAATATGTCCTATGTAGTTTGCAAATAATTTTTTTCTTTTAACCTTTAGACTTAGTTTTGGTCTTTAAGTTCTTCCATTGTACTGGCTAGGCCCTCAGTAGAATGCAATGGAAATAATGATAATTCAGTTTGGTGTTATTCCCAACTTTAAGGGAAAAAGACTTCAAATACTTGATCATTTCATATGATATTTGTAAGTACTCTGTTATTTTTGTAAATCCTGGGTTTATTGTTTCAGGTTTAAAAGCATCCCTTTGTTTAGTTTACCAGAATATCATCATCATGAGTGGTTGTTGAATTTTTACATCAAATACTTACTTCACATTCACCAACATCATGATTTTTCTCCTTTATGCTCTTATTTTCTTTCTGTTCTATAAGTTTTGTACACATATAATTTTAAGAAATATTTTCTGGTATTAGGAATTTGTGCCCTGTCTTATTCACTATTCCTAGAAGGCCATTAATTTTATTATCCTTCTCAAGGAGTCAGCTTTTGTTTTATTGATTTTTTTCCTGTTTACATTTGTTACCCATTTATGTCTGTTCATTATTATTTCCTTCCTTCTACTCTCCTTGGGTATAATTTGAATTTCTTTCCACCTTTTTTAATGTATTTGGTTAAGGTATTAGTTTTTCTTTAAGTATGATTTTAACTACAGTCCTTTATCATTCAGTTAAAAGTATGTGCTAGTATTTATTTTGACTTGTTTATTCAGGAATTATTTAGAAACAGTGTTATGTACTGTTCAATATGAGGGGAGTTTCTAGTTCTCTTTTTGTTACTTAAGTTTAATTCCACTGAGGTTAGACAATAGCCTGAAGGAATTCAGTCCTTTGAAATTCGTTGTAGCTTATTTTATAATCTAGTGAATGGTCAGTGTTGATAAAATATCCTACATACTCTTGTCAAGACTACATGTTCTTTTGTATGTATAGTATTCTTTACATATCAGTGGTCTGGTTTGTTTTGTTCATGTTTTTATACATTTGCTATTTTTGTTTGCTTGTTCTATTAAGAGGTTGTTAGACCCATTTGGAGCTCTTTACCTAATACCAGCATTAAATTTTACACATATAGACACTATGTAGTATATATGAAACTATGACATTTATTCCATGCCTTAACCTAACTTATGAATTCTCTTCCCATGCAAACAATTTTAATTTTCATATGTCAATCTTCCTTTAGAGCTTTATATTTCAGCATGCCTCACTTGTATATTTGGATCTGTATTCCATTCAGAATTTATTTTTTCAGGTAGGGATGGAATCTGAGAGTGAAATTAAATTTTTGGACAAATTCTATCTAAATTTATCTAAACAATTTTAAGTACTTGTCATCAGAAAGATTTCTCTCAAATTTATGTTCACCTCTAGCAAACTACTGTGTATTTTGCGTGCTAGTTTTTCTTTTTTTAATTTATTATTTTGGAAATGTTTAGGATACAGCTTTTTCTAATACACGCAAACTTTCTTGTGCCCGATTGTAGAGATGAAGAAGGAATGGAGCACTTAAACAAACGCAATATGAAGCTGCCATTTATGTTTACCACTGGAGACGCCATTCTATACGAGATAAGCAGCCCTTTTCCTTCCATAATGGATCCCTTACCAATAAAGACTAAAAATGGTGCTGGTGGAAAAGAGTCAACCGCCACATCAACTCTAAGTAAGGATTCCCTCAACCCCAGTTCCCTCCTGAATGCCATGATGCAACAAGACGAGACTATTTATCTCTATCCTGCTTCAACTAGTACACCTTTTGAAAGGAATTTTTTCAGCGACTCTCTGAATGAGTGCAGTAACTGGCAAAACAGTGTTGTACCTATGGGGAGTGACGGGATGCTGAAACATGAGCAGGTCAGCCAGTCTCAGGACATGAACCCAGCTCTCTCTGGAGATCATGCCGGGCTCTTTGCAGATAACAGAAACAGTGACTTGTACAACATTATGAAACACCTAGGCATTGATTTTGATGACATCCAACACATGCAACAGAATGAGGAATTTTTCGGAACTGACTTTTCCAGTGAAAATGACTTCAGAGATATTGACTTAACAGATGAAATTCTGACCTACATTGAAGACTCTTTAAATAAGCCTATCTTCGGGTGTTCAGGGTACGCTCAGCAGCCATCCATGGCTCTGAACCCTAGCTGTGTGGTCCAGGAGCAGCTCCGGTTAGACCAGCAGCAGCTGCAGCCCCATCAGATGCACACGGCAGTGGAGCAGCAGCAACAACTGTGTCAGAAAATGAAGCACATGCAAGTTAACAGCATGTTCGCAAACTGGAACGCCAACCAGTCTGTGCCTTTGGATTGTCCTCAGCAAGACCTCCAGCAGTACAGTGTCTTTGCAGACTTAACTGGGACTAGTCAAGAGTTTCCCTACAAACCTGAGCTTGATCCTATGCCTTACCCCCAGAACTTGATTCCCTGTAGTCAGCCTGGGTTGCCACCGCAATCTCAGGGTACACAGTTAGACTTTCCCATGGGCGATTTTGAACCAGCCCCATACCCTACTACTGCTTCTAATTTAGAAGATTTTGTCTCATGTTTACAAGTTCCTGAAAACCAACAGCAGGGACTCAATCCACAGTCGGCCATGGTAGCTCCTCAGACGTGTTACGCCGGGGCTGTTTCAATGTACCAGTGCCAGCCAGACCCTCAGCACAGCCAGCTGGCTCAGATGCAGTACAACCCAACCACGCCGGGATCACAGGCATTTGTAAACAAGGTGAGTATGTTCTCAAACTGAGTAAGTTCTTTCAAATGCCTCTTCATACATTATGCTGCTGCTCAGTCGCGTCAGTCGTGTCCGACTCTGTGCAACCCCATAGACGGCAGCCCACCAGGCTCCTCTGTCCCTGGGATTCTCCAGGCAAGAATACTGGAGTGGGTTGCCATTTCCTTCTCCAATGCATGAAATAAATACCTTATAAATAGATGTAAATTATGAGTTTTCTGTCAGTGACTGATTTTAACCTTTTATCTGTAGCATGTATGGGAGAACATTTCTAATTTGACTTATGTAAGCTGGTACTTTTATGTTACTAATACAAGTATATCATATTTAAAAGAAATCAAGGACGAAAGCAGTATGAATACATCCATAAATTAAAAGTAAAATTACCAAGTAAAATTAAAAGTACACGGTTTAGAATAATGTTGATTTTTTAAAAATCTGACCTTTTAAACATGCTGACTTAGAAAGCTTTAAGGTTTTAAAAATAGTTTTTTCAAAGCTCATTTTTTTTTTAACTGACACAGTTGATTTACATTTCCAGGTATATAACACAGTGACTCAGTATTTTTATAGATTATACTCATTATTATTAAATGTTGATTCTCTTCCTGTTGAAATTGGGTTAAAAGCAGTATCGATGTGTTTCCTTCAAGTACTTTTGTCCTAGGTGATCTCTGGTAAAAGTTCTAGGCTCCTCAGTGTTCTATCTTCATTTTATCCTTCAAGGTAAAATAGTTTTTTCCTTGGTATCTTAAGAAAAATAAGAAAGGTAACTTATCTGGCTTTCTATCTTGAGACTCAAGCTGGATGCTTTTAAATGTGTCATTTAGACCCTTCTACCAACATGGTAACTTAAAGTGCTTCCTAATGATTGCTGCTATTTGTGACCACCCAGGAATGTATTATGCTTGCCTTTATGCTTTTCCATTAGAAAATACTGAGTTAATGCTGTGTATTTCAGTTGTGAAGCAAATCCCAATAAGACTGTAATAATAGTTTATAAATGTCATTTGCAGCTTTCTCATTGTTTTTTCCTGATCTTTTTTATACACTTGGTTTGTTTGATTACATATGAGTTTTTCCCTAGAAAAAGACTGTGAAAAATTTTCTTATCCTCATTCCTGACGTTGTTATATTAAAATTTAACAATGGGTTACAGTCTATTTCACAACACTGCTGCAGAATAAGCACAGGTTGTTAACTTATAAACTGTAGAGAAGTAAATTATGTAAAATTATATTCTGAAGAGGGCCTGCATTAGCACCAGTTCCTTACAGTGTGTTCTTTCCCACTGTTTTGTGTTACTTCCTTATGAATAGTAAGAATTCTGGACCTATATATTCCCCAAGGAGTTATTGGACTTCCCTGGTGGCTCAGACAGTAAAGAATCCACCTGCAATGCAGCAGACCTGGGTTCAATCCCTGGGTTGGGAAGATCTTCTGGAGAAGGGAATGGCTAGCCACTCTAGTATTCTGGCCTGGAGAATTCCATGAACAGAGGAGCCTAGAGGGTTACAGTCCATGGGGTCACAAAGACTTGGAAATGACTGAGCAACTTAAAAAAAAAAAAAAAAGGAGTTATTAAATCTAAAAAAAAATTGGAACTCCATCTGTGGCTCACATTATATTTCTGTTGACTAGCACTGCTCTAGACAGTCTTTTTTCAGCTGGTGCTAGTGATAAAGAACCTGCCTGCCGACGCAAGAGACATAAGAGACACAGGTTCGATCCCTGGGTTGGGAATATACCCTGGAAGAGGAAAGGCAGCCCACTCCGGTATTCTTGCCTGGGAAATCCCATGGACAGAGGAGCCTGGTGGGCTAGGATCCCAAAGGGTAGAACACGACTGAAGTGATTTAGCACACAGTCTCTTTAAAGACAGTTGCTGATGTGCATTGTATTGAGTGAAAAGTAATTTATCCAAAACCTACCTTTTGCTGGGCGATTATTACCTTCCCTTTGAAAACTTGACAAAGTTTAGAAGGACAGAAACCTAATGTTACATAGGCTTCAGAAAGGTAAATTTCATTCGAAGCAATTGAAGGTATGATTATAATCCATTACTTTCACTAATTATACTAAGATTCAAAAAGTTCTGTAATCTATAAAAACCTACAGAACTATTAGGAATTATTCAGGTCAGTCGCTCACTTGTGTCCAAAATCTTTGCAACCCCATGGACTGCAGCACGCCAGGATTCCCTGTCTTTCACCAACTAATTATTAGTAACAGGAATTATTCTTGTAATTCCACAGAACTGTGTGTCTCAGGGTCCTCCCCTCCCTCCTTTTTTTCCAGTAGCACTTACGGAAATGAGATTAAATTTCATTGTTGAAAGGCAAGAGCAAGCACTTTACTTTGGTAATTTTTATTTCCATAATTAGGACAATAATTTTAGTAGTACTTTGGAAGCATATTATGAATAAAATTGGTTCTAGAAATCATACCCATGGTATAAGGCATATTAAGAAACCTCTTGCAAATCATAACTTGCCTCTCTTCAGAAAGTTCTGGGTTATCTATAGTCCAGTGTAGTAATCTTGAATGTAGTTAGTTTACTGATACCTAAAACTTACTGAGATACAATGTGGTCAAAGCAGACTTACTTATGACAGAGAATAGTACTTGTGGTTTGTGACTGGTACTTTCTGATCCAGTGGTTCCTGCCCAAACCAAAGGCATTTCATTGATCAAATAGTCAATGTATGGAGTGCCACATCTGAAGTGACACAATGATATCACTCACCTATACTATCTAATGGAGAAACTGAAAGATTGTAAGTGCAACTAATACATGTGTTCAATATGACTTCACTGAATGAGTTACTATAACAACTCGGAGGATAAAGATTTTAGAACTACATTTTCACATATCTAATGGCTTAATATATATGAAGGATCTGTTCTAATAAGTTGCTGTTTGCAGTTTCAGAACGGAGCAATTTTAAATGAAACGTATCCAGCTGAATTAAATAGCATGAGTAACACTCAGCCTGCCACCCGTCTTCACCCATCAGAAGCCAGACCTTACCCTGATTTGACATCCAGTGGATTCCTGTAATTCCAAGCCCACTCCTCACCTTGGTTTTTGAGTAGTTTGTGAAGCATCACAGAGTAATAAGACTGTCCTTGTTGAATGTCAGCAAGTTCACGTGGAGGCATTGATGTACGTGTTATTTTTACTGTTATAAAAACATTAAAATCTGGTTTGTAATAAGAGGAGTTAATCACCTATGCTACCATCATTAGAATAGTATGCTGTCACAGAGGAGTGAAATACCATCTCCAGTTTACAGTATTCTGAAATAATACCACAGAATATATAGAACTTTTTCAGGGAGATATTATGATACTTTTAAATATGAAAAAATGTTCTCTGGTGGAATTACTTCCATCAGATTAAAATCAAATACTTTGAGTTTTGAACTTGTAGATTATTAGTGTACCAAATATGAACTATTTCCTTTTACTTTTAGCTTCTGCTTTTATCTCAGAGGTTAAAACAAGTGGTTTGGTGCTTGTATAAAAAGATAATCTTAGTATGCTCCTCCCTCCTTGGTATTGTAAGTGCCTCACACTTTTTCTACCTATAACACTGTACGGAGTGTATTTTATGTAAAGTATATATTTACATAAAATATACTTTTTAAAATTAATACCATTCTGCACACAAATATTATTGGTATTTCTTAAATTCAGTCATTTTTATTAATCTAGGCATGTTTCAACTGCACTACTCACCCACCTTCTTCAGGTAAAGAGCAAATAATGGTTGAAAAGAGAAATATTTATTACTTTAGTTGTTTCTAGATTTTAATGTTGCCGTGTGCCTTACATTGAAAAATTTTGGAAGTGGAAATATCTTCCTAAATTTTTTTTAGTTATTGTAAGAGAGCAGCACTAAAATTTCAAGAGTTTTCAAAAGTAAGAGATATATCACCATTTAGCTTTACTAAAATCTCCACCTTAATAGTTGAATGTTGCCCTGTAAAGAATCTGCTGTTAAATGCAACCCTGAGTATTAACTTAAAATGAAGAGAAGCAGCTTTATTTTTAGCTCTTTAATAAGTACAGCACCCATTTCAATATGTGTAAATTCTTTAAAAACTGTTTTAGAGCTGTAATCCTTTAAAATGTAGTATGTTGACTTTATAAATTTCACTTCTTAGTACAGTGAAAACTATTTGTTTTTCTCATATTTGAGGAGTGTTAAGATTGAATATAGCAATGTTTGGTGCAAAGTATTGGTATAAGTGAAAAAAAATGGTGCATTGTATAGTTTATAATGAACAACAATATTTGTAAAATGTTTTCAGTCTTTCATTTAAAAATAGTGCATACCTTATTTATGCACATAAATAACTTTGTCAGGTCTTAACATATTTTATCACTGTGTCTTGAAAGCAAGTTAATCAGACCACTAATAACTTTACCATCCTTGGGTGACTTAAAAGTGCCACCATCTGACTTTCTTTTACTTAAATAGGACAGCTAAAAGGCATAGACATGTTTTGCATGTATTATATAAAAACACAATGAAATCCCAAACTGAAATGTAGTATTAAATTACTTTTCTTTTTTTAGTAAATCAGTGTATATAAAAGTGACTTCAGACACAACAGCTAAGTCAGTTTTATGCATTTTCCAACAGAATTTTGAACCTGGACAATGAATTCAAGTGTTGAAAAAAATAAATTTGTCTAAAACATTTCATAATTTGTTTGTAGCAGGAGGAATCACTAAAGATTTAGACCAGATTAATATTCCACTTTTACATTGAAACCTTTCATGAAAAGTCTTCATCTAAATCATTTTTGTTAGTCTCTTCCACATGTTACTGGATGAACTGTTTAGTGGGGGAAAAACAGGCTTCTAAACTGTATGTGCATATGATGACGATCAAGTATACACTTAAAAAATTTAAAGCAATATTGTATATTTTTATCCATATAAAGTAACTAAAATTTACCTAATAATAAAATCACATTAAACCCAATACACCTTTGTCTGTATTGCTAAGTGCCAAAGGAAGAATCTTTGTGTAATGCTATATTGAGGGATTTATTTTTCGATGATGTGCACCTCTGATGATGTGCACCTCTAAGGCTGTGGCTGTTTCTACTCCGATCTTTTTCCTGTGCCAGGCTGTTCCTCCAGTACCTGAAGATTTACCAGTGTTCCAGTGTATTACACATAGCTTTTAGTCATTACTCTGCACAATCTAGTGTTTTTCAGTATTACTAAATTTTAGGCAAATGTTTTCATGGGTGTTTTCTCCTTCAAGATGTTACTGCTTACCTATGCCATGCGTACATTTTTGTTTAAAATATGATTTATAATATCCTTATCAAAAATTGTATACAATAATTTATGGTAATAAAATAATCACCAAGTATGAATAGTATGTTTTAACACAAATTATTTTTGGTCCACATAAAGGAAATGAGCACTTATAGTATATTATTATAATTATGTCAGATGAAGGCAATCTATAATACTTAAGGATAGGTTATGTCAGTAATTCCTAAACTTCTTACGAAGTTCTGCTCCCCTGGATATTTTGGGCTTTACTGGAATATAAAAAAAGTCTTCAAGGAAACTCATAGATTAAAATGCTTCTGCAATGGACTGTTCTTTTAAACCTTGCACAATCAGTGTTATAGTTTAGCGGTGGTAGTATTAATTCTGTTTTAATAGTATTTTAAGACTATTTATGAAAAAACTTTTAAACAGCCCACGTTCTATTTTGTGCTTAGATAAGAAAAGTTATTACCCAAACTTATGTCTTTATCAAATATAAATGGCATGTTAAGCCTTTGGTATTACCTTCATAACTATTAAACACTCACCTTGAATTCTGCAGTTGGCATTATTTGAAGAAAAATTCCTGAGAAAAAGTTTTCATTCTCATTAACAATTGTTTACATTAATTTTACACTTATTCTTAATCATAACAACTTGATAGTAACATAGCACATTCGCATTACACCTGAGTCTGAACATTTGAGAAAAACTAACACTGTCTTCCCATCACTTCATGGGAAATAGATGGGGAAACAGTGGAAACAGTGCCAGGCTTTATTTTGGGGGGCTCCAAAATCACTGCACATGGTGACTGCAGCCATGAAATTAAAAGACACTTACTCCTTGGAAGGAAAGTTATGACCAACCTAGATAGCATATTCAAAAGCAGAGACATTACTTTGCCAACAAAGGTTCACCTAGTCAAGGCTATGGTCTTTCCTGTGGTCATGTATGGATGTGAGAGCTGGACTGTGAAGAAGGCTGAGCGCTGAAGAATTGATGCTTTTGAACTGTGGTGTTGGAGAAGACTCTTGAGAGTCCCTTGGACTGCAAGGAGATCCAACCAGTCCATTCTGAAGGAGATCAGCCCTGGGATTTCTTTGGAAGGAATGATGCTAAAGCTCAAACTCTAGTACTTTGGCCACCTCATGCGAAGAGTTGACTCATTGGAAAAGACTCTGATGCTGGGAGGGATTGGGGGCAGGAGGAGAAGGGGACGACAGAGGATGAGATGGCTGGATGGCATCACTGACTCAATGGACGTGAGTCTGACTGAACTCCGGGAGTTGGTGATGGACAGGGAGGCCTGGCGTGCTGCAATTCACGGGGTTGCAAAGAGTTGGACACGACTGAGCGATTGATCTGATCTGATCTGATCTGAACACTGTCTTTTGTCTGAAAAGTGTATAATGTATTCAGTTTCAAATATTTGATCTCAAAGAGCCAAGAAAAAAATCCAGATAATCATATACCTCATGCCTGCTTTCATTTAGTCCGTTGGTTTCCTTCAGCATGAATGACTTAAACTTGCCCCACTGTTATCAAGCCTATCAGACACTGACCAGGGATGTTATTAGCTACTCACCAGACTAAGGAATATTGCTCTAGGTTTTTTCCCAATGTCTCCAGAGGACCATGCTTCCAATTCCACTAATAACTGAAACTATCAAAACCCCACAGCACATCCTACGTGACTATGTACTTTGACCCCAGCAGTACCATTGGCCTCTGCTCTTAAGCCAACCTCCAATGAGGAAGAAGGAGAAGATCCCTTGCCTTCAAGATTAAACACCCTTCCTAACCCCAGCCTCCCAGTCCAACCCTCCCTCAACCCTCACCCACCCCCTTGGGAATGACAAGTCTATTCTCTTATGTCCATGAGGAGGGTTAGCAGATGTAAGCCATTATATATGGAATGGAGAAACAAGGCCCTACTGTATAGCACAGAGAACTATATTCAGTATGATAAACTATAATGGAAAATGTTATTCTTAAAATGTATGTGTATGTACAACTGAATCACTTTGTACATCAGAAATTAACATTGTAAACCACTGTATTTTCCTCTTCCAGAATCTTTTCTCTCTCCTATAAGCTTACCTGTGTACAGGTCATCCTCTATCCTGGAAAAAATGTTACTTAATTATGCATCCCTTTCCTTATCACTTCTTTGCCTCCTTTCTCTAAAACAGTGTCCAGCTCCTGAAGTCTTGTTTTCCTCCCATTACGTTGCCCTGTTGAAGTTCACTTAACTTCCTTCTTACCATAGGCTGGTTTCCTGTGGCCCTGCAGCCAAATATATTGTAGCCTCAATGAATTTCTTTCCTCCATTCTCTTCTGTGGTATTAGTTGCCCTGCATCTGGTTATTCCTTCAACTCCTCTCCTCTCCTCCCACCTGGCAAGAGTCTCATTTCTGATCACTGTGTGTGGTTCCTTCTCTTCACACTGACCCTTTGGAAGCACATCCTTTCTGCAGCGACTACTTTTGTAATGAATCCTCTCAAAAACAGATCTTACTTCTGAAATGGTGATACAGATACTTTATCTCTGATCTATATTTGTAGAGCATCCTTTTCCTCCAAAAGCAGCAGAGTAGAGCTAAGCACTGACACTGAGGTCAGACTCCTGGCTTCAGCACACATACAATGTGAATCACTGGGAAGGTTTCTTCCTCTCTCTGAGCCTGAGTCTCTGTTTCTACAAAAGAAGGATAACAGTAATGCTTCACTGTATTGTTGGGGGATTCCACAGAGACTTTATGTAAAAACAGTTCTCAGGAGGCCAAAATGGGAACAATTTGAGCAAAACAATAACAGTATTGGATTACAACCCAAGGAATGAAATATCCATGAATCCATGCTGATATAAAGGGCTGCATAAATAAATGGGGAAAAGGGCAAATCTTCCTAGTAGAAGAATCCCGAGTGTAGGTAACCATGCCTTCTAAAAGATAATTAAGCTTCCAAGGAGCTTAATACCTCCCCTTCCCTTGAGTGTGGGCTAAACTCAGCCTCTTGCTTCCAAAGAATACAGTAGAGAAAGGGAAAAAGTTAAAAGTTGTCATTGTAGAAATCTATCTAGCACCACTTTAACCAAGCAGTCGGGTTTGACAGTAAGCCATGGCGTTCCTCTCAGATATAATGCTGTGATCAGTACACTTCTGCTCTATGGCATTTTCTCAAAAACACGTAACCCTAGTCTAATCCTGAGAAAATGTCAGAGAAACCCCAAACTGAGAGAGATTCCACAAGATTTCTGGGAGTGTTCTTCAAAGTGTTACAATCAAGAAAACCAGCATTGAAATATGTATAATATTATATCTGAAATGTATTAATTGTTCAAACTAAACACTATCATGTTACAATTTGTTCATACTAGATGTTTGTAATGTTTCTGATAATCAATAAAAGAGATTCTTGATAAAAAAAAAAAAAAAAAAAAAGAAAACCAGAGACTGAGACATTTTCACAGATAGAAGACTAAGAAAACATAACTGCTGATAAATACATAATATAATAGAGTATCTTGGACTGCATTCTGCAACAGGAAATAGGCTTTAGTGGAACACCTACAGAAAGCCAAATAAAATTTAGGTGCTAGTGTTGGACAAGTACCATTTCCTAGTTTTACCAAAGTACCATGGTTATGTAAGAGGTTAAATTTAGAGGAAAATGAATGGAGAGAATAAAGGAACTCTGTATCTTTACAACTTTCATGTAAATCTAAAATTATTCCTAAATAGTTTATTTAAAAATCATGTTTGTATTAAAAACAGTTTGTTGACTGTCATATAGCAAGTACTGAATAAATGTCCGTGATTACTATTTCCCTGTGATTTCCAGTCAACCTCAGTTGTAGGTAACTCCTACATTGGTACTGTTCCTTCTCATTCTGTTTCCTATTTATTTCATGAATATATAGGTTTTTAGTCTCCAGTGCTCCTTCCTACTTTAATCTCCTGATTATCATCCTTATCAATGATCCTTCCAGCCGTGTTTCCAGAACTCCAACACATCAATATAATAATCTATTTTTCCATTGCAGCTAAACACAATCACAGCTCAAACTTTGAGCATTTGTAACTGCCTTATTTTTCCCAACTTCAAATTTCCTTTTCTAATCACACCATCTTCCACTTTCCTGATCCTTTCTTCTTTGTTCAACTAGCTCTTTGCCCTTCTTGTGATCTCCAGCCCTGTGAGTACACATTGTTCTTTCTCAGTCCATCAGCCTGGACCTCAGTATCAGGGCGTCAGCAATGTGTTTGCTTATACCCTGGAATTGCTCACTTCCTTATAGGTAACTGACACTGCAATCCATAGCCCTGGCCAGAACTCATCAGCACAGCACATAGCCTGGCCACTTCTTTTCCTGATAAGCAGTTTTGCTAGACAAAGTGACAAAACTGGAATAATGGCCTCACCACAAACTGAACTGGAAGGAAAGCTAAGACAAACCTAGACAGTGTATTAAAAAGCAGAGAGAGGGGAGGAGCTAAGATGGCGGAGGAATAGGACGGGGAAAACACTTTCTCCTCCACAAATTCATCAAAAGAACATTTAAACACTGAGTAAATTCCACAAAACAACTTCTGAATGCCGGCAGAGGACATCAGGCACCCAGAAAAGCAACCCATTGCCTTCTAAAGGAGGTAGGAAAAAATATAAAAGACAAAAAAAAATGAGACAAAAGAGGGAGGGACGGACCTCTGTCGGGGGAAGGGAGTCTTAAAAAGAGAGACGTTTCCAAACACCAGGAAACATTCTCACTGTCGAGTCTGTGCCGAGCCTGGGAAGCACAGAGGGCAACATACAGGGAGGGAAAATAAATAAACAATTAAAACCCACAGATTACGAGCCCTACGGTAACTTCACCAGCGGAGAAGCAGCGCAGACGCCTGCATCCGCCATTACCAAGCCGGGGCTGGGTAGGGAGGCGCGGCACGGGCTGCATCGCTTAGAGTAAGTACTGGCCTGACTATCCCGAGGGCTACCTGAGCAAAATAATTTGGGCTAGCAAACCAGACTGTGGGATATCTACCATACGAAAAACCAGCCCTAACCTAAGACACCGCCAGGCCCATGCACAGAACAAAGGACTGTACAGAGATAGCCGGCTGCAGACCGTTCCCCTCTGGGGACAGGCAGCCAGAGCCGGAGGGAGGCAATCCCAGCCCCAGAGAGACATTATCTACAAAACTGTAAGCAGGCATCTTTGCTAACTAAGACTTCTTGGGGCTCTGGACGGTCAACATCTGCCTGAGAAGGTGCGCCGGTTGTACATCTAGAAAACCAAGCGGCAGGGAGGCAATAAGTCGCAAAAGCTGCGCTTGCTAAACACCTCATCACCTGCACTGCTGGAACCTGCGAAGGGCACAAAACACAGGCCCAACGGAGTCTGGGCCTCTGAGGACTATCCGAGTGCCTGAACTTGAGCGGCTTAGACCTGGGAGGGACAAACAGCCCAGGGCCGGCCGCAGATGGTTCCCTAGAGCCTGAGCAGAGTGGGCAGGGGAGGCTACACGTGCCGTGAGCGGGGGCAGGCTGGGTGTGGCTGAGGCACTACGAGCACACGCCAGTGTTATTTATTTGCAGCGTCCCTACCTCCCCACAGTGCGACTGAACAAGTGAGCCTAAAAAACAAAAAAAAAAGGGGGTGTCCACAACCGCCCCCTTTGTATCAGGGTGGAAATCAGAAACTGAAGAGACCAGCAAACAGAAGACGCTATAACAGAGGGAACCGCCGTGGAAGGGACAGGCAATATACTAAAACCCCGTGGTTAGTACCAACTACATAGGAAGGGGCCTATAGATCTTGAGAAATATAAGCCGGAACAAGGAACTAGCCGAAAATGAACTGAACCCACAATACCCACAACAATATCAGAGAAAGTCCTATATATATATTTTTACTATTTTTATGATCATTCTTTTTCATTAAAAAAAAATTTTAATCCTCTATTAATCCTTTAATTTTCACTTTTATAATCCACTATTTGTAAAATAAATAAATAATAAATAAAGACCCTTTAAAAAAAAAAAAAACTTCATATATATATTTTTTTTATAACTTTTGTGACTCTTTTTTTTCTTTTCTTCTTTTCTTTAACATTGAATTTTTGAAATTCCAAACTCTGCTCTAGATTTTTAATTTTAGATTTCTGGTATTTGTTATCAATTTTGTGCCTATATATATATATATTTTTTATAACTTTTGTGACTTTTTTTCTTCCTCTCTCTTTCCATCTCTTCATCTTTTCTTTAACATTGTATTCCTGAAATTCCAAACTCTATTCTAGATCTTTAATTTATGCTTTCTGGTATTTGTTATCAATTTGTACCTATATCTTCTTTATAATTTTTGTGACTTTGTTTTTGGTTTTGTTTTTGTTTTCTTTTTTTCCTATCTTTATTTTTCTTCTTCTTTTCTTTAACATTGTATTCTTGAAATTCCAAACTCTACTCTAGATTTTTAACTTTTGCTTTTTGGTATTTGTTATCAATTTCCTACCTATATTTTCTTTATAACTTTTGTGACTCTCTTTTTTTCTCTTTCTTTTCCTTCTTCTTTTCTTTAACATTGTATTTTTGAAACTCCAAACTCTACACTAGATTTTCAATTTTTGCATTTAGGTATTTGTTACCAATTTTGTACCTTTAAGAACTCAATCTTCATTACCCACTTTTTACTAGGGAGCGAGATTACTGGCTTGACTGCTCTCTCCACCTCCAGACTCTCCTTTTTCTCCACCAGGTCGCCTGTGTCTCCTCCCTAACCCCTCTATACTCTACCCAACTCTGTGAATTTCTGTGTGTTCCAAACGAAGGAAAACACTTAGGGAACTGATTACTGACTGGATCTCTCTCTCTCCTTTTCATTCCCTCCTTTCATCCTCCTGACCACCTCTGTCTCCTTCCTCCCTCTTCTCTTCTCTGTATAACTCCGTGAACATCTTTGAGCAGTCCAGTTGTGGAGTGCACATAAGGAAGTGATTACTGGTTAGCCCGCTCTCTCCTCTGTTGCTTCCACCACATCTCATTCGGGTCACCTCTAACTCACTCCTTCCTCTTCTCTTCCCCATGTAACGTTGTGAACCTCACTGGGTGACCCTCGCGGTGGAGAAACTTTTCATCTTTAACCTAGATGTTTTATCAATGGTGCTGTATAGAAGGAGAAGTTTTGAGACTACTGTAAAAATAAGACCAATAACTGGAAGCAGGAGGCTTAAGTCCAAACCCTGACTCCAGGGAACATTAATTGACAGGAGCTCATCAAATGTCTCCATACCTACACTGAAACCAAGCACCACACAAGGGCCAACAAGTTCCACAGCAAGACATACCAAGCAAATTCTCCAGCAACACAGGAACACAGCCCTGAGCTCCAATATACAGGCTACCCAAAGTCACCCCCAAACCATAGACATCTCATAACTCATTACTGGACACTTCATTGCACTCCAGAAAGAAGAAATCGAGCTCCATCCACCAGAACACCGACACAAGCTTCCCTAACCAAGAAACCTTGACAAGCCACCTGTACAAACCCACACACAGTGAGCAAACACCACAATAAAGAGAACTCCACAAACTGCCAGAATACAGAAAGCATACCCCAAACTCAGCAATTTAAACAAGATGAAGAGGTGGAAGAATTCCCAGCAGGTAAAAGAACAGGATAAATGCCCACCAAACCAATCAAAAGAGGAAGAAATAGCGAATCTACCTGATAAAGAATTCGGAATAATGATAGTGAAATTAATCCAAAATCTGGAAATCCAAATGGAATCACAGATAAATAGCCTGGAGAAAAGCATTGAGAAGATGCAAGAAAGGTTTAACAAGGACCTAGAAGAAATAAAAAAGAGTCAATATATAATGAATAATGCAATAAATGAGATCAAAAACACTCTGGAGGGAACAAATAGTAGAATAACAGAGGCAGAAGATAGATTAGTGAATTAGAAGATAGAATGGTAGAAATAAATGAATCAGAGGAGAAAAAAGAAAAATGAATTAAAAGAAATGAGGACAATCTCAGAGACCTCCAGGACAATATTAAACATTACAACATTCGAATCATAGGAGTACCAGAAGAAGAAGACATAAAGAAAGACCATGAGAAAATACTAGAGGAGATAATAGTTTAAAACTTCCCTAAAATGGGGAAGGAAATAATCACTCAAGTCCAAGAAACCCAGAGTCCCAAACACGATAAACCCAAGGTGAAACACACCAAGACACATATTAATCAAATTAACAAAGATCAAACACAAAGAACAAATACTAAAAGCAGCAAGGGAAAAACAACAAATAACACACAAGGGAATTCCCATAAGGATAACAGCTGATCTTTCAATAGAAACTCTCCAAGCCAGGAGGGAATGGCAAGACATACTTAAAGTGATGAAAGAAAATAACCTACAGCCCAGATTATTGTACCCAGCAAGAATCTCATTCAAATACGAAGGAGAAATCAAAAGCTTTACAGACAAGCAAAAGCTGAGAGAATTCAGCACCACCAAACCAGCTCTCCAACAAATACTAAAGGACATTCTCTAGACAGGAAACAGAAAAAGGGTGTATAAATTCGAACCCAAAACAATAAAGTAAATGGCAACAGGATCATACTTATCAATAATTACCTTAAATGTAAATGGGTTGAATGCCCCAACCAAAAGACAGAGACTGGCCAAATGGATACAAAAACAAGACCCTCTACATAAGCTGTCTACAAGAGACCCACCTCAAAACAGGGGAGACATACAGACTGAAAGTGAAGGGCTGGAAAAAGATTTTCCATGCAAATAGGGACCAAAAGAAAGCAGGAGTAGCAATACTCATATCAGATAAAATAGACTTTAAAACAAAGGCTGTGAAAAGAGACAAAGAAGGTCACTACATAATGCTCAAAGGATCAATCCAAGAAGAAGATGTAACAATTATAAATATATACACACCCAACATAGGAGCACCACAGTATGTAAGACAAATACTAACAAGTATGAAAGGAGAAATTAACAATAACACAATAATAGTGGGAGACTTTAATACCCCACTCACACCAATGGATAGACCAACTAAACAGAAAATTAACAAGGAAACACAAACTTTAAATGATACAATAGACCAGTTAGACCTAATTGATATCTATAGGACATTTCATCCCAAAACAATGAATTTCACCTTTTTCTCAAGTGCGCATGGAACCTTCTCCAGGATAGATCACATCCTAGGCCATAAATCTAGCCTTGGTAAATTCAGAAAAATTGAAATCATTCCAAGCATCTTTTCTGACCACAAAGCAGTAAGATTAGATCTCAATAATAGGACAAAAACTTTTAAAAATTCCAACATATGGAGGCTGAACAACACGCTGCTGAGTAACCAATGAATCACAGAAGAAATCAAAAAAAGAAATCAAAATTTGCATAGAAATGAATGAAAATGAAAACACAACAACCCAAAACGTGTGGGACACTGTAAAAGCAGTCCTAAGGGGAAAGTTCATAGCAATACAGGCATACCTCAAGAAACAGGAAAAAAGTCAAATAAATAACCTAACTCTATACCTAAAGCAACTAGAAAAGGAAGAAATGAAGAACCCCAAGGTTAGTAGAAGGAAAGAAATCTTAAATATTAGGGCAGAAATAAATGTAAAAGAAACAAAAGAGACCATAGCAAAAATCAACAAAGCCAAAAGCTGGTTCTTTGAGAGGATAAATAAAATTGACAAACCATTAGCCAGACTCATCAAGAAACAAAGGGAGAAAAATCAAATCAACAAAATTAGAAATGAAAATGGAGAGCTCACAACAGACAACACAGAAATACAAAGGATAATAAGAAACTACTATCAGCAATTATATGGCAATAAAATGGACAACGTGGAAGAAATGGACAAATTCTTAGAAAAGTACAACTTTCCAAAACTGGATCAGGAATAAATAGAAAATCTTAACAGACCCATCACAAGCACGGAAATTGAAACAGTAATCAGAAATCTTCCAGCAAACAAAAGCCCAGGTCAAGACGGCTTCACAGCTGAATTCTACCAAAAATTTAGAGAAGAGCTAACACCTATCCTACTCAAACTGTTCCAGAAAATTGCAGAGGCAGGCAAACTTCCAAACTCATTCTATGAGGCCACCATCACCCTAATACCAAAACCGGACAAAGATGCCACAAAAAAAGAAAACTATAGGCCAATATCACTGATGAACATAGATGCAAAAAACCTTAACAAAATTCTACCAATCAGAATCCAACAACACATTAAAAAGATCATACACCATGACCAAGTGGGCTTTATCCCAGGAATGCAAGGATTCTTCAATATCCGCAAATCAATCAACGTAATACACCATATTAACAAATTGAAAAATAAAAACCATATGATTATATCAATAGATGCAGAGAAAGCTTTTGACAAAGTTCAAAATCCATTTATGATAAAAACTCTCCAGAAAGCAGGAATAGAAGGAACATACCTCAACATAATAAAAGCTATATATGACAAACCCACAGCAAACATTATCCTCAATGGTGAAAAATTGAAAGCATTTCCTCTAAAGTCAGGAACAAGACAAGGATGCCCACTTTCACCCTTACTATTCAACATAGTTTTGGAAGTTTTTGCCACAGCAATCAGAGCATAAAAAGAAATAAAAGGAATTCAAATTGGAAAAGAAGAAGTAAAACTCTCCCTCTTTGCAGATGTCATGATCTTCTACATAGAAAACCCTAAAGATTCTACCAGAAAATTACTAGAACTAATCAATGAATATAGTAAAGTTGCAGGATATAAAATCAACACACAGAAATCCCTTGCATTCCTGTACACTAATAATGAGAAAATAGAAAGAGAAATTAAGGAAACAATTCTATTCACCATTGCAATGAAAAGAATAAAATACTTAGGAATATATCTACCTAAAGAAACTAAAGACCTATATATAGAAAACTATAAAACACTGGTGAAAGAAATCAAAGAGGACACTAATAGATGGAGAAATATACCATGTTCATGGATTGGCAGAATCAATATAGTGAAAATGAGTATCAGATCAGATCAGATCAATCGTTCAGTCGTGTCTGACTCTTTGCTACCCCATGAATTGCAGCACGCCAGGCCTCCCTGTCCATCACCAACTCCCGGAGGTTACTCAGACTCACATCCATCAAGTCAGTGATGCCATCCAGCCATCTCATCCTCTGTCGTCCCCTTCTCCTCCTGCCCCCAATCCCTCCCAGCATCAGAGTCTTCTCCAATGAGTCAACTCTTCGCATGAGGTGGCCAAAATACTGGAGTTTCAGCTTTAGCATCATTCCTTCCAAAGAAATCCCAGGGCTGATCTCCTTCAGAATGGACTGGTTGCATCTCCTTGCAGGCCAAGGGACTCTCAAGAGTCTTCTCCAACACCACAGTTCAAAAGCATCAATTCTTCAGCGCTCAGCCTTCTTCACAGTCCAGCTCTCACATCCATACATGACCACAGGAAAGACCATAGCCTTGACTAGGCAAACCTTTGTTGGCAAAGTAATGTCTCTGCTTTTGAATATGCTATCTAGGTTGGTCATAACTTTCCTTCCAAGGAGTAAGCATCTTTTAATTTCATGGCTGCAGTCACCATCTGCAGTGATTTTGGAGCCCAGAAAAAGAAAGTCTGACACTGTTTCCACTGTTTCTCCATCTATTCCCCATGAAGTGATGGGACCAGATGCCATGATCTTCGTTTTCTGAATGTTGAGCTTTAAGCCAACCTTTTCACTCTCCACTTTCACTTTCATCAAGAGGCTTTTTAGTTCCTCTTCACTTTCTGCCATAAGAGTGGTGTCATCTGCATATCTGAGGTTATTGATATTTCTCCCGGCAATCTTGATTCCAACTTGTGTTTCTTCCAGTCCAGCGTTTCTCATGATGTACTCTTCATATAAGTTAAATAAACATGGTGACAATATTCAGCCTTGACGTACTCCTTTTCCTATTTGGAACCAGTCTGTTGTTCCATGTCCAGTTCTAACTGTTGCTTCCTGACCTGCATACAAATTTCTCAAGAGGCAGATCAGGTGGTCTGGTATTCCCATCTCTTTCAGAATTTTCCACAGTTTATTGTGATCTACACAGTCAAAGGCTTTGGCATAGTCAATAAAGCAGAAATAGATGTTTTTCTGGAACTCTCTTGCTTTTTCCATGATCCAGCGGATGTTGGCAATTTATAGATTCAATGCAATCCCCATCAAGCTACCAATGGTATTCTTCACAGAGCTAGAACAAATAATTTCTCAATTTGTATGGAAATACAAAAAGCCTCGAATAGCCAAAGCTATCTTGAGAAAGAAGAATGGAACTGGAGGAATCAACCTGCCTGACTTCAGGCTCTACTACAAAGCCACAGTCATCAAGACAGTATGGTGCTGGCACAAAGACAGAACTATAGATCAATGGAACAAAATAGAAAGCCCACAGATAAATCCATGCACATATGGACACCTTATCTTTGACAAAGGAGGCAAGAATATACAATGGATTAAAGACAATCTCTTTAACAAGTGGTGCTGGGAAAACTGGTCAAATACTTGTAAAAGAATGAAACTAGAGCTCTTTCTAACACCATACACAAAAATAAACTCAAAATGGATTAAAGATATAAATGTAAGACCAGAAACCATAATACTCCTAGAGGAAAACATAGGTAAAACACTCTCTGACATACATCACAGCAGGATCCTCTATGACCCACCTCCCAGAATATTGGAAATAAAATCATAAATAAACAAATGGGACCTAATTAAACTTAAAATCTTCTGCACAACAAAGGAAACTATAAGCAAGGTGAAAAGACAGCCTTGAGAATGAGAGAAATAATAGCAAATGAAGTAATAGACAAACAACTAATCTCAAAAATATACAAGCAACTCCTACAGCTCAATTCCAGAAAAATAAATGACCCAATCAAAAAATGGGCCAAAGAACTAAATAGACATTTCTCCAAAGAAGACATACAGATGGCTAACATACACATGAAAAGATGCTCAACATCACTCATTATCAGAGAAATGCAAATCAAAACCACTATGAGGTACCATTTCATACCAGTCAGAATGGCTGTGATCCAAAAGTCTACAAGCAATAAATGCTGGAGAGGGTGTGGAGAAAAAGGAACCCTCTTACACTGTTGGTGGGAATGCAAACTAGTACAGCCACTGTGAAAAACAGTATGGAGATTCCTCAAAAAACTGGGAATAGAACTGCCTTATGATCCAGCAATCCCACTGCTGGGCATACACACTTAGAAAACCAGAAATGAAAGACACACGTGTACCCCAATGTTCATCACAGCACTGTTGATAATAGCCAGGACATGAAAGCAACCTAAATGTCCATCAGCAGATGAATGGATAAGAAAGCAGTGGTACATTTACACAATGGAGTATTACTCAGCCATTAAAAAGAATACATTTGAATCAGTTCTAATGAGGTGGATGAAACTGGAGCCTATTATACAGAGTGAAGTAAACCAGAAAGAAAAACACAAATACAGTATACTAACACATATATATGGAATTTAGAAAGAGTGTAACAATAACCCTGTATACGAGACAGCAAAAGAGACACTGACATATAGAACAGTCTTTTGGACTCTGGGAGAGGGAGAGGGTGGGATGATTTGGGAGAATGGCATTGAAATATGTATAATATCATATTTGAAATGAGTCGCCAGTCCAGGTTCGATGCCTGATATCAGATGCCTGGGGCTGGTGCTTGGGATGACCCAGAGGGATGATATGGGGAGGGAGGAGGGAGGAGGGTTCAGGATGGGGAACACGTGTATACCTGTGGCGGCTTCATTTTGATGTATGGCAAAATCAATACAATATTGTAAAGTTAAATAAAATAAAATTAAAAAAATAATAAAAAATAAAATAAAAAGCAGAGACATTACTTTGCTAACAAATGTCCATATAGTCAAAGCTATGGTTTTTCCAGTAGTCATGTATGGATGTGAGAGTTGGACTAGAAAGAAGGCTGAGCATCGAAGAATTGATGCTTTCGAACTGTGGTGTTGGAGAAGACTCTTGAGAGTCCCTTGGACTGCAAGGAGATCCAACCAGTCCATCCTAAAGCAAATCAGTCCTGAATATTCATTGGAAGGACTGAAGTTGAAGCTGAAACTCCCAATACTTTGGCCACCTGATGCAAAGAAATGACTCATTGGAAAAGACCCTGATGCTGGGAAAGATTCATGGTAGGAGGAGAAGGGGATGGCAGAGGATGAGATGGTTGGATGGCATCACCGCCTCTATGGACATGAATCTGAGCAAACTCCCAGAGTGAAGGATGGGGAGCCTGGTGTGCCGCAGTCTGTGGGGTTGCAGAGTCGGACACGACTGAGAGACTGAACCACACACGAACTTTTACCATGTCTATGGCAGAGACTGACAATTACCTAACACTAGTAACATCTTTCCTTCTTTCTCTGTAAGAGAACCCTGACTTTTCTCTCATCATTGAGGGAGAAAAAGGACTACATTTTCTAGACTCCTTTATCGATAGGTATAGCTAATATAAGATCTGGCCAACTATATAAAAGCAAAACTTTTGTGATACTTCCAAGAAGGATGCTGAAATAGAACTAATGCAGCTGCAAGAAGTCTTTTGTGCTTTTTTGCTTTTCCTTTCTAGCCAGCACACATGGGTGTGATCAGTGGAGATTCAGCAGCTCTTCTGAACCTTGAAGACAGAAGCCATTAAACTAGGATGGTGATGCAAAAACAGGACAAGCCAGGGTCCCTCATGACTTGAAACCACAAAATAAACCCTGTCTGCCTATCTCATGACTTCTTACATATAAGAGATAAAAAGATTTCTGCCTTGGTTAACCCATCATTTTATGATCGCCATGGTATCTCCATCTTCTCACTCTCTCCAATGATATATTATCTCTGACTTGACTCAAAGAAAGTCTGATGTGATAATCAGTTTCCTCCTTTTTTTAACCTTTATGTTTTTATCGATCAGTTATCCTCTCAGGCTTTCCCTACTCCTTTTTCTTGCATTTTCAGACATTGAACGTGTCGGTTTCTCTAGCACACAAGCATCATCCATTTTCTTCTAAAGACAATAAATCACACGACTACTTCATTCTTTTTCCATCTGTCCATTCACTCATTCATTTTTATGGTTTTACATCTAAATAGAGCAGCTTGCTATGACTTGCTTTCTTCATTACTGGCCTATTCCTTAAATCTTCACAGTGCGAATTTACTACCAATTGGTAAAAATGTTCTGTAAGTCAAGAAACCTTTCTTCCTTGATACTTTCTTACCTTGGCTTCTGTAACATGATAATATCTTATTGTTCTTGGTCCCCTTCTCACTCCTAAATAAAATTTCTAAATAGACATTTCTCCAAAGAAGACATACAGAGAGCAAGAGGCACATGAAAAGGTGTTCAACATCACTAATTATTAGAGAAATCTAAATTAAAACTACAATGAGATGCCACTTCACACCAGTCATAATAGCCATTGTGAAAAAGATCTACAAACTAAATGCTGGAGAGGGTGTGGTGAAAAGGGAACTCTGTTGTACTATTGGTGGTAAGCAGTATGGAACTTCTTTAAAAAAACTACCATATGATCTAGCAGTTCCACTCCTGGGCATGTATCCTGAGAAAAACATGACTGGAATGGATACATGCACCTCAGTGTTCATTGCAGGGCTGTTGACAATAGCCAAGACATGGATGCAAACTAAATGTTTCATAAATAGATGAATGGATAAGGAAGGTGTGGTACATATATATAATGAAATATTACTCAGATATTATAAAGGATGAAATAATGTCATTTGCAGCTGTATAGATGGACCTGGAGATCTCATACTAAGTGAAATCAGAGAAAGTCAAATATCACATAATATCTCTTATATGTGGAATCTAAAAAAATGATACAAATGAATGTAATCTGTGGTTTCTGAGGGTTACCTTTTAACAAACTCCTCTGAGGAGATGTATGTTACATTAAAATATGAAAACCATCAGGATAATCTTCCAACATAAGTATTAGACTAGGGAGGCCTGTCCCAAGCTACACTGTAACTTGAGTGATCCCAATTGATCCTTTGGCTCCCAACTGAGAAAATCACGTTTATTAGGTTAACTGCCCTCTTCCCCTGGTGTGTGCACATGCTTGACAGAATTTAATTTGGCCCCATTAGCTTTCCTGTGCTGACGCATTTAGACTTTTAAATTCCACTAGGCAGAAATCAGTCCTGGCTTCCTACCCAACCTCCAGCCCCACCATCACCACCTTGGACAGGATCCACTGCCCATGGGGGTCATTTTCTGATACTAGTCCTTCCACTTCTAGAAAAATTTTTCAGGAAGAGTGATGGATAGAATTCTGTTTGGTGTCTAAAGTATACGGGCCTGCATGAAACAGCTTACAATTTAAAGCCAGCCAGAATTTGAAGGAACACAAGACTCATATGTAGAAAAATTTATAGAAATCAGGGATTAATAGATTAGAAAAGAGAAGAGGTCTGTGAATGTGATTATCTACTTCAAATAACTAATAAACTAGAATTGGGGGAAAAGAGATTATTTGTGATCCAGAAGTTAATCCAGGATCAGTGATAAAAGTTACAATAGGAACTAAAGAGCCTCTTGATGAAGGTGAAACAGGAGAGTGAAAAGCTGGCTCAGACCTCAACATTCAAAAACCAAAGATTATGGCATTCGGTCCATTAACTTCATGGCAAATAGATGGGAAAACAATGGAAGCAGTGATATTTTATTTATTGACATCCCAAATCACTGTGGATGGTGATGGTAGGCATGAAATTAAAAGATGCTTGCTCCTTGGAAGAAAAGCCATAACAAACCTAGAGAGCATATTAAAAAGCAGAGACATCACTTTGCTGACAAAGGTCCATTTAGTCAAAGCTATGGTTTTTCCAGCAGTTATGTACGGATGTGAGAGTTGGACTGTGAAGAAAGCTGAGCACTGAGGAATTGATGCTTTTGAACTATGGAGTTGAAGACTCTTGAGAGTCCCATGGACAGCAAGATCAAACCAGTCAATCCTAAAGGAAATCAACCCTGAATATTCACATTGGAAGGACTGTTGCTGAAGCTGAAGTGCCAATATTTTGGCCACCTGATGTGAAGCATCAACTCATCAGAAAAGACTCTGAGGCTGGGAAAGATTGAGAGCAAGAGGAGAAGGGAGCAACAGAGGATGAGATGGTTAGATGTCATCACTGACTCAAGGGACATGAGTTTGAGCAAACTCCAGGAAATAGTGAAGGACAGGAAATAGTGAAGTCTGGCATGCTGCAGTCCATGGGTCTGCAAACAGACATGACTTAGTGACTGAATAACAATGACAGATTTTTCTTCAATATAAAGAAGACCATTATTGAAATATCTCTAGAAATGAAATAAACTGATTCATTGAAATGTAATGATCTTCCTGTCTCTAGAAACACCACTTAGAATTTATGCTGAGAAAATAATTCAAAATTCTGAAACGTTACACTTTATCACTACTGTTTCCTTCTACTTCTGAGAGTCTAGGATTTCGTTAACTTCCATGTTAGATGTGAGCTTCAAGATGATGTATTTCATGACCCCTGTTTTATGCTTGAAGAAAGAACAAGGCCCAGATACTATCTTCTAGAAATTGCACAATTACTTGATAAAATGATCTCACTTATTTTGAGTTCTAAACCAGTAATTTTTCCCCAACACAAGAGATTGGTTTTATTCTCCAGTTAGGGAAATCAAAATATTCAAATAACATTATTTTTTAACCACTATGTATTAAATTTTTATTTTCTTTCTATTCAGAATTATAGTTTCACCCTCTTTTCAGGTAAAGTTGGACATCCTAATCCTTGTGGAATGTCTAAAAATTTATCAACTCCATTTCCCCATCATGCTGTATCTTCAAAACATTTTAGACTATTTGTTGACATTTGAAAGTACTGAAATCTAATTTTGGAACTTTGTCAACATGATTTGGAGTTGGGTTTCGGAATTGGGTTAACATGAATTCTGACTAAATGAATATCTATTTCAAGGGTGTTAATTTCCATTATCTTTAAAGACTTTCCTTTCTCCTTATTCAATCAACTGACAGGTAGAAAATCCAGACTAACTGCCTTTGAATACTGAGTGATTCATTGCAATTAAAAGGGAATAGAAAAACTTACTTTATTGTCAAGAACTCTGAATAGTTTAAAACTCTCCCCTACATTCAAGCCAACACATTAACAAAAGACATATGATTTCTGGGTCAGAGGCAAAGGGTGGTTGATTACTTACAATAGTAATAGCAGCCAGCATACGCATTTGTGTTGGTTCCCCACAAGGCAAGACAAACATCCCCACACACAGTTACAGGAAGGGAGCCCTGAACTTAGGGAACTCAAATCTTTTAAGATGGTGGTAGACATGCCTGACCCTTTGCTCTGAAGGGAAATACCTTCAATATCTTCTCAGGCTTTTCACTATACAAACTTCCTTGAAAAGATGGTTCAGAACAAAAGCAGCCAGTGCCTCTGCTTGCAAGCACATGTAGAAACACAAGAGCCCCACGGAGAATGGTCTCCAGAACTTATCCTGATGGGTTCTGCTTGTCCTTCTAACTAAAATTCTCATCCTTCCTCTGTTGACTGCCTCCCTGTTCTAACTTCACAGACAATTCAAATAATTTCAATTATTTTCAAGGGAGTAAAGTGAGTGAAAGTCACTCAGTCATGTCCAACTCTTTGCAACCCCATGGTCTATATAGTCCATGGAATTCTCCAGGCCAGAATACTGGAGTGGGTAGCCCTTCCCCTCTCCAGGGCTTGCAAGGGGGTGCATGGCAAATCTGAACATTTTCTATCCTCAAGTTACATTGTTCTGACTCTCCATGGAAACAGAGAAACCCTGCCTTCAGTTCTATGCTCCAAGACCTTGTAAAGGGCAAGGCATCATGATGATTAAGAGTCAAGGCAGGGGACACTGTGTTGGAACTCTGATTCTGCTCCTTTGCTGTGTGTGTAGTATAAGTTGCTTATTTGACCTTTCTGTGTCTTTGTTCCTTCCTCAAAAAGAAGGTAATGACTTTACCTTAGAGGATATTGATGAGACCCAGGTGACATAATACATGTGCAGTGCTCCACACAGATCCTGGCACATGATATGTGTTAAAGAGGACTAGACAAGTGCTGAAATTGGAACTGACTTTAAAACTTCCAACAAACAAAATTCTAGGACCAGATGGCTTCATAGGCAAATTCTATCAAACATTTAGAGAAAAGTTAACTATTATCCTTCTGAAACTATTTCAAAAATTTGCAGAAGAAGGAATTCTTCCAGACTCACTCAAGGGGCCACCATCACCCCGATACCAAAACCAGACAAAGATACCACCAATAAAAAAAAGAAGAAAACTTCAGGCCAATATCGCTGATGAACATATCACTGATGAATCCAACAACACATTAAAGAGATCATATATCATGATCAAGTGGGATTTATCCCAGGGCTGCAGGGACATTTCATTATCCACAAATCAACCAGTGTGATACACTGCATCAGTAAATTGAAGAATAAAAACCATACGATCATCTCAGTAGATGCAGAAAAAGCTTTTGACAGAATTCAACACTAATTTATGATAAAAACTCTCCAGAACATGGGCATAGAAGGAACATACCTCAATGTAGTAAGGACCATATATGACAAACCTACAGCTAACATCATACTCAAAATGATGAAAAGCTAAAAGCATTTATTTCTTCTAAGATTAGGAACAAGACAAGAATGTCCATTCTCACCACTTTGATTCAACATGATGTTCGAAGTCCTAGCCATGGTAATCAGAGAAGAAAAAGAAATAAAAGGAATCAAATTGGAAAAGAAGTAAAACTGTCACTGTTTGCAGATGACATAATACTACCCAGAGAAAATCTTAAAGCTACCACCAGAAAACTACTACAGTTCGTCAATAAATTCAGTAAAATTGCAGGATACAAATTAATACATAGAAATCCATTGTATTTCTATACAATAACAATGAAAATTCAGAAAGAGAAATTAAAGAAATTATCCCATTTCCTACTACATCAAAAATAATAATGTACCTAAGAATAAACCTACTTAAGGAGACAAAAGTCCTGTACTCAAAAGACTATAAGATACTGATGAAAGAAACAGAAGATGACAAAAAAAGATGCTCTTTGACACGTAAATCATAGCAATATTTTTTGAGCCATCTCCTAAAGTTATGGCCATAAAACAAAACAAATGAGACCTAATTAAGCTCAAAATCTTTTACACAGCAAAGGAAACCCTAGACCAAACAAAAAGACAACCAGAAGAGGGGATACAATATTTGAAAATGATGCAACTGACAAGGGATTAGTCTCCAAAATTTACAAACAGCTCATGAGGCTTAATATCACCAAAACAAATAATCCAATCAAAGAACAGGCAGAAGACTAAATATACATTTCTCCAAAGAAGACATACAAATGGCCCACATGGAAAAAGTCTCAACATTGCTAATTATTAGAGAAATCCAAATGAAAACTACAATGAGATATCACCTCACACCAATCACAGTGGTCATCATCAAAAAAATCTACAACTAATAAATGCTAGAGAAGGTGCAGAGAAATGGGAATGTAAACTGGCATAGCCACCATGGAAGTTCCTCAAAAGACTAAAATAGACCTACCATATGGTCCAAAGAAAAACAGGGTTCAAAAGGATAATGCACCACAATGTTCATTACAAGGCTGTTTAAAATAACCAAGCCATGGAAGCAACCTAGATTTCCATCAAAAGATGAATGAATAAAGAAGATGTAGTACATACACACAATGGGATATTACTCAGCCATTAAAAAGAATGAAATAATGGATGGACCTGAAGATGATGATACTAAGTGAAGTAAGTCAGACAGAGAAAGACAAATATCATATGATATCGCTTATATGTGGAATGCAAACAAAATGATACAAACGAACTTATTTACAAAACAGAAACAGACCTAGAGAATGAACTTATGGTTACCAGTGGGGAAGGGTGAGTGGGAGGGCTAGACTGGGAGTTTAAGATTGACATGTACACATTGCTATATTTAAAATAGATAAGCAACAAGGAGTTACTGTTCAGCACAGGAAACTGCTCAATATTCTGTAATAACCTAAATGGGAAAAGAATTTGAAAAAGAATAGATACATGTATATGTATAACTGAATCATTTTGCTGTTCACATCAAACAAACACAACATTGTTAAACAAATACATGTTGATATAAAACAATAAAAAAAAAAAAAAAAACCCTCCAAAAAATGTTAAAGGATTGTTAGCTCTTACTGGTTTTGGAGTCCATATGAATGAGTTAGGTGAGCAGCTTGGTATAATGAAGAGATCAAAGAATGAGTTATTTCAAAATTGGGCTTTTTTTTCATGTAAGTGGCTGTGGGCTCTGCTCCAAAATGCTTCCCAGGCTTGTGGGGCAACTCTTCTAGCCTCAGTGTGCTCCAGCCACTGCCTTTTCCTACCAGGACAAAGGAAAGGAAAGTTCTTGTTCAGGCCGAGGCTCTTTAAGAGCTAAAGTCACAACTTGCATACATTTTTTTTTCCGCCCAACTTTGGTACCCATGGACTTAGTCCTCAGATTATACCTGGCTCCAACCATCTGCCCAGCAAAAATTCTATTTCTATGGAAAAAGAAGAAACAGATTTTTGTGGGTAACCTAAAGGACCAAGACCAAAACTAAATAACACTTCTTGATTTCATCTGAATTTGGATGCTATTGAGAAATAAGAAAAAAGCAATGGAGGAAAATGTAATCATTATTAGAAACTATAACTTAGAAGAGTCAAACGAAAATTGACCACTCCATTCCTCAGTCTTTAATTTAGACCCCTGTGCAGACTATTCTGGGGTTATTTTCAGTGGGCAGAGCCAGCCTGCTTTTCCATGTCACTGTCTCTTGCAGTTCCAGAGAGAGCAAGAAAGGGGAAAAGGGACCAAATTCCTCATGCCCAGGACATTGAGAGATTTGATTCATATATTTGAAGAAATTGAACCATGGCCATTTCCCACCCAGCCTTTCTCCAAGGGGAAAATTAAGGGATAAGACAAGAGGCTAGAAGTGTTCATCCTTCCCCAAAGAAACCCAAGTAACAGAAAAGATTTTTTCTGTCCAAACCTGACCATCACAACCATCATCATCATTATTGTTATAAGGCAACCTAATTTGGTAAAAATTTCAGTTTAGGGCCCTTTCCACTGTCCATTATTCTGTTCAGTGGCACCTTTGAGATGCAGAACCAAGCCAGACTGAGAAAAAAGATTTCTCTTCAGGCAAAGTGCTGTCTAATTTATTTCATCTACCTCTCCATGCTGCCAGAAAGCACAGAATTCAGATTTGTACTCAGTGAAACAGCTTCCCTAGGCCTGTATTTCTGGCAAATTTATTTGTGCTTCTGCCTGACTACTGTTGGGTGCCCCAGGTGGTACTAGTGGTAAAGAACCCACCTGCCAGTGTAGGAGAAGGTAAGAGATGCAGGTTTGATCCCTGGGCCAGGAAAATTCCCTGGAGGCGGGCATGGCAACCCACTCCAGCATTCTTGCCTGGAGAATCCCATGGACTGAGAAGCCTGGTGGGCTACAGTCCACAGGGTCCCACAGAGTCAGACAGGACTGAAGTGACTTAGCATGCATGTTGGCTGACTACTCTCCCTTCTTCATCCATCACTTTCCTCTCCTGCTGCTGCTAAATCGCTTCAGTCGTGTCCGACTCTGTGCAACCCCATAGATGGCAGCCCACCAGGCTCCCCCGTCCCTGGGATTCTCCAGGCAAGAATACTGGAGTGGGTTGCCATTTCCTTCTCCAATGCATGAAAGTGAAAAGTGAAAGTGAAGTCGCTCAGTCATGTCCGACTCTTAGCAACCTCATGGACTGCAGCCTACCAGGCTCCACTTTTTAAGTTTTCATATCAACTGCCACAAATTCTTTTAAGGCAGGCTATAAATTATCGTTATAAAGATACAGTCAGTGAGTGTGCTCATAGAGATAAATACGCTATCCACGAGTGCTTTTAGAGAAAATATTAGCCAATTAAACTTGGGAGCTTTAACAGGAGACAGATTGGCTCAGGACAGAAGTAGCCTTCAAATGAAGGGATGATGACTGTGAATTACAGATTCAATTTCGTCTGCCTTTCACAGAGGTGATGCCATTTATCATGATTATTCTGACACTGCGAACTTAATTGTGCTTAAAATAATTAATGAATGACTTTTGACTCATCTAATAGTCCCAATCATAGTTTTCCTGTATCTTCTACTAATTCCTATTCCTCAGATTATCTGCTCTCTTTACTGGACTTGAGTGAACCAAAAGGGCCCAGAGTAGAAAGGACTTGGGAGAACTGGTGTGTGGATATATGCAGGATGGTGCCTTAACACTCCTATCAAGAAGTGGGTGAGATTGTGAGGAGGTTCAAAGTGCTTTCTTTTATAGGCGGGGTCAGATTGAAACTTGAGTCATTACTCACAGGCTGGTGAGAAAACTCAAGTTGTTGTTCAGTCTCTAAGTCGTGTCTGACTCTTTTGTGAGCCCCCATGGACTGTACCAGCCAGGCTCCTCTGTCTATGGGATTTCCCAGGCAAGAATTCTGGAGTGGGTTGCATTTCCTTCTCCAAGAGATCTTCCTGACCCAATAACTGAATCCACAGCTCCTGCATTGGTAGGTGGATTCTTTACCACTGAGCCACCTGGGAAGCCCCTTTCTTTTATAGGTGGGGTTATATTGAAACTTGAGTCATTACTCACAGGTTGATGTGAAAACTCAAGTTGTGTGTTTAAAAAGTGAGAAAACGGAGGGCAAAGTGGCCTCTTCAGGTAACAGGCAGCGGTGAGAGCAGAATCTCAACTCTGCATCTTTGAATTAAGAACGCATAAAAAAATCTTCTAACAGGCACTGTGCAAGTGTTTTGCTATGATGGCTGAAGCCAGGCTCTCTCATTGACTTTATATCCCCAGAGGGTGAATATCATTGTCCCAATATTACACACAATGAAACTATTTTAAAAAGAAATCAAAACAACCAGGATGGTGGTGGTAGATAAAATAATAGTGCCCCCAAAGATGTGCATATTATAATCCCAGATTGGATGGCAAGAAGGTCTGCACAGATGTTATTAGGGAAGAACCTTGAAATGGAATGTTTGTCCTCTGTTACCTTGGTGGACTCATATGATCACAAGAGTCCTTATAAGAAGAAGGGAGGAGGGTCAGAGTCAAAAGAGGAGAGGTGATGACAGAAGGAGAGAGAAATTTGAATGTACTCTGCTGTTGGCCTGAAGATAGAGGACCATAGGCCAAGAATGCAGGCAATCTCTAGAAGCTGGAAAAGGCAAGGAAACCAATTCTCCTCTCATGCCTTCAGAAGGGAGGCAGCCCTTTTCACAGCTTGATTTTAGGGCTTCTGACCTCCAGGACCTTAAGATAATTAATTTGTATTGTTTTAAGCCACTAAGTTTGTGGTAATCAGTAACAACATCAACAGGAAACTAATACAGTGGTTATGGATTTTAAGAAGGCAAAGAAGGCATTTGGGAAGAAAACAATTACTCCCCCCACCCATTATTATCATGTCTGATTATAATTAGGGCTTCCCTGGTGGCTCAGACAGTAAAGAATCCACCTGCAATGCAGGAGACCCAGGTTCGATCCCTAGGTTGGGAAGATCCCCTGGAGAAGGGAATGGCTACCCCACTCCAGGATTCTTGCCTAGAGAATCCCATGGATAGAGGAACCTAATGCGCTATAGTCCATGGGGTGGTAAAGAATCGGACACAATTGAATGACTAACACTACACTCATGATCATGTCTAGAAACAAACAGAAGAGCCGTTCTCTGCCCCTCTCCTGCCACTCTGCAGTAGTCCCCATCCCTCCATTCCACCTCAGCTACATCTGGCCCTGCAAAAGGACCTCCCCTTTGTGGATGATGGTGGTTCCTAGTAAGCTCCAGTCTTGCCTGGACATGGCAGAGAAACATGGAGAACACAGCCAACACAGTTTCATTACAGCTTCACCTTTTCCAGATATTTAGCTCATGTCAGAGGCCAGGAAATATGTTGCTTATAGCCTGCATTTGTTTCTAAAGAAGGGTCCTGATAAATGTGTCTAGTCTTTGCAAGTAACCTGAAAAATTGGCCAGATTCCTAGGAGAAGAATGGCTTTACTCCAGTAATTTAGATGTTATATAAGCAACATCAGATATACAGCTAAGTGTTGGTTCTTCTTTTACAATTAATAAGGCTTTTTTGAGAATGCAATTTTCAACTACGCATCCATGGTGCTATGGGGAAAAAACATGTTTTTACCTAGACCATGATTTTACCACACAGATAGGTTGAAGAAAAGACTATTCAAAGAGAATAAGTGACCCAGAACTGTCTGAAAGCTTTTCTTTGCTGAATGTAGGGCAGTGTATTTGGACACCAATTTCACAACCATTAGCAGAATTGCCAATGACTATATAAGGTGAGCTTTTTGGAAAAAGAAGAATTCAAGAAGATTATGTATCCTTACATCACCAGTAACTGGTAGGATTAAAAACTGTGTGGAAATCACCTTACCTCCAAGTTCAAAAAATTTTTAAAAATAATTCAGGTTGGTCTTCAATAAGATACAACAGGAATTGAATCACTGGTTTAACTACATGCATCAAGTAATTAAAGTTTCTCTTGAAGTTGAGCTGCTACACCATGAGTTAAATTTCAAATAGCAGGGCAGGAATATTTGTGTGGAATCTGCTAAGGAAAGACTAGTGAGGAATCCCTATAGTTGAGGAAACTGAAGCTAGAATGTGAGATAATTAATGCTAATGTTGGGGCACTAGTGGTAAAGAACCCACCTGCCAACGCAGGAGGCATCAGAGATGCAGGTTCGATCCCTAGGTCAGGAAGATCCCCTAGAGAAGAGCATGGCAACCCACTCCAGTATTCTTGCCTGGAAAGTCCCATGGATAGAGGAACCTAGTGGACTACGATCCATGGGGTCACAAAGAGTTGACACGACTGAAGCAACTTAGCACACACGCAGGCACTGCCTAAAATGACCTTCTTCTGTCATGTAAATTGTTATAACCAGACTTAAGAATCATCTGGCCATCTGACTGACCAATCTTTCAAGAGGTCTCTCTGCTTGATTCTAGTGAGATATGAAACAAATGTCTCCCACTCAACATTCACAACAGCCAGAATATTCAAGATGGCTCTTTGCTCTTGACAACTTCATGGTTCCTAGAAAATTAACATGTGCCTCTGCACTAAGGCCAATGACAAAATGTCATCTTGCATTTGATACATATAGATAGATATCAAGGAAAAATCCTAAATTGCCAATTGGACTTAAAAATCTTGAGAATATGTCACTTTAAAAATATGACAACACTGAGATAATAGATTCCCATATTTTCCCTGTATTCACTAACTACCACATTTGAAAATTCATTTAAAAATCAAGTTACCAAAAAGATTTTATCATATAGAAAGAATTTTGACTTCTCACTACCTTCCATGTTCTAAACATCCATTATATAAATTTTCATTAGCCTTCTGGGGTTTCAAGGAAGCCTTATGTCCATTTTATGCTTGTTTGAAGTAGATGTTCTAGAATCCTATTCTGGCTGCCTGTATGCAGGAGCTCTGCATCAATGTCTACTGTTTTGTTTCCTAGAATGTTCTTCACATTGATGTTTTTTAAAGAGGTTTTAATCTTAATAACACATTGAGTTAATGTCATCATAAACTACGAGATGTTTTTCAAGGTCTGTTTTATAGAATATTAGTCACACCAAATATTAAGATGTGGATTTGATAATCAAATAAGTTTGGGAAATACTCAGCAAAGAAAAGTTAATCAGATTCCTTCATTATGGTTCTCTAATGTATTACTGTGCTGTGTAGTATTTTTTTTGTGTGTGTAGTACTACCGGGCATTACTACTACTACTTTTCCAAGAAAAGGAACTGATGTGCAATATTCACCAAACTTATTTGACACTGGAACCATGTTCAGACCTCATTATTACATGATGTTAGTATGTCAAGGAAAGTACTTTGAGAAAAATATGATCTATGGCAAAAGATCCCAGGTTCTTCTCTTGGATTGTACCTATGGCTCAGAGTCCTTATTTTACAAATACAACTTGGAAGACCTATGACGCACCCATCCACATTGAAATTATCTGTCATTTCTCTAAGCACACAGATTCGTTCAATCCAGCTTTTTACTATGTGGAAAGTTGAATGTTATTTCTACATCTCATGTACTCACTATAGGAGCTCTTCTCTATAGCACCTATAAAAATACCACAAACTTTTCTGTTGATCCAGCTTGACCAACAAAAAAAAACTCTGTAGTTTAGCCTTATTACTTTGAACCATATGCAGAAAGAGTTTCACTGAGCTTATCTTGGGAGGTTTTTAGTTTTTTTTGAGAGGTAGTAGGAGAAGCAGTCTTATGAGATGTATTATGGAAATTACTGTAGAGATTGTATTTAAATCTCTTCAAAAAAGATCTGATACTAAAAAGATCTGCCTTTTTTAGTATCAGAACTAGGAAAACAGCATGTTTTCACCTCATCAAATTATAACGGAGTCTCTTTTTATTCTGAACACCAAGAAGCACAAAGCCAAGTCAGGGCACAACTAGATCAATGATTTATGCTCCTACAGACTACACACGTGTGTTCTATTTTTATCTCTTCCTAACTTGTATTAACTTTTCACTCCAATTTATTTCTCTGCTGTCATTTTGCATTTATTTTTCTGCTCATGCTATCCTATTTTATGTGTTCTCATTTTAATCAAATTTATCTTCTTCTTTTTGGAGTAATTTGATAAAGTGACAAAATAATGCATGTAAAAAAATCAAGAAAAATAATTCTGGTTCTAATAATTCTTGATTACTAGAAGCTGTGGTACCAGACTTAACCGATACTGGGTGAATAGTTCATTCATAGTCAATTTGGAATGCATGTCAGCAACGTTCATGATAGCAGATTTTTTTTCTGGTTTTATAATGGTGCCATCATACACAATACAGGAGCCAAATTCTTCAATCCTCCTTAATTGATTCAGTTAAAAATCTGTAACTATCTAAAGGTTTAATATAAACCACTAATAATGAACAGGGAGGTAAGCCAAGATGGCAATAGAAGAGCCTCTTGAATTCCCACCTTCCTATGTACACACTGAATCTATGGCTACACAAAGAGCAATTACCTCTGAAAGAAATCTGAAACCAGGGGACAACCCCTATGTATCAGGCAAATTAGAAAATAGCCTGCATCAAATGGCTAGGAAAAGCTGAGACACATGCTTGCCACAACCTGATACAGCACCATACAATTGGAAGGGAACTAACTTCCAGATTTTCCTTGAGGAGCAAAGAGTTTATCCAACATTTAATACCCCAACTTTTAAAACTCTTAACGGAGGTATATGCTCCCTAAAACTTCAAATTCTTAAGGCTAATGAGGCTTGGATCCACAAGACTATAGCAAATAAAGAAATAGTTGTTAACGGGTGTGCAAGTGCTTGCAATAGAGCTATTCTTCCAGGTTTTGGTATAGAGAGAGCAGACAAATTTGTGCATCTCCTAGTCTTTCCCCTAAAGGAGTCCATCTGTATACTTTGAAAGCTGCTGCCTAAAATGTAGGCTTTCAATTTAGCACACACATCGGGGATAGCTAAAGTTCTCAGAAATCATGGAAACTAACAAACACCTCTCTCATTGTCTCCTGGTAGCCTGCTCCAAGTCACCAGTATATCCCGGGCAGGAGCTTATACATACGTCTATGTCTCAGGTTTTGCAATTGCTGCCCAAGGTGCGAATCCCTGGTATGTCAGGTAATGACATACCAGGGGCCTCCCTTCACATGTCCAAGACTGTGACAATCTCGGGTAAATCCCTGCAACAATATGCCTGGATCCAACACAGGGGAAGCAGAGGGGAAAAAATGCCCACCTCTGGTTTCTCCTTGAGAGGGACTTAACCCCATACATTCCCTTCCACCTGATGGTCCACATTCTAGGCCCTGAGCATGATCCTCCTTCTAGGGACACTGACAGGTTTTGGCATGCCCTCAACTCCTGGGAATGCCTAAGAACAAAAAGGGCAACTTGGGTAACTACAAAGTCAAGAGAAAACCAAGATGTCATGCTGGACTGATTGATGAGTTTCATCTCTTACATGAGACCACTTGGTCAAGACTGGGAAAGGGGCTGCTTTACCTCATGCATAGAAACCAACTGCTGCTGCTGCTGCTACTGCTAAGTCGCTTCAGTCGTGTCCGACTCTGTGCGACCCCATAGACAGAAGCTCACCAGGCTCCCCCGTCCCTGGGATTCTCCAGGCAAGAATACTGGAGTGGGTTGCCATTTCCTTCTCCAATGAATGAAAGTGAAAAGTGAAAGTGAAGTCGCTCAGTCGTGCCCGACTCTTAGCGACCCCATGGACTGGAACCTACCAGGATCCTCCATCCATGGGATTTTCCAGGCAAAAGTACTGGGGTGGGGTGCCATTGCCTTCCCCGATAGAAACCAACACAAACAGTCAAAAAAAATGAAGAAACAGGAAAATGTTTTTCAAATATAAGAGCAACATAAACCTCCAGAAACAGATCTTAATGACACAGATATTAGTAACTAACCTGATAGACAGTTCACAATATGCTCATAAAGATGCTCATCAAGGTTAGGACAGCAATGCATGAACAAAGGAAGAATTTCAACAGAGACAAAATATTTTAAAACAGTGAAAAATCACAGAGCTGAGACTATAATTCAGCTGAAAAATTCAACAGAGAGGTTTAGCAGCAGACTAGATCAACTAAAAGAAAAGATAGGGAAACTCAACAACGGGCAGTGGAATTCATCCAATCAAGGAGCAAAAGGAAAAATGAATGAAAAAAATGAAATAGCTTAAGGAACTTATGTGACACCAATAGGCAGACCAATATTCAGACCATAAGGGATCCCAGGAGGAGAGAGAAAAGAGCAGAAAGCTTATTCAAAGAAATAATGACTGAAAACTTTCCGAACCTGCAGAAATGAACAGATTTTCAGATTCAGGAAGCCAACAGAATTCCAAATAAAAGGAATCCAAAGAAATCACACCAAGATACATCATAATTAAATAGTCAAAAGTTAAAAACAATAAAAAAAAAAAAAAGCAGCAAGACAAAACTAACTTTTTACATGTAAGGGAACCCTATGATCAGAATTTTCAGCAGAAACATGCAAGGCAGAAGGGAGTGGCATGATTTAACTAGAATGGTGAAAGAAAACAACCTGCCCACAAGAATATTCTACTGCAAAACTGCCTTTCAAAATGGAAGGAAAAACAAAGAGTTTTCTAAACAAATGCAAGCTCAAGGAGTTCATCATGACTCGACCAGCCTTACAAAAAAAGCTACAGAGGATTTTACAAGCTGAAACAAAAGGATGCTAATTAGTAACATGAAAATAGATGATAGTATAAAACTCACTGGTAAAAAGTAAATATACAATTTACTTCAGAATACTTTAATATGGTAAAGGGGGTGGGAAAATCACTTATAATTTTAGTACAAAGATCAACAAACAAATACATTAAAATAACTATAATTTCAATAATTTGTTAACTTATATACAAAGGGCTGCTGTGCTGTGCTTAGTCGCTCAGTCGTGTCTTGATTCTGTGCAACCCCATGGACTGCAGCCCACCAGGCTCCTCTGTCCATCAGGATTCTCTAGGCAAGAATACTGGAGTGAGCTGCCATGCCCTTCCCAACACAGGGATTGAATCTAGGTCCTGCACCACAGATGGATTATTTACCAGCTGAGCTACCAGGGAAGCCCATATGCAAAGTTAAAATATGTAAATTTTGACATAAGAACACAAAATGTAGAGAGAGTTAAAATTTAGAGCTTTTGTGTGCACTTGAAAATGTTATCAGCTTAAAATAGACTGTTATAAATATAACATGTTTTATGTAAGACTCATGTTAACCACAAAGTAAAAACTTATAGTAGATACACAAAAGGCAAAGAAAAAGGAATCTAAGAATACCACTATAGAAAGTTACCAAATCACAAAGGAAGAGAACAAGAGAGGAAAAAAAGGAACCAAGGATTTATCAAACAACAAGAAAACAATTCACAAAATGGTAATAAGTCCATATCTGTCAATAGTCAAATAGAAATGAACTAAAGTCTCCAATCAAAAGACAGAGTTGCAGAATGGATACAAAAAACAAGAACCAACTATATGCTATCTACAAGAGACTCATTTTAGATTTAAGAACACACATAGACTGAAACTTAAGGGATGGAAAAACATATCCCATACAAATGGAAGCCAAGAGAAAGCAGGGGTAGCTATACTTATATCAGAAAATATAGATTTTTAACCAAAAAACTTAAACAAGAGACAAAGAAAGCTATTACATAATGATAAAGGAGTCCATTCATCTGGTGGCTATTACGTCAATAAATATGCATACACCCTTTATAGGAGTACTATATCTTTAAAGAAAATATTAACTTATCTGAAGAGAGAAATAAATTTCAATACAAAAGTACAAAGGGATTTCAATATCCCACTTTCAACAACAAAAGGTTCTCATCAACAGAAACTGAATAAGAAAATGAACCCAGTCTATGTTAGAGGAGGTGGACCTAACAGACATTACAGTACATTTCTATTGAAAGCAGAACACATTCTTCTCAGTTTTAATAAATTTAAGGAGACTGAAATCATATCAAGCATCTTTTCCAATTACAATAATAAGAAACAAGAAGTCAATTATAAGAAGAAAACTGGAAAAATTCACAAGTGTGTGGAAATTAAACACTACACTTCTGAACAACCAATGGATCAAAGACAAAATCAAAGTGCAATAAAAATACCTTGAAATAAGTGAACATGAAAGCACAACATACCAAATTATGCTATGCAGAAAAAGCAGTTCTAAGTGAAATTTCATGGTGATAAATGTCTAGAGTAAGAAACAAAAAGATCTGAAATAAACAGCTTAACTTTACAATATAAGGAACTAGAAAAAAGAACCAAGCCCAAAGTCAAAAGAAGGAAGGAAATACAAAGATGAAATTAATGAAATAGAGGCTAAAAAAAAAAAAAAAAAGCAAAAAGTCACTGAAACTAAGAGCTGGTTCTTTGAAAGGATAAACAAAATTGCTGAACCTTTAGGCAGACTAACAAATAAAACAAGAGAGTGCGCTCAAATAAATAAAACTAGAAATGAAAGAGGGAACATTGTAATTAATACCAAAGAATACAAAGAATCACAAGAGAGGACTATGAACAATTATTATGCTAACAAATTAGACAACCTATAAGAAATGGATATATTCTTAGAAACATGTAAATTACCAAGACTGATTTATGAAAAAATAGAAAATCTTAATAGACTAAATGCTACTAAGGAGATTGAATCACAAATCAAAAACCTTCCAGCAAATAGCCACTTGTAAATTTAACCAAACCAAATTTAATTAATTCTTATTAAGAATTAATATCGACTTCCAGTTAAGATGGCGGAGGATTAGGACGGGGAATACGCTTTCTCCTCCACAAATTCATCAAAGGGACATCTGGGCGCCGAGTAAATTCCACAAACAGCTTCGGAGTGCTGGCGGAGGACGTCGGACACCCAGAAAAGCAACTCACTGCCTTCTAAAGGAGGTAGGAAAGAATATAGAAGCCAGAGAGAGACAAAGAGGGAGGGGCGGACCTCTGTCCGGGGAAGGGAGTCTTAAAAAGAGAAGTTTCCAAACACCAGGAAACACTCTCCCTGCGGAATCTGCGCCGAACCTGGGAAACACGGAGACTATCATAACAGGGAGGAGAACAGTTGAGCAATCAGAACCCACAGACTGCGGGCCCTGCGGTAACTTCCGCAGCAGAGAAGCATCGCTGCAAACGCCCGCATCTGCCATTGGGGAGCTGGGGCTGGGCAGGGAGACGCCTTGGCCGTTCCCACGCGGGACGCTCCCCTGCCGGCCGCTCCCCAGGGGGACGCCCCCCGCGGGACTCTCCCCCCACTGGACGCTCCCCCGCCGGCCACTCCCGCGCAGGCGTGCCCCCGCCCGCTGTGCCGGCAGCTCCCACGAGGGCCACCCCACCCTCCTCCCCCACCCGCCCGCCATTCCCGTCGCCGGCCCCTTCCCCTCTGCGGGCCGCGGCGCAGACTGTGTTCGCCTGATTGTCTGGAGTGCTGCCTAATTGGAGTAGTTTGGGCCGGCAGTCCAGATTGTGCAGCGCCGACCACACGAGTGGCCGGCCTTGGCCCAGAACACCGCTGAACCGTGCACAGAACAAAGGACTATACAGACCAACTACAGAGAAAAGGGCCTATAGATCTTGAGAAATTTAAGCCGGAACAAGAAACTAGCCGAAAATGAACTGAACCCACAACAATAATAGACAAACTCTTATATATATTGTTACTATTTTTACCAGCATTATTTCCTTTTTTTTTCTTTTTTTAATATATTTTTTTAAATTTTTATTATTTTTTAATTGGAAAAAGGAAAACAAAAATTTTTTTTTCCTTTTAATTTTTTTTGTTGTTGTTTGTTTTGTTTTGTTTCTTTTATTTTTATTTTTTTTTATCCTCTAGTACTTCATTAATCTCCACCTTTAGATATAACTTTTGTGACCCTGGTTTTTTTTTTCTTCTTTTTTTCCTTTTTGTCCTTTGCTTTTTTCCTTTCCTTTTTTCTTTTCTTTACTGATTACTGACTAGATCTGGCTCTCTCCTTCACACTCCCTCCTTTTATCCTCCTGACCACCTCTGTCTCCTTCCTTCCTTTTTCCTTCTCTGTATAACTCCATGAACATCTCTGAGCAGTCCAGTTGTGGAATGCATTATAGAAGAAGAAGTTTTTGAGACTACTGTAAAAATAAGACCGATAACTGGAACCAGGAGGCTTAAGTCCATACCCTGATCCCACGAAACATTAATTGACAGGAGCTCATCAAAAGCCTCCATACCTACACTGAAACCAAGCATCACACAAAGACCAGCAAGTTCCACGACAAGACACACCAAGCAAATTCTCCAGAAAAATAAGAACACAGCCCTGAGCTCCAATACACAGGCTACACAAAGTGGCCCCAAAATCATAGACATCTCATAACTCACTACTAGACACTCCACTGCACCCCAGAGAAAAGAAATCCAGCCCCACCCACCAGAACACTAATACAAGCTTCCATAAACAAGAAACCTCAACAAGCCACCGGTACAAACCCACATATAGTGCAGAAATGCCACAATAAAGAGAACTCCACAGACTACCAGAATACAGTAAAGACACCCTAAACTTAGCAATTTAAAAAAGATGAAGAGACAGAAGAATTCCCAGCAGGTAAAGGAACAGGATAAATGCCCACCAAACCAAAGAAAAGAGGAAGAAATAGCGAACCTACCTGATAAAGAATTCCGAATAATGATAGTGAAATTAATCCAAAATCTGGAAAGCAAAATGGAATCATGGATAAATAGCCTGGAGAAAAGCATTGAGAAGATGCAAGAAAGATTTAACAAGGACCTAGAAGAAATAAAAAAGAATCAATATATAATTAATAATGCAATAAATGAGATCCAAAACACTCTGGAGGCAACAAATAGTAGAATAACGAGGCAGAAGATAGAATTAGCGAATTAGAAGATAGAATGGCAGAATTAAATGAATCAGAGGAGAAAAAAGAAAAACGAATTAAAAGAAATGAGGACAATCCCAGAGACCTCCAGGACAATTTTAAACGTTACAATATTCGAATCATAGGAGTCCCAGAAGAAGAAGACAAAAAGAAAGACCATGAGAAGATACTAGAGGAGATAATAGTTGAAAACTTCAACTATTAAAATAGTTGTTCCCCTATAAAATGGGGAAGGAAATAATCACTCAAGTCCAAGAAACCCAGAGAGTCCCAAATAGGATAAACCCAAGACGAAACACCCCAAGACACATATTAATCAAATTAACAAAGATCAAACACAAAGAACAAATATTAAAAGCAGCAAGGGAAAAACAACAAATAACACACAAGGGAATTCCCATAAGGATAACAGCTGATCTTTCAATAGAAACTCTCCAAGCCAGGAGGGAATGGCAAGACATACTTAAAGTGATGAAAGAAAAGAACCTACAGCCCAGATTATTGTACCCAGCAAGGATCTCATTCAAATATGAAGGAGAAATCAAAACCTTTACAGACAAGCAAAAGCTGAGAGAATTCAGCACCACCAAACCAGCTCTCCAACAAATACTAAAGGACATTCTCTAGACAGGAAACACAAAAAGGATATATAAATTCAAATCCAAAACAACAAAGTAAATGGCAACGGGATCATATGTATCATTAACTACCTTAAATGTAAATGGGTTGAATGCCCCAACCAAAAGACAGAGACTGGCTGAGTGGATACAAAAACAAGACACCTCCATATGTTGTATACAAGAAACCCACCTCAAAACAGGGGACACATACAGACTGAAAGTCAAGGGCTGGAAAAAGATTTTCCAGGCAAATAGAGACCAAAAGAAAGCAGGAGTAGCAATACTCATATCAGATAAAATAGACTTTAAAACAAAGGCTGTGAAAAGAGACAAAGAAGGTCACTACCTAATGATCAAAGGATCAATCCAAGAAGAAGATATAACAATTATAAATATATATGCACCCAAATTAGGAGCACCGCAATATATAAGACAAATACTAACAAGTATGAAAGGAGAAATCAACAATAACACAATAATAGTGGGAGACTTTAATACCCCACTCACACCAATGGATAGATCAACTAAACAGAAAATTAACAAGGAAATACAAACTGTAAACGATACAATAGAACAGTTAGAACTAATTGATACCTATAGGACATTTCATCCCAAAACAATGAATTTCACCTTTTTCTCAAGCGCACACGGAACCTTCTCCAGGATAGACCACATCCTGGGCCATAAATCTAGCCTTGGTAAGTTCAGAAAAATTGAAATCATCCCAAGCATCTTTTCTGACCACAATGCAGTAAGAGTAAATCTCAATAACAGGAGAAAAACTATTAAAAAGTCCAATATATGGAGGCTGAACAACACACTCCTGAATAACCAACAAATCACAGAAGAAATCAAAAAAGAAATCAAATTCTGCATAGAAACGAATGAAAATGAAAACACAACAACCCAAAACCTGTGGGACACTGTAAAAGCAGTCCTAAGGGGAAAGTTCATAGCAATACAGGCATACCTCAAGAAACAAGAAAAAAGCCAAATAAATAACCTAACTCTACACCTAAAGCAACTGGAAAAGGAAGAAATGAAGCACCCCAAGGTTAGTAGAAGGAAAGAAATCCTAAAAATTAGGGCAGAAATAAATGCAAAAGAAACAAAAGAAACCATAGCAAAAATCAACAAAGCCAAAAGCTGGTTCTTTGAAAGGGTAAATAAAATTGACAAACCACTAGCCAGACTCATCAAGAAACAAAGGGAGAAAAATCAAATCAATAAAATTAGAAATGAAAATGGAGAGATCACAACAGACAGCACAGAAATACAAGGATCATAAGAGACTACTGTCAGCAATTATATGGCAATAAAATGGACAATGTGGAAGAAATGGACAAATTCTTAGAAAAGTACAACTTCCCAAAACTGGATCAGGAAGAAATAGAAACTCTTAACAGACCCATCACAAGCACGGAAATTGAAACAGTAATCAGAAATCTTCCAGCAAACAAAAGCCCAGGTCCAGACGGCTTCACAGCTGAATTCTACCAAAAATTTAGAGAAGAGCTAACACCTATCCTACTCAAACTGTTCCAGAAAATTGCAGAGGAAGGCAAACTTCCAAACTCATTCTATGAGGCCACCATCACCCTAATACCAAAACCTGACAAAGATCCCACAAAAAAAGAAAACTACAGGCCAATATCACTGATGAACATAGATGCAAAAATCCTTAACAAAATTCTAGCAATCAGAATCCAACAACACATTAAAAAGATCATACACCATGACCAAGTGGGCTTTATCCCAGGAATGCAAGGTTTCTTCAATATCTGCAAATCAATCAACGTAATACACCACATTAACAAACTGAAGAATAAAAACCATATGATTATATCAATAGATGCAGAGAAAGCCTTTGACAAAGTTCAACATCCATTTATGATAAAAACTCTCCAGAAAGCAGGAATAGAAGGAACATGCCTCAACATAATAAAAGCTATATATGACAAACCCACAGCAAACATTATCCTCAATGGTGAAAAACTGAAAGCATTTCCTCTAAAGTCAGGAACAAGACAAGGATGCCCACTTTCACCCTTACTATTCAACATAGTTTTGGAAGTTTTGGCCACAGCAATCAGAGCAGAAAAAGAAGTAAAAGGAATCCAAATTGGAAAAGAAGAAGTAAAACTCTCACTGTTTGCAGATGACATGATCCTCTACGTAGAAAACCCTAAAGATTCCACCAGAAAATTACTAGAACTGATCAATGAATATAGTAAAGTTGCAGGATATAAAATTAACACACAGAAATCCCTTGCATTCCTGTACACTAATAACGAGAAAATAGAGAAATTAAGGAAACAATTCCATTCACCATTGCAATGAAAACAATAAAATACTTAGGAATATATCTTCCTAAAGAATCTAAAGACCTATATATAGAAAACTATAAAACACTGGTGAAAGAAATCAGAGGACACTAATAGATGGAGAAATATACCATGTTCATGGATTGGTAGAATCAACATAGTGAAAATGAGTATACTACCCAAAGCAATTTATAGATTCAATGCAATCCCCATCAAGCTACCAATGGTATTCTTCACAGAGCTAGAACAAATAATTTCTCAATTTGTATGGAAATACAAAAAAACCTCCAATAGCCAAAGCTATCTTGAGAAAGAAGAATGGAACTGGAGGAATCAACCTGCCTGACTTCAGGCTCTACTACAAAGCCACAGTCATCAAGACAGTATGGTGCTGGCACAAAGACAGAAATATAGATCAATGGAACAAAATAGAAAGCCCAGAGATAAATCCACGCACATATGGTCACCTTATCTTTGACAAAGGAGGCAAGAATATACAATGGATTAAAGACAATCTCTTTAACAAGTGGTGCTGGGAAAACTGGTCAACCACTTGTAAAAGAATGAAACTAGAACACTTTCTAACACCATACACAAAAATAAACTCAAAATGGATTAAAGAGCTAAATGTAAGACCAGAAACCATAAAACTCCTAGAGGAAAACATAGGCAAAACACTCTCTGACTTACATCACAGCAGGATCCTCCATGACCCACCTCCCAGAATATCAGAAATAAAATAAAAAATGAACAAATGGGACCTAATCAAACTTAAAAGCTTCTGCACAACAAAGGAAACTATAAGCAAGGTGAAAAGACAGCCTTCAGAATGGGAGAAAATAATAGCAAATGAAGCAACTGACAAACAACTAATCTCAAAAATATACAAGCCACTTCTACAGCTCAATTCCAGAAAAATAAATGACCCAATCAAAAAATGGGCCAAAGAACTAAATAGACATTTCTCCAAAGAAGACATACAGATGGCTAACAAACACATGAAAAGATGCTCAACATCACTCATTATCAGAGAAATGCAAATCAAAACCACTATGAGATACCATTTCACACCAATCAGAATGGCTGCTATCCAAAAGTCCACAAGCAATAAATGCTGGAGAGGGTGTGGAGAGAAGGGAACCCTCTTGCACTGTTGGTGGGAATGCAAACTGGTACAGCCACTATGGAGAACAGTATGGAGATTCCTCAAAAAACTGGGAATAGAACTGCCTTATGATCCAGCAATCCCACTGCAGGGCATATACACTGAGAAAACCAGAATTGAAAGAAACACGTGTATTCCAATGTTCATAGCAGCACTGTTTGCAATAGCCAGAACGTGGAAGCAACCTAGATGTCCATCCACAGATGAATGGATAAGCAAGCTGTGGTACATATACACAATGGAGTATTACTCAGCCATTAAAAAGAATACATTTGAATCAGTTCTAATGAGGTGGATGGAACTGAAGCCTATTATACAGAGTGAAGTAAGCCAGAAACAAAAACACAAATACAGTATACTAATGCATATATATGGAATTTAGAAAGATGGTAAAAATAACCCTATTTACGAGACAGCAAAAGAGACACTGATGTATAGACCAGACTTTTGGACTCTGGGACCAGGAGAGGGTGGGATGATTGGGGAGAATAACATTGAAATATGTATAATATTATATCTGAAATGTATTAATTGTTCAGACTAAATACTGTCATGTTACAATTTGTTCATATTAGATGTTTGTAATGTTTCTGATAATCAATAAAAGAGATTCTTGATTAAAAAAAAAGAATTAATATCAATCCTCCTCAAACTATTAAAAAAAAAAAAAGATGAAAGAACACTTCTAAACTCATTTTACAAAGGTAGCATTAATATCCAGAGAATGCAATGGCACCCCACTCCAGTATTCTCGCCTGGAAAATCCCATGGATGGAGGAGCCTGGTGGGCTGCAGTCCATGCGGTCACTAAGAGTCGGACACGACTGAGAGACTTCACTTTCACTTTTCACTTTCATGCATGTTTGGAGAAGGAAATGGCAACCCACTCCAGTGTTCTTGCCTGGAGAATCCCAGGGATGGGGGAGCCTGGTGAGCTGCCGTCTATGGGGTCGCACAGAGTCAGACATGACTGAAGCGACTTTGCAGCAGCAGTAGCAGCAGCCTTAATATCATACCAAAGCCAAAGACACTGAAATGAAAAGAAAATTACAGGACAATTTCTTCAAAACCATCAACGAAATGTTATCAAACTGAATTCAATAATACATTAGAAGGATCATATACCATAATCAACTGGAATTTGCTCCAGTAAAGCAAAGTTGGTTCAACATGCACAAATCAAATATGGTGATACACCACATTAACAAAATGGAGAATAAAAAATCATATAATCATCTCAGTCAACATAGATAAAGCATTCCACAAAATTTCACATCTTTTCATGATAAAATCTTCCAAGCATCTCGCTAGAGAGGGGATGTTCATTTCAGTTCAGTTCAGTTCAGTCACTCAGTCGTGTCTGACTCTTTGCGACCCCATGAATTGCAGCACGCCAGGCCTCCCTGTCCATCACCAACTCCCAGAGTTCACCCAGACCCACGTCCATCGAGTCAGTGATGCCATCCAGCCATCTCATCCTCTGGCGTCCCCCTCTCCTCCTGCCCCTAATCCCTCCCAGCGTTAGAGTCTTTTCCAATGAGTCAACTTTTCACATGATGTGGCCAAAGTACTGGAGTTTCAGCTTCAGCATCATTCCTTCCAAAGAACTCCCAGGGCTGATCTCCTTCAGAATGGACTGGTTGGATCTCCTTGCAGTCCAAGGGACTCTCAAGAGTCTTCTCCAACACTACAGTTCAAAAGCATCAATTCTTTGGCGCTCAGCCTTCTGACTGACTCTGACATCCATACATGACCACCAAAGGCCATATATGACAAGCCCACAGCTAATATCACACTCAATGGTGAAAAGCTGAAACTTTTTCTTTAAGATCTGGAATAATACAAGGATGCTCACTCTTGTTACTTCTATTCAATATAGTACTGGAAATCCTAGTCAGAGCAATCAGGTCAAGTAACTAAATAAAGGCCATCAAAATCAGAAAGGATAAAATTGTCTCTATTTGCAGATGCTGTGCTATTACATAAAGAAAATTCAATCTGCCACAGACCAGCTGTGTTACAAAGTTTTGAAAACACAGAACACTCTTTGACATAAAATCATAGCAAGACCTTTTTGACCCACCTCCCTAGAGTGATGAAAATAAAAACAAAAATAAACAAATGGGATATAATTAAACTTAAAAAGCTTTTGCACAGCAAAGGAAACCATAAACAAGATGAAAGGACAACCCTCAGAATGGGAGAAAATATTTGCACATGAAGCAACTGACAAAGGATTAATCTCCAAAATACACAAATAACCCATGCAGCTCAATACCAAAAAACAAACAAACAAACAACCCAATCAAAAAATGGGTAGGAGACTTAAATAGACATTTCTACAGAGACACAGAGATACATGGCCAAGAGGTACATGAAAAGATCCTCAACATCACTAATCATTCAGTTCAGTTGCTCAGTCATGTTCAACTTTTAGGGATGCCATGGACTGCAGCACGCTAGGCTTCTCTGTCCATCAACATCTCCCAGAGCTTGCTTAAACTCATATCCATACAGTCAGTGATGCCATCCAACCATCTCAACCTCTGTCGTCCCCTTCTCCTCCTGCCTTCAATCTTTCCCAGCATCAGGGTCTTTTCCAATGAGTCAGTTCTTCACATCAGGTAGTCAAAGTATTGGAGTTTCAGCTTCAGCATCAGTCCTTCCAATGAATATTCCGGACTGATTTCCTTTAGGATTGACTAGTTTGATCATCTTGCTGTCCAAGGTACTCTGAAGAGTCTTCTCCAGCACCACAGTTCAAAATCATCAATTCTTTGGCACTCAGCTTTCTTTATGGCCCAACTCTCACACCCATACATGACTACTGGGAAAACCATAGCTTTGACTAGATGTACCTTTGTTAGCAAAGTAATATCTCTGTTTTTTAATATGCTATCTAGGTTTGTCATAGCTTTTCTTCCAAGGAGGAAGCATCTTTCTATTTCATGGCTGCAGTCACCATCTGGAGTGAAATTGGAGCCCAAGAAAATAAAGTCTGTCACTGTTTTCACTGTTTTCCCATCTATTTGCCATGAAGTGATGGGACTCAATGCCATGATCTTAGTTTTTATACTGCTGAGTTTTAAGACAGCTTTTCCACTCTCCTCCTTCACTTTCATCAAGAGACTCTTTAGTTCCTCTTCACTTTCTGCCTTAAGGGTGGTATAATCTGCATATCTGAGATTATTGCTATTTCTCCTGGCAATCCTGATTCCAACTTGTGCTTCATCCAGACCAGCATTTCTCATGATGTTCTCTGCATGCAAATTAAGTAGGCAGGCAGGGTGACAACATGCAGCCTTGATGTACTCCTTTGCCAATTTGGAACCAGTTCACTGTCCCATGTTTGGTTCTAACTGTTTCTTCTTGACCTACATACAGATTTCTCAGGAGGCAGGTAAAGTGGTCTGGTATTCCTATCTCTTGAAGAATTTTCCACACTTTGTTGTGATCCACAGAGTTAAAGTCTTTAGCATAGTCAATGAAGCAGAAGTAGATGCTTCTCTGGAATTCTCATTTGTTCTATGATGTTGGCAATTTGATCTCTGGTTCCTCTGCCTTTTCTAAATCCAGCTTGTACATCTGAAATTTCTTGGTTCACGTACTATTGAAGCCTGGCTTGAAAAACTTTGAGCATTACTTTGCTAGCGTGTGAGATGAGTGCAATCGTGCAGTAGTTTGGACATTATTTGGCATTGCCTTTCTTTGTGATTGGATTGAAAATATCTTTTCCAGCCCTGTGGCCACTGCTGAGTTTTCCAAATTTGCTGGCATGTTGAGTGCAGCACTTTCACAGCATCATCTTTGGGGATTTTAAATAGTTTAGCTGGAATTCCATCACCTCCAGTAGCTTTCTTCATAGTAATGCTTCTTCCTAAGTTCCACTTGACTTCACACTCCAGAATGTCTGTCTCTAGGTGAGTGATAACACCATGGTGGTTATCTGGGTTATTAAGATCTTTTTTGTATAGTTCATCTGTGTGTCCTTGCTACCTTTTCTTAATATCTTCTGCTCCTGTTAGGTCCATGCTGTTTCTGTCCTTTATTGTATCCATATTTGCATGAAATGTCCACTAATCATTAGAGAAATGCAACTCAAAACTACAATGAAATAACATATCACACCAGTCAGAATGGGCATCATCAAAAAATCTACTAACAATAAATGTTGGAGAGGGTGTGGAGAAAAGGGAACACTTATACTGTTGATGGGAATGTAAATTGATACAGGTACTATGGAAAACAGCATGGAGAGTCCTCAGAAAGCAAAACTCAGCACTACCATTGACCCAGAAATCCCACTACTGGGCATACAGCCTGATAAAACCATAACTTAAAGAGACACATGCACTCCAATGTTCACTTCAGCACTATTTACAGTAGTCAGGACATGGAAGCTACCTAAATATTCATCAGTAGAGGAATAGATCAAGAAGATGTGGTACATATATACAATGCAATATTTCTCAACCATAAAAGGGAATGAAGTTGGGTCATTTGTAGAGACATGGATGAATCTAGAGACTGTCATACAGAGTGAAGTCAGAAAAACAAATATCATATTAGTGCATATTGTGGGATCTGAAAAAAAAATTGGTATAGACTATCTTATTAACAAATCGGAAATACAGAATACAGATACAGATGTAGAGAACAAATGTATGGATACCAAGGGGAAAGGTGGGTGAACTAGAGGATTAGGATTGAAATATATACACTACTGATACTATGTATAAAATAGATAACTAATGAGAACCTACTGTATAGCACAGAAAATGCTACTCAGTACTCTGTGATGACCTAGTTCAGTTGACTTCAGTTCAGTTCAGTCGCTCAGTTGTGACTGACTCTTTGCGACCCCATGAATCGCAGCACACAAGGCCTCCCTGTCCATTACCATCTCCCGGAGTTCACTCAAACTCATGTCCATCGAGTCAGTGATGCTACCCAGCCATCTCATCCTCTGTTGTCCCCTTCTCCTCCTGCTCACAATCCTTCCCAGCATCAGGGTCTTTTCCAATGAGTAAATTCTTCACATGAGGTGGCCAAAGTATTGGAGTTTCAGCCTCAGCATCAGTCCTTCCAATGAACAGCCAGGACTCATCTCCTTTAGGATGGACTGGTTGGATCTCCTTGCAGTCCAAGGGACTCTCAAGAGTCTTCTCCAACATCACAGTTCAAAAGCATCAATTCTTCAGCTCTCAGCTTTCTTCACAGTCCAACTCTCACATCCATACATGATCAATGGAAAAACCACAACCTTGACTAGACAGACCTCTGTTGCAAGGTAATATCTCTGCTTTTCAATATGCTATCTAGGTTGGTCATAACTTTCCTTCCAAGGAGTAAGCATCTTTTAATTTCATGGCTGCAGTCACCATCTGCAGTGATTTTGGAGCCCAGAAAAAGAAAGTCTGACACTGTTTCCACTGTTTCCCCATCTATTTCCCATGAAGTGATGGGACCGGATGCCATGATCTTTGTTTTCTGAATGTTGAGCTTTAAGCCAACCTTTTCACTCTCCACTTGCACTTTCATCAAGAGGCTTTTGAGTTCCTCTTCACTTTCTGCCATAAGGGTGGTGTCATCTGCATATCTGAGGTTATTGATATTTCTCCCCGCAATCTTGATACCAGCTTGTGTTTCTTCCATTCCAGCATTTCTCATGATGTACTCTGCATATAAGTTAAATAAACAGGGTGACAATATACAGCCTTGACGAACTCCTTTATGTGTGTGTATATATATGTGTGTGTGTGTGTGTGTGTGTGTGTGTGTATGTGTGTGTTTGTGTATATATATGTGTGTGTATATATATATATATGTTGACCATCTGGTGATGTCCATGTATAGAGTCTTCTCTTGTGTTGTTGGAAGAGGGTATTTGCTATGACCAGTGCATTTTCTTGGCAAAACTCTGTTAGTCTTTGCCCTGCTTCATTCCGTATTCCAAGGCCAAATTTGCCTGTTACTCCAGGTGTTTCTTGACTTCCTACTTTTGCATTCCAGTCCCCTATAATGAAAAGGACATCTTTTTTGGGTGTTAGTTCTAAAAGATCTTGTAGGTCTTCATAGAAACGTTCAACTTCAGCTTCTTCAGCGTTACTGGTTGGGGCATAGACTTGGATTACTGTGACATTGAATGGTTTGCCTTGGAAACGAACAGAGATCATTCTGTCGTTTTTGAGATTGCATCCAAGTACTGCATTTCGGACTCTTTTGTTGACCATGATGGCCACTCCATTTCTTCTGAGGGATTCCTGCCCACAGTAGTAGATATAATTGTCCTCTGAGTTAAATTCACCCATTCCAGTCCATTTTAGTTTGCTAATTCCTAGAATGTCGACATTCACTCTTGCCATCTCTTGTCTGACCACTTCCAATTTGCCTTGATTCATGGACCTGACATTCCAGGTTCCTATGCAATATTGCTCTTTACAGCATCGGACTTTGCTTCTATCACCAGACACATCCACAGCTGGGTATTCTTTTTGCTTTGGCTCCATCCCTTCATTCTTTCTGGATTTATTTCTCCACTGATCTCCAGTAGCATATTGGGCCCCTACTGACCTGAGGAGTTTCTCTTTCAGTATCATATCATTTTGCCTTTTCATACTGTTCATGGGGTTCTCAAGGCAAGAATACTGAAGTGGTTTGCCATTCCCTTCTCCTATGGTCTTTCCTGTGGTCATGTATGGATGTGAGAGCTGGACTGTGAAGAAAGCTGAGCACCGAAGAATTGATGCTTTTGAACTGTGGTGTTGGAGAAGACTCTTGACAGTCCCTTGGACTGCAAGGAGATCCAACCAGTCCATTGTGAAGGAGATCAGCCCTGGGATTTCTTTGGAAGGAATGATGCTCAAGCTTAAACTCCAGTATTTTGGCCACCTCATGCGAAGAGTTAACTCATTAGAGAAGACTCTGATGCTGGGAGGGATTGGGGGCAGGAAGAGAAGGAGACGGCAGAGGATGAGATGGCTGGATGGCATCACTGACTCGATGGACATGAGTCTGAGTGACCTCCGGGAGTTGGTGATGGACAGGGAGGCCTGGCGTGCTGCGATTCATGGGGTCGCAAAGAGTTGAACACGACTGAGTGATTGATCTGATCTGATCTGATATATATATGTGTGTATATATATATATGTGTGTGTGTGTGTGTATATGTGTGTGTGTGTGCATATATATGTGTGTGTGTGTGTATATAGCAGATTCACTCTGCTGTACAGCAGAAACTAACAACATTGTAAAGCAACTATAAAGCAATACAATTTTTTAGAAAAAGAAAATTCAAAATCCTCCACTAAATAATGGTTAGAACTAATAAACAAATTCAGTAAAGTTGCAGGATACAAACACAACATAAAAAAATCAGTTATATTTTTACATACTAACAATGAATTATCAGAGAAATTAATAGTCCTATTTACAATAGCATCAAAAAATAATATACTTAGGAATAAATTTAACCAAAATGGTGAAAGATCTATATACTGTAAACTATAAGATACTGAAGGAAAAAAATGAAGAATACACAACAAAAAGATATTCTGTGCTCATGAATTAGAAGAATTTTGTTATGAAGGCCATACTACCCAAAGCAATCTCTGGGTTCAGTACAATATCTATAACATTCAAATGGCATTTTTCACAGAAATAGAAAAAAAAAAAAAAAAAAAGAAACCTTAAAATATGTATGGAACCACAAAAGGCCCCAGATAGCCAAAGTCATCCTGAGATTAAATACAAAGTTGAAGATATCACACTCCCTGATTTCAAACTACATTACAAAGCTAAGTAACTAAAACAGTGTGGTGTTGGTATAAAAATAGCCATATTGATGAATGGAACAGGATAGATAGCCCTGAAATAAACCCTTTCATATATGGTCAACTAATATTGTTCAAGGGATCCAAATATACTCAGTGGGAAAAGATAGTCTCATAAATAAGAGGTATTGAGAAAACTGGACAACTAAATGAAATGAATGAAACTGGACCTCCACCTTACATGATACATGAGAATTAAAGACTTGAAAGTAGTATTTGAAATTCTTAAAATCTTAAAAGAAAATGGAAGTGGTTAAGATCTTTGACTTTGGCCTTAGTAATGATTTTTTTGAATTTGACACCAAAAGCAAAGGCAAGAAATGTAAAAATCAGCAAGTGGGACTGCAGCAAACTACAAAGCTTCTGCTCAGTAAACGAAACAATCAGAAACTAAAAGTCCAACCCCATATCCAATAAAAAGTTAATATGCAAGCTATACATGGAACTCATGTATAATAACCCAATAGTAAAAAAATTTCATGAAAAATTTTCATGAGATTCATAAAATTTCATATATAGAAACCCTATAGTTTATAAAAACACAAACCCTCAATTAAAAAATGGAGGAAGGAACCAAAGAATTGTTTTTTTCCCCTAAGATGAAAGTATTCTTGCCTGGAGGATCCCATGGACAGAGGAGCCTGATGGGCTACAGTCCACAGGGTTGCAAAGAATCAGACAAGACTGAGCACACCTAATTCCTGTATCTTTCTCTTTTTCAATAACCCCTTGAAATAAGTAAACAGTCCTTTGCTCTGTGGAGCCTAGTTGTAAAAGATCACCAAGCAGATTGGATCACTTAGAAAGGAGACAATTATTCACACAGAGACTGAGCAGAGAGGCCTTTGACACAATAAATTATGCATAATGAGTAAGGGCTGACAGTATGCTCATTACAGAACAGTGATGGGATTGGTAATACTATATAATGAAAAAATGTTCATCTTTATTATTTGTTTCAGATTATAGGTGTAATATATTTTCAATGTAAAGAGCCAAATTTAAACCTATATTTGCAAATGTAGTTCCTGCTGTTGCAAAGTGTATAAAGAAATGCATAAAACAAAAAGTCCAAGTTTCATTTTTTTCAAACCATTTTCCAGAATTTACCATTTTTAAATTGTAAAAATTTAATGGCCTGCTGCATTGATGTATATACTATCATACTCTATATGCAATCATTTCACTGTTTCATTTGTGTGTGGGTGTATGAAGCTTTTTCACTTAACATATTTTCTATGGAATGATTCAGTTTTTTTCTTTTTTTTCTTTTTGGTTCTCTGTGCCAAGAGTTGACAATCTAAAGTGTTTTTGTTTTTGTTTTTTTTTTTCTTGGCATCCAGCTGTTAATTTTATTTTATTTTCTATTTTATTTTTTTTTATTTTTTTGCAGGGGAAAATGGACAAAGGAATGGATCAATGAGGGTGGGAGGGATGTGGGAAGAAAGAAGGGGAGTGATGGTGGGGAGGAGTATATGTAATTTCTTAACTAATGGCTTTCTGTTTTTAATCACAAACAACACTTAAAAAAAAAAAAACATGTTGAATTCATCCTATATTAGGAGGTTTAATCTGGAAATGAAAAGTTCAGGAAACTAAAAGTCCAATTTGGGTGTCCTCATTTTAGGCACATCTTGGTATTTTGTATTGGTAGGTCTATCTTTACCACAATATATTATTTAGGACAGGATCACATTTGTCACTTCTTCCTCCCTACTACCCAAAGTGGTACCAGTCCCATAAAATAGTCAATAAAGCTTTACAGAGTGAACAAATAAGTCAATATTTTTTTTTAACTCTCCTGAGTGAACTGAATTTTTTGAGGCTCATAAGTGAATATGTTTTCCTCTTTACTTTGTCTATTACAGTCAGATTGTATGAGTGGGGTATTAAAGTCTCCCACTATTATTGTATTGTTGCATATTTCTTCTATCATATTAATTAATGTTTGTCTTAGATATATCAATGCTCCAATGTTGGGTGCATATATATTTATAATTGTTTTAACTTCTTTTTGGATTGTTCCTTTAAGTCGTTATGTATAACCTTGATTGTCTCATTTTCAGGATCTTTAAAGTCAATTTTATCTGATATGAGTATCACTACTCCTGTTTTCTTTTGGTCCATAATTGCATAGAAAATCTTTTTCCAGCCCTTCATTTTCAGTCAGTATATATATTCCCTATTTTAAGGTGTTTCTCTTGTAGACAACATATATAGGGGTCTAGTTTTTGTATCCATTTGATGCATTTTAGTCTTTTGGTTACCTCTTGTAGACAAGGTTTGTAGGTGTCTTGTTTTTGTATCTATTCGGCCAGTGTTTGTCTGTGGATTAGGGCATTCAGTCCATTAACGTTTAAAGCAATTATTGATAAATAGGATTTACTTTATTGTTTTGGGTTCGAATTTATACACCCTTTTAATGATTCCTATCTAGAGAATGTCCTTTAGTTTTTGTTGGAGAAATGGTTTAGTGGTGCTAAATTCTCTCAACTTTTGCTTATCTGTGAAGCTTTTGATTTCTCCTTCATATTTGAATGAGATCCTTGCTGGATACAATAATCTAGGCTGTAAGTTATTTTCTTTCATCACTTTAATTATGTCTTGCTATTCCCTCCTGGCTTGGAGAGTTTCTGTTGAAAGATCAGCTGTTATCCTTATGGGAATTCCCTTGTGAGTTATTTGATGTTTTTCCCTTGCTGCTCTTAATATTTGTTCTTTATATTTAATTTTTGTTAATTTGATTAATATGTGTCTTGGGGTGTTTCGCCTTGGATTTATCCTGTTAGGGACTCTCTGGATTTCTTGAACTTGAGTGGTAATTTCCTTCTGCAATTTAGGGAAGTTTTCAACTATTATCTCCTCAAGTATTTTCTCATGCTCTTTCTTTTTATCTTCTTCTTCTGGAACTCCTATGATTTGAATGTTGTAGCGTTTAATGTTATCCTGGAGGTCTCTGAGATTGTCCTCATTTCTTTTGATTCGTTTTTCTTTTTTCTCTTCTGATCCATTTATTTCTAGGATTGAAGAATTGATGCTTTTGAACTGTGGTGTTGGAGAAGACTCTTGAGAGTCCCTTGGACTGCAAGAAGATCCAACCAGTCCATTCTGAAGGAGATCAATCCTGGAATTTCTTTGGAAGGAATGATGCTAAAGCTGAAACTCCAGTATTTTGGCCACCTCATGCGAAGAGTTGACTCATTGGAGAAGACTCTGATGCTGGGAGGGATTGAGGGCAGGAGGAGAAGGGGACGACAGAGGATGAGATGGATGGATGGCATCACTGACTTGATGGGTATGAGTCTGAGTGACCTCCGGGAGCTGGTGATGGACAGGGAGGCCTGGTGTGCTGCGGTTCATGGGGTCGCAAAGAGTCGGACTGAGCGACTGATTTGATCTGATCTGCTAATTCACTAATCCTATCTTCTGCCTCTGTTATTCTACTATTTGTTGCCTCCAGGGTGTTTTGGATCTCATTTATTGCATTATTCATTATGTGTTGACTCTTTTTTATTTCTTCTAGGTCCTTGTTAAATCTTTCTTGGATCTTCTCAATCCTTGTCTCCAGACTCTTTAACTGTGATTCCATTTTGATTTCGAGATTTTGGATTAATTTCACTATCATTATTCAGAATTCTTTATCAGGTAGATTCCCAATCTCTTCCTCTTTGGTTTGGTTTGGTGGGCATCTATGCTGTTCCTTTAGCTGCTGGGTATTCTTTTGTCTCTTCATTTTGTTAAAATTGCCAAGTTTAAAGTGTCCTTACTATATTCTGGTAGTTTGTTGAATTCTCTTTCTTGAGGCTACTGGTCTTTTCAATATCTGATCTCTGCCCTGTTACAGAGGGGGCGAAGATGAACACCCAAATCTAAACCGGCCAGGTTCAGGCACTTGGATAATCCTCAGAAGCACAGACTCGGTTGAGTCTGCATTTTATGCCCTTCCCAGATCCGAGTAGCATAGGTGATGAAATGTTCAGCGAGCGCAGCTGCTGCGACTTATCGCCTCGCCGCCGTCAGTTTTCTGGGTATACAACCGGCGCACTTTCTCAGGCAGATGTTGACCTTCCAGAGACCCAAGAAGCGTGAGTCAGCACAGAAACCTACCTACAGTTCTGTAGGCAGTGTCTCTCTAGGGCTGTGATTGCCCGCCTCCGGCCCTGGCTGCCTGTCACCAGAGTGGGACGGCCTGCAGCCAGCTATCTCCATGCAGTCCTTTGTTCCGTACATAGTCCTGGTGGTGTCTTAAGTTAAGGCTGGCTTTTGATGTAGTAGATAACCGAGTTATTTGTTATGGTTATTTCGCTCAGATAGCGCTCGAGATAGCCAGGCCAAATCCTTTCTCAAAGCAATGCAGGCCGCACCGGTCCTCTTAGCCCAGTGCCTGCTTGCTAATAGCATATGCTGGTATCCGAGCCGCTTCTCCGCAAAAGGAGTTACCGCAGGGCTCGTTTTCTTGTTTTGAAGACAATGAATTGTCTTTCTAAGTGCCTGATGACCTCTGCCGGCATTCAGAAGTTGTTTTGTAGAATTAATTCAGCATTCAAATGTTCTTTTAATGGATTTGTGAAGGAGAAAGTATTCTCCCCATCCTACTCGTCCGCCATCTTAGCTCCCCAGTTTTTTCTTACTAGGAGTTTGGGTAGGAATTTACTGTACGCACATGCCACAAATTATCCAACTATCCCCTATTAATGGAAGCTTAGATTGTTTACAATTTTTTCTATTTTACAAACAAAGAAGGAATAATCATCTTTATATGTATATCTTGGTATACTTTGAGATATTTATTAAATTCTTCATATTGGAATATCTAACATAAAGTATATGTACATTTAAAATATTGAAAGATAACAGCCAAACTGCCCTCTGAAAATATTATAGCAATGTAAATCCTACTACAGTGTTCAAAAGTGCACCAAATATTAATAATCATTTTATAATTCCTACCTATTATGATAGAAAGCAGACTGTGACATGTCAAGGAATGAAGGAAAGATACATTTTCTCCTGCTTGAGGTGTAGAAGAGCTCGACTTCTTTAACGTCTGATGTCTTTCTAAGGGACAGTGGAAGTAGGTTATCCCATCTGAGGAGACCCCACAGGCCCAGGCAGAAAGCTGCACATGGATGCGGCTACAAGGCTAGGTGGACTGTGTGTGAGCAAAGCCCCGCGTGAGGACCACCATTAGGTCTGCAGGAGCCACAGTTCAGATGCCCACTGCTCCAAGCCTCCCAGCTCACCACCTGCAAAGGCTCTCTGAGTTCTTAAATACCCCTGGGCGAGGACATTAATTGTGGATGTTTTGCTCATCTAATGGCTAGTAGCTGAGCCCGGTTCTAATTTGCCTTGGGAAATGAAGAAATGTGACATTATTTCCAACTCTAGATCATGGAGCAGTTTGTACTGGCTACCTAGACAATACAAAGCCATTATATTTTTCTATACTCTGGTTTATAGTCAGAAGAAATCTCACTTTTCTGCTTAATTATTCAATCTTTTCCAGAGGAAAAAGAACTCTGAGTGCCCTGCCTGTGCTTCAGAGGTGTGATGGTGTTGTGGTTGGGCTGGTGTCTGTGACCTTATGGTCCCTTGGATTGTGCAAAACCAAAAAGCCAAACTAGCATCTCCGAAATCACACTCCAGGAACAGCTCTTGAAAGAAGCCTGACTGCAAACACTTTTCTTCTTTGTGAGTTGTCTTGCAAGATCTTCCTAAACCCAGGCTTCCTGTTTTCAAGTACGACAGGCTGGAAGAAAGCAGCTGGGTGACTTCTGCTTTGGGATTTAAGTGGCGTGACCAGGAACAAGTAGGCATTGCACAGGGGCCCATGTGGCACAACCAGGCGGAGCCTGCTTGTTCAGACAAGGCTGCTACTTGAAGTAAAAGTGTTAGTCACTCAGTTGTGTCCGACTCTTTGCAAGCCCATGGACTATAGCCCTCCATGCTCCTCTGTCCATGGAATTCTCCAGGCAAGAACACTACAGTGGGTAGCCATTCCCTTCTTCAAGGGATCTTCCTGACCCAGGTATCAAACCTGGGTCTTCTGCACTGCAGGCAGACTGTTTACTGTCCTAGCCCACCAAGGTGGGTGTTTGGTCATGGTTCATTTACACATTATGCAGGTAACCAGGGAGGCAAGGAATGCTCCCACAGAGAGCAGATCCAAGTGCCAGTCAAGAGGAGGCACACCCCGACTTCAGTAGGTGGGAGGCAGAATATTTTACATAAAAATGCAGTGGCTATGAACTGACATGGGTCTCTTTCTATGTGCATTGATAGTATGTACTAGCCAGAGACCTTCTCTTTAAGTTTACATTCACCAGGGTAACTCAGGCAGCTATAAATGATATTTATTTTGGATGAAAAAATTATATTTATTCCTACCATGTTAGAAGTGGAACAGAACTTAGAGATCCTTTAATCGTCACTCCCTCTTTTCAAAAAATGAGACTACTGAAGCCCAAAAGGTGAACTGATTTGCCCAATACAACAGAAAGTGAAAATGTTGGTCTCAGTTGTGTCCAACTCTTTGTGACCCCATAGACTGTAGCTCACCAGGCTCTCCATCCATGGGATTTCCTAGGCAAGAATACTGGAGTGGGTTGCCATTTCCTTCTTCAGGGGATCTTCCTGACCCAGGGATCAAACCCAGGTCTCCTGTATTGCAGGCAGATTCTTTACCATCTAAACCAACAGGGAAGCCCAACACTGGTCATAAATAAGTGCCCACCTATTTTGAGAGGAATGAAATGCATTTCATTCATAGGCTCAAAAATTAGGGCTTGATTACCATAGAATGAAGATCATCTAGCAATGCATCCTACTCTTAAATATGCTTAGCCATCTACCTCTACCTCCCACCCACATCTTGTGACAATGCAGATTCAGGAAATCAAGGCTGGGCCTGAGATTCTGCATGCTAACAAGCTCCCAGGTGGCACTCACGTAGCCTGCCTACAGGTTTGACTATCAAGTGTGTATTAGGCAACAACCTGGTCGTGTAGGAATGGATCTCAGCCTCCAGCTGAAAGGTATGCAAGACTTCCCACTGAGAATTCATTCTGTCCTGGTAATGATAAGGAGTTCCCATCAGAAAATTATTTTGCTGTGCCTAAGGTAAATGGGTGACCTCCGGGAGCTGGTGATGGACAGGGAGGCCTGGCGTGCTGCGGTTCATGGGGTCGCAAAGAGTCGGACACGACTGAGCGACTGATCTGATCTGAAGGTAAATGGAATTTCTTTTGAGTACTCTCTTCAGAAAGAGAGTAAAATTAAGGGGATGGATACACTTAAATGTCTTCTATTTGTGTAAGCACCCGAATTGTACTTCTGAATGTCCTTGGCAGAGGAACCTCATAATTCAGAAAGTTCATGTCTGTTTCTCCCACTCAGTTGGAGCATGCTTTGCTTCCTCTTAAGTAATAATCAACATTGCAAAACTTACAACTACGCAACTAGCAAACTGTTCCCAGGAAATACAACTGTGAGCTTTTGCTCATAACAAGTTGTGTTCCCTAACCTTCTGCAGACTCTCATTCATGGGTTTCTTGGCTTCAGCACACCTGCCATTTGGGGATTGATTGACCTTGGTTGTGGGGAGCTATCCTGTGCCCTGCAGAATTCTTCAGCAGCATCTCTGGGCTCTGGTCATGTCTTAGCTCAGGCTGCTAGAATGGAACATCCTATATTATATATTATAATACCCTATGTTATACCCTGGGGCTTCCCTAGTAGCTCAGATGGTAAAGCATTCACCTGCAATGCAGGAGACTCAGGTTCAATACCTGGGTCGGGAGTATCCCCTGGAGAAAGAAATGGCAACCCATTCCAGTAGTCTTGCCTGGAGGATCCCATGGACAGAGGAGCCTAGTGGGCTACAGTCCATGGGATCGTAAAGAGTCAGACACAACTGAGCAATTAAGACACGCACACACACGCACATTATACTCTATATAACAGATGGGGTGGCTGAAACACAGAGCATTTATTTCTCATAGTTCTGGGGGCTAGAAGATCACAACCAGGGTGCCAGCATGTTTAAGTTCTTGGTGAAGGCTTTCTTCCTGGTTTATAGAGAGCTGTCTTTTCAGATCCTCACTTGGTAAAAAGAGATCAAGAGTTAGCACTCTTCCTCTTTTTACAAGGACAGTCATTTCATCATAGGGGTTCATGACCTAATTACCCCCTAAAGGCTCCATCTCCAATACCATCACATCAGTTATGTGAATGAATAAATAAGGTATGCAAACATATGAATGGGGGGGCACTAACAGTCTGCTGCAACCCACTAGATGCCAGTAGCACCACACCACCAGTCATGACAACCACAAGTGTCTCCAGAAATTGCCAAATGTTCCCTAGGAGGCAAAATCACCCCAAGCTGGAAACCACTGCTTTAAAAAGTAATAGTACTGTGTTAGAAAAGACGGCTAACATTTAAAACTGATTTAAAACATAACATTATACACATTTAGATCTAAAAGGAATCTTAGAGCTCTTCCTGCATCTTGAGGTCATACACTGAATTTAAAGTAAAAAGACCCTTATTACTATTGGTCACATTTCTTTCTGTTCCAATAGTTAAGTACTATACTATAAATATTCCATTTTTGAATGGTTCAAACTTCAGTTAAACAAAATCTCAGAATCCAGGTCAAGATGGAGTCTTTGCTGCTGTGGTGGGGAGTGGGGAGGAATCGGTACTTGTCTTCAACATCATCAGTACAAGCTTAGAAAAGGTGAGAGCTGAACTGCGCGGAGGCGCCAACATGTCCCAGATCGGGAAGTATCCAGCTAGGGTGTGAAATGTCTTCAGTCTTCCATAAAGTGCAAATGTACAAATATCACTTCGAGATAAAATTCCTCACCCACTACGCACAGCTTCTCAACCCTGTAGTTAGCTAGCTAAATTCTGGAACAGCTTGTGTTTCCATTCAGCGACAGTAGGTCAGCTTACAACAGGCACCACAGGATTCTGAGAAAAGCTTTCTCACTGCAGTATTGGTGACAAATGTTTTTACTAATACTCTATTGACAAAAGAGACAGCAGGAGAGAAAGAGCGCAATCAATCAGACATTTGCCTTTTGGCAAAAGCTGAACAACAATGATCTGGTAAAGGCACCGCTTGTTACTCCATTTGTTAGCTCACTGTTAAGAGAGCCCTGAAGTAAAAAACACGGGTCAGATACTTAAAAACTCACTTCATGTTTGTGGATTCACTAACAGTATGAAAACGGGATGGCTGAGAAGTATGTCAGTGTCAACACCAATTATTTATGGTTGCTAATATTAATAGCTTAAGGCTTGGCACAGGGCCAGATTAAAGGGGCCCTATTTCCCGTCTCCCCTACTGAAAAGGAAAGGAAAAGCTGATCTCTCTCTCTCTCTCTGCTCTAAGCTGGGGATGTCCATCACCTTCCAATAAATAGCCTGTTGCCCTGTAGCCACCACACCACCTCTGTTCACACTCTACTAGTATTACTTATACACCCATCATGTGCCAGATGCCAAGCCAGGCATCACCACATCATTTATCTTAATTTTTACAACTCAGTATATTTCAGGAATATAAGGAAAGCATAAAGGGTAATAATGCCAAGCCTATTGTAGCGTTCTCTCTGCTCAAAAAGAAATTACATTCATTTAAAAAATTTTTCTACTTTTGATTTTTATCTTTGTTTATCACTTCCTTCCTTGCTTGATTTCTTTATGCAGTAGATATGCTCCCAAAATTGGGAAGCAAGTTGCAATTTTCTAAGCTGACTCACTTTAGAAAGTTTTAGTATGGCTCAATGTTTAAGACTCATGCAATAAATCTGCCTTTGATTAAACAAAACATCCTTTGGTAAAAGGGCCAGCCTTTATCTGATTTTTTAATCCTGGATTTTGACTTTAAAGTTTTCTTCAGGACGGCCATATACAGTATTTTCTCAAGTAGTCAAAGAAACCTAAACCAACAAAAGCTGACATTAATATTTTTACAGTGATGAAGTAGACGGTGTAGGAATCAATATTAACACCAGTATTTGGACCAATCTAATGGAAGGTACAGATGTCTATCCTGAAAGTTTTTATTAGTTTCCTATTGCTATTATAACCAATTGCCATAAATTTAATGGCTTAAAACAACACAAATTTATTATCTTATCGTTCCAGAGGTCAGAAGCCCAAAAATCAGATCACTGGGCTAAAACCAAGGTGTTAACGAAACTAGTTGCTTCTGGAACTGGAGGAGAAATGATTTTCTTGCTATAACTGGTTTAGGTAATTAGTTGGCTCCCTACCAATTTTTAACTAAGTTTAGTTTGAAGTTTGTTTTAAAACTTGCCTTTGTCAGTTTCTAGAAGCCATCTGCCTTCTTTGGCTCATGACTTCTTCATATCACTCCAACCTCTTGCTTCTGTTTACTTCTACTCATTTAATCTCCTGTCTGCCTCTAATAAAGACTTTCATGATTACCTTGGGCCCACTCAGATAATCCAGGCTAATCTCTCCATCCCAAATTCCTTAATTTAATCACATCTGCAAAGTCTCTTATCATGTAAAGTAACATATTCATGGGTTCTAGGGATTAGGATTTGTGGGGGAGGGGTATTATTCACTGTGTTGCAATGTTAAAACAAACTTCAAACTGAACTTAGTTATTGGTAGGGAGCCAACTAATTACCTAAACCAGTTATAGTAAACAAGGACTGCTGCTGCTAAGTCGCTTCAGTCGTGTCCGACTCTGTGCGACCCCAAAGACGGAAGCTCACCAGGCTCCCCTGTCCCTGGGATTCTCCAGGCAAGAACACTGGAGTGGGTTGCCATTTCCTTCTCCAATGCATGAAAGCGAAAAGTGAAAGTGAAGCCGCTCAGCGACCCCATGGACTGGAGCCCACCAGGCTCCTCCGTCCATGGGATTTTCCAGGCAAAAGTACTGGGGTGGGGTGCCAAACAAGGACTAGGTCTGGAAAAAATTCATTGACTGATTAATTTTAATCCAGCATACTGATACAAATCTGGGACTTTTCACTGCTGTATTAAAACCAGGAACCAGGCTTCCTGAAAAGATTATTGAGATGCCCTGTAATTGTAACTTGTTTCATGGAAATGAAAGGAAAACTAAAAAATGATCCTTAAAAATCCTGAATTTTGCTCTGTGTTTTATCAAAGATCTTGCTAAGTAACAATATCATAGAACCCTGGCTTTTCATCTCTCTTCTAAATTAGCTTGATTTGAACCATTATTTTTATCTAGATCCCATTTGTAATCGATGTTTCATATCTATTAAAAAAAGGGTTTGAGACCATAGTGTAGCTATCTTTTCATTGATAGTCTACTCTCACTATGTGGGGGAGTTTGCTTAGACAGTTTGCTTGAGAATTCAGTTTTATTATTTCCAGTAGGTGTAAAAATCATTCTAAACTATGGTATAACAGCTGTATTGCTACTGCTGCTGCTAAGTCACTTCAGTCGTGTCCGACTCTGTGTGGCCCCAGAGACGGCAGCCCACCAGGCACCCCCGTCCCTGGGACTCTCCAGGCAAGAACACTGGAGTGGATTGCCATATCTCTTCTCTAATGCATGAAAGTGAAAAGTGAAAGAGAAGTCGCTCAGTCGTGTCCGACTCCTAGCGACCCCATGGAGTGCAGTCTACCAGGCTCCTCCATCCACAGGATTTGCCAGGGAAAAGTACTGGAGAGGGTTGCCATTGCCTAGCTCAACAAATATTTAGATATAGTTCCCATTAAGGTAGACATTATGTATTTTGCATGTTAGGTTACTTCAGTCATGTCCAGCTGCTATCCCATGGACTAGCCTGCCAGGCTCCTCAGTACATGGGATTTCCCAGGCAAGAATACTGGAGTGGGTTGCCATCCCTTTCTCCAGGGGATCTTCCTGACCCAGGGACTGAATTCACATCTCCTGCATTGGGAGGTGGGTTCTTTACCACTGAGCCATCTGGGATGCCCTATGTACTTTGAGGGAGACATAAAGAGACTTTCTTCTTGAGTCTAAAGCACCTGTGGGGTGTTGGTCTCCTCTGGGCTCTGAACAGGTCTGTGTCTGCCTCAGTCAATAGAGTTTCAGATGGGAGGCAGAGTGACCGTCCACAGCTGGAAAGGCCACTGAATGTCAGTTAGAACCTTTGTTCTCAGAGCCTTAAGCTGACATATAAGGCAGAGCTATGGGGATGCCCAGAGTACATGGAGAGTGCCTGTGGAAGGCACCAGTGACAATCTCAGCTGCAGCCAGCGGTCTTGTCATTCCAGCCCAGGCCCCAGAGACCTGAGGGAAGATAACGCTGAATGATTCCCACCCACTGCCATTCAAGTCCCCTGAAGCTGAGTGAACCTACACCATGGACCAGAGATAAGCCATTCTTGTCCAGATAGATCCCTGACCCAGGGAATCTGAGGGGATTGTGAGATGGTGATTAAAACCACTAAGGTTTTTTTGGGGGGGAATTATAATAATAGCCTACATTTATTGTTTACAATGGAAATATATATATACATGTGGGTATGAATTAGAATCAAAATAGCTGCATTAGGATATGAGATTTGGGTGATCTTTTTTATTTTCCTGAAAATTTTCTTTGATATTATCATAGCTTTTATCAATGAATACAAATATAATCAAAAAATTAATTCTAAAGGAAAAACAAAGTGATAAATACCCAAATTACTGCTATTGATTTTGTTTTCATTCTCTTTACCTGTTCCTTCTGTTCTTTTTTAAATTCCACATACATGCATTAATATTTCCTCTCAGAGAACAATATAGGAAGAACAGTCTTTGAAATAAATCACAGCAAGAGTTTTTGACCCACCTCCTAGACTAATGAAAAATAAAAATAAACAAGTAGGACCTAATTAAATTTAAAAGCTTTTGTACAGCAAAGGAAACCATAAACAAGATGAAAGGACAATCCTCACAATGGGAGAAAATATTTGCAAATAAAGCAACTGAGAAAGGATTAATCTTCAAAATGTACAAACAGCTCATGCAGCTCAATACCAAGAAAACAACAACAACCCAATCAAAAAATGGGTAGAAGATCTAAATAGACACTTCTCCAAAGAAGACATACAGATGGTCAAAAGGCACAGAAAGAGATGCTCAACATCACTAATTATTAGAGAAATGCAGATCAAAACTACAATGAGGCATCATCTCACACTAGTCATAATGACCTTCATGACAAAATCTACAAACAATAAATGCTGGAGAGTGTGTGGAGAAAAGAGAACCCTGTTGCAGGGAATATAAATTGATGAAACCACGATGGAAAACAGTATGGAGGCTCTTTAGAAGACCAGAAATAGAGCTGCCATATGACCCGGCAATCTCACTTCTGGGCATGTACCCCGAGAAAACCATAATTCAAAAAGATACATGCACGCCAATGTTCACTGCAGCACTATTTACAACAGCCAGGACATGGAGGCAACATAAATGTCCACTGACAGAGGAATGGATAAAGATGTGGTACATATATACAATCGAATACTGCTACTGCTGCTAAGTCGCTTCAGTCGTGTCCGACTCTGTGTGACCCCATAGACCGCAGCCCACCAGGCTCCCCATCCCTGGGATTCTCCAGGCGAGAACACTGGAGTGGGTTGCCATGTCCTTCTCCAATGCAGGAAAGTGAGAAGTGAAAGTGAAGTCGCTCAGTCATGTCTGACTCTTCGCGACCCCATGAACTACAGCCCACCAGGCTCCTCCATCCCTAGGATTGTCCAGGCAAGAGTACTGGAGTGGGGTGCCATCGCCTTCTCCTACTCAGTCATAAAAAGGCACAGAGGTGTTTGGGATGGGAAGGAGGTAGGGAAAGCAGGAGAAAAAAGATTATGGCACATCCTAAGGGGACAATAAACCCAGAAGATACAGATCAGGACCTTATTTTTCAAGGCATCATTTATCATTAAGAATAAAGAATGGCTGCTATCCAAAAGTCCACAAGCAATAAATGCTGGAGAGGGTGTGGAGAAAAGGGAACCCTCTTACACTGTTGGTGGGAATGCAAACTAGTACAGCCACTGTGGAGAACAGTATGGAGATTCCTCAAAAAACTGGGAATAGAACTGCCTTATGATCCAGCAATCCCACTGCTGGGCATACACAATGAGAAAACCAGAATTGAAAGAGACACGTATACCCCAATGTTCATAGCAGCTCTGTTTACAATAGCCAGGACTTGGAAGCAACCTAGATGTCCATCCACAGATGAATGGATAAGAAAGCTCTGGTACATATACACAATGGAGTATTACTCAGCCATTAAAAAGAATACATTTGAATCAGTTCTAATGAGGTGGATGGAACTGGAGCCTATTATACAGAGTGAAGTAAGCCAGAAAGAAAAACACAAATACAGTATACTAACACATATATATGGAATTTAGAAAGATGGTAACAATAACCCTGTTTACGAGACAGCAAAAGAGACACTGATGTATAGAACAGACTTTTGGACTCTGGGAACGGGAGAGGGTGGGATGATTGGGGAGAATAGCATTGAAATATGTATAATATCATATCTGAAATGAGATGCCAGTCCAGGTACGATGCCTGATAACGGATGCCTGGGGCTGGCGTCCTCTGGGGACGACCCAGAGGGATGGTATGGGGAGGGAGGAGGGAGGAGGGTTCAGGATGGGGAACACATGTATACTTGTGGCAGATCCATCTCAATGTATGGCAAAAGCAATACAATATTGTAAAGTTAAGCAAAATAAAATTTAATTTAAAAAAAAAAAAGAAATAAAGAAATGCTTATCTCACCTCCACAGGTCTCAATCTAGGGTGATTTAAAAAAAAATACTGATGCCAAGTCCCTCCTTAGACTGACTGAATCAGAATCTCTGGCTGGAGTATGAAGCCCAAAAGTATATTTTAAAACTGCCCAGGTGATTCTAATAGGCCAGCAGTTTTGATTATAAATATAAGCAAAAGCATTCAGGGAAACTGTCCAAAGATTAGGTTCAGTGGAATGGAATAAAAATACTTGAGAAGGTAAGTGTCAGCCTGATGTTGGGCAGGGGTGTGGCATCCTGGGACTTGGTCTGCTTGCTAATCCTCCAACCCTGGCCTCTGGCATCAGATTCTTATCTTTAAAATGGTACTATGATGTCACCTATACTCTGATTGCAGTGACAAATAATGAGATAATCCATGCCATGGACTGCAAGCCATGAGCTGTTTCTGATAAATTTGAATTCACAGAAATGACCTGGTATTCATATAAGCTTATCCTGGAAGTTTACACTGAAATACTGCCATTCCGTAAAGTCTTTTGGAGTTTTTAAATTGTATTTTATTTCAGCTCTATTGTAGAATTCAAACAACCATGTCAGATTGATATGTTATTTATCAATTTTTTCTCAGTATCAGAAAAAGCTGCATTTTGCCTAAGCAACTAGTCTGCTTTCATTTTTCTCTTTTATTTCAATGTGGATGCTATGAATTTTTTAGCTGACCTCTCTTTGTTTTGGCCATTCAAAAACTAACGTGTCTGAAATCAAGAACTAAATAAAACTGGCTTTATTATTGCCCCAAGAAGCTGAAGTTGAACGGTTCTATGAAGAGCTACAAGACCTTTTAGAACTAACACCCCAAAAGGATGTCCTTTTCATTATAGGGGACTGGAATGCAAAAGTAGGAAGTCAAGAAACACCTGGAGTAACAGGCAAATTTGGCCTTGGAACACGGAATGAAGCAGGGCAAAGACTAACAGAGTTTTGCCAAGAAAATGCACTGGTCATAGCAAATACCCTCTTCCAACAACACAAGAGAAGACTCTATACATGGACATCACCAGATGGTCAACACCGAAATCAGATCGATTATATTCTTGGCAGCCGAAGATGGAGAAGCTCTATACAATCAGCAAAAACAAGACCAGGAGCTGACTGTGGCTCAGACCATGAACTCCTTATTGCCAAATTCAGACTGAAATTGAAGAAAGTAGGGAAAACTACTAGACCATTCAGGTATGACCTAAATCAAATCCCTTCTGATTATACAGTGGAAGTGAGAAATAGATTTAAGGGCCTAGATCTGACAGATAGAGTGCCTGATGAACTATGGAATGAGGTTCATGACACTGTACAGGAGACAGGGATCAAGACCATCCCCATGGAAAAGAAATGCAAAAGAGCAAAATGGCTGTCTGGGGAGGCCTTACAAATAGCTGTGAAAAGAAGAGAAGCGAAAAGCAAAGGAGAAAAGGAAAGATATAAACATCTGAATGCAGAGTTCCAAAGAATAGTAAGAAGAGATAAGAAAGCCTTCTTCAGTGATCAATGCAAAGAAATAGAGGAAAACAACAGAATGGGAAAGACTAGGGATCTATTCAAGAAAATCAGAGATACCAAAGGAACATTTGGAACATTTCATGCAAAGATGGGCTCGATAAAGGACAGAAATGGTACGGACCTAACAGAAGCAGAGGATATTAAGAAGAGGTGGCAAGAATACACAGAAGAACTGTACAAAAAAGAGCTTCATGACCCAGATAATCATGATGGTGTGATCACTGACCTAGAGCCAGACATCCTGGAATGTGAAGTCAAGTGGGCCTTAGAAAGCATCACTACGAACAAAGCTAGTGGAGGTGATGGAATTCCAGTGGAGCTATTCCAAATCCTGAAAGATGATGCTGTGAAAGTGCTACACTCAATATGCCAGCAAATTTGGAAAACTCAGCAGTGGCCACAAGATTGGAAAAGGTCAGTTTTCATCCCAATCCCAAAGAAAGGCAATGCCAAAGAATGCTCAAACTACTGCACAATTGCACTCATCTCACACGCTAGTAAAGTAATGCTCAAAATTCTCCAAGCCAGGCTTCAGCAATATGTGAACCGTGAACTTCCTGATGTTCAAGCTGGTTTTAGAAAAGGCAGAGGAACCAGAGATCAAATTGCCAACATCCGCTGGATCATGGAAAAAGCAAGAGAGTTCCAGAAAAACATCTATTTCTGCTTTATTGACTATGCCAAAGCCTTTGACTATGTAGATCACAATAAACTATGGAAAATTCTGAAAGAGATGGGAATACCAGACCACCTGATCTGCCTCTTGAGAAATCTGTATGCAGGTCAGGAAGCAACAGTTAGAACTGGTCATGGAACAACAGACTGGTTCCAAACAGGAAAAGGAGTACGTCAAGGCTGTATATTGTCACCATGTTTACTTAACTTATATGCAGAGTACATCATGAGAAATGCTGGACTGGAAGAAACACAAGTTGGAATCAAGATTGCTGGGAGAAATATCAATAACCTCAGATATGCAGATGACAACACCCTTATGGCAGAAAGTGAAGAGGGGCTAAAAAGCCTCTTGATGAGAATGAAAGTGGAGAGTGAAAAGGTTGGCTTAAAGCTCAACATTCAGAAAACAAAGATCATGGCATCTGGTCCCATCACTACATGGGAAATAGATGGAGAAACAGTGGAAACAGTGTCAGACTTTCTTTTTCTGGGCTCCAAAATCACTGCAGATGGTGACTGCAGCCATGAAATGAAAAGACGCTTGCTCCTTGGAAGGAAGGTTATGACCAACCTAGATAGCATATTCAAAAGCAGAGACATCACTTTGCCAACAAAGGTTCGCCTAGTCAAGGCTATGGTCTTTCCTGTGGTCATGTATGGATGTGAGAGCTGGACTGTGAAGAAGGCTGAGCGCCGAAGAATTGATGCTTTTGAACTGTGGTGTTGGAGAAGACTCTTGAGAGTCCCTTGGACTGCAAGAAGATCCAACTGGTCCATTCTGAAGGAGATCAATCCTGGAATTTCTTTGGAAGGAATGATGCTAAAGCTGAAACTCCAGTATTTTGGCCACCTCATGCGAAGATTTGACTCATTGGAGAAGACTCTGATGCTGGGAGGGATTGAGGGCAGGAGGAGAAGGGGATGACAGAGGATGAGATGGCTGGATGGCATCACTGACTTGATGGATGTGAGTCTGAGTGACCTCCGGGGGCTGGTGATGGACAGGGAGGCCTGGCGTGCTGCGGTTTATGGGGTCGCAAAGAGTCGGACATGACTGAGCGACTGATCTGATCTGATCTATTATTTTCTCTCCTTTTCCCCATTTTCTCCTTAAAAATCCCAGCTGTGACATTACACTTATACATAATATTTTGTACATTTTACATATATATGTTTTATATAACTTTATAAAAACATCTGTGTTTTTGTAAGGTGATTTAAATACTTTGTGGAATGGGACCAGCATCAATTAATTACATTAAAAGCACTTTTCTATGATAAGATTCAGGCTAATAGGTAATTGATTAGTTGAAATATCCAATTAAATGCTAACTTTTCTGAAAACATGATGTACATACATCTTAAAGTTTTTAACTAAAAACATAAAAATTATACATCTTTTAATTGATCTTTTGATATAAAGTCAAGCCCTTTTTCTTAGAAATAGATCAACTGATAGAGCTTGTCAATGTCTTTCTTATATTTCTCATATCTGTAATTAACTACTAGCCGCATTTTTTAAAAAAAATGGATTAAGAACTCAGAGACACTCCTAAAGAAAGCAGAGTGCAGAATGTCCATAAAATGTTAACATTTTATTCCCTGATCTCTTGTAACAACTTTTCTTCCCATAATTAATTCAAAAGCATTTTTTAATGATTCCCCTTCTTAAAACATATTAGAACTTTAAACTGAATTTTCATAGACACAGCAAATTTCTTCCTTGTTACACTTACTTCACTTGTAATATTTATAATTACAGGTTTGAGACAAGTAAAAATGAACCTCAGTCAAGACACTACTCAATGCTTGGAAACAAAAGTACATGAAGCCCATTAATTGTGAATGTTCTGTGCTCTAGAGGTTTGGTCTGGGTGTTAGAGTGAAATGTTTTGCATAAATTATTGACTTACAAAAATAGCTAAATGAATAGGCCCATAGAAAATACATAGCTAAACTTAGCAATGAGAACATTCAGAGGCACAAATACACACATGTGTGAAGGAACACGAGTGGATTGTCATGGGTTACTGTGTAGATGTCCATGTGTGTGTGGGTGTGCCTGTGTTTTCCCAAAGAAGCTATTTTCCTTCCCTCCCTCTCATGGTGTTGTGCTTCCAAGGACCTGAAAATACCTTTCATTTGGTTGTCATTTCCAGAATTGAGGCGTTAGTTTTTAAATTGGTGACATATAGTTCAAAAGTGTTTCCTAAACTGATATTTGCTGTTCTCTAAAATTCATGGGAACACTTGATACTTTTTCCAAAATGAAAAAAAAAAAAAAATTACAACAGGGTTGTGCTTAGTTGAGCACATTCTACCTCTTTGTGGTTCTGTTTTTAAATTATTGATCATGTGTCTCAAATGATAAAATAATTATCTACTTGGGAATTAACATCACAAAACAATGGATTTATTTAAACTGGAAGGTAGGTTCAACACTGAGCAGTGAAAACTGCTAAATATTAGGAGCTAAATTTCTATCACCTCTGCAGCCACGTATGACATGCTGTAACATGCCATCTGAGACTTTCTATGACTCTTACAGAAAGGAAAATTCATAATAGGAGGTGTGTGTGTGTGTGTGTGTGTGTGTGGTGATCTCTGTGATGGACTGGTGTACTACCAATCAAAATCATACTCAAAATGACAAGCATTGAAGGCAAAAGATTTTATCTAACGGCTGTTAACTCATAGTTACATCTGCAGTAATGCACAATGTTACAGATTTATTCAAAATATCATGGAATTTGGACCAAGAATATGCACCTAAAGGACTTTGAAATGCATATTAAAATTGTCAAGTTTAAAAAAGGTAATTTAAAAGAAAGTAAGCCAGGGTTACCAAATAATGTAGTATTCTTACCTTCTCTCTACCAAATATGAAGGTGCATGAGCTCTCTAGATACTTACATGCATCCACCACTGGTTATCATTTTTTTTGGAGGTAGTTTTTTTTTGTTTTTTTTTTTTTTTACTTATTTTTCATTGAAGGATAATGCTTTACAGAATTCTGCTGCTGCTGCTGCTAAGTCACTTCAATCGTGTCTGACTCTGTGTGACCCCATGGCAGCCCACCAGGCTCCTCCGTCTCTGAGATTCTCCAGGCAAGAATACTGGAGTGGGCTGCCATTTCCTTCTTCAATGCATGCTAAGTTGCTTCAGTCGTATCTGACTCTATGCAACCCTATGGACAGCAGCCCATCAGGCTCCTCTGTCCACAGGATTCTCTAGGCAAGAATACTGGAGTGGGTTGCACCTCAACATGAATCAGCCATAGGTATACATATATCCCTTCCCTTTTGAAACTCCCTCCCACTTCCCTCCCCATCCCACCCCCCTAGGTTGATACAGAGACCCTGTTTGAATTTCCTGAGCCATATAGGAAATTCCCATTGGCTATCTATTTTATATACAGTAATATAAGTTTATATGTTACTCTTTCCATAACTACCCTCTTCGCCCCTCTCCCTATGTCCATAAATTTATTCTCTATGTCTGTTTCTCCATTGTTACCTATAAATAAATTCTTCAGTATCATTTTTCTAGATTTCGTATATATATGTTAGAATACGGTATTTATCCTTCTCTTTCTGACTCACTTCATTCTATAATAGGTTCCAGGTTCATCCACCTCATCAGAACTGACTCAAATGCATTCCTTTTTATGGCTGAGTAATATTCCATTGTGTTTATGTACCGCAACTTCTTTATCCATACATCTGTTGATGGACATCTAGGTTGCTTTCATGTTCTAGCTATTGTAAACAGTGCTGCAATGAACAATGGGATACAGGTGTCTCTTTTAATTTTGGTTTCCTCAGGGAATATGCCTAGGAGTGGGATTGCTGGGTCATATGGTGGTTTTATTCCTAGTTTTTTAAGGAATCTCCATACTGTCTTCGACAGTGACTGTATCAATTTACATTTCCACCAAGAGTACAAGAGTGTTCCCTTTCCTCCACATCTTTCCAGCATTTATTGTTTGTACACTCTTTGATGAGGGCCATTCTGACCGATGTGAGGTGATATCTCATTGTAGTTTTGATTTGCATTTCTCTAATAATGAGCAATGTTGAGCATCTTTTCATGTGTTTGTTCTTTGGAGAAATGTCTGTTTAGGTCTTTTCCCCAGTTTTTAATTGGGTTGTTTGTTTTGCTGGGATTGACTTGTATGAGCTGCTTGTATATTTTGGAAACTAATCCTTTGTCAGGTGTTTCAATTGCTATTATTTTCTCCCATTCTCAGGGTTGTCTTTTAACCTTGCTTATAGTTTCCTTTGCTGTGCAAAAGCTTTTTAAGTTTAATCAGGTCCCCCTTGTTCACTTTTGTTTTTATTTCCATTACTCTAGGAGGTGGGTACTAGAGGATCTTGCTTTGATTTATGTAATTGAGTGTTCTGCCTATGTTTTCCTCTAAGAGTTTTATCGCTTCTAGGCAACCCACTCCGGTATTCTTGCCTGGAGAATCCCTGGGACAGGGGAGCCTGGTGAGCTTCCGTCTATGGGGTCGCACAGAGTCGGAAACGACTGAAGCGACTTAGCAGCAGCAGCAGTCTTACATTTAGGTCTTTAATCCATTTTGAGTTTATCTTTGTGTATGGTGTTAGGAAGTGTTCTAATTTCATTATTTCACATGTAGCTTTCCAGTTTTCCCAGCAACATTTATTGAAGAAGCTGTCTTTGCCGCATTGTATATTCTTGCCTCCTTTGTCAAAAATAATGTACCCATAGGTGCATGGGTTTATTTCTGGGTTATCTATCTTGTTCCATTAGTCTATATTTCTGTTTTTGTGCCAGTACCATACTGTCTTGATGACTGTAGCTTTGCAGTATAATCTGAAGTCAGGAAGGTTCTTTTTTCTCAGGACTGTTTTGGCTATTCAGGGTCTTTTGTGTTTCCATGTGAATTTTGAAATTTTTTGTTCTAGTTCTGTTTGGCATTACCAAAATGCTATTGGTAATTTGATAGGGATCACACTGAATCTCTAGATTGCATTTAGTAGTATAGTCATTTTCACAATATTGATTCTTCCTACCCAGGAACATATAATATCTCTCCATCTGTTTATGTCATCTTTGATTTCTTTCATCAGTGTCTTATAATTTTCTGTGTACAGTTCTTTTGTCTCCTTAAGTAAGTGAAGTCACTCAGTCATGTCCAACTCTTTGTGAACCCATCAACTGTAGGCTACCAGGCTCTTCTGTCCACGGGATTTTCCAGGCAAGAATACTGGAGTGGGTTTCCATTTCCTTCTCCAGGAAATCTTCCCGACCCAGGGATTGAACCCAGGTCTCCCACATTGTAGGCAGACGCTTAACCATCTGAGCTACCAGGGAAGTCCCCAAATATTTCTTTGAGCTGCTTTTTTTTTTTTTTTTTTTAGTGGGGGGCAAGAATACTGGAGAGGGTTGCCATTCTCTTCTCCAGGAGATCTTCCCAACCCAAGGATTGAACCCGGGTCTCCCACATGGTAAGCAGACGCTTTACCATTTGTCTCCTTAGGTAAGTTTACTCCTAGATATTTAATCCTTTTTGGTGCAATGGTGAATGGGATTGATTCCTTAATTTCTCTGATTTTTCATTGTTAGTATAGAGAAATGCAAGCGATTTCTGTGCATTGATTTTGTATCCTGCAACTTTGCTAAATTCACTGATTCAGTTCAGTTCAGTCGCTCAGTCATGTCCAACTCTTTGCAATCTCATGAATCACAGCACGCCAGGCCTCCCTGTCCATCACCATCTCCCGGAGTTCACTCAAACTCATGTTCATCGAGTTGGTGATGCCATCCAGCCATCTCATCCTCTGTCATCCCCTTCTCCTCCTGCCCCCAATCCCTCCCAGCATCAGGATCTTTTCCAATGAGTTAACTCTTCACATGAAGTGGCCAAAGTATTGGAGCTTCAGCTTCAGCATCAGTCGTTCCAGTGAACACCCAGGACTGGTCTCCTTTCGGATGGACTGGTTGGATCTCCTTGCAGTCCAAGGGACTCTCAAGAGTCTTCTCCAACACCACAGTTCAAAAGCATCAATTCTTTGGTGCTCAGCCTTCTTCATAGTCCAACTCTCACATCCATACATGACCACTGGAAAAACCATAGTCTTGACTAGGCAAACCTTTGTTGGCAAAGTAATGTCTCTGCTTTTGAATATGCTATCTAGGTTGGTCATAACTTTCCTTCCAAGGAGTAAGTGTCTTTTAATTTCATGGCTGCAACCACCATCTTCAGTGATTTTGGAGCCCCCCAAAATAAAGTCTGACACTGTTTCCACTAGATCTGATAGACAGAGTGCCTGATGAACTATGGACAGATGTTCATGACATTGTATGGGAGACAGGGATCAAGACCATCCCCTTGGAAAAGAAATGCAAAAAAGCAAAATGGCTGTCTGAGGAGGCCTTACAAATAGCTGTGAAAAGAAGAAAAGCAAAAAGCAAAGGAGAAAAGGAAAGATATTCCCATTTGAATTTAGAGTTCCAAAGAATAGCAAGAAGAGATAAGAAAGCCTTCCTCAGCCATCAATGCAAAGAAATATAGGAAAACAACAGAATGGGAAAGACGAGAGATCTCTTCAAGAAAATTAGAGATACCAAGGGAACATTTCATGCAAAGATGGGCTTGATAAAGGACAGAAATGGTATGGACCTAATAGAAGCAGAAGATATTAAGAAGAGATGGCAAGAATACACAGAAGAACTGTACAAAAAATTCACTGATTAGCTCTAGTCATTTTCTGATACTATCTTTAGGGTTTTCTATGTATAGTATCATGTCATCCTCAAACAGTGGGAGCTTTACTTCTTCTTTTCCGATCTGGATTCCTTTTATTTCTTTTCCATCTCTGATTGCTGTAGCTAGGACTTCCAGAACTATGTTGAATAATAGCAGCCAAAGTGGACACCCTTGTCTTGTTCCTGATCTTAGGGGAAATGCCTTCAGCTTTTCACCATCGACAATAATGTTTGCTGTAGGCTTATCATATATGGCCTTTACTCTGTTGAGGTAGGTTCCTTCTATGCCAATTTTTTGAAGAGTTTGGTGCTGAATTTTGTCAAAGGCTTTTTCTGCATCTATTGAGATTATCATATTGGTTTTTATCTTTCAACTTGTTAATATTGTGTATTGCATTGATGGATTTGCATATACTGAAGAATCCTTGCATCCCTGTAATAAACCCAGCTTGATCATGGTGTATGAGCTTTTTGATATGTTGCTGAATTGTTTGCTAAAATTTTATGAGGATTTTTGCATCTATGTTCATCAGTGATATTGATCTGTAGTTTTCTTTTTTGTGTTTTCTTTGCCTGGTTTTGGTATCAGGGTGATAGTGGCCTCATAGAATAAATTGGAAGTGTTCCTTCCTCTCCAATTTTCTGAGTTTCAGAAAGACAGGCATTAGCTCTTCTCTAAATGTCTGATAGAATTTTCCTGTGAAGCCATCTGGTTCTGGGCTTTTGTTTTTTGGGAGATTTTTGATCACAGCTTCCATGTCAGTGCTTACAATTGTGTTGGTCATAATTTCTATTTCTTCCTGGTTCAGTCTTGAAAGATTGAACTTTTTAAGAATCTGTCCATTTCTTCCAGGTTATCCATTTTATTGCCATATAGTTGTTCATAGTAGTCTCTTATAATCCATTGTATTTCTGCATTGTCTGTTGTAACCTCTCCTTTTTTATTTTTAATTTTGTTGATTTGATTCTTCTCTCTTTTGTTCTTGATGAGTCTGGCTAAGGGTTTGTCAATTTTGTTTATCTTCTCAAAGAACCAGCTTTTAGTTTTATCAATCTTTACTATTGTTTCTTTCATTTCTTTTTCATTTATTTCTGCTCAGATCTTTATGAGTTCTTTCCTTCTAATTTTGAGAGGTTTTTGTTCTTCTTTATACAGTTGCTTTAGGTGTAAAGTTAGGTTGTCTATTCGGTGTTATTCTTGTTTTCTGAGGTAGGATTGTATTGCTATAAACTTCCCTCTTAGAACTGTTTCTGCTGCATCTCACATGTTTTGAGTTGTGTTTTCATTGTTGTTTGTTTCTAGAAATGTTTTGATTTCCTTTCTTCAGTAACCTGTTGCTTATTTAGAAATGTGTTGTTTAATCTCCATGTGTTTGTGTTTCTACAGTTTTTTTCTGGTAATTGATATATAGTCTCATAGCACTGTGGTTGGAGAAGATGCTTGATACGATTTCAACTTTATTAAATTTACTGCAGTTGGATTTGTGACCCAAGATGTCTGTCCTGGAGAATGTTCCATGTGCCCTTGAGAAGAAGGTGTATTCTTCTTCATTTGGATGGAATGTCCTGAAGATATCAATGAGATCCATCTCATCTAATGTATCATTTAAGACTTGTGTTTCCTTATTAATTTTCTGTTTTGATGATATGTCCTTTGGTGTGAGTGGGGTGTTAAATTCTCCTACTATTATTGTTTTACTGTCAATTTCTCCTTTTTTGTCTATTTATATTACTCTTATGTATTGAGGTGCTCCTATGTTGGCTGTATAGATATTTACAATTGTTATGTCTTCCTCTTGGATAGATCCCTTGATCGATATGTATTGTCCTTCCTTATCTCTTATAATCTTCTTTATATTAAGGTCTATTTTGTCTGATATGAGGATTGCTACTCCAGCTTTCTTTTGCTTCCCATTTGCATGGAATATATTTTTCTATCCTCTCATTTTCAGTCTATATGTGTCTTTAGGTTTGAAGTGGGTTTCTTGTAGACAGCATATATCTGGGTCTTTTTTAAAAAATCCATTCAGCCAGTCTGTGTCTTTTGGTTGGAGCATTTAATCCATTTGTATTTAAAGTAATTATTGATGTATATGTTCCTACTGACATTTTCTTAATTAATTGGGGTTGGTTTTATAGATCTTTTTTTCTTCTGTTGTATTTCTTGATTATATAAGTCCCTTTAACATTTGTTGTAAAGCTGGTTTGGTGATACTGAATTCTCTTAATTTTGCTTGTCTGGAAAGCTTTTTATTTTTCCATCAATTTTGAATGAGATCCCTGCCAGGTACAGTAATCTTGATTGTAGATTTTCCCCTTTCAGTACTTTAAATATATCCTGCTATTCCCTTCTGGCCTTCAGAGTTTCTGCTGAAAGATCAGCTGTTAAGCATATGGGGTTTCCCTTGTATGTTACTTATAGTTTTTCCCTTGCTGCTTTTAATATTCTTTCTGTGTGTTTAGTCTGCGTTAGTTTGATTACTATGTGTCTTGGCATGTTTCTCCCTGGGTTTATCCTGTATGGGACTCTTTGTGCCTCTTGGACTTGATTCAGATCAGATCAGTCGCTCAGTCGTGTCCGACTCTTTGCGACCCCATGAACTGCAGCACGCCAGGCCTCCCTGTCCATCACCAGCTCCCGGAGGTCACTCAGACTCACATTCATCGAGTCAGTGATGCCATCCAGCCATCTCATCCTCTGTCGTCCCCTTCTCCTCCTGCCCTCAATCCCTCCCAGCATCAGAGTCTTCTCCAATGAGTCAACTCTTCGCATGAGGTGGCCAAAATACTGGAGTTTCAGCTTGAGCATCATTCCTTCTAAAGAAATTCCAGGATTGATCTCCTTCAGAATGGACTGGTTGGATCTTCTTGCAGTCCAAGGGACTCTCAAGAGTCTTCTCCAACACCACAGTTCAAAAGCATCAATTCTTCGGCGCTCAGCTTTCTTCACAGTCCAGCTCTCACATCCATACATGACCACAGGAAAGACCATAGCCTTGACTAGGCGAACCTTTGTTGGTAAAGTAATGTCTCTGTTTTTGAATATGCTATCTAGGTTGGTCATAACTTTCCTTCCAAGGAGCAAGCGTCTTTTAATTTCATGGCTGCAGTCACCATCTGCAGTGATTTTGGAGCCCAGAAAAAGAAAGTCTGACACTGTTTCCACTGTTTCCCCATCTATTTCCCATGCAGTAATGGGACCAGATGCCATGATCTTCGTTTTCTGAATGTTGAGCTTTAAGCCAACCTTTTCACTCTCCACTTTCACTTTCATCAAGAGGCTTTTTAGCCCCTCTTCACTTTCTGCCATAAGAGTGGTGTCATCTGCATATCTGAGGTTATTGATATTTCTCCCGGCAATCTTGATTCCAACTTGTGTTTCTTCCAGTCCAGCATTTCTCATGATGTACTCTGCATATAAGTTAAATAAACATGGTGACAATATGCAGCCTTGACGTACTCCTTTTCCTATTTGGAACCAGTCTGTTGTTCCATGACCAGTTCTAACTGTTGCTTCCTGACCTGCATACAGATTTCTTAAGAGGCAGATCAGGTGGTCTGGTATTCCCGTCTCTTTCAGAATTTTCCATAGTTTATTGTGATCCACACAGTCAAAGGCTTTGGACTTGATTGACTATTTCCTTTTCCATGTTGGGGAAATTTTCAACTATAATCCCTCAAGAAATTTTTTCATTCCCTTTCTTTTTATCTTCTTCTTCTGGGACCTCTATAATTTGAATGTTGGTGCATTTGATATTGTCCCAGAGGTTTCTGAGACTATCCTCAGCTCTTTTCATTCTTTTTACTTTATTCTGCTCTTCAACTGTTGTTTCCATCATTTTATCTTCCAGCTTACTGATTTGTTCTTCTGTCTCAGATATTCTACTATTGATTCCTTCTAGAGTATTTTTTATTTCAGTAATTGTGTTATTTGTCTCTGTATGTTTATTCTTTAATTCTTCTAGGTGTTTGTTAATTGATTCTTGCATTTTCTCCATTTTGTTTTCAAGGTTTCTGATCTTTACTATCATTATTCTGAATTATTTTTCATGTAATTTTTCTATTTCCTCTCCATTTATTTGAACTTCTGTGTTTCTAGTTTGTTCATTTGTGTAGTATTTCATTGCCTTTTCTCTCTCTCTTTTTTTTAAAGTTATTGTGTTTGAGGTCTCCTTTTCCCAGGCTTCAAAGAAAGTTGAATTCTTTCCTTGAAGAAGGTTGAATTCTTTCTTCCTCTTGGTTTTCGCACCTCTAAGGTTGGTCCCGTGGTTTATGTGAGCTTCGTATAGTGTGGGATTTGTGCTGAGGTTTTGTTTGTTTGTTTTTCCTCTGATGGGCAAGGCTGAGTGAGGTGGTATTCCTGTCTGCTGATGATTGGGTTTGTATTTTTGTTTTGTTTCTTGTTCAGATGAGGCATCCTGCACAGGGTAATGCTGGGTAGTGTATTCAAGTGGTTTCCTCTGTGTGAGTTCTCATTATTTGATTCTCCCTAGGGTTAGTACTCTGGTAGTCTAGGGTCTTGGAGTTGGGGCTCCCACTCCCAAAGCTCAGGGCTTGAGCTCTGGTCAGTAACAAAGATTCCACATGTGGTTTGTTATGGCACTAAGTGAAATTAAAACAAATATCCAAAAACAAGAAACCAAAGATGAACCCCACACAAATGGCAGTTACAAAATCAGGCAAATAATAATTAAAATAATGGAATATACATATACACCCATGAGCAAAGTGAAAACCATCCAACAAAAATAAAGTACACTAGACTGATCCAGCAAACAAAAGAAATAAAAAATTATTATTTACCAGTTAAGAACTAAACTAACTTAAGCCCAAATTGGAATATAAAACTAAAGCAAAGTGCCACATGGGAAATAAAACAATGAAAATAAACTAACAATGTTGAAAGGAAAGGAGAGAAAGACAGAATAAATATGCAAAGTTAAACAGAGATAGAAGATTTATATATATTAACTGCAAGGTGAAAAGAATAGTAGGAAAGGCAAACAAAGGAATAAATGTAGAAAAATATAATAGGCTTACAATTTTTAAATTATAGAAAAGAGAAAAAAATGGAAGAAGAAAGAAAAAAGGGGGAAAAAAGGAAAATTCCACAGAACTGCAAAAGTGCAATGTAGAGGCAGAGGTTTATAACAATAATAGAAAATGTGACTGAATATACACATATACATATACACCCATAAGCAAAATCAAAGCAGTCCAACAAAGGTATAGTACAATAGATTGACCCAGTGAACAAAGGAAACCCAAAATTATATCTGCCAGAACAAAACTAATTAAAGCACAAACAGGAAAACAAAACTAAAGCAAGGTGCCAGTTGAGGAATAAAGCAATGAAAATAAAACTAACAAATATGTTGAGAGGAAAGGCGATAAAGAAAAGAAAGAAAGAATTCATATGCAAATAGAGGTAGATAAAGAAGATTTATATAGGTTAAAGATTAAATGCAAGGGGAAAAGAACAGTAGGAAAAGCAAAGAAATAAATATAGAAAAATAATAGTATCTTTTAAAAATTAAAATTAGGGGAACACATGTACACCCATGGCAGATTCATGTCAATGTATGACAAAACCACTATAATATTGTAAAGTAATTAGCCTCCAATTAAAATAAATAAGTTTATATAAAAATAATAAATAAAAAATTCAAATTAAAAGAAGAGAAAAGAAATAAAAGAGGAAAACTCCACAGAACTGCAAAAGCCCAACATAGAGGCTTAGGCTTATGACAACAATAAAAAATGTGACTGAGGAAGAAAAAAAAAAAAGCTCAAAAGGTTAACTATATTTCTTAGTGCCAATAAAATCAACAACTACAACAGAGGGGGAGAAAACGGGGGTGGGGGGGGGGGGAGGAAAAAGTCCAAAAAAATCTACAGAAGAAGTAAAAGAATAAGAATAATAAATGTTTTTCTTGAGTCTCTGCTGTCAGAGTCCTTTCCCTCTCATGGAGTTACAGTCCACCTCACCTCCCTAGGATACCCTCCAACACTGTGCTGATCTCTGGACCTGCTGTGGGGCTGCTCAGATTCTAATCTGCTCCTACTCCTGTGCGTTCTTGCCTCCAATGTCCACAGCTAGCAGAGCTAGTGTGTTTTCTTTTGTGGGCACTCTCAATGGACTTTTATATATTCCACAGACACAGAGTCTGCCTACCTGATTGTGTGGATTTAATCTGTGCTTGTACAGCTGGTGGGAAGGTTTTGGATCTTCTTCCTTAGCCACACTGCCCCTGGGTTTCAACTGTGGTTTTATTTCCACCTCTACATGTGGATTGTCCACTGGGGGATAGCTCCTGAGGCTGTCCTGGATGGCTTGGGTTTGCCCCAGTGTGGGCCAGGTGTGGAGAGGGTGCAGCTGCTTGGGTCAGAGGGGTTCTGGCAGCACCAGTTACTCAGGGGAGTTGGTGGCTAGGTCAGCAGGAAATATAGTGCTCTAGAAGGGTATGGCAGTCCATCTTGGCCAATATGCTCTATTATTCTTGACTGGAGAACCCTCTCTCTGACAGAGAAGCCTGGCAGGCCACAGTCTACAGGGTCAAAAAGAGTCAGACATGACTGAAGTGACCGTGTGTGCATAAACGCAAGACTTTTTTCTTTTTTGCCTGTGGCAGCTCTGTCCCTGTGAGAGCTGAGTGTGAAGGTGGCACATCTGCTTCGCTTGCCGGAACCCTGGCGGCGCCAAGTGTGCAGGGACACAGACTGTCTCCACCGCAGGAGTTGTGGCCCTATCAGAGTGTTTTTTCCAAGCCTCTTGTAGCTGGCAATCAGAAGGCCTCTTTGGTCAGTCTTTCTCCCTAGCTCCTCCCATTCAGGCACTTAGAGGGCTCCCTTGTCTGGGCTCCTCTCCACCACAGGTTATCTTTAAGTGGAACTAACTAAGTTCAGTTGAATGAGTGCCCATCTTTCCACCCTAACAATGTAGTCCCTAGATTAGTAGAGGGTTCTGAGAATTTCTCAGCAGCATGTCTAACAGACTGGGTTTTACTTTTTTAATCACACAGCTCTTAGGATTTATCCTAAAACCTCCTACTCAAGACTCATCCCAAAGCACTTTCCTCTGATGTACTTTTTTGGGATGTTAATATTCTCTAAGTGATACATTTCCAAGAATAATGTCTTTCTATTAATTATGTTACTATATATATATATAATTATGTTACTATATATATATATATATCCCCAAATATTTTAAACATGGGGAAAAAACAGAAGTGTTCAGACAAATTACATACAAAACAGTCAAGTATCTTTATTTTTCTTCCCCAGAGACCAAAGGATTAATATGATTGTGTTAACTGGCTAAAGTTAAGTATTTGTATTACGGAAAAATTGAGCAGTAGCCACAGAAGGAATGTTAACCATTCAGTTAGATGAATAATTAAATTTATTAGGATCAGAGCCTAATGGATCAGTTATGGACGTGTTACAGTGATCTGATGGTAGAATTTTAAAGCACAAAAACACCTAAGAGCATTAGGCTTTAAAGCATTGTTCTTGCCTCCCAGGAAATGCACTAAAAGATCCAATAGGGTACAGGGAGTTGATATCAGAACTTAGATTAAATTTACTTTTGTATATGAATAGAGAACAGGCCACATGTTACTAATATTTGGTCTACCTTTGACACCAATGCCTGGATACTTAGAGCATTTCTGCAGTCATGAGTCATGTACTACACATGAGTGTCCCATGGCCAGGGAGGGCTCCCCACAAGCCAGTAGCATCCTTCAGCATTCTGCCTTTTACAATTTAGAGATTTGTTTCAGTTACCTATGAAAACCTTTTGTTATAATATTTTTCTAGATGTTGAAATAATTTATCTTGAATTCACTATTAGATTTTATTGCTTTTCTCACAATTCTAATAATTTTATCATTAAGAGAGTTCAAAAAAGTTTTGAAACTATAGTTTCTCATCTGTTTTATTTAAATGTTCTAAATATCTTTACAACTCGTAGTTTAAAATGGTATATGTGAGCTTCATTAACTTTTAAAATAAATGTTATATTTTGAGTTTAAGGTTCTCTTCTGCGTCTTCAAATATTCTTAAAAGTTCTTATCACAAGAAAGAAATTTTAACTAGATATGATACTGGATATGAACTAGACTTATTGTGACAATCATTTCACAAGACATATGTATATGAAATATTGTTACATATGTGAAACAATCATGTTTGTGTCAATTATATCTCAATTTAAAAAAAATGTATCATTGTACCTCTTCCAAGAGCTAAAAAACTTTGTAGTGGGCAAACTACCTCATTATATTTAAATTCTTTAAAGAAAAATATAATTTGACACGTGTGTTTAAAATACTCCATTTTTATGACAAACCTGAAAAGAAAATATAAATATGCCACTGCTGCAAAAAGATGCAAATAGTCCACAACTTCAGGTTGTCCTGAAGATTGTTCTTCCTTTCATGAAATTTAGAGAATAGGCCACTTCTGGACATATTTTGTGCACTTATTAATGTATTTAAAGGAATGCTGTCTATACCTTTCATTACTCCCCAAAGACTCATTGTAAATGCAGTCAGTTTTTCAGTTGCAGGTACAACTGTGCAGAGCTCCTTGGCTAAGTCACAGAAGGGTTTTAGTTAGCAAAAAAAAAAAAAAAAAAGTTTAAAACATTTGCAGGATTGCTCATTTTCATAACTGCACACAATAATCACCAACTGATTAGTGCTGGTCACGATCAGGGAAGAACTGATGTTTTATTTATTCTGTTTACTACTACTTCATTTGGTTTACATTTTGCAAATATTTTGATTAATTCTAACAAGTTATTTGGGATAAATAAAATGTTTTTTTGAATCTTTACTGATTTCTAGCAACCTTTGTAAAAATAGATCCAAATCAGCAGTTTATTTAAAGATTCTACAATTTCTATGAATTTCCATCATTTGCGAGATACTGTATTTTATCATGCCCTCCAAAGGGCCAATCTTTTTATTTATAAATGTAGTAACTACAATAACCCTTTTTAGCACTTCCAAATAACTACAAATGTTCTGATAATTCCATTATTCAAGATATTAATTTGATGCATTTTTATTTGATTTCCATGTAATCCAAGCAAACACTATTCTTTATTATCTGTTTTACCAAGACTCTGTGAGGTCCTTTGGTCTACAGAAAGCCCACAGCTCTGTCTGCTTTATAAATGGCTTTAAACCATAGACTCATTCCTTCAAAGAAATTAAGACTTTTTAAAAACAGTAGATGCATCTGAAAGAAAAATGAGAAGACTGAGAGGTTTAATATAAATATTCTTACAAACCTTCAACTTTAATTAAAGTTTCTACCAAGTGAGCCCCTTAGGACTTTAAGTCTAACCTGCTTTTCATTAAAAGGTAAAGTCTGATGGAACTTCTGAGATCAGATAAATCCTAAAAATCCCTCAGGCAGAGCCAAAGTAAAGAAAAATTTTACAGAAAGTGAGTTTTCTCCTGGTCTTCCTCCAAAACATCCATCCTCCCCTTCTTCTGTATCCCCAAAGGTACACTTAAGCCAAGTCCCACACATAACTTAATTTAAATTTTGTAGTAAAACTGCTCATAAAAATTTAGCGCAGCAGAGGTCAAAGCCTTCTCCTTCCTTGCCAAAGAACCTCTGCACTGTTAACTTTACATTATTTGCAAAGGAATAGTTCCTTTCTCCATAGACCTGCTGCATCTTTAGTGAATTAACCAGCTGTGTGGTTCTAATCATATTTCTCTCTGCTGCCACAGCAAACAACCAATGTTTACAGATTAAGTCAAACTGATTTAAACAAAAAGAAACAGAATCACTATACAGCTATATGATTTGAAGTGCGTATTTTCATTTGGATCATTTATTAACCTTTTATCGGAAAATGGACCAAAGACCAAAGTGCTGATTTCACTGGAAAGAAATGTGATGATTCAGTGAGTTGCTCCATACAGAATCAATAGAAAGCAGATGTCTTTTATTTTTCCTCCCTAGGAGTCGGTACTATATGTAAGTCCTGTACAGAAGATGGTGTTGAGCATGTTTGCTTCTAAATATGGATATGTGTTACTGGCAGTCATGTGTGAAAGACTGCTACTCAACTCCTGTTTGATTTTATAAAGTGGGATGCATTTCGTTTATCATAACACTGAGCCAAAATAAATTTGCCCTGAACTATGAGTGACCATCATGTTATGTCCAGATCTAGTTTCTTCAGCAAATGTGCAGCTCTTAACTACCCTCATGCTTCCATAGGAACACTTAACTAGGTTCAATTAATTACTTTCCAATCAAAGAAACCAGTAAGAAAAGAATGATTTATAAAATAGGGCATTTGATTCATACAGTTGGCAAAGCATGCCCCACCTATTTTCAAGATTAAGACCTTATCTTTGTTACTGTAAGCCATCATTTTGGGAAACAGCCACCTAAAGTATGTAGATGAAAGTGGTATTTTATTATTATATTACTTTTTCTTTTTTCTTACTAAAAGTCCATGTTGATTATAGAAAAAAGTAGGCTATTACAGGTAAGCAAATACAATAAAGTATTTGCTCTAAAATGAATCTGCAATCTCACTAGTAGGAAATACTCATTATTAGTTAGCATTCTGATACACATCTTTATAGACCTTATAATCTCGTTTTTGTGTAAGGCCTTTCCACTGCTGTTTCTTCTGCTTAAAATATTTTCCCCCGGATCTACATGTGCCTGCCTCATTCAGGTTTCAATTCATCTGTCACCTCTGTAGAGAGGCCTTCCCTGACCTGTCTAGACAAAGCAGCCCCTCCCTAGCCTACCTGTCACTCTTCATCACATCACCCTGATTTTATTCTCCTTATAATCCACAGTAGTACCTGAAATTAATTTGTTGTGGTTGTAGTATGTCTCTTGATATTTTTATATCAGCTGAGCCTACAACCAATGTCAGGCACATTTTTGTTTTTCAGCAAGTATTTGTAGGTCTATTAATTGGAATGACCATACTACGAAAATTTTTCCATGTCAGAAAATATTTTCCCAGAACATCATGAGACAGCTATATCCAGTGGCTCTGTGTATATATAGGTGTGTGTGCTTGTATTATAAATTACTTTTATCGATCATTCTAAAATTTCAGAATTTCAAATGCTGGACATTGGTCTTTTCCAATATTTCACTATGTTAATCATTCAGTGATAAACATCTTTTTGCTGCTATTGTTTTCACAGGATTTTTGTCATTGCATGTTGTTGTTCAAATAGGATTTTATTTACAAAAAAACATGGTGGGCCAGATTTGGTCTACGGGCCATGATTTTCCAAATAGCAGTTTTTTTGTTTTTAAACAGCTTTACTGAGATGTAATTCACTTACTTATCTATGTCTAATCTCACAATGAAATTTATAATTTCTCTATTTACAGTGTTATAATTCAATATTTTTGGTTATCCATTATTAAATTTCTTTTTTTTTTAACCACTCTGAATCTTTTTTCTCCCAGTTTTGTTGAGATATAACTGACATAAGCACTGTATACGTTTAAGGTGTACAACACAATAATTTGACTTATATACATCAGGAAATGATTACCATAAAAGGTTTAGTGAACATCCAGCATCTCATATAGATACAAAATAAAAGAAAAAATATTTTCCCCTTGTGATGAGAATGCTTAGGATTTACTCTCAACAACTTTCATATACTGTGAAACAACTCTATCACATACTGAAATGGGTAGCGTTTCCCTTCTCCAGGGGATCTTCCCAACCCAGGAATGGAACCCAGGTCTCCTGCATTGCAGGCAGATTCCTTATCAACTGAACTATCAGGGAAGCCCTCATATATTGCATATAGCAATTTTAATTACTTTTATCATGTTGTAACTTACACCCCTAGTACTTATTTATTCTTCCAACTGGAAGCTTGCACCTTCTGACCACTCTTAGTCATTCAATTCCTTCTCCCCTCATCCCCCACCTCTGGTAACCACATATCTGATCTTTTTTCTACAAGTCTGTTCTTAAAGTATAACTGACCTACAACACTATGTCAGTGTATGATATGTGTGTTACAAATTATTTTTATCAATCATTGTAAAATTTCAGAATTTCAAATGCAGGACATTTCAGTCTTTGCCAGTTTATCACTATGTTAATCATTCAGTGATAAGTATCTTTTAGTTGCTGTGTTTTTGTGGGACTCACTGGAGTACAGCATAGAGATTTGATATTCCAAACATTATAAAAATGAACACAACAAGCATCTTGATAGCTACATTTGCGTGTACACCCAGGGTTATTTCTTAGGAAAAATTCCTAGAAGTAAGACAGCTATATTAAAAGATATGCAAAGCCTCCAGCAATATGAATTCAATTATACTGCCGAATATGGAACCCATCAACACCCTCACTGGCGATGTAGGAAAGGGCTCATTTTTTTACACCCTTGCCAATCTCTGAGGTCTGTCATTTAAAAATCCTTGTCAGTGCTGTTTTTAATATGAAACTGGGTTGAAATTACAAATATTTCATGTGCATGCTTGTATCAAGGATAAAAGGAAAAGTGATCAGTTATAAATCTCAATATTACTTCTCAGGGCATTTGTCATGACATGTCTTAAGTATCCTCCCACTATCAACTGGACCTTTTCTCGGTTTTATACACCTTTTTTTATTAGCTGCAAAACTGAAGCCGAACTTAACTGACTCCAAACGGGCTGCTTTAAACTGTAAACGTTACCCAGTGCATATTAAAACAAGTAATGTTCTACATATAGATCTTATTATTTTCATTTACAACTAAAAATCATACAAGGAGATAACCTTAGACTAGAAACCAACCTGGTTTGACTACGGTTATTTGGAAATGACGGCTAAATATCTAGAACTTGTTATAAGTTTTATAAGAACTGCACAAACAGTAATAACAACTAAACATTACATGGATTTCATGAGAAAATTAAGTCTATTTCCTGAGTAGAAACAGAATGGGACCCATGAAGTGAGTTCTTGTACATCCAGAGTGTTGCTTAGTAATTTATTGATTAGGTCAAAGAAATAAGCACTGAACAAAATGAGCTGAACACTGACTATGTGTAAATGATTGTCCACGGAGGACACCATGAAGTATTACAATTGACCCTGAACCCAAATATACTTTTAATTCCTTGAAATGAACACCAGGCCCAAAACATATACTCATGGCAAGAATACTGAGGGATCTCAAGGCAGTACACAATAGACTAAACATGTCTTAGGAGACAAAAAGCACAGAGAGACACAGAGGACTGACCTGGCACACATGAGCTGAGTGTAGAAAAATTTAAATCTGCATTGCAGTCAAAAAGATAAGCAGGAGGACAGAAGGGTTTCTTGACCAAAGTTGGAAATGTGGGAAGGAATATTTGTTCAGGAGATTGATGGTAGGCCACCAGGGGCAGAGCTTGGGGAAGTCAGGTGCAATCAGACACCAGAGGATCTTAGTTACTAATGTGAGCAAGTTCACTATGAAATGCATTAATTTTGATGAAACAACTGACAAAAGATTAATTTCCAAAATATACAAGTATCTCATACAACTCAATCCCAGAAAAACAAACAACCCAATCAAAAAGTGGGAAAAAGACCTAAACGGACAGTTTTTTCAAAGACATATAGATGGCTAACAAACACATGAAAAGATGCTCAACATCACTCGTTATTAGAAAAATACAAATCAAAACTACAATGTGGTATCATTTCACACCAGTCAGAATGGTCATCATCAAAAAGCCTACAGACAATAAATGCTGGAGAGGGTATGGAGAAAAGGGAACCCTCTTGCACTGTTGGTGGGAATATAAATTGATACAGCCACTATGGAAGACACAGCATGGAGATTCCTTAAAAAGAAAAAAAAAACAACTAGGAATAAAACCACCATATGACCCAGCAATCCCACTCTAAGGCAGATACCCTGAGGAAACCGAAATTGAAAAAGACACATGTATCCCCAGTGTTCATTATATTTACAATAGCTAGAACATGGAAGCAACTTAGATGTCCGTAGATCGATGAATGGATAAAAAAGTTGTGGTACATACATACAATGGAATATTACTCTGACATAAAAAGAAACAATTTGAGCCAGTTCTAATGAGGTAGATGAACTTAGAGACTATTATACAGAGTGAAGTAAGTCAGAAAGAGAAAGATAAATATCATATACTAATGCATATACATGGAATCTAGAAAGACAAGTACCAGTGCATTTATTTGCAGGGCAGCAATGGAGAAATAGACAGAACAGACTTAAGGACATGGGGTGGTGGGGAGGGAAGAGAAGGTGAGATGTATGGAAAGAGTAACATGGAAACTTATATTATCATATGCAAAATAGATAGCCAATGGGAATTTGCTGTATGACTCAGGGAACTCAAACAGGGGTTCTGTATCAACCTAGATGGGTGGCAGTGGGAGGGAGATGGGAGTGAGGTTCAAGAGGGAGGGGACATATGTGTACCTATACTGGTTCTTGTTGATGTTTGACAGAAAACAGCAAAGCTCTGTATAGTAATTATCCTTCAATTAAAAAATAAAAGAAAACAAAAATCTGTACCTCAGATAAAAATAAATGAAAGCAAATGTAATTATATATTCTCCTGCTTAAAAAAAAATTTATTCATTGTGAAGAATCAAAGGCCTGTGGCAATATTGTTTGCTTTATAGTTTAATATTTTTAGGTAGAAGGTAATATTTCAGTGAGAGTTAAACTTCATTTATAGCCTCCTCTAAATAGATGGTGGATAATAAAAACCTGAATACACCCAATTGCTTTCAGAAGATAATTAAGACCTTCCACTGTAGATGCCAAGCAACCTTTTCAATTTTTGTCCAAGTAGCATAGGTTCCAACTGCTTCAAGTGATTTGTTGGCAACTGTTTCTTTCAATTCTTACCTTTATCCTTGTTGTCACAGTCTGGAAAGGGTAGATCTTCCCATGTATTTAAATCTAATTCAGTCAGGTATTAACTAAATGCTACTTCCCTGCTAAGCATCTCATCCATCCTCAGCTGGATAAATCCTCTACTTTCTTTGTGCTACTAATTAATGTATTTTGCCCAAAATATTAGTTCTTTCTGTTCTTAACTTTAGTCCTCTGTTGAATTTTTAACTTCAAGAGCACAGATATCATGCCCCTTTTTATTAAATCAAATGCTTCAATAATTTCCTCTTTTTTAAAAAATTTTATTTAACTTTACAATATTGTATTGGTTTTGCCATATATCAAAATGAATCTGACACAGGTATACATGTGGTCCCCATCCTGAACCCTTCTCCCTCCTCCCTCCTCCCTCCCCATACCATCCCCTTTTTTAAATTAAGACAATCATTGTGTGTTATGAGGATATGTCACTTGCCCACAGACACACAGCTATTAAGTGGGGATATGAAAAATGGCAGGCTGCAGACAACTCTGCTTTTTAAGCAGAGTAATTTTTAAGAATTAGGTATCTTTTTATGTAGAATCAAAGCATTCCATCATGTTACTGTGCCATAGTTTACTTAACCATTTTCTTTATACTGACATTTCAATTGCTTTTTGTCATTTAAATGGCACTATAACTATCATTTGGTGTCCGAGACTTGTGAATTACTGGATTGAAAGACATGATTATTTGAAGACTAATAATGGACATTGGGCTTTCCTTGTAGCTCAATGGTAAAGAATTTGCCTGGTAATGCAGGAGACCTAGGTTCGATCCCCGGGTTGAGTAGATCCCTTGGAGAAGGGAATGGCTACTCACTTCAGTGTTCTTGCCTGGAAAGTTCCAAGGACAGAGGAGCCTGTTGGGCTACAATTCATGAGGTCACAAAAAGAGTCAGACACAACTTAGCGACTAAACAATGCACATTACTAAATTGTTTTGCAAAAATGTTTTTAAAATTATAGTTCCCACATACAGTCACTAAAGTGTATTCTAGAAGCCACATATCACTAACACTGAATGTTTTTTATAACTTTAGCTGGCTAAGTTCATGGGGAAACATATCTTTATATGTATTTTTATGTCCCTTCCATTGAATGGAGATACTTTCATGCAAATTGCCCTTTCATATCTTCTCTTTTGTGAAGTCCATGCTAGTTCTTTGAATGTTAATTTATTAGACATCTTAGTATTTTTCTCATCATTCTGAATAAACAGTTCTAAAACAGAAGTAACATAATATTCCCACTGGAATTACTTAGCTTATGTCTATATTTAATAGAGTGGCTATCTATTTCAGTTATTTCCAGAAATATAAATTTAGAATTTTTATCTTTTGCTTTTTCAATTATGATTTCTTCCACTCTTTTTAAATCTAGGAAGCTCTTGCTTCTTTAGAAACTTATGAAATAGTCATGTCTATTTTCTTTAATTTAAAAATGTAGATATAATCGGGTCTTTAATAATTCTTATTCAATTTCTATTCAATTTAATGACTTGGCAGTGCAACTGAGAAAATGATCAAAATTTAAGAAAAACATTTATTTTCTCTAAATATTTAACTAGTTAATACCAAGAGCTCTGTCTTAAGTCATATGTACATTGTGGAGAACTCAACAGAGAGTCTTACAAAATCCAAGCATTAATAGAACAAAAAAACATTACAGTTGGTCTGGGACTTAAGTTTTAACACATTTTGAAGACACTAAAGTCACCAAGTCAAGAGCTGGTGCTGGTACAGTGTCTTATTGAATGTCACAGATTTTAGCCAAGAAGAAATGGAAGATTTCCTCCTTTCAATAAATAAAATACCTAAAGAAGCATTTTAATGTTTTTGTAAGAAAAAAAGTATGTGGCTAGTGGGCAGGGGTTTGTTGTCATTCTCTGAGTTTCTTTATGATGTGTGGAAATAAGTGTCTAGACTAAAACTTAGTTCAGTCACGGGTAACTTCAAGAGTCATGCAAAATAAGGACAGAGTTTTACAAAATAAAGACCATATGACTAGTACTGAAATATCAAACACTATTACGCTAAAGTTTAATAACATTCTATTTGGAATACAGTAGAACATTAAAATCCCTGGTGACTCGGATGGTAAAGTGTCTGTCTGCAATGCAGGACACCCTGGTTCGTTCCCTGGGTTGGGAAGATCCCCTGAAGAAGGAAATGGCAGCTCACTCCAGACCTTTAGATATGCCATGCATAACACTGAGTCTCCTGTTGCATGGAATGGGATGTTAAATTAGACCTTCTCTGTTGCCAAATTTTGGCAGAAGTCCCTAAAACGAGTAAAGATCCAAGAAGCCCAAGATCCTAAATGGAGGTGCACAAGCTAAACTGTCCAACCAATCACCCACATTGTTATGTAGAATAAATCCTTTCATGGAGAAGAAGGTAGTAATAACTTTGAAGTAACCAGTAAATGTGTTATGTATTTCTCCCATGGGGTAGGGGAAGGAAGTCTTCCTATTTGTGTCAAATCAATGAGGAGAGTTTTGAAAGAACCACTTGAAGAACTTGTCATATTTCTTTGGAGTGTAGGGCTGGGAATGATCTAAAAATTTTAAATCCAGAGCATTAAACTGGCAGCATTCTGAGAAGGCAAAGGGAATAAATAAAGGGCTCTCCTTTGATCAATGGTAAATAAAGTGTGCACGTTTCCCATGGGCTAGGTGGGGAGCTGGCTGCAAGCTCTCTTAAAAAGGAAGAGGGCTTTTGGCCATGATTACAGAAATACCCATTACTGAAACTGAGTGGAGTGGGAGGTCTGGGAAGTGAAGTGGGCACAGGGTTCAAGGAACTCTGCAAAGTCACCTACAAGAGTCAGCTTTTGTCATCTGCCACAACTAGCGGGTTATTGTTGTTGTTCAGTTGCTAAGTTGTGTCCAGCTCTTCGCAACCCCATTGACTGCAGCATGCCAGGCTTCCCTGTCCTTCACCATCTCTCAGAGTTTGTTTAAATTCATGTCCATTGAGTCGGTGATCCTATGTAGCCATCTTATCCTCTGTCATATACTAGTGCCCTATTAACTATACCAATCAAGAAATCACATCCCTCTTTTCTCTGCCTTTCTCCAATCATAAGAAAATGCATCTACAATTAAGGGAGGAGGTGTGTTTCAAGGCAGAAAAGCCACAACTACTGCCTATTCCCAAAGCAAGATTCCCAACTCATGGAAACTTGGATGAAGCTGGTCAAAAATTACAAATTTCCTGTTAGAAGGTAAATCAGTATTGAGGATGTACAGCAGGATGACTATAGCAAACACTGCTGGAAGATCTATTTGAAAGTTTCTAAGAGAGTAGATCTGGAAAGTTCTCATCAGAAAAGGAAAAAATTCCTTCATTTTTGGTGTCTGTATATGATGATAAAAATAAACTTTTTGTAATCATTTTGTAATATATGTAACTCAAGTTATTATGCTGCACATCTTCAATTTATACAGTGCTGTATGTCAGCCATATATTGATAAAACAAAAAGGAGAAAAAGTTTTTCCTGGGGGAAAAAAGCCAGGCTCAGATGGCTTCACCGGTGAATTCTAATAAATACTTACAGACAAAGTAAACTCTTCCAGAAAATGTAAGAGAAGGAATTCCTCCTCAGTCATTTTATGAGGCCAGAATTCCCTTTATACCAAAACCAGGCAAGGATGTCATTAGAAAAGATAACTTCAAACATTATTTAGAACATATCCATTATAATTGCTACAACGGACAATTCTCATACATTGCTGATCGGAGTACAAAATGGTAAAGCCTCTTTTGAAAATACTTTGGCAGTTTCTTATTTAAAATTAATTACATGCTTATCATATATCCTGGAGAAGGAACTGGCAACCCACTCCAGTATTCTTGTCTGGAGAATCCTGTGGACGGCAGAGCCTGGTGGGCTGTTGTCCACAGGGTTGCAGAGAGTTGGGCAGGATTGAACCGACTTAGCGTGCATGTGTGCATATCATATATCCCAGTAGTTTCATTTCTATGTATTAAACCAAGAGAACACGTATTTCTATATAAAAACTTTTATATAGCATCTTTATTTTATAACAGATGAAAACTGAACACAACTCAAATATTCATCAATGCTCCATGGATAACTAATTGAGGTATATCATACAATGGCATGCTATTCAGCCACAGAAAGAATGTACTGATATATGAACAACTTGGATGAATACACAAAGAATTAGAGGAAAAAATCCCAACCAAAAAAAAAAATACTCTATGATTTCATTTATATGACATTTTAGAAAAGGCAAAATATAGGGACAGAAATCATATGAATGACTGGCAGGGACTGGGAGATGGGGAGACTGCAAGGAACTGAGAATAAGCTCTGTTAGAGTGGAAATGTTCTCCAATCCTGATCACAGTGCTGTTACAGGATAAAATAAAATCTGCTAAAGGTTCCAATTAGGAAAAGGAGTACGTCAAGGCTGCATATTGTCACCATGTTTATTTAACTTATATGCAGAGTACATCATGAGAAATGCTGGACTGAAAGAAACACAAGTTGGAATCAAGATTGCTGGGAGAAATATCAATAACCTCAGATATGCAGATGACACCACTCTTATGGCAGAAAGTGAAGAGGGGCTAAAAAGCCTCCTGATGAAAGTGAAAGTGGAGAGTGAAAAGGTTGGCTTAAAGCTCAACATTCAGAAAACGAAGATCATGGCATCTGGTCCCATCACTGCATGGGAAATAGATGGGGAAACAGTGGAAACAGTGTCAGACTTTGTTTTTCTGGGCTCCAAAATCACTGCAGATGGTGACTGCAGCCATGAAATTAAAAGACGCTTGCTCCTTGGAAGGAAAGTTATGACCAACCTAGATAGCATATTCAAAAGCAGAGACATTACTTTACCAACAAAGGTTCGCCTAGTCAAGGCTATGGTCTTTCCTGTGGTCATGTATGGATGTGAGAGCTGGACTGTGAAGAAGGCTGAGCGCTGAAGAATTGATGCTTTTGAACTATGGTGTTGGAGAAGACTCTTGAGAGTCCCTTGGACTGCAAGAAGATCCAACCAGTCCATTCTGAAGAAGATCAATCCTGGAATTTCTTTGGAAGGAATGATGCTAAAGCTGAAACTCCAGTATTTTGGCCACCTCATGCGAAGAGTTGACTCATTGGAGAAGACTCTGATGCTGGGAGGGATTGAGGGCAGGAGGAGAAGGGGACGACAGAGGATGAGATGGCTGGATGGCATCACTGACTCGATGGATGCGAGTCTGAGTGACCTCCGGGAGCTGGTGATGGACAGGGAGGCCTGGCGTGCTGCAGTTCATGGGGTCGCAAAGAGTCGGACACGACTGAGCGACTGATCTGATCTCATCTGATCTGAAAGCTCACTAACCAGTGAAACACAATGAAATGTGTTGTACATATGTTAGATCTTAATAAACCTCCAATTAAACTCTGAATAAAAATAAATAAGTGTATATTTTTTAAAACAGATTTTCAGCTCAATAAAAAACAGAAGTTGTATTTTGGATGACAGCTTTGGTTTTGATATTACACTGAACAAGGCATTTCAATACTTGGAAAACGAACCTAATTATTTATTACCTGGGTAAGCTACCAGATTTACACAAGATCCCATCCAGGAATGAGAGGGTCAAGTCTACAGAATGGATTCAAGGGACAGATATGGAAAGAGAAAAAAGGCCCCTTCCTAGAGAACATATGAAAAGTACATTGGTCATATGTTCAAGCATGCACGCACTGGAGAAGGAAATGGCAACCCACTGTAGTATTCTTGCTTGGAGAATCCCAGGGACAGAGGAGCCTGGTGAGCTGCCGTCTATGGGGTTGCAAAGAGTCAGACACAACTGAAGTGACTTAGCAGCATATGTTCAAACAGAAATTTTGGAGACATATTAACTTTTGCTAAATTTATCATGACTTTTTCATCCTGGCGTTCAGTATGACCCCAACCTTTCTTTCCAGCATTGTCTATCTTGAAATGCTTACCTACATCTTTTTCCCAGCCCTGCTACCTCTATTCCAAACCTGCACCATTCTTCTGCATAGCTGTATATGCACTATTTCCTTTTTCTAGAATGTTCTTCCTTTTTTTTTTTTTTTTTTCCATTTGAAATCCCTTGTGACTTTCAAGGTTAACTTCAAAAGATTTTTCATAAAGCTTGTAAAGGAGGAACAGCTGGGAAGCCAAACCCTAAAATCCTTTATGAGCTGCCAGGGGCCTATGACAACACCTCTGCTTATTTCTGAGGGTTATTTTCATGGGATTCACTCCAAAAAAAATGTGACAGGTTCCTGATTTCCAAATAAGGACTAGAAACAAATCTTCAGCTCTCTCTTGCTCTAGTGCACAGAGCTGGGGCACTTATAATTCACCCACTGCCCTTACCCTTTTATTATCAATACAATGCCAAGAATAAGAGGTGCCTCTTTTTCCAAACAGCCCTAAAACAGATACTGCTTCAGAACCCTGGACAATCTCATAAAGACCACATCAGCCATATCAGCACTCATGGAAAAAAAAAAAAAGCACCACAAAGAGGGAAATTAAACTCTTCTATCCTCCCATGAAATGAATGAATGCTCCACTCACTACTGTAATATCTTAAATAAGCATATTTAAGGATTTCCTTATCTTTATCCTATGCTCATTCACATATTATTCTTCTGTCTTTGGAGAGAGTGGTTTTACTTATTGATTCATGTTTTGCTGTTGATTGTGAAAACGGCAATAGTCAGCTCTCCCCTAGTGACTAGAGAGTGACACCAGCAGAGCCTTTTCCTGATCCACTACCTGAAACATCCAAATATTTTGCCTCTCTTATAAACGTATATTATTTTGCATACAGACCTATTATGGCTATATGCCTACATGTGTGCATGCTCAGTCATGTCCAAGTCTTTTTGATCTCATGGACTGTAGCCCACGAGGCTCCCCTGCGCATACAATTTTCCCCAAAAGAACACTGGAGTCGGTTGCCATTTCTTCCTCCAAGGGATCTTCCCAACCCAGGAGTCAAACCCACATCTCCTGTGTCTCCTGCATTGGCAAGAGGATTCTTTACTGCTGAGCCACCTGGGAGGCCCGTATGTCTACATGGGAGAGCACAAAACAGATTCTGCAAAGAAGAATCTGTCTTCTCTTACTAATATTTGTATCATCTATAGATACCAGCACACAGGAGGTAATCACTAAATGTGGTTGTTGTTGTTCACTTGCTAAATCATATCTGACTCTATGCTACCCCAAGGACTACAGCACATAAGACTTCCCTGTCCTCCACTATCTCCCGGAGTTTGCTCAAACTCATGTCCATTGAGTTGTGATGCCATCCAAGCATCTCATCCTCTGTTGCCCCCTTCTCCTCCTGCCCTCATCTTTTCCAACAGCAAGGTCTGTTCCAATGAGTTGGTTCTTCGCATCAGGTGGTCAAATTATTGGAGCTTCAGCTTCAGCATCAATCCTTCCAGTGAATATTTAGGGTTGATTTCCTTTAGGACTGACTGGTTTGATCTCCATGCTGTTCAAGGGACTCTCAAGAATCTTCTTCTGCATCCCAATTTGAAAGCATCGATTCTTTGGCACTTTGCCTTTCTTATGGCCCAACTCTCACAACCGTACATGACTACTGAAAAAACCATAGGTTGGACTATATAGGCATTTATTGGCAAATGATGTTTGCTTTTTAATAAGCTGTCCAAATTTGTCACACCTCTTCTTCCAAGGAGCAACCATCTTTTAATTACATGGCTGCAGTCACTGTCCACAGTGATTTTGGAACCCAAGAAAAGAAAATCTGTCACTGTTTCTACTTTTTTGATGCTAAATTACAACACTTATATATTGCAATTTCTCCTTAATATAAGATAAACTATGATCTTCTTAAACTATATTTAAAAGGTTCATCTATTGATGTTCCAGGGACCCTTCTCTATAAAATGACCTCCCTTTGCTGCTGCTGCTAAGTCGCTTCAGTAGTGTCCGACTCTGTGCGACCCCAGAGACGGCAGCCCACCAGGCTCCCCCGTCCCTGGGATTCTCCAGGCAAGAACACTGGAGTGGCTTGCCATTTCCTTCTCCAATGCATGAAAGTGAAAAGTGAAAGCGAAGTCGCTCAGTCGTGTCTGACTCTTCACGACCCCACGGACTGCAGCCTTCCAGGCTCCTCCGTCCATGGGATTTTCCAGGCAAGAGTACTGAAGTAGGGTGCCATTGCCTTCTCCAACCTCCCTTTAAGACCCTCCTAAAATATGAAAACTCAAAAGGTTACAGTAGGATTCAACATAGTAAGTTGCTTATTACTTCATTATATGTAATACTTGGAGAGTCTGTTATCCACTGTGAAAGTTCTTATGAAAGTAGATGGGCCAATTTCATTTTACAACTCTTTTGCCAAGTTCAAAACCACAATATCTTAGCAGCTTTTATTTTTCTTCCAAACACCATAAGTTATGATACTATATGATGCACTGCATACTTGCCAAAGCACTTCAGCCAGATTTTTATGTTACATAAGCACAAAAGCATCCAATACTAATAAATTCCTGTTTTGCTTCCACTTTTTTTTTTTTTTTTATAAATTTAAAGAACTAATTCACGTTTCTGTACCCTTAGGTTAAAAAAAGAAGCAATCACTAACATTTGAAAAGTATTGTTCCAGGCCAAAATTGTGAGGTATGTTCTTCAACTGACAAACTTCTTCCTAAGTATAATTTACCTGGGATTATACAAGTTTTATAATAAAATTTTTGGTAATACATCTGAAATGTGTTGCTTATGGATCCAACATAGTGACTATTGGTTTGTCTTTTGTTTGTTCACTTGTTTATTTTTCAAAATATATTATGCTGGAGTTAGAAACTTGGTTTTTATTTTGTTTGCCCAGCTATAAGATTAATATGTGTCTGAATTTTAAAAACTGAAATACATACACATATTTGAACAATAATTTGGAGTTTTACTCAACCATCTAAAGAAAGATAATAAAAGTTTTCTATCACCAAATGTAGCTTAACAAACAGTGGTCCAAAGCTTGCCTTAAGATTGTCCATGTTTTTCTGAAGTTTGTACACTGCGTAAATTTATCTATACATTTTTATAAGCAAGTACTAATTTCTCTTTCTTAATATTTGCATCATTAGTCTGAAAAGAAGGTTTTGTTGTTGTTTAGTCACCAAGTCATAACCAAGTCTTTGTGACCCCATGGACTCGAGCCTGCCAGGCTCCTCTGTCCATGAGATTTCCTACGCAAGAATACTGGAGTGGGTAGACCTCTCCTTTTCCAGGGGTCTTCCCAACCAAGGATAGAATCTATGTCTTCTGCATTGGCAGGCAGATTCTTTCCCACTGAGTCATATGGGGAACACCAAAAGTAGGCTTACCACAAGATAATAAGCAGATATTAATGAACTAGTGATGGCCATAAAGTTAGCAACAGTGAGGAAGAGCTCTATACTAAGGAAGAGCTAGAAGATGGTGTTAAGGAAAGAGAAGTCACTCCGAGGATAGACCTGCAGCACACCAAGAGTTATTTTTTCATTTTCTGAAAGCACAATCAAAAAAGTCTGCATTGTAGGGAGAAATTTAATACTATTTGTGAACCAATATGGCAACTAAAATGTGTAAAGTGATCCAACTCACATTATTCAAAAAGAATGATGAAAATACTCTCTAAGTTTCTTTAGAGCCATACTAAGGCATTTTCCATGCCTTAGTAAGTAGCAGCCATCAACAACAAGACCATTTTGAAATATGATAATTTCAGTGACTACTTGGAAGAATGTCTAAAGCTAAAGACAGGGTCAACACAGCACCAAAATAACTGTGGACAATGAAGAATTTGGCCAACTTGTTCCCTGGTCTACACCATAGAAACCATCAATCTGACTGGTTTTGTTTTCTACTTTCCATTATCAGAATAGTTGGGGAGCCAACATGGATGATAGGGGCAAATTTCAAGGTAGTCATTGCGATACAATAAAAAGTGAGTTTTAAGGTCTAGGATGACCTTGCCCGGGAGAAGGCAATGGCACCCCACTCCAGTACTTTTGCCTAGAAAATCCCATGGACGAAGGAGCCTGGTAGGCTGCAGTCCATGGGGTCGCTAGGAGTCAGACATGACTAAGCAATTTCACTTTCACTTTTCACTTTCATGCATTGGAAAAGGAAATGGCAAGCCACTCCAGTGTTCTTGCCTGGAGAATCCCAGGGACGGGGGAAGCCTGATGGGCTGCCGTCTATGGGGTCACACAGAGTCGGACACGACTGAAGTGACTTAGCAACTTAGCAATAGCAATGACCTTGCCCACCATCTCAGATAACCAGAGACTGACCAAAATTTCAGATTGGAATTCTTCCATAAAAGATGCTAGTGACATCTCCTTAGTTAATCAGTTGTTGGCTAAGAGGTCTACCAGCAGCTATATTGGGTGTCTCATATTGCCTCACTTCATTGTAAAATTCACTATAACTTCAGTTTCTTGTGAGATAACTGGAGGCAGTATGAGGTGAAAGTGAAGGGGATTTTTAGTCAACCATCTAAGAAAGATAATGAAAGTTTTTTGCCACCAAATGTAGCTTAACAGTCATCCAAACCTTGCCTTAAGATTGTTCATATGTTGTTCTAAAGTTTGTACACTGTATCAATTTATCTTTACATTTTTATAAGCAAATACTAGTTTCTCTTTCTTAATAGTTGCACCATTAGTCTGAAAAGTAGGCTCTGTTGTTGCTTAGTCACTAAGTCATGTGACTTAGTATAAAACAATTTTTATTTGAAAGGAAGTTGATTGTTTAATTATATAAGTACCTATGCCTAAACCCGTGTATCAGTATGCTAGGTTCTGAATGGAAAATTAAGCAGATATTATTCCTGCCTTTCTTTTAACTGACAATCTAGCAGAAGAGACTGACTTTAACAAGCATATGCAGGAATGAGCAGAGTATCATCAGAGAACGGTATCATGGGAGAGACTGACTTCAAGTTGGATGATAAGGGATGGCTTTTCTTAGGGAGGGAGTAACTAGGAAGTGAGGAGCCAGCCATAAGAAGGGAGAAGGCAATGGCACCCCACTCCAGTACTGTTGTCTGGAAAATCCCATGGACGGAGGAGCCTGGTAGGCTGCAGTCCATGGGGTCACTAGGAGTCAGACACGACTGAGCGACTTCACTTTAACTTTTCACTTTCATGCATTGGAGAAGGAAATGGCAAGCCACTCCAGTGTTCTTGCCTGGAGAATCCCAGGGATGGGGGAGCCTGGTGGGCTGTCATTCTGGGGTCGCACAGAGTTGGACATGACTGAAGTGACTTAGCAGCCATAAGAAGAGAACATTTCAGGCTGACAAAAAGCTCAGGATGGAAATGAGCTTGGCCTGTGGGAAAAACAGCAATGAGACCCCAGTGACAGGAGATCACGAACAAAAGGTTGGATAGACAGCAAGAGGTGAAGAGTTAAAAGTCAAATCACACCAGACCTTGACAACTGGAGACAAAGCTTTGTCTTTTATCCTGATTAAAACTGGAAGCCAAAGAGAGCACAAGAGAGACAAGACACAATTTGTAAAGAAATTATTCTGGCTGTTGATAGGTATATAGTGAAAGCAGGGAGACACAGTCAAAGCTGGAAGAGGTGTGTGTGTGTGTGTGTGCACACACATGCACATGCAAACCCCCATGCATTTGTGTGTGCATGTGTATGTTTCTATGTGAACAAGTATACATGGATGTGGCATGTGTGTGCGCATGTGTGCATTTGTGTGTGTACATGTATACATCGATGTGACATTCATTTTCTGCAGTCAGGATATTAAAACACTTCCAAAGTCCTTAAAGAAAACACTTTTGTGTTTGAACACAATTTGAATTTTGTATTTTCATAATTACAAATAATCATGTCAAAAAGCACTTAAAAGAGAGGAAAGGTAGAAAAAGAACTTTAGGATTTAGTTTCCAGGATTTTCTCCTTTTTCAAAAAAAAAAACAACTCTGTAGTTTTCTGAAACCAGGGTGGGCTTATCTTAGTGCATTATTTGTATCTGTGTGTTGTATATACACATATCCAACTCAAGGTACAATCATTCATTTCCTCTCAGAATGCCTTCACAAAGGAGCACATCCTGCACATAGGTGAATATATTTTGGGGCAGCCATTTGTCATTCTCACCTTTCTAAGGTTAATCATGTCACATTACTATTTCTTCTCACTACATGTTGTCAGATAACCCATGTGAATAATGTATGAGGGAGTATGTTTTGAGAGGCAGTTGTTCAAAGTACAAATTTTTATTTGTGAGGTGGCATCCATTAGGGACTTTCCAGAAGTCTACATTCTTCAACTGCTAGAAGCTTGCAGTTTGGAAGTCATCAATAGTGTTGTTTAAAGCTTTCGTCTTAAAGAGAATTGTGACTTAAACATCAAAATGTTTTGATATGTGTGTTTGTGTGTGTGTACATGTGTATGTGTGTGGTATACATACCATTGTGGAGACTCAGAGTACAAGCTGGAAGGGTGTGTGTGTGTGTGTGTGTGTGTGTGTGCACACGCGTGCACAAGCACATGATTGCAAAGATAATCACTGTAATGTCAAGATCTAAAGAAACAAAATGCCCTTTCTTTCACATATTCATTCATTTTCTTAGCCACCTGGAAGAACATGATATTGTTTGCAAAGTTCACTTGCAAATCTATGAAAGTCAAGTTTTGCAACTGTGGAGTGAGAAACTAGAAATAAAACTCCCTCTGTCTTCTTGGTCCATTTCTTTGTTTCTTGAGGGTAAGTGATGTCACATTTCATGATGTGTGATATTCAAAGATGATGAATGACAAGGAGGCTATCTTGGTGTCAGATCCTGTGTTGGTCGTCTCTAGGATCTCTTAGATTTGACAAAAGAAGGAAACGAGTCAATCTCACAGCATAAAACCTTCCCACTCAACTGTCAGCGTGTGTGGAATATCTTTAAGGAAAAGGAAACATTTTTCAACTTCAAATCCCTCTCTTGAGGAGGAAGCTCTAGTGACAGGATCCAAGTATCATTTTCTTTGCAAAGGACAGCAGTAGCATTTTCCCAGTGGAAGATTAGTCCAGTCAACTCAAAGACAGGACTTAGGGGTATATTACTGCTGCCTTTGCTTTTAAAAATCCAAGTACATATTTTTAAACTCTAAATATGAAATTGTCTCAATGGTTCTATTTTCAGATTAATGTAAGTCAAACAGATCCTTTGAGGCAGAGCTTAAAATCTCAGGCTTGGAGGTCAGACAGCTTCCATTCAAATCCTGGCTTAGCCACTTATTTGCTGTATGACTGAGCAAATTGTTAAATCTGTGTCTCAGTGTCTTCAGCCTTTAAATAAGGATAAAAATAGCACCGACCTCCTAGAGTTCTTACAGGGATTAACCAAACTATCTCATGCATAGCACTTAACACAACTCCTTACTCACTACACCCACCCAGTAACAATAAATACTAGTATAACAAGGACTAAAGTAGCAAACTATTGTGATCAAAGAATTGAATTATTTAACTCTGTACTGGTGGACCAGTACAGATGTTGCTGTCACACCCACGTAGGTTCTTCTTAAGGAGAATGTAACGCCTGTTGTGGTAGGGTGGATTCAAGTTACGTGAACAGCTAGAACTTTTTGCTTCTTCCTTACAGCCCATCTCAGGATCCCATTGCGATCCAAGGGGCACCAACAAACCACAGCTAAAAAGCAGTTTAATTCTCTATGGATGCATCTTGAAAAATGCACAAGAGACATCAAATCATGAGGCAGAAAAATATTTTTCAATTCTCTTTTCCCATTGTCACTCCTATAATTGTCTCACTTTCAGAAAGACAGCTGCAGTCCCTTGCCTTGGTTTGACCCAAACTCTTCCGTAATCCAGTCCCAGATGGCTCCTATCTTCTCTCTCTGCACCAAGGCAGCTATTCTAAGTCTTCTGGTTTTCTTTGTAGCAACCCTCTATCCTTTCCAGTCCAAATTAAATCAAGCTGCAATAAATACTGTGAATTCATATCCTCTGTCTCTCTTTCTCTTACCTTATTACTCAACATCTACACAATACAATTTAAGACACAAAGAAATAAGACCCAGTAACCTGAATGCCAAACTCAACCTTCATTGAGGTTGAGGCAGACAGTCAATTGTGAGACTAGGACTATCATTTGTTTTGTTTTGTTTTGTTTTCCTGAAGCATATGCACTACTATTTTCTTCTTGGCTCATTTTCTCCTGAGGCAGACCTTGTGTTGTTGTTTAATCACTAAGTTGCCTCAGACTCTTTGAAACCCCATGGACCATAGCCCACCAGGCTCCTTTGTCCATGGGATTTCCCAGGCAAGAATATCAGAGTGGGTTGCCATTTCCTTCTCCAGGGGATCTTCCTGACCCAGGGATTGAACCTATGTCTCCTACATTGACAGGCAGATTCTTCCCTGAGCCGCCAGGGAATCCAAAAGCAGACCTTAAAAACCTAATAAATGTAAAAGAAATGTGATCATGTTCTTCTTTTGCTCTCACATGGAATTCAAATGAAGCTACATGGAAAGGTCACTAAGGTCTTCCTATCTTCACAAAAGGGAAATGATAAGCCGTACTGAGGAGCTCACCCAGTTTCCTTTCCAAAGGGCACAGCTAACAGGGTTGTCTACACCCTTCCTGTTGCCCCAGGTGCTGAAGTTGAAGATATCGAAACACTTGGAAATCCTGAAGACACTCTGAGTGGCTGTAAAAAGACTTGGCTTCTGCCAGTATAGCAGCAGACACTTCAATTTTATTTTATCTTGAGAGGATGTTCACTGAGTTGTCTCCTCACCCCCTCCCCCACAACACAACTTCTCTTTTTTATGTGTAAAATTCTTTTTTCTACTTCTGTTTTTCAGGAATGGCTTTTTAGTGGTTTAGCCATTTCCTATGCTTTTACCTGAATGTGGGCAACCTCAGTAGCAGAGGCTCATGGAAATATCATCCACTTATTTTCTCAGAAGATGTGAGAACTGTTGACTGGAGTTGGGAAGAGGAAGTGGCTGGCTCAAACAGCTGCCAAAGGAGCAGCAGAACCATCTTTATTGATTTAGAAATGATAACACCTCATATTTATCTTGTGACCATGGCGACATATGGAGTGAAGTCCCTCTGCTTTCTTTGCTTCAAGCAGGAAGTGAGAGATGTTGGGTTTAGAGTTGTGGGAAGCCAGTGGTTTGGGGTTATTTTCTTCCTGTCTGTTGTCTACAATTACTTAGAGATTTAATATTGGCTTCTGTCTTTATCATTAAATCTTTTTTTTCAATTAAACAATTCTAGTGAGATAATTTCTTTTATATAAACTTTAACATTTTATTAAATGAAGCTTTCAGCAGTATCAGCCATGAGGAACTTAGCTGAAAACCTAGAGGTGAGAGTAAATCTTCAAGGTTAAGAGGAATTTAGAAATTACAAAGCATGCTTAACTTCTTTCCTTAGAGGTGAACAATAGAACATCTTGCATCAAAAGCAACTGGAGTTGTGGGTAAAATTACAACTAATGATTAAGCAAGATGGTTTATTCCTTGGCTATATTTAGGCTTTCTTTAATTTCATGGAGCAATTTGAAAGGAATACAGTACTAAGAGAGTTTATTCAGTGCTGGTATGATAAGAACTGACAGCCGACAAGTAGGGAGAAAGTTCAATTTCAGTCATGTTGAATTTGGGGCTTCCATGGTGGTTCAGACAGTGAAGAATCTGCCTACAATGTGGGAGACCAGGGTTCAATCCCTGGGTCAGAAACATCTCCCGGAGAAGGAAATGGTTACCCCCTCCAGTATTCTTGCCTCGAGAGTTCCATGGACAGAGTAGCCTGGCAGGCTATAGCCCATGTTGAATTTTAGGTGCCTCTAAACAAAATAACCAGAAAGAATTTGAAATTGTACCTTAAACTCAGATGGCCATCAGCGCTAACAGCACATGCACAGGAATCATGAGGGTAAATCTGGAGTCAAGAACTGCACATAAGGAGCTTTGGTGGAGTGAGAAGAGATGACTGGGAACACACAGACTGCAGGAAGAGGACTATTTAGAGGACAGAGTGAATGAGGAGTCAGGGAAGGAGCCTGCAACTAAGGAGCTGGAGCAGAAGGGGAAACTGGACCAGAGAGGTCTGCTGCTGGTGCAGACGGGGGCTTTCCTCAGCACAGTCTTCATCCCAGTTTCTTGCCAACTGCTAAAGCAGTAAGTCCAGATCTTACCATCTGATATTCAGTGACATTCCCTCTCTACTAACATTTCCAATCAAATATCCTTTGATGAGCATAATTTACAAATTTTATATAAAAAGATACTTTACTACAAAACATGGAGAGGTAGGTATCATAGGAATGTTCAGAGTAGCCCCAAGCTACCCCCTCTACTAGCCATTTCTAGAGTCACGGATGATCCTGCATCCTGCCTCAGGGACACAGCTCAAGCTGATGGTGGTGAAGTGACTTATAACTCTGGAACTTGCACCCCAATCATTCCAACAAGAGCTTTATCGAAGCTGTCTTTTATCGCTACTGTAGAGTTGGATGGTTGCCACTAAAACCAGCACCTAGCCATTTATTTACTGGTAATTCACAGCAGATCTATCAACCATGAAGCAGGGTACAATAAAATCAGGAAATGATAGGATTTTAAGCACCAAGCCACTTCTCAAGTGGGCTGGTGCATTTTTACATTAGATGAATGACAGAGCAGGCTTGAGAGACAAGCCATTCGTGCAATAAGAAAGAGGCTTTGGGAGCATTGAGATGTATAGCCAATAGTGTGTTGAACAGAAAGAGGGTTAGGAAAATGTGCTTGGTTTGGAATATTTCTTAACAGATATTATTAGGAAAATAGAGTGAAAATATCATCCTAGGAGTTGATATTTGGCAAATTTCAAATTGGTGTGTCAGTGTGCATGCCTATGGAATATGAGAGAGGCATCAGATAATACATGGAAGAAGAGAAATTCATGGAGAAAGTGAACAACTGTTTGTAAGACTGCAAAGCAAGAAAAGGTCTGATGCCTTCATTTTATTTAGGACTTATGATGTCATTGGTGACCTGAACAAGGCAGATTCTACAAAATGCTAAGGGCAAACCTTGGTTACAGGAAGGTGAAGAGTAGACAGAAACTTCCTTTTCCAACAATATTGGCAGAGTAAATATCCTGAAAAATGATCCTGCAGCTTATCCTAGCTCCCAAAAGTAGTAGATACACAATTAAAAACATATTTTAATGCATGGCCAAGTTGGAAAGAGTAAAAGAAACTACCTAAGTCATAAGAGGCCAAAAGTTCTGGGAAGAATCAACTCAAAGAGTTATAAGCACCTAAACCATATGTTAATTTCAGAAACCTAGAGCTCTGGTTTTGACCTTGACAATATCAGATCTGCAAGAGAGCTGGAATTCAGTTCTGGGATCTGTGAAGAATTGCATCTTCAGTGAAAGTGTAAATTAGAAAAAAAAAAAAGCCAAAATAAATTAAATCTGCCTTAAATGAAGAAACAAACAAAATATCTCTGGGTTCATAAGCCCTAGCTAGTCCTCATACGGTCTAGGGTGTCATATGTCACTGCCTGTGTAGTCTGAAAAGGCAATCCCTGTCCTAAAGCTTCCCTAAGTTCCTGTCAAAGGCAAATGATAACTTTCTCTAGACAAATCAACCATCAAATCAAGCCTCAGTTTTTCCATATATCAAGTTCCCAGGTCACCACAGAACTTAAGTACAAAGTAAATTAGGAAAGGAGGAGTAGGAGTAAACATCAGCAGAAAAGATAAACACAAAATTCGACCAAGAAAGAGTTGTGATATTAATTACAGCTGTCATGTTTACAGTATGAAATTAGTATGTAATCATTTAAAGTAAAACACACAAAAAATCAAATGTATGAATAAGGAAGAAGTGACTATAAGATAATATTATTTGGAATAAAAACAAATTGGACATACAGACATAAAATCGGGAATTAATAAAAACAATAACTGTCTATTTAGCCTATTAGATGTGACTGAAGAATGACTAAACTAGAAAGAGAGACCTAAAGCAACTAGTCCCAAGACAGCACAGACAGACGGATGGAACATAAGATCAATTAAGAGGCATACATGATTCAGGTAACACAAGTCAAATCAGAATCCCAAAAAGAAATAGCATAAAATTAGAGAAATTATTTTGGAGGGCAAAATAGCAGAGAAATTCCAGATGACAGGAATCCTCAGAATCAGAGAGCAAAATAATCCCAACCTTAACCAAGCTGTAGAATACAAATGCATCAAAACTTTAAAAACCCAGAGAGAAAAACATAATGTAAAAAAAAAAAAAAAATTAGAATGATAACTGAATTCTAAATGACAACAACAGAAGCCCCCAAACTGTGAGATAATATCCAATTTATGGAAAAAATTACAATTCTGAGCTATAGACTTAGAATTGTATTGTAGTAGAATAAAACGTCGAGATATAACTAAATCAAAAAATTTCCTACAAGCAGTTCCTCCCTATAGAATACTCTAAAATACATACTTCAAGGGAAAGGAAAATGATTTCAGAATAAAGTACTGACTTTAAGAAGATAAAGTAGCAAATAAAGTGGTAAATGTAAGCGAATCTAGGCTTCCCAGGTGGCACTTGTGGTTAAGAACCTGCCTGCCAATGCAGAGGACACGAGAGACACAGGGTCAGGGCGATCTCCTGGAGGAGAAGATGGCAACCTACTCCAGTATTCTTGCCTGGAGAATCCCATGGAGAGAGGAGCCTGGTGGGCTATCGCCCACAGGGTCGCAAAGAATCGGAATGACTAAAGTGACTATACATGCATGCAAACAAGTACTAACTCTATAAAACAGTAAAGTCTAATTTGAGAGTGTATTCATTTTCTGTTACTGAGTAATGACATATGCCACAAATTCAGTGGCTTAAGACCACACATACGTGTTTTCCTTAAATTTCCAGGGATCATGAATTGGGACCCCGTTTAACAGATTCTCTGATCTGGGCATCACAGGGCTGAAATCAAGGCATAAACAAAGCTGTGAGCTCATCTGGAGGGCCCACAGCAGAATGATCCACTTCAAGCTCATCCACATTTTAGCAGAATAATTTCCCTGAGGCTCTATTACTGAGGGCCCAGACCTTTTACTGGCTGCCAGCTAGGGACCACCCTTAGCTCCTAGAGGCCTTCCCATTTCATACACCCCCTCACAATAGGGCGGCAAATTTCTTCAAGCTAGTAAGGAGAATCTCTCACCAGACTGTATAACATAACAAAGTAACATTCCCGTCACCTTTGCCATATAATGTAATCTTATCAAGGGAGTGACATCCCATTATTTTTACAATATTCTATCAGTTAGAAGCAAGGCATAATTCTGCCCATGCTCAAGGGGAGAGAATTATCCAAAGCCATGACTCATAGGGGGTTACCTGTGGGTGTGTTCAGCACAAAGAAGTTGTCACAAAAAAAAAAAGATAAAACTAAAACAGTGAGTAAGTCAGAAAGAGCATGATTAGAGTTTAAGTAATCGAAAGTCCTTGTATAAAGTTCAAAAAGATACAGATTCACTTTAAACTGTACTAAGCATGGATACAGAGAACAAAATAAGATGGCATAAATTAATCAATATTACCAGGAAATCTAAAATATAAACAGACATTTTTAACAATGAAATAGTGGACAAAATTTAATGTGATTATAATAATGTCAGATAAAATAGACCTTAAGATAAAAAGCAGTATTTCAGTTAGAGGGTCTCACTACCCAATGATAAAAATATCCCACGCAGTAAATTTCACAACTGAAAATGTAGATAGTAAAAATTGGCAGGAGAGAGTCACAGACCATAGTTAGCAATGTTGAGACATATTGCATGGCAATAGATCAAATTGATCAAAAAAATATCAGTAAGAGATAAAAAACTTTGAGAAAACAAATAACATGCTTGAACTAATTGTATTATGTAAAGCACAATACAATTAGAGATAATAGATAAGTTATAAGCACACATGATATGTATTAACCATATAAATATATAAAAACCATGTAATAAGCTATAAAACTGGTTTAATAAATATGAAATATTTGATATGATATGGGTCACATTCTCTAACTCCAATAAAATTAAGTTTGAAGATTATGAATAGACTCATCTTTAGAAATCTGAAAATACTTCTAATTAACACAAGGCAATCAAAATGGGTATTAGGAAATTTTAGAACTAAACAATTATGAAAAATTCTATATCAAAACAAGCAACTTACAGATAATAGTTCACAGAATGTTATAGACTTTAGATTATGACACTGTAGATGAAATGAGTGTATTTATAGAAAATTTTCTCTTACAAAACTGATTTATGAAAGAGCTACAAAATCTGTATGGTCCTATAACCAATGATAGCATATTCAAAAGCAGAGACATTACTTTGCCAACAAAGGTTCACCTAGTCAAGGCTATGGTCTTTCCTGTGGTCATGTATGGATGTGAGAGCTGGACTGTGAAGAAGGCTGAGCGCCGAAGAATTGATGCTTTTGAACTGTGGTGTTGGAGAAGACTCTTGAGAGTCCCTTGGACTGCAAGGATATCCAACCAGTTCATTCTGAAGGAGATCAGCCCTGGGATTTCTTCCGAAGGAATGATGCTAAATCTGAAACTCCAGTATTTTGGCCACCTCATGTGAAGAGTTGACTCATTGGAGAAGACTCTGATGCTGGGAGGGATTGGGGGCAGGAGGAGAAGGGGACGACAGAGGATGGGATAGCTGGATGGCATCACTGACTCAATGGATATGAGTCTCAGTGACCTCCGGGAGCTGGTGATGGACAGGGAGGACTGGCGTGCTGCGATTCATGGGGTCACAAAGAGTCGAACACGACTGAGCGATTGATCTGATCTGATCTGATAACCAATGAAGAAATTAAACTGTCATCTTCACTCACCAAAAAAACTCAAGTCTACAGTTTGACAACAAATTCTACTAGATATCTGAGGAGCAAATAATTCCAACATCACATAAATTCTTCCAGAAAACAAAAAAATGGCACACTCCTCTCTTCACTTGTTTTATAAGGTTGCTATAATAATCTTGATTTCAAAACCCAATAATGAAAATTTCAAAGGAAAAATTATAGGTCTCAGTTAACACACACAAGGATTTCCCTAGTGGGTCAGTGGCTAAGACTCCATCTTGCTAGTGCAGGGGCCCCAAGTTGGATCCCTGGTCAGGGAAATAGGCCCTACATATCATAGCTAAGAGTTCACATGCCACAGTTAAATATCCCATATGCCACAACTGAAGGATCCCACACAGCTACAATGAAGACCCAGCACAGCCAAATATATAAATAAAAATGAATATTTTAAAGCACACACACAGAGACACACACACACATATATTACTAAGTTGGCGTTATCCATGAAATAAAAAACTAGATAACATTTTAAAAACTATTAATATAAATTTACAGAAAAATGCTGAAAACCATAAAATCATTTCATTTATGCAGATAAAATAGACAATATTCACTTGTATTACAAATTCTTAGTAAACTTGGAATTGAAGGATAGTTTCCTAACCGGCAAAAGGATCTATAATAATTGCACAGGAAACATCATAGTCATTGATAAATGGTAAAATCATTCTCTTTAAAAAGTAGAACAAAAGAAGATGCCTACTGTTACCACACACATTAGCCTTGAACTGAGGATCCCAGGAAGTACAAGAAAATAAGAGAATGAAAAATATGTAAGGATATAAAGAATATAGAAAGAAATCTCATTTGTAGAAGATATCAGTGCCTTCATAAAAAACCCAAAATAAAGCTACAAATGATTTGAAATAATAAAAGAACTTAGGTCAGTAACTACATAAAATCAATAAAGTTAAAAATAAAATGTAAATTATAAAAACAAATGTAGGTAACTAGGAATCATTTTAACAAAAGATGGTCAATCCTTTCATGGAGAAATTTATACTTTTTAAAATACATTTTAAAAGACCTAAATTGAGAGATATATTCATAAATATAAGAATGTAGAGGAATGTTTACAGCAGGGCTATTTGCAGAGGTTAAACCATACTGAAACCTGATAATCATATATTTTTAACCTACAAAAGCTGCAATTCTACGTTGCTCAATGTAATAATAGCAATAACTGAAAACAATGTTCATTATAGTAAACTGTCATGACGTAATGCATATGAACCAGTCACTCTGTATCAGTGAAGGTAAATTACACAGAGCTAATATGGAGCAAAAACAACAAATGAAACAAGTTACAAAAGAATACCAATAATGTGGGCACATTTGTATAAAACCAAGCAATTGGAAGGACTGATGCTGAAGCGCCAATACTTTGGCCACCTGATGTGAAAAGCTGACTCACTGAAAAACACTCTGATGCTGGGAAAGATTGAGGGCAGGAGGAGAAGTGGGTGATGGGATGACATGGCTGGATGGCATCACCGACCCAACGGACCTGAGTTTAAGCAAACTCCAGGAGATAGTAAAGGACAGGGAAGCCTTGTGTGCTGCAGTCCACGGGGTCACAAAGAGTCAGACACGACTGAGTGGCTGAGCACCACCACCAATGCATGGGTGGAAGGTGAGGACTCTGAAGGCTGAGAGTGCATGGTCTTTTTTTCTTTCCTTTGGTAGACACTTAGGTGTGAAAAGAAGAGAAAGAAAAGAAGTAGATGGAGTAGCAAACAGAATCAGAAAAGGGTCCTAGTGTTTTCATCAGAGAAACTTGAATGTTAATGTTCAAGTTTGAACAAGGCAATGAAAGGCTGACTAGAGAAGAGAGAAGGCAACTGATCAACACAGGAGGAAACAGGAGCCAGGTAAAGGTGGAGAGAACAGCCTTCATCAGAGGTGGGTGTCTCTCCTCCCACTAAAATGGAAAGGACAGCTTATGATACATACAGACCTTGGCTTAAGGAGGTCAAAAAGTCAGAGAGTTGCTGGTCTGATCGATGGTCACTGTTCTCTTGTGGATTCAGATTTTAGTCATCGGTAGAAAGTAGTAGGTAAATAGCAAGTCAGGGCATCAAGCAGACTGGTGGAAGTTTAAAATGATTTTTGTGGGGCTGGGAAAGAGAGCAGGGGTCTGCATCAAGTTGGAGACCACAAATATGTCACCACATATGTTTGTTCCTTCTCTCCAGTTGTGCCAAGATCCTCAGGTGCAAGAGCATAGGAAAGAATGAGCTAAGCATCGTGTTTTCCTCGCAAGGTACCACAATAGGCACGCCTGGTACCTGAAGCTCATACATTCATGAGGTTCTGGGGCTTAGGGAGATGCAAGTCAGAAACAGAAAACAGAACGCGGAAGGACAGAGATAAAAAGGAAAGTAAAAAGCATTGGTGTTTTTCATGTGGCCAAGTAAATGGAGTGCAGGAAATAAGGGATTCAGAGAAATGTGAGGGGAAGGAACTGCCAAGAGTTTATGAACCCATAACAGGAAAATAAGAGGAGGGGTCTGGCGTATGGTGCTGGTCCCTGGCATCAAAGAGATTGGAGAACTGTGAAGAAAGTTGGTTAGATGGGGTCACAGGCACTGACGTTGAAACTGACCAGGAAAATAAATGGTGGCAAGGGGAAATGATGATCAGAGTCTGAGGTCCTTGGTGAAAGCGGAGGAACGACAAGGGTGTTGGTGAACAAGAGCCAGATGGAAGGTAAGAGATGGTAACCAGATGCAGCAGCCCAAGAGTGAGAGGGGTTTTCATCCGAGGAATGAGAATGGATGAGCTGTGTTGGCAAGCTAGGAGGCTCTGATAATCATCTTTTGTATGGCGGTCACACAGTGTGGGAGAATAACCAGGATTCCCCTGAGGATCAAGAGAATGCCAGGTCCCAGCTCTACAGTATCTTTAAATATGGTAGCACCAGACTCCTGCCTTCACTCTGACTTTCAGTTTTTAATTTTTTTTCCCTAGAGAGCCTTCCAACTCTGCTTTATCTTTGCACTTTGCACTCACCGCACTTATAGCACCTAATCACTACACAATCAGTTGTATGTCCCTATTAGCCACTAGACTGCGCTCTGCTTAAGGGTAAAAACATGCAATATTTACCTTTAGGTCCACAATACTTAGTTACAGTGCATGATACATAAAAGGTGCCCAATAAAAGCTTACTGAGTACATGAAAGGAAAGAAGAGAGTAATGTTTAAAAGTGCAAAGGAGTATGAAAGTCATGGAATGACAGGTATGTTTGTATTTGTGAATGAGTTTGTGTGTGTACATATGTGTGCTTCTTGCATGACTTGTTAGAGATGAAATAAAGATGCCCCAGAGGGCAATTACAACAGTTTTATTACCTGAGAGGGTTTCGGGTGACAATCTGAAACTCAGGAAAAAGTCAGCAGAAGAAAAATAAACTATTATGGACAGGGTAAAACCATCACAATCACTTGTGAACAATAATGAAAGGGAAATGCTAATATACTCCCACTAGCATATTCTGAAATAATCATCTACATAACCTCCTGTGAAGTTTTTCATTAAAAACGCACTTTAGTAATCCAAGTAATGTAGATGATAAATTTAACAAAGACTGTTAGAGTCCTATGAAATCAAGTTTATCTTTAGAAGTAGATTTTAATAAAACTGAAATGATTGGTTCTAGTAAATATTGAACAGATGTTGCCAGAATCAGGGTCCTAGATAAAATTATATTTTGATACATGATGTCAGTGAAAAAGGGTGGTAGGGTCATGGCTATGATTTTTGCAAAATTTATACATTTGCTTTCTAAGCTGTAATGTGTTGCTTCCTTTTAATTTCATGAAGAGCTGAACAGTTTTGATGACTGTTAAGCATGTCTTGAATTTAGATATAATAAGTAATATGTTTTACAAAAATACTAGATGAGACTTTGGAAGTGCAAATCTTATTCTTTATTCAATGGAAACATATCCCATTAAACAATTTTTTTTAGTCCCTAGAATTAAGTCTACCTAGAAGATAATGATGAAGGAGTCTGGCAGGCTGCGGTCCATGGCTGCTGCTGACTCTGTGTCTAAGAGTCAGACACAACTGAGCAACTTCACTTTCACTTTTCTCTTTCACGAATTGGAGAAGGAAATGGCAACCCGCTCCAGTGTTCTTGCCTGGAGAATCCCAGGGATGGGGGAGCCTGGTGGGCTGCCGTCTATGGGGTCGCACAGAGTCGGACACGACTGAAGCGACTTAGCAGCAGCAGCAGAAGATAATACCTAAAGAGATAATAGATAATAATCTAACAGTGTATGTAATATGCAAGTTTGTAAGGTGTAAAGCACCCCATGATGCTGGAAAGACTTAAAGATACATCAATAGCAAATAAAATATAGACTGTTCTCTAATACTTAGGAGATTTATGAAATTTGAAAAATACACAAAGCCTTATAGATATTTTGTCTCAATATTCTAACTCTGTTATATGAAGAAACAGTTTAAGAAAGATTAACAATTGGTTAATGGCACAACTGGGACAAAGTTCAGATCTCCTTCACTCCAGGCCTCTATGTTTTCCCCTTCTCTTTTTCATTGAATTCAAAATCTGTATTCATTATACTAACACTAGATATCTATACTAGAAATACCTTGGCTTTTACACACAAGCAAAATGACTTTTTAAATTTAAAGTCTAAATTTTACTATAGACACATGAACTTTTAACAGAACAAGAATAAAGAAAATAGTTTCAGCTGTTGAAGTAATTGCTTCATTAGAGTAACAGATGCAGAACCAGAAATAACGTTCAGATCAGATCAGATCAGTCGCTCAGTCGTATCCAACTCTTTGCGACCCCATGAACCGCAGCACGCCAGTCCTCCCTGTCCATCACCAGCTCCCAGAGGTCACTCAGACTCACATCCATCAAGTCAGTGATGCCATTCAGCCATCTCATCCTCTGTCGTCCCCTTCTCCTCCTGCCCTCAATCCCTCCCAGCATCAGAGTCTTCTCCAATGAGTCAACTCTTTGCATGAGGTGGCCAAAATACTGGAGTTTCAGCTTTAGCATCATTCCTTCCAAAGAAATTCCAGGATTGATTTCCTTCAGAATGGACTGGTTGGATCTTCTTGCAGTCCAAGGGACTCTCAAGAGTCTTCTCCAACACCACAGTTCAAAAGCATCAATTCTTCGGCTCTCAGCCTTCTTCACAGTCCAGCTCTCACATCCATACATGACCACAGGAAAGACCATAGCCTTGACTAGGCGAACCTTTGTTGGTAAAGTAATGTCTCTGCTTTTGAATATGCTATCTAGGTTGGTCATAACTTTCCTTCCAAGGAGTAAGCGTCTTTTAATTTCATGGCTGCAGTCACCATCTGCAGTGATTTTGGAGCCCAGAAAAATAAAGTCGGACACTGTTTCCACTGTTTCTCCATCTATTTCCCATGTAGTGATGGGGCCAGATGCCATGATCTTCGTTTTCTGAATGTTGAGCTTTAAGCCAATCTTTTCACTCTCCACTTTCATTCTCAACAAGAGGCTGTTTAGCCCCTCTTCACTTTCTGCCATAAGAGTGGTGTCATCTGCATATCTGAGGTTATTGATATTTCTCCCAGCAATCTTGATTCCAACTTGAGTTTCTTTCAGTCCAGCATTTCTCATGATGTACTCTGCATATAAGTTAAATAAACATGGTGACAATATGCAGCTTTGACGTACTCCTTTTCCTATTTGGAACCAGTCTGTTGTTCCATGACCAGTTCTAACTGTTGCTTCCTGACCTGCATACAAATTTCTCAAGAAGCAGATCAGGTGGTCTGGTATTCCCATCTCTTCCAGAATTTTCCCGTTTATTGTGATCTACACAGTCAAAGGCTTTGGCATAGTCAATAAAGCAGAAATAGATGTTTTTCTGGAACTCTCTTGCTTTTTCCATGATCCAGCGGATGTTGGCAATTTGATCTCTGGTTCCTCTGCCTTTTCTAAAGCCAGCTTGAACATCAGGAAGTTCACGCTTCACATATTGCTGAAGCCTGGCTTGGAGAATTTTGAGCATTACCTTACTAGCATGTGAGATGAGTGCAATTGTTCGGTAGTTTGAGCATTCTTTGGCATTGCCTTTCTTTGGGATTGGAATGAAAACTGACCTTTTCCAAGAAATAACGTTAGCTTAGACTTAAAACTAAGCAGAGAATTGATATTCATAAAGGTTTCCCAATACATATTTAATTGATCTTCCCCTTCCAAAACAAGCACAGATTTTTCGTAATAAAGAGGTTCATACTACAAGATATTCCAATATTATAATGGGTATAAAGAAATGAATGCTACAATATTGCATCCAAAGTTATACAGAAGCTGAATTCACTTATCAGTGGGCCTCTTTGGGTTGAAAATGTTGGAAATTTCAATAGTGTGCTCAGTTGCTCAGATGTGTGTGACTTTTTCAACTGTAGCCTGCCAGCCTTCTCAGTCCATGGGATTCTCTAGGCAAGAATACTGGAGTGGGTTGCCATGCCCTCCTCCGGGGAATCTTCCCCACCCAGGGATGAAACCCACTTCTCCTCTGTCTCCACGGTAGGTGGATTCTTTACCACTAGTGCCACCTGGAGGTATGGCTAAAGTGGGCTTCCCCGGTGGCTCAGAGATAAAGAATATGCCTGCCAATGCAGGACACACAAGAGACACGGGTTTGATTCTGGGTCTGGAAGATTCCCTGGAGGAGGAAATGGCAACCCACTCCAGTATTCTTGCCTGAAAAAATTCCATGGACAGTCCATGGGATCGCAGAGAGTCAGACACAACCGAACACACACAGCAAGACGGAACATGGCTAAAGTATTATATATCTATCCTTCCAACTTCCTGGAAAGGCCACATAAACTCACAAGTTTATCTCCTTTCTCCCCAAATTAAAGATTTTTGAAATAGCTTTGAAAACAGAATTTAGAATTTCAAACCCACAAAAATGTTACAGTGGGGGGTATTTAATCTTGGTAAACTGTTTCAAATATCTGAGTAGGTATTTGGTTTTATTTGGGACTAAAAGCAGATTGCAAACCAGAAAAACTCATCAAGAAATTTAACAGCTGCTTCAAATAAATTTTGGCTGAAAAATTTTATTATAAAAACAAGATTAAAAAAACAGCATATGACAAAATATTATATATACAATTATTTTCTACCACTGAAATTTTGGAAAGCTTATCAAAGTATCTAATTTCAATCTTAAAATATTAAGTATTCTATGTATTCCTATCTTCTTCCAAGAAAGAAAATTAAAATTTAGTCACTTCCTTTAGCTGAAAGAAACTTCCAGGCCAATCTTTGCTCCTCAAATTCCCCCTCTTGTTGCAGGAACAATTAATAACCTGTTGTGAGCAAAGTTATATGGCTCTCTTCTCTCCTTCTGACTTTAAAATGATTTCCAAGAATTTGGCTTCAAGAAAATTATCTTCAGGCTCTTATCCAGTAAGAGTCACTAAGGCATTTATTATGTACTTGGTGCCCTAACTGCAGAGCAAACTGTATTTTATAGCATAAAGTATATAAAATAAGGTCCAAGTTTCTGATGTCAGAACAAGACTTTTTTTATACAGTTTTACATCAGTTGGCTCATCAAACCTCTGTAAATAATGAAATGGGCAAAGATTCTGAGCATATTTCTCTGGGATGTTGAGTTCACTGAGATGAAAACCTAAACCTTACTCATTGTGTGTGTGTGTGTGTGGTGTGGGCTCAGTTGTGTCCGACTCTTTGCAACCCCATGGACTCTAGCCCACCAGACTTCTCTGTCCGTGGAATTTTCCAAGCAAGAATACTGGAGTAGGTTGCCATTTCCTATTCCAGGGGCTCTTCCTGACCCAGGGGCTGAATCTGCAACTCTTGCTTCTCCTGCACTGGCAGGCGGGTTCTTAGCACTAGTGTCATGTTTGACTGCCGTACTCACTGCTTCATGCCAACTCTAGAGACCAGACACACAGTTCTGCTCGATGAGCAGTGAATGTGGAAGGAATGAAGCTTTCCTTACTGGTTCTGGATCTGTGGTGTCATCTTCAGATAACTGTCTCTAGTAAGGACTGGCTCACAGACATCGTTTAGTGTTTCCTTCTTTTGGCTCCCTTGCATGCTGCAGGCCACATAAAAAAGTTTTGCAGCTGCGAATTTTCCTATTCTGTAATTAGGTTATAAATCCTAAAATGATCATTGTTCTTCCTACAAGGCAAATTAAAAGCTGACTCTTTTTCTTCTTGATTTTAAGAATGTTCTGCATTTACTCCTTGCTTCTCAATAGAATATGTTTGTATAGTTAGTAGCACCTTTGGCCACCCTGTCAATCCTATTATTCACTTCACCCAGGAGGAAGTACACGCCTGCTTCAATTTTTTTTCTGGGGCTAGTCAGCTCCTGCTGCTGTTAAGTTGCTTCAGTTGTGTCCGACTCTGTGTGACCCCATAGACGGCAGCCCATTAGGCTCCCCCGTCCCTGGGATTCTCCAGGCAAGAACACTGGAGTGGGTTGCCATTTCCTTCTCCAATGCATGAAAGTGAAAAGTGAAAGTGAAGTTGCTCAGTCGTGTTCGACTCTTAGCGACCCCATGGACTGCAGCCTACCAGGCTCTGCCATTCATGGGATTTTCCAGGCAAGAGTACTGGAGTGGGGTGCCATCACCTTCTCCAGCTAGTCAGCTAGACTGGGGCTATTCTTTTTCTTTCCATTCCTTCTGTTCTTACTAGATACCACTGACACTTGGACTGCCTGATCCAACCTGTATTTCAAACCCATCTCTCCCCTGTCCACCATAGCCACAGGACAGTGAAAATTAAAACTCAATGTCTCAGCATTTCTTTCAGCTGTGAGTAGTCATGCATCGCAGTTCAGGTCACTGAGGTGAAAAGCTAATTAACAGTTCTGATATTCTCTGCTCCCTTGCCACCTTCTTCTTCCTGGAGCATGTGCATAGAGTGGCCCCCTTTTAAACATGAAGATTAAAATCATAAGCTAAGGAAGCCAAGGCAGAAAGATGTAACATGCCTACAACACTGACCATCTTGTGCAACCACCACGCTAGCCTTAGAGGATCTATCATAACTTTTTATGTAAGAAAAAATAAACTTTTTAACTGAAATTTTGGTTTTACATGTTGCTAAACACATCCTGACTGATATACTGGAATAATATGTATTTGATATTGGGGTCAATAACATGAGGATAACTTCCGAAAAACACTTACAATTGATTTTTTCTTTCCAATATGTAAGGCAATAGAGGAAATATCTCAGTAAGATAATTTTGCAAGAAAAAGCTGTTTCCTTTGGTTTGTTGAATAAATGTACCAGAAATATGATCATAATCCTCATTTATCTGAAATAGTACCTGTGGGGCTTCTAAACACAGGAACTCAGGAATTTATTGAGAATCACTTCAGTGGATTATCATATTCACTTTTTCATTCAATCCGCTGTAATATGCTATTTTACACACATATAAATCTACCTCATACTCATGGCTGAAGAAGGAAAGAATATTTTAACACTAGCTTCTTAAAAGTTAGTTGCACCTATACTGCTGGTGGGAATGTAAATTGATATTGCCACTATAGACAGTACAAAGATTCCTTTAAAAAACCAAGAGTAAAACCACCATGCTGCTGCTAAGTCACTTCAGTCGTGCCTGACTCTGTCTGACCCCAGAGAAGGCAGCCCACCAGGCTCTGCTGTCCCTGGGATTCTTCAGGGAAGAACACTGGAGTGGGTTGCCATTTCCTTCTCCAATGCATGAAGGTGAAAAGTAAAAGTGAAGTCCCTCAGTCATGTCTGACTCTTCGCGACCCCATGGACTGCAGCCCACCAGGCTCCTCCGTCCATGGGATTTTCCAGGCAAGAGTACTGGAGTGGGGTGCCATTTATGACCCAACAATACAACCTCAAGTCATATATCCTGAAGAAACCAGAACTGAAAAAGACACATGTACCCCACTGTTCATTGCAGCACTATTTACAATAGCTAGAACATGGAGGCAACCTAGATGTCCATCAACAGATGAACGGCTAAAGAAGTTGTGGTACATATATACAAAGGAATACTGCTGCTGCTGCTGCTGCTAAGTCGCTTCAGTCGTGTCCGACTCTGTGCGACCCCATAGACGGCAGCCCACTAGGCTCCTCTGTCCCTGGGATTCTCCAGGCAAGAACACTGGAGTGGGTTGCCATTTCCTTCTCCAATGCATGAAAGTGAAAAGTGAAAGTGAAGTCGCTCAGTCATATCCGACTCTTAGCGCCCCCATGGACTGCAGCCTACCAGGCTCCTCCATCCATGGGATTTTCCAGGCAAGAGTACTGGGGTGGGGTGCCATTGCCTTCCCCGACAAAGGAATACTACTCAGCCATAAAAAGGAACACATTTAAGTCAGTTTAAATGAGGTGGGTGAACCTAGAGCCTATTATACTGAGTGAAGTAAGTCAGAAAGAGAAAAACAAATATCATATATTAACACATATATATGGAATTTAGAAGGATGGTACAGATTAATCTATTCACAGAGCAGCAATGGAGACACAGGCGTAGAGAACAGACTGTGGAAAAGGGTGGAGGAAAAGAGGGTGAGATAAATGGAGAGATTAGCACGGATGCATATACACTAACATATGTAAGTAGATAGCCAATGGGAATTTGCTCTATGACTCACAGAATTCAAATGGGGGCTCTATAATAACCTAGAGGGGTGGGAATGGGCAGGAGACTCAAGAAGGAGGGGACATATGTACACCTATGGTTAATTCATGTTGATGTATGACAGAAATCAAACCAATATTGTAAACTAATCATCAAACAAAAATAAGTAATTTTTTTTAAAGTTAGTTGCAATATGGAATCTGAAACTATCAGTGAACTTTTCCTATTCTGTTAGTTTAAAGGCCTTTCTTGTACTTTGGATGGAGCTTTCATCCAAGCATAACTTTATATGATCATTCTCTGGTTGTTTAGAAAATACTGTTTCAATGGGCTATATAATTCTTCCAAATGTAAACCCATTCATCATGTAACATATAAAAAAAATCACATTCTATAATACTAAATTAACTTTATCAGAGAAGTTAAGTATTGGCAGATTGTTAAGCTTGAATTTCAATACAAGAATAGTCCAAGTTCTTGTCCTTAAAGCAATCACCATACTTTGTATACTTCAGGTTTGTTTCCTATTGTGTCATAGAAAGGAGAAGACAATGACACCCCGCTCCAGTACTCTTGCCTAGAAAACCCCATGGATGGAGGAGCCTGGTAGGCTGCAGTCCATGGGACTGCTGAGGGTCGGACACGACTGAGCGACTCACTTTCACTTTTCACTTTCATGCACTGGAGAAGGAAATGGCAACCCACTCCAGTGTTCTTGCCTGGAGAATCTCAGGGACGGAGGAGCCTGGTGGACTGCCGTCTATGGGGTCGCACAGAGTCGGACACGACTGAAGTGACTTAGCATAGCAGTGTCATAGAAAATATTAAAAACACATGAATTCAAGGACTAAGATTTGATAAAGCAATCTCTGTTGCTTCTTTATGGACATTCTAAAGCAAATATTTTTATTTACTTTATTTACATAATTTACTTTATAGTAAATAAATATATGGATTTACTTTATTTACATATATTATATATATATAATATATATATTCTTTACTTATTTTTTGCAGTGAGTATGTTGTAACAAAGAATACAAGTAACAACCGGTATGGTTTTGTGCAAGTACTTCGATTCACACTAAGGCACTAGAAATCTTACCTGCTATTATTTTTGAAACATCAGTGCTACTGTCACACTATGTAAAAGGCAAATAATATCTTAGTATTATTATGAAAATAGTTTTTGACTCCAGAGACAAGCAGGGATACACACCACATTTTGAGCACTATTGCCATTGTTTTTGTTGTTGTTCATGTTGCTAAGTCACATCTGAGTATTTGCAACCACATGGACTATAGCCTACCAGGTTCATCTGTCCTCCACTGTCTCCCAGAGATTGCTCAAATTCAGGTCTACTGAGTTAGTGATTCTCTCTAACCATCTCATCCTTAGCTGCCATTCTTTTCCTTTTGCCTTAACTTTCTCAGCATCAGAGTCTTTTCCAGTGAGTCAATTCTTTGCATCAGGTGGCCAAAGTATTGGAAGTTCAACTTCAGCATCAGTTCAGTTGAGTTTACTCAGTTGTCTCTGACTCTTTGCCATCCCATGGACTGCAGCCACACCAGGCTTCCCTGTCCATCACCAACTCCCAGACCTTGCTCAAACTCATGTCCAGCGAGTCACTGATGCCATCCAACCATCTCATCCTCTGTCATCACCTTCTCTTCCTGCCTTCAATCTTTCCCAGCATCAGGGGCTTTTCAAATAAAGTTCTTTGCATCAGGTGGCCAAAGGATTCAGCTTCAGCATCAGTCCTCCCAAAGAATGTTCAGTACTTTAGGACTGACTGGTTTGATCTCCTTGCAGTCCAAAGGACTCTCAAGATTCTTCTCCAACACCACAGCTCAAAAGCATCAATCCATCGGTGCTCAGCTTTCTTTATAGGCCGACTCTCACATCCATACATGAATACGGGAAAAAAACATAGCTTTGACTTAGTAGGACCTTTGTTGACAAAATAATGTCTCTGCTTTTTAATATACTGTCTAAGTTGGTCATAGATTTTCTTCCAAGGAGCAAACTTCTTACTTTCATGGCTGTAGTCATCATCTGCAGTGATTTTGGAGCCCAGGAAAACAAAGTCTGTCACTGTTTCCATTTTTCCCCATCTATTTGCCAAGAAGTGATGGAACTGGATGCCATTGATCTTAGTTTTTTTAATGTTGAGTTTTAAGCCAGCTTTTTTCACTTTCCTCTTTCACTTTTATCAACAGGCTCTTTAGCTCCTCTTCACTTTCTGCCATAAGGGTGGTGACATCTGCATATCTTAGGTTATTGATATTTCTCCCGGCAATCTTGACTCCAGCTTGTGCTTCATCCTGCCTGCATTTCACATGATGTTCTCTGCATAGAAGTTAAATAAGCAGGATGACAATATACAGCCTTGACATATTGCTTTCCCTATTTGGAACCAGTCTGTTGTTCCTTGTTCAGTTCTAACTGTTCTTTCTTGACCTGCATACAGATTTCTCAGGAGGCAGGTCAGGTGGTCTGGTGTTCCCATCTCTTTCAGAATTTTCCACAGTTTGTTGTGATCTGCTCCATCAAAGGCTTTTACATAATAAGTAAAGCAGAAGTAGATGTTTTTCTGGAATTCGCGTTCCTTTTCTATGACCCAATGGATGTTGGCAATTTGATGTCTGGTTCCTCTGTCTTTTCTAAATCCAGCTGGAACATCTGGAAGTTCATGGTTCACATACTGTTGAAGCCTGGCTTGGAGAATTTTGAACATTAATTTGCTAGCGTGTGAAATGAGTGCAATTGTGCAGTAGTTTGAGCATTCTTTGGCACTGCCTTTCTTTGAGACTGGAATGAAAACTGACCTCTTCCAGTTCTGTGGCCAATGCTGAGTTTTCCAAATTTGCTGGCATTTTGAGTGCAGCACTTTCACAGCATCATCTCTTAGGATTTGAAATAGCTCAGCTGGAATTCCATCACCTCCACTAGCTTTGTTTGTAGTGATGCTTCCTAAGGCCCACCTAACTTTGCATTACAGGATATTTGGCTCTAGGTTGGTGATCACACCATCATGATTATCTGGGTCATGAAGATCTTTTTCATATAGTTCGTCTGTATATTCTTGCTACCTTTTCTTAATATCTTCTGCTTCTGTTAGGTCCATACCATTTCTGTCCGTTATTGAGCCCATCTACCTTGGTATCTCTAATTTTTTTGAAAAGATCTCTAGTCTTTCCCATTCTATTGTTTTCCTCTATATTTTGCCTTGATCACTGAGGAAGGCTTTCTTATCTGGCCTTGCTATTCTTCGGAACTCTGCATTCAAATGGGTATATCTTTCCTTTTCTCCTTTGCTTTTCATTTCTCTTTTCTCAGCTATTTGTAAGGTTTCCTCAGACAACCATTTAGCCTTTTTGCATCTTTTTCTTGGAGATGATCTTGATCACTTCCTCCTGTACGATGTCCCGAATCTCCAACCATAGTTCTTCAGGCACTCTGTCTATCAGATCTAATCCCTTGAATCTATTTGTCACTTCCACTGTATAATCATAAGGGATTTGATTTAGGTCATACCTAAATGGTCTAGTGGTTTTCCCTACTTTCTTTAATTTAAGTCTGAATTTGGCAATAAGGAGTTCAATGTCTGAGCCACAGTCAGCTCTCAGTCTTGTTTTTGCTGACTGTATAGAGCTTCTGACAAAATGTGATCCACTGGAGAAGAGAATGACAAACCACTTCAGTGTTCTTTCCTTGAGAAGCCCATGAACAGTATGAAAGAGCAAAAAGATGGGATACTCAAGATGAACTCCCCAAGTTGGTAGATGCTCAATATGCTACTGGAGATCAGTGGAGAAATAACTCCAGAAGAGTGAAGAGTTGGAGCCAAACCAAAAACAACACCCAGTTATGGATGTGACTGGTGACGGAAGTAAAGTCTGTTGCTATAAAGAGCAATATTGCATAGGAACCTGGAATGTTAGGTCCATGAATCAAGGCAGATGAGAAATGGTCAAACAGGAGATGACAAGAGTGAACATTGACATTTTAGGAGTCAGTGAACCAAAATGGACTGGAATGAGTGAATTTAACTCAGATGACCATTATATCTACTACTTTGGGCAAGAATGCCTTAGAGGAAATGGAATAGCCATCATAGTCAACAAGAGTCCTAAATGCGGTACTTAGATACAATCTCAAAAACGACAGAATGATCTCGGTTTGTTTCCAAGGCAAACCATTCAATATCATAGTAATCCAAGTCTATGCTCTGACCAGTAACACTGAAGAAGCTGAAGCTGAATGGTTCTATGAATACCTACAAGACCTTCTAGAACTAAAACCAAAAAAGATGTCCTTTTCATTATATGGGACTGGAATGCAAAAGTAGGAAGTCAAGAAATACCTGGAGGAACAGGCAAATTTGGCCTTGGAGTACAAAGTGAAGCAGTCATAGGCTAACAGAGTTTTGCTAAGAGAACACACTGGTCATAGCAAACACCTTCTTCCAACAACACAAGAGAAGACTCTACAAATGGACCCCACCAGATGGTCAATACTGAAATCAGATTGATTATATTCTTTGCAGCCAAAGATAGAGAAGCTTTATACAGTCAGTAATGTAAAGAATATATGCAAACATTTGGAGAGGCATGATTAAAAAAATTATGTTTTTTACCACCAACAAAAATTAACTATTATTGATATCTGACATATTTTCTCAATATAATAAGCTTTTAAACTATCATTTAAAATTCTTTCAAAACATAATTTTTGTTGGTTGTCAATTATTCTGATTGGAAGTGGTATAATAATTTACTGACAATTTCTATAGGCTTAGATAATCAAGGTTTTTCAAGTTTTTTTTATTATAGGTATTACTGCCAACACTGAATATAGATGTATGTTCTGGCTATTATTAGGTGTTATCAGTCATTTTTTATTTCAGTTTCTGATTTAGATCATAAATATAATATAATTTATTAAAATATATAACATATGTTAAATATAATATATTATAAATTATTTAATATAATAATATAACAATATCAGTAAATTATATGATCAGATGGGTATAATATTTCACTGTGACTCTAATTTGCATTTTCTTCATAGTGACATTCAGCAAGTTTTTCATATACCTATTTGCCATTCATATATATTCTGGTATATGTTATTAAAATTTTTCATACACTGTTCTTTTTCATTTTTCTTAATTAATTTTTATTGAAGGATAATTGCTTTATAGAATTTTATTGTTTTCTGTGAAATCTCAACATGAATCAGGTATACATATTCATTTCAACATGAAATAGGTATTCATATTTCCTCCCTCCCCAAAACCATCCCTCTAGGTTGATGCATAGCCCTAAGTGATTTCTGTATATTGATTTTATATTCCGCAACTTTGCCAAATTCACTGATTAGCTCTAGTCATTTTCTGATACTATCTTTAGGGTTTTCTGCCAAATTCAGACTGAAATTGAAGAAAGTAGGGAAAACTACTAGACCATTCAGGTATGACCTAAATCAAATCCCTTATGATTATACAGTGGAAGTGAGAAATAGATTTAAGGGACTAGATCTGATAGATAGAGCGCCTGATGAACTATGGAATGAGGTTCATGACATTGTACAGGAGACAGGGATCAAGACCATCCCCATGGAAAAGAAATGTAAAAAAGCAAAATGGCTGTCTGCGGAGGCCTTACAAATAGCTGTGAAAAGAAGAGAAGCAAAAAGCAAAGGAGAAAAGGAAAGATATAAACATCTGAATGCAGAGTTCCAAAGAATAGCAAGAAGAGATAAGAAAGCCTTCTTCAGCAATCAATGCAAAGAAATAGAGGAAAACAACAGAATGGGAAAGACTACGGATCTCTTCAAGAAAATCAGAGATACCAAAGGAACATTTCATGCAAAGATGGGCTCGATAAAGGACAGAAATGGTATGGACCTAACAGAAGCAGAAGATATTAAGAAGAGGTGGCAAGAATACACAGAAGAACTGTACAAGAAAGAGCTTCACGACCCAGATAATCATGATGGTGTGATCACTGACCTAGAGCCAGACATCCTGGAATGTGAAGTCAAGTGGGCCTTAGAAAGCATCACTACGAACAAAGCCAGTGGAGGCGATGGAATTCCAGTGGAGCTATTCCAAATCCTGAAAGATGATGCTGTGGAAGTGCTGCACTCAATATGCCAGCAAATTTGGAAAACTCAGCAGTGGCCACAAGATTGGAAAAGGTCAGTTTTCATCCCAATCCCAAAGAAAGGCAATGTCAAAGAATGCTCAAACTACCGCACAATTGCACTTATCTCACACGCTAGTAAAGTAATGCTCAAAATTCTCCAAGCCAGGCTTCAGCAGTATGTGCACCGTGAACTTCCTGATGTTCAAGCTGGTTTTAGAAAAGGCAGAGGAACCAGAGATCAAATTGCCAATATCCGCTGGATCATGGAAAAAGCAAGAGAGTTCCAGAAAAACATCTATTTCTGCTTTATTGACTATGCCAAAGCCTTTGACTGTGTAGATCACAATAAACTGTGGAAAATTCTGAAAGAGATGGGAATACCAGACCACCTGATCTGCCTCTTGAGAAATCTGTATGCAGGTCAGGAAGCAACAGTTAGAACTGGTCATGGAACAACAGACTGGTTCCAAATAGGAAAAGGAGTACGTCAAATAGGAAAAGGAGTACGTCAAGGCTGTATATTGTCACCCTGTTTATTTAACTTATATGCAGAGTACATCATGAGAAATGCTGGACTGGAAGAAACACAAGTTGGAATCAAGATTGCTGGGAGAAATATCAATAACCTCAGATATGCGGATGACACCACCCTTATGGCAGAAAGTGAAGAGGAACTCAAAAGCCTCTTGATGAAAGTGAAAGTGGAGAGTGAAAAGGTTGGCTTAAAGCTCAACATTCAGAAAACGAAGATCATGGCATCTGGTCCCATCACTACATGGGAAGTAGATGGAGAAACGGTGGAAATCGTGTCAGACTTTATTTTTCTGGGCTCCAAAATCACTGCAGATGGTGACTGCAGCCATGAAATTAAAAGACGCTTACTCCTTGGAAGGAAAGTTATGACCAACCTAGATAGCATATTCAAAAGCAGAGACATCACTTTGCCAACAAAGGTTCGCCTAATCAAGGCTATAGTCTTTCCTGTGGTCATGTATGGATGTGAGAGCTGGACTGTGAAGAAGGCTGAGCACCAAAGAATTGATGCTTTTGAACTGTGGTGTTGGAGAAGACTCCTGAGAGTCCCTTGGTCTGCAAGGAGATCCAACCGGTCCATTCTGAAGGAAATCAATCCTGGAATTTCTTTGGAAGGAATGATGCTAAAGCTGAAACTCCAGTGTTTTGGCCACCTCATGTGAAGAATTGACTCATTGGATAAGACTCTGATGCTGGGAGGGATTGGGGCAGGAGGAGAAGGGGACGACAGAGGATGAGATGGCTGGATGGCATCACTGACTCAATGGATGTGAGTCTGAGTGACCTCCGGGAGTTAGTGATGGACAGGGAGGCCTGGCGTGCTGCAATTCATGGTGTCGCAAAGAGTCGGACACGACTGAGCAACTGATCTGATCTGCTCTGATGTATAGTATCATGTCATCTGCAAACAGTGGGAGCTTTACTTCTTCTTTTCCAATCTGGATTCCTTTTATTTCTTTTTCTTCTCTGATTGCTATATCTAGGACTTCTAGAACTATACTGAATAATAGTGGTGAAAGTGGACAACCCTGTCTTGTTCCTGATCTTATAGGGAATGCTTTCAGTTTTTCACCATTGAAAATGTTTGCTGTAGACTTATTATATATGGCCTTTACTATGTAAGGTAGGTTCCTTCTATGCCCATTTTTTGAATAGTTTTAATCATAAATGAGTGCTGAATTTTGTCAAAGGCTTTTTCTGCATCTATTGAGATTATCATATGGTTTTTATCTTTCAATTTGTTAATATGGTGTATCACATTGATTGATTTACGTATATTGAAGAATCTTTGCATCCCTGGAATAAACCCAACTTGATCATGGTGTATGAGCTTTTTGATGTGTTACTGAAATTCTGTTCACTAAAATTTTGCTGAGCATTTTTGCATCTATGTTGATCAGTGATATCCACCCGTAGTTTTCATTTTTGTGTGTTGTCTTTGTCTGGTTTTGGTATCAGGGTGATGGTGGCCTTGTAGAATGAGTTTGGAAGTGTTCCTCTCCAATTTTTTGAAAGAGTTTTAGAAGAATAGGCATTAGATCTTCTCTAAATGTTTGATAGAATTCTGATGTGAAGCTATTTGGTCCTGGGATGGTGATTTTTGGGAGATTTTTGATCACAGATTACATTTCAGTGCTTGCAATTGTATAATTTCTATTTCTTCCTGGTTCAGTCTTGGAAGATTGAACTTTTCTAAGAATCTGTACATTTCTTCCAGGTTATCCATTTTATTGCCATATAGTTGTTTATCATAGTCTCTTATAATCCTTGTATTTCTGCATTTTCTGTTGTAACCTCTCCTTATTAATTTCTAATTTTGTTGATTTGATTCTTCTTTTATCTTGATGAGTCTGACTAAAAGTTTGTCAATTTTGTTTATGTTCTCAAAGAACCAGCTTTTAGTTTTATTAATCTTTACTGTTGTTTCTTTCGGAGAAGGTACTGGCACCCTACTCCAGTACTCTTGCCTGGAGAATCCCATGGACGGAGGAGCCTGGTGGGCTGCAGTCCATGGGGTCGCTAAGAGTTGGACACGACTGAGCAACTTCACTTTCACTTTTCACTTTCATGCATTGGAGAAGGAAATGGCAACCCACTCCAGTGTTCTTGCCTGGAGAATCCCAGGGACGGGTAAGCCTGGTGGGCTGCCGTCTATGGGGTCACACAGAGTTGGACACGACTGAAGTGACTTAGCATAGCATTGTTTCTTTCATTTCTTTTTATATATTTCTGCTCTGATGTTTATGATTTCTTAGCTTCGATTAATGTTGGGGTTTTTATGGTCTTTTTTTCCCCAGTTATTTTTAGTGTAAAGTTAGTTTGTGTATTTGATGTTTGTCTTGTTTCTTGAGTTAGGATTGTATAAACTTCCCTCTTAGAACTGTTTTTGCTGCATCTCACAGGTTCTGAGTGATCGTGTTTTCATTGTCATTTGTTTCTAGAAATGTTTTGATTTCCCTTTTGATTTCTTCAGTAACCTGTTGGTTATTTAGAAATGGATTGTTTAATCTCCATGTGTCTATGTTTCTTACAGTTTTTTTTTTCTCTTGTAATTGATATCTAGTCTCATAGAGAAGAGTTGTGGTCAAAAAAGATGCTTAATACAGTTTCAATTTTATTAAATATACTGAGGTTGGATTTGTGACCCAAGATGTCTATCCTGGAGAATGTTCCACGTGCACTTGAGAAGAAGGTGTATTCTTTTTCATTTGGATGGAATGTCCTGAAGATATCAATGAGATCCATCTCATCTAATGTATCATTTAAGACTTGTGTTTCCTTATTAACCTTCTGTTTTGATGCTCTGTCCATTGGTATAAGTGGGGTGTTAAAGTTTCCTACTATTATTGTGTTACTGTCAATTTCTCCTTTTATGTCTGTTAGTGTTTGTCTTATGTATTATGGTGCTCCTATGTTGGGTGCATAGCTATTTATCATTGTTATATCTTCCTCTTGGATTGATCCCTTGATCATTATATAGTATCCTTCTTTATCTCTTATAATTTTCTTTATTTTAAGGTCTATTTTGTCTGATATGATGATTGCTGCTCCAGCTTTCTTTTGCTTCCCATTTGCATGGAATATATTTTTCCATCCTCTCAGTTTCAGTCTATGTGTCTTTCGTTCTGAAGTGGGTTTCTTGTAGATAGCATATATATGAGTCTTGCTTTTGCATCCATTCAGTCAGTCTGTATTTTTTGGTTGGAGCATTTAATCTATTTACATTTAAAGTAATTATTGATATATTTAAAGTAATTATTGATATATATGATTTTATTGGCATTTCCTTAATCAGGGTTGATTGTATACATCTTTTTTCTTCTTTTGTATTTCTTGACTATATAATCCCTTTAACATTTGTTGTAATGCTGGTTTGGTGGTATTGAATTCTCAACTTTTGCTTGTCTGAAAAGCTTTTTATTTCTCCATCAATTTTGAATGAGATCTTTGCCCTGTACAGTAATCTTGCTTGTAGATTTTTCCCTTTCAGTACTTTAAATATATCCTGCTATTCCCTCCTGGCCTGAAGAGTTTCTGCTGAAAGATCAGCTGTTAATTGTATGGGGTTCCCATGTATGTTACTTATTATTTTTCCCTTGCTGCTTTTAATATTCTTTTGTGTCTTTAGTCTTTGTTAGTTTGATTAGTATTTGTCTTGGTGTGTTTCTCCCTGGGTTTATCCTGTATGGGATTCTCTGTGCCTCTTGGACTTGATTGACTATTCCTTTTTCCATGTTAGGAAAATTTTCAACTATAATCTCTTAAAAATGTTTTTCATTCCCTTTCTTTCCCTCTTCTTCTTCTGGGACCCCTATAGTTCAAATGTTGCTGTGTTTGATATTGTCTCAGAGGTCTCTGAGACTATCCTCAGCTCTTTTCATTCTTTTTACTTTATTTTGCTCTTCAGAAGTTTTTTCCACCATTTTATCTTCCAGCTCACTGATTCATTCTTCTGCTTAAGATATTTTGATTCCTTCTAGAGTATTTTTTATTTCAGTAATTGTGTTGTTTGTCTCTGTATGTTTATTCTTTAATTCTTCTAGGTGTTTGTTAATTGATTCTTGCATTTTCTCCATTTTGTTTTCAAGGTTTTTGATCATCTTTACTATCTTTATTCTGATTTTTTTTTTCAGATCGTTTGCCTATTTCCTTCTCATTTATTTGAACTTCTGTGTTTCTAGCTTGTTTCTTCATTTGTGTAGTATGTCTCTGCCTTTTCATTATTATTATTTTTTAACTTGTGTTTGAGGTCTCCTTTTCCCAGGCTTCAAGGTTGAATTCTTTCTTCCTTTTGGTTTCTGCTCTCTTAAGGTTGTTCTAGTGGTGTGTAGGCTTCATGTAGGGTGAGATTTGTGCTGAGTTTTTGTTCATTTGTTTGTTTGTATTTCATTTGATTTGCAAGGCTGAGTGAGGTGGTAATCCTGTCTGTTGATGACTGGGTTTGTATTTTCATTTTGTTTGTTGTTTAAATGAGGCATCCTGCACAGGGTGCTACTGGTGGTTGGGTGATGCCAGGCCTTGTATTCAGTTGGTTTCCTTTGTGTGAGTTCTCGCTATTTGATACTCCCTAGGGTTAGTTCTCTGGTAGTCTAGGGTCTTGGAGTCAGTGCTTCCACTCCCAAGGCTTAGGGCTTGATCTCTGGTCAGGAACAAAGATTCCACAAGTAGTTTTTTATGGTATTTAAGTGAGATTAAAATAAATACCCCAAAATGAGAAACCAAAGATGAACCCCAGACAAATGGCGGTTACAAAATCAGGCAAATAATAATCAAAATAATGGAATATACACACACATATATATACACCCATAACATGAAGTCACTCAGTCGTGTCCGACTCTTTGCGACCCCATGGACTGTAGCCTCCTCTGTCCATGGGATTTTCCAGGCAATAGTACTGGAGTGGATTGCCATTTCCTTCTCCAAGGGATCTTCCCAACCCAGGGATCGAACCCGGGTCTCCCGTGCCGTAGACAGATGCTTTATCGTCTGAGCCACCAGGGAAGTCATACACCCATAAGCAAAGTCAAAATAGTCCAATAAAAATACAGTACAGTATATTGACCTGGCAAACAGAGGAAATAAAAAAATTATATTTACCATTTAAGAACAAAACTAACTTAAGCACAAACTGGAAAACAAAACTAAAGTAAGATGCCATGTGGGGAATAAAGCAATGAAAACAAACTAACAAATATGTTGAGTGGAAAGGAAAGAAAGAATAGATATGCAAAGTTAAACAGAGGTAGATGAGGAAGATTTCTATACATTAAAGAGTAACTGCAAGGGGAAAAGAACAGTAGAAAAGGCAAACAAATGAATAAGTGTAGGAAAAAAAAATGATAGGTTTAAAAAAAATTAAAATTATAAAAAAGAGAAAAGAAAAAAAAGGAAGAAGAAAAAAAAAAGGGTGAAAAAAAGGAAAAAGGGAAAACGCCACAGAACTGCAAAAGCCCAATGTAGAGGCAGAGTTTTATAGTAAAAATAAAAAGGGTGACTGAATATATGCATATACATATACATCCATAAGCAAAATCAAAACAGTTCAACAAAAGTAAAGTACAGTAGATTGACCCAGAGAACAAAGGAATCCAAAATTTATATTTATCAGTTAAGAACAAAACTAACTAAAGCACAAACTGGAAAACAAAACTAAAGCAAGGTGCCAATGGGGAATAAAAAAATGAAAATAAAACTAACAAATATATTGAGAGCAGAGCAATGAAAGGATAGGCAAAGTTAAATAAAGAAGATTTATATACATTAAAGATCAACTGCAAGGGGAAAAGAGCAGTAGGAAAAGCAAACAAAGGAATAAACGTAGAAAAAATAGTAATAGGTTTAAAAATTAAAGTTAAAAAAATAGAGAAAAAATAAAAGATCTCCACAGAACTGCAAAAGCCCAACTAGAAGCAGAGGTTTATAACAACAATAAAAAAAATGTGACTGAGGAAAAAAAAAAGCTCAAAAGCTTAATTAAGTTTCATAGTGCCAATAAAATTGACAACTACAACAGAGAGGGGTAAAAGAAGAAAAAAAGAAAATCCAAAGAATCTACTTAACAAGTCAAAACATAAGCATAATAAGTGTTTTTCTTGAGTCACTGCTGTTAGAGTCCTTTCTCTTTCTGGGAATCATAGTCCACTTCATCTCCCTAGGATGCCCTCCAACACTGTGCTGATCTCTGGACCTGTGCTGATGTGAGGTCAACTCAGATTCTAATCTGGTCCTACTCCTGTGTGTTCTTGCCTCCGATGTCCACAGCAATCAGAACTAGTGTGTTTTCTTTTGAGGGAGCTCGCAATGTCCTTTTATATATTCCATAGACACAGAGTCCGCCTAGTTGATTGTGTGGATTTAATCTGCAGCTTGTACAGCTGGTGGGAAAGTTTTGGGTCTTCTTCCTTAGCCGCACTGCCCCTGGGTTTCAATTGTCATTTTATTTCCACCTATGCCTGTGGGTACTCCACTGGGGTTTGCTCCAGGAGCAATCCCTGCCCTGGAGGACTTGGGTCTGCCCCAGTGAGGGCCAGGTGTGGAGGTGGTGCAGCTGCTTGAGTCGCAGGGGTTCTTGCAGCACCAGTTACTCAGGGGAGTTGGCAGCTAGGGCAGCAGGAAATATAGTGCTCTAGATGGGTATGACAACCAGTATTGCCCAGTATGCTCCAGTATTCTCTCCTGGAGAACCCCCACTGACAGAGAAGCTTGGCAGTCCACAGTCTACAGGGTCGCAAAGAGCTGGACACAACCAAAGGAACCATGCACACAGACGCAAGACTGCCTGTGGCAGCTCGACCCCAGTGAGAGTTGAGAGTAAAGGTGGCACAGCTGCTTGGCCTGCAGAGTCCCTGGTGGTGCCAAGTGTGCAGGGACACAGACTGGCTCTGCTGCAGGAGTCATGGCCCTATCAGAGTCTTTTTTCAAGACTTTGGGAGTTGGCAATCAGAAGGCCGCTTTGGCCAGTCTTTATCCGTAGCTCTGCCCATTCAGACGCATAGAGGGGCCCCCTTTGGCTGGGGTCCTACTCTGTAGATCCGCACATCAGGCATTTGATGGGCCAATCTCTCTATTGTTCAGCTGCCAATACTGATGTGTTGGGAGAGGCTACGGTGATGGCTCCACCCACTACACTTGACTCAGCAGTATCACCTTGCTTCCAAGGTTGCCCGGCTTTCCTCCACAGGAATTTCTCACCAAAATCTCCTACCTCACATCCCCTGGATCTGTCTCTCCACAGTCAACAGCAGCCCACGCTCTGGGATTGTTCCACAATCCCTGAACTCCAGCTCCCAACTACTGCCACTTCCAGGGGACCTGCATTCCTGTCTGGGGGTTCATATGGCTGCAGCAAGGACTGTCTGATTCTTATTCCATTTAGGCTGCCAGAGATCAGCTGTTTCACTCTCAGTCTTAAATGCTTCTCCTCTGACTCAGACCATTGCCGTGCTGTGGGGATTGGACCCTTGCTTCAGTTCCCCAACCTGCTGAAGGCAGGTCCAGTTCTACTAACACTCCTGTTTTTCCCTCTAATTTCTTCATCCTACCAGGTTTTACATGGTTTTATATATTCTTTTCCACTTTGCAGGTATTTCGGTCTGTTCTTAGCTGGTGTTCCGCATGCCGTTCTGTGTTTGAAGGTATATTCCTGATGTATCCATGAAGAGAGGTGTACTCCATGTCCACCTACTCCTTCATCACCTTGTTCCTTCCTTGATATACTATTCTTCTAGTTTTATAATATATGTTTTCTGAAAAGTTTGATTCTGTTAATTTGCCATTTTGTGTTGTGGTTCTTTTTCTTTATAAAACATTTTGACATATTATAGGATTAATAAATATACCTCGGGGAAATAGAGAAAACTATGAAGAAAATACATACAATTTCCTAATAATCTGACCACTAGGAAATAACCACTGCCAACGCCTTATTTTCCAAGTCTTGGCTTTATGCAATTTTCCATAATTGAGTCAACATTGTATATTCAATTTAGTGTCCAACTTTTTACTTCAATACCGTATCATGATCATTTTAAACATTATTAAGTATTCTTTCCACATTACTCTGTCTTCTTCCTACAACCCTCACAGGAAATTAAACTTTACTTAGGGAAAATACATGCAGAATAATAAATAGTAGCGTACTAAATTTTGTAAGGTAGCTGTTGGAAAATATGACTAAGTTTCAGTTCAGTTCAGTCACTCAGCCGTGTCCAACTCTTTGCAACTCCATAGATCACAGCACACCAGGCCTCCCTATCCATCACCAACTCCCAGAGTTTACTCAAACTCATGTCCATTGAGTCGGTGATGCCATCCAATCATCTCATTCTCTGTCGTCCCCTTCTCTGCATGCCTTCAATCTTTCCCAGCATCAGGGTCTTTTCAAATGAGTCAGCTCTTCGCATCAGGTGGCCAAAGTATTGGAGTTTCAGCTTCAACATCAGTCCTTCCAATGAACAGCCAGGACTGATGTCCTTTAGGATGGACGGGTTGGATCTCCTTGCAGTCCTAGGGACTCTCAAAAGCCTTCTCCAACACCACAGTTCAAAAGCATCAATTCTTTGGTGCTCAGCTTTCTTTGGAGTCAAACTTTCACATCCATATATGACTATTGGAAAAACTACACCCTTGACTAGATGGACATTTGTTGGCAAAGTAATGTCACTGATTTTTAACATGGTGTCTAGGTTGGTCATAACTTTTCTTCAAAGGAGTAAGCGTCTTTTAATTTCATGGCTGCAGTCACCATCTGCAGTGATTTTGGAGCCCAAAAAAATAAAGTCTGACACTGTTTCCACTGTTTCCCCATCTATTTCTCATGAAGTGATGGGACCAGAGCCGTGATCTTCGTTTTCTGAATGTTGAGCTTTAAGCCAACTTTTTCTCTCTCCACTTTCACTTTCATCAAGAGGCTCTTTAGCCCCTCTTGACTTTCTGCCATAAGAGTAGTGTTATCTGCATATATGAGGTTATTGATATTTCTCTCAGCAATCTTGATTCCAGCTTGTGCTTCCTCCAGCCCAGCATTTCTCATAATGTACTCTGTATATAAGTTAAATAAGCAGGGTGACAATATACAGCCTTGATATACTTCTTTTCCTATTTGGAACTAGTCCGTTGTTCCATGTCCAGTTCTAACTGTTGCTTCCTGACCTGAATATAGGTTTCTCAAGAGGCAGGTCAGGTGGTCTGGTATTCCCATCTATTTCAGAATTTCCCACAGTTTATTGTGATCCACACAGTCAAAGGCTTTGGCATAGTCAAGAAAGCAGAAATAGATGTTTTTCTGGAACTCTCTTGCTTTTTCCATGATCCAGCAGATGTTGGCAATTTGATCTCTGGTTCCTCTGCCTTTTCTAAAACCAGCTTGAACATCAGGAAGTTCACGGTTCACATATTGCTGAAGCCTGGCTTGGAGAATTTTGAGCATTACTTTACTAGCGTGTGAGATAAGTGCAATTGTGTGGTAGTTTGAGCATTCTTTGACATTGCCTTTCTTTGGGATTGGAATGAAAACTGACCTTTTCCAGTCCTGTGGCCACTGCTGAGTTTTCCAAATTTGCTGGCATATTGAGTGCAGCACTTTCACAGTATCATCTTTCAGGATTTGGAAAAGCTCCACTGGAATTCCATCACCTCCACTACCCTTGTTCGTAGAGATGCTTCATAAGGTCCACTTGACTTCACATTCCAGGATGTCTGGCTCTAGGTGAGTGATCACACCATTGTGATTATCTGGGTCGTGAAGATCTTCTTTGTACAGTTCTGTGTATTCTTGCCACCTCTTCTTAATATCTTCTGCTTCTGTTAGGTCCATACCATTTCTGTCCGTTATTGAGCCTTTCTTTGTATGAAGTGTTCCCTTGGTATCTCGAATTTTCTTGAAGAGATCTCTAGTCCTTCCCATTCTGTTGTGTTCCTCTATTTCTTTGCACTGATCACTGAGGAAGGCTTTCTTATCTCTCCTTGCTATTCTTTGGAACTCTGCATTCAAATGGGTGTATCTTTCCTTTTCTCCTTTGCTTTTCACTTCTCTTAACAGCTATTTGTAAGGCCTCCTCAGACAGCCATTTTGGTTTTTTTTTTGCATTTCTTTTCCATGGGGATGGTCTTGATCCCTGTCTCCTGTCAATGTCATGAACCTCCATCCATAGTTCGTCAAGCACTCTATCAGATCTACTCCCTTAAATCTATTTCTCACTTCCACTGTATAATCATAAGGGATTTGATTTAGGTCATACCTGAATGGTCTAGTGGTTTTCCCTACTTTCTTCAATTTCAGTTGAATTTGGCAATAAGGAGTTCATGGTCTGAGCCACAGTCAGCTCCTCATCTTGTTTTTGCTGACTGTACAGAGCTTCTCCATCTTTGGCTGCAAAGAATATAATCAATCTGATTTCGGTGTTGGCCATCTGACTAAGTTTACACAGGTGTGACTGAAGGTCACTGACAGCTAGGTCCTCAGGAAAGAGCTGTGGAGATGAAAGGTAACCTTGAGGAGGTGGCAGGCCTGTGAGACAGTGAGCAGGGCTGTGTCGAGGTCATCAAGGACCAGGCAAGGATTCAGTGAAGAGAGTAGCGAGTTTGGTTTGCATTCAAATAAATGAAAGGGGCCAAATTTCAGGTGTCCTTTCCAAGATGGGTAATGAGCTGCTGTTCTCTGTAGAACTAAAATGTGTTTGGAATTTCATAAAAGTTAGTGGTTTGAGGGAGAAAGGCTGACTAAACTGCAAAATCCTATTTTATGATAACATACAAAAAATAAACACTTATACACAACTGCCATTCCCACAAAAGAAAGAGAAAGCTGTGTTGTGACTAGAAATCACATAACGGCACCTATATTTCCCAATGCAATGCTACGACCAATATATGGGACAGGTATTACTGTTATTACCACTATTATTATCAAAACTTCTTTTAAAATTAATAAACTAAGTCTAGATAATGGAGCCCTTTGCCTGTGATCACTACTTGCTCCACAAGTCACAGGCAAGGAATTTAAGTCCAGACCCTCCACTCTCATGCTTGTTCTGTATCTAAACCATGTGTCTCAGTCCTGGCTACACATTAAACTCAAAAGTAGAAGTCAGTCCAAAAGAGCAAAACAAATATCATATATTAATACACAAATGTGGAATCTAGAAAAATGGTATAGATGATCTCATTTGCAAAGCAGAGATAGATACAAAGACATAGAGAACAAAGGTACAGATATCAAGCAGGGAGGGTGGGCTGAATTGAGATATTGGGATTGACATATATACACTATTGATACCATATGTAAAATAGATAACTAATGAGAACCTACTATATAGCAAAGGGAACTCTACTCAGTGCTCTGTGATGACCCAAATGGGAAAGGAATCCAAAAAATAGGAGACGGATGTAAACATCTAGCTCATTCACTTTGCTGTACAACAGAAACTAACACCAGCATTGTAAAGCAACCATACTCCAATAACATTTTTTTAAAAACTCAAATGTGGAGCTTTTAAAGCACTGAACACCCACTTCCACACCACTTTCCTCTGAATTTCTAATTAATCTGAAAGTGAAAGTGAAGTCGCTCAGTTGTGTCCCACTCTTAGCGACCCCATGGACTGCAGCTTACCAGGCTCCTCCGTCCATGGGATCTTCCAGGCAAGAATACTGGAGTGGGGTGCCATTGCCTTCTCCCAATTAATCTGAAATGAGACTTAATTGCTTGCAGTTTTGAATGCTCCCCCAGTAATTCTTTATGCAAATCCACATGTGAGAACGGCTGCTGTAAACACCACTGCTTCACCAGCATGAAAGGCTCCTGCTCCTCAGATGATTCAAAAAGCATCGTGGCACTTTCTCCAAAGACTTACCTAGTTTTAAATTCTTAAATTAATTTCTTGAACACATATTAAATTTCTCAAATTTACTTTCAAGAAACATGTACATGTGATATGTTTTCCAATCTTTCACATATGAGAACGCCTTCTTTCTTTACATAATAATTTGGGAAAATGTGGACACTGGGGGACCAATTATGGCTCAAATTTTATAGACATTTCTCCATACTCTCTGACATTTATATTTGCAGAAGGCAAGTGTTAAGCAAACTTTTTTTCCCTTTTTAATCTAGACTTTTTTGTTATTCTTGAAACTTGCAGGGTTCTCTGTCCATTCCTGCTGTTCTTCATCTCATCTTTGACTTATGAGCTCTGAGAGCATCTCATATTTAAACTCTGAAACTATGTTTTACATTGTTAAGTCTTTCATCGACTCCATAACAGTTTCAATACTTCTACTATACTTAATTATAAATTCTTAAAATTTCTAAGTTTTCCAAGTGGTGCAGCAGTCAAGAATCCATCTGCCAATGTAGCAGATGCAGGTTTAATCCCTAGGTCAGTAAGATCCTCTGAAGTAGGAAATGGCAACCCACTTCAGTATTCTTGCCTGGAAAATCGCATGGACAAAGGATCCTGGCAGGCTACGTCCACAGGGTCACAAAGAGTTGAATGCAACTGAGCACAGCTCTGCAGCAGCAGCAGCAAAGTCTCTTAATCTCACATACCTTGCTTGTCAATTCATCTGCATGACTTCTGCCTCTTGTTTCATGGAGAGCAAATGGAGTATGTCTGGCAGTATAAAAAATACTGAAGATCTTTGGCTAGTAATTACTTTCTCTATATACTTTTCCTTGTTTTGTCTATTCTTCTTTATTCTTAATGAAACGAGCTCTGTCTAGACTCTGTCAGTTGATGAGAATGTGGACTTCCTTTCATGACATTCATCATCTATTAGAATCTAGCTATAAATCAGCTAGGAGATAGATCAGTGAATATACAGTCTAGCCCAGTTCTTAGGTTCTAAGTGACAATCTTCATTGTTAGTGACTGTTATTAGGTTGATTTGAAGTGTTATCCTTCCCAGGCTAAGCTGCTCTGAACAGATTCAATAAATGTAAATTTGTACATTCAGTCAGCATTGTTACAAGGACTTCCTATGCCTTTCCTCAACTTTCCATACTTTCATTTGTCACGTCTGTCTCTGTGATGTATTGTGGTGACACTACCCTCTTTTCTCCCTTCCTCCAGATGCCAGATTAAGCACAGGGTGCCCAGCTAGGTTTGAATGTGAAACAGAACTGCAAATAATTTTTTAGTGTAAGTGTGTCACAAATACTTGTGGGATATACTCACACTAAAAGATTATGTTGTTGTTCCCACTTATTGTATGGGACACAGTTACATTAAAACACTACGTGTAGTTTATGTGAAATTCAAATCTAACTGGGCATCCTGTATTTGTACTTATTAAACCTGGGAACTCTTCAAGTTCTTCCACACTCCTTCCAAGTTGTTTTTCTGGCCAGCATCCGTCTCTAACTTGCATAGGAGAAGCTGCATGAGTGGTGGTGTACTTCATAAAGCAGGACACTTGTGCAGGAGCATGAGACAGGTGCTCCATTTTCTTGCTGGTAGAGTTCTGAGGTTTTGTAGCCAAAAAGACAAATGGTTTGGGGATTTCTCTACTTTACTTCCAGCTGGGCCACTTGCTCTGTTGCAAGGATTTGGCATTGGTGGGTCTCAAATGCATTTTTCAATCCAGTTCTGTTCATCTTGTGGGTAGATGTAAGAACTCTCAGATTCTGAAAATTCAAATTTGGGGTGGCTTTTCTTAGTGTTCATATTTTTCTGTGAGAAATTAGGAAAGGCTCTTAGCCAGAAATTATTGGAAATCAGACTCCTGGCCCTCTTCCATGTATGTGTGTGTGTGTGTGTCTGCATGCTTGGACTATAACTTCTGAAGCATTTTCAGAGGCCCAAAATGAAGGAGGCAATTATTGTGGGCCTAATGAACCATGCCAGAGTGGAATCAACTGTGGTATCTAAATCTCCCTCTGCAGTGGCAAGGCAGCCTTTTCTGGAAAATGCAAGCATGTTGCTGGATGCAAGATTCTGTTGCCTACGCCAGGTTGTGCTGGCATAAAGTGTCCACACTTTTGTGCCTGTTGAGTACCCACATACGCATGCTGAAGTCATTCTGGGCTGTTTGGCCCCGTGTTGTTTTGTTAAAGTGTTGTTTGTCAAAAAACACTCACCCCTTGCGTGTTTTACACCCACCTGCAATACAGAGGCATTTTTAAAAAGAATTTCTTCTTCCTGCTTCTCTGGGGAAATGATTCATCATGCCATCCCTCACATCACTTAAAACACACTTAGCAGAAGGGCCATCTGCCACTGGCTGCTTGGCAATCCTCAGAGCACAGGAAAACAGGCTAAGTAAGAGAAAACATCTTCAGAATTGGTCTTGACACTCTTAGTTCAACCAGTTCCCAGCGACCAGCTCTTCTTAAATAAGTCATGCATTTAGCTCAGTTCAAAGCCTGACAAAGGTTATAGATCTCACTTTTGTGTAAGTGCGCGATGCCTCATGCTGTGCTTCATCTTCCCAAACACAGGCCAACGCACATGCTTTGCCTGTTTGATGTCTTCCAGCTGATTTCCCATTCGTCTTGATTTATCTCAAGATTTTTTCCGTATTGGCTTGTCAAGGAGGTCTCATCATTTATTTCATTATCGTTATCTTTTTATGACTGTGCTTATTGGTCAGGCAAACACAAATTTGGGGTTAATTATATTTATTTGGCCTTTGTAGAATAAGATGATAGCTTTTCGGGGTAAGAAATAATATCTTCCCTAAGATTCAGGGACAGACAAGAAACTCAGGTGGAAAGAGTCCTTTCTTTCGCTGCTGTTTGTCAGAGGTGTTGAGATCAACTGGGCTGATACCACATGACCTACAACCCTGAAAGCTCTTATTTCAAACCTGCTGCAAGTGGATGGACGGTTCCAAGAAAGCAAACCCCTGGAGGAGAACCGCTGAACAAAAGGTGCTCATTTGAGATCCATAAATAGAATAGACACTTCTGACTTAAGAGGTGCGTGTTCTCTGGTCCCGGGGCCAACTGAGTTTTGGGTGTTGTTCTGCTCCTATATCAAAGGGGCTCAGTGGAAATACCCTCTGCTGAGCAAGAGGTGAAGCTGGGAAAATCCAAGTGTTAGGTAGGAAGTTAGGCATGAGCAACAAGGGGTGGTCTAGTGGAAAGGGATGTAAGCTGATCTCTAAAGCCCATCCCAGACACACCCAGGAGAGACATGGGTGAGCTCACAGATAGGCTACAAAAATAACCACAGAGATTTTTCCAACTCCTGCAGGTGTGTCCTAGGCACACAGTGGATACAAACTAACCACAGAGGCTTCCTCAAGTAACCTTAGGCAGCTAGGAGCCCATTGCTGCTGCTACTGCTGCTAAGTCACATCAGTCGTGTCCGACTATGTGTGATCCCACAGATGGCAGGCACCAGGCTCCCCCGTCCCTGGGATTTTCCAGGCAAGAACACTGGAGTGGGTTGCCATTTCCTTCTCCAATGCATGAAAGTGGAAAGTGAAAGTGAAGTCGCTCAGTCGTGTCCGACTCTTAGCGACCCCATGGACTGCAGCCTACCAGGCTCCTCCATCCATGGGATTTTCCAGGCAAAGACTGGAATGGGGCGATACTCTCCACATATATACATCTGATAACAACAGACTAAATTATGGAGAGACATATACAACAGAGCCTGCTGTTACATAAGTTGCAACTGTCAATCAGCCTGGAGCATATGCCCACTTACATTCCCTTCCATTGACTGGTGGGGGATACAAGCCCTATTTTGCACTGGGCACAACCATAAGGAAGGGATGGGAAGAATAAACGGAGGGAAGGCAAAAGGGATGAGGAGGGCAACTACTCTGGGGTCAGCCTGTTCCCTGTCTTGCGAGTATCTATCAAATAAAAGATCTGTCTGCTTGAGCTGAACTGAGCTTTAACTTGTCTATTGTTTTAAACCCTTTAGTCCATTGTTCCAAATTTTTGTCGAAAGGAGACAAGAACTGAGGAAGAAAAATAAACCAACCTGATACTGCTATGTATGCAACTTGCCCCTGTTGAGTCTTTTCTTGATCAGTAAAATGAAATCAATAAATATTTCTTTGTTGAGGCAAAGACTAAGCTGCTGAAAGAAATCTACCTCAAAATATAATTTTTTTTTTTTTTTTTTTTATAAAGGCAGTGACTTAGAGGTTTGTGTCTCTCCTTCTTGGGGATCCATTTTAAAGTGGGCATTTCCGCTCCTCTAATGCATTTCAGATCAGATCAGTCGCTCAGTCGTGTCCGACTCTTTGCGACCCCATGAACCGCAGCACACCAGGCCTCCCTGTCCATCACCAGCTCCCGGAGGTCACTCAGACTCGCATCCATCGAGTCAGTGATGCCATCCAGCCATCTCATCCTCTGTCGTCCCCTTCTCCTCCTGCCCTCAGTCCCTCCCAGCATCAGAGTCTTCTCCAATGAGTCAACTCTTCGCATGAGGTGGCCAAAATACTGGAGTTTCAGCTTCAGCATCATTCCTTCTAAAGAAATTCCAGGATTGATCTTCTTCAGAATGGACTAGTTGGATCTTCTTGCAGTCCAAGGGACTCTCAAGAGTCTTCTCCAACACCACAGTTCAAAAGCATCAATTCTTCGGTGTTCAGCCTTCCTCACAGTCCAGCTCTCACATCCATTTAGGAGCTAACAATTCCAGCCTCACTCCTTTGAACTGTATCCTGAAAAACTGGGATAGATTTGATCCCTAGGGCTTAAAGAAGACACAACTGGTCTTTCTATGTGATACTGCACAGCCACAGTATCCATTGGAGGACGGCGAATGGTGGCCAGTTGGAGGATCTCTTAAGTATAATACTGTTCTACAATTAGACAGGTTCTGTAGGGTACAAGGGAAATGGATAGAAGTGGCATATGTGTTGCCCTTTTTCACTCTGTGAAATATGCCAGACTTATGTCCTAAGGCTATAGATTTGGGCGTGAAACCTTCAGCTCCCTCCTGTCCTCTTACTTTGCCCCCATACCTGGGGCTCCAAGCTGAGAAAACTGAAAGCCAGAGAACCCCTCTCAAAAGGATTGCTTTGGTCTCAGTGGAAATCCAAACTGAGATTCAAACTGCCCACATGGAGGTCCAAACAACTCCTGTCTCAGGACGACCTCAGACTACTCTGGTTTCAGTAGAAACTCAGACCATCGAAGTAAGAGAGGAGATGGAGGACAGGAGACAAAGAGAAGAGGAAAAACATGTTTCTCCAATCTATCCCTGGGATCATATGCACAGAGAAGCCAGATAGACTGAGGAACAGCCACACAAGCTGTTGCCTCTTAATGAAACACCCACTGGGAGAAATAATCAGTCTGTGAGAGTTAATAAGCCTTTCTCTTATCAAGAAATACAAAGAATCAAGGAGGATCTGGGAGACTATTTAGAGGACCCAGAAAACTATATTAGAGCTTTTAAAGGTGTTACTCTGCTTTATGGCCTCACTTGGAAGGATGTGATGTATATCTTGGGACAAACGTTGACTCCTGAGTCAAAGACTTGAGTTTTGGGAAAAGCGGTTGCTTATGGAGATAAATCGGAGAAGGCAATGGCACCCCACTCCAGTACTTTTGCCTAGAAAATCCCATGGACAGAGGAGCCTGCTAGACTGCAGTCCATGGGGTCGCTAGAGTCGGACACGACTGAGCGACTTCACTTTTACTTTTCATTTTCATGCACTGGAGAAGGAAATGACAACCCACTCCAGTGTTCTTGCCTGGAGACTCCCAGGGACGGGGGAGCCTGGTGGGCTGCCGTCTATGGGGTCGCACAGAGTCGGACACGACTGAAGCGACTTAGCAGTAGCAGCAGCGATACATTTAGGCACATGAATTCCTTCCATCCTGGAGGCCCTCTTCCACCTTTATGAAGGCACAGCTGGCTCTCAGCAAATCCAGCCAGTCTGCATGAAAAGAAGCAAGAGACGAACAAGTCCAGGACAAGCAATTTTTTATATACAAGTCACACACACAAAGGCTGTGTGCTCTTGGCCTTACCTTCTACTGATTACATGACTTGTTCTCACCAATAGGACGTGAGTGGAGAAGCAGGGGAAATTGACAAATGTGATCGTGAACAGGGAGGCCATGTGCCCAGGAAAAAGGGGAGAATGGGATTTTTGAGAGTGAATATCTATTAGATATGAGAAATGCCAACATTAAAGTGAGAGGAAAAGATCAAAGAAGATCTTGTTTTTAAAGTGCTGTTCTGTGCTCAGTTGCTCAGTCATGTCCCATTCTTTGCAACTCCATGGACTGCAGCCTGCCAGGCTTCTCTGTCCATGGAATTTCCCAGGCAAGGATACTGGAGTGAGTTGCCATTTCCTTCTCCAAGGGATCTTCCTGACCCTAGGATCAAACCTGCATCTCGTGTGTCTCTTGCACTGGCAGGTAGACAAACGCTTTACCACTGTACCACCTGGGAAGTCCAATATAGAGTATTACTAAGGACTGAAGTGACTTAGCAGCAGCAGCAAGGGCTTAACACTCAAAGAATAAAGTCTCTCTCTTAATGTTATTTATGTTCTTCTTAAGGAATTGATAATTATTTGAAAAAGAGGAAGGGAAATGAGAAACATGATGCACAGCCCTAAATACAGACATGAGAAGAAAGGGGGAGAGATAAACCAAGTCTGGAAATGTCTGAAATTTCCATCACTCACATTCCCAAATGTCTTAGTTAATACTGAATGTCACGGTGGAATTTGAGTATGGAATAATTCTCTTAAGATATCTCTCTAAAAACACGACAGGGATGGGGAGTCATTCCTTTTTGGTTATACGAACCATGACTTGGACTTTTTGTTTCTAACACAGTTCTTTGGAAATTCTAGGTGATAGATATTTACTAGTTGATAATTTGCTGTTCAACTACATTCAGCCCTGAAAGTCCCAAGGTAATAAACTTAAGAGCAGATTAGATTCTGGCTGAGGCTTTGTCAGTTAAATGGTTCATGCATGAATTTCTGAGAAAGGCTTTGTCTAGATTATCATGACTTCTTTTTCTGTAACCTTGGAGCAGTCTAAGGGTTTGAATGATGTGTTCTGGATAAAGCATGTGAAATGTCTGAGAGGGACAAAACCCATTAAAAAATCTGTAAAGTATTATTGTGTGTTAAAGTCAGAAAAAATAAAAATTAGGGTAGTTGTTTGGCAAAAACAGAAAGTTCTGTGGGAAATAAAATCCACAAATGACTTCTATTTGAATAACTATGCTTAAAATTTTAAAAATCAACCCCATTCGTTGTAACTTAAAAAACTCTCAATGCTTACTTTAAGAACAAAACAATGCATACATATTACAGCTGTAGGAAGCATACTGAAAGTCATAGAGGCATTCTTTCTGGTTGATGTATAAATATAGAGATTATTTTTCTAGTATTCTCTATCCTGAAGGAGGAGAAAATTTAAAGGAGGAATTGAAGGCTGGAAAGATTTGATACAAGACTCAATTCAACCATGCTTTTAAATAAATCTTTGAACTGCAAATATTCCAAAAGGTTTTTCATACTGTCTGTAATTAAAATAGCCCAGTATCTCCCTTAGGTGTCTTGGGGAAGTAGGTACAATGTTGGTTGTTTTTTCAAGTATAAATCTGTATGGTCCCCAAGACAGTGCTGGGAACAGGATTGGAACCTGTTACACGTCCATTCAAGGACCCAAAACTCATGAAATTCATTGTTCACAGGAACATAATGAGTGCAGAGGACTGACATTTCCTTGCCATTGTTTCTTTCTTTAGTGTTCCCTAGTGCCCCATAGTCTTCCAGGAAACAGCTCCCTGCTCTTTCCTCCTCATGAACATCAAAAGGCTTAGAAGCCATTTGTAGATCTGCCGTGTGTACACTGTGGAGGCTGAAATCAAATCACGTTTCAAGTCCTCAAGTAGGAATTCCGACAGGCAGGGCAGGACTACTCCAGGACACACAGGGGAAGAGCATGGTATTCATTTTCCATACCCAGAAAATTCTTATGTAACCAAATTCCATAAGAGATTTGTCTCTTAGACGTGACTCTACATTTCCAGAGCTTGTTGTCTTTATAGTTTCTTCAAACACTTTCACACTATAGTTTGGGATCCTTGGCAATGAATTTTGAGTACAGATAACTGGAGAGGAGAGGGGCAGACCAGGAGAATGGAAATTTCCAGCTATAAATGAAAAGGACTTACTTAGAAAGCCTTATTGTAAAATAATGTTGCTAAACACTCCTTACCTTAGCATTTGTTCTTACTCAAATCTTCTTTTCTCCTCTTCCATAAACTGTTGGCAAAGGTAATTTTGGCCATACAAAGCTCAGTAGTAATACTGGCTCACAAGCACAGGATGTGTTATCTTCTTATCTTATATACATAACCATGATTTAATTTACCTCTGATGAGGGTAAGAACAATGGAGTAGAAGAGATACTAATAAATCTACAGCTTCATCCTACCTTTCTGAGACGCTTTGAAGACTTTAGGTGAACCGTGTTTAATTTCTATTTCTCTTTGTCTGTAACTAAGCAGTACAGTGAAACAGAGGGAGAAACTATAACTGATATTTCATTATTAAAATAAGATAAATGTGTATTCCTGGTAATTATTTGTATGGAGCCCATGTAAACTGATATTTATGGGAGTCTTTTGGTCATAGGAATGTTTCATCTTAAAAATGAAATCAAATCTGGCTTCAAAAATCTCAATGTTTCCAGTCACCATAAGATGAGTAAACATATAATCTCTGTGACCCCATGGACTATAGCTTGCCAGGCTCCTTTGTATGGAATTCTCCAGGCACAAATACCATTCTCCACGGAATCTCCCCAACCCAGGAATCAAAGCCAGGTCTCCCACATCGCAGGCAGATTCTTTACCATCTGAGCTACCGGGGAAACTCAAACATTGTTTTCCAAAGTAGGCTTCATGGAGCACCTGTTCTGAGACATTGTTATAGGGATTACATAAAAACTAGCTAATTCAAACTTCTCAGATGTGCAAAGAGCCACTGTGAAAGTAGTAAAGCAAGTGAAACATAAATCCAAGAAAGAGAGATATGGAAATAATAGTGGAAAAAGAAACCAGTAAAATTAAAACCTATCCAAAGAACTGTGGAACATTTTCAAAAATTAGGCTGTGTAGCTTAATGCCTGAACTAAAGGATTCTTTGAAAAGATAGGTAGAGAGGGACTTATTTCAGAACAGGGTGCAATTAATAGCCACTTTCTAGAAAAAGAGAAGCATACCTGAAATCCATGAGCATCTTTAAGTGTAAAAATAATCTCATGGTACATCTTCCCTAAAAGAAAAATGAAATGAGGAACCTGGGGACCTCATCCAAATTAGGAGGGGAGAGGTTGCTGCCCAGTCACCAAGGAGTCTTCTACACATCAGGAATATGCAAAATCATGCAGACTGACTTTGGAAAATTTGAAGTCATTTTATATATTATCTATAATGTAAAGATGGACAGGGAAGCCTGACGTGCTACGGTCCACAGGGTTGCAAAGAGTCAGACACAACTGAGCAACTGAACTAAACTGATAATCTAAAGAGTTATCTGTCCATTTTCTTTTTGCTGTGAAAACTGTGCTTAAAAAATAAAGCTTGTTAATTAAAAAAAAAATCCCAGAAAAAAAAAGTATGCTAAAGTTTCAGATTGGATAATAGTGTACATAACTTTGAAAAGCCACACATTTGAAGCAACTGTTCTCAACCTTCTTTTGAGCTGTTCACTTTCTATACACAGGGTTATTACTCTTTAGAGTGGAAGAAATCATTTCTTTCTATTTCTTGGAAAACGCAGAATTGGATCATAGAGCCAATGCTATGGATTTTCTAACTATCGGTCTCTTAAAGGCAACAATCACAGAGAAAAACAAGAGCTGCATAAGTCCTCATTGTGGCAGCCTGAACAAAAGTCCTATCAAAACATACCATTCTTCTCTAGTCCCCAGGACAGCCCTGTAGGAAATATACAAAACTTCTATCTTTGGATGGTGATTATGCTTCCTTTTTTACACTGTTCTGTAGTTTGCAAACTGAGTTTGATGATTATTTATGTTTTTCTTTTGGAAAGGTGAAAATAATGCCTTACTTTTTACAATCGGAAACCATGAAATACTCCAGATATATTTTGAAAAAAATTTTTTTCTAATAATTTTCTACCAAGGCATAAAAAAAGAAAGGGACCAAAGAAAGTTTTACCCTAGACATGTTCAAAATGTAGAGCAAAGAAATTTAGCTAACTTATAGCCATAACTTTGACAAGATGGGGATCTAGGTATTGTTCAGACATGTTAAGACACCTTAAAAGATACGATATTTCCAAAAAAACAACTTTTATTTGGTCTTTTAGTCAATGTCACCAGGGTTTTATGCTTGACTGCCTCTTTCTACAGCTATGCTATTTAGTAGAAATTCTCCACACAACAATCTTATCAAAATCAGTTACCTCTAAGTACTTACACTGTTCTTCATTTCAAATACCTATTCTTTTTTTCTTTAAAAAAATGTTCAAGGTCACAATGAGTGCCCCGAAATCCTTTCAGTATGTCGTGAGAAAAAAATGAACCTTTTTACAAGATGACGTAAAAACTCAGATTGCAATGTTGATGAGTAGCCCCTTGTGATCTACAGCAAGCCTGAGAAAAGAAACCAAACCATCACTTTCTCCTGGCAAGCACTTAACACAGAGCCAGCTTTACAAGTTTAACAGAAGTAAATGTCAAAATAAGCACTTGTAAAGAAAATATATATCCTAAACCTTTTGAAGCTCCATCTCTTTGAAAGGTCTTGTCTGTCTCGCGAGATGACTGATGAAATAAGGACACATTATATGGGGTGGGGCGGGGGAAAGGGGACACATTTGGAGACCATGCCTCCAACTTTCAGATCTTGAAGGGTTGTTTCTTTTCCATTTCTCCAGGAACCCTATCTCAGGCATGACCTCAGTTGTATATGCTTCCTTCCATTTCTTTGAAATGATGACTCCACACAAACCCCTATAAACTTCATTCAAAGGAAAAAAAAATCTTTCTATGTGGCCAACTGTTTATCTATCCAGCATAAGCCTACCCCTGGCTCTGCCTTGTCCTCTATCAATATCACCGGACATTGATCCCCTATGCTACACCAAGCACTCTGCTACCCAGGTGCTCTGCCTGCAATATGCACCCCCTAGGTGTCTGCACTGACATCTTAAACTCTTTCATTTAGTCCTCTTCCTCCGAGAGTACTGACCTTGGTTTCTAAGTCCTCAGAAGACTTTCTCTTCCTCGTCAAACTACACATACCTTCTAGGATAAGATAGAGGGGATGGAGAGCAGGGCATGGTAGAAAGAGTCTGAGGTCTGCATCGGAGACTTATCCTTAGAGTCTGTCCTTAGACTTTGGCTCCTCTGTTCACTGGTTACATGACCTTAGATAAACTACTCACCCTCTCTTATCCTCAATTTCTCACCTAGTGTATTTGTGAGTTTGCTTACTTTACAGAGCTGTTAGAGGAATTCAATGGAATACAACCTAAATTGCCTTGAATAGTATCTAGAACATGTGTGTGTGTGTGTGTGTGTGTATGCATGCACTCAGTTGTATCTGATTCTTTGCAACCTCATGGACTGTAGCTTGCCAGGCTCTTCTGTCCATGGTATTTTTCAGGCAAGAATACTGGAGTGGGTTGCTGTTTCCTCCTCCAGGGGATCTTCCCAACTTGGGGACTGAATCCATGTCTCCTGTGGCTCCTGCACTTGCAGGTGAATTCTTAACCACTGAGCCACCAGCTTGAGTACCTTGAACATGCTGCTGCTAAGTCGCTTCAGTCATGTCCGACTCTGTGTGACCCCATAGACAGCAGCCCACCAGGCTTCCCCGTCCCTGGGATTCTCCAGGCAAGAAAACTGGAGTGGGTTGCCATTTCCTTCTCCAATGCATGAAAGTGAAAGTGAAAGTGAAGTCGCTCAGTCGTGTCCAACTCTAGCGACCCCATGGACTGCAGCCTACCAGGCTCCTCGTCCACGGGATTTTCCAGGCAAAAGTACTGGAGTGGGGTGCCATTGCCTTCTCCAAACCTTGAACATGGGAAGCAATAAATGGTAATAATTCTAGCATCTAAGAAAGAGTTTCCATATCATGCGGTATAGACATATTCAGAACAGTCAAGTGAATTTTTCATGCTCTCTTGTAGGCACATGAATTAGGTAGCGAGCCTGCTCTTAATGTATTATAATAAAGAATAAATAAATGAAGTACAGTCTAGACAGTGAGTGTTTCTCCTCGGTTTTTATAAGCTTCATTGAAGAAAGCCCCTTTTTGCTCCTCTTTTGGTGTATAAATTAATAGCATTTTTATCTCATCTTAATCCTTTTCCTTTTGTTTGGTCTCTGCCTTTTGTTAAACTGAGAAATACCAATAAATTCAGATTAGCCATAACTGAATCATGGTTTTCCTTCCTTTGGCCCTTTCCTTCCTCTCCATCTTCTTGTAATTTAAACTTTCCACATCCAAGAGTGAGAAATGTGAGTTCCCCATTTTTCCACAGCTTCAATAAACAGGCTGGAAAATGTTGTAATGGGTTGCTTGAATCAATGAATTTTGATGGCTTGCCACATCCTCTTGAAGATTTTCACATTTAGCTCTTTCTCCTCTGTCTTCACCATCTCAGTCCCAATTCAACTGATAATGAATTAAGTCTGTAGGAGCAATATTGAAAAAGCTGTTTCTTAGTCTGCATGCCCGCATGCTAAGCTGCTTCAGTCACCTCTGACTCTTTTGTGGCTGCAAGAAGTGTAGTCCACCAGACTCCTCTGTCCAAGGGATTTTCCAGGCAAGAACTCTGGAGTGGGTTGCCATGTCCTTCAGGGGATCTTCCCAATCCAGGGATAGAACCTGTGTCTCCTGCATTAGCAGGCACGTTCTCCACCACTAGTGCCACCTGGGAAGCCCTTCTTCTTAGTTTAAATGGTAGCAACTGTGTGCTAAAATTAATTTTATAATATCATTTTTGCACAGTTCTCTCTCATTTCCCTTTGTTTTGAAATAAAAGTTCCTAAGATATTTCTCTCTTTATTCTTAAATATGTGACAAGGAATCCAGAGTAAACCCTTACCTTACCTGTAAATTTCAATAGGTATGCCTTTTTTTTTCTCCTATATTTTAATCTTACTCAAAGGCCCTTCTAGAAAAGTTGTACTTTGGACATATTACGTTTTTGCCAAAATGTCCAGGCTGTGTTTGCATCGTGTCAGAAATATGACACGTGAGTTTTCCTTTATCTATGAGAAAAAGCTGACCTTTTGTGCTTGTTCTCCTTCCTGGTGAGTCATCCCTCTCTCTCAGGTTTGTCTCCGCACTCAGAGCCAACAACTTCTCTCATTTCACTGATTCGGCACCTGCCTCTTCTTATCCGGGCTCTTCTTCAAATCCATTACACCAGATCCATCCCTGAGCCAGTGACTTCTCTGTGTGACCAGTTACTTGTCAGAGCCTCCATTTTTACATATGAAAAAATTAAAATAAAAAAAAAATTCATTTATCATTCATACTATTAAATGAAAGAAAATCACAAATGAAAGGTTTACTAGCCACGACAATCTTCCCCGGGAAAGAGGTAATGGTCAAATAATGAGAACTTATTTGATTACAAAAATTCATAGGTCACAATTTCTCTTCTATTTTTTTTCCTCCAAGAATATGCCTTAAAATTATCCAGGATCCATTTTTCTTTCTTTCTAATACAGAGTGTCAATGGAAAGAAGTAGAAATAAACTTTCTCCAGACTTTTCAAAGCTTACATATCGGTTTAGAGTGGAGAGGGACAAGTAGTTAACAGGCTGTGATTCATTTGTTCAGCCAACACTGAATGAGTGCCATGTTGGTGTTATGTCACTGCTTCTATAGGACAAAGAAATGTCCCTCTGGGAAGTTCCCTCACTTTGTGCAGGTCAGCAGTCCAAGGAGCAGAGCACATATATTTCCACAAGTTACAGAAAAAGGATACTCGAGGATCCTATGTCTCTATTCACTGATTCTAAGAGCTGAGCTAAGGCTTTTTATAAATAATAGTAGGAAATAATAAGACTCCATTAGGAGAAAGCAGTGATTGCATGTTCTCTTCTATTTAGGTGTATTTTTAATAAAGTCTGCCTTTGAACTAGGTTTCCGCATCAAGGCTGGTAATTTTTCATGCTTCTTACTTCCCTCTAGTCTAAAATTACTTAATTTTTTGGTTTTTTCCTTTTGTTTTCATGACTGTAAAATCCTTGAAGGAAACATACATGCTTCACAGGAACACATGTGTCTCCACTCTACCAACATTTTTTATTTTTAATAGAAAGATTTTTTTAGAATTAAAGAGTTTTCATTAGGCTCATTGGGCTTTCCACCTGGCACAGTGGTAAAGAATCTGCCTGCTAATGCACGAGACATAGGAGACTTGGGTTTGATCCATGGGTTGGGAAGATTCCCTGGAGGAGGAAATAGCAACCCACTCCAATATTCTTGCCTGGAAGATTTTCTGCCTGGAAAATTTCATGGACAGAAGAGCAAAGGGGATTTCTGGGTAGCTCCAAGACATAAAGAATCTGCCTGCAATACAGGATACCCAGGTTCAATCCCTGGGTCTGGAAGATCCCCTACAGAAGGGCATGGCAACCCACTCCAGTATTCTTGCCTGGAGAATTTCATGGACAGAGGACCCTGGTGGGCTACAATCCATGGACTCGCCAAGAGTTGGACATGATTGAGTAACTAACACACACACATACGGCCCAACTAGAAGTTCTTGTTATAATCCAACAGAAGAATGGTAGCATATAAATTATTACAAGAGATCATTATTTTCACCTGGAATCTGCCATCCCTCAAGAATGACTATTCCCCCTAGTGAGCACCATCTCATGTTTAAAATGAGTGTATTTTCCACCACTTAATACCTGATGTAACATGGGTGCGATCTTTTTCATTATAGGGGACTGGAATGCAAAAGTAGGAAGTCAAGAAACACCTGGAGTAACAGGCAAATTTGGCCTTGGAATACGGAATGAAGCAGGGCAAAGACTAATAGAATTTTGCCAAGAAAATGCACTGGTCATAGCAAATATCCTCTTCCAACAACACAAGAGAAGACTCTATACATGGACATCACCAGATGGTCAACACCGAAATCAGATCGATTATATTCTTTGCAGCCAAAGATGGAGAAGCTCTATACAATCAGCAAAAACAAGACCAGGAGCTGACTGTGGCTCAGACCATGAACTCCTTATTACCAAATTCACACTTAAATTGAAGAAAGTAGGGAAAACCACTAGACCATTCAGGTATGACCTAAATCAAATCCCTTATGATTATACAGTGGAAGTGAGAAATAGATTTAAGGGCCTAGATCTGATAGATAGAGTGCCTGATGAACTGTGGAATGAGGTTCGTGACATTGTACAGGAGACAGGGATCAAGACCATGCCCATGGAAAAGAAATGCAAAAAAGCAAAATGGCTATCTGGGGAGGCCTTGCAAATAGCTGCGAAAAGAAGAGAAGCGAAAAGCAAAGGAGAAAAGGAAAGATATAAACATCTGAATGCAGAGTTCCAAAGAATAGCAAGAAGAGATAAGAAAGCCTTCTTCAGCGATCAATGCAAAGAAATAGAGGAAAACAACAGAATGGGAAAGACTAAGGATCTATTCAAGAAAATCAGAGATACCAAAGGAACATTTCATGCAAAAATGGGCTCGATAAAGGACAGAAATGGTATGGACCTAATGGAAGTAGAAGATATTAAGAAGAGGTGGCAAGAATACACAGAAGAACTGTACAAAAAAGAGCTTCACGACCCAGATAATCATGATGGTGTGATCACTGACCTAGAGCCAGACATCCTGGAATGTGAAGTCAAGTGGGCCTTAGAAAGCATCACTACGAACAAAGCTAGTGGAGGTGATGGAATTCCAGTGGAGCTATTCCAAATCCTGAAAGATGATGCTGTGAAAGTGCTGCACTCAATATGCCAGCAAATTTGGAAAACTCAGCAGTGGCCACAAGATTGGAAAAGGTCAGTTTTCATCCCAATCCCAAAGAAAGGCAATGCCAAAGAGTGCTCAAACTACCGAACAATTGCACTCATCTCACATGCTAGTAAAGTAATGCTCAAAATTCTCCAAGCCAGGCTTCAGCAATATGTGCACCGTGAACTTCCTGATGTTCAAGCTGGTTTTAGAAAAGGCAGAGGAACCAGAGATCAAATTGCCAACATCCGCTGGATCATCGAAAAAGCAAGAGAGTTCCAGAAAAACATCTATTTCTGCTTTATTGACTATGCCAAAGCCTTTGACTGTGTAGATCACAATAAACTGTGGAAAATTCTGAAAGAGATGGGAATACCAGACCACCTGATCTGCCTCTTGAGAAATTTGTATGCAGGTCAGGAAGCAAGAGTTAGAACTGGACATGGAACAACAGACTGGTTCCAAATAGGAAAAGGAGTACGTCAAGGCTGTATATTGTCATCCTGTTTATTTAACTTCTATGCAGAGTACATCATGAGAAACGCTGGACTGGAAGAAACACAAGCTGGAATCAAGATTGCTAGGAGAAATATCAATAACCTCAGATATGCAGATGATACCACCCTTATGGCAGAAAGTGAAGAGGAACTAAAAAGCCTCTTGATGAAAGTGAAAGTGGAGAGTGAAAAGTTGGCTTAAAGCTCAACATTCAGAAAACGAAGATCATGGCATCTGGTCCCATCACTTCATGGGAAATAGATGGAGAAACAGTGGAAACAGTGTCAGAATTTATTTTTCTGGGCTCCAAAATCACTGCAGATGGTGACTGCAGCCATGAAATTAAAAGACGCTTACTCCTTGGAAGGAAAGTTATGACCAACCTAGATAGCATATTCAAAAGCAGAGACATCACTTTGCCAACAAAGTTTCGCCTAGTCAAGGCTATGGTTTTTCCTGTGGTCATGTATGGATGTGAGAGTTGGACTGTGAAGAAGGCTGAGCGCTGAAGAATTGATGCTTTTGAACTGTGGTGTTGGAGAAGACTCTTGAGAGTCCCTTGGACTGCAAGGAGATCCAACCAGTCCATTCTGAAGGAGATCAGCCCTGGGATTTCTTTGGAAGGAATGATGCTAAAGCTGAAACTCCAGTACTTTGGCCACCTCATGCGAAGAGCTGACTCATTGGAGAAGACTCTGATGCTGGGAGGGATTGAGGGCAGGAGGAGAAGGGGACGACAGAGGATGAGATGGTTGCATGGCACCACCAACTCAATGGACATGGGTTTGGGTGGATTCTGGGAGTTGGTGATGGACAGGGAGGCCTGGCGTGCTGCGATTCATGGGGTCGCAAAGAGTCAGACACGACTGAGTGACTGATCTGATCTGATCTGATGAATCATGGCATCTATTGCTTACATGTATTTACACCTCTTCTAAAGTTTGGCTTCATGATACAATTAAATGAATGGAATATATTTGCAAACTTTTACAGTGACAAAATACTATTTTGAAAATATAAATAATTAAATCTTGGGCTTCCCTGGTGGTCCACTGGCTAAGAATCCATCTTGCAATGCAAGGGACACCGGTTCGGTCCCTGGTCCGAGAAGATCCCACGTGCTGTGCTAAGCCTGTGTCCCACAACTACTGACCCTGCACTCTAGAGTCCGGGAACCACAACAAGAGAAGCTACAGCAAGGAGAAGCCCGTGCACTGCAACTAGAGAGAAGCACCGGCTGTCCACAGCAAAGGAAAGGCCACGCACAGCAGTGAAGACCCAACACAGCCAATAAATAAGTATTTTCAAAAATAATGAACTCTGAAGGCAAGTGGGATGGTTTCATAGGAAAAGTACTGTCTAGAGTTAGAAGACCTGGATTTTGGTTCTAGCTTTCCCACTAGCTAGCTGTGTAACTGGGACAAACCATTTAGTTTCATTTAAATTCAGTGCTTTATTATAAAGACATAAGGCTGTATCCTTTCAGGGCTAAAATTCTAAAATGATGGAATTCTAAAATTCTAAAATGATCCTTCTCCATGTCTAACTGACCAGCTATCTAAATACATCAACTGCTTAAAATTTTCTGAGCAAGTGAACAAATGCTTTCCATTTTAAATAATATTTCTGTTAAAGTTGAAAAAAAAAAGTGTGAAAACCAAGTGGCTCATAATCTCACTGCTCTGATAACTAACGAAAGATTTGTGCAGAGTTTAAAAAGAAATCCAGACACTCAGTCCAGATGAATAAAACAAAAAAATGAAAAATAGCTATCACTATCCCTAACAGTTGCCAATTTCACATCCTGAGAGAGAAACATTGTTAACATTTGGCCACAACTCCTTTAAAAATCATGGCACACTGGGAAATATATGTGCTGCTTAAGTATTTCCTAACATAGGCAGATCCTACCATGAAACTGCATGCACATCATATTTTTAAAGGGGAAATCATCATTTTAGAGAACATTTTGAAACATTAGAGTGTTAAAGAGCATCTGCCAAATTGTTTTCAAATGCTTATGCATGACTGCAAATATTTTTTCCTGTCCTATATATAGACAGTGGGTTTCCCAGGTGGCTCAGTAGTAAAGAGTCTGCCTGCCAGGCAGGAGACATGGGTTCGAGCCCTGGGTTGGGAAGCTCCCCTGTAGGAGGAACTGGCAACCCACTCTAGTATTCTTGCCTGGAGAATCTCATGGGCAGAGGAGCCTGGCAGGCTACAGTCCATGGGGTCAAAAGAGTCAGACACTACTTTGCAACTAAACAACAACACATATAGATGGTAAGGACAGAGTTCCATTTGGAAACAAGGCAGTGGGTTTTTTCAGATAAGCTTCTCTCTTAAATAGGTATCTGCAGGATTGGGGTTTTTAAAGAGTTTTGAATATAATGTTTAATTTGTGATTCCAAATGACATAAGATTCTTTATTTTTTTCCCCCCCAAAGTTTACATGAAACATATAAAGAACAACCCAAAGAACCAGAGACAGAATGAGCTTACAGAGAGTTCTCTGGACAATGCCTCAAGTGTTCTCTGAAAGGGCAGCGGGGTTTCTGAAAGCTCCACAGGAAGACCTGGGTGGTAACAATAGAAACATCTGTTCTGGAAAACCGACTCCAGAATGAATTAACCACTCAAGGCAAGATCAAGCACTCTTTGTACTTGTGGGAAGCCCCAAATGTACGTCCCAGCTCTTTGGCGCAAATTGATAGGGCTCCTGGAGGTAACGTTTTAGGTTCATGCTGGCAAGAAGAACTCTATGTTGGTCTTAAAGGAAATTAGACTCCCCGATATTTAGCAACTGCAGGATTCACATTCTCAAAGTAAAAAGTAAGTCTCCCTTCATGTCAGGGAGAAATGAGTGTATTAGCCAGCGTCATTTCTTCAGTCAAACCAACATCAGTACTCGAGTATAATAGCTGTATTAGAAAAATCATCTTTAAATACAAAGAAAAATTCTGCTTGAGTGTATTAAAGACCACTAACAAAAAGAACATTCTTTAAAAATCAGTCCACCCCTATATTCATAAACATATGGCAGTACATTGTCACAAGATCATACGTTTTAGGGCTAGGTTTCCAGGGTTTAAATTCCAGTTCTGAACCTCATTTGCTATGCTATCTTGGGGAAGTCCTTAGCCTCTCTGTCCCTGAACTTCTTCATCTGAAAAATGGGGATGACAACAGTTGCTGACTCAAGGCTTCCCAGGTGCTACGGCGGTAAAGAACCTGCCAGCGCAGGAGACATGGGAGACATCAGTTTGATCCCTGGGTCAGGAAGATACCCTAATGGAGGAAATGGTAACCCATTCCAGTATTCTTGCCTGGAAAATTCCATGGACAGAGGAGCTTGGAGGGCTACAGTCCATGGGGTCACAAAGAGCCAGATCCAACTGAGTGACCAGGCACGCACACAGCACACGGTAGCCAGCTCACTGGGTTGTTATTTATATTAAACACGTTAATACATCTAAATCGCTTGCCCGGAACAGAGTAAGTGCTATGTAATCACAGCTATTATTTTTATTCTTATTCAATGGGTCTAATCAAGTGCATGGAAAATGTTTGAATAAAAAAATAACAAAAATATTTTTAAGTTAAAGAACAATTTATTCAAAAGCAATGTCATTGCTGAGTATTAGCACAAAAATTTAAAAAAAATTAAGAGTAAAAAAGATCTGTATTCTGCAATTAGACCCTAAAAATATGTGCAACATATTTTAAAACATTTGTGCACTTAGAAATCATCCATTTATGAATCCATTTTTTTACATAGAAATCATATGCATAGAAATAGGAAGACTTACACTAGAAGGGAAATTGTTGAATTAATTTAAAAAATAAATTTTACAGCTTTTCCTGGGAATTTCTTAATGAAAAAGCATAAGAAGATAATGAGAAAGGACCAAACAGATGTTAGTTTCCCCTGAAATTTGCCAAACTTTTACAACGTCGTTATGATAGATTTCCACTTGGGTCTCCATAGTTTAAAAGTAAGTGGGACATTTGGATCCTGAAGAGAGCAGAGATGATTAAAGAGTTGGAAAGCCAGGCTTATAAGGAAGGGATCATGGAAATGATGTTGGTTGGCCAAAAGGAGGAAAAGACTGCGGGTGACTTAACTGCAGTCTTGGTGTGTATAACAGGCCTTATAAAGAGGCTAGGGACCAGATGTTGTTCCCCAGTGAAAATAGAACAAGATGGAATGGGAGGGAGCGCTTGGACTGTGACTTCAGATAAATCTTTCGAAAGTGCAAAAAAACTTTTTTTGAAAAGAGCTATTGAGTAGCTAAACCTTTGTTCACTCAGCTAATATTTATTCAATTCTTCCTCTGTCTTAGATACTGTATTAAGTGCTGGGGATTCATTGATAGGTAATCATTCACATGCAGACATAGAAACAGGCAGAATAGGATTTTCTCTTTGCCTGAGAATTGTCCTTGCAGTAGACTTGGCCTATACCCACAGAGAGTAAGGAAAGAAGGACAGCTGAGTAGGGAAGGCAGTCATGTTTTCTGCATTGTCTCTCACATTTGCACAGAAATGCATGAGTTTCCAGAGATACCATAGAAGGCACTTAGGTGGGCCTCTTGGATTGACAACCTATCCAAGAAGACTGCCCCGAGGGTAAGGGGAAACAGCAGAATATCCCGTGGGATGTTACCACAGGAGCTGGGAGAGCACTGGGTTGCAAAGGAAAGTGGAATGGATCTTTCAGCTCAGGGAATCACTTAGTCAGCAGGTTGCCCTTGTAGGCCCACTACCTAACCAAGATGTTTGCTACCTGGAAGAAAAGCTATGACAAAGCTAGACAGCATGTTAAAAAGCAGAGACATATCTGCCAACAAAGGTCTGTATAGTCTAAGCTATGTTTTTTCCAGTGGTCATGTACGGATGTGAGAGTTGGACCATGAAGAAGGCTGAGTGCCAAAGAATTGATTCTTTCAAATTGTGGTGTTGGAGAAGACTCTTGAGAGACCCGTGGACTGCAAGTAGATCAAACCAGTTAATCCTAAAGGAAATCAACCCTGAATATTCATTGGAAGGACTGAGGCTGAAGCTGAAGTTCCAATACATTGGCCACTTGATGCAAAGAGGCAAGTCACTGGAAAAGACCCTAATGCTGTGAAAGACTGAGGGCAAGAGGAGGAGAGAGTGACAGAGGCTGACATGGTTGGACGGTATCACGGAGTCTGAGCAAAGTCTGGGAGATAGTGAAGCCTGGTGTGCTGCAGTCCATGGGGTTGCAGAGTCGGACACGACTTAGTGACTAAACAACAAAACCTATCCAAGAACTGGTCTTAGAGCCACCTTCCAAATGACTGCCTCCCAGAGGCACCAAAGAAGTCTTGGATTAGCCACAGAAACAACAGCAACCAAGAGACAAAAAGGGACACAGAGGCCAGTGACCTGATATCAATAAAAAGTTTAAGTGCTACAGTCAGATGAAACAAGTTATCTATCATCTGTCAGTCAGGAAGCTGTGAATGTGTATACCCGTAAGCTTCTCCTTGCTAATAAATGTTCTTAAAGCTCTATAAGATTTGGATTGGTTTTTCCTACCCCTGGGTCAGCTAGAAAAACTAAATTATATTTTTGTAGATTTGGCTTAAAGTGTATTTGTTGTAGTCTAATGATTGGAAACTTGGAAATCAAACCGCTTGATTTACTATTACTCAGAATATTTGAGCAAATGAAATATCGTGTTTTCTTTCCTAGAAGTTCTTACACTCTGACCAACATGCACACTTGCTACAGTGGAGGCTGTGATGTGTCACCCAGTCTCCCCACTGAAGGCAGAGGCTTGTATTCCCCCAGTTACTTGGCTTAGAGCTGAGTCCTCTCTGGGAATTTCCTTGAGGTGGAAGGAGTTACCCTCACAGGGTGCATCAGCACTGGGGCAGCTGATTGGGGGAAGGGGGTTGAGGGAGTTGGAAGAGTTGGCCCCTGTGGCCTCAATTCAAGCCATCTCTGAAGGCCCATCAGCTCCAGAGCTCCCCCATGAGACTGACTGAGGCCCTGTTGCAGCTGAATCGCAGCCCAGCCTCTCTAGCTCCCTGCACTCCCTGGTGCTCAGGTTCCATTAAACCCATTTCATGCAAATCTCTATTTCTGAGTCTATGTTTTGGAGGATTTGATTTAAGACAAATGAATATATGTCAGAAGTAAGCAACATATTAATGATCCATGAAAGAATAATAATTTTGGTTATTAAAAAGTGATACTGTGCAAATTTTAAAAATACAAGCTCATCTTTACCTCAGTTCCATTAATTCTAGACTTAATTATTTGATCTACAGGACAGTAGCAGAGAAATCAATATACTTGCCAACAAACACATCTGCTGATCTCAACCACTACCTCCCAATTAGGGAAAAACGCAGTCCGGTTACCATTAGCCTAAATAGTATCACAGACTGAGAAATACATGACCTGTCCTACCACTCCATCACCTTTCTCTCCCAATATCTCCCCAGAAGTCTCTGTAAAGCAAGTGATAATTCATCAGAGCCACAAGTGGAAAGGCATTGCCCAATAACTTATGAAAGATACCTGAAAAATGTTCTGCCTTTTCTTATGGAAGAAAATGTAGAAATTCTTGTAATAAGAATATTTCATTTAATTGGAAAACCTCTTCTGTCCATGGAGTTCTCCAAGCAAGGTACTGGAGTGAATTGCCATTTCCTTCTCCAGGGGATCTTCCCCACCCAGGGGTCGAACTCAGTCTCCTGCAAAGCAGGCACAGTCTTTACTGACTGAGCTACAAGGAAAGCCCAACTTATGAAAGATAACCTGAAAAAAGTCCTTCCTTTTATTATGCAAGAAGATGTAGAAATTCTTGTAATAAGAATATTTTATTTAATTTGAAAAACCTTTTCATGAGGATATTTTGCCTGTTTCATTATATAGACAACTGATATTATGAAAATCATATGTGAAAAATGTCATTCTGATACATTGTTCTTCTGGCTTGGATAACTGTGAGAAATGTTTTCTGAAATGGCATCCAGACACGTTTCCCTTGTATATATCACTGGCGAGGGAATATGCTAAAGTGCAATTTGGTGCTGGCTGGATAGTTTTAGAAAAATTAATTAAGGGGTTTTGGGGTTGAGTTTCCCCCAAAAAGCAGGCCATTAGACAATGATTTGGGTCCACACAGTTTATCTGGGTAATGACCTTAGGTGGGGAGCATGAGGAAGGAAGTCAACAGAGGATTTATTAATGAACAGGTTATCACTCTAGATAATAGGGGCTCAATCCCCCTGCGTAGAACACACATAGAGTTGTCCCATCTAAGACATGAGGAAGCTGGAGTATTCAGCTACCAACTCTTGTCACTGGCTGGTTAAGGACCGCTTCCATGGTGTTCTCTACCCAGATCTTTCAGCCTTCCCCAGTGCAGCTGTCTAACTATATACAGACACTGAGAGAATAAGGGTGGGGTACCCAAGCATCTGCTAAAGAAGTTATGTAATATCTTCCCTGAAAGCCTTTGAAAATAAATAGGCCTCTGATAAGACTATTTAAAATCCATTACTTTTGAGATTGTCAGAATTGTTATAATTTTAAGATTCTAGACTTCTAAAAAATTTTAAATGCCATTGATAAATAAAAGCAAGCTTCAGCTATGAAGAAATAATTTTTATCAAAAAATACATTCAGCATTGAATATTTTTAAAAAGTGTGTTGTGAAGAATTAACATTGTTAAAATGTCCATAAAATCCCAGGCAATCTATGAATTCAGTCCAATTCCTATCAAAATTCCAATGACTTTTCTTTTATAGAAAATTTTTAAAAAACCATAAAATTCACTTGGAACCACAAAAGACCTTGAATAGCCAAAGCAATCTTGAGAAAGAAGAACAAAGAAGGTATCATACTTCCTGATTTCAATCTGTACTTAAAAGCTATAGTAATCAAAACAGTGCAGTAGTGTCATAGAAACAGATACAGAATGAAACAATAATAGAGAGTCTAGAAATAAGTCTATGCATATATAGTCAACTAATGGTAAAGAATCCACCTGCCAGTGCAGGGATGCAAGTTTGATTCCTGGGTCGCGAAGATCTCTTGGAGAAGGAAATGGCAACCCACTCTAGTATTCTTGCCTGGGAAATCCCATGGATAGAGGAGCCTGGTGGGCTACAGTCTATGGGGTTGCAAAAGAGTCAGATATGACTTAGCCACTAAACAACAACATTTGACAAGACAGCCAAGAGTGCTCACTGGAGAAGATAGTATTGTCAATAAATGGCTGGGAAAACTGGATATTCATTCACATGCAACATAATGAAATTAAATCCCTATCTTATGCCATTCATGAAAATTAACTCAAAATGGATTAAAGACTTAAATGTAAGAGCCAGTCCATAAAACTCCTGGTAGAAAACTGAAAAGGTTTCTTAACACTCATCAGAATGACATCAAACTAAAAATATTTTGCACAGAAAACTAAATTATCAGAAAAATTAAAATATAACCCATGGAATGGGGGAAAATATCTGTAAACCACATATCTGATAAGGGGTTAATATCCAAATTATATAAAGAACTCACACAACTCAATAGCAAAAAACAATTAACATAATTTTAAAATGGGCAAAGGAGCTGAACTGCCTTTTCTTCCAAAGAACATATTCAAACGGAAAACAGTACATGAAAAGGTGCCCGATATCACCAATCATCAAGGAAATGCAAATCAAAAAGAGTTATCACCTACATGTTTAAATGGCTACCATCAAAAAGAGGAGACACCAATCACCAGTCAGGATGTGGGAAAAGGCGAACCCTGTACACCAAGGGTCCCCAGCCTCTAATACCTAATGCCTGATGATTTGAGGTGGAATTGATTTAATAATGATAGAAATAAAGTACACAATAAATGTAATGCACTTCAATCATTCCCAAACCATCCCCTGTACCCTAGTCTGTGGAAAAACTGTCTTCCATGAAATCAGTCCCTTGTGCCAAAAAGGTGTTGGTGGGAATGCATGGTGCAGCCACTATGGAAAAAAAAAATGAAGGTTCCTTAAAAAATTAGCAATAGAATTGCCATATCAAGTTCGACACAGAGAACTTGATATGATACTGAGAAGCTGGAAACGAGCCAGGGTAAGGCAGGAAGTCTATGATGCGCATACCTGCCCAGAAACCAACTCACCAGCAGGTCAGAATACCACTTGAAGAGAGGATCTCTCTGTTGTCACATGGTCACCCTCCAGTTGACTCAAGAAACAGGCCTGCTGAGCCAATAATATGTCAACATCACAGTTTGTAAATCACTTCTATTTAGATGCTGTCTAGCAGATTACAAAGTTCTTTAACACACACAGACTCATTTTATTCTTTAGATATGCAGAGTATATCCCTTTTTACTGGAGTAGAAACCCTGATTTCCAAGAGATTAAATAAATTCCTCATGGGGAGCCAAATAGTTAGTGACAGAGCTAGAGGACAAACTTTTATTTCAAAGAATAATGATAAGGGCAAAAGAAAGGGAGAGAGAGGAGATAATAGGAGAACTAGAGGAGGGAAAGTACGTAACATACTAGAATTTTACAGCCAATCTTAGAATTAGAAGTTTGGATCATCTTCGTGACTATAGAGGTGTGGCAGGGAAAAGAGTTGCATGAAGTTTGAAGTGGCAATGGTATGATATAAAAACAAGTATCTATGAAGCCTCTAGTTGGTGGCTGGAAGGAAGGGGAAAATGTCCAGAGAGACTCTACTTCCCGCTTGAATTTCTTCAGCAGCATCATACTGCTTACATTAGGTTGAAGTAAACTGCTGGGCATGGTTTTCAAGACCTCTCAGACAGGCCTGCAACTCAGGAGCCATATCAAACTAACACGTTGCCTCCAAACCCCTTTTCCAGCACTCCAGCAATGCTCTGGCTGCCCAATCTACTTATCAGCCCAGCCACACTTTTCACTCATTCTGTTTCTTCTGCATGGAATATGCTTTACAACTTCTTTCCAACCCTCCACCTATAAATTGAACTCAAAAGTCACTTTGCTTGATGAAGTACCACCTCACACTGGTAAGAATGGCTAACATTAAAAAGTCTGTGAGTAACATGCTGGAGAAGGTATAGAAAAAAGGGAATGCTCCTATACTGTTTTTAGGAAGGTAAGTTGGTACAGCTAGGATAGAGAACAGTATGAAGGTTCCTCAGAAAACTAAAAATAGAATTACCATATGATTGAAATCCTGGGAATTCAACTCCTGGGACTATATCCAGATCAGATCAGTTGCTCAGTCGTGTCCGACTCTTTGCGACCCCATGAATCGCAGCACGCCAGGCCTCCCTGTCCATCACCAACTCCCAGAGTTCACTAAAACTCAACGTCCATCGAGTCAGTGATGCCATCCAGCCACCTCATCCTCTGTCATCCCCTTCTCCTCCTGCCCCTAATCCCTCCCAGCATCAGAGTCTTCTCCAATGAGTCAACTCTTCGCATGAGGTGGCCAAAGTACTGGAGTTTCAGCTTTAGCACCATTCCTTGCAAAGAAATCCCAGGGCTGATCTCCTTCACAATGGACTGATTGGATATCCTTGCAGTCCAAGGGACTCTCAAGAGTCTTCTCCAACACCACAGTTCAAAAGCATCAATTCTTCAGCGCTCAGCCTTCTTCACAGTCCAACTCTCACATCCATACATGACCACAGGAAAAACCATAGCCTTGACTAGATGGACCTTTGTTGGCAATATGCTTTTGAATATGCTATCTAGGTTGGTCATAACTTTCCTTCCAAGGAGTAAGTGTCTTTTAATTTCATGGCTGCAGTCACCATCTGCAGTGATTTTGGAGCCCAGAAAAAGAAAGTCTGACACTGTTTCTACTGTTTCCCCATCTATTTCCCATGAAGTGATGGGACCAGATGCCATGATCTTCGTTTTCTGAATGTTGAGCTTTAAGCCAACCTTTTCACTCTCCACTTTCACTTTCATAAGGAGGCTTTTTAGTTCCTCTTCACTTTCTGCCATAAGGGTGGTGTCATCTGCATATCTGAGGTTATTGATATTTCTCCCAGCAATCTTGATTCCAGCTTGTGTTTCTTCCAGTCCAGCGTTTCTCATGATGTACTCTGCATATAAGTTAAATAAGCAGGGTGACAATATACAGCCTTGATGTACTCCTTTTCCTATTTGGAACCAGTCTGTTGATCCATGTCCAGTTCTAACTGTTGCTTCCTGACCTGCATACAGATTTCTCAAGAGGCAGGTCAGGTGGTCTGGTATTCCCATCTCTTTCAGAATTTCCCACAGTTTATTGTGATCCACACAGTCAAAGGCTTTGGCATAGTCAATAAAGCAGAAATAGATGTTTTTTTCTGGAACTCTCTTGCTTTTTCCATGATCCAGCAGATGGTGGCAATTTGATCTCTGGTTCCTCTGCCTTTTCTAAAACCAGACAAAACTATAATTCAAAAAGATACATGCACTCCAATGTTCATAGCAGCACTATTCACAATAGCCAAGACATGGAAACAACCTTAATGTCCATGACAGACGAATGGATAAAGAAGATGTGGTCTATATAAACAATGTAATTCAGCCATCAGAAAGAATGAAATAATGCCATTTGAACCAACATGGATACAACTAGGGATTATCAATTTGGGATTCCCTGGTGGCTCAAACGGTAAAGAATCTGCCTGCAATGCAGGAGACCTGGGTTCAATCCTTGGGTTGGGAAGATCCCCTGGAGGAAGAAATGGCAACCCACTCCAGTATTCTTGCCTTGAGAATTCCATGGACAGAGATATCCATGGCAGGCTATATAGTCCATGGGATCACAAGAGTCGGACACAACTGAGTGACTAACACACACACAGGGATTATCATACTAGGTGAAGTCAAGTCAGAAAGACAAACACCATATATTACTTATATGTGTAATCTAAAATATGGCATAAGTGAACCTATAAATTAAACAGAAAGGGACTCACAGATACAGCCTTGTGGTTGCCAAGCGGGAGAGGGGTGGGGAGGGGTGGACTGGGAGTCTGGGATTAGTAAATGCAAAATATCACATACAGAATGGATAAACAACAGGATCCTACTGTATAGCACAGAGAACTATATTCAATACTTTGTAATAAGCCACAATGGAAAAAAATTAAAAATAATGTCTATATATATGCATCACTGAGTCACTTTGCTGTACAGCAGACATTAACATTATACAACAACTATATTCTATATTCAATTAAAATTTTTTTAAGTTACTTTGCTGGGAGAGATTTTTCTCTTTTCTTTCCCGATTCTCATCTCAGCCCTAATAGCTTCACTGCAAATGCATTTACATGTAGCATAGTACTTACTTACTCTATTTAATTGATTCTAACATGTATACTCGGAGAAGCCAATGGCACCCCACTCCAGTACTCTTGGCTGGGAAATCCCATGGATGGAGGAGCCTGGTAGGCTGCAGTCCATGGCATCGAGAAGAGTCGGACACGACTGAGTGACTTCACTTTCCCTTTTCACTTTCATGCATTGGAGAAGGAAATGGCAACTCACTCCAGTATTCTTGCCTAGAGAATCCCAGGGACGGGGGAGCCTGGTGGGCTGCCATCTATGGGGCCGCACAGAGTCGGACACGACTGGAGTGACTTAGCAGCAGCAACATGTATATTCATATTTTACAATTGAGACTATGAGAGTTAATTTGACATTCTTTTTCCCTGGTGGTAGATAAAATAGTGCATCTTAAAATCGATGGTTTCTTAAGTTTGATAAAATTTATTTGTACATATTTGTAACATTACTTTTTGCCTGAGATTAAAAAGACCCTGAAGTTTGATAATTTATTATTGATTTTATATCCCTATTACCTGTCACATTGCTCTGTATATCATCAGATCAGATCAGATCAGTCGCTCAGTCGTGTCCGACTCTTTGCGACCCCATGAACTGCAGCACGGCAGGCCTCCCTATCCATCACCAGCTCCCGGAGGTCACCCAGACTCACATTTATCGAGTCAGTGATGCAATCCAGCCATCTCATCCTCTGTCGTCCCCTTCTCCTCCTGCCCTCAGTCCCTCCCAGCATCAGAGTCTTCTCCAATGAGTCAACTCTTCGCATGAGGTGGCCAAAATACTGGAGTTTCAGCTTGAGCATCATTCCTTCCAAAGAAATCCCAGGGCTAATCTCCTTCAGAATGGACTGGTTGGATCTCCTTGCAGTCCAAGGGACTCTCAAGAGTCTTCTCCAACACCACAGTTCAAAAGCATCAATTCTTCGGTGCTCAGCCTTCTTCACAGTCCAGCTCTCACATCCATACATGACCACAGGAAAGACCATAGCCTTGACTAGGCGAACCTTTGTTGGCAAAGTGATGTCTCTGCTTTTGAATATGCTGTATATCATAGGCTCTTCAAAACTGTTAAGTAAACAAATGGAAACACTGATCTTTAAATCAGTAAGTTAAAGAAGTGTCACTGTTCTGTACTGGAATCTAAGAAAGATGACTGTGATAAGCCCTTTCATCGCATCTTAAAGTGTCAGCTTACGCAAGTGAGTGAAGGTTCCAAGGTCTGTTGACCCTGTTACATCATTTGACTGAAAATTATAACTCCCTTCCTTGTATATCCTATCTCCCTGAGGCTCCCTGGAATTTATGTTAAACCCCCAAATCTCTTGGCAGGACATCATGGTTTAAGATAATGGACTTCGAGCTGTAAATGTAAACAGGTTGTGAAATGCCTGATCAGTGGAATCAGGCAGATCTGAAATGAAGTCCAGGTTTTAATATTTATCAGCACATGACCTTGTTGTTTAACCACCTTGAACCTCAGTATTATCCTTTGTAAAATGGGGATAATATAACTCATCCTTAAGGATAATTGTTAGGGTTAATTACATTATCAAGGATAAAACATCTCATATGGGGCCTGGTGCATAAATGTATTCAATTAGTTTCAGAACTGTCCTTATGCCCTCAGCAACTGACACATAACAGAATGAACAAAAAAAGTAATGAATGAGAATAATCCACATGGTCAAGTGAGCAACATGGACCTTGAAATCCTTGCAAAATCAAATTAATGATGTACTGAGCTAATGGTCCACATTCATGATGTTAAAAAGCCATGGACATCAATTTCTATAGAAGATTTATTCTACTCAGTGTTCTATCCATTTATCTTCACGTATGAGTGAGTCATCTTAAATTTGGATTTCACTTTACCTCATCTTCCTATTTATCAAAACATTTTTTACCACAATGACATAAATTTATGACAATTAGACCATATATTTTCCCATGGAGCATGATTTCAGAAATTAGTCTATTGTTTTTGCTTCCAGATACTGTAATTCACTGTATAACAACCCTTAGCTCCCATTAGCTGTATCTCAGTTAGTCTGTCTTGTTTCCTCTAAATCTTTCCCAAGGGCTTTGCATTTTTCCTTTGAACTTTTCACCCAAAGTCAAGAATTCCTAAAAGTTCCTTGACTACATTTACCTTTCTCTTCTATCAAATACTTCTCTCTGTTGAGTCTCTGGGAAGCGAGGAGTTGCTCTGCCAACTGCTGAAGACTAGGTGAGGCATGGAGCATGAGAAGCCCTTCTGAGAGACATTTAGAACTGTAGGTGCAAGGCAGGAAGATTGGAGAGATGAGGGAGGAAGGAAAAGGAAGAAAGGCACTGGGGACTGGTTAAAAGAATTTGGAGAATATTAAAGATGAGTGGGAGAAGCAGTAATTGTGATGGTTTGCTGCCATGAAACGACAAAGAAATTCAGAGCATGAAAGGGGAGTTAGAGTTGTTTATCAATTTCAAGAGAATAAATGGGAGGATAAGAGATTCAGTTTACACAACAGAGTTTAGCAAAAAGCAAGATGTAAAATGTTAAGTCTTCATCAGCTAAGTCTGGCCACACTACATGGGGAGTTCTAGATTATCAGTGCAGGAAGAGGTGAAAACCTCTTTGACTTCCGTAATCTAGAAATAGAATCCAGAACAAAGAAACAGACAACTAATACTATTTTCTGATCCTTTGGCTCTTTATGCTCATTCTGTAAACTTTACTGCTCTTTAGGGGCCTAACTCTAGTCCCCCAAATCTACATGGATTGATGGCTACCTGGTCCAAATGCTCTTATCAAGACATGGTCTTTTCTACACTTCTCAGAGACACTTCTTAGAGACATCACTTTCCAATAGACTCTCCAAAAGCCCTATGCTTTGGTTAACAGGTTTCCGTGCTCTCATCGCCAGGCATTTGAATGAGATTAGCTCATAGATCCAGATGATGAATCCTGTTCTGTCATGTTGTTTTTAGGCAAAAGTTGAAAGAGAAAGCTTTGAAGAATGTGCAGAAACCCAACTATGAAATTCTGATAGCTTTAGGGCAGAGAGACTTAACACAAAGAAATAATCATCATTCATTCAAAGAGCACTCATGGGCTTGGTGGAAAGATCAATGCCAAAATTCTGTGATTAATTAGAGTTGCTAAAGAAGCTAGGGAAAAAGGCACTATGAGTTCTTGGTGTAATCAAAGACAGACTAATTCAAATAAACTGTCTGAGAGTCAACAGTTTCTGGTCAAGTTCTGATGAGCCTCATTGCTATTTTGAATTATAAGACTTCACCTTCATTCTGAAAAAGATTTCATCCTCATCCTGAGAAAAATATGTCTGACTCAACACTGTTAATTTGAGAAGATGTCAATTATTTTACTCCACAAAAGTGATTTATGAGATCTGAGAGTTGTGATATTTAGGTTTTCTTGCCTGAGAGATGTCATTTCACAATACCTCCTGAGATGGTCAGGACCACTACATATGTGACTGGTAATTTTTCTAGAGGTGAATAGGGTAAATTAACAAGAAACTCCAGTACTTTGGCCACCTCATGGGAAGAGTTGACTCATTGGAAAAGACTGATGCTGGGAGGGATTGGGGGCAGAAGGAGAAGGGGACGACAGAGGATGAGATGGCTGGATGGCATCACCAACTCGATGGACATGAGTTTGAGTGAACTCCAGGAGTTGGTGATGGACAGGGAGGCCTGGCGTGCTGCGATTCATGGGGTCGCAAAGAGTCGGACACAACTGAGCAACTGAACTGAACTGAACAAGAATAGGGATAAAATAGTTCATATGAAGGACTACCTAACTAATTACATTGATAGGGCACCTCTGCTTCTCTATTCCAGACAAAGCTGATGTACCATAGGTCAGCCTGCCAGAGACTTACTCTGGCAGAGAGAAGGGGTACCAGGATGGCATTTTAATCACAGACAAGGCTGATTACTGGGTTCAGAAAGAACCACAGCTTCTCTTCCTTACATTTCCAAGGAGTCTTTTAGGGGAGACAGAACTAACATACCATAAATAGAAAAATAAATTATTTCACATAAGGCTTAAAGAGGTAAGTTGCATTATATAGATGTTGCAGCCCTGATTTTCTCTGTTGGGCATGGGAAAAGGATATACATTATGTCACAGATTTCTTAAAGTTTTGACTAAATTGAAAGTCAACTTTATAGAACGTGACTGACTATGGAGCTTGAACTTGCCACCATTCCTGAAATCGTCCCTAACATATGATGATGATATGTGAAAGAATTAAAACAGTATACTTTGTGCACTCGAAACCAGACTTCCTGCTACTCAAAGGATGGAAATACCTCTTAGTTCAATTGCATTTCTAGCAACATAGCTAAATATGATTTGAATATGATCCCAATTCTGCTCACTTTCCTGAATAACCCCAACAAATGAAGTATGTATATGTATAGACAGGACTTGTGAAGTCCAAAAAGCAAGACACAGGGGGAGAGAAATGTAATTCCAATAAAACAAACCATATGGCTAATTAAATATAGATGTTTTCTATTGATCTCTCCACTAATTGCTGAAAATTTCTACACATGTCTTTGGCTAATTAACAATTAGTTTGGGGTGACTCATATGACATTCTACATATTACACATCTTTTTCACCTGTTGTGGAGATGAATCCTTAAGCTTTTATTGATGGACTTAAGGTTCATGCCCTTCTATAGACTTAAAAGCCCATTAAACAAACAAAAAATGTACCTCTGTGAGAACACTGCATGTAAAAGTGGTCCTATGAGTGCACTATTATTTTTCTTTTCCATCCCAGAACAAGATAAAAAGCAAATCCAAGGAAACTTTTTCTAGAAAAACTGTATATAAAATTAAAAGGGAACCTCTCTTTCACTGTAAACCAAGTCATCACATTGCCAAGCCAAGTGCTACTCTCCCATCCAGCCACTTCTTTAGTCCTTATTTTTTCAGAAAGTTCTCTCCCCAAAAGTCAAGATGATGTAGATATGCAGATATATGAAAATATCCAGATTTGCTCACCATTTCAGAAACCATCACTCTCCTCCTAAGAGAAGGCAGTAACCATGAAAATGAACAAGAATAGTCTAGTTTTGCTTAACCTAGCATTCTAAGAGTGGAAACCCCTGAAAAAATTTCTACATTTTGTATAATCACTATGTGATACAGAATGAACATTCTGTAAGTAAATCAGCAAGTTAAACTGGAACCTTGATGCATTGATTTAGGACAATTACAGAAATGAAAGTAGGCTATTGAGACCAAATTTCATCCAACTCTGTTTTAGTAGTATAGCAATACTATGATTTGATGAAACTAAGGAAAAAAATTGCTTTCAAAAATAGATGGAAGTTTTATACAAAGACTTAACATGAGTTTAAGGTGTTCATAAATATAAACCCTAGATTTATTATCGTTGAGGTTATAAAGGCTCAATAACATGTGTTTGCTGCTTCCTTCGCCTTAAAGTAATAACAATTTTATTATAAAGACTGGTTTGGCTGTGAGCAAAAAAACTGAAGACTTGGATCATAGAAAAATGATGTGCTGGTTTTCATCACTTTCCCATAACTCATGAATATTAACTTTTTCCAAAAGATTACTACCCTTGGGAATTTGAGTTAGTCTTTTCCAAATCTATTATTTTGCATGTATTGTTTTTTTTCTCATTAAAAGAAGGCAACTGAGACTATTCAAATAAAATTAGATTTAAAAAAATAAAGGTAAGAAAGCCATTTCTAAGTGCACATATCAACCCCACTGCACATATGCAAGCTGAAGCTAAAATAAACAAAACTCATAAATTCAGTACTAATGACATGGCACTATTTGATAGATCCCAATAATTGCTTCCATTGTGTCTTTAATTTCTCTCTTAAATTATCTTCACATGTAAACAGGTTATATTTCTCTTCATTGTCTTCACTGTTTGAACACAATGAAAGCCAGTTTTCTCTGTTGCTGGTAAAAAGAATGGTGGTTTGTCCACATCGGAAGTTGGCCATTATCTGTAATACCAGATCATTGACAAAGAGGACTTGAAGGTCCTGTGTTACTTCTGCATTAGTGTTGTTCTCCTGGCAAGCAGACAACTTCATCAGAGAAGTCAGCCAAGGAGAGTCTTTAAATGGAAGTTGTGCATACGAGGAGCAAATGCATTTTAAAAAGTTGCTGACGGGCATGAAATGCTTTGATCTGAAGATGGAAAACTCCAAAGCAGGAAGGATTTAGGCCATTTTGAGTCTGATTGACTCTGTGGTTTCTCTGAGCAGTAATTCCATGGGCTAAAATAAATGCAGAAATGGTATTTTGAGACCACAGCTGTAGAGGGGAATGTGGTGAATTTCAATGAAAATCCAGTTAAATTATGAAGTTCAGATTTTATAATAGCAAGGGACATGAGAGAAGTAATATTGTTTCCTGAAATTTCACTGCTTTTATTTAAGAGGTTGAAAAAGAGAAAAATCTATTTATTTATTCTTAGGGAACAGGAAAAATGTTGAATCCCTATTGCCTAGAACCATGTGGCAGACACTCTGAAGATCAATAAGATGATCTTATTCTTTTTAAAATTTACATGTTGGAAAGAGGTAATGTAATGAATAATGACAAAGGTCAAGATCAGAGATAGGCAAGCATACTCATGAGTAATAATTTCTTACTTTACTATCTTTGCAAACAGATTTCTTACACTGATCAGTCAATAACCAATCAATTTCATAGAAAGCTCATTTCAGTGAGCAATGATTACATGCAAATATGGTATCAACTTTTACTAACACAAAAAGAGAAAAATTAAGAATACTCAAGCAATAATTGAATCACTTTGCTATATGCCTAAAATTGACATAACATTGTAAATCAAATATATCCCAATATAAAAAATTTTTAAAAGAATTTAAAAAGAACAGTCAAGCAGAATGTTAAACATAAACAGTATTTTTTACAGGGAGTAATGATGGGATGGACTGAGGTTAAATGAGCTTAGATATGTCATGAGACCTCAGAAATTTTAACAATAAAGCATTCATTTTAATAGAGTCATAAGGACTGGACCAAATGGAATAATAAATAGAATAGCATAATTGTTAAGAATGTGGCCTCCTGCATTGGGTTTTGAATTCTGGCTCTGCAGAACTTATTAGATGTATGGCCTTGGGCAAGACTCTTCAATACTCTGTGTCTTAATTGTTTTAGCTATAAAATGATATTTTAATAAAACGTTCTTCAAAGGTTTATTGTAAGTATTAATAACTTAATAATTATTTAATAAGTGAATAAGTGTAAAGTTCTTGAAATAGTACTTAACACCCAGTAAGCATTCAAGAAATACTAGTTATTATTAGCAGACATGCAGGATAGTAAAAAGAACAGCAAACTGTAAGTTAGCCATTAGGCTATGGCTCTTCAGCTAGTTAAATTCCCAAGATCTCATATCAGCCAGCTGTACGATGAAAGATGCGGGTTAGATGATCTCTAAAGTTCCTTTTAACTTTAAAAAATACTGTTTTATTGTATTGCAACACAAAAGACCCCAAATAGTCAAAGTAATCTTAAGAAGGAAAAATGGAGCTGGAAGATCAATCTCCCTGATTTCAGACTATACTACAAAGCTACAGTAATCAAAACAGTATGGTACTGTCACAAAAACAAAATATAGATGAATGGACACAGGATAGAAAGTCCAGCAATAAATCCATGTACCTATGGTCACCTAATCCTTGACAAAGGAGGCAGGAATATATAATGGAGATAAGACAGTCTCTTCAATAAGGGGTGCTGTGAAAATCAGACAACTACATGTAAAATAATGAAATTAGAACACTCCCTAATACCATACACAAAAAACAAACTCAAAATAGATTAAAGAGCTAAGTTTAAGACTAGATACTATAAAACTCACAGAGGAAAACATAGAACACTCTGCCTATAAATTACAGCAAGATCTCCTATGATTCATTAATGAAAATAAAAACAAAAATAAATAAAAGGGACCTGATTAAACTTATAAGCTTTTGCACAGCTAGGAAAGCTATAAATGAAACAAAAAGACAACCTTCCGAATGGAAGAAAATATTTGCTAATGAAGTAACTGACAAGCGATTAATCTTCAAAATATACAAACAGCTCATGCAGCTCAATACCAATAACAAAAAAACCCTATCAAAAAATGGGTGGAAGATCTAAATAGACATTTCTCCAAAGAAGACATACAAATGGCTAAAAAAAATCATTAAAAGATGTTCAACATCAGGAGTTATTAGAGAAATGCAAATCGAAAGTACAATGAGATATTCCCTCACACTTATTAGAATGGCCATCATCAAAAACCTACAAACAATAAATGCTGGAGAGAGTGTAGAGAAAAGGGAATCCTCGTATGCTGTTGATGGGAATGTACCCTGCTAATCCACTACGTGGAGAAGGCAATGGCAACCCACTCCAGTACTCTTGCCTGGAAAATCCCATGGGCAGAGGAGCCTGGTAGGCTGCAATCCATGGGGTTATGAAGAGTCGGACACAACTGAGCGACTTCATTTTCACAGCCACTATGTAGAACAGCAAAACTAAAAATACTAAACATAGAGCTACCATCAGATCAGATCAGATCAGATCAGTCGCTCAGTCGTGTCCGACTCTTTGCGACCCCATGAACTGCAGCACGCCAGGCCTCCCTATCCATCACCAGCTCTCGGAGGTCACCCAGACTCACATTCATCGAGTCAGTGATGCCATCCAGCCATCTCATCCTCTGTCGTCCCCTTCTCCTCCTGCCCTCAATCCCTCCCAGCATCAGAGTCTTCTCCAATGAGTCAACTCTTCGCATGAGGTGGCCAAAATACTGGAGTTTCAGCTTGAGCATCATTCCTTCCAAAGAAATCCCAGGATTGATCTCCTTCAGAATGGACTGGTTGGATCTCCTTGCAGTCCAAGGGACTCTCAAGAGTCTTCTCCAACACCACAGTTCAAAAGCATCAATTCTTCGGCGCTCAGCCTTCTTCACAGTCCAACTCTCACATCCATACATGACCACAGGAAAGACCATAGCCTTGACTAGGCGAACCTTTGTTGGCAAAGTGATGTCTCTGCTTTTGAATATGCTATCTAGGTTGGCCATAACCTTCCTTCCAAGGAGTAAGCGTCTTTTAATTTCATGGCTGCAGTCACCATCTGCAGTGATTTTGGAGCCCCAAAAAATAAAGTCTGACACTGTTTCCACTGTTTCGCCATCTATTTCCCATGTAGTGATGGGACCAGATGCCATGATCTTCGTTTTCTGAATGTTGAGCTTTAAGCCAACCTTTTCACTCTCCACTTTCACTCTCATCAAGAGGCTTTTTAGTTCCTCTTCACTTTCTGCCATAAGGGTGGTATCATCTGCATATCTGAGGTTATTGATATTTCTCCCAGCAATCTTGATTCCAGCTTGTGTTTCCTCCAGTCCAGCATTTCTCATGATGTACTCTGCATATAAGTTAAATAAACATGATGACAATATACAGCCTTGACGTACTCCTTTTCCTATTTGGAACCAGTCTGTTGTTCCATGACCAGTTCTAACTGTTGCTTCCTGACCTGCATACAGATTTCTCAAGAGGCAGATCAGGTGGTCTGGTACTCCCATCTCTTTCAGAATTTTCCACAGTTTATTGTGATCTACACATACAATCTAGCAATCCCACTTCTGAGCATATACCTGAAGAAAATCACAATTCACAAGGATACATGTATCCCCAAAATTAATTGTAGCACTATTTACAATAGCCAGGATGTGGATCAAACTAAATCTCCATTGACAGAGGAGTGGATAAAGAAGATGTATATATGTATATTGTATATATATTACTCAGCCATAAAATATGAAATAATGCCATTTGCAGCAATATGGATGAACCTAGATATTGTCATACTGAGTGAAGTCAAATAGAAAGACATATATCATACAATATTGCTTACATGTGGAATCTAACTGTTACAAAGAACTTATTTGCAAAACAGAAATAGAGTCACAGGTATATAAAACAAATTTACGGTTACAAGTGGGGAAGGGAGGGAGGGATAAATTTGGAAACGAGGATTGACATATACAGACTACTACTACATATTAAATAGACTACTAATAAGTACCTACTATATAGCACAGGGGACTCTACTCAATACTCTGTAATGAGGTATGTGGGAAAAGAACTTTAAAAAGAGTAGGTGTATGTGTTTGTATAAGTGATTCACTTTGCTGTACATCTGAAACTAACACAACATTGTAAATCAATTATACTCCAATAAAATTTTTTTAAAGTTTATGTAGCCAAAGTAAGTGTTTCTGCAACAAATGTGAGTGGTCCATATAAACTATATCTAATGTGTTCATTTTACTGTTAGTTGTATTTTGAACATGTTTAAGAATAAATGCCTATATGTGAAGTGAAGTTGCTCAGTCGTGTCCGACTCTTTACGACCCCATGGACTGTAGCCTACCAGGCTCCCCTGCCCATGGGATTTTCCAGGCAATAGTACTGGAGTGAATTGCCATTTCCTTATTCAGCAGATCTTCCCAACCCAGGGATCGAACCCGGGTCTCCCGCATTGTAGACAGACGCTTTACCGTCTGAGCCACCAGGGAAAGTAGAAATAACTGTCTTATTTTTTCAAGTTTTACTGAGATACAATAGACATATAACACTGGATTAGTGTGTATAACATAATGCTTTGATATGTGTATATATTATAAAATGATTATCACACTAAGTTAAGGTATGTGCATGCTCAGTCGCTCAGTCATGTCTATCTCTTTGCAACCCCATAGAATGTAGCCCGCCGGGCACCTCCGTCCATAGGATTTTTCAGGCAAGAATAGTGGAGTGGGTTGTCATTTCCTCCTCCAGGGGAATTTGCTCACTCAGGGATCGAATCTGTGTCTCCTGCATCTCCTGCACTGGCAGCAAATTCTTTACCACTGAGCCACCTGGGAAGCCCCTTACCACCACTGCCACCCCATAATAATCCTCCCTTCCTTTCTTGCCCAGATTTCTAGTTCACCCTGGCTAGGAGCAAACTGTGCAACTGAGGTTCCCCAGTCCTACTGTGGGATTCTCTCTTGGATGAAGTTGTTCATGAGATAGGAAGAAAGTTTCTTTCCTTTCCCCACAGAGGGAGAAAAGCCCTGGGGGTCGGTGGGTCTGAGGGATCAGCAGCGGCAGACTGGGCAGGGTGTGGTGGAAGGTGAGGCTGACTTAGAGGAGGCCAGCTCCAGAGCTGAGAGCAATGGGGACCACAGGTAGAGAGATGATGATGGCACCACCGACCAGCAGTGACGACCCCGAGTCAGCCTCTTCCCCTCTGCCTCTGGGGAAGGAGGTTCAGAAGCAAGCCTGGACTCCCTCCTAAGCAAGGGAGCACAGCCCAAACACTGAGACACTGGAGATTGCTCTAAAGCTCTCTCACGAGCTGAGCACACCTGAGACGCCCTGTGGGAGGTAGAGCCTTCTTTCTGCGACTCTGCAGAGGCCCACCGTCACTTTTCTCCATGCTCTGACTTCCTCTGTTCTCTTCTTGTCAGTGCTCTTTGAATGACTAACTTTGTCTTCTCATTGCCCTGAGGCAAATTCCTAGTTGCTATCCAAAGTGAAATAAATCTAACGTTTTAGCCAATACTTGGATTCCTTAAGGTTTTGGTTTACATAGGATATAATGAATTAAAAAGAAAAATATTTATCTCATCATTAATGCTCATTTTATATGGGATAAATAGCCATGACTATTTTTCTTAGAAGTTATATTGGAATAGTTCTTACTAAATTTAAATACAGAAAGTATTTCTTAGCTCATCTGCTGCTGCTGCTAAGTCGCTTCAGTTGTGTCTGACTCTGTGCAACCCCAGAGACAGCAGCCCACCAGGCTCCTCCATTCACGGGATTTTCTAGGCAAGAGTACTGGAGTGGCTTGCCATTGCCTTCTCCGCTTAGCTCATCTAATATAGTATAAATATCATATGGGTAATGATAAATAATGCAGACATATGTTAATCACATTTAAATAATTATTAACACAATTCTTTTGTCAATAGTCACTAGGCAACTAAAAACAAACATTAGTTCCTCAAAAGAAGTCACTTACACTAAGCCCTACATCACCAAACTGAGACGTAATTACAGTTTCGACTCTCCCAGACGTGGAATCTCAAACTAATCAGGACTCTTCTGATCACCAGTTCAGTTCAGTTGCTCCATCATATCTAACTTTTGTGACCCTATGGACTGCAGCATGCCCAGCTTCCCTGCTGCTGCTGAGTCGCTTCAGTCGTGTCCGACTCTGTGCGATCCCATAGACGGCAGCCCACCAGGCTCCTCTGTCCCTGGGATTCTCCAGGCAAGAATACTGGAATGGGTTGCCATTTCCTTCTTCAATGCATGAAAGTGAAAAGTGAAAGTGAAGTTGCCCAGTTGTGTCCAACTCTTAGCGACCCCATGGACTGGAGCCCACCAGGCTCCTCCGTCCATGGGATTTTCCAGGCAAGAGTACCGGGGTGGGGTGCCATCCCTTCACTATCACTTGGAGTTCGCTCAAGCTCATGTCCATTGAGTTGGTGATGCCATCCAACCATCTCATCATCTGGCATCCCCTTCTCCTCTTACCTTCAGTCTTGCCTAGCATCAGGGTCTTTTCCAATGTGTCATTTCTTCACATCAGGTGGCCAAAGTACTGGAGCTTCAGTTTCAGCATCAGTTCTTCCAATGAATATTCAGGGCTGATTTCCTTTAGGATAGACTGGTTGGATCTCCTTGCAGTCCAAGGGACTCTCAAGAGTCTTCTCCAACACCACTGTTCAAGAGCACCAATTCTTCAGCGCTCAGTTTTCTTTATACTCCAACTCTCACATCCATCCATGACTACTGGAAAAACCAGTAGTCATCAGTTCTTATCACAATCACTTGGGTAATCTGTCTGATAGACCCCCGCCATCTCTTATAAGGAAAGTAACCATCAATAATCAATCTGATTTTTCCTGGCTTGTACAACTTCCTTGTTCCTGCTCCCTTCAGCTGACAAAATCTCTTGCTGTGTATCATTCTTTGCAGCTCCTTTGTATCTGCTAGATTGCATGCTACCTGTTTCATGAATCCCTGAATAAAACCAATACAATCTTTTAAGTGTTCTCAGATGAATTTTTTAAAGCAATCATTAATATTTTTAAAGATATAAAATTATTTCACAAGCATTCTTTACCTGATTCTCATAACAACATCATGAGGTAAATAATTTTATTCTTATCTACATTTTCTAAAACCTCAGGAAACTGTTCCACAAATGTCAGGACTTTGGAAACATTTTTTATGGCTAGGCTGGGTGCCTCGGGGAAGGCAATGGCACCCCACCCCAGTACTTTTGCCTGGAAAATCCCATGGACGGAGGAGCCTCGTAGGCTCCAGTCCATGGGGTCACTAAGAGTCGGACATGACTGAGCGACTTCACTTTCACTTTTCACTTTCATGCGTTGGAGAAGGAAATGACAACCCACTCCAGTGTTCTTGCCTGGAGAATCCCAGGGATGGGGGAGCCTGGTGGGCTGCCGTCTATGGGGTCACACAGAGTCGGACACGACTGAAGTGACTTAGCAGCAGCAGCAGCAGCAGGCTGGGTGCCTAGGCTTAGATCATTCATCAGGTTGCTGGCAGAATCAGTACTTGAATTTTGTACTTGAAAATTTACTATTATTCAGTTTCAAGATCAGAATTTTTTCAATCACAAAAACATGAAGAATGATCAGTAATAAACTTGATTCACTAATAAGTGTCATTACCTTTTGCATTTCAACTTCTACCTTCACTGTTATCAGCTGAATAAAATATTTTCTCTTGACTTCTTTAAGGAAAAAAGCTAACAGATAGATATTACTATGTTAGCTTTTTTTCCTTAAAGAAGTCAAGAGAAAATATTACTATGTTAGTCATAAAAATATCACCCTGGATTCTGCAGAGTAAGAATTAGAATGGTATATTGTGAGCAATTAAATTAAGCCAATTATTGTGGGAGAATATTTATTCTTTATATGTATTTTTTATGTAGAAAGGATTCAAGTAATTTAAATATATATTTTAGAAGTAGGAAAACATTGCCCATAGATTCTTTCTGCCAAGAAGGAGTTTATTTCTCATTTATGTTCACAGCTAATCCTTGAACAATTTGGGTATTAGAGGCACCAAACCTGCATGCAGTTCAAAGCTAAACATAACTTAGAGTCAACCTTCTGTATCCCTAAATTCCTTGTATTTGCAGTTCTGCATCTGCACATTCAACCAGCTGAGCTTCTATAGAACCAGAATATCTGCTATTGGCTTCCGGTTAAGATGGCGGAGGATTAGGACGGGGAATACGCTTTCTCCTCCACAAATTCATCAATGGGACATCTGGGCGCCGAGTAAATACCACAAACAGCTTCGGAGTGCTGGCGGAGGACGTCAGACACCCAGAAAAGCAACTCACTGCCTTCTAAAGGAGGTAGGAAAGAATATAGAAGCCAGAGAGAGACAAAGAGGGAGGGGCGGACCTCTGTCCGGGGAAGGGAGTCTTAAAAAGAGAAGTTTCCAAACACCAGGAAACACTCTCCCTGCAGAATCTGCGCCGAACCTGGGAAACACGGAGACTATCATAACAGGGAGAAGAACAGTTGAGCAATTAGAACCCACAGACTGCGGGCCCTGCGGTAACTTCCGCAGCGGAAAAGCACCGCTGCAAACGCCCGCATCTGCCATTGGGGAGCCGGGGCTGGGCAGGGAGACGCCTTGGCCGTTCCCACGCGGGACGCTCCCCTGCCGGCGCTCCCCAGAGGGACGCTCCCCCGTGGGACTCTCCCCTACTGGACGCTCCCCCGCCGGCCACTCCCGCGCAGGCGTGCCCCCGCCCGCTGTACCCGCGGCTCCCACGAGGGCCACCCCATCCCCCTCCCCCACCCGCCCGCCCGCCATTCCCGTCGCCGGCCCTTCCCCCTCTGCGGGCCTCAGCCCAGACTTCGTTCGCCTGATTGTCTGGAGTGCTGCCTAACTGGAGTAGTTTGGGCCGGCAATCCAGATTGTGCAGGGCCAACCACACGAGTGGTGGGCCTTGGCCCAGAACACCGCCGAACCGTGCACAGAACAAAGAACTATACAGACCAACCACAGAGAAAGGGGCCTATAGATCTTGAGAAATTTAAGCCGGAACAAGGAACTAGCTGAAAATGAACTGAACCCACAACAATAATAGAGAAACTCTTATATATATTGTTACTATTTTTACCATCATTATTTCCTTTTTTTTTTCTTTTCTTTTTTTAATATATATATATATATTTTTTTTTTATTATTTTTTAATTGGAAAAAGGAAAACAAAATTTTTTTTTTCCTTTTAATTTTTTTTTGTTGTTGTTTGTTTTGTTTTTTTTTTTTATTTTTTTTTTTTATCCTCTAGTACTTCTTTAATCTCCACGTTTAGATATAACTTTTGCGACCCTGTTTTGTTTTTTGTTTTTTTTTTCTTTTTTCCTTTTTGTCCTTTGCTTTTTTCCTTTCCTTTTTTCTTTTCTTTACTGATTACTGACTAGATCTGTCTCTCTCCTTCACACTCCCTCCTTTTATCCTCCTGACCACCTCTGTCTCCTTCCTCCCTTTTTCCTTCTATGTATAATTCCGTGAACATCTCTGAATGGTCCAGTTGTGGAATGCATTATAGAAGAAGAAGTTTTTGAGACTACTGTAAAAATAAGACCAATAACTGGAACCAGGAGGCTTAAGTCCATACCCTGATCCCACGAAACACTAATTGACAGGAGCTCATTAAAAGCCTCCATACCTACTCTGAAACCAAGCATCACACAAAGACCAGCAAGTTCCACAACAAGACATACCAAGCAAATTCTCCAGAAAAACAAGAACACAGCCTGAGCTCCAATACACAGGCTACACAAAGCGACCCCAAAAGCATAGACATCTCATAACTCACTACTAGATACTCCACTGCACCCCAGAGAAAAGAAATCCAGCTCCACCCACCAGAACACCGATACAAGCTTCCATAAACAAGAAACCTCGACAAGCCACCGGTACAAACCCACATATAGTGCAGAAACGCCACAATAAAGAGAACTCCACAGACTACCAGAATACAGTAAAGACGCCCCAAACTTAGCAATTTAAACAAGATGAAAAGACAGAAGAATTCCCAGCAGGTAAAGGAACAGGATAATTACCCACCAAACCAAACAAAAGAGGAAGAAATAGCGAACCTACCTGATAAAGAATTCCGAATTATGATAGTGAAATTAATCCAAAATCTGGAAAGCAAAATGGAATCATGGATAAATAGCCTGGAGAAAAGCATTGAGAAGATGCAAGAAAGATTTAACAAGGACCTAGAAGAAATAAAAAAGAGTCAATATATAATGAATAATGCAATAAATGAGATCCAAAACACTCTGGAGGCAACAAATAGTAGAATAACAGAGGCAGAAGATAGAATTAGCGAATTAGAAGATAGAATGGCAGAATTAAAGGAATCAGAGGAGAAAAAAGAAAAACGAATTAAAAGAAATGAGGACAATCTCAGAGACCTCCAGGACAATATTAAACGTTACAATATTCGAATCATAGGAGTCCCAGAAGAAGAAGACAAAAAGAAAGACCATGAGAAGATACTAGAGGAGATAATAGTTGAAAACTTCCCTAAAATGGGGAAGGAAATAATCACTCAAGTCCAAGAAACCCAGAGAGTCCCAAATAGGATAAACCCAAGATGAAACACCCCAAGACACATATTAATCAAATTAACAAAGATCAAACACAAAGAACAAATATTAAAAGCAGCAAGGGAAAAACAACAAATAACACACAAGGGAATTCCCATAAGGATAACAGCTGATCTTTCAATAGAAACTCTCCAAGCCAGGAGGGAATGGCAAGACATACTTAAAGTGATGAAAGAAAAGAACCTACAGCCCAGATTATTGTACCCAGCAAGGATCTCATTCAAATATGAAGGAGAAATCAAAACCTTTACAGACAAGCAAAAGCTGAGAGAATTCAGCACCACCAAACCAGCTCTCCAACAAATACTAAAGGACATTCTCTAGACAGGAAACACAAAAAGGATATATAAATTCAAACCCAAAACAACAAAGTAAATGGCAACGGGATCATATTTATCATTAATTACCTTAAATGTAAATGGGTTGAATGCCCCAACCAAAAGACAGAGACTGGCTGAATGGATACAAAAACAAGACCCCTCCATATGCTGTCTACAAGAAACCCACCTCAAAACAGGGGACACATACAGACTGAAAGTCAAGGGCTGGAAAAAGATTTTCCACGCAAATAGAGACCAAAAGAAAGCAGGAGTAGCAATACTCATATCAGATAAAATAGACTTTAAAACAAAGGATGTGAAAAGAGACAAAGAAGGTCACTACCTAATGATCAAAGGATCAATCCAGAATATCTGCTATTAAAAAAAAAAAAAACACTCGCATGTAAATAGACCCATGTACTTCAAACCTGTGTTGTTTAAGAATATAAGATTTGAAACATCTGATTAATGAATCCTAATGAGGCTTCCCAGGAAGCTCAGCTCTGCCTACCAATGCAAGAGATGCAGGAGATGCAGGTTTGATCCCTGGGTGGGGAAGATCCCCTGGAGTAGGAAATGGCAACCCACTACGGTATTCTTGCCTGGAGAATCCCATGGACAGAGGAGCTTGGAGGGCTACAGTCCATGGGGTTACAAAGAGTCAGACATGGCTTAGTGACTAAGCATACACAATGGCTTTGCAGACTTCTCTACCACTTGATCATAGGAATACACTTGCCTTCTGTTAGGATGTAATATTCACATCAAATGAATATATACATCATTTGTCCATTTTTCTCATTTGCTTCTGAGTTTGTGAGTTTTAGAGAGAATGTGGTGCGACTATCGCACATTGACTTACAATGGCTATGTTAGAAATTTCTGTGTACCTTTGGCCTTAATAACAAACATGATTAAATACCCTTAACCACTTTCAGAAAAGGAGCCTCTGTTCCTTTCTAATCAAGCATTACAAAGATACTGATATGACACTGTTCTCACATTTAGGTTCCGCAGCTACATATCTAATGTGGCTTGGGCACAATGCTGCCCTCCACCCACACCTGCCATTGTCAAGGGCTAGGAGTTCATTCAGATGATTCTTGAACAACTGCAAAGGTGTTAATACTTCTTAGATTGATTAACAGCTTCCGAGACCAAGGATGAAAGAATTTTGTCTCAAGGAAATGAACCAGGAGTTTCCCTATGGCAAACCAAACTCTTGTATAGCTGAATGATTTTTTTATTCTACCCATAAAAATATCATCTTTCCCCAAATAGCTTAAAAAAGCTTTATTTGAAGAAGTAATATTTTACGACATATTTGAGTATTAGAATGGTGAATGCTTTTAAAACTGGAAGAAAAAAAGACATTAAGAAAAAAATAGTTCCAATCACAGATATAACTTGAAAAAAAATCTGAAGCTGGAGTGGAACTATCAAATAAGGACCATGAATTCATCTATGTTATAGTCCATGGAGTCGTGAAAGAGTCAGACACGACTTAATGGCTGGACAACAAAAATAAGACAAGTGGACTCTGAAGAAGATGAAAAAGAGTAGACTTATTAACAGGAATATGGTATCAATTAAAACATTCCAAACTTCCTTATATTTGGAATAGGTTATTTCCATTCCTTTTAGTTTTAGCATAGCATTGAAAAAAATGAAATGCAAGAAGACATTTGAATTTATTTAAATATCCTGCAATGCTATTTGCACTGTTTCTGAAATAAAGACAATTTTTACAATACATAAAGGACAGGAAACAAGCTACAAATAAAAGAATGAAATCCATGTGGAATAGCTAAGTCTGTGTGTGTGTGTGTGTGTGTGTGTGATTTTGTCAAGCACATATTCTCCTTATGATTTTGACTTGGATATTTTAAAGACGATGTAATTCATATGCTTTTCATTCACTTACACTTGAGGTATTAAAATATAGTTCAAATTATGTATTTGTGTACCATGAGCCATTTTTTTTTCTGTTGAAAAATGTCTCTTTTCTTGAGTAAAAGAAAAATTCACACTAAATTAGAATCCAAAGTTGTTAATTCACAGCATCGACTCCTAGACTAGAATATACATACATATTCTCTTGACATGAGATGAATTTTGAAGTTTTACAAACAACCTCTGGCATAATTAAAATCAAGGTCTTGCCTTTTCTGTCATTATTAATGATCACTGTATGATGGGATAAAATAATCACATAACAATCATTTCTACTTAGCTCCCTATTTTAAGGTTTAGGACTTTTCACTAAATCTACCTTAGCGACTCTATAGATTTAGAAGTTCTTGCTTTATGCCCTTATTCAGGTTTACAAAATAATTTTATTTTTGCCAAATACAGGAGACACTATCATATGCCCTAATAAATCAAACAAAACACAAAACAGAACATAAAAAAAACCACAGTTTTATTTTAAATGAATGTTCAAATTTACTTTACATACAATATTATCCCTTGGTTTCCAGATCAGCTTCTTTTGTCTATTAACTAAAATGATTTCTATTTGCAATGATTCATATCACTCCCCACCCCCCAGTAAAGGTCTTCACTGTCAATTTTTTGTGGAGAAAAAGCAGAAAGAGAAGAAAAATCATACTGCAGCACTGGAAGCTAGATGTCACAGCCTTTGCTCTCAGCTGTCATCAAATAGAGCTCCCAGAGTCACAGTGACTGGCCATCTGAGGGGCTCCTATAACCCTAGAAGGGGAAGCTGCTGTATGGCAGGTTCTGTGACAGCTTCTAATTCATCTTCCATGACACCAAATGCTGCTTATGACAGTAGCCTGCTGGTGTTGACCCTTGTTTTTGTATGCCATAGTTTAAAGAACCACACTATGAAATAGTTTCAGAATGTGCCTTGTAACATTTAGTCACAATAAGGTCATTTACATCTCTCTCATTTTTTTTTTTTTTTTTGGGAAGAACACTATTTAAGTTCACCTCTCTCATGTGCTAAGACACTTGAGTAGTGTCTGACTCTATATGACTACATGACCCTGTGGGCTGTAGCCTGCCAGCTGTCCATGGGATGTTCCAGGCAAGAACACTGGAGCGGGTTACCATTTCCTCCTCCAGGGGATCTTCCCAGCCCAGGGACTGAACCCGCATCTCTTAAGTCTCCTGCACTGGCAGGCAGGTTCATGACCATTAGTGCCACCTGGGAAGTGACCGCAACTCTCTCAGCAAATTTCAGTTATACATTATCATCAACTACAATCACCACTTCCCTGGTGGCTCAGACTGTAAAGAGTCTGCCTACAATGCGGGAGACCTGGGTTCAATCCCTGGGTTGGGAAGATCTCCTGAAGAAGGAAATGGCAATCCACTTCAGTATTCTTGCTTGGAAAATCTCATGGACAGAGGAACCTGGTAGGCTACAGTCCATGGGGTCACAAAGAGTCGGACACGACTGAGCGACTTCACTTTCTTTCTTTATACATTAGATACTCAACCCTTATTCATCTTATAACTGAAAGTTTATATACTTTTCCCAATCTCTTCCTGATTCTCTGGCAACCACTTTTCTATTCTGTGTTTCTATGAGTTTGACTTCTTTTTCTTTTAGAATTCTACATGTATAGTGCTATCATGTGGTTTTTGTCATTTTCTATCTGTTTTATTGGTATTTCACTTAGCATAAGGCCCTCTCAGTTCATCATTGTTGCAGATGACAGGATTTCCCTCTTCAGGGCTGATTAACATTCCATTGTGTATATATACCACATTTTCTTGATCCATTCATTCATGAAAAGACATGTTGTTTCTATTCCTAGGTTATTATGAATAATGCTATGAACATGGGAGTACAGATATATCTTGAAGACAGTAATTTCACTTCGTGGGGGGGTTATATATATCCAGAAATGCAATTGCTAGATCAGATAGTGGTTCTATTTTTCACTTCTTCAGAAACATTCATACTGTTTGCCATAGTGTACAGGGTTCCCTTTTTTTTTCCCACATCCCTATTATTATCTCATGTCTTTTAAATAATAGCTAACCTTATATTGCACTTCCGATCTGCATTTCTCGACGGTTAATAATGTTCCAAGCCTTGGGCATCTGAATATATTCTTTAGAAAAAATGTCTATTTAGGTCCTTTGCTCATTTTTTAATTGTTTTTTTCTTTGCTACTGAGTTGTATGCATTTCTTGAACACTTTGGATTAACCTGATTTTCTAGGTTGCCTTTTCATTGTGCAACCTAATGGTTTCCTTTGCTGTGCAGATGCTTTTAAATTTAACTCCGTTTATTTTTTCCTTTTGTTATCCCCAAATATTCTTAAAATATCAGTGCATTAATACTCTTGAAGGTATTGCAGTACACTCAAGATACGTTCTTGGTCCTCAGAACACAGAAAACATATTCTGCTTGTACTCTACAGCTTAGTGAGTTTAATTAAGATTGTTACTTTCTGAGCTGCTTCATCAGTCACAAGTAAGTATATTTCCTGCTCCCTTCCCATTTATTCAGTAGGATTATGGTAACATAAACCTGAATTTTCCTGAACCATGTTTCAGTGTTCATCAAAGTGCCATAGTAATGTCTTATTAATAAAAAATATAAATAATCAGGATGTTATGAACTGAATTATGTTTCCCCAAAGACACATTCAAGTCCTAATATTTGGTATATGTGATTGCAATCTTATTTAGAAATAGTTTTTGTAAAATGTAAGCAAGTTAAAATGGGAACAAGTTGAATTTGAAAGTGAAAAGTGTTAGTTGCTCAGTCCTGTCCGACTCTTTGTGACCCTAAGGACTGCAGCCCACCAGGCTCCTCCGTTCACAGAGTTCTCCAAGCAAGAACACCGGAGTGGCTTACCATGTCCTCCTCCAGGGGATCTTCCCAACCCAGGGATCGAACTTGGGTCTCCTGCATTGCAAGCAGTTTCTTTACTGTCTGAGCCACCAAGGAAGCCACACTGAATTTGAGTTGGGCTTAATCCAACATGACTGGTGTCTTTAAAAGAGGAGGAAAATTTGGACATGAACCTAGAAACACAAAAGGGAGACTATCACATGAGGACAGAGACAGAAATCAAATGTCTGCGGCTAACTGCAACCAGAAGAATCAAGGAAGTATTTTTTTTATGGAGGCTCTGGAAGGAACATGGCCATCCCAACATCTTGATTTTGAGCCTCTAGTCTATAAAACTGTGAGAGAACAAATTTCTATTCTTTTAAGCCACCCACTTTGTGGCACTCTGCGATACTCCAAGTAGCTAGAGATAGAAGTCCTTCAAACCAGTAGGAGAGCCCTGATGGCATATTACAGTGTAGCAGCATCCACTTCAGGGACTGTATTTGTACTCATAAAAGTAGGTAAGACTATATTTTAAAAAGAAATGCATGTGTATTCTGCTGAGCTAAATTCCAACTGCATTATATAGAAAATGTACGATCAGAAATAAAAATATTGCTACCCAAACTCAATGTGGAATCAAGATTGCCGGGAGAAATATCAATAACCTCAGATGTGCAGATGACACCATCTTTATGGCAGAAAGTGAAGAGGAACTAAAGAGCTTCTTGATGAAAGTGAAAGAGGAGAGTGAAAAAGTTGACTTAAAGTTCAATATTCAGAAAATGAAGATCATGGCATCTGGTCCCATCACATCATGGGAAATAAGTGGGGAAACAGTGGAAACAGCGTCAGACTTTATTTTTCTGGGCTCCAAAATCATTGCAGATGGTGACTGCAGCCATGAAATTAAAAGACACTTACTCCTTGGAAGGAAAGTTATGACCAACCTGCTGCTGCTGCTGCTAAGTCGCTTCAGTCATGTCCAACTCTGTGCGACCCCATAGACAGCAGCCCACCAGGCTCTGCCACCCCTGGGATTCTCCAGGCAAGTACACTGGAGTGGGTTGCCATTTCCTTCTCCATTGCATGAAAGTGAAAAGTGAAAGTGAAGTTGCTCAGTCGCGGCCGACTTGTAGCAACCCCATGGACTGCAGCCTACCAGGCTCCTCCATCCATGGGATTTTCTAGGCAAGAGTACTGGAGTGGCTTGCCATTGCCTTCTCCGATGACCAACCTAGACAGCATATTAAAAAGCAGAGACATTACTTTGCCAACAAAGGTCCGTCTAGTCAAGGCTATGGTTTTTCCAGTAGTCATGTATGGATGTGAGAGTTGGACTATAAAGAAAGCTGTGTGCCAAAGAATTGATGCTTTTGACCTGTGGTGTTGGAGAAGACTCTTGAGAGTCCCTTGGACTGAAAAGAGATCCAACCAGTCCATCCTAAAGGAGATCAGTCCTAGGTATTCATTGGAAGGACATTGGAAGGAGTGATGTTGAAGCTGAGACTCCAATACTTTGGCTACCTGATGCGAAGAGCTGATTTTTCATTTGAAAAGACCCTAATGCTGGGAAAGATTGAAGGCAGAAGGAGAAGGGGATGACAGAGTATGAGATGGTTGGATGGTGTCACCGATTCAATGGTCATGAGTTTGGGTAAACTCCAGGAGTTGGTGATGGACAGGGAGGCCTGGCGTGCTGCAGTTCATGGGGTCACAAAGAGTCAGACATGACTGAGCAACTGAACTGAATTGAAACTCAATGTTGCAAAGCACCCTTCTCCAGAAACACTCTTCCAGTAAAGGCTGTCCTCCAAGCTGGCTGTTTGCTATACACTTTGTTGAAGGACTGCATAATATAAAAATCATGAGCAGATATTTGGTGTTTCTATATCTTTTTAGGTAAGGCTTTGTAATATAAAATAACTGATGATAAGATACTCAGGTTAAATAACAAATAGCTTTGGGTTTAGCTACTTGAGGGCAGGGGTCATTTAGATAGATCTTGGTATCCCAAAGGCCCCATACAGTATCTTTCAGATGCTATGCTATGCTATGCTAAGTCACTTCAGTCGTGTCCAAACTCTGTGTGACCCCATAGATGGCAGCCCACCAGGCTCCACCGTCCCTGGGATTCTCCAGGCAAGAACACTGGAGTGGGTTGCCATTTCCTTCTCCAATGCATGAAAGTGAAAAGTAAAAGTGAAGTCGCTCAGTCATGTCTGACTCTTAGCGACCCCATAGATTGCAGCCTACCAGGCTCCTCTGTCCGTGGGATTTTCTAGGCAAGAGTACTGGAGTGGGGTGCCATTGATGGTTGATGCCAAAAAAAGTATTAAAAAGTAGTATGCAGACATTAGATATGTGTAAATGGTTGGCTGTACATGAAGAAGATAACCTGTAACTAAAACTGAGTAGAAGCATTCATACTTTACATTTATGAAGATGACATTACAGTGTACAGGGATATTCATATACATTATTTAACTTAATTTTTAAAACATTTCTGTCCAATAGGTATTATTCTCTGTGTTTCATAGATAGGAAATTAAGGCTTAGGAAGCTTTCAATGATGTGGCCAAGGTCACATAGCTAGTGAATGGTGTAAAAATGGTAGGGAGGAATGACTCCCAGTCCACATCTCTGTGCCACATTCTGTGATGTGTCATCTACCACAATCACCTTCTGAGGAAATGCCTGCTCAGGACTCAGACTCTAGACCTCATTGCAAATGAGCCCAGAAACTATTCGCCTCAAGTGTTTCTATCACAATTTATCCACTTTAAGTGGAGTTAAAAATATTTGAAATCCCCTGTCTCATTTGAACAATATGAGTGGACATGTGTTGATGATTAAATCGCACCAGAAACTGTCAAAAAGTATGGTCTCTGTTTTAAATCCAAGAAATTAGTTTTATAATTATATAACTAAAATTCTAACCAGATGGAATCCCAAGTGAATTATGTTAACTAACTCTCCTTTTTCTCTCTCACAATTATAGAAATTTCATGCTAACTTTATACTGTACTATTCTGGACATTCTTAACTAAAATACCAACTATCTTGTTAAATATTTTTAATGCCATCATTTATCATTACTTGATATATAAAGTACATTGTAGTAGACTAGGTGTTTAACTGCTCAGAATCTCTCTATACGAAGGAACAGTTCTACCAGCACATCACTGAAAATGATCACCATGGAGCCAGTCAGAAATAAATCAATAAAAAACGAATTGTAAGAACTAAGCATGCCCATAATAGAATTTAACTGCCTTCTCACCAATAAAACCATTTAGACTTTATAATCACACCCATCCTCCACCTCATAAACCTTGCTAGAGAAGACAAAAAACAAGCCACACTTAATACTACTGAAGAGAACACTTAAACACAGCGAAGACAGTCAATTTCATGTTATGCATTTTTTACCACCACCACCCCCCAAATAAAGCCACAGAGAAACTAACTTGTTAAGAATATAGTATTTCTCCAGTTTGAAGCTCTCTGTTTTCAACTGAACTTGGTTAAATTTATTGGTCATGACAAAGAAGTGAAAAGTCAAAGTGTTAGGCACTCAGTCATGTCTAACTCTTTGTGACCCCCATGGACCTGTGTTACCCACTGTAGCCCACCAGGCTCCTCTGTCCATGGCCTTCTCCAAGCAAGAATTCTACCCTCTGTCCATGGGTAGTCAAAATGAGACCCTTAATGTGGCCTTGAATAATAAATAACAAGATACTGTCTTGAAGAAACTGATAGACATTAGTAGGGAAGTACTGATAAAAGTTTAACAGTAATCTCTCAAACAACAAGACAGTGCTGATTTGTAAAATTAGTCAGTTTTTATGGTATGAATATTACCACTATGCTTATTTTAAGTCACCAATGTCACATCAGTAAGCACAGAATTGGGAAGAGATGGATGGGCAAAACCAGCTCTCGTAAGTGAGCTCCAGGACCCCATGGGGACAAGGAAGAAGAGAATCACCCCAAATGCCTGCTGTGTCTTCATTTCATTGTGTCAAGTTCAAACTGTATTGGTGTAGGAAAAGGAAAAGGGAATTAATATTTATGAAATGGCTACTGTGTGCCAGATCCATTTAAAATGATGATCTCATTATATAAAGTTATGGGGGAGATCGACCAAGATAGCAGAACTGAAAGACCCTCACTTCCTCTCACAAACACTCCAAAATCATAACTATTTTCAGAACAAACAGCAGTAAAAAAAAAAAAAAAAAAAAAACAGAAACTACAACTAAAGACATAAAGAAGGAACTACTGAAAATAAGAAATATCTCAAACAAGCAAACTAACCTTACAGTTGAAGGATCTAGGGAAAGAAGAAAAAACAAAACTCAAAGTTAGCAGAAGGAAAGAAATGATAAAGATCAGAACAGAAATACATGAAATAGAGACAGAAAGCAAAATAAAACAAAGACAAGAGAAAAGATCAATGAAACTAAAACTTTTTCTTTGAAAAGATGAACACAATGGATAACCTTTAACCAAAAGAGAGAGGCCCCACATCAATAAAATCAGAAATGAAAAGGAGAAGTTGCAACTGACGCCACAGAAATACAAAAGATCATAAGAAAACACTACAAACAACTATATGCTAATAAAATGGACAACCTAGAAGAAATGGACTTCTAAATTCTTAGAAATGTACAATCTCCCAAGACTGTGCCAGGAAGAAAAATACAATGTAAACAGACCAATTACCAGTACTGAAATTGAACCAGTAATTTAAAAGTTCTCAACAAACAAAAGTCCAGGACAAGACGACTTCAGAGGTGAATTATATTAATACCAAATACTTAGAGAAGGGTTAACACCAAGCCTTCCTAAACGAATCCAAAAAATTACAAAGAAAGGAGCATTTCTAAACTCATTCTATGATGGTATCATTTCCCTGACACCAAATGCAAACAAAGATATCAAAAAAAAAAAGAAAAGAAAAGAATATTACAAAGCCAATACCACTGATGAACACAGATTCAAAATTCATCAAATTGAATCTAGCAATATATTAAAAGGATCATACACCATAATCAAGGGGGATTTATCTCAGGGATGCAAGGATTTAAAATCCACAAATCAATCAATATGATACACCACATTGATAAACTTAAGAATAAAAACCATGTTGATCATCTCAATAGATGCAGAAAAAGCTTTTGATAAAATTCAACATCTGTTTGTGACAGAAAAAAAAAAAAAAAGAACCTCTCATTAACTAAATTTCTGCATGGATTATTTTTTCTAATGAAAAACTTCTTTGAAATTCTGCCAGATGAAAGATTACAGATAATGGAAAGTCATTATCTTTATCATCATCAAGCTGTTTTCATCTGAATGCTTATCTAAATTGAAGGCTATAGCAGCTTACAAGTGCTTACCTTTGGAGCACAGGTGTAAAAGGGTGAACTGGAAGCTTCTGCTGGTAGTCTAGTGTAGAGGTGTGGTCTGTATCCTTGTCAACGCTTCATCTTTCACAGAGACTGATATTGATGTTTATAGATTACTGGTCCCTGAAAGAAAGACAGTAAACAGCTAGGGCAGTTATGTTTCAAAAGTACTGATGGAACATGCTGCTGCTACTGCTGCTAAGTCGCTTCAGTTGTGTCCGACTCTGTGCGACCCCATAGACGGCAGCCCACCAGGCTCCTCTGTCCCTGGGATTCTCCAGGCAAGAACACTGGAGTGGGTTGCCATTTCCTTCTCCAATGCATGAAAGTGAAAAGTGAAAGTGAAGTCGCTCAGTCGTGCCCAACACTTAGCGACCCCATGGACTGCAGCCCATCAGGCTCCTCTGTCCGTGGGATTTTCCAGGCAAGAGTACTGGAGTAGGGTGCCATTGCCTTCTCGGGCTGCTGCTGCTAAGTCGCTTCAAATTCTACCTGCAGGTGACTTTTAATGTATTCAACAGTTTTTTAAAAAAAATTATATCCTCATCATTAAAAGAAATACCCAAGTTAGAATACTAAAATCCTATAATTCTGAAATGGAGAATGCTAAGAGGACTCTTGGGACATACTCCTTTTTACAGTTGAAGAGAGAATACTTTAATCAAAGCACTTTTCTTTCAAGAGAAAAGGCAGTTATTGGCTCCTAGAGCAGCAGCTCCCATTTCACCTCACAGCAGTGTGACACTGAAATTCAGAATATTTTTATTTTACACAATTCTCACCCTAATGTCTAATTCCACAAACAGCATTTCTCCCTTCTGGCATAATCTCTATTTCACAAATTTGTAGTATATTCAGGTATCTAAATCATTAAGAATTGATGTGGAATGTACCCCAATATTCACTGCAGAATTGTTTACAAGAGCTAGGACATGGAAGCAACCTAGATGTTCATCAACAGATGAATAGATTAAAAAAAGTTGTGGTACATATATATAAGGCAATATTACTCAGCCATAAAAAAGGAATGCATCTGAATTAGTTCTGATGAGATGGATGAATCTAGATCCTATTATACACAGTGAAGTCAAAAAGAGAAAAATGTCATATTAATACATATATATATAGAATCCAGAAAGATGGTGATAATGAACCTATTTGCAGGGCAGCAGTGGAGAAATAGACATAGAGGACATACATGTGGACACGGGGCAGGAAGGAGAGGGTGGGATGAATCGACAGTAGTGCTGAAACATACACATTACCATATGTAAAATAGATAGCTGGTGAGAATTCGCTGTATGATGCAGGGAGCTCAAACTTGTCCTCTGCGACAACCCAGAGGGGTGGGACAGGGTGGGAAGTGGGAGGCAGATTCAGGAAGGAGGGGACATGTGTATACCTATGGCTGATGGACAGGGAAGCCTGGCGTGCTGCAGTTCATGGGGTCGCAAAGAGTCGGACACGACTGAGCGACTGATCTCATCTGATGGATGATTTATGTTGATGACTGGCAGAAACCAACACAATATTATAAGCAAAATAAGTTGGTACAGCCACTATGGAAAACATTATGGAAATTCCCTAGAACACTAAAAATAGAACTCATATGATCCAGCAATCCTACTCTTGGGAATATACCTGGACAAAGCTATAATTCAAAAAGATACATGCACCCCTATGTTCATAGCAGCACATTTTCAATAGCCAAAACATGGAAACAACTGAAGAGTCCACTAGCAGATGAGTAGATGAAGAAGATATGGTACATATATGTGATGGAATATTACTCAGTCATAAAAAGAACAAAATATTGCCACTTGCAGCAACATGGATGCAACTAGAGATTATCATACTAAGTGAAGTAAGTCAGAAAGACAAATACCATGATATCATTTATATGTGGAATCTAAAATGTGGTACAAATGAACTTATCTGCAAAATAGAAACAGAGTCATAGACATGGAGAACAGATTTGTAGTTGCCAAGAGGGGATGGGGAGGGAGGAGTGGGAATTTTGGATTAGCAGGTGCAAACTAGTATATATAGGATGGATAAATACCAAAGTCTTAATATATAGCACGGCTTCCCTGGTAGCTCAGTTGGTAAAGAATCTGCCTGCAATGCAGGAGACCCCGGTTCAATTCCTGGGTTGGGAAGAGCCACCGGAGAAGGGATAGGCTACCCACTCCAGTATTCTTGGGCTTCCCTTGTGACTCAGCTGGTAAAGAATCCACCTGCAATGTGGGAGACCTGGGTTCGATCCCTGGGTTAAGAAGATCCTCTGGAGAAGGGAAAGGCTACCCACTCCAGTATTCTGGCCTGGAAAATTCCATGGACTGTATACCACGGGGTCACAACGAGTCAGACATGACTGAGTGACTTTCATTTTCACTTTAATGTATAGCACAGGGAACTGTATTCAATATCCTGTGATAAAAACATAATGATAAAGCATATAAGAAAGAATGTATATATGTGTATAACTGAGCCACTTTGTTATACAGCAGAGATTGGCACAACACTGTAAATCATCTAAAAAAATCAATGCCTGGACTAGATGAAATTATCAGAGGTAATTTAGACCTTCAATTATCTCTTAATATTGGTGAAACTTGAAGCTTTAATGTGGAATAGAGTGTTCATAGTCTCAACAGTTTGATATCATATTATATATGATATATATATATCATATATAATATACAGTTCCCCAAACAATTGATTTTGCTCTGGTTCTACCTTTAGCAATTCGCAGTAAAGTATACTGAAGTCAACAATGACATGGGCTAGTATCAGGAAAAGGAAAAGGAAAAGCTTTCAGATTCCAACCACAATATCCCCAGGAAAGCTGGCAGTAGTAAGAGCTAAAGTTAACATCCTGTATTACATATCTGAAATGAATCATAATCTAATTATTGTAACTTCAAAAGTAGGAGCTACTATTTATCCCATTTTTCACTAGAAGAAACTGGGGCCAGGAGAAGCTGAGTCACTCGTCTAAGGCTACTACCCAGTGTGGAAGCCAGACTTTGAACTCAGGTAACCATCTCTAGAGCCTCAGGAACTTAACTAGGCTTCTCCATCTCTATTTGTGAGGTCTAATGAGTCCCAGCAAACACTCTATAGCTGCAAGAATTGCTCACTCTCTCCTGCAAGCAGAGGACATACCTGGGCCTGAGGAATGATGGAGATGTCAGAAAGAGCAGAGGTTCCTATGTTCTGTCCATCTCTCTCACCCATCTGTTCCTCCATACTGATGCAATTACTGTGCATCTGATCCACAGTCCACAAACTTCTTCTAAGAATGATTGCAGGGCTGTATGGTGTTCAGCATTGTATTAGGCTGGTACAAAAGTAATTGTGGTTTTGCCTTGTTGAAATTTGTCATTTGATATTGGGATATATTCTTAAGTGTGGTTATGTTATATATCATTTTAATGTGTATTTCTCACTTATGTTTCTTGTTAATGACTTATTACTTGCTGTTTATTTTGTATTTATTTTAGATTAGGGAAATGATGTTAGACAAGAAGTAAATTCAAGAAATATTTTAAAGTTCAAAATGGGTCCTAAAGCAGTGGAGACAACTTTGCAACATCAGCAAAACATTTGACCCAGGAAACGCTAACTAATGTATAATGCAGTGGTGGTTCAAGAAGTTTTGCAAAGGAGATGAGAATTTTGAAGATGGGCCAGCTATTGGAAGTTGACAATGACCAGTTGAGAGCAATCATTGAAGCTGATCCCCTAACATCTACATGAGAAGTTGCCAAAGAACTCAACGTCATCCTTTCTATGGTCATCAGCATTTGAATCAAATTAGAAAGATGAGAAAGCTCAATAAGTGGGTGCCTCACGAGTTGACTGAAAATCAAAAAAATCATAGCTTTGAAGTGTCATCTTCTCTTATTCTACACACAACGAGAAATCATTTCTCGATCAGATTGTGACGTGCAATGAAAAGTGGATTTTATAAGACAACTGGCAATGACCAGCTTAGTGGCTGGATCAAGAAGAAGTTCCAAAGCACTTCCCAAAGCCAAACTTGCACTAAAAAAAGGTCATGATCAGTGTTTTTCATCATCTGTTGCCTGTCTGATCCACTAGAGCTTTATGAATGGTGGTGAAACCATTACATTTGAGAGGTGTGCTCAGTAAATCAGTGAGATGCACTGACACCTGCAACACCAGCAGCCAGCACTGCTCAACAGAAAGGCCCCAATTCTTCAGGACGACACCCAACCGCACACCATACAAGCAACGCTTCAAAAGCTGAACAAACTGGGTGACCAAGTTTTGCCTCATCTGCCATCTTCACCTGACCTCTTGCCAAGACTACCACTTCTTCAAGTATCTTGACAACTTTTTGCAGGGAAAATGCTTTCCAAGAGTTCACTGAATCCCAAAGTATGGATTTGTATGCTACGGGAATAAACCAATTTATTTCTCGTTGGCAAAAATGTGCTGACTGTAATGGTTCATATTTTGAGTAATAAAGATGTGCTTGAACCTAGTTATAATGATTTAAAATTCACAGTAAGAAACCTCAATTACTTTTGTACCAACCTAATATGTCCAGCATTTTGTAAAATATTGATATATAATAAACACAATATTTGTTGAATGAATGATCATTTCAGAGTTGTAAGCATACATGAGACAATGCCCAGGACATGAAAAGCTTCCCACAAAACGTGACACACGTACATGTGTGCTTAGCCATTCAATCATGTCCTAATCTTTGTGATCCTATAGATCCTGCCAGGCTCTTCTATCCACAGAATTTCCCAGACAAGAATACTGGAGTGGGTTGTCATTTCCTACCCCAGGGGATCTTCCTGACTCAAGGATTGATCCTGCTTCTCTCTGCATTGGCAGGAAGACTCTTTACCACTGAGCCACCTGGGAAGCCCCACCTGACATATATCAGATGTTTAATAAGTGTTAGTTGTTGCTATTTTACTATTACTGCCTATTGTTACTCGGAGAAGGCAATGACAACCCACTCCAGTACTCTTGCCTGGAAAATCCCATGGACAGAGGGGTCTGGTAGGGTACATACAGTCCATGGGGTCGCAAAGAGTCCAACACGACTTCACTTTCACTTTCACTTTTCACTTTCATGCATTGGAGAAGGAAATGGCAACCCACTCCAGTGTTCTTGCCGAGAGAATCCCAGGGACAGCAGAGCCTGGTGGGCTGCCGTCTATGGGGTCGCACAGAGTTAGACATGACTGATGCGACTTAGCAGCAGCAGCAGCCTATTGTTGCTATTATTTGTCTACAAGATAAGTTTATGTAAAATATAAATGTTTGTTTAGTCTGCTCTTTTTTAAAAAATGATCTCTTGTTATACAGCCTCTATATTTTATTTTATTCAATTTTATTGGTTGTTATTAAACCCGGTTAATTGTTATTAAGCCTAGTTGTGTCCATTTTATTCACATAATAAACAAAGTGTGAGGATGAGTATTCTTATTTGATCTCAACATGCATGTAAAATTATTAATCCTTTATGAATTTTAGAAGAGCAATTGCTGGGTCAAAACATATATAATATTCCAAATTTGTAATGGTTATTTCAAAGGACTACACTTCTAAAATCTCTGATAAAAACTCATCAGTCATGACTCAAAATAGATTTGCAAATTTCTTATCCTGGAATAAAATGATTCAGTAAGAGAAAAATATGTGCACAAGGAGGTTTTTTCCAACATCATTTCAAGTATCAACAAATTCAAAACTACTAAAATATCTAATAAAGAAGTGTTAAATTTTTGTAAGTCAACATAGTGTAATGTTGGCTAATAAGGCAGCCATTAGAACAACAATTAAATGACTATATAGAAACAGGGAAAATATAAAAACACGAAATGTTTGACACTTAATATTAAATAGTTAAGGAGAACAAACAAAGGATGAAAGAAAATTGTCAAAAATAACAGTAGTGGCGGTCATCTATTTTCCAAAAATAATTAAATATGAGGAGTGACCACATACTAATAAACTTTCAGTTTACACAGATGGGAGTAGGTAATACAAGTGGAATTATTACTGAAATAACTGTTTTAAGTTGCACCATTTTAAAACCTGCCATTAACTTGCAGTGGACAGTTTGTTGATGTTAAAGAAATATTTTTAAGAGTTGGCCTAATTCATTCTGTAATGAATTTTACATATTAAAAAATGAATTTTCTATGAATTTGAAACTAAATTATGAATGTCATTTAATACATAGAAATTAGCCTTTTACATAAAAGCACTGCACTTTTTGTTAGCATAGCATTCAGAAGGTACAAACTATTAATAATGCAAGACAGTAAATATTGTATTAAGGTAATGCAGAATGTTCTTGTTCTAATCATCTTTCTTTCCAGGAAACTGACCACAGCCCACTCGGGTCCTACTTATCACTGTCCTTGGGTATAGCACGGGGATATGAGTCCCCCCGCCATTTCCTTGCTCTTCTCTACTTCAGCCTGATTATTATTATTATTCAGTTGCCCAGTGTTATTCAGGTCTTGGACAGAGTCAATCTTAAAAAGAGCCATTTAAATTCTGACCACTGAGCCACTTTGAAAGCTGAATCAGCTTGGTGACTGACAAGTTTTTCTAAGTCTTCACATCCTCAACTATCTATGAAAACAACACAACTTGTATCATATAGATACAAGAACCAAGGGATCACAAGGTAAAGGAACAAAGGAGGAAAAACAACCAAAATAAAATAAATAAATGAGAAAAGGAAAAAGGCAAGATGTGGAAACTTGGTCCAGGCAGAGAGAATATGTAAGAAACATGGATACACTTGTCACCACTGTCCCCAGTCTAAGTGGAATTACTTGTTAGTTACAGATTTAGGTAATTTGCAGAGTGCTTTAATAGTTAATTGTAGCTTAGAAACATTTGACAACAAAGTGTACGCTAATCCAAAATATAATCAAGTTGTAAAAGCCAATTGACCTTCCAGATGTCGAGGATGAATAATTCAAGTCAGCCCTTCCCCAGCCCGCATCCAGCACATTACACTGACAAGACTTCGCCTTCCTGCTTGGCTCCTCCACCTAGGATTAGGGGACTACAGTTCCTGGAGGCTTCTTTGAACCACATACTCAAACATGAGCTTAATTATTTACTGCTTTCTCAACTCAAATGAAATGATTCTGGTTAAAAAAAAAAAAAAAAATGACTCCTCCAAAAAACAACAGTATCAAAGCCAAGTGAAAACTCGCCCCTGGTGCATCCCTGCTCCTCTGGTGCTGTATCAGCCCTGATTCAAGGGCAGGTTTCTGGTACATCTGCTGTTTTCCTTCTCTCCTCTCTTCCCTGGGATTAGCTCCCCTAACAAAGGAAGGGGCCTACTTTCCTATGTGACAAGCAGGCCTAAACACCCCGGAGGGTCCCCTCTGGCTCTCACATGGCCTTGTTTCCAGGCAGAGTTAGAATTCTCTATCAGGGAAGCAGTTGGATGGGCTTTTACAAAGATTTATATCTCCACCCAGCGGTTCTCCACAAGGGGTGATTTTGTCCCCAGGAGTCATTTGGAAATGTCTGCACACACTTTCGGTGACTGTCATAATTGGTGAAGGGCAGGGGGGCTGTTACTGGCATCTATTGGTTAAAGCCCAAGAATGCTATTAAATATCCTGCAATGCACAGGATGGTCCCCCATCACAATTAATCAGGTCTCAAATGTCAACAGCACCAAGGTTGAAAAGCCCTACTGTAACCACAAAGTTAGAATATGAAAAATTCCAGAGCACTGTTTCCATCTGTAATTCTCCTCGCTTCATTCGTATCACATAGTATTCATCTAGGTGTCCTTTCCCAAACTACACACTCAACTGACTAACAGACCCAGAAGATCTACTTATGTGGGCCACCTAGTAGGAAGAGGGAACAATGGAACATACCCCTTCTCCACACCTAGTCTGGTGCTCAGGACGCAAGACGGCTGGAAGGCAGGCCAGGAAGGAATCCCAAATGCACTACCTAAGGGCCAATTGATTTTGCAAAGATACTTAACCTTCCTGAATCCAAAGCCCCCAGTAACAAAACGAGAATAAGAGAATGGATCTTGTTCTGATTAAACAAAATATATCTGTGTCTGACCCACTGTTTGCCCAAGTAGGTACTCAATAAATGCTCTTATTGATGCTTTATAACAACGGATCCCAAACTATATTACACATCATAATTAACCTGAGGAAACTATTAAAACTCACATTCTCAGGTCCTAACCACAGTGATTCTGATCTCCTATGGCAGGAGTTATTTATCTAGAATCTTGATTTTCTTAGAAGAGACTCAGTGATTCTGACCAACATAGTCAGTGGCCCATGTGTTGAGAATCTCTGCAGCCCAGGGGTTGGCACTGGACATCCCCCACAGACACTCTCAACCAAATGCTCTCTGATTCATTATACCTCCAGAGAGAAGGAGAAACTATGGCATTTCTGCTTGCTTTCTGTTTTCAGTTCAGTTCAGTTCAGTTGCTCAGTCATGTCCGATTCTTTGCAACTCCATGAATTGCAGCATGCCAGGCCTCCCTGTCCATCACCAACTCTTGGAGTTCACCCAAACTCATGTCCATTGAGTCAGTGATGCCATACAGCCATCTCATCCTCTGCTGTCCATCCCCCTCTCCTCCTGTCCCCAATCCCTCCCAGCATCAGAGTCTTCTCCAATGAGTCAACTCTTTGCATGAGGTGGCCAAAATATTGGAGTTTCAGCTTTAGCATGAGTCCTTCCAAAGAACACCCAGGACTGATCTCCTTTAGAATGCACTGGTTGGACCTCCTTGCAGTCCAAGGGACTCTCAAGAGTCTTCTCCAACACCACAGTTCAAAAGCATCAATTCTTTGGTGCTCAGCTTTCTTTATAGTTCAACTCTCACATCCATACATGACCACCGGAAAAATCATAGCCTTAACTAGATGGACCTTTGTTGGCAAAGTATTGTCTCTGATTTTGAATATGCTGTCTAGGTTGGTCATAACTTTCCTTCCAAGGAGTAAGTGTCTTTTAATTTCATGGCTGCAGTCACCGTCTGTAGTGATTTTGGAGCCCCCCAAAAATAAAGTCTGATGTTGGGGGCCGGCGTGAGGCACTCCTCCCGTGGCAAAGGTCATGAGGAAGGAGGCTTGACATACACAAAGGTGGGGTCGAGCCTCAGGAGTCCCCCTGGAAATCCTTGAGCATCTACCCCCAAAACCAGAGCCTGTCTGCTTTACTACTTGTGCTGTCACCTACACCTCTGACTTTACGGGGGGCTGTCCCCCACTACCTCTCTCTGAAAAAAGAGTTAACTTAGAGCTCCAGTTAATAAAAATTCCTGGGTGTGACAGGAGTGTCTTGACCTACAAACTCCTCCGAAGGTTCTCTAGCCCACCTGACAGGCTTGTCCGGCCGCATGTGATTGTTCACAGCCTCCCAACAGTGGGAGGCACGAGATGCTCTTAACCTTCTAAAAGCAGGTTCTTTAGAGAAATTAGAAAACTATTAGTATAAGTATAGTGGGCTGATTAGAAATTGTATTGGTGAAGGGTTTTTCATTTGTTGAGCCAATGATTGCTGCTAAGTCTCCACTTCCCCTGCTCTTATACACATTAATGAATATAGAAGAAATAAGTATTAACCTTTGATACTAATCACATTAGACCTTAGGCTGAGTAAATTCTTTCCCTGACTAAAACCCACTACACCCTCACCCTATAGGAATGTAAATTTATCTAGAGGAGTCTGTTTTAAGAATAATCACCCCTGGAGAAATAAATGTCCTGGTTGACTGACCGCTATCACAAGAAGAAGGTCATAAATTGTCAGCAGGCCCCCTGGCCAGAAGATGATGTACCACACCTAAAATCTCTGTATACATTTGTATGAAGCACCTGACTTTGATAAAAGTCAGGGCTGCTGACCCCACGTGACTTCTGTATACCATCTCAATGTATAGAAAAACATCTATTTCTGCTTTATTGACTATGCCAAAGCCTTTGACTGTGTGGATCACAATAAACTATGGAAAATTCTGAAAGAGATGGGAATACCAGACCACCTGACCTGCCTCTTGAGAAATCTGTATGCAGGTCAGGAAGCAACAGTTAGAACTGGTCATGGAACAACAGACTGGTTCCAAATAGGAAAAGGAGTACGTCAAGGCTATATATTGTCACCATGTTTATTTGACTTATATGCAGAGTACATCATGAGAAATGCTGGACTGGAAGAAACACAAGTTGGAATCAAGATTGCCGGGAGAAATATCAATAACCTCAGATATGCGGATGACACCACCCTTATGGCAGAAAGTGAAGAGGAACTAAAAAACCTCTTGATGAAAGTGAAAGTGGAGAGTGAAAAGGTTGGCTTAAAGCTCAACATTCAGAAAATGAAGATCATGGCATCTGGTCCCATCATTTCATGGGAAATAGATGGGGAAACAGTGGAAACAATGTCAGACTTTATTTTTCTGGGCTCCAAAATCACTGCAGATGGTGACTGCAGCCATGAAATCAAAAGACACCTACTCCTTGGAAGGAAAGTTCTGACCAACCTAGATAGCATATTCAAAAGCAGAGACATCACTTTGCCAACAAAGGTTCGCCTAGTCAAGGCTATGGTCTTTCCTGTGGTCATGTATGGATGTGAGAGCTGGACTGTGAAGAAGGCTGAGCGCTGAAGAATTGATGCTTTTGAACTGTGGTGTTGGAGAAGACTCTTGAGAGTCCGTTGGACTGCAAGGAGATCCAACCAGTCCATTCTGAAGGAGATCAACCCTGGGATTTCTTTGGAAGGAATGATGCTAAAGCTGAAACTCCAGTATTTTGGCCACCTCATGCGAAGAGTTGACTCATTGGAGAAGACTCTGATGCTGGGAGGGATTGGGGGCAAGAGGAGAAGGGACGACAGAGGATGAGATGGGTGGATGGCATCACTGACTTGATGGACGTGAGTCTGAGTGACCTCCGGGAGTTGGTGATGGACAGGGAGGCCTGGCGTGCTGCGGTTCATGGGGTCGCAAAGAGTCAGACACGACTGAGCAACTGATCTGATCTGATCTGATCTGATGGAAAATAAGGAATTGGGATCAGTTCCTGGAAAGACTGGTCTCCCCATGTCGCTCTCTCTCTCAAATTCTGGCTGAGTCTCCATCTAGAGAGCGGAACCCACCATGCTTACTAATTATGCCTGGGCTTCTAAGACTGGACAGGGGAGGCCTCAGTGTCTCCTCTCCTTCGGGAGAACGGAAAGATGCCTGCAGCCTACGTAAGTGGTGCAAACTTCTTGTCGAAGTTTTATTGGTCCCCCGTGTAAACCAAGCTACTCAGCCTCTTTTCTCCACTGAATTTTCCTACTGAGCTATCCTCGTTCTATTATTATTTATATCTCTAATTATAACTATTGTATCCTGATCCTCACTGACGCCGTCTACACCTTGAACTCCCTGGATCAGCTGGGGCTGGTCCTCAGCAGTCTGACACTGTTTCCACTGTTTCCCCATCTATTTCCCATGCAGTGATGGGACCAGATGCCATGATCTTCATTTTCTGAATGTTGAGCTTTAAGCTAACTTTTTCACTCTCCACTTTCACTTTCATCAAGAGGCTTTTTAGTTCTTCACTTTCTGCCATAAGGGTGGTGCTACCTGCATATCTGAGGTTATTGATATTTCTCCCAGCAATCTTGATTCAAGCTTGTGCTTCCTCCAGCCCAGCATTTCTCATGATGTACTCTGCATATAAGTTGAATAAGCAGGGTGACAATATACAGCCTTGACGTACTCCTTTTCCTATTTGGAACCAGTCTGTTGTTCCATGACCAGTTCTAACTGTTGCTTCCTGACCTGCAAACAGGTTTCTCAAGAGGCAGGTCAGGTGATCTGGTATATCTCTTTCAGAATTTTCCACAGAAGGCTGTGGCATAGTTAATAAAGCAGAAATAGATGTTTTTCTGGAACTCTTTTGCTTTTTCAATGACCCAGAGGATATTGGCAATTTGATCTCTGGTTCCTCTTCCTTTTCTAAAACCAGCTTGAACATCTGGACATTCACGGTTCACATATTGCTGAAGTCTGGCTTAGAGAATTTTGAGCATTACTTTACTAGCGTGTGAGATGAGTGCAACTGTGTGGTAGTTTGAGCATTCTTTGGCATTGCCTTTCTTTGGGATTGGAATGAAAACTGACCTTTTCCAGTCCTGTGGCCACTGCTGAGTTTTCCAAATTTGCTGGCATATTGAGTGCAGCACTTCCACAGCATCATCTTCCAGGATTTGAAATAGCTCAACTGGAATTCCATCACCTCCACTAGCTTTGTTCGTAGTGATTCTTTCTAAGGCCGACTTGACTTCACATTCTAGGGTATCTGGCTCTAGGTGAATGATCACACCATCATGATTATCTTGGTCATGAAGATCTTTTTTGTACAGTTCTTTTGTGTATTCTTGCCACCTCTTCTTAATATCTTCTGCTTCTGTTAGGTCCATACCATTTCTGTCCTTTATCGAGCCCATCTTTGCACGAAATGTTCCCTCGGTATCTCTAATTTTCTTGAAGAGATCTCTAGTCTTTCCCATTCTGTTGTTTTCTAGAATCTAAATTCTGGGATAATTCAATTTAAGAGTCTCACTTTCTCCAATCTTATGCTGTCCTCTCTGAAAGCCATCAGCTAACTCACAGATGCCTCTTAAGAAATGTCTCTTACTTTATAAAAGAAAGAGAACATTTGGACACATGAGCTCATAGATGAAAACTTAAGAAACAGGAGAAGTGGCATATACTAACTCAGCCTCAGAAAGCACCATACAGTCATGGAAAAAAAACCTGGCTTTGGAGTCAGAGAGACTGGAGTTTCCATTTTAGTGCTGCCCTTTGCTTGCCCTTGAGCCTCAGGAGTAAAGGGGGAATGAAAACATACTTCCTTCACCAGAAGGTACTTCCTTCACCAGAAGGTGCTCCCAATACCTATTCCACATGGGTTGGTCATACTAGGACTGGGTCCTCTTGTGTGTGGCAGACAGTACAAGTTACCCATCCATTCTTCCATTCTTGCTTGTTAACAGAAGCCCATCATTTTGACAGAAAGCAACAATGAACCCAAATAAAAAGCAGCATAGCTTACTCTTACTCACAGCTACACAGTGACCCTGTGATGGAGTACTGGCCAATAAGACCTAAGACCCTTATATCCATGAAGGTGAAAGTCTATGCTAAGGATGATGGCACAGGAAGGCTGGGTTTTTCGTGGGGTCTTTAAAACATTCTTGGACTTTCTACCTCTAGACTCAACACTCTGACAAAAATAACTCCCCTATTTGTTTAAATCACTGTTCCAGTTTTGTCCTACAAGCATAATCCTTACCCAAAGCACTGTTCTGGAAAACAAATGCTTCATTCCAGCCAGACTACTGACTAGCATGATCCAGTCTCCCTGGGTTAACTCTCTGGCTTTTGTAGCTCTCCTCTTTGCTTAGAACTCTCTAACTTGGATCTACCCTCTGGAACACTCTCTTCCAAGTTGTAGCCAGTTGGGTGACCTTCTGACCTTACTATTTATCCTAAAATGTTCCACTTTTCTTTCTTTGAGTTTTCTCCTGGTGCCATTTACCTTCCTGATTCTGATATTAAACAGAATGAAACAGTTGGGCCCCCATTAAGGAAGCTCTTTTGATCCTCAGAGCTGTGACCAAGATGTGGAGTGAGATGCAAGAGGGCAAAATTTAGGGAAGCACTCACTCACAGGCCCTGCAAGGAAAGGGTCAGTCTGTTAGAGTGAGTACCTCCCTAAATTGTCTCACTAGCCTCATCCTGGTGGCCCTCCCCCCATACTTCTCCAGCCTTGCCCCTACTACAGCTTCTGGGATGCACCTGCCCTTTAATTTCAGTAATTGTCAAACTGCAATTTACAGTCACTATGTTTTAGTAAGATATATATATATATATATATATATATATATATATAATGGACATGATATTTTAAAGGATTATATACAACAGAACAGAAAATACTGGAAAGTGTCCACTGCATAGAAAGCATTCTTTGTGGTGGTAAGGGTAAGTATTGTTACTTTTGTTTGTATGTATGTATGTGTAGCACTGAGCCATGAGATAAAATGTAATACTTACTGTGAATTATGTTCCAGAAATTGTGAAAAACAAGTTCTGTTCTTTGTTCCCAGTTTATTATCCCTCTTGATCTAGGTTTCTCACCTTCACACTAGCTACCTACTAAATTTCACCTTCCAACTTATCTTATATATGTTCATAGAATATTTGGGCTTCCCAAGTGGTTCAGTGGAAAAGAATCTGCCCATGATGTAGGAGACATAGGAAACACAGCTTCGATCCCTGGGTCAGGAAGATCCCCTGGAGAAGGAAATGGCAACACAGTCCCATAGTCTTGCCTGAAAAATCCCTTGGACAGAGGATCCTGGCAGTCTAGAGTTCAAGAGGTGACAGAGAGCCTGACATGACTAAGCATATACACATAAGATAATTAGCATATATTAGCTATAAGGAGCTTATGTACGTGCTGTATAATGATTTCCAATGTCTGAAGTTGTTCAAAATGATGTGAGTCCTTCACAGAGTTATGCAAGAACTTCTCAGGAGTACTTAACAGTTTGCCTTTATTCTTTATTTTATAAAGATGGTTTACCTTCTTAAGACAACATCCCTACATGTGCTACTTTCAAAGAATCAATTTTATCAATTCTAGGGTTCTGAGATCACAAAGCAGGTCAAGGCCACTTTGACTATTGTTATTACTTTGTAATGCTATATTGTGATAGTTTGACCTAGTATATTAGGAACTTTTGGGAACATCATTCTAGTTTTCCAAAATCCAATTTCTGAAAGAGCCAATCCTCAACTTTTTATAAAACTTTCAGTTTTTGACACACTTAGAAAACACACAAAAACACATCTCTGATTCTTAAAATGACTCATTCTACCATTTACATTTGTTTCTGCTAATGTCTATACTGGTGCTAAAGACTTTGCAAGGGTGATTAGAGTTGATGCAATCTATTCCACCTGAGAAACCAGTGCAGATATAGGAGACATCTACCATAAGTTCATATAATGTATGAACCAAATGAAATATGACATATAGCCTTAAGACAACAACCAAGACAAGGAGGAAAAAAGTATTTGTAATTGCAGATGCAGGAAATATATCAAATAGATTCAAATAGCTGATGGAAGGTAAGGTACATCATTGGCTTGTTTGCAAGATGACACCTAACTGAGCTAATTTATCACTCTTGCACGTTGGCATGCTACAGCCAATCATGTATACACAAAGTGCCAGGGACAGGATGATACAAAGAATTAGAGAATGTTTTTCACTTTGGATCTTGAACATTCAGAGCCCTTCAGGGAAACTTTTGTCAAGTGTCTAAACAATAACTACTTGCTGCCTTGGCACACTGTAGATGCTCACTGCATGTGTACAGAAGCAATGAATGAATGCTTGACCAAGGATAAGCAGATTTACACACATTTTGATCACTCATCTACAAGACTACTTACAGACTGCCCAAGTTCATTAATAAATCTAAAAAATATTTACTAAAATATCATTTCCATTTACTTTGAATCATATAGGAATTCAGGAGATTCAGGTTTATCTGTTTTGTATTCACTTATATTAATATGTTAAAATGTTGTTAGTAACTAATAGCTCCATAGAGATTCATTGCATTTGAAGTCATTTGGAAAATAAACCTTTTGTCTTTCAAACAAGAAGTTTAGGTTTGCCAAGAGTAAAACTCTTGAACACAAACACATGGCAGACTTTTCTTTAATGATGTTCCAAATGTGATTCCTTTGCTTGTGTTTTTTCTAGTTTATGTATTTGTATGTAAATTCCACAAATTGTACTTTATGGAAAAAGACAGAGGTGGGAGAATTTTTATCTTTAACCTGTTCACTGTTTTCCCTCCTTGCTTCCACGTTAGAAAATGTATGAGCATGGATGATGCCAAAATCATTACCATCGTGCTAAGTGGCATGGCATGACTACAACTTCTAAATTTAATTCAACAAACATTTATGCAGTATATGCTAAGTGTTCACACATTAATTGGGAACCTGTAGTATTCCAGGTACTTCACAATGCAAACTTTTCTGGTGCTTCTTATTGGCCAGGGTTCAAAGCTGAATTACGCACTTTTCCTACCCTCACAAAGTTCACACTAACTAATTAACCATCACGCATGACCTTTGAAACAAAGTGGTTAAATCATTTACCGCTTCTGCTATTTCCTTGCTTCCCATTGAATATTAAGTAGGCTGCAAGATATTTCATCTTTGAAAACTTATTCCCCTGTCCTCAGATTGGATGATTCACATTGTCTTCAAACTGTTTTGAGGTTATGATCACACAAGTCCTAATGAGTGAGTTCTTCAGCATTGTCAACATGAAAAGGCAAGTCATTCTCTGCTTAGTTTCAATGTGTGAATCTTCTAATGCCATTTTTATAGTTCTCTAGGTTTCAGTTTCCTATGTAAAGGAGGTAGGACCAGTGATCACCTGTTCATCTCTCATCCTATAGATCTGTTCACATAACTGGTTTGGTCACTGGGCACTTATACATGAGAATCTATGAAATAAGTATACTGGAATCAAATTTTTTTAAAAAGTCCCTATCCTACCACATATTGTCATGTCTGCCCACAGGCAATAGGAATCCTTTTCAGACTATGAAAGAATTAATACAGTCTTCATGTTCTTAGCAGTTTATATTGTCTTTGATGACATTCAGGCTATAAAAGCTATCAAAAGATTCATAGAAAAATATGTCAACTTGTGCAGGGACTGTGCAAAAGGATTAAATCCCACATGTGTAGGGGTTGTATTTATGTCTGTTTACAACATACACACATGTCTATATGTATATTTCTATGCACAGCACTATATTTATGTCTTTATATGCATATGTGGGAGAAGGCAGTGGCACCCCACTCCAGTACTGTTGCCTGGAAAATCCCATGGACGGAGGAGCCTGGAAGGCTGCAGGTCATGGGATCACTAAGAGTCGGACACGACTGAAGTGACTTAGCAGCATGCATATGTGTATATAATCCATTATATGCTAAGAGCCAGAGCTGTGTTAAATGCTCTCTATATATTTTCTCATAAAACCCTCACAACATACCTAGAAGGTAAATATTTTTTAAAAAACAAGACAGGTTTGAAAGAACACAGTTTGCCCAACGTCACTATGAGAAAATGACAGAGCTAGAATTAAAACTAGTTTACCCAGCCATGAAGGAAGGACACCATTATATGTGCATGCGTGTGTGTGTGTGTGTGTGTGTGTGTGTGTGTGTAACTAACCAGAACTTAAAAATATTCACTAGAAAACCAAATATAATTTTTCTCATCAATTAATAACTTTCTTCCTTAGTAACAAGAATGACATAACCAACAAAACAACCATGGTGATCTGGAAAACTAACTCTGGAAAAGCATTAACCACAATCTTCAATTATGAGGGTTCCCTCGACCTACAATTTCTCTAGTAAAAATAATATCAATTTACACTTCACATGTTCAAATGCCAATACACCAAATAATGACCAAAACAATGCCAAAATTAGTAGAGTACCTCAGATAATTGTTTCCTGTTCACCTCATTTAGTTGGTATCCCCCAGGAATCCTGAGATAACCAGGTAACACTAGCAACAATGAACAGAACTGCATTTTGTTTGTGTGATATTTTATCATCAAATCAGGACTTCTATATCATTCTGCTGAGGATTTATTGTGGGGCCCAAAATCCAATGTTAGCCTAAGAAACATACATCTCATACAATACCTATTGTGTTTAAATGTCTAGGCCACTCTGCCTACCTTGGTTATTGACAGAGGATTTTTCTAGCCATAAGCACTGTATTAGAATATACGGAAATTGTTTTTTAAGTTGAATGCTTTACTTTCCAAATTTTTTAATTAGTTTCCAAAGGATTTTCCCATAAGGACAAAACAGAAACATACACATCAAATTTTTAACATAAAATCTAGTTAGCCAAAGGGTGGTATTTCATTTGTTTCTATAATTAGGAAAGGGCTGCTCCACGAGCTGTTCTAAGTGACCTCTGGCAGGTTAGTCAGTCTTTAGATAAAAGTTTCTCAATGAGAGATGGAGGTACAAGTAGGGAAGCTGTCACACTGTTATTCATCTCTTCCCAAGCATGTTGGACTCTTGAGGTTGAAGGGAGCAGGCATATATTTTTAAAATCACATTGAGTATTATAATAATTTTTAAAATTACTCTTATAATGAAATTACAGACTGTAAAATTGGCAAGGAGATCAAATCAGTCAATCCTAAAGGAAATCTACCCTGAATATTAATTAGAAGGACTAATGCTGAAGCTCAAATACTTTGGTGACCAGATGCAAAGAGCTGACTCACTGGAAAAGACTCTGATGTTGGGAAAGATTGAGGGCAGGAGGAGAAGGGGACAACAGAGGATGAGATGCTTGGATAGTATGTTGACTCAATGGACATGAGTTTGAGCAAACTCCAGGAGATAATGAAGGACAGGGAAACCTGGCATTCTGCAGTCCATGGGGTTGCAAAGAGTAAGACATGAATAAACAACAAAAATTGGCAAAGTCTCAACTGATATTATTCACAGGTAGATTTTGTAGTTTCAACTAGGAAATAAAGGACATAGCATTTCTAGGAGCCCATCACATTTTTTTATGATTTTCAATAGCCATTGACATATATGGATTTAGCAAGGAGGATTTAGCAATTGAGAAACATGGCTTTAGATGACTTTTAAATCAGCCCTATACATTCTCTGTACTGTGATTTATGATTAAGGCTTTGCACCTTGAATCCTGAATATACTATCAGTAGCTAACTGATACTTACTGCTTTTTACACAGAGTTTTGCAGGAACTCTGGCCAGTTAAGAAAATACACTTAACTGGAGAGTCCTGAGATGATTCTAAAGCTCTCCTGATTTAAACAGAGCAGTACAGGAGCAGATTTTGAAGATAACATCTGCCGGGGAAAATACATCTTTGAGATTCACTCAGACTAATAAATTTCTGTGTCACTTGAAAGTGAAAGGAAATTGAGATTCTGGAAGTTCAAAAAATTGCAAATGTTTTGGTACCTTGTGTTCAATGAACACCACTTTATACAAGGTACCAAAACATTTGCAATTTTTGGATTTTCACATCTCATTTTCCTTGCACTTTCAGGTGACACAGAAATTTACTAGTCTAAGGGTATCTCACAGATATATTGAGACCCATTGGAAAAGACCGTGATGCTTGGAAAGATTAAGGGCAAGAGAAGAAGGGGGAAACAGAAGATAAGCTGGTTGGATGGCATCACTGACTCAGTAGACATGAGTTTGAGCAAATTATGGGAGATAGGGAAAGACACAGAAGCCCAGCCTGGCATGCTGCAGTTTATGGGGTCACAAAGAGTCAGACACAAGTGAGTGAACAATAATCCATCAGTGTGCTGGATCTGGGCAACGTCATACCACCTTGCAAGAGTCCACTGAGAAAATCTCTACCCAGTAGTTTAAAATCATGGATTCTTTATATAAAGAATCCATGTAGTATAAAGTCATGGATTCTTTATACCACAGAAACTATCAAATGCTACAAATCAACCCTTTCATTCCCACACTTTGAAACATGACTGTTAAACATTAATATTAACAACGAGGAGGAAGACTGTCTGAGAATCCTTAATTTTGAGTCTTCCATATAATAAGAATTTGTTTTACTTGATAAGTTTCTCTAGAAGATTTATGATGGGAATTTCTTTTTCAACCTGAGTAAAATAGTGTTCCTATAATATTTGTATTGAACTTATATTTGTACGCCTGGCAGAGAAAGATCTTAGATAAAATAAGAGTGTTTAGCCAGGTCATTGCCAGCTGGCACCATGCTCTCAGCTTTTAAGACAGGCAGGGTTCCAGAATTATTTGAAATGTAATGGCAGCAGACATGTAGCTAATCTCCTTGAACATTTTGACTTTCACCCTTTGACATAAATTGCAGCAGTATCTTTTTTGAGCCATCTCCTAGAGTAATGGAAATAAAAACAAAAATAAACCAATGGGACCTCATTAAACTCAAAAGTTTTTGCACAGCAAAGGAAACCACAAACAAAATGAAAAGACAACCCACAAAATAGGAGAAAATTGAAAATGATGCAACAAGGGATTAGTCTCCAAAATCTACAAATAACTTATGCAGCTCAACATCAAAGAAACAAACAACTCAATCAGCAAATGGATGGAAGACCTAAATAGACATTTCTCCAAGGACGATATGCACATGGCCAAAAAGCACATGAAAAGATGCTCAATATCGATAATTATTAGAGAAATGCAAATCAAAACTACAATGAGATATTGTCTCACACCAGTCAGAATGGCCATCAAGAAATCTACAAACAATAAATGTTGGAAAGGGTATGGAGAAAAGAGAACCCTCCTACACTGTTGGTGGGAATGTAAATTAGTACAGCCACTATGGAGAACAGTGTGGAGGTTCCTTAAAAAACTGAAAATAGAACTACCATGTGATCCAGCAATCCCACTCCTGTGAATACATTTGGAGAGAAAAAAAAAGGGTTCAAAAGGATGCAGGCTCCCCAAAGTTCATTGCAGCACTGCATACAATAACCAAGACATGGAAGCAACTTAAATTTCTACTAATGGATGAATGAATAAAGAAGATGTGGTATATCTACACAATGAAACACTACTCAGTATGGATGAATAAAAGAATGAAATAATGCCATTTATAGCAACATGCATGGACTTGGAGATTATCATTGTTAAATAAGTCAGACAGAAAAAGACAAATATCATATCTGCTTACATGCAGAACTTAAAAAAATGATACAAATAAATTTACTTACAAAACCAAAACAGATTCACAGATTTAGAGAACTAACTTATGGTTACTGTGACTGGGGGAAATAGGGATAGACTGGGAGTTTGGGATTGACCTGTACACACTACTTTATTTAAAACAGGCAAGCAAGGACCTACTGTATAGTGGCAGGGAACCATGCTTGGTATTCTGTAATAACCTAAATGGGAAAAGAATTTGAAAAAAAATAGACACATGTATATGTATAACTGAGTCACTCTGCTATAAACCCAAAAATAACAAACACTGATAATCAACTATACTCCAATATAAAATAAAAATTATAAAAAAAATTAGTTGCATACATTCTCTCATCCTTAGCCAGAGTCATGAGTCAGAGTCACCTAGACATTTCTTTTTTAAGAGCTGTATTGAGATGCAATTAATACACAAAGAAATGTACATATTTGATGTGTACAGTTTGATGAGTCTAGATATAAACAAACACCTATGATACCATCACCACAAAAGGTAATTGATAACACTCAACATCTCCCCAAATTCCCTTGTATCCTTTTAGCTTTTGTTTTTTAGGGGTTTTTTTCCTCTAAAGTATGACTTACAATATTAGGTTAGTTTCAAGTATACAGCAAAGTGATTCAGTTATACATATATATTCTTTTTCAGATTATTTTCCACCATAGGTTAGTACAAGATATTGACTATACTTTCATGTTTTTTTGTTTTTTGATAAGGATACGTCACATGGGATCTCCTTTGTAGCAATTATGAAAAATAGCATGGAGACTCCTAAACAAACTAAAGGTAAAAACTACTACATGATCCAACAATCCCTCTTCTGTGTTTACATCTAAAAGAATTAAAACAGGCTCTTCAGGAGATTATCTTTATTCCCACATTTACTGCATCATTATTCACAGTAGCCAAGACACAAAAACAACTCAGGTATTCCTCTATAGATGAATGAATTTTTTAAGATGTGGTATATATATACACTAGAACACTATTCCCGGGGAAGGCAATGGCACCCCACCCCAGTACTCTTGCCTGGAAAATCCCATGGACGGAGGAGCCTGGTAGGCTCCAGTCCGTGGGGTCACTAAGAGTCGGAGACGACTGAGCGACTTCCCTTTCACTTTTCACTTTCATGCATTGGAGAAGGAAATGGCAACCCACTCCAATGTTCTTGCCTGGAGAATCCCAGGGACAGGGGAGCCTGTTGGGCTGCCGTCTATGGGGTCGCACAGAGTCGGACACGACTGAAGCGACTTAGCAGCAGCAGCAGCAGCAGAACACTATTCCAACTTAAAAAGAAAAAATACTGTCATGTGCAAGAGCATGGATGAACCTGAAGGAAGATGCTAAGTGAAAAAAGCCAGCCATAGAAAAACAAATGCTACATGGTTCCACTTTTTGTTGCTGTTTAGTGGCTAAGTTGTGTCCAATTCTTTTGCAAACCCATGGACTGTAGCCCATCAGGCTCCCCTGTTCATGGGATTTCCCAGGCAAGAATACTGGAATGAGTTGACACTTCCTCCTCCAGGGGATCTTTTTGACCCATGGATCAAACTCGTATCTCCTGCATTGCAGATGATTCTTTACTACTAAGCCACCTGGGAAGTTGATTCCACTTTTAGGAGAAATCTAAAGCAGCCAAACTCCTAGAAGCAGACGCTGGAATAGTAGCTTCCAGGGTCTGGGGGTGAGAACAATAGGGAGTTGCTGCCTAATGGATACATAGTTTCAGCTGTGCTGGGTGAGTAAGTTCCAGAGATTTGCTGACATAGTGCCTGCAGCTCACAGCACAGCGTGGTGTAGGTGTCCATCTCTGAGACACGCACTCATTGTCATTCCTCTTCTGTACCCCATCAGTCAGAGGGAAAGGACCATTTGGCAATTATTTGGTTAATTTGACTAATCCAGGTATATAGAGTTAGGAAAAAAAATCCCTCTGGTCCTTACAGAGTAATGACATTGAATTCTCAGCTACAGCTGGGAAAGGCAACTGGGAGGATTTGGTTTTCTGTCACATCCAAAATATATACCAAAATAATAAACGCCAGGAAAACAAAACTCTTTACATAAAAATCAACACACTTATGGGCACATTAGGGAAAGATGTTAGGAACCAACTGGAAAGCTGTGTCCTTGGCTCAGGCAAAACTCCACATGGAACTCTGTGTACAATTGCACTGCTGCCCTCAGGGGGCCTAGCACAGGGTAGAGAGCATCACGGCAGGAAAACCCGCTTCATGAGATGCCTGAGGTGCTGGGAGAGGTGTCCTCTGTGGATGAGAATCAGGAAGGAAGGGAGGAGTTAAAAATCAACAGACACTGCCTTCCTAGAAGGGCTTCCCAGGTGGCGCTAGTGGTAAAGAACCCGCCTGCCAATACAGGAGACACAAGAGACACAGGTTCAATCCCTGGATGGGAAAGATCCACTGAGGGAGGACATAGCAACCCACTCCAGTATTCTTGTCTGGAGAATTCCCATGGACAGAGGAGCCTGCTGGGCTATGGTCCACAGGGTCACAAAGAGTTGACACAACTAAGCGATGCATGCACGCATACCTTCCTAGGAAAAGGGAAAGGAGCGCTAATTCAGACAACAGGTGGCAAACATACGGGAACCTCTAGCCTGACAAGTGGCACTAGTTGAGTCAACAATTTAAATTTAAAAGTTGACAGAGATACGAAGGCACTAAAAACATTTCAAACAGATTCCTCCTCTCTGAGAAGGGATTTAGAATAAATTCCATCCTCTTAAGCATGATTCTGTTGCCAAAACAAAATAGATCAAGGCCCTGATGCATACAGAAATTCCTATGTTATGTACGTAGAAATGTACTTCACCCTTTCCTGGAACATAAAACTAAGAAACATTATCCAGAAGCAAAAGCAGTCTTGATCACTCTCAGAAGTGATACCAATCTAACACTTCTTCATAGGTGAGTAATGTGTGATTTTTTTTTCCAAAACCAACAATCAACCACAAACTCTTGGCTGACCTAGGAAAGATTTTAAGGCTTGAGAATATTCATACCGGCTTATAATGGCAAGTGTTCCTGCTCATATGTTCACATAAGATCAATCCATGCTTTTGGGAAAATGACCAACATGTGGTTAAGGAGAGCATTTTATTCAACCTGATCTATCACATAAATCATCTTTTGTGTCTGTTCAATTATGAACTGTTTATCTCACTAAAGTAGCTTAATCAGCATCCTGGTACATAATATCCATGCAGGAGATCTTTCTGTTCCCATTAAATCTGACAGAGGCTGGAATACACTAATTGTTAGTAAAGTAGGGGAGATATAACCTACATGTCCTTGGGCTGCAAGGGCTTGGCCCAGAGATGGCAGAAGAACTGCTACTCCTGTTTGTGTGTGAGAAAGCTAAAACTAAGTGAGGCCAGTTAATAGAGGCAAAATATATAAGCAGGTTCCTAAAATCCAATGTATCAAGGCAATTTAATGCTCTGGCCCAGAGTGTTCCTGTTGGGCCAACTGCTGATGACATACTGTCTAACAAGGTGGAACCAGGAAAATGGGTGCCTCCAAAGCTCCATCTTTTGGCAAATAAGATAACGACTTTTCCATTCTGCAGTTCTAGCTACAGTGTGGTTCCACAGTTTGACTGTACACTGGAATCCCCTGGGGAGTTTTAGAAATGAATGCTACTTCAGCTCTAGCTCTCAGAATATAGAATTAGTCTGAGGTTCACTCTGAGCATTAGGACTTCTATAAGTTCTGCAGCTGATTGTAATAGACGGCTAAACTTAAAGAGTCACTGATGAAGAGTAAGACATTATCTAGGTGGTGCTTCTCAAATTTTAATGTATGAAATCACCCGAGGAATTTTTAAAATGTGAATTTTGATTTAGTAGATCTAAATCAACTTAGGCCTAAGACTCTGCATTTCCACCAAGCTCTCAAGTGATGCTGATGCTGTGTGGGAACCAGGCTTTGATTAACAGGGCTCAGACACAGTGATCACAAAGTTTCTGAAACAGGAACCACCATCAACTGGGAACACACATTCTCAGGCCAACCTCACCTACTAAATCAGAAACTGGTGAGGACAAGGCGGGGCCCAGTGATGAGAAGCAGGGTGCACTTTAACAAGCCCTCCACATGACTGCGATGTGATCGAAGTTTGAAACCACTGGTCAGAACCTTGCTATTCAAAGTCTGGTTATTAGACCAGCGGTGTCAGCATCACCAAGGACTCTGTAAAGTTGATGTAAGATTTTAGGTACACTGCCCCCAAACTCCGCCACCAGATTTGCTGAATTACACTCTATTGAAATAATACCCAAGTTGATTTTAAAGCGTAAGAAGCACTAGAGTCTTGGTTAAGTTCTTCCTCAAGTACCTTATGTATGTGTTAAGTTGCTCAGTTCATGGCCAATTCTTTGTGATCCCAGGAACTGTAGCCCACCAAGCTTCTCAGTCTCTGGAATTCTCCGGGCAAGAATACTGGAGTGGGTAGCCATTCCCTTCTCCAGGGGATCTTCCAGACCCAGGGGTCAAAACCAGGTCTCCTGCACCGCAGGCAGACCCACTACTGTCTGAGCCACCAGGGAAACCCTCAAGTACCTTGCCCGAAGCAACTGATGATGAGACACTCATTTGAAACAAAAAATGAACAATATTGATTATAACCATGAGAATCTACGGCATTTTTCTTCACTAAAAAAAAACCCTCTTGTTTATAGTGACAAGTTTTAAAATATGGAAAAGCCTAACCATGCACATGGAAATCACATACAATCTCACCATGTGTAGAAAACTATTGATAACTGTTCATTCTTCCATCCAAATAACAGTGTTTCTAAAGAGAATAAAAATAAATAACTGAAAGAGATTGCTTTACCCAATAGACACTTGGCAATGTTTTAGCTGAAACTTACACTCATCAGATCTGGCCACTGTGGCAGCAATGTGAGTCTCCTGCTTAGGATAAACATTGGTTTCTGAAGCGGAGGCACCGCATCCGGTTCTGATGGTCATCTTGGAAATATTCAGAATTTTGAAACCAAGCCACCCTATTCTGCTTCTAAGTTAGAAGGTCGGAGCTCAAAGACAGAAATACCAACCAGCAATGAAAACCAGGGCGGTCTCTTTTAACTTACCAGCAGTGAATAAATTCCCAGCAAGTTACAGATGTATACTTGTGACCTTTAAATATATAATGAGTAAATAGTTTGGGAAAAACAAGTAATTCACATGGATCTCAAACGAATTTTCTTTCAATCTGTAACAGATGGACTTGCTTTCTGTCAGAGGTCAGGCTGTTAAAATTTGAACTATCTTGGCTGCCTAGAACAGCTTCAGCCAGGGGTGTCAGAGCAGAAGCTGAGCAAAAGAAAGAAACTGGAAATTTTACATAGGAACCAAGCTTTGCAGCTCCTTCGTACTAAGCCAGACTCATGAAAGCTAAGAACTGTAACTGTTTTTCAATGGTCCTCTCTTTAGACTGTTACGGTATTCAACAGGCATTGCTTACTATCTTAAAGATCCTGAACTCTAAGAAGACAGTTCCTTTACCTGAGTGAATACATTTGGATTGAATTCCCAAGTAAAAGAATTTTAAAAATAGATATACACCTTATCTTTGACAAAGGAGGCAAGAATATACAATGGATTAAAGACAATGTCTTTAACAAGTGGTGCTGGGTAAACTGGTCAACCACTTGTAAAAAAAATGAAACTAGAACACTTTCTAACACCATACACAAAAATAAACTCAAAATGGATTAAAGATCTAAATATAAGACCAGAAACTATAAAACTCCTAGAGGAGAACATAGGCAAAACACTCTCTGACATACATCACAGCAGGATCCTCTATGACCCACCTCCCAGAATATTGGAAATAAAAGCAAAAATAAATGGGACCTAATATAACTTAAAAGCTTCTGCACAACAAAGGAAACTATAAGCAAGGTGAAAAGACAGCTTTCAGAATGGGAGAAAATAATAGCAAATGAAGCAACTGACAAACAACTAATCTCAAAAATATACAAGCAACTCCTACAGCTCAATTCCAGAAAAATAAAAGAACCCAATCAAAAAATGGGCCAAAGAACTAAATAGACATTTCTCCAAAGAAGACATACAGATGGCTAACAAACACATGAAAAGATGCTCAACATCATTCATTATCAGAGAAATGCAAATCAAAATCACTATGAGGTACCATTTCATACCAGTCAAAATGGCTTTGATCCAAAAGTCTACAAGCAATAAATGCTGGAGAGGGTGTGGAGAAAAGGGAATCCTTTTACACTGTTGGTGGGAATGCAAACTAGTACAGCCACTATGGAGAACAGTGTGGAGACTTCTTAAAAAACTGGAAATATAACTGCCTTATGACCCAGGAATCCCACTGCTGGGCATACACACTGAGGAAACCAGAACTGAAAGACATATGTGTACCCCAATGTTCATCGCAGCACTGTTTATAATAGCCAGGACATGGAAGCAACCTAGATGTCCATCAGCAGATGAATGGATAAGAAAGCTGTGGTACATATACACAATGGAGTATTACTCAGCCATTAAAAAGAATACATTTGAATCAGTTCTGATGAGGTGGATGAAACTGGAGCCTATTATACAGAGTGAAGCCAAAAAGAAAAACACCAATACAATATACTAATGCATATACATGGAATTTAGAAAGATGGTAACAATAACCCTGTATACGAGACAGCAAAAGAGACACTGATGTATAGAACAGTCTTGTGGACTCAGTGGGAGAGGGAGAGGGTGGGATGATTTGGGAGAATGGCATTGAAACATGTATAATATCATATATGAAATGAGTCGCCAGTCCAGGTTCAATGCACGATACTAGATGTTTGGGGCTGGTGCACTGGGACGACCCAGAGGGATGGTATGGGGAGGGAGGAGGGAGGTGGGTTCAGGATGGGGAACACGTGTATACCTGTGGCAGATTCATGTTGATATATAGCAAAACCAATACAATAAAGTTAAAAAATAAAATAAAATAATTTAAAAAAGAGAATAGATATACGTATATGTATAACTGAACTATGGAATGAGGTTCGTGACATTGTACAGGAGACAGGGATCAAGACCATCCCCATGGAAAAGAAACGCAAAACAGCAAAATGGCTGTCTGGGGAGGCCTTACAAATAGCTGTGAAAAGAAGAGAAGCGAAAAGCAAAGGAGAAAAGGAAAGATATAAACATCTAAATGCAGAGTTCCAAAGAATAGCAAGAAGAGATAAGAAAGCCTTCTTCAGCGATCAATGCAAAGAAATAGAGGAAAACAACAGAATGGGAAAGACTAGGGATCTCTTCAAGAAAATCAGAGATACCAAGGGAACATTTCATGCAAAGATGGGCACGATAAAGGACAGAGATGGTGTGGACCTAACAGAAGCAGAAGATATTAAGAAACAGAAGAACTGTACAAAAAAGAGCTTCAAGACCTAGACAATCATGATGATGTGATCACTGACCTAGAGCCAGACATCTTGGAATGTGAAGTCAAATGGGCCTTAGAAAGCATCACTACGAACAAAGCTAGTGGAGGTGATGGAATTCCAGTGGAACTATTCCAAGTCCTGAAAGATGATGCTGTGAAAGTGCTGCACTCAATATGCCAGCAAATTTGGAAAACTCAGCAGTGGCCACAGGACTGGAAAAGGTCAGTTTTCATCCCAATCCCAAAGAAAGGCAATGCCAAGGAGTGCTCAAACTACCGAACAATTGCACTCATCTCACACGCTAGTAAAGTCATGCTCAAAATTCTCCAAACCAGGCTTCAGCAATATGTGAACCGTGAACTTCCTGATGTTCAAGCTGGTTTTAGAAAAGGCAGAGGAACCAGAGATCAAATTGCCAACATCCGCTGGATCATGGAAAAAGCAAGAGAGTTCCAGAAAAACATCTATTTCTGCTTTATTGACTATGCCAAAGCCTTTGACTGTGTGGATCACAATAAACTATGGAAAATTCTGAAAGAGATGGGAATACCAGACCACCTGATCTGCCTCTTAAGAAATCTGTATGCAGGTCAGGAAGCAACAGTTAGAACTGGTCATGGAACAACAGACTGGTTCCAAATAGGAAAAGGAGTACGTCAAGGCTGCGTATTGTCACCATGTTTATTTAACTTATATGCAGAGTACATCATGAGAAATGCTGGACTGGAAGAAACACAAGTTGGAATCTAGATTGCCGGGAGAAATGTCAATAACCTCAGATATGCAGATGACACCACTCTTATGGCAGAAAGTGAAGAGGGGCTAAAAAGCCTCTTGATGAAAGTGAAAGTGGAGAGTGAAAGGGTTGGCTTAAAGCTCAACATTCAGAAAACGAAGATCATGGCATCTGGTCCCATCACTGCATGGGAAATAGATGGGGAAACAGTGGAAACAGTGTCAGACTTTGTTTTTCTGGGCTCCAAAATCACTGCAGATGGTGACTGCAGCCATGAAATTAAAAGACGCTTACTCCTTGGGAGGAAAGTTATGAGCAACCTAGATAGCATATTCAAAAGCAGAGACATTACTTTACCAACAAAGGTTCGCCTAGTCAAGGCTATGGTCTTTCCTGTGGTCATGTATGGATGTGAGAGCTGGACTGTGAAGAAGGCTGAGCACCGAAGAATTGATGCTTTTGAACTGTGGTGTTGGAGAAGACTCTTGAGAGTCCCTTGGACTGCAAGAAGATCCAACCAGTCCATTCTGAAGGAGATCAATCCTGGGATTTCTTTGGAAGGAATGATGCTAAAGCTGAAACTCCAGTATTTTGGCCACCTCATGCGAAGAGTTGACTCATTGGAGAAGACTCTGATGCTGGGAGGGATTGAGGGCGGGAGGAGAAGGGGACGACAGAGGATGGGATGGCTGGATGGCATCACGACTCGATGGATGCGAGTCTGAGTGACCTCCGGGAGCTGGTGATGGACAGGGAGGCCTGGCGTGCTGCGGTTCATGGGGTCGCGAAGAGTCGGACAGGACTGAGCGACTGATCTGATCTGATCTGAACTGAATCACTTTGCTGTACACCTGAAACTAACATAACATTGTTATAAAACCAAAAAAAAATTTTTTTAAATGGTGTGAAAATTTAAAAAAAAAAAAAAAAAGACTTTCTCTGTTTAAAAAAAAAAAAAAAGGAATGAAATTGGATGAGCTGTCAATCAAGCCTTGGAGAAGGAGCTGGAACAGCCAGTCATGTTGTTTCTGCACAAAAAAGAAAAACTGGATGCAGCAGTGAGAAGCAGAATAGTTTGAGAACTAAAGCATGGAGAATTTGGAGGAGGGTAAGGCAATGGCACCCCACCCCAGTACTTTTGCCTGGAAAATCCCATGGACGGAGGAGCCTGGTAGGCTGCAGTCCATGGAGTCACTAGGAGTCAGACACGACTGAGCGACTTCACTTTCACTTTTCACTTTCATGCATTGGAGAAGGAAATGGCAACCCACTCCAGTGTTCTTGCCTGGAGAATCCCAGGGACAGGGGAGCCTGGTGAGCTTCCGTCTATGGAGTCGCACAGAGTCGGACACGACTGAAGCGACTTAGCAGCAGTAGCAGCAAGGAATCTGCCTTGTATAAGAAGGATATGTCACAGGTAGTGCCTTTCAAAGAGGCAGAGCTTGTTACTCTAGTCCCCTTAGGAAATGTGCAAGGCTTTGTTTATTTTTTTTGTGAAATGGTGGCTGTGCATGTACATATTGGCATATATATGATTTTATGATAAAGCACTTTTCTTATATTTCTTCATGTTCCTTTGTTATGATAATATACATTATTTTAAATTATATGTATAAGTAGATTTGTTTATATTACAAATTTAATTTCAGACAAGTAAAAGGGGATTACAAAAAAGTGTCAGAGAAATAGTTCATTGCATCTGATACAGCTGGTGAAACTGTCAATTATCTTATCATCAATATAAATATAACAACATGTGTGGCTACTTGATTGTTATTAACTCAAGAGCAAAAAAAAAAAAATATTAAACAGTTTTTCGCCAAATTTGGAAGACATGTTTCGGATACTCTTATTGAAACCCAGTCCATGTAACATGTAAAATTCAGACCAATGGAAACCAAAGCCAAAACACCAGAGACAACCAAACAGGAGAGAAGAAATGTTAATATAAAATGCTATGAGCCAAAGAAAGCATGATTTTAGACAAACCCCAACTTGAAAGTCCCAAGGATTGAGGTTCAGCTGAGTTCCATCTTGCACACATCACTATCCATAGAGCTTTGAAGTTAGCATCCAGGATGTATTTACTTCCTATGGTTAATATGGAGGTTAGCTAATTTCCACTGAAAGTACTCTGCTGCTGCTGCTTAGTCATTTCGGTCATGTCTGACTCTGTGCAACCCAATGGACTGTAGCCCTCCAGGCTCCTCTATCCTTGGGATTGCCACGCCCTCCTCCAGGAAAGTACTCTGGAAGGGTCTAGTTTGAAAACAGAACAGAAGTACTATTCTGGAGTGGGTTTCAAAACAGAGAAAAATTTAACATATTCCTTTTATTAACCTTGGCAATGGGGAGATACTTTCAAATTCTCACCTTATCCATTTCTGTTTCTTTTCCTCACCTGTACCACTAAATACCTTAATCACGCAACACAGTAACAGTATGAAAAACAATATCAAAGTGTGTTTAAGGTCTAAATAAGATGAAGAAGAGATGCATCTTAGCACTGACTTACTGATTTGTGCATCCTGCAAAGGATGGACATGAGTGCTCCCTAAAGGCCTGGCAGCAGGCCATGGCGAACTCTGACCCAACAAGGCAGGGCACCTGGTTTGCACTTATATGCCCACACTTTAGGACAGGAGAATACTGGAATCCAAATCGGATCTCCTCAGGGAACAAGGTCCTTAAAGGCCAAAGGGAAAAAAAAAAAAAAAAAAAGGAATCATCTTGTATTTTGAGACACCTAACACAGTAGCTACCACATTAGCCTTGGAACGCAAAACAGAAATAGAGATTTTTAAGATGACTAGACCATCAGTTTTCATCCCAATCCCAAAGAAAGGCAATGCCAAAGAATGCTCAAACTACCGCACAATTGCACTCATCTCACACGCTAGTAAGGTAATGCTCAAAATTCTCCAAGCCAGGCTTCAGCAATATGTGAACCGTGAACTTCCAGATGTACAAGCTGGTTTTAGAAAAGGCAGAGGAACCAGAGATCAAATTGCCAACATCCGCTGGATCATGGAAAAAGCAAGAGAGTTCCAGAAAAACATCTATTTCTGCTTTATTGACTATGCCAAAGCCTTTGACTGTGTGGATCACAATAAACTATGGAAAATTCTGAAAGAGATGGGAATACCAGACCACCTGATTTGCCTCTTAAGAAATCTGTATGCAGGTCAGGAAGCAACAGTTAGAACTGGTCATGGAACAACAGACTGGTTCCAAATAGGAAAAGGAGTACGTCAAGGCTGCATATTGTCACCATGTTTATTTAACTTATATGCAGAGTACATCATGAGAAATGCTGGACTGGAAGAAACACAAGTTGGAATCAAGATTGCTGGGAGAAATATCAATAACCTCAGATATGCAGATGACACCACTCTTATGGCAGAAAGTGAAGAGGGGCTAAAAAGCCTCTTGATGAAAGTGAAAGTGGAGAGTGAAAAGGTTGGCTTAAAGCTCAACATTCAGAAAACGAAGATCATGGCATCTGGTCCCATCACTACATGGGAAATAGATGGGGAAACAGTGGAAACAGTGTCAGACTTTGTTTTTCTGGGCTCCAAAATCACTGCAGATGGTGACTGCAGCCATGAAATTAAAAGACGCTTACTCCTTGGGAGGAAAGTTATGACCAACCTAGATAGCATATTCAAAAGCAGAGACATTACTTTACCAACAAAGGTTCGCCTAGTCAAGGCTATGGTCTTTCCTGTGGTCATGTATGGATGTGAGAGCTGGACTGTGAAGAAGGCTGAGCGCCGAAGAATTGATGCTTTTGAACTGTGGTGTTGGAGAAGACTCTTGAGAGTCCCTTGGACTGCAAGAAGATCCAACCAGTCCATTCTGAAGGAGATCAATCCTGGGATTTCTTTGGAAGGAATGATGCTAAAGCTGAAACTCCAGTATTTTGGCCACCTCATGCGAAGAGTTGACTCATTGGAGAAGACTCTGATGCTGGGAGGGATTGAGGGCAGGAGGAGAAGGGGACGACAGAGGATGAGATGGCTGGATGGCATCACTGACTTGATGGGTGTGAGTCTGGGTGACCTCCGGGAGCTGGTGATGGACAGGGAGGCCTGGCGTGCTGCAGTTCATGGGGTCGCGAAGAGTCGGACACCACTGAGCGACTGATCTGATCTGATCTGAGACCATCAGCTGAAATTTCCAATGGCCACTAATCAGCCACCATGACAGTAGCCCCATTTCCTTACTGAGTGGTTCTCAACTGAGTTCTATGTTAGATTCCCCAGAGAGCTTTCTAAATAAAATCTGATGTCCATGTGGTAGCCACAACCAATCAAAAATCTCTGGCTGGAACTCAGACATTTGTATTTTCAAAGCCTGCCTGGGTGATTCCAATGTTCATCCAAAGTTGAGAACTATTGTCTTAGACCATTTCCCAGAAATGAAACTAAACTCAAAGGACTGTAGTAAGCTTCATAAGTCACATGCAGTAATTATCATTATTACCTAAAGTTATCCAATATTTGCCTCTTAAATTAACTACAAAACTGGCTGTGTCGGCCACTGAATCAGATGGGAAAAATCAGCTAAACAAAACAAAATTCTCTGATGGAAATTTAGCTTTCTGCCAACTGCATGTTTGAGTATTTGTGGCCCAACTTCAAATGAAAACAAAAGACTTTATTTTTATAACTGAATCATGATATTCACAATATATGGCTTGACTGAAGGTGCTTGTGGGCAACTGAACAACATCAGAGATTCCTTTTTGCTTAAAAGTACACTGTGGACACTTATTTTACTCATTTCCACAATAGAACTTTGAAAGCCGGGCCTCATTCTTGCCTTAAATAATCTGCGGGGTTTAGAGCAAAACCCCAAACTATCTAGATTTTAATTTTGTTGACTCCAACTAAAATAAGTTTGGACTAAATGATCTCAAAGATCTTTTCCATCTCTTAACCTTCTGATTCAACAATATATAGTTGTATTCCCTTCCCAAGTCATTTCCACTCAAATCACTTCAATTCATAGGGTGATACCATTGATTTTCACATATTATGGCAAAGAGCCACCCAACAACTGATTGTTTTGCATATTATACAAGAGGTACCAAAAGTACTAAACTTTTCACAAAGGACAGCACAAAGTTAAAGTTTCATCCATCAAGTGTGAAGAGATATCTCAGTAGAGACCAAGAATATCTACATTTAATACAAATACCACTTTTTCATTTTAAAAAAAAAATTTGTCTCAGGAGGCAGGCACTGAAGGGAAATTGCTGGCCCTGGAGGCAAAGATGTGATAAGATAATTATTTCTATTCTCTCATTTCAGCCAAATCGTAAATAAGTCACAAATGAAATAACTTTGGCACTATTAATTCTCCAAAGCAGATTTAGGCAGAGACTTCAATAAGTCTGAAATCAGCACTTAATTTTTCATTTTCTCTTTTCTGAAAGCCTTCAATGAAATGGTTTTAATTCTAAATTTAAGATATGTTGCCAAAAAACTGATTGAAAAAACATGGTGCATAAAAAGATGTTTAGGTAGGTTAAAAAAAAACCTGAATATAAACACTGCTTGCAAGGAAAATGACTTTTATACTGTACTTATTTATCCTTTTAATAGAAAAAGACTCCTCTCTTTAGAATTTGAAACAATTTGGTACCTAAAAATATATACTTTTTTTGGTGTTGATGAGATATTTTGAAAAGTATTGATCAAAGTCTGGAAGTTTAAGAACTACATTTCAAGTGGAAATAGTTTGCATAGTTCCAACATTTGCTTTTCTTTCCCCATTTCCCTTAATAATATTGGATTTTAAAGTTATGCTGCCTTCTGCCATCATATTCTCAGGCATTGATGATTTTATCTTTAAATTTAGCAATTCAAAGAAATAAAGTTGGAAGTGATATGATTTTTAATTTATGTTTTTCTAAGATTTCAAAATCTATTTGATCAAAATACTTCATCTGATGTTTCTCAAAATGAAATTTCTATCTTAGACTCTAAATAGACTCATGATATATAAATATGATACACTTTTGAGTAAATAATTCTTTCACAGCCAAAATACTTTCAGGTGCCAAAAGAGAAAAAACATTCCTCTTTCAATTTACTACTGTTGCCTGCTGAACAGACTACTGATCAGAACTGAAACTAGATGGAGAGGAATTAGATGTCAATTTGAAATGTGATTTTTGTTAAAAGGTAAATTTTAATACACTAACCTAATCTGAATCCTTTTGAACCAAATTTCTTAAAGGTAGAACTAGGTTGAACTAAATTTTGTTGGAGTGAACGATTTTCAACAATTTTCTCTTGGTCTTAGCCTTGTCCAACATCTCCCTGGTCTGCAAGAATGCTAAGCAGATATGGAAATATACAGATGATACCAAAAAAAAGAAGGAGACGGTCAATATCCATCATTGCTTTTAGAGAGATTATGTGAAATGCAAGAGACTATCAGAATTCTAGGACTAAAAGTCTAGTTAGGAAAAACTCTGTAAGTACGTGCTTACAGAGATAGGACAGGGAACAATGAATAATGGGGAATCGAAGATGTGGGAGAAAATTCAAACAGGGAAGTTTGATTGGCAAACATTGAGTAATCATTGGATGCTGTTTTATGATCTGCCTAGTTGGGGAATGTGGGGTGCATCGCCAGGCTTTTAAAGATGTGCGTTAAACTAAACATTAGTCTTCAACCTGGGGTAGGCAAAAATTTACAGAGGCTTGCCGGGCAAAAAGTGGGTTGTAGTGGGCTTTTCAAATGAACTCTTTTGTTCAGTGTGCCTCTTGTTCCCCTGGGTGCTACATCTCTACAACCCTGGGAGCCCAGGTAGCCTGATCTAAACTTTCTGGTTTCCTCTTAGTCTCTGTGGCAGGCTTCACAGGACAACAGTAAGGTCAGGCAACATGAAACAAGCCCAGATACTTTCACTTTAGTCGCTCAGTCTTGTCCAACTCTTTGTGACCCCTGGACTGCAGCACGCCAGGCCTCCCTGTCCATCACCAACTCCCAGAATTTACTCAAACTCATGTCCATTGAGTCGGTGATGCCATCCAACCATCTCATCCTCCATCGTCCCCTTTTCCTCCTGCCTTCAATCTTTCCCAGCATCAGGGTATTTTCCAATGAGTCAGCTCTTCACATCAGGTGGCCAAAGTATTAGAATTTCAGCATCAGTCCTCCCAATGAATATTCAGAACTGATTTCCTTTAGGATGGACTGGTTGGGTCTCTTCACAGTCCAAGGGACTCTCAAGAGCCTTCTCCAATACCACAGTTCAAAAGCATCAATTCTTCAGTGCTCAGTGTTCTCTATAGTTCAACTCTCACATCCATACATGACTACTGGAAAAACCATAGCTTTGAATGGATGGACCTTTGTTGGCAAAGTAATGCCTCTGATTTTGAATATGCTGTCTAGGTTTGTCATAACTTTCCTCCCAAGGAGTAAGTGTCTTTTAATTTCATGGCTGCAGTCACCATCTACAGTGATTTGGGAGCCCAGAAAAATAAAGACTGACACTGTTTCCACTGTTTCTCCATCTATTTCCCATGACGTGATGGGACCAGATGCCATGATCTTCATTTTCTGAATGTTGAGCTTTAAGCCAACTTTTTCACTCTCCTCTTTCACTTTCATCAAGAGGCTTTTTAGTTCCTCTTCACTTTCTGCCATAAGAGTGGCGTCATCTGCATATCTGAGGTTATTGATATTTCTCCCAGCAATCTTGACTCCAGCTTGTGCTTCCTCCAGCCCAGCATTTCTAATGATGTACTCTGCTATAAGTTAAATAAGCAGAGTGACAATATAGAGCCTTGACGTACTCCTTTCCCTATTTGAAACCAGTCTGTTGTTCCATGACCAGTTCTAACTGTTGCTTCCTGACCTGCATATAGGTTTCTCAGGAGGCAGGTCAGGTGGTCTGGTATTCCCATCTCTTTCAGAATTTTCCAGTTTCTTGTGATCTACACAGTCAAAGGCTTTGGCATAGTCAATAAAGCAGAAATAGATGTTTTTCTGGAACTCTCTTGCTTTTTCCATGATCCAGCGGATGTTGGCAATTTGATCTCTGGTTCCTCTGCCTTTTCTAAAACCAGCTTGAACATCAGGAAGTTCACGGTTCACATATTGCTGAAGCCTGGCTTGGAGAATTTTGAGCGTTACTTTACTAGCGTGTGAGATGAGTGCAATTGTGCGGTAGTTTGAGCATTCTTTGGCATTGCCTTTCTTTGGGATTGGAATGAAAACTGACCTTTTCCAGTCCTGTGCCACTGCTGAGTTTTCCAAATTTGTTGGCATAGTGAGTGCAGCACTTTCACAGCATCATCTTTTAGGATTTGAAATAGCTGAACTGGATTTTAGCAGTGCTGATCTTCACAAATGAGACAAAGAGAAATGAACATACCTAATCTTCTGAACTGATGGCTTCTTCCACGATATGGGGGTGGGGGTGTGTGGTGCCAGAAACAGTAGTGTTGGGTAGACTAGAGACTGTGTGAATCTTTTCTAAGCACTGGACACAATCTAGATTCACTGCGCAAAGCAATGAAGTTACAGGTGGTGACTGTAATTCCAGGGCAGGTACTAGTTCTGCAAACTCTTCCAAGTGCTTCATCTGAAATAAAGATGATCAGGAGCCCAGGATTTTAAACAATAGTTTTGAGTATGCTGCTCAGCTCAATGCTTCCTGCAGAAAGAGTACTGTTTTGTCTGAGATCAGTAAGCCCTAGAAAAGGGGTAAACTGGACCTCCTTGGTCAGTCTACCTTGACTGTGACAGTGTTAAGAACTTGTGTTGGAAGGGAGTTAAAAATAAATGGTAATAGTACCATTCCCCAAAGTGCTTGAGAGTCAGGAATATGTGTGGTTTTTCAAGGATGTTTGATCCAAAAGTAGCTGACATGCTTGTTAACCTGGTTCACCAAAGTGAGTTATGACACAGGAAGAGTCCCAATTGCCCTGGTAGTGTAGGTGACTGTTCACTATATGCTGAGTTCTGTGGCTCTTTTAGGGCAGCTTTGGAGCTCTATCTATCAGGCAATGTTGTCACACAGTCTGTATGGTGGCACCATCATTACTGCTGCTTTCCCAGCCGCCAAAATGTCCCCCCATACCTAGGCTTGCCTTAGAACTGAGACCTCAAAACCAGTTTAAATGAGTTAGGACTATTTTGAGTAAGCTTAGCCTAGGTTTGAAACACTGAACTGAAATATTAAGTTTAGCTAATCCTTAAAAGAGCTTCCCAGGTGCCATTAGTGGTAAAGAACCCACTTGTCAGTGCAGGAGCCATAAGAGATGCTGGTTTGATCCCTGGGCCAGGAAGATCCCCTGGTGGAGGGCACAGCAACGCACTCCAGTATTCTTGCCTGGAGAATCCCATGGACAGAGGAGCCTGATGGGCCACAGTCCACAGATTCACACAGAGTTGGAAAAGACAATCCTAGTTTGGCTGTTATTGTTATTCTTGAAAAAATAACTACTGCTAAAGAGGTTTTGCATATTATACTGCTGAAAATTTTCCCCAAGGACGGTGGTCACTAATTCAGAAATGAATGACTAGGTGACGATAGTCAATGCATCATTCTCCAAATGGCCTCATTCCTGGCCTTCTTCTACAGAGCAAGAGTCTTTATCAGATTTCCCCAGATTTCAAGACTTTTCTAAACCACAGTTGCTCTTGTATGTCACTTTCAATGTAATGTTTATCATCTACTGCCTGTTTATAGGGAATACACACATGTGGCTCTGTTTATATGTGGCATGTATGTTTACTGCAACAGTCAAGTGGGAATCAGGTCAGGGTGAAATTTTATTCAAGGACATGTTTAATTCAAATAATTTTCCTTATAATAACTGCAGGTTAATCAAATAAAATGATCTAAAGTTACTCCAAGTAAGAAAAATGTGTTGTTTATATCCCAGTGATATCCATTCCATTTGCATTTGTTTCAAGCCTTGGTAGAATTATTGATAGATTTTTGAGACCCAAATCAGTCTGTATCAATTACATTATACACTAGATAATGAGAGGAAAATCAGATTTTTAAAGAACTTCCTTTACACGAAATGAATATTATAATTTTTAATATGAATTGGTACTGACACAGATGTAATTTAAACCAGCTTTCAAATTGAGAGGAGCTAATGGATAAGAGGGATTTCTCTTTTAAAAATGAGAGTAAGGACTAAATGTGAAATTTAGGGGCTTTTTGTTGATTTTTTTTTTTTTAATTCTTTCTCCTTGCCCAAAGAAACTAGTGCAAAGAAATGCAAATATTTGAGTATGTGTCCAAGTAAAGATTGCATCAGTCACATGTTTGGGGAGCTATCAGGGTCAACCTCCCCTGACTGGAAGAGATGGGTGGGGTCATGACAGGAAAAATACAAGAAGGAAGTTTCAGGGCCAAAACCTCAGGGCTCTGCTCTCCTGAAATCATCCATCTGGGAGCCTCAAAGCCCCCAAATCCCTGCCAACACACTTCCAGCTTAGAAAGAAGAATTGAACATGAAGCCCAAGAACTGTTCACAGCAGTTTCAGCCCAAAGGGTCCCAGCTAATCCCTGGATTCTGTCCTTATTTATAATTTTATTTTATTATATTCTCTAATTGATATGTTCTCTTTCATGACTTCATTTACTTTGGCCCTTGAGATATTATTTACTTTTCAGCTCAATTTTATTTTCTTTACTATTTTAGTTTCTTTAGCTTTCACTGTCTCATCTCTATTTTTAATGATATCCTGTTAATTCTGGACTTTTATTCTTGCCACTTTATCCTACTGTTTTATCATGTTATCTTGGTTATTTGTATTTTATTTTATGCCCCTTTATCTTGCCATTTTATTATGGTATCTTGGTTATTTTTATCTACTTTAAGATATAATTCTTGTTTTCTTTTAAATGTTACCCAACATTTATAAATGGCAAGCAGAAATACTGGCTAAAAGGAGGCATCTGGGAGACTGGACCGGGCCTAAGCAAGGAATGTTGAAAGAATAATTTTTCCTCTTATGGGTTTTACAGCATCTTTTCCAGATCTCCTAAGTTCCCTCCCTAGATAAATCTTTTGATTGTGCAACCAGTCTGAGAGTCTGACTTCTCTTATGAATCCTTGATGCTAGATAACTGAATCAACCTCTAGGCCAAAAATATACTCTCAGCATAAAGATAATGTGCCTATATGGGCAGCACAGGAATACCTGAATGACAATGTCTTTTTCCCTCACAGATTAGCCAATCCATTTAAAGAAACTGTGATAAAACTTCATGATTTCTGTTCTACAAAACTGTTGAATTCTGGATAAATTCTGGGAACAAACCACAAAAGGTTGCAGTCAAGGGACCAGAATTAATTTAGGCAGTTCAATTCAAGGAGAAAAACTGGCTGACTTCCCCTCAAATTAATCTTTTTTTATTCTATACAGAAAATGGTTTCATTGTTACTCTCTTGCTACTTAAAATTATCACTTATGCTATGCTACGCTAAGTCACTTCAGTCGTGTCTGACTCTGTGCGACCCCATAGACGGCAGCCCACCAGGCTCCCCCGTCCCTGGGATTCTCCAGGCAAGAACACTGGAGTGGGTTGCCCTTTCCTTCTCCACTGCATGAAAGTGAAAAGTGAAAGTGAAGTCCCTCAGTCATGTCTGACTCTTAGCGACCCCATGGACTGCAGCCTACCAGGTTCCTCTGTCCATGGGATTTTCCAGGCGAGAGTACTGGAGTGGGGTGCCATTGCCTTCTCCAATTATCACTTAGGAAATTCAAATGACATGAAGTGCCAAGTAAGATATCACTTGGTATTCTACCCTGAAATTATCACTATTAGCATTTAGTGCCCATCTTTTCATGCACCTAATTATGCACGAATATCATAAACATCTCATTTTACATTGTTGCTGTTGTTTAGTCACTAAGCCATGTCTGACTCTTTCATGATCCCATGGACTGTAGCCTGCCAGGCTCCTCTGTCCATGGGATTTCCCAGGCAAGAATACTTGAGTGGCTTGCTATGTCTTCTCCAGGGGATCTTCCCAACCCAGGGACTGAACCCACATCTCCTGTATTGGTGGGTGAATTCTTTACCACTGAGCTATCCGGGAAGCCCTTCATTTTAGAGAAGTGGCAATATATCTTATGTGTGTGTTAGTCACTCAACTGTGTCCAACTCTTTGTGACCACATGGACAGTAGCCCACCAGGCTCGTCAGTCCATGGAATTCTCCAGGCAAGAATACTGGAGTGGGCTGCCATTCTATTCTCCAGAGGATCTTCCTGACCCAGGGATCGAACCTGGGTCTCCTGTGCTGCAGAGAAATTCTTTACCATCTGAGCCACAGGGAATACCCACTTCTAAAGAATGCACTCTATCATTTTACTACCCTTTCTTTTTTTTTTTTTTTGTTTATCTTACACTTCCCATTTCTTTCTGTTCTTCTAACCTCTGATTACATCTTTCCTGACTAGTAACCCATGTTGACAAACAAGGTGATAAATATCCATGTTTATATATATATACATGCTTATAAACAGATGGCCTTCCCTAGTGGCTCAGCTGGTGCCTGCAGTGTGGGAGACCTGGGTTTGATCCCTGGGTTGGGAAGATCCCCTGGAGAAGGGAAAGTCTACCCACTCCAGTATTCTGGCCTAGAGAATTCCACGGATTGTATAGTCCATGAGTTCACAGAGTTAGACACAACTGAGCGACTTTCACTCACTCACTATGAACATATATACACAAACATGCACACACAGACCTGTTTGCACACATATATGTATGTTGATAAGAAAAGACAAAGTTATGCTGTTATGACAAATGACTCCAAAATACTGCAAATATTTCTTAATCATGGTATATTTCCACTTTTAGGAAATTGTGCTCCAAGTTATCTTTACTCCTAGATCCTGACTGATGGAGATGTTGTTACAATTGTGGTGGCAGACAGAAAAATAACATGACAATACTGGTATCAGTCAAAAGATAGCCTGCCCTAGTCTACACTTTTTAAAAGGCACTGATCTGGCCCTCCTCTGAACATGCACCTCTTAATGGGCAAGTAGTCTGAAAGGCCAAAGGTTAATGCCCCCTCTGAGTCCATGTACTCCTAACAAACTGGAGTCTGCTGCAGGATCCCAGAACGCCTGCCCAAATGGTCTCTGCGAGGGAGGCCCTCTTCTCCCTGAGCACATCCCTCTGAGGGCAGCCAGGCTGTAGGAGCAGGTATTCCTTAAGCCCAAAGAGTGGCCAAGTGTATGGCCATCCCCCATGTGGAGGGACTGTGGATGAAACTTGAAAATGTGGGTTGAGGTATTCAGGGAAATGGGCTCAAGCCTCTCATGATATGGGACAAAAGGCAATTAGGGGGCTCACTTTCCTTTATTTCAGAAGAGTAATCAGTGTGAGGCATAACTTAATAAACCATATATTTTCCCCTGAATTAAAATACATTTTTACATATACTGAGGATCACTTCTTGATCCTCTATTCTGTTCTACTGATCTATTTTTCTATGTTTACACCCAAACCATATTGATTTCATAGGTAGGTCTCTTCTGTATTCTAATACCTAGTCAGGCAACTACCCTCTTATTATCAATTTTTTTCCAAAGTATTATTGGCTATCATTGGGTATTAATTTTTCCACACAATTTTTAAAAAGCCTTTTATGCAATTTATTACAGAAACTATGTTGGGATTCTAATAGGAACTATATTGTATTTATATAATTATAACACTGATATTTTTATGTTATTAAGTATTCTCATCCCAGAATTAGTATGCCTTCTACTAAATTAATTTTTTATGATCCTTAATAAAATTCTATGCAACCGGCTCTGAATCTTTTTGGTTAAATTTATTGCTAAATAATTTTCATCATTATTATGAATGAAATATTTTCCCATTCCACACTGCTAACACAAAGAAAACCTAGGTTTTGCTTATATTTATCCTGTATCTATCCTCACCAAATACACTTGTTTTTCCACTGGTTGATTTGGGTTTAGAGGGTTGTTTTATTATGGGACATTTTCCTAAGGATAACTATATGAATTAATTATAAAAACATTGAGCCTATGAGATTTAGACATATAATAATTTGAATGGTAACTAATAGAAAGTTCAATTATATTTTAAATCAAGAAAAATGGGTTATAGTGGGCTTAACAGGGAATTTGTCTCTCTACTCACTACCATCCTTGATACATTTCTTAGGTTAAGAGTAACTATTTCTCATGCAATCTGAACTTCCCTAAAGCTACCTCCAAGTTTGGGCACATAACTAGAATTGTAGGCCATAAGGGTTGGGACAGCCATTGTGGATTGAGGGACTTATAACGGATGTTCAGGTCTGACTTCTTAAGGGAGGGTTTGCTCTCTAATCAACATATTACTTGAATCAAGCAGATTTCAGGTGCCACCACCTTGCTACCTTACACTTCAATGGTGACAACTCCTCCAAGGGCCTTGTAACACTGCTTTTGGATTTAACTACTCTTACCCTTGATGACAGGAATAGAATGTGATTATTAAGCAAGTTACGAGAGTTTCATGTAAGATTCAACTCATAATGCAGCTGTAAAATGTTCTGTTTTAAATACTAATGCAATCATGAGCAGGCAGAAATGGAATTCAAATATCAAATTTTAAAGATTGTTTTACTGTTGTTTAGTCACTAAGTCATGTCCAACTCTTTTGATACCCCATGGACTGCAGCCCACCAGGCTTCTCTGTCCATGGGATTCTCCAGGCAAGAATACTGGAGTAGGTTGCCATTTACTTCTCCAGAATATCTTCCTGACCCAGAAATCGAACCCACGTCTCCTGCATTGCAAGCGGATTCTTTATCACTGAGCCACTAGGGAAGCCCCAAAGATTGCTTTAAGTGCACCCTTTTCTTCAGTTTATAACTTAAAAAATTGTTCAAACTAAACACTATCATGTTACAATTTGTTCATATTAGATGTTTGTAATGTTTCTGATAATCAATAAAAGAGATTCTTGATCAAAAAAAAAAATTAACATGCTCATGTTGCTTTAGAGCAAAAGCTAGAAATTTTTTCTATAAAAGGTCACATAACTGATAATTCAGGCTTTGCAGGTAATACCATCTCTGTTACAACCATGCAACTCTACCATTATAATGAAAGCAATCATAGAAGACTAGATTTGACTTGCCAGCACTATATTGTGCATGCCAATCTTAGAAAAACTGAGTCTATAGCCTCCAATTACAATATTGATCTGTATGTTCTTAAAGATAAGATAGTATTGCCATTCAAAACTGTCAGGCAGATACTTATTTGTCACCAAAACATTAAACTGTTTGAAATGCTAGCTAAAAACTCCAGATCCTGTGAACTAGCAAGCTTACCATTTAATGACATCCCCAAAACTATAAACCATATGATTTCATTGCAGAGAAATTACATAAGATAATGTTGAAAACCTAGAAGCCTAACCCTTCATATTTAGTGACTTAAGGACATACACATCCATCTGAAGCAATCCCTAGAACTTTTATTTATTTATTTATTTGTGTATCAAGTTCATTTTAACTTCAGTTTCATGGAAAAATAAAAATAGCTGAATACAGTTATAGAATCCAGATATGACTCAACTGACACTGAATGGTGGGGGCTTAGTCTTGCATCTGACTGCTCAGGGTAGAATATTTATATTTATGCTAGTGACAGAGCTTGCAATTAGCACTGGCTGTTACTATGAGTTCCAGCATAACAATTACAGTGAAGAGAAGACAGCTTGTAGGAAGACACATGTAAGGGCCTGTAGTTTTTTTTTTTTTTTTTTCCTGGTGGCTCAGTCGCTTGCTCCATGATTTTCTAAAACAGAGTGAAAAGCAGTCTCAGGGGAGTCACAGTTTACCACAGGGAGCTACAAGTATATTAGGGGGAAGCACATACACAAATTATTAACAACTCAAAAAGAGTGAAGATACAAAAAAGCTTTTTAATAAAGGCACATGCTCACAGGTATTCTGATGATGTGTAAAAATAATGCCTTATTTAGGTTTTACATAACAAAATAAGCTTTCTCAAGTTATGAAGCATTTTAAATGCTGCTTTCTCCTCCTATAAACATCCTAGTCTCTTATAGACTAGAGCACCAGAACTGTACCTCCAAAAAGCTTTTTCTATTCACGTGGAATATTTTATGGTTTGATGCCCAATCAATCTGCAGTAGTTTAGCTTTGTGGGCTCAAATGTCTACTTCACTTAGCTGTTATACCTCTAAATGGGCCAGAGCTTTTTAAAATTTAAAGAGTAAAAAGAGACTTGGGATGTTCACAAGGAAAAAAACCATATCCTTTAATAAATTGTTGCATTTTAAGCCAAAATAATTAATGGAGATGATTACTCATGAATAGTTTTTCTTTTAAATACTTGAACTACATTTTCATTTGCCTTAAATTTATGGCTCTGCTTCACATTCACTCTTTTTCTCATGTTGAGTGGTAAAACCTGCCTTTACAGGACATTTACACCCTTAGAATATTTATAAACTGCGACCACACTCTCAATTCTTTGCCTTTAAACTTGATTAATATTGTCATGTGTACATGGATATTCTACAATAAATAGGAACAAGTAAATGACAAAGAACCTACTTGACACTTCTGATTTTTTTTTTTTTTTTTTTTGGTGATAGATTCTAAAATCCTTCATTTCATTCCAATAAGAAAGCTTTTAACCCTCTACCAATTCCAAACCATTAATTCTCATCTTTATTTTTTTTATCCCTTCATTTGTTGATGATTCATGTACTTTAAGACAGCTGGCAGATTTACAATATATAAATACTGGGAGAATCACACTCTTTGCCAATAGTTGTAAACTATAGATGCACAGTGATTATTTTCTGAAGTGGATGTAGGGAATGTTCACAGATGTCTAGAATTAAGTTTCTTTGAAAATTCTGTATTTGAGTTATGATAGAAATAAACAACTATCAGTGTAACTAAACAATTAAGATATTTTTTTCTGTTGATTATGATAAACCATGCTGTGTCCCCACAGGTTGTATGTTTTTAGTGTGTTATTAACTTCAAGATCTGATGTTGGCCAAAATAGTAAGTAAATAATCATAAATAATGCCTCTTAGTGAAAAATAATGCCCATGAGTAGATTCTTATACCACAAATGATGCTTGTGCAATATTTCTAATAACAGAGAAATGACAGCTTTCACTATCATAAAATAGTCTACCTACAATGAATAATGTCTCCATTGTATTCTCCCTCAATATATAAATATGAATAGCCAAACAGTTCTGAGATTGGAAGTGTTACACAGACTAAATTTCATAAACAAACCCAAAATGCAATCACATGACCTCGTCTACCAAACATTTTTATCTGCTAACGATCTACACAAAGACTGAAGTCGGGTTGTTTAGCTTATATATATAGATGAAATTAAGTCACTTGTGCTGTACACATGGGATATGGCACCATCGACGACACATATTCAAATGAGGGGTAACTCGTGTCGGGATAACCAGCCTCCGAATAAACTGGATTCTGTTATTTCTATTTTGCAGTTACAGTTCTTATAAGTTCACCATTGAACCTTATAGGTAGCTAACCTCATTTATTAATTTTAGTAGCACTTTTACATAATCCATTGAGTTTTCTAAATAGCTGGTCATATTATTTACAAGTCAGGAATTCTACTTCTTCCTTCTCAATCTGAATGTTTTTCTTTTTGTTTTGTCTTATTACACTAGGTCAGTTTAGTTAAGTCACTCAGTCATGTCCAACTCTTTGCAACCCCATGGACTGCAGCATACTGGATTCCCCTGTCCATAACCAACTCCCAGAGCCTATTCAAACTCATGTCCATTGCATCGGTGATGTCATCCAATCATCTCATCCTCTGTTGACCCCTTCTCCTCTCTCCTTCAATCTTTCCCAGCATCAGGGTCTTTTCCAATGAGTTGGTTCTTCACATCAGGTGGCCCAAGTATTAGAGTTTCAGCTTCAGCTTCAGTCTTTCCAACGAATATTCAGGACTGATTTCCTTTAGGATGGGCTACTTGGATCTGCTTGCAGTCCAAGGGACTTTAAAGGCTTTGCTCCAACACCATAGTTCAAAAGCATCAATTTTTTGGCGCTCAGCTTTCTTTATAGTCCAACTCTCACATCCATATATGACTACTGGATGACATCCAGTGCCATCGCTTCATGGCAAACAGATGGGGAAACAATGGAAACAGTAAGAGACTTTATCTTGGGGGGCTTCTAAATCACTGCAGATGGTGACTGCAGCCATGAAATTACACTAGGTAACACCTTCAATAAAATGTTAAATAGAAGTGTTCTGCATTGGCATCCTTGCCTTGTTTGTGATCTTCAAGGTAAGAAGCATTTAGCCTTTTACCCTTAATAATGACCTCAGGCCAAATAATAGGGAGGGAACACAGCCTGTCTATCAACAGAAAATATTGACTGTATTAAAGATTTACTGAGCATGAAGATTCCCCTACAGCCAGTCTCTCTGATCAGGGAGCTCCCACAAGCCTCTTAAACTTACCATCAGAAGGCAGACAGACAAAAACCACAATCACAGAAAACTAACTAAACTCATCACATGGATCACAGCCTTTGCTAACTCAATGAAAAGGCGAGCCATGCCGTGTAGGGCCACCCAAGACGGACGGGTCACGGTGAAGAGTTCTGACAAAACATGGTCCACTGGAGAAGAGAATGGCAAACCATTTAAGTATTCTTGCCTTGAGAACCCCATGAACAGTATGAAAAGGAAAAAAGATATGCTACTGAAAGATGTACTCCCCAGGTCAGTAAGTGCCCAGTATGCTCCTGGAGAAGAGTAGAGAAATAGCTCCAAAAAGAATGAAGAGATGGAGCCAAAGTGAAAACAATGCCCAGTTGTGGATGTGACTGGTAATGGAAGTAAAGTTCGATGCAGTAAAGAACAATATTGCTTCGGAACCTTGAATGTTAGGTCCATGAATCAAGGTAAATTGGAAGTGGTCAAACAGGAGATGACAGGAGTGAATATCGACATTTTAGGAATCAGTGAACTAAAATGGACCAGAATAGGCGAGTTTTGGGGAAGGCAATGGCACCCCACCCCTGTACTTTTGCCTGGAAAATCCCATGAACAGAGGATCCTGGTAGGCTCCAGTCCATAGGGTCGCTAAGAGTCGGACACGACTGAGCAACTTCACTTTCACTTTTCACTTTCATGCATTGGAGAAGGAAACGGCAACCCACTCCAGTATTCTTGCCTGGAGAATCCCAGGGACGGGGAGCCTGGTGAGCTTCCGTCTATGGGGTCGCACAGAGTCGGACACGACTGAAGCGACTTAGCAGCAGCAGCAGCAGGTGAGTTTAATTCAGATGACCATTATATCTACTACTGCGGGCAAGAATCCCTTAGAAGAAATGGAGTAGCCACCATAGTCAATAAAAGAGTCTGAAATTCAGTACTAGGGTGCAATCTCAAAAATGACAGAATGATCTCTGTTCGTTTCCAAGGCAAACCATTCAATATCACAGTAATCCAGGTCTGTGGCTCGACCAGTAATACTGAAGAAGCTGAAATTGAATGGTTCAATGCAGACCTTCTAGAACTAACACCAAAAAAGATGTCCTTTTTATCATAGGGGACTGGAATACAAAAGTAGGAAGTCAAGAGATACCTGGAGTAACAGGAGAGTTTGACCTTGGAGTACAAAATGAAGCAGGGCAAAGGCTAACAGAGTTTTGACAAGAGAATGCACTGGTCATAGCAAACACCCTCTTCCAATGACACAAGAGAGGACTCTATACATGGACATCATGATGCTCAAAATTGAAATCAGATTGATTACATTCTTTGCAGCCGAAGAGGGAGAAGCTCTATACAGTCACCAAAAACAAGACTGGGAACAGACTATGGCTCAGATCATGAACTCCTTATTCCCAAATTCAGACTGAAATTGAAGAAAGTAGGGAAAACCACTAGACCATTCAGTTATGACCTAAATCAAATCCCTTACAATTATACAGTGGAAGTGACAAACAGATTCAAGGGATTAGATCTGATAGAGTGCCTGAAGAACTATGGATGGAGGTTTATGACACTGTACTGCAGGCAGTGATCAAAACCATCCTGGTGTAAAAGATATGCAAAAAGGCAAAATGGTTGTCTGAGGAGGCCTTACAAATAGCTGAGAAAAGAAGAGAAGGAAGAGGTAAAGGAGAAAAGGAAAGATATATCCATCTGAATGCAGAGTTCCAAAGAATAGCGAGGAGAGAGAAAACAATTTTTCTAAGTGATCAGTGCAAACAAATAGAGGAAAACAAGATAATGGGAAAGACTAGAGATCTCTTCAAAAAAAATTAGAGATACCAAGGGAACACTTCATGCAAAGATGGGCACAATAAAGGACAGAAATGGTATGGACCTAACAGAAGCAGAAGATATTAAGAAGAGGTGGCAAGAATACACAGAAGAACTATACAAAAAAGATCTTAATGACCCAGATAACCACGATGGTGTGATCACTCACCCACAGTCAGACATCCTGGAATACAAAGTCAAGTGGGCCTTAGGAAGCACCACTATAAACAAAGCTAGTGAGGTGACAGAATACCAGCTATGTGAAATAGCTATTTCATATCCTCAAAGATGATGCTATGAAAGTGCTGTACCCAATAAGCCAGCAAATTTGGAAAACTCAGCAGTGGCCACAGGACTAGAAGAGGTCAGTTTTCATTCCAGTGTCAAAGAATGGTCAAACTACCACACAATTGCACTCATCTCACACCCTAGCGAAAGTAATGCTCAAAATTCTCCAGGCTAGGCTTCAACAGTATGTGAACTACCAGATGGTCAAGCTGGATTTAGAAAAGGCAGAGGAACCAGAGATCAAATTGCCAATATCCGTTGGATCATCAAAAAAGCAAGAGAATTCCAGAAAAACATCTTCTGCTCTATTAACTATGCCAGAGCCTTTGACTGTGTGGATCACAATAAACTGTGGGAAATTCTTCAAAAGATGAGAATACTAGACCACCTGACCTGCCTGAGAAATCTGTATGCAGGTCAAAATGCAACAGTTAGAACTTGACATGGAGCAAAAGACTGTTTCCAAATTAGGAAAGTACATCAAGGCTGTATATTGTCACCCTGCTTATTTAACTTATATGCAGAGTACATCATGTAAAATGCTGGACTGGATAAAGCACAAGCTGGAATCAAGATTGCAGGGAGAAATATCAATAACCTCAGATATGGATATGATACCACCCTTATGGCAGAAAGTGAAGAATAACTAAAGAGCCTCTTGATAAAAGTGAAAAAGGAGAGTGAAAAAAAGCTGGCTTAAAGCTTAACATTCAAAAAACAAAGATCAAGTCATCTGGGCCCATCACTTCATGGCAAATAGATGGGAAACAATGGAAACAGTGACAGACTTTATTTTCTTGGGTTTCAAAATCACTGCAGATGGTTACTGCAGCCATGAAATTAAAAGATGCTAGCTCCTTGGAAGAAAAGCCATAACAAACCCAAACAGCATATTAAAAAGCAGAGACATTACTTTGCCAACAAAGATTCCTCTAGTCAAAGTTATAGTTTTTCCAGTAGTCATGTAGGGGTGTGAGAGTTGGACCATAAAGAAAGCTAAGCGCCGAAGAACTGATGCCTTTGAACTATGGTGTTGGAGAAAACTCTTGAGAGTCCCTTGGACTGCAAGGAGATCAAACCAGTCAATCCTAAAGGAAATCAGTCCTGAATATTCACTGGAAGGACTGATGCTGAAGCTACAATACTTTGGCCACCTGATGTGAAAAGCTGACTCATTGGAAAAGACCCTGATGCTGGGAAATACTGGAGACAGGAGGAGAAGGGGATGACAAAGGATGAGATGGTTGGATGGCATCACTGAGTCGATGGACATGAGTTTGAGCAAGCTCCAGGAGTTGGTGATGGACAGGGAAGCTTGGCGTGCTGCAGTCTGTGGGGTTGCAAAGAGTCAGACACAACTGAGCGATTGAACTGAACTGAGCTGAGTGACTTCAGGTAGATGAAGTTCTCTCTAACATTTAGTTTTCTGGGTGTTTTTATAATAAATAAAAATAATAGGGTTTTTTTCATCTTTATATTGGTAATTATATCACTTCACTGACTTTTCAAATGTGAGCCCAAACACATTTCTGAGATAAATACTACTTGGACATGATGTATTATCCCAGCTGTATATTACTGGTTTCTTTAAGAGTGTTTGTATCTATGTTCTTAAGGAATATCAACCTCCATGATTTTCTTATGTCTTTGTGTCATTATGGTGTAAGAGGAGTGCTGGCTTCCTCTCATTCTTTTTGTGTCTTTATACTCTGCAGTTATCCCCCTTTTTAAAGTTTTCTGATATTATTTCTCCTCTCATTTTTCCTTTGTCAGTTTCCACAGAGATTTTTAATTGTATTGATCTTTCAAAAATATGCTTTGTTTCCTTATTTCCTCTCAAGCTGTCCTGATTTCAAATTAATTGATTTCCTCCTTTTCATTTGGGGATCAAGTAGCTCTTCTCTAATTAAATGGAGGTATTAGAGAATTTAATTTACAATTCCTTCTATTCCAGTAAGCCCATAAACTGTAAATTTTCTTTTATGCATTGTGCAATTGCTTAGCTATATCCTCCACACTTTAATGTGTTTTAGGTTTCATTTACTTTCACGTAGCTTCTATTACTGATTTTTTTTCCACTGGCCTCGTGTTTTTAATGAAAAATATTGTTTAATTTCCAAACATCTGAAGATATTTTGATTGCCTTTTGGCTATTTGTTCCTAAACTTTTGTGATCAAAGAACAAACTCTGTATGATTTCTACTTTATTATATGTTTTCTAATTATTTTATATATATTATCACATATTTATAACCCAACATATAGAATATATTGGTAAATGTTGTATGGTTACTTGATAACAAGTACTACATAAATGCTAATTAGGTTTAATTGGCTGTTAATTCCAGCCAATTTTTCAACATCTTTACTGATTTACATTTCACTCACTATATCAATTACTGAGGAAAGAGTATTGAAAATTTTTTTTTAAGTATAATGTCTAAAAGTATTATAGGACCAATGCCTTTGGACTTGAAGAATAAATATTGTTAAAACACCAAACTACCCAAAGCAATCTACAAATTTAACGTAATGCATTAATTTTTTGTGACCTTTTTCCACAGAATTCAGTTCAGTTCAGTTTAGTCGCTCAGTCGTGTCCGACTCTTTGCGACCCCATGAATCGCAGCACGCCAGGCTTCCCTGTCCATCACCAACTCCTGGAGTTCACTCAGACTCACATCCATCTAGTCAGTGATGCCATCCAGCCATCTCATCCTCTGTCGTCCCCTTCTCCTCCTGCCCCAATCCCTCCCAGTATCAGAGTCTTTTCCATTGAGTCAACTCCTCGCATGAGATGGCCAAAGTACTGGAGTTTCAGCTTTAGCATCATTCCTTCCAAAGAAATCCCAGGGCTGATCTCCTTCAGAATGGACTGGTTGGATCTTCTTGCAGCCCAAGGGACTCTCAAGAGTCTTCTCCAACACCACAGTTCAAAAGCATCAATTCTTTGGTGCTCAGCCTTCTTCCCAGTCCAACTCTCACATCCATACATGACCATTGGAAAGACCATAGCCTTGACTAGACGGACCTTTGTTGGCAAAGTAATGTCTCTGCTTTTCAATATGCTATCTAGGTTGGTCATAACTTTCCTTCCACAGAATTAGGACAAATAATTGTAAAATTCATATGGAACCATAAAAGACCCAGAATTGCCAAAGCAATACCAAAGAAGAAGGATGAAATAGGAGGCATAACCATCCAAGACCTCAGACAATGCATCAAAGCTACAATAAGCAAAATAACATGGTATTGGCACAAAAACAGACATTAGATCAATGGAATAGAATAGAGAGCTCAGAAATAAACTCATACCTGTACGGTCAATTAATCGTTAGCAAAGGAGGCGAGAATACACAATCCGAAAAAGACAGTCTCTTTACCAAGTGGTGTTGGGAAAGTTGGACAGTCACACGTAAATCAACAAGTTAGAACACACCTTGTCACCATACACAACACGGCTTAAACACTAAAACATAAAACAAGAGAGCATAAAACTCCTAGAAGAGAGCGTGGGCAAGTCATTCTCTGACATAAATCACACCCATGTTTTCTTAGATCAGTCTCCCAAGGCAATAGAAATAAAAATGAAAACAAATATATGGAATCTAATCAAACTTACAAACTTTTGCACAGCAGAGGAAACCACAAACAAAACAAAAAGACCACCTACAGAATGGGAGAAAATATTTGCAAATGACACAACTGACAAGGACTTAATTTTCAAAATATACCAACAGTTCACACAACTTGACAACAGGAAAACAGAAAATCCAATAGAAAAAAGGACAGAAGACCTAAAGAGATATCACTCCAAAGAAGAAACGAGGAGGGCCAATATGCACATGATTAATTAGCTCAACATTGCTAATTACTGCTGCTGCTGCTAAGTCACTTCAGTCCTGTCCGACTCTCTGTGACCCCATAGACGGCAGCCAACCAGGCTCCCCCGTCCCTGGGATTCTCTAGGCAAGAATACTGGAGTGGGTTGCCATTTTCTTCTCCAGTGCATGAAAGTGAAAGAGAAATGCAAATCAAAACTGCAATGAGGTACTACCTCACACTAGTCAAAATAGCCATGATTAAAAAGTCTACAAATAACAAATGCTAGAGAGGGTGTGGAGAAAAGAGAACCTTCTCCTACACTGCTAGTGGGAATGTAGGTTGGTACAACCATGATGGAAAGCAGTACGAGTTTCTCAGAAAATTAAAAGAGAATTACCATACGGTCCAGCAATCCCACTCCTATGCATATATCCAGACCAAAACCATAATGCAAAAAGATATATGTACCCCTATGTTCATAGCAGCACTATGCGCAATAAATAAGATATGGAAAACTTAAAGGTCTGTTAAAAGAGGAATGGTAAAGAATATATGGCACATATATACAATGGAATATTACTTAGCCACAAAAAGAAACAATGCCATTTGTAGCAACATGGATACAACTAGAGATTATCATACTAAGTGAAGTCAGAAAGATAAAGACAAATATCATACAATATTACTTATATGTATAATCTAAAGTACAGCATAAATGAACCTATTATGAAACAGAATCATAAAGAAAACAGACTGGTGGGTGTCAGGGGGAAGAGGGATGGAAGAGGGTTAAATTCAGATTTTTTCTTAGCAAATTTTGCTTTATATATACCTATATGCAAACTGGTATATATAGAATGGATAGGAAACAAGCCCTGACTATATAACACAGGGAAGTATATTCAACATCCTGTGATAAACCAGAATGGAAAAAACATGCAAAAGAATGTATACACATGTATAACTGAGTCACTCTGCTATACACAGTGATTAATACAACACTGTAATTCAACTATACTTCAACAAAAAAAAATTTCAAAGAGTAAAAATTAAAAAATAATATAGGAAATTTACCTGATCTTTTTATTTTTAAAATGCAAAAAGATTAAAGATTAAAATTTAATTATTCTTCAAAAGAAGAATTTTGATTTTAGTTGAATATAAAAAACAAAACAGAATAAGGAATAAATTGTATAGAACTAGTTAACTTTTGGCTTACATGAAAATTCCTTATACAACATATATGGTTTCCTTGATTTAGGTAACCTCAGAATCAAACTAATATTGCTCTGTTTCTCTTTTGCAGACTATTTTCTTCTTTTCTTATGTAGAGTGCAGTTGAATTCTTTTTTTAAAAAAATAGTTTTGTAAGTTGAGATTTTTCTTTACCACATAAGTACTCAAGTTATCTTCAAGTATAGTCAACACACACCTTGAGAGATCCAATTATTCGTACTTTGTTTCCAGTAAACCTGTGTCTTTTGACTTCTATTGGATGACATTGACTATGTCAAAGAGAAAATACAAATATGAGTAAAAGAAAAAAAGCTTTGAGGAAGACAGAAAAGAACCAGACTTAATCCAGGAAGTTCATTTATAGCCTTACAATACTAGCTCACAAGAAAAAACTTGTCCTTTTCCTTCACAGTGCATAATTTATTTTAATATATTAGCACAATTTAATTTTATGGGACTTTCACCACAACACTGCTTTTTTCCTGGCTCATTGATTTCTAATTTTAAGTGTGATGATATTGATGCTGTATGGTACAGATCCAGATGTCAGGCATTGTGCCGTGGTGCTAATGGGGGCAGCTGATTTATAGTTATTCCTCACCATTAATTTGCTGCTCAAATATTTTTTCCATTCAAATGAATGAATTGACCACCTAAGCTTTTCACAAGAAAACTGTTTCCTAATTCCTAATGCTTTGACTTCAAGAATGTTTAAGCAAAAGGCTGCAGTGATATATGTATAAAATTTACAATAAGCCTGTTAGATGTCTTCTTCAAAAACAAAGGTTAAAACACAAGTCAAGATGTCAATGTAGGCAATGTTAGGAGATTTTTCTGTAACCCAAATGACAGCTGCACAACACCCAGTAATTTGACTAACCGTTTCACTCCGAGCGAGTCCATGTATTTTGGAAATAAAGAATTCTCCCTATGTTCTGAACAAATTCAACAAAGTATGAGGAAATTGGATCAAGATCTTCCTTTTTGTGGCTTCTTGATCTAGAATTCTGTTTTCACACTTGCTTTATATCTCCTCCACCCCAACCGATATATCCCAACTCAATACACCCCAATTGAAATACATCTTCCTGGTTTCTACAAAACAAATATTCAACACATTAAGAATGTGAAGGCATAAATTATTTATGGAATAGAGAGCACATAAAGTCTTATGTTCCAGTCACAAAATCAACTTGAAAGTAAATAGTAAGTATCAGCTATCTTAAAATTCCCTTTTATTATAGCATCATCAGGGACTGCCAGTGACCTTTTACTTCCGTAATACCAGTTCCCTTCATCTTGCTGGTTCTCCTCTCCATCCTTCATTCCACACATTCTCTCATCTCCTCCTTTCTCATCTGAAAAAGTAACAAACGTTTCCTGATCTGTCTTAGGTACAGGCGTTATCTCCCTTTTTCCTTGAACCTTGGTGCCAATACCAAGTTCTTGGGGTCTAGCCTCCTACTCATACAGCTCTTTAAGGAACATTTCCAGTTCTCTAAGAACGCTAGGGACAGCTATTATGCCAGGAGATAATATATATATTATGTGTATATATATAAATGTACATAAATTTACATTTGTTGCTGTTTAATCACTAAGTCCTGTCCAACTCTTTGTGACCCCATGGACTGTAGCCCTCCAGGTTCCTCTGTCCATGGGATTCTCCAGGTAAGAATACTGGAGTGGGCTGCCATTTCCTTCTCCAGGGAATCTTTCTGACCCAGGGATCGAACTCACGTCTCCTGCATTGGCAGTCAGATTCTTTACCAAACCTTATATATGTTGAGGACATAGCATTTCTATCAAGTGTCTTTTTGTCAGAGGCCTTACTTTCCGCCAGAGTGGACCTGAAACTTTCCTCCTCATTTGGAAGGTATGATAAAACTAGATACCATTTGCATGAAAAGTTATAATTTCTAATCCTATAAAGTATTAATTTCTAAATTATATTTTCAGGAACATGTCCATTGCAAACATGCCATTTTCAAGAATACAATATTACAAGAACGTTTAAAATAATCTATTTTCCCCAGTAATATGATCATGGTAAAGGCCAAATTTCCCATAAAGGATTATTTAAGTAAAAGAAATTTATATTACTTCTCTTTTCATGAGCATTTTAAACATTTATTGAACAACAACAAAAAATTACTGAAAAAATTTAATTCCATTATTTTATCAAGCAGTTGCCAACCACACCCTTTACCAGGAAATGAGGGTCAGAAAGTTTTAGCAGAGGAGGAAAGGTTACAAAGTAGACGAAATAATATCTAATCTTAGGGGAATAAAATTTATACAGAAATCTGGGGGTAGGGGGAAGAGTGCTACAAAATACACTTTAATCATTAAGGCAATGTCAGGGAGTATTCATGATGGGCTGAAGTTTGACCTATAGGTTATATCTTCAGCTAGAAGACAGAGCTCTATGTTAACTGCTATATTGAACAATCATAATTTACAAACTTAATTGAATGTGGATTTCTTTCCCCCACAATTATACTCTAAACTTTGTTCAGTAGAGGTGGTTTCCTCTAGCTCCAAATGAAAACTTACAGGCTCACTCTTAGATAATAAACATTCTTAGACAAACAGAAACTCAATTTAGTCATTAGAATGTCTAGTTCAGGATAGTAATAAAAATTTCAAACTGGATTTTACATTAAATCTTCCTTCCTCTAACCCCAGTTTGGGCCTACTTCCCCCAGTTCTCTGGCCCCTTTTTCTTCTTCCAGGGGTTAGTGGTAAGAAGAGAGATCATGTGAGATTATAACGGGCCTTCTTGTGGTTATCAGGCTCCACATTCTCCGAACCTGCAGATTTTTAAAACTGGCTCTCTCAGAGAGCATCTGGATGGAGTCATCAAAGAGTCTCTGATTAGCTACACCAAGGACAATTTCTTTGCTCTGAGAGGATATAACTTGACTCCAAATGGTTGTGAATTCTCCATCTTACTGAGACTAGAATCCACATTCAATAAGCTCCTTGGCGTTTGGTTTCCATTCTCTTCCTCCCTCCCTCTCCCTCTTCCTCCCTCCTTCTCTCTCTCTCTTTCTGCAGTGATATTCTAGAGCTAGCTCTTAGAAGCTCACACACAGGAGACTACTCATTTCTTTCCAACCCCATGTTCAGTGATGCCATATTGATAGTTTGTAACTGGTCATAATGGTGATATTTACACCACAGAAATGGACAAACGGTACTAACTTGGGTGTCAGGGGAGCACTGTTTTCATTTGGGCTGTTTTTTGTTTGTTTGTTTGTTTTTGGTTTTTTTTTTTTTTTTGAGAATTTATTTTTTAGCACATAAAAACTTTTAAACATTTTCCCATGGGAAACAAACATTTCTTGACCCTGCCATCTACAGATGTACAGGTAAATCACAACATTCCTTTTTCTAATGGCTCCATTACCAACACAGCAGCTAGCATTGTTTTGTTCTCTGAATATATCTGGTAGCAGCCAGACCCCAGAAAGGCTCAGTGTAGAAGTCAAATGTTAAGCTCCCTACATGCTCTTGAAAGTCTCTCCATCACTGGCTTTGATGAAGACGAGCAGGCATTCTGTCTCCAAAGTGGTATGGACTCAGAACAGATTTCTCCAAGGAAATCTGCTCTAAATCTACTCTTCTAATCCACTCTCTGACTCATGATATTCTCTAGGAGTTATGGAAGTGATAAATTTTTCATTTACAATGCAATTTACAATGTGTTTGAAAATTCACATTTTTTATTGCTGTCTTATTCAAAACTCAATTTTAGCATCCTATGTCAGAAAGTAAGCATAAATAATGAAAAAGAGGAGGGAATCCCAAACATATATTCTGTATAGAAGGATCACCAAGAGTAAGGTCAAAATGAGAGAACATGCCAGTCACATATTTTGTGATAATACTTGTTGCTCGAGTTTTTGTTGGGGAAATTTTTTTTTTATATGGTAAGGAGGCAAGTTCATGTATTGAAACTCATTTAATTTGAGAGGAGAAAAACTATTTTAACTGAGCACAACCCTTTGCTAAGCTCTGTGTTAGGCTGGGCAGTGCTTCTTAAATGTAAAAATGAATCTCTCAAGAGATCTTGTTAAAATGCAGGTTGTAATTCAGTAACTATCAGTCTCCTCTGTTAATGGGATTTTTTAGGCAAAAATACTGGAGTGGATTGCCATTTTGCACTCCAGGGGATCTTTCCAACTGAAGGATCAAACCCACCTCTCTTAAGTCTCCTGCACTGACAGGCAAATTATTTACCATTAGTGCCACCTGGGAAGCCCCATGCTGCTGCTGCTGCTGCTAAGTCGCTTCAGTCATGTCCAACTCTGTGCCACCCCATAGACAGCAGCCCACCAGGCTCCCCCGTCCCTGGGATTCTCCAGGCAAGAACCCTGGAGCGGGTTGCCATTTCCTTCTCCAATGCAGGAAAGTCAAAAGTGAAAATGAAGTCAATCAGTCGTGTCCAACTCTTAGTGATCCCATGGACTGTAGCCCACCAGGCTCCTCCTTCCATGGGATTTTCCAGGCAAGAGTACTGGAGTGGGGTGCCATTGCCTTCTCCGGGGAAGCCCCATAGGTGAGACTAAGATTCTGTATTTATAACAAGGTTCCAGGTCATGCCCATACTACTGGTCTGGATGTCTTTGAACAGCAAAGGACTAGGATAAACACATGCACACAAACATACACTCATCCATGGGATAAAACAACTCTATGATATGGTTACTATCATTTCTATTTTATTAATAAGAAAACTGAGGTTGAATGAAGTTAACTTGTCCAACTACACAAGAAGGTTGTAGAGGGGATTCACAACCACATGTGTCTTCTTCCCCTACTCTTTTCAGGGGATGATACAGCATCCCTGAAGTTGCTCTTGTTATTTTTAATCTATAATCTGATAAAGAAATAACAATGTTGACTCTCTTTTCTTCATCATATGATTGACTTCCTACTCGCTATTTTTTGTGTAACTGTTCAGATTCTTCTTGTCCCTGAAGTTAAAATGGATTTAATCAATATCATGATCAATGCCATTTGCTGGTATGTATCATAATACTTTGGAGAAGGAAATGGCAACCCACTCCAGTATTCTTGCCTGGAGAATCCCACGGACAGAGGAGTCTGGTAGGCTACAGTTCATGGAGTCACAAAGAGTCAGCCACGACTGAGTGACTTCACTTTCACTTTTTATCATAATTGTTTAACTGTGGGCCGTCTTCTAGATACTTGGTCCATGTTGACATGGTACAAATGTCTGTACTGAAGAGTTGTATTTTGTACTCTATAGAGATAAATCTGTATCCTCAAGTTATCCCAGGGGTACTCTCCAGTGAAAAGATTTCTAAAACATATAATTACTCTCTTGATCTCCTACACTTCAATGGAATTTGTATAGAATACTATCCAAGGGTCACAAAACCTGAGCTCCAAGAAAAATGTGATTAATGAGGGCCTCCCCTAGAAGGGTGGCATGAAGCACCTCAATCCAAAAATTTCAATTTTTAAAAGATAACAATCATTAAGTCCCAATTGTTCAACACTTGGGTCATATATAGTGCATTTGTATAAAATACAAAAGTGTTCATTAAATAATGATTCTTTTATGTCATTGCTGCATAGCCTCAGTCCCTTGATCATATCCTTTACGTTTGTTTAAGACTAAATGAAGGAAGACAGAAGGATGTGAGTCACATGCTAACAAAAATAACAAAACAGCCTTGGCCACAGATAATTTCCTGAAACCAGTAAGAGAAGGAATAAGTTATGTGAAAGAAAAACATTAGCAAGCCATTTTGTGAAACAGTAAATTTTCCAAGTATAATTGAAAAGAGAAAAATCTTTCCAAACTAAATATCTGTTCCTGAGCCTGAGGCAATAAATAAATAAATAAAAGGTGGGGAAAACTCAGCCTTAATATTTTTTTGAATTGTTTGCTTTCCAGACTTAAAATATGATTGTTTAATAAAAACAAAAAGAAACATTTTAGGTAAAAATTTTAAATACACAATAATATAATCTCTATGCAAGAGATGTAATAAATTATTATATATACTGAGATTCAGTAAGTTTTAACTTAGAAAATATCTCTCTGGATACAGAGTTTAATAATTGGGAGTCTTTTCATGTAAAATATCATATCAAAAGACCCAAAACAAACAAACAAAATGTTTGATTATCACAACACGGCTGTTAAAAATTATTTTGGTAAAAGTCAGACCCATCCTGTTTTTAAAACTATTTTAAAAACTAGGTTTCAAAAAGTATTTTATTTATATGCAAATATAGTAGTCTATCTAAAACCAGTCACCATTTTGTTAATAGAAACTATATTAGACAGCCCCATTTAAAATCTAGAATGGGGAAGGAGCTAAGATGGCAGAGGAATAGGATGGGGAGACCACTTTCTCCCTCACAAATTCATCAAAAAAACATTTAAACGCCAAGTAAATTCCACAAAACAACTTCTGAATGCCAGCAGAAGACATCAGGCACCTAGAAAAGCAACCCATTGTCTTTGAAAGGAGGTAGGAAAAAATATAAAAGACAAAAAAAGAGGCAGAAGAGGGAGGGACAGAGCTCCATCCCAGGAAGGGAGTCTTAAAAAGAGACAAGTTTCCAAACACCAGGAAACACTCTCACTGCCGAGTCTGTGCTGAGCCTTGGAAGCACAGAGGGCAACATAACAGAGAGGAAAAATAAATAAACAATTAAAACCCACAGATTACAAGCCCAACAGTAACTCCCCAGCAGAGAAGCAGCACAGATGCCAGCACCCGCCACTAGCAAGTGGGGGCTGGGCAGGGAGGCGCAGGACGCATCGCTTAGAGTAAGGATCTGGCCTGAATGCCCCGAGCGCTATCTGAGCAAACTAATTTGGGCTACCAAACCAGACTGTGGGATAACTGCCACGCGAAAAGCCATCCCTAACCTAAGACACCGCCAGGCCTGCGCACAGAACAAAGAACTGAGCAGAGATAGCCAGTTGTAGACCATCCCCCTCCGGTAACAGGCAGCCAGAGCCGGAAGGGGGCAATCGCAGCCCAGAGAGACATTATCTACAAAACTGTAAGCAGGATTCTTTGCAAACTAAGACTTCTTGGGGTTCTGGACAGTCAACATCCACCTGAGAAGGTGTGCCGGTTGTACACCCAGAAAACCGAGTGGTGGGGAGATGATAAGTCGCAGCAACTGCACTCACCAAACACCTCATCACCTGAGCTGCTCGGACCTGGGATGGGCATAAAACTCAGGCCCAACCGAGTCTGGGCCTCTGAGCACTACCCGAGTGCCTGAACCTGAGCGGCTTAGACCTGGGAGGTGCAAGCAGCCCAAGGCTGGCCACAGATGGTTCCCGGTGGAGCAACCTAGAGCCTGAGCAGTGTGGGCAGGGAGGCTACACACACTGTGAGTCCGGGCAGGCCCAGTGTGGCTGAGGCACTGTGAGCACATGCCAGTGTTATTTGTTTGCTGCGTCCCTCCCTCCTCGCAGTGCGCCTGAACAAGTGAGCCAAAAAAAAAAAAAAAAAAACAGTGTCCCCCACTGCCCCCTTTGTATCAGGGCTGAAATCAGACACTGAAGAGACCAGCAAACAGAAGAAGCTATAACAGAGGGAACCGCCTTGGAAGCAACAGGCAATAGATTAAAACCCCGTGGTTAGTACCGACTACATAGGAAGGGGCCTATAGATCTTGAGAAATATAAGCCAGACCAAGGAACTAGCTGAAAATGAACTGACCCCACAATACCCACGACACCAGAGAAAGTCCTAGATATATTTTTACTATTTTTACAATCATTCATTCATTCTTTTTTTTTAAATTTTTTAAAATTTTTTAAAAATTTTCAAGTCCTCTATTACTCCTTTAATTTCACTTTTATAACCTACTATTACTTGGCATACTTTGCCATGAAATTAAAAGACGCTTACTCCTTGGAAGGAAGGTTATGGCCAACCTAGATAGCATATTCAAAAGCAGAGACATCACTTTGCCAACAAAGGTTCGCCTAGTCAAGGCTATGGTCTTTCCTGTGGTCATGTATGGATGTGAGAGCTGGACTGTGAAGAAGGCTGAGCGCCGAAGAATAGATGCTTTTGAACTGTGGTGTTGGAGAAGACTCTTGAGAGTCCCTTGGACTGCAAGGAGATCCAACCGGTCCATTCTGAAGGAGATCAGACCTGGGATTTCTTTGGAAGGAATGATGCTCAAGCTGAAACTCCAGTATTTTGGCCACCTCATGCGAAGAGTTGACTCATTGGAGAAGACTCTGATGCTGGGAGGGATTGAGGGCAGGAGGAGAAGGGGATGACAGAGGATGAGATGGCTGGATGGGATCACTGACTCGATGAATGTGAGTCTGGGTGACCTCCGAGAGCTGGTGATGGATCGGGAGGCCTGGCGTGCTGCAGTTCATGGGGTCGCAAAGAGTCGGACACGACTGAGAGACTGATCTGATTACTTTGCATAAAAAATACCCTATTTTTTAAAGCAAAATTCATATATATATTCTTTATAATTTTTGTAACCTTGTTTTATTTTTCTTGTTCTCTTTCTGTGTCTTTTTTTTCCTTCTTTTCTTTACCATTGTATTTTTGAGATTCCAAACTCTAGATTTTTAATTTTAGCTTTTTGATATTTGTTATCAATTTTTTTAAAATAATTTTTTGTGACTTTTTTTCCCCTTCTTTCTCTTCTTCTTTTCTTTAACATTGTATTTCTGAAATTCCAAACTCTACTCTAGATTTTTAATTTCTGCTTTTTGGTATTTGTTATCAATTTCATACCTATATTTTCTTTATAATTGTTGTGAATTTGTTTGTTTTTTCTCTTTCTTTTTCTTCTTTTCTTTAACATTGTATTTTTGAAATTCCAAACTCTACATTAGATCTTTAACTTTTGCTTTTTGGTATTTGTTATCAATTTTGTACCTATATTTTCTTGATAATTTTTGTGACTTTTTTTTTCTCTCGTTCTTTTCCTTCTTCCTTTCTTTAACATTGTATTTTTGAAATTCCAAACTCTACTCTATATTTATAATTTTTGCATTTAGGTATTTGTTACCAATTTTGTACCTTTAAGACCCAATCTTCAGTACCCATTTTTTACTTGGGAGCGAGATTACTGGCTTGACTGCTATCTACCCTTTGGGACTCTCCTTTTTATCCACCAGGTCGCCTGTGTCTCCTCCCTAAATCCTCTCCACTCTACCCAACTCTGAAATTCTGTGTGTTCCAGATGGTGGAGAACACTTAGGGAACTGATTACTAGCTGGATCTGTCTCTCACCTTTTCATTCCCCACTTTTATCCTCCTGGCCACCTCTGTCTCCTTCCTTCCTCTTCTCTTCTCTGTATAACTCCATGAACATCTCTGAGCGGTCCTGTTATGGAGTGCACATAAGGAAGTGATTACTGGCTAGCCCATTTTCTCCGCTACTGATTCCACCTCATCTCATTCGGGTCCCCTCTAACTCCCTCCCCCTCTTCTCTTCTCCATGTAACACTGAACCTCTCTGGGTGACCCTCATGGTGGAGAAACTTTTCATCTTTAACCTAGATGTTTTATTGATGGTGCTATATAGAAGAAGTTTTGAGACTACTGTAAAAATAAGACTGATAACTGGAAGCAGGAGGCTTAAGTCCAAACCCTGACTCCAGGGAATGCCTGACTCCAGGGAACATTAACTTACAGGAGCTCATCAAACGCCTCCATACCTACACTGAAACCAAGCACCACACAAGGGCCAACAAGTTCCAGGGCAAGACATACCAAGCAAATTCTCCAGCAACACAGGAACACAGCCCTGAGCTCCAATACACAGGCTGCCCAAAGTTACTACAAAACCATAAACATCTCATAACTCATTACTGGACACTTCATTGCACTCAAGAGAGAAGAAATCCAGCTCCACCCACCAGAACACCGACACAAGCTTCCCTAACCAAGAAAACTTGACAAGCCACCTGTACAAACCCACACACAGCAAGGAAACTCCACAATAAAGAGAACTCCACAAACTGCCAGAATACAGAAAGGACACCCCAAACTCAGCAATATAAACAAGACGAAGAGACGGAGGAATACCCAGCAGGTCAAGGAACAGGATAAATGCCCACCAAACCATACAAAAGAGGAAGAGATAGGGAATCTACATGATAAAGAATTCCGAATAATGATAGTGAAATTGATCCAAAATCTTGAAATCAAAATGGAATCACAGATAAATAGCCTGGAGATAAGGATTGAGAAGATGCAAGAAAGGTTTAACAAGGACCTAGAAGAAATAAAAAAGAGTCAATATATGAATAATGCAATAAATGAGATCAAAAACACTCTGGAGGCAACAAATAGTAGAATAACAGAGGCAGAAGATAGGATTAGTGAATTAGAAGATAGAATGGTAGAAATAAATGAATCAGAGAGGAAAAAAGAAAAATGAATTAAAAGAAATGAGGACAATCTCAGAGACCTCCAGGACAATATTAAACATTACAACATTTGAATCATAGGAGTCCCAGAAGAAGAAGACAAAAAGAAAGACCATGAAAAAATACTTGAGGAGATAATAGTTGAAAACTTCCCTAAAATGGGGAAGGAAATAATCCCTCAAGTCCAAGAAACCCAGAGAGTCCCAAACAGGATAAACCCAAGGCGAAACACCCCAAGACACATATTAATCAAATTAGCAAAGATCAAACACAAAGAACAAATATTAAAAGCAGCAAGAGAAAAACAACAAATAACACACAAGGGAATTCCCATAAGGATAACAGCTGATCTTTCAATAGAAACTCTTCAAGCCAGGAGGGAATGGCAAGACATACTTAAAGTGATGAAAGAAAATAACCTACAGCCCAGATTATTGTACCCAGCAAGGATCTCATTCAAATACGAAGGAGAAATCAAAAGCTTTACAGACAAGCAAAAGCTGAGAGAATTCAGCACTAACAAAACAGCTCTCCAACAAATACTAAAAGACATTCTCTAGACAGGAAACACAAAAAGGGTGAATAAATTTGAACCCAAAACAATAGAGTAAATGGCAATGGGATCATACTTACCTTACATACATACATACTTACCATACAATGGGATCAATAATTACCTTAAACGTAAATGGGTTGAATGCCCCAACCAAAAGACAAAGACTGGCTGAATGGATACAAAAACAAGACCCCTACATATGTTGTCCACAAGAGACCCACCTCAAAACAGGGGACACATACAGATGGAAAGTGAAGGGCTGGAAAAAGACTTTCCATGCAAATAGAGACCAAAAGAAAGCAGAAGTAGCAATACTCATATCAGATAAAATAGACTTTAAAACAAAGGCTGTGAAAAGAGACAAAGAAGGTCACTACATAATGATCAAAGGAACAATCCAAGAAGAAGATATAACAATTATAAATATATATGCCCCCAACATAGGAGCACCACAATATGTAAGACAAATACTAACAAGTATGAAAGGAGAAATTAACAATAACACAATAATAGTGGGAGACTTTAATACCCCACTCACACCAATGGATAGATCAACTAAACAGAAAATTAACAAAGAAACACAAACTTTAAACGATACAATAGACCAGTTAGACCTAATTGATATCTATAGGACATTTCATCCCAAAACAATGAATTTCACCTTTTTCTCAAGTGTGCACGGAACCTTCTCCAGGATAGACCACATCCTGGGCCATAAATCTAGCCTTGGTAAATTCAGAAAAAGTGAAATCATTCCAAGCATCTTCTCTGACCACAATGCAGTAAGATTAGATCTCAATAACAGGACAAAAACTATTAAAAATTCCAACATATGGAGGCTGAACAACACGCTGCTGAATAACCAAATCAAAGAAGAAATCAAAAAAGAAATCAAAGTTTGCATAGAAACAAATGAAAATGAAAACACAACAACCCAAAACCTGTGGGACACTGTAAAAGCAGTCCTAAGGGGAAAGTTCATAGCAATACAGGCATACCTCAAGAAACAAGAAAAAAGTCAAATAAATAACCTAACTCTACACCTAAAGCAACTAGAAAAGGAAGAAATGAAGAACCCCAGGGTTAGCAGAAGGAAAGAAATCTTAAAAATTAGGGCAGAAATAAATGCAAAAGAAACAAAAGAGACCATAGCAAAAATCAACAAAGCCAAAAGCTGGTTCTTTGAAAGGAAAATAAAATTGACAAACCATTAGCCAGACTCATCAAGAAACAAAGGGAGAAAAATCAAATCCATAAAATTAGAATTGAAAACGGAGAGATCACAACAGACAACACAGAAATACAAAGGATCATAAGAGACTACTCTCAGCAATTATATGGCAATAAAATGGACAACATGGAAGAAATGGACAAATTCTTAGAAAAGTACAACTTTCCAAAACTGGACCAGGAAGAAATAGAAAATCTTAACAGACCCATCACAAGCACGGAAATTGAAACTGTAATCAGAAATCTTCCAGCAAACAAAAGCCCAGGTCCAGACAGCTTCACAGCTGAATTCTACCAAAAATTTAGAGAAGAGCTAACACCTATCCTACTCAAACTGTTCCAGAAAATTGCAGAGGAAGGTAAACTTCCAAATTCATTCTATGAGGCCAGCATCACCCTAATACCAAAACCTGACAAAGATGCCACAAAAAAAGAAAACTACATGCCAATATCACTGATGAACATAGATACAAAAATCCTTAACAAAATTCTAGCAATCAGAATCCAACAACACATTAAAAAGATCATACACCATGACCAAGTGGGCTTTATCCCAGGGATACAAGGATTCTTCAATATCTGCAAATCAATGTAATACACCACATTAACAAATTGAAAAATAAAAACCATATGATTATCTCAATAGATGCAGAGAAAGCCTTTGGCAAAATTCAATATCCATTTATGATAAAAAAAAAAAAAAAAAACCTCTCCAGAAAGCAGGAATAGAAGGAACATACCTCAACATAATAAAAGCTATATATGACAAACACACAGCAAACATTATCCTCTATGGTGAAAAGTTGAAAGCATTTCCTCTAAAGTCAGGAACAAGACAAGGGTGCCCACTTTCACCATTACTATTCAACATAGTTTTGGAAGTTTTGGCCACAACAATCAGAGCAGAAAAAGAAATAAAAGGAATCCAAATTGGAAAGAAGAAGTAAAACTCTCACTGTTTGCAGATGACATGATCCTCTACATAGAAAACCCTAAAGACTCCACCAGAAAATTACTAGAAGTAATCAATGAATATAGTAAAGTTGCAGGATATAAAATCAACACACAGAAATCCCTTGCATTCCTGTACACTAATAATGAGAAAATAGAAAGAGAAATTAAGGAAACAATTCCAGTCACCATTGCAACAAAAAGAATAAAATACTTAGGAATATATCTACCTAAAGAAACTAAAAACCTATATATAGAAAACTATAACACACTGGTGAAAGAAATCAAAGAGGACACTAATAGATGGAGAAATATACCATGTTCATGGATTGGTAGAATCAATATAGTGAAAATGAGTGTACTACCCAAAGCAATTTATAGATTCAATGCAATCCCTGTCAAACTACCAATGGTATTCTTCACAGAGCTAGAACAAATAATTTCTCAATTTGTATGGAAATACAAAAAACCTCAAATAGCCAAAGCTATCTTGAGAAAGAAGAATGGAACTGGAGGTATCAACCTGCCTGACTTCAGGCTCTACTACAAAGCCACAGTCATCAAGACAGTATGGTACTGGCACAAAGACAGAAATATAGATCAATGGAACAAAATAGAAAGCCCAGAGATAAATCCACGCATATATGGACACCTTATCTTTGACAAAGGAGGCAAGAATATACAATGGATTAAAGACAATCTCTTTAACAAGTGGTGCTGGGAAAACTGGTCAAACACTTGTAAAAGAATGAAACTAGAACACTTTCTAACAACATACACAAAAATAAACTCAAAATGGATTAAAGATCTAAACGTAAGACCAGAAACTATAAAACTCCTAGACGAGAACATAGGCAAAACACTCTCTGACATACATCACAGCAGGATCCTCTATGACCCACTTCCCAGAATATTGGAAATAAAAGCCAAAGTAAACAAATGGGACCTAATTAAACTTAAAATCTTCTGCACAACAAAAGAAACTATAAGCAAGGTGAAAAGACAGCCTTCAGAATGGGAGAAAATAATAGCAAATGAAGCAACAGACAAACAACTCATCTCAAAAATATACAAGCAACTCCTACAGCTCAATTCCAGAAAAATAAATGACCCAATCAAAACATGGGCCAAAGAACTAAGTAGACATTTTTCCAAAGAAGACATACAGATGGCTAACAAACACATGAAAAGATGCTCAACATCACTCATTATCAGAGAAATGCAAATCAAAACCACTATGAGGTACCATTTCACGCCAGTCAGAATGGCTGCGATCCAAAAGTCCACAAGCAATAAATGCTGGAGAGGGTGTGGAGAAAAGGGAACCCTCTTACACTGTTGGTGGGAATGCAAACTAGTACAGCCACTATGGAGAACAGTATGGAGATTCCTCAAAAAACTGGGAATAGAACTGCATTATGATCCAGCAATCCCACTGCTGGGCATACACACCAAGGAAATCAGAATTGATAGAGACACGTGTACCCCAATGTTCATTGAAGCACTGTTTATAATAGCCAGGATATGGAAGCAACCTAGATGTACATCAGCAGATGAATGGATAAGAAAGCTGTGGGACATATACACAATGGAATATTACTCAGCCATTAAAAAGAATACATTTGAATCAGTTCTAATGATGTGGATGAAACTGGAGCCTATTATACAGAGTGAAGTAAACCAGAAAGAAAAACACCAATACAGTATACTAACACATATATATGGAATTTAGAAAGATGGTAACAATAACCCTGTATACAAGACAGCAAAAGAGACACTGATGTATAGAACAGTCTTTTGGACTCTGGGAGAGGGAGAGGGTGGGATGATTTGGGAGAATGGCATTGAAACATGTATAATATCATATATGAAATGAGTCGCCAGTCCAGGTTTGATGCACAATACTGGATGCTTTGGGGCTGGTGCACTGGGACGACTCAGAGGGATGGTATGGGGAGGGAGGAGGGAGGAAGGTTCAGGATGGGGAACACATGTATACCTGTGGTGGATTCATTTGATATATGGCAAAACCAATACAATATTGTAAATTTTAAAAATAAAATACAAATAAAATCTATAATGGACAAAGGATGTTCATAATCCTCATTAACATAAAATATGTAGAAATAGTCTTTTCAACACATTTATAAGAATCATGAATATCTTTTCTGGGTTATTCATCTAAATAACAACCTGAATATATGATGAAATATCCCATGTTCATGGATGAGGAAATAGAACATTAGTAAGATACTTTTAATTAATTCATAAAATATTAGAACATTAGAATATTAGAACATCTTTTAATTAATTCATAAATAGGCAAAAATTATATCAAAATTTCAAGAGGAGCGTCTTTTGAAACTGGATAAAATACTTTTAGATTTCATACAAGAATAAATGACAAAAGGAGTTCAGAAAATTTTTAAAAAGAAGAGTAATGGGTGAAAGGAGTTTAACCCTAACAAATATTAAAATATGTCATAAAATTCTAATAATGCGAATAACATGGTACTAACAACAATATAAGAATATGTAATACATAAGGCATTGAAAATAAATAAGAAGGGGAAGATTTGCTTGATAAACAGTTCTGAAACAACTCCAGAATGATGAAAATTAAGTGTAAAATTTTTTAAACTAATAATAAATTACATCTAAAAAATAATAAAAGTTAAGTAAGCAAATTTGCCAGCCATGGGAGTGGAGGGAAAAAGCCTATACTCAAAAACAAAGGAACATATTGCTAGAGTTAAAGATCTAAAATTTTCAAAATTCTGTCAATTAAAAAAAAAAACCCATAAAATAGTACGAAAAAAACCTCAACAGTAAGAAATATCTGTGTAAAATATATGCAAGCTAAATCAACAAAGATCATGAACTAAGCATTGACAAAACTGGAGATACACACAGTTAACACTTAAAAATTAACATCTTCCTTGAAGTGAAGTCTCTCAGTCGTGTCTGACTCTTTGTGACCCCATGGACTGTAGCCTACCAGGCTCCTCCATCCATGGGATGTTCTAGGCAAGAGTACTGGGGTGGGTTGCCATTTCCTTCTCCAGGGGATCTTCCCAACTCAGGAATTGAACCCTGGCCTGCCACATTGCAGGCAGACACTTTAACCTCTGAGCTAACATCTTTCTTAGCAATAATCAAAGAAATAAAAATAAATTTAAAGAAAATAACAAGTTTTTAATTCTTCAAAATAGTAGAAATTTTAAGTAATAAGAATAGCCAATATTACACACTTCAGTCTCATGTCTTCTGAAGTTGGTTTGGAAGTTAACCATTCAATAAAATGATCTACCAGGTTACAATAAAAGCAAGTCTTATTCAACATTCTCCTATACTTACAGACAGTTACTAAATAATTATTCATTAACAAGCAGGCAAAAATAGTCTGTACTGTAATTTCACTAAAATGCCAGCTCTGTCCTTTTAACTGGACAAATTTCCACCTGGATGAAAAATTAACTGAAGGCAGATATGACAACCTTCCAGAAGCAAGATCTAGTACCTGGTAGTCAACTCCAGACAACATGAAATCTTCTAAACCAATGGCTTGTCTCAGTGTTATTTAGGGATCAAGTATTGGGTCCTATTTTAAAAGAAAAGAGTATAAGCCTTGCTGGTTTCTTGTTCTACATTCATACAAGTGTGTAGAGTATCTCAAACATTTTTAACCAAAACATTTTTTCCTGAAAACTTCTAATTTCATTATGCAGTGAAATTATGCTAATTTGTAAGCTGCCAACTTCACCAATAAAAGTTAATTTCTGATCATTATGTTAATTCCCATACTGGTTGTCAACTGAGACATAAAAAACAGAAGCACTTGTATTAGCCACTGATGGGCAATGGACTTCCTGACCAGAAGTCCAGCTAGCTTTCTATGGATTTGTGCACTGTTGATTAGCACCTGGGTCTGTTGTTGTTCAGTTGGTCAGTCTTTGTCTGACTTTTTGCAACCCATGGACTGCAGCATGCCAGGCTTCCCTGTCCTTCACTATCTCCCAGAGTTTGTTCAAACCCATGTCCATTGAGCTGATGATGCCATCCAACCATCTCATCCTCTGTCACCCCTTCTCCTCCTGCACCTGGATTATTTAACTTAATAAAACCTGCATACTCTATATAATGTGAACTAGAGACATTTAATACCAGGTATATTTTCTCTCCTTGCGCATGATCCTTCTTATTATTGTATTTTTTATGCTTTTAGTATTCCTATCTCTGGAGATGAGTGGAACTACTGCATAGCTCACGTTATATTCAGCTTAGGTCCACCAATACTGACTGTAGTAAATCATTGCAAATGCCAAATTCTTCAAGCAAATAGGAAATCTATAATTTGTGCAGAGTGACAATTATTTTTACTTTTAAAAATGTTTTGCATTTGAAAACGATTACTTTTAAGTATTTGATGGTAGTATAGTCTTTCACAGTCTCCAACTTATTTCAATATGAAGCCTTACCTCATCACTCTGGAAGCCAAACAAGGTCAATGCGTAGTTTTTGGCAAGGCAGCCTGCACTGTTTATGATGCCACAATTATTTGGCAGCTATGCCTGCCCATCCCCCATGAACCTCAGGCAGCCTGTCTCTCTGCCAGCAGCCAGCAGTGGAGAGAGGAACTAGTACTTCAAAGGTCTCAGTGTGGTTCATAAAAGATCAGGAGGATTGACCCAAGCCAAGATGAAGATTGTACATTTGGCAGTTATGTTTGGATATGATGACGAGATAATCCATAGAAACGCAGGATTAAATGAGAGGAAGTCTGGATTCAATAGCCCCAGAGCAAGCTAAAAATAAATGTAAGAGAGAAATGAAAATCCCCAAGGAAAACACTTGATATCTCACAGCCATCACAGAAGGAGAAGAAAAGGAAGACAAAGCAAATAGAACCACTCAAGATTCAAAGAGTTGATGATAGAATGCAATGGCATTAAATATCCAAAGAATGAAAATGAAGAAATGAAGGAAGGCAACATATAGTCAAAAGACATGATCAGAAAGGTGTTGAAGAAATGAAGGCACTGCCAAAATCTGATTTGGGGTTTAAAAGGAGACCATAATTTTAGGAAATTTGAAACCAGAAGTCAGCTGGAAATTCATGGCAAATTTCAAGCCATTTCAAAGAAACAGAGGAAAAAATTTGGATTTAACTTCAAAGGATAAACATCTAAAGTCCACTGCTAATGCATCTTGGAACTAAGCTCTTTTATACCCAGATGGGAAGACTTTTGCAATTTCTAGATATAAAAGTTTTGACTCCAATAGCCAGTGCCTGGCTACAGTGAGAGGGGAACCTATTATCAGATTTTGTGTTTATACTCATCTTTTCCAAAAACACTATAAGGTGTCTTACAAAAAATAAAACAGCAACACTGTAACATGATAATAAGTAGTAGAAGCAAGTGAAAGAAGCCAGGCGAAAAGAAAAAAAATAGGTAGAGCATATAAAATAAAGTCAAAAATAAATAACACACAAATAAACCTTTGTAATAAAATCTCTGATAAGAATGGTTTCCAGCTCTCTTTAGAATGACGTCGATTTTTTTTAATTAGAAATTTTCCTACCCTCAAATTACAATCTGCCTTGCTCACAGCCATAACAATTCTAAGTGTGCAAGTGTTCACTGATGAATTACATAATGATAAACTACAATGAATTCAGTTAAGTGAAATTCTATTTTATGAGTCAAAAGTGTATCCACATAAAGAGTAGTAATATATAAATGTATAACATTAACCTAATAAAATATTTTATATTCATATCAATTAATGGACCCTTATGAAAAGTCTAATGCTCTCACTTAGCAAATTTTCAAAAGAGCTTTGCATTTCATGTCTCACCACATACAATGAAAGTTTTAAAGTCAATACAATGGGTAGTAAAATATGATTATTAAAGCCTATAAAAATTACCACCAAAAGGACTTATTTTTGGAGTCAGTTGAAAAAGCGCCCCGTAATGCCCAATTAACTGTCCATTTTTCCTTCACAAATAGCTTCATCCAACCTCAAAAGTATTAGCAGGTACACAGTACCACTCCACTTCCCCTAGTCATAGGACTAATGTTTAGTGAGATATACATAGAAATGGTGTGAGCCATTTCTACCAAGGAAGGGTGGTGTCCTTCATCTCCATTTTTCTCCCTCCTCCTGGGTGGAATGAAGACAGTCCTGACAAGAGCCATATCCTCTAGGTAGCACAGAAAAAAGCTAGCTGGAGTCTGAGGCTTTGAGGAAATTATGAAATTCTATAGTAGGACTTTGACTATGGGAGTTGGTTTGTAGAAGGGAATACAACTTCTTTTAAAGCCACTATTAATTTTTGCAGGGTTTTTGCTGTCACATACATTGAAGTCTAATTCTATTTTAAATACTGTTTCTACCTGTCAACAATTTTCAACTGTAAGATTTAGCTTGCATTTACTCTTAGAAATGCACAGTCTGAATGAATTGTAACTTATCTCCAACAACTCTGCAGCCTCATTTCTTGTCCTTGTCCTTAGTTCTTTCCGCCTCTTTCCTCTAATCCCAGGCATCTACTTAGGCCTGCTGGTCTCTGCCATAATTATGCCTTAACATACTGGGAACCAAGAGCTTTCTAGGTTTCCTGTATTAATCAATGTGCTAGGATTTATTCTCAAATTACTCCTGGGTTAATTCTTCAGTATATTTCCCCCATGTCATTCAATTTCTTGGTTTTCACCTTTGCTTCAATCAAATCTTCAAGTAAACTTCATAGAAAAAAGTTAATAAAAGTTTATGAAATTAGACTTTAAGTTTAAAAAGTAGCCTTCTTAAAAACATTTCTGAAAATTTGGAAAAAAGCTGTATTTTACCATCATACTTGATTGCCACTGTGACTAAGCCCAGTGTATTTTCTCAGCGCTTCCAAGGCATTGTTTCATTGCTTCTAGGATCCAACGCTGTTGATAAGCTCTCTGTAGTCAAACTGACAGATTTTCATGAATCATAAATATGACATGTTCTCTGTAACCTAGATGTGAACTTTAAATTTTAAAATTTCTTGTTTTCTAAAATTTACAATGTGAATATGTGTTTGAACACTCTTGGAATTTAATAGACCTTTACAATGTTCAATAATTCTTATGCTTTGTTGTTCCCTGGTGGCTCAGAGGGTAAAGCATCTGCCTGCAGTGCGGGAGACCCAGGTTCGATCCCTGGAGTTGGGAAGATCCCCCAGAGAAGGAAATGGCAACCCACTCCAGTACTCTTGCCTGGAAAATTCCATGGACTGAGGAGCCTGGTGGGCTATAGTACATGGGGTCGCAAAGAGTTGGACACAACTGAGCAACTTCACTTCACTTACAATGTACAATAATTCTTATGCTTTGTTGTTGGCAACTTTTCTTCAATTTTTTTCATCACTAAATTTCTCCCTTCCATTATCCTATGTTCTTTTTCTCTTAGATCAACATCAGGCTCCCTTGATTAGTCCTCCATATTTTTTACTTTTTCTCTTTTCTTCGTATTTTCTCTGTTCTGATTTTCTTATTTTCACCTTTATTGCTATCTATTAAACTTTTGCAGTCATCAGTGACAAAGCACTAATTTTTGTCCTCCATTCGTGTTTTTTTTTTTTTTTTATCATTTCCTTTTCTTATTTTTGGATGCAACATCCTTTCAAATATCATGATAATCCAAGTCTATGCCCCGACCAGTAATGATGAAGAAGATGAATGGTTCTATGAAGACCTACAAGACCTTCTAGAAATAACATCCAAAAAAGATGTCCTTTTCATTATAGAGGACTGGAATGCAAAAGTAGGAAGTCAAGAAACACCCACTAACAGGCAAATTTGTCCTTGGAGTACAGAATGAAGCAGAGCAAAGGCTAATAGAGTTTTGCCAAGAGAACGCAGTGGTCATAGAAAACACCCTCTTCCAATAACACAAGAGAAGACTCTACAAATGGACATCAGCAAATGGCCAACACCAAAATCAGATCGATTATATACTTTGCAGCCAAAGATGAAGAAGCTCTATACAGTCTCTGGGAGCTGACTGTGGCTCAGATCATGAACTCCTTATTGCCAAATTCAGACCTAAATTGAAGAAAGTAGGGAAAACCACTAGACCATTCAGGGATGTCCTAAATCAAATCCCATACAATTATATAGTGGAAGTGAGAAATCGATTTAAGGGATTATATCTGATACATGCAGTGCCTGATGAACTATGAATGGAGGTTCGTGACATCGTAGAAGAGGCAATGATCAAGACCATCCCCAAGAAAAAGAAATGCAAAAAAGCAAAATGGCTGTCTGAGGAAGCCTTACAAATAGCAGGGAAAGAAGAAAAGTGAAAAGCAAAGGAGAAAAGGAAAGATATACCCATTTGAATGCAGAGTTCCAAAGAATAGCAAGGAGAGATAAGAAAGCCTTCCTCAGTGATCAATGCAAAGAAATAGAGGAAAACAACAAAATGGGAAAAACTAGAGATCTCTTCAAGAAAATTAGATACCAAGGGAGCATTTCATGCAAAGATGGGCACAATAAATGGCAGAAATGGTATGGACCTAACAGAAGCAGAAGATATTAAGAAGAGGTGGCAAGAATGCACAGAACTGTACAAAAAAGATCTTCACGACCCAGATAATCATGATGGTGTGCTCACTCACCTACAGCCAGACATCCTGGAATGTGAAGTCAAGTGGGCCTTAGAAAGCATCACTACAAACAAAGGTAGTGGAGGTGATGCAATTCCAGTTGAGCTATTTCAAATCCTGAAAGATGATGCTGTGACAGTGCTGCACTCAATATGCCAGCAAATTTCGAAAACTCAACAGTGGCCACAAAACTGGAAAGGTCAGTTTTCATTCCAATTCCAAAGAAAGGCAATGCCAAAGAATGCTCAAACTACCGCACAATTGCACTCATCTCACATGCTAGCAAAGTAATGCTCAAAATCCTCCAAGTCGGGCTTCAGCAATATGTGAACCATGAATTTCCAGATGTTCAAGCTAGATTTAGAAAAGGCAGAGGAAAGAGAGATCAAATTGCCAACACCTGCTGGATCATTGAAAAAGCAAAAGAGTTCAGGAAAAACATCTATTTCTGCTTTATTGACTATGCCAAAACCTTTGACTGTGTGAATCACAATCAACTGTGGAAAATTCTGAAAGAGATGGGAATACCAGACCACCTGACCTGCCTCTTGAGAAATCTGTATGCCGGTCAGCAAGCAAGAGTTAGAACTGCACATGGAAAAACACACTGGTTCCAAATAGGAAAAGGAGTATGTCAAGGCTGTATATTGTCACCCTGCTTATTTAACTTCTATGCAGAGTACATCATGAGAAATGCTGGGCTGGAGGAAGCACAAGCTGGAATCAAGATTGCTGGGAGAAATATCAATAACCTCAGATATGCAAATGACACCACCCTTATGGCAGAAAGTGAAGAGGAACTAAAGAGCCTCTTGATGAAAGTGAAAGAGGAGAGTGAAAAAGTTGGCTTAAAGCTCAACATTCAGAAAACTAAGATCATGGCATCTGGGCCCATCACTTCATGGGAAATAGATGGGGAAACAGTGTCAGACTTTATTTTGGGGGCTCCAAAATCACTGCAGAGGGGGAGTGCAGCCATGATAGTAAAAGACACTTACTCCTTGAAAGGAAAGTCATGACCAACCTAGACAGCATATTAAAAAGCAGAGACATTACTTTGCCAACGAAGGTTCATCTAGTCAAGGCTATGGTTTTTCCAGTGGTCATGTATGGATGGGAGAGTTGGATGATAAAGAAAGGTGAGTGCCGAAGAATTGATGCTTTTGAACTGTGTTGTTGGAGAAGACTCTTGAGAGTCCCTTGGACTGCAAAGAGATCCAACCAGTCCATCCTAAAGGAGATCAGTCCTGAATATTCATTGGAAGGACTGATATTGAAGCTGAAACTCCAATACTTTGGCCACCTGATACGAAGAACTGACTCATTTGAAAAAACCCTGATGCTGAGAAAGATTGAGGCCAGGATAGAGGGGGATGACAGAGGATGAAATGGTTGGACGGCATCACCAACTCAATGGACATGAGTTTGGGTAAACTCCGGGAGTTGGTGATGGACAGGGAGGCCTGGTGTGCTGCAGTCCATGGGGTCGCAAAGAGTTAGACATGACTGAGCAAATGAACTGAACTAATCCTTTCAAATTTTCATGATGACAATTAACTTCTTTTAAAGTTATCTTCTTTTCTCTAAATTATCTATGTTTCCTCTGAAGCAAATATTTTTCTTTGTCTTTTTAATGCTACTGGGTTGATTCATATTTTTATGACCTTTGGCTGGCTTTGACAGACGAGAATAATACATTGGATTGATTTTCTAAGATAATGACCATGAGTGACCTAGGCTGCTGTTTAACTACTTTAATTTTAAAGCTAGGTCTCACACAAAGATGATGCTCAACTCAAAGTTCAGAACATAGGGCAGCCTGGTCTACTCACAGGCTTCATATTAAGGTGAGCAGTGGAAAGGCATTGCCTCCCACTCCAGTATTCTTGCCTGGGGAATCTCATGGACAGAGGATCCTGGCACGGTACAGTCTATAGGGTCACACAGAGTTGGACACAACTGACATGACTTAGCACGCAAAGGTAAATTAGGCTTTTACACTGGAATAAAGACAGAGATTTTAAAGGCCAGGAGAAGGACTTTATACTGAATGACCTAATTTTATTCATTTGATTTCTTTTAAAAAGTGGTTTTAGGGCTGTCTTGTTATTACTGTTTTGTTATTCTTTGTTTTTGCCTGAAAGTTCTATATTAGGCTGCTTAAAAATGCCTGCATTCCACCTGTCCTGAAAAGTCGATGGGCAGAAAGGAAGGGATGCTGCAATCCTACTCTTCATTCAGTGGTCAACCTTTCAGTTAATCTTCCAGTTTGGATTCCCTTCCTCATGCTTCCACTGCTCATATTCTCTGGGCTGAGATCATCTCTGGAGTTCTGCTATATAGCTCAGGCATCTCTTTATCATTGCATTCCCTCCTATGGTTCTAGACTGCTATGATTTGTTTTTAATCTGTTAACAGTTCTATCTTCCTCACATATTCTAGAAATTTATTGGTGTCTTTTTCAAGAATATTTCTCCTCCCATTCTCTCCCTTTTATGAGTTGATTCCTTTCCTACCATATATTGCGATTTCAAGAGGGAAGGGACAGAAACGCATGTGCTAAGTCTCCTAATGCTAACATCTGAAACCAGAAATACTGTTCAGTAAGACATACTGCATAGCATAGGGAAACATATTCATGTTTAGTATGTTGTAATAATCTGTAATAGAATAAAATTTGAAAAAGAGTAGATACATGTATAACTGAATAATTTTGCTCTATAGCTGAAATTATTAATAACACAACATTGTAAATCGAGTATAGTTCAATTTAAAAAAAGGAAATGCTGTTTAAGGTTAAGTAAAAAAAAAATGAATCTTCTATGGGTTGGCTAAAATCTATCAAAAATCATTATTAAATTCAGAATTTAATATTTCTTATTTATTTCATTTTTTGTAAATATATGTTCACTTATGTATTCTTTTATACCTTTATTTACTGTACGACTTATAGTTTCACTTTTGATATTAACACAGTGAAATAACTTTACAGCCACCTTAAGTCCTTTGGAAAAAGGAATGTTAATAAATCAGCAAATAGTTTTGAATAAATTTTGATGCAGAAGTTTTGTTCTTGGATTTATTTTTTTGTTCCTCGAGGGAGAATATTGCTTAAACATCTTTTAAGTGTACTTAAAAGTTTTGTTCTTGGATTTATTTTTTTTGTTCCTTGAGGGAGAATATTGCTTAAACATCTTTTAAGTGTACTTTTAAAAATGCTAAGAAGGAAGTAAAATAAACAATCAAGTGAGATTAATAAAGTGTCACCACAGATATAGTTGCCAGTTCATTGGGGTTTGGTGCCCAGTACCAAAAAAGCTAAATCATACAAATCCATCCTGAGCCAGAAGAGCAATAGCATGTGACAAAACAAAGAAACTGCCCCAGATCCATGAGAGAATACTTGAGAACATCAGTCTGCAGCCTGAGTGTGACGTGTTATAGCTGGGAGCGTACCTGGGGCTTTGCTAATCATAAAACTCCACTGGGTTTTCATAAACACACTTCATACTCAGAGCCACTGGAGTAAACTCTAATGACAGGAGCGTCCTGACCTGAAGGCAAACTACCCATATTGCTGGGAAGTGGAAGTGTACCGCAGGCACCATTGTAACTTGCTCACCGCTACAAAAGTTATTGTCCTTAAAATAATTATACGTGCAGTTTTTTGAGTGATCTTACAGTTTGGTATAACTATACTCTCCATACACACACAGAAATATTGAAATTGGTTACCCATATAATGTCAATGCATATACACACAAACCCCTGCAGGCATGTTATTGTTTAAGTCCACTGTCTATTTTAGGAACCCTCCACCCACAAAAATTTAATGTGACTCATTTACTTTGGACAGTGACGCATTTGTATTCACTGATCAGGCTACACTAGGGAAAAGGTCCTCTTCAGAGTGACTAATAAAGACCATAGCCTTCTTTCTACCCCAGTATATTACGTGTCTCCCAAATGTTTTTCTCTATCCCAGCAAGAAAAAAGGAGAGAGAGGTGGAATCTTTTTTTAAAAAACTAATTGATATTGGAATTAGTTATTGATAGTTATTCATAACTAATATCTAGTTATTGATATTGGAATCAATATATAGTGTTTTGTTCATTTCTGCTGCACAGCAAAGTGAGTCAGACATATACATACATCTACTCTTTTTTGGATTTCCTTCCCATCTAGGTCACTCCAGAGCACTAAGTAGATAGAGTTCTTTCTGTTACACATTAAGTTCTCATTAGTTATCTATTTTATAGACAGTAGCATTTATATGTCAATCTCAATCTCATCCCACCCTTCCTTCCCCTCTGGTAACCATAATTTTGTTCTCTGCATCTGTGACTCTATTTGCAAATAAGTTCATCTGTACCATTTTTCTATATTTCACATAAAAATTTTATTATACAATATTGGCCTTTCTCTTTCTGACTTACTTCACTCTGTATGACACTTTCTAGATCCATCCATGTTGCTGAAAATGGCAATATTTCATTCCATTTATCACAGAGAAATATTCCACTGTATGTATGTCCCACATCTTCTCTATCCATTCCTCTGCTAATTGACATTTAGGTTGTTTATATGTCCTAATTTTTTATACCTTTGGGTTACCATACATAATGTTGCTTTAAACATTCATAGTAATGTTTTTGTGTAAACATATGCTCTCATTAGTATATGCCCAGGACGAGAATTTCTGAGCCGTATGACATAACTTAAAAAATGTTACTATATCAACTGAATGGGATCGCTTTCCTTTTGTGGTAATATTATCAAAGAGAAAAAAATTCCAAGAATAATTGTCATTAAGGCAGAATTTTGCAAAGGATGCTCTTTATTTTTCTGCAATCTAGACACCAGTATCATGACCATGCTATGCAAGTAAGGTCCATTCTCTTCAAATATGTGTAAGTAATAATACCAGAAAGAGTTCTTTGCCTAGGCCTTTATAAGGACAAATATTATATCGGTAGAAGGCTTAAGTCCTTACTTAGAATGAGAATTTGAATATATTATTAATATCTTGAATGTTTAAGATTATGTATTACTATTTGCTGCACTCAATATGCCAGCAAATTTGGAAAACTCAACAGTGGCCACAGGACTGGAAAAGGTCAGTTTCCATTCCAATCCCAAAGAAAGGCAATGCCAAAGAATGCTCAAACTACCACACAATTGCACTCATCTCACACGCTAGTAAAGTAATGCTCAAAATTCTCCAAGCCAGGCTTCAGCAATATGTGAACCATGAACTTCCTGATGTTCAAGCTGGTTTTAGAAAAGGCAGAGACACCAGAGATCAAATTGCCAACATCTGCTGGACCATGGAAAAAGCAAGAGAGTTCCAGAAAAACATCTATTTCTGCTTTATTGACTATGCCAAAGCCTTTGACTGTGTGGATCACAATAAACTGTGGAAAATTCTGAAAGAGATGGGAATACCAAACCACCTGATCTGCCTCCTGAGAAATTTGTATGCAGGTCAGGAAGCAAGAGTTAGAACTGGACATGGAACAACAGACTGGTTACAAATAGGAAAAGAAGTTCGTCAAGGCTGTATATTGTCACCCTGCTTCTTTAACTTCTATTCAGAGTACATCATGAGAAACGCGGGACTGGAAGAAACACAAGTTGGAATCAAGATTGCTGGGAGAAATATCAATAACCTCATATATGCAGAGGACACCACCCTTATGGCAGAAAGTGAAGAGGAACTCAAAAGACTCTTCCTGAAAGTGAAAGAGGAGAGTGAAAAAGTTGGCTTAAAGCTCAACATTAGAAAACGAAGATCATGGCATCTGGTCCCATCACTTCATGGGAAATAGATGGGGAAACAGTGGAAACAGTGTCAGACTTTATTTTTCTGGGCTCCAAAATCGCTGCAGATGGTGACTGCAGCCATGAAATTAAAAGACGCTTACTCCTTGGAAGGAAAGTTATGACCAACCTAGGTAGCATAGAAGGAGAAGGAAATGGCAACCCACTCCAGTATTCTTGCCTGGAGAATCCCAGGGACGGGGGAGCCTGGTGAGCTTCCGTCTATGGGGTCGCACAGAGTCGGACATGACTGAAGCGACTTAGCATAGCATAGGTAGCATATTCAAAAGCAGAGACATTACTTTGCCAACAAAGGTTCGTCTAGTCAAGGCTATGGTTTTTCCTGTGGTCATGTATGGATGTGAGAGTTGGACTGTGAAGAAAGCTGAGCCACCAAAGAATTGATGCTTTTGAACTGTGGTGTTGGAGAAGACTCTTGAGAGTCCCTTGGACTGCAAGGAGATCCAACCAGTCCATTCTGAAGGAGATCAGCCCTGGGATTTCTTTGGAAGGAATGATGCTAAAGCTGAAACTCCAGTACTTTGGCCACCTCATGCGAAAAGTTGACTCATTGGAGAAGACTCATGCTGGGAGGGATTGGGGGCAGGAGGAGAAGGGGACGACAGAGGATGAGATGGCTGGATGGCATCACTGACTCGATGGACTTGAGTCTGAGTGAACTTCGTGAGTTGGTGATGGAAAGGGAGGCCTGGCGTGCTGCGATTCATGGGGTCGCAAAGAGTCGAACACGACTGAGCGACTAATCTGATCAGATTACTATTTGCATATTCCAGCAAATACCCTCTTCCAACAACACAAGAGAAGACTCTATACATGGACATCACCAGATGGTCAACACCGAAATCAGATCGATTATATTATTTGCAGCCAAAGATGGAGAAGCTCTATACAATCAGCAAAAACAAGACCAGGAGCTGACTGTGGCTTGGACCATGAACTCCTTATTGCCAAATTCAGACTGAAATTGAAGAAAGTAGGGAAAACCACTAGACCATTCAGGTATGACCTAAATCAAACCCCTTATGATTATACAGTGGAAGTGAGAAATAGATTTAAGGGCCTAGATCTGATAGATAGAGTGCCTGATGAACTATGGAATGAGGTTCGTGACATTGTACAGGAGACAGGGATCAAGACCATCCCCATGGAAAAGAAATGCAAAAAAGCAAAATGGCTGTCTGGGGAGGCCTTGCAAATAGCTGCGAAAAGAAGAAAAGAGAAAAGCAAAGGAGAAAAGGAAAGATATAAACATCTGAATGCAGAGTTCCAAAGAATAGCAAGAAGAGATAAGAAAGCCTTCTTCAGCGATCAATGCAAAGAAATAGAGGAAAACAACAGAATGGGAAAGACTAGGGATCTCTTCAAGAAAATCAGAGATACCAAAGGAACATTTCATGCAAAGATGGGCTCGATAAAGGACAGAAATGGTATGGACCTAACGGAAGCAGAAGATATTAAGAAGAGGTGGCAAGAATACACAGAAGAACTGTACAAAAAAGAGCTTCACGACCCAGATAATCATGATGGTGTGATCACTGACCTAGAGCCAGACATCCTGGAATGTGAGGTCAAGTGGGCCTTAGAAAGCATCACTAGGAACAAAGCTAGTGGAGGTGATGGAATTCCAGTGGAGCTATTCCAAATCCTGAAAGATGATGCTGTGAAAATGCTGTCCTCAATATGCCAGCAAATTTCGAAAACTCAGCAGTGGCCACAGGACTGGAAAAGGTCAGTTTTCATCCCAACCCCAAAGAAAGGCAATATCAAAGAGTGCTCAAATTACCACACAATTGCACTCATCTCACACGCTAGTAAAGTGATGCTCAAAATTCTCCAAGCCAGGCTTCAGCAATATGTGAACCGTGAACTTCCTGATGTTCAAGCTGGTTTTAGAAAAGGCAGAGGAACCAGAGATCAAATTGCCAACATCTGCTGGATCATCGAAAAAGCAAGAGAGTTCCAGAAAAACATCTATTTCTGCTTTATTGACTATGCCAAAGCCTTTGACTATGTAGATCACAATAAACTGTGGAAAATTCTGAGAGAGATGGGAATACCAGACCACTTGATCTGCCTCTTGAGAAATCTGTATGCAGGTCAGGAAGCAACAGTTAGAACTGGTCATGGAACAACAGACTGGTTCCAAATAGGAAAAGGAGTACGTCAAGGCTGTCACCTTGTTTATTTAACTTATATGCAGAGTACATCATGAGAAATGCTGGACTGGAGGAAACACAAGCTGGAATCAAGATTGCCGGGAGAAATATCAGTAACCTCAGATATGCAGATGATACCACCCTTATGGCAGAAAGTGAAGACAAACTAAAAAGCCTCTTGATGAAAGTGAAAGTGGAGAGTGAAAAGGTTGGCTTAAAGCTCAACATTCAGAAAACGAAGATCATGGCATCTGGTCCCATCACTACATGGGAAATAGATGGGGAAACAGTGGAAACAGTGTCAGACTTTATTTTTCTGGGCTCCAAAATCACTGCAGATGGTGACTGCAGCCATGAAATTAAAAGACGCTTACTCCTTGGAAGGAAAGTTATGACCAACCTAGATAGTATATTCAAAAGCAGAGACATCACTTTGCCAACAAAGGTTCGCCTAGTCAAGGCTATGGTCTTTCCTGTGGTCATGTATGGATGTGAAAGCTGGACTGTGAACAAGGCTGAGCACCAAAGAATTGATGCTTTTGAACTGTGGTGTTGGAGAAGACTCTTGAGAGTCCCTTGGACTGCAAGGAGATCCAACCGGTCCATTCTGAAGGAGATCAGCCCTGGGATTTCTTTGGAAGGAATGATGCTAAAGCTGAAACTCCAGTATTTTGGCCACCTCATGCGAAGAGTTGACTCATTGGAGAAGACTCTGATGCTGGGAGGGATTGAGCGCAGGAGGAGAAGGGGATGACAGAGGATGAGATGGCTGGATGGCATCACTGACTCGATGGGTATGAGTCTGACTGACCTCCGGGAGCTGGTGATGGATAGGGAGGCCTGGCGTGCTGCGATTCATGGGGTCGCAAAGAGTCGGACACGACTGAGCGACTGATCTGATCTGATCTGATTCATCACAAAGTATAAAAAAATATATAATGGAGTCTTAAGGCCAACTTACCAATTTTTCCTCTCATGGAACAGGTAATATAACACTTAGTCAAGAAAAACTACAAGATTAGTCTCTGTTCTGTCTACAGTTTTTTCTTCTAGATTCTACTGGTAATTCTCATCATTTCGTGTCTTTCTGCCCTGAGCTATCTTTCATTAACACATAACTTTTTTTTCAGAGGCCTTATTCTCAAGGTCTATGTTTTCATTTGCTTGGACTTCACTTTAATTACCAAAGGTTTCTTTTCCCAAGGAGAAGAAAAATTCTTTCCCCAAGGAGGCCTACAAAATTCTTGTTAACATAAGAAAATACATTCATAATCTATTAACATAGCTCTGGAGCTGTGTAAATTCCTCTTTACTGGACATTTGTCTTTCAGTGGGTCTCAGTCTTGGCCATTCCATGAAGAAATGTTGTAGCATTCAGGTAAGAAAAATGGCACACAGAATATGATCCCAGCCAAAAACACCCTCCACTGTATCAAGATACAGGTAACAGAGGCTTCTTGGGTAACATCACTGAATACCCTCCCAGGCCCCTATATCATTTTGCACTAGCTTCCCCCGGGTCAGAAAGATCCCCTGGATCTTTCCACTGGAATGGCAACCCACTCCAGTATTACTGCTTGGAGAATTGCAAGGACAGAGGAGCCTGGGCGGCTACAGTACATGGGGTTGCAAAGAGTTGGACACAACTGAGTGACTAATGCTTTCACTTTTCACTTTCCCTTCCCTGGAAGTAGAGGGGAAATGCTATCTTTTTGAGATGACCAAAATTTACAAGTGGTTTTTAAAATCAGTACAGAAAGAAAAGCCCATTTAAATGCTTGTAGAATTGTATATTGCCCCAAGCATATTTTTTAAAATGTTTTCTCCACCTCCCTTCTCTCTTTAGAGTCAATGCCAATATCATTCTTTTCCTTTCACGAGGCAATAATATTCTCAACTTAAGGACAATGTCTCAAAGGGTAAAGGAGAGAATTGTGCCTCCTGCCCTAAAAGAGAGGAGTCTGTGGGGGAAGAGAGAATGGAGGGATTTCCCCTCCCTGCTCTAAACTGAAGACTGTTGCTAAACATACTTTCATTGTTTAGGATAAATCACAGCAGTAAAATAGAAAGGGTGGTTTGAAAAACTGTGAATTGAAATGTTGTTGGTGTCATGCTTACGATGCTGTTAATATCATAAGATATATGGACTTTACAAAATATCATGTTTTACTTTACTTTTCTGTGGGGTTTTTTGCCCCACCATCAAATCAAGGATAAAGGAGTCATTTGCTGTAGTGACATCTACAGGCAGTTTCAGAGAAAAACATACTCAACTCTCCTTTGAAACTGAAACACTCCCATTCCCCCAATCGCATTCAGCCTGTGCACATTCAGCCTGATGGTTAGTGGTCTTCAGTGTAGTATCATACAGAAGGCCGACCTCACCCCAGACTCAACTGGGTCTTAAAACACGACCATTTGTCTCCAAAACTCATGTCTATCAAATGCTTGATCATCTTAATTTCCTGCTCTTCTATTCCATCCATATTTGTCCAGGGAAAACTTAATATTACTATTTGGGATTAACATTGTACTGAAACAATTTAAATGTCTCCAACTTGTTTGTCTATGCCTTGTTTCACTCACATACATCGTTTTCATGCATTCTGTCATGTTCAACTCACATATATTATGCATTTTGTGGCATTTGAGTACATAAAGGAAGACTGCTGAAGTCTGATGCACATACTCATGTACAACACATACTCATGTAGCCGCCTTCATGAGCTACAGAAACTTGTGATCCTGTCCCAAGATACACAAGTGAGAGGGTGATCAACTTCTAAAAAATGGCCTAAATTATCAGAGCTGGAAGAGCATAGAAGTCCAAAAGGTTAAGTACCCTCAAAGGAGATTTACCCAAGATTGTCTTTAATTTGTCCCATGTGAATGACCTCAGTTCAAACAAAGCTATAGAGTGGTAGGTACCACTAGATCAGCCAAAGAGAGCAAGATGAAATGGTTCGGCCAAAGAAAACAGCTCCACAGCAAGAGACCGTGTGGATGAGGGGGAGGCAGGATGCCCATGAGATTAACAGAAAACTCACAAGCTGCCCTATTTTTAATAGAAGAGCAGCATTAGAAGTCAGCCATGCCGGAGAGCACTTGCCAGCCAAGTAAGATCTCCAGACACCAACTGCTAAGTAAATAAGACTTTTCTTCCTCTTTATACCTTACTTCTCTATTCCATCCAACCCTGAGATGAAGGATGTCAAGTCAGGAAGGTATCAACTAAGGAACACAGAAGATTCATCGCATCCTTCCCCAACCTTCTGGATCAGGCCCAAGAGAAAGGGAAGGGCTTTAAAGTGGATATGGAAGTACTTTTAATACTTTTAAAAAGAAACTGAAAGTGACCAGAAAACATCTCCTACCTGTGAGAAAGGAATGAATACCTAACAAAGAAGTGTGTGTGTGTTTTTTTTTAATGGTAGGAGAAAAACAAAGCTATTTCTAATTTTGTACTATGCAGTCCAACTCATGTAGTTGGCTCAGTGGAGATTTTACTTTCTACCATATTTTTCTTTCAGCTAATCAGTTAGTTTTAGGGAGGGCGTGAGTGAAAAAGTGGGATATTCGAGACTTCACTGGCAGTTATGGGGTTAAGACTCCATGCTCCCAATGCAAGGGGTGCAAGTTCAATCCCTGATCAGGGAACTAAGATCCCACATGCTGCATGGCATAGCCAAAAAAAAATTTTTTTTTAAAGAGGGATATTTTTGTCCATGTTCAAAGTTCAGGAAAACATTCCAAAGGTTAGTTATTCTAAAGCATGTTTATTTTTGCATATTTATAGTTTTTAATTTATATAACCTTCATTTAAATTTATCTTCCTCATGCTGCTGCTAAGTCACTTCAGTCGTGTCCGACTCTGTGCAACCCCATAGACGGCAGCCCACCAAGCTCCCCCATCCCTGGGATTCTCCAGGCAAGAACACTGGAGTGGGTTGCCATTTCCTTCTCCAATGCATGAAAGTGAAAAGTGAAAGTGAAGCCGCTCAGTCGTGTCCGACTCTTCGCGACCCCGTGGACTGCAGCCCAATACTACTTTATATAGAATCTTGCCTCTGTTCTAGGAGAATGAGAGCAAAGTCTTCTTAGACTTTTATTTAGCCATACTTAAATGAGACTTTTGATCCCCCAAACTTTCCCACTCCACAAAGTGAAGCTTTCATTACCTGTTCTCAATACAGTTTAGTATCAGCATATGAAACTATCTGTCTTCTGTGAAAGCAAATTTATCTTTGCAGAAGGCTCTTCTGAGTTCCTACTCTTTATCCCCAGAAGGAAGTTCCCATGGCCAGAACATGCTGTGTGTCTCCACATGGCTTTCCTGGGAGACTGTCTTGCAGACCGACTGACACTGATGAGACATGAGGATTTTGAAACTTCACAAATATTTATCAAAAAGATTTACAGATACTTGGTTTTTATAACTGCCTGTTGACACAGACTGCCTAAAAAATAGATGACTCATTAGACAGGGGCATAAATGATGAAACACAAAAACCCACTAGTAATTGTATAACCCCTGGTGAACCACAGGACGAGGAAGGTGAGGGTCCAAGGAAAGCCTTCTGGAATTGTTTCTTCACTCCATGCAGAATGAATTATGCTGTTCAAGAGTAATGAACGAGGAACAGGGGAGGAAGTGCTTTCAAGAACCAACTTACTGATAGCAAAGAGCAGGAAGTAGTGATGTGCCTTGCACAAATATCCCCTTCCTTGTCCCTTGCTACATATGAGGTCCAGTCACACTCTTGAGTCATTCAGGGTCTGTCATTCTCTTATCTCCAGCCATCTCCCACCTTCCTGACTTCTCCCACTAGAACTCAGGCAACCCTCGAGATTCAAGGACACAGTAAGTGGGGTGAAGACGGGTTTTTGTATGACCATTTCCCTCTATTTTCCTGAGCCGATCATTGCCCTGTCCATCACCTCCCTGAAGGAGGAAAGCAGGAGCCAGTTCAGCACCCACTGAAGATGGCCCAGAGTGATTTAAAGCACAATTCTGACTAGCCCAAGAGGTGAAAAACAACATCCATTAAGCAAATCTTTTCATCATTGAGCATTTCCTCCTCCCATCCTCTACTTTGTCCTCTCCATCCTTACCCCAAGTCTTCTTTAAAATGTCTCCCAGGAGAAAATAAAAAGGGCCACCCCACCAGCTAAGCTCATCAAGAGAGTCTCCTTCCACATTACTATCTAAGGTTGTTCAAGTGCTATGAAGTGAAGTGAAGTGAAGTTGCTCAGTCGTGTCCGACTCTTTGTGACCCCGTGGACTGTAGCCCTCCAGGCTCCTCTGTCCATGGGATTCTCCAGGCAATAACACTGGAGTTGGTTGCCATTTCCTTCTCCAGGGGATCTTTCCAACCCAGGGATCGAACCCAGGTCTCCTGCATTACAGGCAGACGCTTCAACCTCTGAGCCACCAGGGAAGCATTACTATGGGAAATAGTAATTTAATGGGAAGAGTGACATCGAGCATCTTAGGAGCACCATCAGTAAAAGAAAAACTGTGTATCATCTTTACTAAACCAGAATTAATAAACCCCAAACAAGATTTGAAAGTCAACATATGAAATATCTTCAAAGAGACAGAGAGGATATTGAAAACAAGAAACAGGTTTTTGAGGATAAAGGGGTGGGGGGAAGTCACATAAAAAATAGATATGCTACTATGGACAAAGATTTGAAAAAATAAGGTAATAGATCAATTAATCATCATGGATAGATACGGCTGCAGAATTAGAAGACTCAGTGGAGGAACTTGCCCCAGTCAAAAGTGGTACACTATGTTCTCCAAAGTATGGCTTAACTCATTAGATAACCTTGGGTCCATTAAAACCTAATGTAACTCCTTTTCAGAAAATCATCTCTTCTCCCTATGTAAGTCATAGTCAAACTGCCTTCACCTCCATTCACTTTATTAAACTGTAAACATAACATGCCAGGACCCAGTATCTGCATTCAGACAGAAAATTACTTCACAGTTTTATTTTAGATCTTGGGTTGGTGGTAGATGCCTGGCTACAGTGATATAAATAAAATATCAATCGTGGTGACTCTCTCCAACCCAGGATGGTTTGGCCCCTGACATTTTCACTTCCAGAAATTGACATTGCCTGTAACCAACACATTCTATCCTGCCCCACACCACCATCCCCTAAAAGACACAAATTCATTAATAAATGGATAAAAAATCAAATCCCTTTTTACCAGGTACCCTGTTATGTAGAGTTAGACTCAGTCTGTACAAGGAAACATCTGCACTGGTGTTCAAGGATCATCTGCTCAAGAAATGAAACAAAACAGACTGCTTTAAGAATTTGAAATATTTGCTCCTTTTTTATACCAAACCAATGAACAAATCTGAGTGCATATTCAAATTTACCTATTCTTTTGATCTGGAGGAAAACACTTTGGACTGGGGCTACATCCAAATTCTAAATACAGCCTTATATTAGTTTGAGACACCAAAACAGGCAAGGTCCCCAAACCCTGTCACCTACTACTACAAATATTGTGAAGAGTTGTTGTTATTGTTCAGTTGCAAGTCTTGTCAGACTCTTTGTGACTGCAGCATGCCAGGCTTCCCTGCTCTTCACTATCTCCCAGAGTTTGCTCAGACTCATGTCCACCGAGTCAGTGATGTCATCCAACCATCTGTTCCTCTGTTCCCTGCTTCTCTTCCTGCCCTCGGTCTTTCCCAACATCAAGGTCTTTTCCAATGAGCTGGCTCTTTGCCTCAAGTGGCCAAACTATTACATCTTCAGCATCAGTCCTTACAATGAACATTCAGGGCTGATTTCCTTTAAGATGGACTGGTGTGATATCCTTGCTGTCCAAAAGACTATCAAAAGTCTTCTCCAGCACCACAATTCAGAAGCATTAATTCTTTGTCACTCAGTGTAAAGAGTAACCTTTCGAATTAAAAAATATTTATCCTGAGACCACAGAGTTTGAAGTTATGCCCCTGAAGTGTGGCATGATATAAGAAATAAAACATGATTTCCCAGACCACAAATAGGACATTCATTCAATTCACACTGTAAAAGTTATTAAACACCCACAATGGGCCAGGCATTTCTTTTTCATATAGGAGAGAAAAATTTGCATATTCATGAAAATGACTTAAACATTATCTAGAAGAAAGATTTTAGATGAAGAGACTCACTTATGTTAGCTATTGCAAAATCACTATTACAATATATGACAGCACTGGCTTTGAATGGACTAATTTTACTAGTCCCTAATCCACCGGCAATGATAGAACTTCAAACACAGAGATGGTTTTCTCTAGGGGAAACCCAGAAATGCATTGGGAAAGTACTGAAATACATGTCTCATGGCAGCAATTAATAGGAAATGTATATCTGACTAAGATTTAATACTGTTCTCCTACTTCTTTATACCATAAAATGTAATTTACAATTAATGTATGAAATGCTGCCTTTTCTATATATGGGCAATTGGGTAGAAGAAACCACTTGGCCATATGATTCTGTGACAATAAGGCCTAAATATGTATAAAGTATATTTATTTATGCAATCTTGGAAAGAGAAGAAAAGGGGAAGAAAAATAAGGATTGAATTAACTTGTGGGTTGAGTAACATCCAAGGGCTAATACATCCCCTTGCAGAAAAAGATGATTTTCTAATGACATCATTCATTACAACATGCAGGATATAAAGGGAGGACACTGCAGAGTCACTAACCACAGCCTATAAAATAGAGACAAGTGTCTGCTTCATTAACTCTTCATCAAGTTTTGGCCTTTAGTTAAAGAGAGTCAAAACTGGGTATGTAAGGCATTTACCATTACACTCTTGACCTCAAACACCCTCAGCTGGCTTAAAATCTGATTTCTTCCTTCTGGTAGTAAAAACATTAAGAAGCAAAAAAGTGAACAAAGTTTATAAAAGGGGAAAATGAGCTTTTTAAGACACAGTTTACGTATTAATAACACAAAAATGACAGAAGAAGAAACAAAGGTCATAACCAGTAGGGGTTATATCTTTATGCAGTTACCACTTTAGTGAATTAGAAGCCAAACATGTCGAGAAGAAACAAAAGCACACGTGAGGCAATATACTTGCAATCAGATCTCAAATCATCTATTAAATCAAGGCATGACTTCAAAGTCAAAAATCACAATTCATGCAAAGAAATAGGACAGCCTGACAGAGAGTGATCAGAAAATACATAGAAAATTCAGATTTGCAACAGTTTTAGAAACCAGAATTAACTGAAAACAAATATAAAGTGTGTTTTATACATCTATATAGATTGTGTATTAATAAAAATAAGAAAAACATAAACCAGACAGTTCTGATAAATATATAAAATTCCTAGAAATTAAAAAATATATATTTAGATATAAAAACTGTTTGTATAGGTTAAACAACAAATCATAAATGAAAGATGAGAACACAATCAAACTAATGGAAAAATCTGAGGAAATAGTCCAGAATTTAGAGTGAGATAGAAAGTATGGTTACAAGTTCAAAAACATGAGGGATAAAATGAGACCTAATATTTACGTATATCAGAGTCTTCGTAATATAAAAATGAGAGAATAAGGTAGAAGTTATTACTCAAAAAGATGATGACTGGAAATTTTGAAGAATTGTTGGATTTTTAGGTTTAGGAGTCCAGTGAATTACAAGTAGGATAAACATCATGGAACACTGAAGTAAAGAAAAAAATCTTAAACACAGCCAGAGATGGACTAATATTCAGCAATGCAAAGAAGTGAACATGATACAAAATGGATGAATGTCAAAAAATCATGCTGAGCCAGAGAAATCAGATGCAAAAGACTGCAAAGCAGACAACTGGACTTATGAAATAGCCAAAACCAAATTTATAGAGAAGAGGCAGATCAATTGTGTACTAGAGATAGAAGAAATTAACTACAAATGGTCATGAAGAAACTCTTTGGGGAGATGGAAATAGTCCACTACCAGACTGTACGACAGATATATGACCCTATACATTTACTAAAATCATCAAATTGTGCCCATTAAGAAAAAAGATAAGGTGAGCTCTGAAAGCAAGAAAATAGAATAAGACATATCAGGCAAACATAAGCAAAATAAAGGTTGATTAGCTGAACTGATGTAAGCTAAAACATAATTTAGGATAAAATGTTACCAGAAATTGATTTGGTCATGCCATAAAAATAAAAGATTTAAATCACCAGGAAGATGCAAAAGTTTTACATTTGTATATAATAATACACATCAAAATACATAAAGCAAGAGTCTACAGAACTACAAATGATAATTAATGTCTATCGCTACAGTGGGAAGTTTAAAAAAAAACTTCAGTAATTAATTAAGGAGACAAAAATATCAATCAGGCTGTAGAATATTTCAAGAGTATATTTACTTGTTTTAATATTATGGACATATAAATTTCATTATACCTACTAAATTTTTTATTCACAAAGGAAAAAAAAAATAAAAGTTGCTAGAAAGCAAGTCTCAAAAATCTTTCAAGGACTTATATCATGCAGATCACATGACCTGACTTCAACACAGTATTCAGAGATTATTAGAAAACTGTAACATATTTGGAAATTAAAAACATACTTCCAGTAAGTAAAAAAAAAAAAAAAAAGAAAGAAAATCATAATGGAAACTGAAAATACTAGAACTGAAAGATAATGAAATAGTTATGCATATCAAAACTTATAGGATATAGCTAAAGCCATACTTAAACATTGATTCTCTTAAGAAATTTTAATAACATAAAATCTGAAGGTTAATAAATAAGCAACAACTTGACATAACAAAGCCCAAAGAAAGTAGTAAAAAGGAACTAATGAAAAGAACAGAAATAAAAATTAAATAGAAAACAAAAGATACAATAGAGATAACACAAAATCTAAAAGTTGAATGTTTCTTTTTTTAAACATCTAATAAATAAAAAAACACTGGCATGATCAATCTAGAGAACAACACAAAATTCACAAACATTAGAAATGAAAAGGGGAGGGCATAATGAGAGAGCTAAAAGCTTATTAAGATATTCTAAAAAATGTATACCACTAAATATGAAAACTTAGCTAAAGTGAATAAATTTTTAAAAATGATGTAGCAAACTTTATTCAAGGAGAAATACTAAAATTACGAAAAAGTTGGTCTTCCCAGGTGGTGTTAGTGGTAAAGTACCTCCCTGCCAATGCAGAAGATGTAAAGAGACACAGGTTGGATCCCTGGGTTGGGAAGATCCCCTGGAGAAGGTCATGGTAACCCACTCCAGTTTTCTTGCCTGGAGAATCCTTTGGACAGAGAAGCCTTGAAGGCTACAATCCATGGGGTCGCAAAGAGTCAGACACGACGGAGGCAAATTAGCACGCATCCACTGGAACACTAAAATTAATCAATAGTTTATAATCATCCCCAAAGTAAAACACCAGGACAACAAGCACAGTCTACCAATCATTTCATGGTCCATAAATGAGAATCTTACAAACATTAATCCAGGAAACAGAAAAACAAAGAATACTATCCAACTCATTTTCTGAAACTAGTAAAATTTTGTGACCAAAACCAGAGAAGGTCTGTAAGTGAACAAAAACTTAAGAGTCCAAACTCACTCTTGAACCTAGAAGCATCTAAATAAAATACTAGCAGAACAAATCCAGCCATGAATACAAGTCACCATGATCAATGTGGGTTGAAATGGAAGGTTAGCTATCAATGATTCAACACATTAGCAGACTGGGAATCATATAGTCATTCCATTAGGCACAGAAAAAGCACTAGATGCAATTTAGAAGTTTTTCTGATTTAAAAAAATTATACACATGGTAGGAACAGAAAGGAATCTAAGGAATCTGATAAAGTGTGTCTATAGAAACTAAAGACAATGTGATGCTTGATGGCAAAATCTGAATGCATTCCTTTCATAACAGCAAGACAAATGTGCCTACTGTTATCCTACAGAGCCATCAACTGCACAGTGGCTATCTTGTGCCTAGCATGGTAGCACATGCTTTGCGTTTAGACAATAGAGGATTTGGTAAGGTTCAAGATCCCACTGTTAATATACTCTATCTCAGAGATGTCAATAGCAAATGGCAAATTTTCTGGTGATGGACAAATACTACTAAAATGTCCAGAAGAGCTGCCTCAAGGAAATGACAACACTCTCCCCAGAGTCTCTGCAATGCAAAGTGAAACTTGTTTACTGTGTAAGACTTAGGAAATGCAATATTTCTGATGAGATAACAGTTTGAATTCTTTGAAATTAGACTGGCTTCATTTTCTGGAAAGAGTGATAAGCCATCAGCTTTACAACAGAACACTGAGAAAAAACTGCCTGTGTGTGGTCAGTGCTTCCTCATTCTTTAAGGAAAAACAGCATAAACACTGAAGTACAGTACTTCCTATTTATCAGAATCTTGAAAAGGATTGTTGTTGAGTCGCTGTGTCCAACACTTCTGTGACCCCATGGACTGTATCCCACCAGGATCCACTGTCCATGCGATTCTTCAAGCAAGAATAATGGCTTGGGTTGCCCTTTCCTCCTCCAGGGGATCTTACTCACCCAGGGATCGAACCTGCATCTCCTGTGTCTCCTGCATTGGCAGGCAGATACTTGCCACTGAGCCACCAGTGAAGCCCCTCAAAAACAATACCGGAGGTCAAACTTAGACACAGCTGGTTAAACCTAAAAAAGCCAAGGGTTCAGGTTGTCTTATTTTTTACTACATTTCCCTGCCTGCCTAACTCCAGAAATGTAGCAGTGATTTTTTGAAATAAGAAAGGAAATAAGGAAAAAGACAGAGAGGGAGAAAGATAAAAGGAGGGAGGAAAGAAGAAAATTGAAAGATTCAATGAGCTAAAGAAAGGTCAGCAACTATTTTTCTTCATTTTATTTAACCCTTTATAAGGTGTGATGTTACAGATGTTGGGGAATGTGTCACACTCAGTTGTTTTGATAACATGTGGAAATCTGATACATCAGGTACAGTGCTGGGCTCTAGGCAGAGACATGAAAAGGCATGAATCATAATCTCAAGGCATTTTGAATTTAGTGGAAATTGGAAGCATAAGTGTACCTCCTCCAGGCATCTAAAGAGATGTTTTACATACATCTAAGCATACATGTCAAGAGACACTTTGAAAACCAGTATGCACAAGTTTAACATCACAATGAATTTTCAGTCAACACCTATCCCAGGTTACTAAGGAAGAGAAATGTTAAAGAAAAACAATCAGACTATAACACAAATATTTTGAAGAAAGAACTTTAAAATGACAAATTTGAAGTAGGAAAACATCTGTATCTATATATAATACTCTGACATAGGACAAAGCCGTTTTTCAAAGCTGGATGTTTTGTCTTGGGAGCAACATTTTTCAAGGTCAATTGCACATATTGGTGATTTCAACCTGAACAGGCTCTGACCAAAGAATGCTATCATGCTGAAAAGGACAAGGAAGTAATGGAAGGATGTCCACTCTGGACTCACTACAGGATCTAACAGAAAATTGTCGTAAGCTGGGGAACTCGACTGCTGCTGCTGCTGCTAAGTCGCTTCAGTCGTGTCTGACACTGTGCAACCCCATAGACAGAAGCTCACCAGGCTCCCCCGTCCCTGGGATTCTCCAGGCAAGAACACTGGAGTGGGTTGCCATTTCCTTCTCCAATGCATGACAGTGAAAAGAGAAAGTAAAGTCGCCCAGTCGTGTTCAACTCTTAGCGACCCCATGGACTGCAGCCTACCAGGCTCCTCCGTCCATGGGATTTTCCAGGCAAAAGTACTGGGGTGGGGTGCCATTGCCTTCCCCGGGGAACTCGACTAGTCTAAGTCAAATATAGTCAAAGCTATGGTTTTTCTAGTATTCATGTATACTAGATGTGATAGTTGGACCATAAAGAAGGCTGAGCATCAAAGAGCCAATGCTTTCAAATTGTGGTCCTGGAGAAGACTCTTGAGAGTCCCTTCTAAACAGCAAGGAGATCAAATCAGTCAATCCTAAAGGAAATCAGTCCTGAATGTTCACTGAAAGGACTGAAGCTGAAACTCCAATACTTTGGCCACCTGATGTGAAGAGCCGACTCAATAGAAAAGACACTGATGCTAGAAAAGATTAAGGACAGGAGGTGAAGGGGGCAACAGAGGATGACATGATTGGAAGGCATCACTGACTCAATGGACATGAATTTGAGCAAACTCCCAGAGATGGTGAGGGGCAGAGGAGACTGGAGTGCTGCAATCTGTGGGGCTGCAAAGAGTTGGATATGACTGAAAACTGAACAACAACAAATACCTGATATAAATTCTGGTCAAACCATTTTTCTTTCTGCCCACTGGCTATGCCAAGGTTTAGACACTCAATCTTTTCACCAAAATGTAGATCAGAAATTAATGAGTGCCACAAACCTCCACTCTTAATTTCTTTGTTCACCAGAACCACCTGTGGATGGTAAGAGGGAAGTCAAGACCTCACAGATATTGCTCTTCCTGTTTCTCTGATGAATTTTGCACTAACTGAACACAATCTAAAATGTCCCTTCAAATCAAGTGTGGGACATTCTAAGAATGTGGACTTTACTAACCAAAAAAAAAAGAAAAAAAAAGCATAGAGTTAGCATACACATGGAACTATTAATTGAAGTCACCTTCCCACAGAAAAATCTGAGAACAGTGATTAAAGGCTCAAAAAGTCCACTTCCTTTGATCTACCAATTTTCATGTCTAAGAGTCTCTTCAAGTTCAACCTAAGCAAATATACACAAAAATGTGTGACCACGAATATTCAACAGTTTGTTTATATTAGCAAAAAAAAAAAAATGGAAACAATATAAATTTGTAACAATGAAGCAATGGATAATTCTATCTTAGGATAGAATGATAGGTAGCTATTTAATGTTCTAAAAGACGGTTTTCTAAACTTCAGGATTATTGACATCTTGGACCACATAATCTTTGTGGTGGGGGCTGTCCTACATGCCAAAGGACGTGCAACAGCATCCTGAACGTGTAGCCAGAAGATGCCAGAAGCAAAAATTGTTCTCAGTTCAGTCGCTCAGTCGTGTTCGACTCTTTGTGACACCATGAATTGCAGCACGCCAGGCCTCCCTGTCCATCACCAACTCCCCAAGTTCACTCAAACTCACGTCCATCAAGTCAGTGATGCCATCCAGCCATCTCATCCTCTGTCATCCCCTTTTCCTCCTGCCCCCAATCCCTCCCAGCATCAGAGTCTTTTCCAATGAGTCAACTCTTCACATGAGGTGGCGAAGTACTGGAGTTTCAGCTTTAGCATCATTCCTTCCAAAGAAATCCCAGGACTGATCCCCTTTAGAATGGACTGGTTGGATCTCCTTGTAGTCCAAGGGACTCTCAAGAGTCTTCTCCAACACCACAGTTTAAAAGCATCAATTCTTCAGCACCCAGCTTTCTTCATAGTCCAGCTCTCACATCCATACATGACTACTGGAAAAACCATAGCCTTGACTAGACGGACCTTTGGTGGCAAAGTAATGTCTCTGCTTTTGAATTATGCTATCTAGGTTTGCCATAACTTTTCTTCCAAGGAGTAAGTGTCTTTTAATTTCATGGCTGCAGTCACCATCTGCAGTGATTTTGGAGCCCAAAAAATAAAGTCTGACACTGTTTCCACTGTTCCTCCATCTATTTCCCATGAAGTGATGGGACTAGATGCCATGATCTTCATTTTCTGAATGTTGAGCTTTAAGCCAACTTTTTCACTCTCCACTTTCACTTTCATCAAGAGCCTTTTTAGTTCCTCTTCACTTTCTGCCATAAGGGTGGTGTCTGTCATCTGCATATCTGAGGTTATTGATATTTCTCCCGGCAATCTTGATTCCAGCTTGTGTGTCTTCCAGCCCAGCATTTCTCATGATGTATTCTGCATAGAAGTTAAATAAGCAGGGTGACAATATACAGCCTCGATGTACTCCTTTTCCTATTTGGAACCAGTCTGTTGTTCCATGTCCAGTTCTAACTCTTGCTTGCTGACCTGCATACAGATTTCTCAAGAGGCAGGTCAGGTGGTCTGGTATTCCCATCTCTTTCAGAATTTTCCACAGTTTCTTGTGATCCACACAGTCAAAGTCTTTGGCATAGTCAATAAAGCAGAAATAGATGTTTTTCTGAAACTCTCTTGCTTTTTCGATGATCCAGCGGATGTTGGCAATTTGATCTCTGTTTCCTCTGCCTTTTCTAAAACCAGCTTAAACATCTGGAATTTCATGGTTCAAGTATTGCTGAAGCCTAGCTTGGAGAATTTTGCATATTACTTTACTAGCGTGTAAGATGAGTGCAATTGTGCGGTAGTTTGAGCATTCTTTGGCATTGCCTTTCTTTGGGATTGGAATGAAAACTGTTCTCAGATGTTACCAAATGTCCACAGGGGGTGAACATTGCCCCTGGTAGGGAATCACTGTTAAACAGGAATATTTGGTGTCATGGGAAAATGTCCACAAGGAGCTAAAATACCAAAGGAGGGGACTACAAAGCATTATGACAAATACACTCCTCTCTCCCTCTCTCTCCCCCACCAACCACACACACAGAAACCTGTTTCTTTCCTTCTTTTTTTAAATTTAGAACTAGAAGGGTAGTCACAAAAATATGAATAAAAGTTATATCTGGCTGGTGAGATGATAGGCTGTCTCCTTTTTTTTTTTTCCCATCCTTTGGTGTTATCTAATTTTTTCTAAATTGAGCTTTTTATTCCTTATATTATAGGAAACAAAATGAGTAGCTTTTATGAGCATCACAAAATAGGCTTCCAGTCTCAATATGACAGTCCATCTGCTTCCAAAACAAAGGATAGTCAACAGCAAAGGAATGCAATGTCATTACTGAAACATTTTCCAAAAGGAGGCTTTTCTTCCCCACCATACACTGAGTCCTCAATTGCAGGGATTAAGGAAGGTCTGTAGACAGGGAGAATGGGTCTTTCCTGTGGGGCTCGTCCTCCTCTCCAAGCCAAGCCATTGGCCTAGCTGCTCAGTGTTATTTGAAATTTTAGGGTTCCAGGTGGAATTTTAGCCTCTTGGCGATTTGGAACAAGTAAACAGAAAACCAACATTCCTGTGGTATTGTGCTTAACAAATCTCCTTGCAGGGGTGTGTGTGTGAAGAACGTGGAAAGAAAATCAGCAGCAGCGGCTTATGAAACCCTTGGGTCTGAAGGTCACAGGCATCAGTCCATTTTCCCATGCTTCCCGGGCCTCACTTTTCTCTTCTGTGTGCATACATGTACACATGTATGCACTCTCACACACACATACGTGCACAAACACACACATATTTCCAGAGAAATCTTTAGTTGGTAACAAGGCCATCTGAATGAGAACTGTCCCAATCCTGACTTGGAGAAGATTCTTGGCCCCCACAGTTATATGGATGGCTATCCTACACCTTTTCTTCAGTGTGTAAAGATGTTAGATTAGTAAGGGGGAGAAGGATGTACTACTGAGGAAGGGAAGCAGAAGTGTGCACAAAGAAGGAGTCGAGGATATAACCAAACTTTACCCACTTTTCCAATTCTATCCTGCCTGGCCCAGACGCCGACATGTAACTGCCCTGCCGTCAGTCTTTCTCAGACTGGTTCACCAGAAACCAACCACTGTATCCAGAGATTCTATCTACATGTAAAGCTTCAAAACTATTTTCCACAAATAAGTAGTTATTCCAAAATATCCAAGTTTCTGCTGAAATCACCCATATACTAGGCTGTGATGACATTTTCTTCGGAGTAACCTTCAAAACCCAGGATGTAGTAAAAAAAAAAAAAAAAAATCCTAGTATACTCTTGGTGGGAATGTAAATTGGTATAGTCACTATGGAGATCAGTGTGACAGTTCCACAATAAGTTAAAAACAGGACTACTATATAATCCAGCAATTCCACTTTGGGGTATATATCCAAAAGAACTGAAATCAGTATCTCAAAGAGAGATCTGTAGTCCCGTGTTTGTAGATTACTCCTGATAGCCAAGACACGAAAACAAGCTAAAGTCCATTGATGGATGAACGGAAAAACAAAATGTGGTATATAAAGAGAATGTATATGTTCAGGAAATTTTGCTGTTTGTGACAACATAGATAAACCTGACGGACATTATGCTAAGTGAAATAAGACAGACACAGAAGGGCAAATACCACAGGGTACTACTTACACAAGCAATCTAAAAAATCAACCTCATAGAAGCACAGAGTAGAATGGTGGTTGTCAGGGGTTGGAAGGAGGGAGAAACGGGGAAGCATCAGTAAAAGGGAACAACGATTTGTTTATATAAGATAAATCCTAGAGATCCTATAGGTACAGCACAGTACCTATAGTTATCAATACTGTGTTATACTTAAATATTTGATAAGAGGGTAGATCTTGGTGGCTCAGAGGGTAAAGTGTCTGCCTGCAAATGCAGGAGACCTGGGTTTGATCCCTGGGTCAGGAAGATCCCCTGGAGAAGGCAATGGCACCCCACTCCAGTACTCTTGCCTGGAAAATCCCATGGACGGAGGAGCCTGGTGGGCTGCAGTCCATGGGGTCGCTAAGAGTCAGACACGACTGAGTGACTTCACTTACAAAATAACTAGATAGACACAGTGGGATAAATAAATCTCAAGATTCATAGGCTACTTTATTAAACATTTTCCCATCTTCTTTTGCCTTTCTTAAAGACAAAATTCTATTGGATCTCTGATTACCGAAAACTACTTTTACTTATAATTCACTGTAGAAGTATTATTTACCCAAAAGGATTATATGTATGTTTTTAGATCCTATGGAATTTTTAGAAAACATGCTAGAAGGTCATATATACTATATTTCTCTTGATTTGATAATCTTGAAGATTCCTAACAATGGTCTTAGAGTAGATGTGAGAACTAGACCCCTTGAGGTTAGTACATACAGACAACTCTGAGTGAGAAAGGGGAGAATAGTGTCCGTGAGCTCACTGACCTAGGCTGGGATTTTTATATCCATAAGGAATATGCCTTGTGTATGTGTTTCAGTGGAAAGAAGATGGAGAGAGAGTTGAGAGAATAAAGACTGAAGCTGAGGAGATTCAGTAGAAAGAATAGCTTTTTTTTTTTGGTAAAACTGTTAGAAGTGAGGCCAAGTGAGTCTCAGGGAACTCAGTTCACTAGCTTGTTCATTTTTGATGAATTCAGTATGAAGTTCAGAGACAATGTTCTCCTCTTCTGCCAAGAGAGACAACATTTTTTCTCTGCCAAATTTGAAGAGCAGAATTAAACTCATTAAGCACGTCTAAGATCCCACTTCTATCTGTTCTAACTTTTCCTTCTGGCCTAGATAACATGACCTTCTTCACAGCTCATGTAGATGGATAAAGACTCAAGAAAAGCCTGGTTTTGCTCACTCTAAAGTCAGCACAATAGCCTGTCAGGAGAGAGGTTAAGGGAGGTGGAGAAGAACCAAGCCCGCTGAGAAGGCTGTGACTTATTAGGCTGCCTGCTAAGTCATTTCAGTCGTGTCCGACTCTATGCGACCCCATAGATGGAAGCCCACCAGGCTCCCCTGTCCCTGGGATTCTCCAGGCAAGAACACTGGAGTGGGTTGCCATTTCCTTCTCCAATGTATGAAAGTGAAAAGTGAAAGGGAAGTCACTCAGTCGTGTCTGACTCTTAGCAACCCCATGGACTGCAGCCCACCAGGCTCCTCTGTCCATGGGATTTTCCAGGCATGAGTACTGGAGTGGGGTGCTATTGCCTTCTCCAATTAGGCTGCCTACCCCTTCCTAATTTGTACTGAGTCCTGTAACCTTGAAACTAGTAGGGTAAAAATCTATAACATGCTGACTGGCTTAGATTATGAAACACAAAGAAAAGAAAAAACTACAGACAGAGAGATACACACATACAAACCTACACTCCAAAAATGTAACTGACCAAGAAAACCATGTAAATTTCTAAATCAGGTGAATCACAAGATGGTTGATCATGTGTTGAAAACCAATCATAACCAAAAGTTCAGAAACCCCTCAAAAGGTAATTAGTTTCTTTCCTGGCATATTTTCCTTATTTCCACTAGCACTGTTAGGAATATAGAAAACACCATACAGCTTCTCAAATCATTCTTGAAGCAAAACCACAAAAGATTCATTAACAAATAAAATGACAAATATGGACCACGCAGATTACCTAGCAGTGCAAAACTCTAAGAAAAATTCCCTTTTCACTGGATATGTGCTTTCCCCACAGCCTCACAAATACTGGAAAAGAAATCAACGTCTTATAAATCAGATGTCCCAGAAACTAGTCATCTAGGCTACCAAGTTCTAAGCATTGCTGGATTTTCATCTACCACTGAAGCATGCCTTCATGTTAATCCATAGTCTGCCCCCTAACCCCCACCCTGTAGAATGATCCATCTTAAAAATTTTCTCTTTTATTTTCAGCTGTGATCTTCTTTCCTCTGCTACAACACAAATCTATATCTTTGGGTTTTTTGTTTTGTTTTTTTTTTTAGTAGAAAGAAAATAATTTGAATTTTGGTATGTACAGATTTAAAGTTTATTTTTGGCAAGACTTTGCAACCCCAAAATTAAACCTTATTTTGAACCTCACTTCCATAATCACCCTCCCACTAAGTGACTGCAGCCATGGTCAGCTTTGCCCATCACTGCCGCCTCTTTGGAAGTCTACCTAAATATAGCCTACCACTTATGTGTCTGTTTTAATATAAAGAAATCTGTTTTAACAATAACAGAAAGTTTGAAAAATTGAAGATTCCAGTTAACTTTCTAAATAACTCTACTCCAAAGCTGTAAAAATCTGTATTTCCAAGTACACTACTTTTCAGCTACAATTAGAAGATAATTAATTTGCCTAGGTCCCTATTGTAGAAGGAAATGGCAACCCACTCCAGCATTCTTGCCTGAAGAATCCCATGGACAGAGGAGCCTAGTGGGCTACAGTTCATGGGGTCACAAAGAGTCAGACACAACTAAGTGAGCCCAGGTCCCTGTAAGTGATAAGACTCTAGCAAGACTCTAAAAAGTTGGGTGTTGGGCTTTGACTTGACTGGTTTTTACCTACATGGCTCTGTTTTTCTGTAAATGGAGATCATTAGTTTTATGAGGATTAAATAAAATGTTGATAATGCTCTTAGTGCAGGATAAGAAATCCAGTAGGCGCTCAGTATATGCTTTGTGTGTGCACATGTGTGCTCAGTCGTGTCCGATTCTTAGAAACCTCATGGAATGCCAGGCTTCTCTGTCCATAGGATTTTCCAGTCAAGGATACTGGAGTGGGTAGCCATTCCCTTCTCCAGGGGATCTTCCTGACCTAGGAACTGAACCCAGGTCTCCTGTATCACCTGAACTGGCAGGTGGATTCTTAACCACTGAGCCACCAAGGAAGCCCCAATACATGCTGGCTGAAATTAATTTAGTTCTTCCTCTGTATCTAGTTTCCTTTCCACCGTCTCTCTTTAGGACTAAAGACAGTTCCATGTACAGACCGTGACTCTTATCTAGACAAGGCTAGGGCTGCCTTCTATCTTATCCTCCATGTGGTTCAGTTTCTGTTATGGAATCTTTTTAAAGGCAGATGTTGCCAGGCAATTTTTTCTGGTTTGATTAATTTCGTTCTAGTACAAACAAAAACATATCCAAACAGCTTGGTCTTCACTAATGTCACTCTTCATTCAAAATAAATATGTTCTACTTTTGGGTCAAAAGACTTGTGATGTGGTTCCAGATCGTCACAGACCTGTGACTGATCATAAACTTAGCAGTTTAAGAACTTCCTCACTCATGGTTAGTACAAATATACAGAGAATGAATAACAATAAGTGATGAAGCACGGTTTGTTTGTTTTTTTAAATCCTCCAAATTAATTGGAGAGGAAAATGTATACATTTCAAATCATAAGCAAGCAAGAAATAATGTGATTTCTTTTGGGAATTCTTTATATAAATAGCATGTGCAAAATATGACCTTAAATATGCAGGGGAAAACTAATATGCCAAAATGTGGGCAAAACATGGAAACATGTTACTGAAATTAACCATTCTGATGAATAATCTCCTGAGGTTTGACAAATCCATACGATTTGGGACTGAAAGTTAGAAAAGGAAAGTATGAACTGCTTTCAATTAGTTTACCAAGAGGATAATAAAACTAAAAAATGCTAGATTATGAGTATTGGCTTCAGAAGATCTTTTAATATTTAATTTTGAAATGTTTTCTGGTTTCCTGATCCCTGTTATCTGATTTTATTTATATAGGCTATGGAAAATTGCCAGGATCATTGTTTTTGGTAGGAAGGGAACACTATTCAAAGTAATGGGATTCAGAACAATTTTCTTTTATCCAAGGCTAATTTGGAGGGTAGCTTTCTGTAAGATGTCACCATATTTTATAGCCACATTAAAATGTCAGAGGACTTTATGGATTGTCCGATGCTGCCAGGGTTATAGTTTCAGAAATGCCCACCAAGCTTGAAAGCAGGGACTGCTGCTGCTAAGTCGCTTCAGTCGTGTCCGACTCTGTGCGACCCCATAGAAGGAAGCCCACCAGGCTCCCCCGTCCCTGGGATTCTCCAGGCAAGAACAGTGGAGTGGGTTGCCATTTCCTTCCCCAATGCATGAAAGTGAAAAATGAAAGTGAAGTCGCTCAGTCGTGTCCCACTCTTAGCGACCCCATGGACTGGAGCCTACCAGGATCCTCCGTCCATGGGATTTTCCAGGCAAAAGTACTGGGGTGGGGTGCCATCGCCTTCCCCGAAAGCAGGGACACAGCATTATTAACAATGCTTTTGTTATGAACAGAAGTGTATGAGAAGGAGATTCAGCGAAAATGGCTGGCATCCAAGTCTACAGCTAATCTTTTTTCAGCTAAAGTTATGGACTCTAATCAATGGTTTAGAAGGAATGAGGTTGATTAATCTCACAGAAGAGTTTTTGAGAAACTTTTATTACACAAAAAGCTTTTGAATAAGGAAACAGGCCTTTAAATGGGATGGTCTCCCTCAGATATTTATTCATTTCCAGTAAGTTGTCTTCAAAAATGAACACTGCTTCTAACTGAACAATCACAGCATTTCAACACACCCAAGGCAAACTGGGGAGGGAGAGCTGAAGTATGATGAAAGCCTCTACTATGATGACCTTTCTCACGACTATAATTGATGGATATGCCCCTGAAACACTCTGCAGGGCTGTTGGTATATTTAGCAATGTGCCTGTGACTCATTATGTCCATAATTTGGCAGGAAATAGGGGACAGATTACCCCAGTGGCTGTAAGGAAAAGTCACTGCCCCAAGATTCGATTTTTTTCAAGTGGAATCACCTTCTGTAGACTGTACAGTTGTCTTTTTTGAAACTGTACAGACTGGGTTCGGGGTTTCATAAGCCAAACTCTATTTCTGACCAAAATAAGTATCAAAATAATCAAGATCAAAATGTTCCAACACCCATTCTCGTATGAATACAAGTGAAAAAATACTAGAAACTTTTTACTAAAAAGCTTGTACTTTCCTCTGGCTTCTGCCTGGGATATAGAAATATAGAGAGAGGATTGCTTCTATTTTATCAACTAGGGAAAATTGGATAAACTATAAATCTTGATTTTTCTTGAACCTACAGAACTGATATCACAACCAGCATAAAGCCTAAGAAAATACAGATATTTTTAAGGAGAGAGGGAATATGAGCCTGGGCTTCCTAATGAGAACAGAACGAAGCCAAGGCTACTACCTAAGTGGATAAGACAAACCCAGTTAAAATTTTCAATAAATTCCTAAAGTTCAAGGGTGGCACTTAAAAAGGGAATGCCTAGAAACTGTAGGAGGGAGGATAATTTGTGCCATATCTGTCATTCTCCATGACTTCATGGTTCTCCACTAATAAAACAAAGAATAACTCTCCTGCCTCAGGTAGCAAAACCCAAAAAACAAGCAACAGCAGCCCACTACGATGAGAGTGGCAAGAATGGAGACAAAACCACTCTGAAGTATGGGTAGAGAAGGTCTATTGCTGAAAAAGGTAGAACAGAAACATTAAGAAAAATCCACTGGTGAATGAAATCTCACAGTAAACAAAGGTAATACTAGAGAAATGTGAAGTTGTGGATACGATGAGTGAACCCATAGCAGCAACAAAACCCAAGCCCAGCTCGGCTCTGGGTAGACTGACGTAACATGCCATAGTAACAGCCTAGAGAAAACAGATGGACCCATTTCCAAGCATAAATACTAGTTACTTCTAGTTAACTCACTCTCTACTATTCTACACATGATACCCACTATTCAATGAGAAATTAGCAAGACATTCAAAAAGGTAAGGACAAAGCAATCCACCGATAAGAGTAAAAGCAAGAACCAGAGAGAACCCATATGTTAGGTCATAATATAGTGAATTTTAAATTACTATAATAAAGATGTTAAAGGATCTAGCAGGAAAGTTGATCAACATGTGTGAATAGATAGTGAGTTTAAGTGGAGATGTGAAAATTATCAGAAGAGTCAACTGGAAATGCTAGAAACAAATACACAGAAACAGAAATGAAGAATGCACTCAACTGTTGCTTCAACAGACATGATGTAACTGAAGAAAAAAAAATTCAGCTAATGTGAAGACAGATCAATAAAAAATGTCTAAGCTGAAACATCAAGAGAACAAATGAAACAGATGAGATTCTCCAAGGGTTAAAAATAGGATTTCAAATGGTCTAATATAAACTGGTTGAAGATCCAGAAAACAAAAAAGAAAATGAAATAGGATAAAGATTTGAAGAGATGATGATCAAAAATTTTCCAAAAATGATGGATATCAAATGCATAGATCCCAGAAGCTCAGATTTCCAAGTGAGATAGATGTATTTTTTAAATAGACATGTATACAACATGTCAAAAACCAAAAAGAAAATATTAAAAACAACCAGAGAAAAAGACCACATTACATGTAGTGGAACAGAAGTAAAGTTGAAAAAGATTTATTAATCAGAAAATATGAGGACCAGACATGTTGAAAGGGAAAAAAAAAAGAATAATGAAAAACTTGACACTGAGAATTCTATTCTTTATGAAACAGCCTTCAAAAACGATGCCAAATTAATGACTTTTTTCAGAAAAAATGATAAGAGAATTACTGGTACACATGCATTAAAAAATGTAAAAGGAAGTTCTTCAGGCAGAAAGAATATGATATAAGACAGAAACTTGGATTTATAAAAAGAATTAAAGATCTCTGGAAATGGTTAAGATGAAAGCAAACACAAAACATTCTTCTGATTTTTAATGGCATTAAAAGAAAACTGACCGTCTAAAGTAAAAGTAGTACAAATCTACTCTGTGTTTATACAACACGTAAAGTAGTATTATAGTAACAATAGCTCAAAGGCTGAGAGAGCAGAATTGAAGTATACTGCTGTAAGTTTCTCAAACCTACACATTAAGAGGTATAATATTACATGTAGGACGATGGCAGTTAGAGATGTATATTGCCAATGGTGGAGCTTGCCCAGTGGCTCAGTGGTAAAGAATTTGCCTGTCGATGCAGGAGATACAGGAGATGCAGGTTTGATCCCAGGGTAAGAAAGATTCCCTGGAAGAGGAAACGGCAACCCACTTCCATATTCTTGCAGGGAAAATTCCATGGACAGAGGAGCCTGGTGGGCACAGTCCATGGGGTCACAAGAGTTGGACACAACTGACCACACACATTGCCAGTGGTATGACAGTAGGAAAATGTTTTTTAAATATGGTTAAAAAAAAATTCAGTAAAGAAGTTTAATAAAGTAGAAATTAAAAAATAATCCACAAGCATGTAGGGAAAAAAGGAACAAAGAATGGAATAAAAATAACAAGTAAAATGGTCAATTTTAATTCAACCATATCAATAATTATGTTAAAGGCAAATGGCCAAAGCAAATTAAATAAAAGCCAAAGATTATCAGAAGAGAAAAAGCAACATGAAAATATATGCTGATTATAATAAAACCAGTTTGAATTGAAAGACTTAAACAGGTTAAAAGCAAAAGCATAAGATGACATCACCAACTCAATGGACATGAGTTTGAGCAAACTCTGGGAGATGGTGAAAGACAGGGAATCGTGGCCTGCTGCAATTCATGGGGTCACACAGAGTCGAACACAACTGAGTGACTGAACAGCACCAAAAAGCATGAGAAAGATTTACCATGTTAACATTAGCCAAAAGAAAGGTGTAGTGACTGTCTTGACACAGTGGATTTTGGAACAAGGAATATTTTTAGGATTAAATAAATTATATTACAAATAAAGGCATTACAATCCTAAATGTGCAATAACAATAAATATTCACAATGCAAATATGAAAACTGACAGACCTAAAAACATAAATGGAAACATTCAAAATTAGAGTTGTAAACTTACATAGTCCTCTCTCTAAATAAGTAGGAGAAAATCAGTAATATGGAACCCGAACAAAAGTAGCAACCAATGTGTACTAACTCTGTATATATATATATATGTATATATATATGTATATATATATGTGTGTGTATATATATATAAGAAAAGACAAAAACAGCACAATAACTGTTATTTTCAAGTGTACAAGGAACACTCAAGAAGACAGACCACATTCTGTCTCATGAGACAAATCTCAACCAATTTACAGTCACTAAAATCATATAATGTATGTTCTGTGATACTAAAATAACTAACCTAGAATTCAACAATAAAAATATATTGAAAATTTCTACATATTTGGAAATTAAACAGCCTTATAAGCAACTCACAGTTCAAAAAAAAATCAAAGGAAAATTTATAGCATTAAAAGTCTATATTTGAAAAGAAGACAGGGTTCAAAGCAATTAGCTAAGTTTCTACCTTAAGAAGCTAGAAAAAGAATACAAATTAAACCCAAAGCCAGTAGGGTAAAACTATAAAAATGAGAAGAGATAAATCAATAAAATGAATAATAATTAATAATAATGAAACCAAAGGCCAGGTTTTTTTTAAAGATTATAAAATTAATAAACTGACATTTAATGTAAGTCTAAGCAAACTAACACTAAAAAGAGAGGGAGAAAGAAAGTGAAAGGAGGTAGAGAGGAAACACAAGTATCAGTAATTCAACAACTCAAAAGGAATGCACAAAGTCTTTGCAAGATGCTATAATAACTGCCAAAGTATACTTAGGATGAGACAAAAAATCTGAATGAGTATCTATTTCTTAAAGAGATTTAATTTATACTTAAAACTTTCCAACAAGAAAAATTTCCAGGACCACGTGGATTGACTGGAAAATTCTACAAAAACTTAAAGAAGATACAACATGGATTATACATAAAAGCTTCCAAAAACTAGAGGTGAAGGGGAAACTTTCCAACTCATCTTATGAGGCCAGCAATACCCTAATACCAAAACGAGATGAAGAAATTACAATGAATAGAAAACTACAAACCAGTAGTATCCCTGAACATCAACATTAAAATCCTCAACAAAATCTTAGCAGGTAAAATTCAGCAATATTTACAAAATAAAATACTGCATCATGGCCAAATGAGGTTACCCTGAGGATTCAGAGCTGGTTCAACATTAGAAAATCAGTCTACGTTATTCACTACATAAATAGACTTGAGAATATAATTGCCTCATTGATGCAGGAAAGTCATTTGATAAAATTCAACATCCATTTATGATAAAAATGCTCAGCTAGGAATAAAAGGTAACTTCCTCCGTCTGACCAAGTCTGTCTATGGTATAGAGTTCAGCTAAACTATACTTAATGTAGAAACACAATGTTTTCCCCTTAATACCACGAGAAAGTCAAGAGTACCTACTCTTACCACCTCTATTTAAGATCACACTGGAATTTGAAGTCAGTACAATAAGAAGAAAAAAATAAATAAAAAGGTATAAGAACTGGAAAGGAGAAAAAAGCTACTACTTTCAGACAACAAAGAAAATCCCAAAAAGATTCTACAGACTCTAGTAAAGTGTCACAGATAAAGGGCAATACAAAAAATTAATTTCATTTTGATATATTTACAATAACCATTGGAAATTTAAATTTTTATAGTAAAATTTTTATCAAGTATATTTGCCATCACAATAAAAAGCATGAAATTATTAGGTATAAATCTAACAAAATATTATCATCATCCATATATTGAAAACTATAAGAACTAATGAAGAAATTGAAAGAACACCTAAGTAAATGGAAATAAATTACACGTTCATGTAATGGAAGACTCATTACTGCTGGAGGACTCGCAGTACCTGATTTCAAGGCTTTCTATAAAGTAACATTAATCAAGGAAATATGGTACTAACTCTATTCAGTGGAATAAAATGGAAAGCCCAGAATTACACCGAGACAGGTATTGTCAACTAACTTTTCACTCAAGGTGCAAAGGTAATTAAAACGATAATGGACAGTCTTTACAACAAATGCTGATGGAAAAACCAGACTTTAATATTCAAAAAAATAATGATCCTTGATCTTTACACTGTCAAGGACTATACACAAAATTAACTTAAAATGGATTATAGACTTAAATGCAAAACTCTAAAGTATAGCATACCTAGAAGAAAACGTAGCAAAAAATACTTGTGACATTAGGTTAGGCAGTGATTTGTTAGCTACAAAAATACAATCCTTTATTTATAAAATTGATAAAGTGAAATTTATTAAAATACAAACTTCTGTTCTTCCAAATATACTGTTAAGAAAATTAAGTTAGAAAAGCTGCCTTGGATAAAATATTTTTGAAAGACATGTGAGGTAAAGAAACTTCAAATTCAATAGTAAGAAAAATAAATAGGCAAAAGATTTGAACAAAGAAGAAATACAAATAAATGGAAAATATGCACATGAAAAGATGTTTACCATCTTGAGTACAAATTAGGAAAATTTGAGTACAAATTAGGAAAGTACAAATTAAAACCACAGTGTGATAACACCACACCTCTACTTGATTGGTCAAAAAAAAAAATCTTACACGACTGACAATATCAATACTGGAAGGGTGAGGAGCAACTGAAGCTCTCGTGCGCTTCTGGCAGGAGTGCCAAATGTTACACCCACTCTGGACATTAGCTTTGCAGTTTCTTATGAGTTAAACATTCATTTACCATGTGATCCAACAATCTCCTTGATTTTTTTCACCCAAGAAAAATGACAACTTACGTTCCCACAAAAACGGATACATGCTTAAATGTTTACAGTGGCTTTACTCATAATCAACAAAAACTAAAAATAAAACACATGCTCTTCAACTGACAAATTCAAAAATAAAAAGTGTTACATCCATAAAATGGAATAATACTCAGCACAAAGAAGGAACAAACTACTGATATACACAACAAGAATGAATTTCAACTGCATTATGTTTAAGGGACAGAAGCTAGGCTCAAAAGTCCACATACTACATGAGTCCTCTTAGCTACCATTCTGAAAATGGCAAAATTATAGGAACCAAAAGAGATCAGTGGTTGTCAAGTGCTGAGGGCAGGAACAAGGTGCTGATTATAAACACAAGTGAATGTTGGGAGTTATTAGAATTAGTCTAGATCTTGAGTTGATAGTATAGGCATTTATCAAAACTCATAAAATGATACACATAAAGGATAAATCTCACTTCTTCCTGTATATAAAATAAACCTCCATAAAACTGACGACACACAGACGGACACACACAAGTCAACTAGAGGTCTCTAAGTTTATTTCAAGTCTCGTGAATCAGTAGTAATAAACACGTTCCAGGAGACAGAACTTACACTAACAGATCAAGTCTGAAATTGACTGTATCCAAGTGACAAGCACTTAACCAGTCTGACGATGATGATGATAAAGCTAAATCATATAGCTTCTATGTATACAAGTGTGCTCAGTCGCCTCAGCTGTGTCCGACTCTTTTTGACCCTGTGTAGCTCGCCAGGCTCCTCTGTCTATGGGATTATCCAGGCAAGAATACTGGAATGGGTTGCCATTTCCTCCTCCAGGGGGATCTTCCCCACCCAAGACTCAAACACGCATTTCCTGTGCCTCTGGCATTGCAGGCAGATTCTTTACCACTGAGCCACCAAGGAAGCCCATAGCCTCTATATCCACCCCCCAGATACGCTCATAACAATATTTTTATTCTTCTAAAATTTCCAAGTCATCCCTTATCACCCAGACCGTCATTTCCATATGGCTACTTGTTGTCCTCTCATTGGACCCACTTTCAGAGCCCACATTCATCCTTCCTGCTCTTCTCAGCATTCCCAACCTCCAGCAGCACAGTTCCCAGGTAACCTCAGTCTCCCATATGACTGTTCCCTACACCTTCTCGCCACATCTGAAATCTGGATTCCCTTGAGGACTTGCTTCCCCTAAAAACTTCTCATTGTCATGCTGTTTCACCCTTGAGCTAGAGCTACCAGACCAGGAAATACTGTCAATAGTTGTCCTTGCCATTTATCTCTGCTTCCAGATCTTTATTCTTTCCCATGACAATAATACAAACACAGCAACTTTCAGCAAAAGTCATGCCTGTGTCTAGAGCACCCAATCTCTCTTCTTGCTACAATAATCTACAGAGATCCATCTGATTGCCCCTCATTTCATGAAGAGTTCAGCACATGGCTTTCTCTATCTCCCCATCACCATTCTTTATATACACAGGTGTATTCCTATGGAAAATCTTTCTGTTATCTTGGCTTTTCGGTTTCTGGACCAGCTCATCTCCAGTGATCCCATTTCCTCTGCCACTCACTTCCCAGTCATACCTCCCAACACATCTCCCTTTCTCATCACCAGCTGATAACCTTGTGCCTTATTTCACTGAAATTAGAAGCATAAAGACAAGAACTTGTTTGTTCTCCATCCACTGACCTACCCGCTAAAGGTAGCTTTGCCTGTATACTCTGCCTTCCTTCCTGTTCTTCCAGCTCAACTATATCTACTTCTGTCTAAGCCTGGCCACTGCAGCTGTGAATTGGTTCTTAGCATCTCTCACACACTGAAGGACATCATTCTCACAACTGGCTGCTCTCCCTGTTGGAATTAATCAAAATTCCATGGGCCATCCGAACATAATCAATGTTCAATTTCCTCTTCATGGATTACACACTCCATGCATTCCTACTCTTCATTCAATCTGTCTCCCATCCCAGAGGCTCCACTTCCCTCTGGACTGCCAACTGAAGCAGTTTTAGTGGGTTTTGATCAGGGGTAAATTGTATCTGTCGGGGAAGGCAATGGCACCCCACCCCAGTACTTTTGCCTGGAAAATCCCATGGACGGAGGATCCTGGTAGGCTCCAGTCCATGGGGTCGCTGAGAGTCGGACACGACTGAGCGACTTCACTTTCACTTTTCACTTTCATGCATTGGAGAAGGAAATGGCAACCCACTCCAGTGTTCTTGCCTGGAGAACCCCAGGGACGGGGCAGCCTGGTGAGCTTCTGTCTATGGGGTCGCACAGAGTAGGACAGGACTGAAGCGACTTAGCAGCAGCAGCAGCAAATTGTATCTGTAGATATCTTTCTAACCACAGTTTGGACCTACATGCTATGCTATGCTATGCTAAGTCACTTCAGTCGTGTCTGACTCTGTGTGACCCCACAGACGGCAGCCCACCAGGCTCCCCGTCCCTGGGATTCTCCAGGCAAGAACACTGGAGTGGGTTGCCATTTCCTTCTCCAATGCATGAAAGTGAAAAGAGAAAGTGAAGTCGCTCAGTCATGTCCGACTCTTAGCCACCCCATGGACTGCAGCCTACCGGGCTCCTCCATCCGTGGGATTTTCCAGGCAAGAGTACTGGGGTGGGGTGCCATTGCCTTCTCCATTGGACCTATATACCCACCCCAAATGGGTGTATGAAGCAGAGGAGCAGAAAGAGACTCTGGAGTGGGATTATAACTGAACCACATTTCTGAAGTACGCACAAAATGATTCTCTGACCCCCAAGATTCTGTGTCCTCCCACTCCAGAGACCCCCAAGAACTTCCACTCTCACTCTGCTCCAGACTAGAGCCCTGACTTAACACACTGCTGTAGTTCACCCTGGACTCCTAGCCAGGTCGGTGCTAACTCTGTGACAGCTAAGTATACACTGCTCATTTTCCCAAGAATCCCCAAAGCATTACAGTAATGAAAAAAGGTAAAAACTGGAAAAGCAAACATATAACCAAAGAAAAGGGGGAAATTTAAATATGATATCCTCCTCTTGCAGGAACTTGCATAGCTAGCCCTCTGTTTTTCTCGGTTTTGCGTTAATTCACACAGTCTTGCCAGACAGAAAAAGGCCATGTCCAAGGGAAACTCATAATGTAATGTTCAACTTTGACTCAGGTGCCCCAGGCTCTAGACGTAAAACTCCCAACTCAGAGCAGGACAGTGATTCTACACAAATTACCTCTCTCCACGTTAAGGATACAGGCCCACTCCTGATACACAAGGGACGGGCTTGGCCCTCTGACGGATGGTTCTGACAAACAGAATGAGGATGGCCCCCTTACTATCAATCTGAGCACACAAGCTAGAGGGGAAGTCTGGAACCCAGTTCTGGGACACAGTTGACTCATTTGGCAGCAGACCTTTCAAATCCTTGCCCAGGCAACGATCCCCTCCTTGGTTCATAAGCTGCCTGTGTCCAAACTGGCCTTCCATTTTCCCTCATAAATACTATTTTCCACACATACTTCAGTTTCTTTCATTTATTTCATTGCTCTATTTCCCTTAATACTTTGCTCAAGTCTAAAATTAGAACTTCATAAAAAAAAAAAATGTACTAACCTGCCAACTATTTTAAATATAGGAGATGCTTTTATTCTTGTAAGTCAGTAATGTGAGATTCAGGAAATGTGAAGAACCGAAGGTCACACAAGTGAAGGCCAGTGCTCAGGTATAAACTTAGAACTCTCATTCAAAAGTCCTCCTACTTTCTATCAGACCACGTTGTTGTCAGTCTAGGTGGTGAAGGGAAAAACTCAGGGTGTATTATAGTGTGTGAGGCCAAGGGCGCTAAGAGATCCTTTGGCATTGTGTTGGGCAAATAGTAGATACTCATGCTGCAAAGGAGAAGGCAATGGCACCCCACTCCAGTACTCTTGCCTGGAAAATCCCATGGATGGAGGAGCCTGGTAGGCTGCAGTTCACGCGGTCGCTAAGAGTCAGAGACGACTAAGCGACTTCACTTTCACTTTTCACTTTCATGCATTGGAGAAGGAAATGGCAACCCACTCCAGTGTTCTTGCCTGGAGAATCCCAGGGACGGGGGAGCCTTGTGGGCTGCCATCTATGGGGTCGCATAGAGTCAGACATGACTGAAGCGACTTAGCATAGCATGCTGGAAAACAAAACCACAATAAGATCCAGTAGATATTTTATTAATTTCCAGACTCAGTGGGCTTCACCAGACATACCACTGCAATCTGTAAGTCCTTGTTTCACATCCCTGCAAGCATAGCCTGGTGTGCCCAGGTAACTTTGCTCACCTAGTCTAGCTCCTCCTAACCAGGGTCTGATTTCCCTGGGCTTCAGCATTCAAATCTCAGCCCAACCCTATAGGAAAAGGTAAGAGATAAGCACCCCTAAGGACACAGGACAAGACTGGGTGTGGCTCTGACATTTACAAGAGTTGGGAATACCCCCATTTAGAAAGCTTTTATGATGATATCAAAACAATCTGTAAAGATAGCTAAAATCCAAAATTCCTACAAATAATTAAGAAGGTTGATATAATATCTTCACAACTTAAGGGATTCCCTCGATTTCAGAGAGAGAAAATTCTGCTTTTATATTCATTTCATTATTCATTGAAAAGTGCCAGATGTTTTCTTTTTCTTCTAAAAAATCAAGCAATACGTTGTCTTGATTGGGTAACTTCTTTGAAGCTTTCCTTTGGTGGAATGAGTCAGCTATTAGTCTCTTCTTCCTTCAGATCTCAAATATTTTCATCTCAAAAAAAATGAATTTCTAGCATTACTGATTCATAGTTAGCAATAATGCAATCACAGATCATACAGAGTGCCTTCATCTTAGCTCTTGTGCGTTGGTTCCAAAGGTTAGATTGTGGTGGTCTCTGGGGTGTTAGAGTTCAGGTTCAATCCCACGCAGCAAGGATATGCTCCTCACAGTGGACCGGGAGTGTCTGTTAGGTAGACTCCACTCTAGTCTGTTGTTTCCTTGCAACACCCAGAACCACTCAATCTTAAATTCAAACTCACCGAGTGAGAAGCCCTCAGAAAGGGCACTGATTTCAAATAGGAGCCCCAAATGCACAAGGCTTCACGTTCTAAAACCAGTGCTATCTGTGAGAGATGGGGAGATCACTGATTGCCTGTGTATTTCAGTTTACTTTCCAAATTCAACAATTTAACCAAAGATGTTGATTATTCAATTTCAATCCAGAGCCAAAATATGTGCCAAGAGGAAGTCTTCATTTCTCATAACAGAACAGGATTGGCCCCAATGTGATATACTGACTCATAGTTGTGAGTCAGTATATCAAATTTGACTCATGTATTTGCTCTAAATAGGGAACAAGCCATTAAGGAATTATACATCCTGAACTCTGGGGAGAGGAGGAAAACAACTTTGATTTCTCTACTCTTTCATGAATCAAGATGAATCAAAGCTGATGAATAAACTTTCTGGATTGCTTAATATCTCCCAGATATCATCTTCAAGGCCTTGGCAAGGCAGGTAAAAAGATTTCCATGAACAAGAAGCAGTTGAGAAGGACTTGCTCTGTGGAATGAACTCTTGGTAATTCTGGAAAACCTCCCTTTATCCTCACATCCTTCCACTTCTTTTGCCTTGCCCTCTTCTCTGTGTTTTTACATATGCCAATTCTGTCTTTCTACTAACAGCCAGTAAATGGAATTGGGGTGAAAGCCACAGTAAGGCCCCTTTATTGCAGCCACATAAATACACCACAGGATACACTGCATAGCCACAAAGACATCACATCTTCCTTCCTTCTGGCGCAACTGTACAGTCATTAAACATGATTAAAGTCCTGAGGACCTCAACATAGTCATTTCTATTTTGGTCCCACTGGCTTGATCCACCCCTGCAGCTCAAAGGGAATCACCCTCTTTGTGTAAATGTTTGCTTTGTTGGAAATTCCTCAGTACAAATTAATAGTGTACATGCTTCAGGAGGAGTATTAAATCAGCCATGATAAACAATCCCTAGGCAATGTTTAGACTGGCCTGAAGTCATCTTAAGAATTGTGCACAAGGACAGAACCACACGTTTGGCATCTATAGTCTAGGACTGTCTATAAAACAAAAGACAAAGTAGAGCTCGGTCAATTAGCTAATTATTCTAATTGGTGTGTGCTATCAACGTAGGGAGACAACAGATGAATAACGAACCGAGTACCAAATCTCTACTCCATTCAATGTGGTGTAGACACTACTAGTGAATTATAAATGTTTGCTACTCTCCACCAACAGTTACAGAACACACTTGGAACTCCTCTAGAATTTCTCTCTTTGATCTCTTCTTTGAAGTCACATGCCAATATTCTGGACTCCCATGGCATCAACTATCACAACCCCCAGGCTATGAAAGAGCTGAAATGTGGTTGCCACCAAAAAGAAGTTTCCAGACAACACCGCCATTTGTTGAAGGAAACTTTGTCTCGGCATTCAGGATCTCAATACTGTTGCAAATATTCTTTCTGAACAAATTCATACAGATGAACCCACAGACATGCACACACAGACACACGTACATACCACAGACAGAGAGAAAAGAAGAAGCAAAAGACCTCTTATTTTCCCTGGTCAAAGTCAGGATTAAGGCATTTTAGGATATTCTCAATAAAAATTAGGTATTGTGTTTCTTCATACAAATCAACAAAACGGAGCAAACTTATCTGAGGGTCCTTTGGAAACTGTCAATTTCCCCACAGTGCTGACCCAGAAACTTAAAAGATGCACAGTGACAGAGAGGCCAATTGCATAGGACAAAGTGTTTTTACTTTGATTTGAGCCAAAAGAAAAAGGTGGCCTTTTTTTTTTTTTTTTAAGAGAGGGGGGATGGGGTAGGCAGATTTTACTCCATTTCTGCTGTCTGATTCACAAGTATTGTTAAATATTTACCAGACCTCTGACAGCAGTTTCCCAACATTTATTAATCAGAGATAACATCATTGCATTAATAACTCAATAAACTTCCTTAAAATCATACAAGGTAAGTCTCAATACCTTACCAGGGTTAACCCGTCCTTGTAGGGTAAATATTTGCTTTCAGTTTCTCTACGCCAAGTTTTACAGGATCACATAATCTAAATCTCCTCTTGTAAATGAGGTATGCCCTCCAGTAAAAAATGAGAACAGAGTCTGAAGCCATGTCTGCCTTCTCTCCACAAGTCCTTGAATAAGGGTTTCATGTCTCTAGAAAAATAGACTCAGGGCACTTCTGACAAGTATCCCAGCAAGGAGTGTCTGAGAAATATTTTAAAGACACTTCAAGCCTCCCTTACAGATTTTCTCACATCCTCCAGCCTGAAGTGGGCTGGGCTGTTGTATGCCTCTCTGTGTGCATGCTAAGTGGGCTCAGTCATGTCTGACTCTTTGTGACCCCCTGGACTGTAGCCCACCAGGCTCCTCTGTCCATGGGATTCTCCAGGCAAGAATCCTGGAGTGAGTTGCCATGCCCTCTTCCAGGGGATCTTCCCTACCCAGTGATTGAACCCACATCTCTTATGTCTCCTGCGTTGGCAGGCAGGTTCTTAATCACTAGCGCCACCTGGGAAGCCCAGGCATGTATGTCCAATGGGGCACCAAGTGGCTGAAGATCATATTTTCCATTCTCCTAATTACTATTACTTCTTTGTAAGAATTTTCACAGAAGTCCAGCCTAATTGCTTTCCCACACCTGCCCTCTTTAGTTCCTCACTTTCACGATTACTCTTATCCTGAGTCAGCTGGGATACAGCTCTGAGGACAGGTCATACTGAGCTAGCCATTCAGTGCTACACAAGCACATCCCTGAATGTGACTTGGGTAGGTCTTCTTCTGCATTCAGAGTAGATAGCTGCCTGCATGGAATGACTTCTTCGGTATTCAATTTCTATAAAGACGATAAACCAGCTAATCAATAACTTTCATAGTAAAGGATACAGTAAGCATAACTGTATTACTATCACCACCACTGTCAGTAGACATTTACTTCTTTAGAATATCCTAAAAAATGAAAAAATGGACAAGTTCTCACTTATGTATAAATAACTGACATCAGTTTCTTCCTGAGAATATATTTTGATAGAGGGAAAGGGAAGGAAAAAAACAAGACAGATTACATTTATTAAATAACTACCATGTCCCAGAATTTGTACTAGGTGCTTTACATAAATTATCTCACTTTAATTCCTACAGCCATAGAGTTATCTTCATTTTAGAGATGACTGAACTCATTCTTAGATGAGTTAAGCAACTCATTCAAAGTCCCCTGCCTGGTGAACAGTAAGTTTGTGATTCAAATAAGTCATTTTCACAGACTGCTCTAGGCAGGGGAGTAAAGTCTGATGTACAATTTTTTAAAAGCACATATACGTCCAAAATCTCAAAGATGTATGAGGACCAGCAATGATGAACCGAAGACCACGGAAAACAATCTATCTAAGGTTTGGACAAGGGGTGAGTCTGAGATGACCATCATATTTAGACTCTTTGTCTTGAGTCAGAATATATCTAACAGAATTCATTTCCCCTTTCCTTCATTTTATCTAAAAGGAAGAAAATTCCTCTCTGTGTGTGTGTGTGTGTGTGTGTGAGATAAAACTAGGATCTCAGTACCTTTAAAAAGAATGAGTTGAATTCTCTAACAAATCTTTACCCAGGTAGTGTTAAGTATTCCAGTAAAGATAAGATTCAGAATTTAAAAAGCCATCAGTGACTCAATTGTCATTTCCAACATTTAAATCAGGACCAATCACACATATCTCAGTGTATACCCAAATCCCTTCCATGTATTTCTCCTCTCTGCCAATAACCAGTTTTTAACCTACTTCAGGAAGGAGTCCAGGATACCATGGAAATAAAAATTAACCTTAAAATACTTCCTGCAGCATTACCAGAAACCATGTTTTGAATTTCTAAATGACTTGCATTGTTCTAAATTTCTGGGTTGTGCCCACGACCACAATGATAAATGGGGCATTGGGACAACCATGTGAAGAACCAAGTTGTAACATGAAATAAGTATACTGTTCAGCATGACTCACTTGAAAGCAGAAGAAAGAAAAATGGCTAGAAAGGATGATGTTACATGACAACGCTATTCCAAACAAAACACAAGGAGTCTGTCTGCCTTTGCTTTCAGGTCAGGAAATAAGATATGAGAACCCACCGGCTATGGATCATCCTGATTCCACAACCCAGCTCATCGTATTCTCAGGTTTGCAGCATAATCACTGGGTCTCAACCTTGGCTACCCAAGAGAACCACCTGAGGAAGTGTTTGTTTTTTATACAATGCCAGTGCCTGGGTCCCACGCACCAGAGATCTGGATTAATGGGAATAGGGTGGAGGCCAGGCTTTAGTATTTTTTAAAGCTCCCTGTGTTATTCTGTGTGAGTGAGACTGAGCACCATTGTGTCAGCTATATGAAATGGAGTCAGAAATTTTATACTCCAACCTTTTAGGGTTGCCAGTACTGCCATTATGGTGGTATAGTTTGCAAAAACTTGTTCAAGTTACTGATTCTGAGATTAGTTTCCACATCTCTAAAATGGAGATCAGAACCCCTTTTGGCATGTTCTTTATCGTGGGGCCCAGGTAATCCTATTTACAAACTGAATGTCTGGATCACTTCAAAATAAATGTCTTCAATTATTTTCTTATTCCTGTGTCCCTAGAATGAACACTGTATGTAACATGTGAAAATATCTTCTCAATATAACAGCACTATCTCTTTTGCTTACAAGACAAACTGTGCCTTCACAATGTCAAAATGCTTGGCTTGAAAGTGGAAACAAACTATCATCGAATATTTGTTCTATCTCTATACCCTCACCACGGCTTCCCTGGTGGCTCACACAGTAAAGAATCTACCTGCAACTCAGGAGACCAGATCGATCCCTGGGTCAGGAAGATCCCCTGGAGAAGGGAATGGCAACCCACACCAATATTCTTTCCTAGGAAATCTCATGGACAGAGGAGCCTTACGGGCTACAGTCCATGGGGTTACAAAAGTGTCAACATGACTAAGCAACTAACACTTTCACCTTTTCCTAGATCATCAAATTGGAAAAACAGTGTTTGGGGAATAGCATTCATCAGTACTATTTATTTTGTTTAAAACTGACCACCTAGCCCTATACTTATACCCTCGTACTTCAAGACTCCTGAGTCATCTTGGTGACAAAAATCCCAACTCACTGTTAGATTTTGAATACTTAATTCCCTGTGTTATTGAGAAATTTATGTCATTTTGTTGTGAGGTTAAAGGAAAATTTTAATTTGTACCTTTTTCTCCATTGTGCTAACACAGTTCCTAAAACAGAGTGGGTATTTACTATATACTTATTAAACTTATTTTCAAAGGTTTACTCCAATATCTTGATAATTAAATGATGTAACAGACATAACTCAGACTTTGGTATTTCCTTACTGTCAAAGATTCTAGTATCAAATGGGAACATAAATATTTCCTGTGCAACCACTATAAAGCTTAAATTTAGGAGTATCTTTTGCTTTTGTGAAAGTTTTAATCATTTATAATTGCACATTTGGGGGGTGGTTATATTTCCTTCCTATTGTGGATCTGTAATCAAATCTTTGACAAATTGAGTTTTCCTCTACAAGATTAAGAGAGACACAGTTAACAAATACAGAAACTTCACAGAGGCATGTTGGTATTTAAAGAATAAAGAATGTTAGAGTACAAGGTAAATCTCTTGTAGTGAATACATGGACTACTTTTTTATCTGGAAGAGTACTACTTCAGATCAGATCAGATCAGATCAGTCACTCAGTCATGTCCGACTCTTTGCGACTCCATGAACCGCAGCACACCAGGCCTCCCTATCCATCACCAGCTCCCGGAGGTCACCCAGACTCACATTCATCGAGTCAGTGATGCCATCCAGCCATCTCATCCTCTGTCGTCCCCTTCTCTTCCTGCCCTCAATCCCTCCCAGCATCAGAGTCTTCTCCAATGAGTCAACTCTTCGCATGAGGTGGCCAAAATACTGGAGTTTCAGCTTTAGCATCATTCCTTCCAAAGAAATCCCAGGGCTGATCTCCTTCAGAATGGACTGGTTGGGTCTCCTTGCAGTCCAAGGGACTCTCAAGAGTCTTCTCCAACACCACAGTTCAAAAGCATCAATTCTTCGGCGCTCAGCCTTCTTCACAGTCCAGCTCTCACATCCATACATGACCACAGGAAAGACCATAGCCTTGACTAGGCGAACCTTTGTTGGTAAAGTAATGTCTCTGCTTTTGAATATGCTATCTAGGTTGCTCATAACTTTCCTTCCAAGGAGTAAGCGTCTTTTAATTTCATGGCTACAGTCACCATCTGCAGTGATTTTGGAGTCCAGAAAAATAAATTCTGACACTGTTTCCACTGTTTCTCCATCTATTTCCCATGTAGTGATGGGACCAGATGCCATGATCTTCGTTTTCTGAATGTTGAGCTTTAAGCCAACCTTTTCACTCTCCACTTTCACTTTCATCAAGAGGCTTTTTAGCCCCTCTTCACTTTCTGCCATAAGAGTCGTGTCATCTGCATATCTGAGGTTATTGATATTTCTCCCAGCAATCTTGATTCCACTTCTGTTTCTTCCAGTCCAGCATTTCTCATGATGTACTCTGCATATAAGTTAAATAAACATGGTGACAATATGCAGCCTTAATTTTTTAACTCCATTGTCCTTATTTTCTTTTGTCTTGAGAATAGCTGCTTTAGGGTCACAAGATTGCCTCCCAATCTTCTGTTGTGTTCCCTTTCAGCAGGAACACAAATATGCTAAAAACCTACTAGTTGAATTCCCTGCACATCTCATGGCCAGGACTGGATCATGGGACTATGTCTAGCTGTGAGGGAGGATGGGAAACTGACTCAGTTTCATCCTAATCCATCACCAGAGTCTGGGCACATTGCTACCCTAAGGAAAAAAATATGGGGTTAAATCTTAGGTAGCAATAAACAGTGTCTGTCACAGAGGGCAGACAGTACGTCAAGTACTCCTTTTCCTATTTGGAACCAGTCTGTTGTTCCATGACCAGTTCTAACTGTTGCTTCCTGACCTGCATAAGAATACACAGAAGAACTGTACAAAAAAGAGCTTCACGACCCAGATAATCATGATGATGTGATCACTGACCTAGAGCCAGACATCTTGGAATGTGAAGTCAAATGGGCCTTAGAAAGCATCACTACGAACAAAGCTAGTGGAGGTGATGGAATTCCAGTTTGGCTATTCCAAATACTGATAGATGATGCTGTGAAAGTGCTGCACTCAATATGCCAGCAAATTTGGAAAACTCAGCAGTGGCCACAAGATTGGAAAAGGTCAGTTTTTATCCCAATCCCAAAGAAAGGCAATGCCAAAGAAGGCTCAAACTACCGCACAATTGCACTCATCTCACACGCTAGTAAAGTAATGCTCAAAATTCTCCAAGCCAGGCTTCAGCAATATGTGAACTGTGAACTTCCTGATGTTCAAGCTGGTTTTAGAAAAGGCAGAGGAACCAGAGATCAAATTGCCAACATCCGCTGGATCATGGGAAAAGCAAGAGAGTTCCAGAAAAACATCTATTTCTGCTTTATTGACTATGCCAAAGCCTTTGACTGTGTAGATCACAATAAACTATGGAAAATTCTGAAAGAGATGGGAATTCCAGACCACCTGATCTGCCTCTTGAGAGTACTACTTAGGTTATAGTAATGAAGGATAAAAATACGCCCTCTGTGACAGACACTGTTTATTGCTACCTAAGATTTAACCCCATATTTTTTTCCTTAGGGTAGCAATGTGCCCAGACTCTGGTGATGGATTAGGATGAAACTGAGTCAGTTTCCCATCCTCCCTCACAGCTAGACATAGTCCCATGATCCAGTCCTGGCCATGAGATGTGCAGGGAATTCAACTAGTAGGTTTTTAGCATATTTGTGTTCCTGCTGAAAGGGAACACAACAGAAGATTGGGAGGCAATCTTGTGACCCTAAAGCAGCTATTCTCAAGACAAAAGAAAATAAGGACAATGGAGTTAAAAGATAAAAGGATTCTCAATCTATGATGGAGACATTAAGGAGCTGAATTGATGCCAACAAACAACCACTGCAGACTTTATTATATGACTAAAATTAACTACTTAAAATATTAGTTCCTATATATGAGATTAGGAAGAATATCTTCTTCCTATAAAATTCCTTAAGATGGTAACATTTTACCTATGAATGAGAAACATCTTTCATAATAAAATCAATCATTAGAAAAGACATTTCAAACCCAGCTTCACTGTTGCCATCATTTTCCTTCCAAATTCCTTACATTAAAAACAAACTATTTGCTCAGCCTCAAACCACTGCAACCCTCACTGCCCTATAAACAGTTTCTCCCTTCTCCTCTGTCTCAAAGGTATATGTACATAGGTATGTATTGTACATACATGCATACATACACACATACAATTCACTGAAGAAGGAAACAACAGCCCACTTTAGTATTCGTGCCTAGAAAATTTCATGAACAGAAGAGTCCGGCGGTCTATAAGTCCATGGGGTCACAAAGAGTTGGACATGATTGAGCATGCATGCCATATAATACGTTCACAACTTTTCAGAATAACTCCCCTTCAAGGCATGGCTTTGAATGTTTGAGGAAGAGATTAACATGAGCGACAGAGTTTCTTGACTGCAGAGCAGATGCTTCTAATGTACTTTAATTCCCATGACTATCCTAATGCCATTGTATTTTTTTAAAAGTATAAACTGACCATTTTTACCAGCTGTGTCCAAATTAAGGACTTATGAGTATCCTTGGTTTCAAATAACCAAAACAGTGATACCCACAGAAATAGCAGAACTGAGGATAAAAATCTCTTAAATAGTCACCCACATGACTCATCAGAAACCACAATTAGAATGAATTTACCCAAGCAATCCAAAGGCCTATTCTGATACTGATGCCTTGTGTAGACTTGGAAAAGTACCTCAATTCTTAATGCCCTAGGTACTAAATTTACATAAATATATTAATTTCTTTCTGTTTATCTCATAAGATGTTGAGGAGATTACCAAGACATTTTAAAGTACTGCACATATTAGTGGAATTAAAAGATCTTTCAAACACCCACAGATAACTCAGCTACCAATTTAGATAGAACAGGTAATCCTTGTGCTACACCTGACAATATCAGTCACAGAACTAGTTTATTTGAGAGCACATAACAGACCTCCCTGATTCTTACACTTCTTTTGGACCTGAGCACAGGGTTATTAGCTTAAATCCTTTTTTGTTAAATATCAACAATCATTCAACCATGTGGCAATCTGATGGATACAGACAGAGCCAAACAGTAAAACTATCAACTTCCTTAAGATAAAGTTCTAGAAAAATAATATCAATATGTCTAAAATAGTGTAAAACTACTCAAAAGAGAGTGGCCAGAGTTTCAATCTAGTCTGTCCACTCTGCTCTTACACCTTAAAATACCACAGTAAGACTACACCATGTAACAATTTATTCATTTACCCAAAGCTACATATATGTTGTATTTGCATAAAATACTGTAAAGAATCAGTGTCCTATTAACCAATTAATAGTAAAAATAGAAAAACCAAAGAGATCATTGATAAAAGCAACTGTGTAGCATGTCCCATGTTGAAGAAGGTGTGTGTATGCACATATACAGAGAGATTTATTTTCTATAAGTGTAAAAATAATATCACTCAACTTACTTTTCTATTAAATGGCACAAAAAGGCAAAAAGGGCAGTTTTAAAATTTAAAAAATATTTTTTTTAAATCATCCTTCTTTATAAAAGTACATAGTGCAACAGGAATGTGTTCTCATTTAGCTCCCCTATGCAAAGAAATAGGAAAGTGAAAGGAGATTAAGAAGAAACAAAAGATCTGATAAAAATTTTTAAGTTTTTGATGAAGGCTTTAAAAAAACCCTGCAAATCCAATCATCTCAATAGTCAAAGACTGGAGAAAAAGAAAACTACACTAAGTCACATGATAATCAAATTATTATGAAAATAAATAAGTTTTTAAAACATTTTAACCAGAGAAGAAAAGACATATTATATATTAATAAAAAAAAGATAACAAAACCATGAAATTTTAGTCAGAAACACTGTATGTAAACCAGAAGACAATGAAAAGAATAAAAACAAACATAATCTGGAAATGTACATCCAGAAAAATAAAAATCTTCAAAAGATAAAGATGAATTATTTTTTGCAGATATATATACTAAAACAGGTAATTCACTGCCAGCAGGCATGAACAGAAACAAAAAAAATTAGAAAAACTCTGAGAAAGAAGGAAAATGATTTCATAGTAAATTTTTTATATCCATTTAAGTTTGGAAAACACTGGACATAATACAGAGAGAGGAAAGGAAAAGAGAGAGAGAAAGAAAACACAAATTATCAAATCAGAAGTGAGTGGGGCCATGACTATATAGATATTAAAAGGATAATTAGGAAAGATGACAAAAAAGTGTATGTCAATACTTTTGATAAGTTTGATGGAATGGTTAAATTCCATGAAAAACATGATCTGCCCAGGCTCATCAGAAAGAAAAAGATAACCTGAATTGCTCTATATTTATTAAAGAAAGTAAATTTACGGTTTCAAAACTTCTTGCAAAAGAAAAGTTCAGACCCAGACAGCTTGACTTGTGAATTCTCCAAAACACTCAAGAAATAGTGCCATATATACACGAACTCTTCAAGAAAATAAAGGGGTGGGGACTCTTCCCTACTCATTCTGAGGGCATCATTAACCTGATACCCAAACCAGAAAAGACATGCGATTTTAAAAAAGCTCTAAAGACTAATATTTCTTATGAACATATGACAAATATTTTTAACAACATTTTAATAAATTTAATTCAACTATATATACTAAAACAACATAGCCATATTGGTTTTACTCCAGAAACATAAGGCTGCTTTAACATTCAAAAATCAATGTAAATAATCAATCCTAGAGTATAAAAGGAAAGATCAACAGACAGAGAAAAGGCCCTTGACCAAATTCAACATCCATTCATAATGCAAACTCTTAGCAAACTAGAACCAGAAGGGAACTTGATACTAAGAAGGGGCATTTAGGAAAAACCTACTGCTAACATTTTGTATTAAATGGTGAAAGACTAAGTACTTCCCTGTCAGTTCAAGAACAAGACAAGGATGTCCAACCTATTTCCATTCAACACTATCTACATGTTGCAGATATGAAAAAGAAATCAAATGTATACAAATTAAAGGTCAGGGGTGGGTGTTACTCCCGGAACATATGATAATGTAGAAAAAGCTGTGGAGTCTACCCACAAAGAAACTCTATTAAAATTTGAGGAGTTAATAAGCAAGTCAGTAAGATATGTAAAAATTCATTGTATTTCTATATGCTAGCAAAGAACAGTTGGAAATTAAAATTTACAACAAAGTGGTATCATTTATAATCGTACCAGAAAATGTTAAATATTGAGGGATAAACTCAACAAAAATATTTACAAGATATGTAAGTGGTAAATACAAAACACTACTGAGAGAAATTTAAAAAGACCTACAGAAATTAAGAGATGATACCGTGTTCACAAAAAGATTCAGTATTCAGTTCAGTTCAGTCGCATCTGACTCTTTGAAACCTCATGAATCACAGCACGCCAGGCCTCCCTGTCCATCACCAACTCCTGGTGATTTCACTCAGTCTCATGTCCATTGAGTCAGTGATGCCATCCAGCCATCTCATCCTCTTCTATCCCCTTCTCCTACTGCTCCCAATCCCTCCCAGCATCAGAGTCTTTTCCAATGAGTCAACTATTCCCATGAGGTGGCCAAAGTACTGGAGTTTCAGCTTTAGCATCATTCCTTCCAAAGAAATCCCAGGGCTGATCTCCTTCAGAATGGACTGGTTGGATCTCCTTGCAGTCCAAGAGACTCTCAAGAGTCTTCTCCAACACCACAGTTCAAAAGCATCAATTCTTCAGTGCTCAGCCTTCTTCACAGTCCAACTCTCACATCCATACATGACCACAGGAAAAACCATAGCCTTGACTAGATGAACCTTTGTTGGCAAAGTAATGTCTCTGCTTTTGAATATGCTATCTAGGTTGCACATAACTTTTCTTCCAAGGAGTAAGCGTCTTTTAATTTCATGGCTGCAGTCACCATCTGAGTGATTTTGGAGCCCAGAAAAAATAAATTCTGACACTGTTTCCACTGTTTCCCCATCTATTTCCCATGAAGTTGGACCGGATGCCATGATCTTCATTTTCTGAATGTTGAGCTTTAAGCCAACTTTTTTACTCTCCACTTTCACTTTCATCAAGAGGCTTTTTAGTTCCTCTTCACTTTCTGCCATAAGGGTGGTGTCATCTGCATATCTGAGGTTATTGGTATTTCTCCCAGCAATCTTGACTCCACCTTGTGTTTCTTCCAGTCAGCATTTCTCATGATGTACTCTGCATATAAGTTAAATAAGCAGGGTGACAATATACAGCCTTGACGTACTCCTTTTCCTATTTGGAACCAGTCTGTTGTTCCATGTCCAGTTCTAACTCTTGCTTCCTGACCTCCATACAAATTTCTCAAGAGGCAGATCAGGTGGTCTGGTATTCCCATCTCTTTCAGAATTTCCCACAGTTTATTGCGATCCACACAGTCAAAGGCTTTGGCATAGTCAATAAAGCAGAAATAGATGTTTTTCTGGAACTCTCTTGCTTTTTCCATGATCTAGCGGATGTTGGCAATTTGATCTCTGGTTCCTCTGCCTTTTCTAAAATCAGCTTTAACATATGGAAGTTCACGGTGAACATATTGCTGAAGCCTGGCTTGGAGAATTTTAAGCATCACTTTACTAACGTGTTTATATCTTTTTTCTCCTTTGCTTTTCGCTTCTCTTCTTTTCATAGCTATTTGTAAGGCCTCCCCAGACAGTCATTTTGCTTTTTTGCATTTCTTTTCCATGGGGATGGTCTTGATCCCTGTCTCCTGTACAATGTCACGAACCTCATTCCATAGTTCATCAGGCACTCTATCTATCAGATCTAGGCCCTTAAATCTATTTCTCACTTCCACTGTATAATCATAAGGGATTTGATTTAGGTCATACCTGAATGGTCTAGTGGTTTTCCCTACTTTCTTCAATTTCAGTCTGAATTTGGCAATAAGGAGTTCATGGTCTGAGCCACAGTCAGCTCCTGGTCTTGTTTTTGCTGATTGTATAGAGCTTCTCCATCTTTGGCTGCAAAGAACATAATCGATCTGATTTCGGTGTTGACCATCTGGTGATGAAACAGTGTCAGACTTTATTTTTCTGGGCTCCAAAATCACTGCAGATGGTGACTGCAGCCATGAAATTAAAAGACGCTTGCTCCTTGGAAGGAAAGTTATGACCAACCTAGATAGCATATTCAAAAGCAGAGACATTACTTTGCCAACAAAGGTTCCTCTAGTCAAGGCTATGGTCTTTCCTGTGGTCATGTAGGGATGTGAGAGCTGGACTGTGAAGAAGGCTGAGCGCCGAAGAATTGATGCTTTTGAACTGTGGTGTTGGAGAAGACTCTTGAGAGTCCCTTGGACTGCAAGGAGACCCAACCAGTCCATTCTGAAGGAGATCAGCCCTGGGATTTCTTTGGAAGGAATGATGCTAAAGCTGAAACTCCAGTATTTTGGCCACCTCATGCGAAGAGTTGACTCATTGGAGAAGACTCTGATGCTGGGAGGGATTGAGGGCAGGAGGAGAAGGGGACGACAGAGGATGATATGGCTGGATGGCATCACTGACTCGATGGATGTGAGTCTGAGTGAGCTCCGGGAGTTGGTGATGGACAGGGAGGCCTGGCATGCTGCGGTTCATGGGGTCGCAAAGAGTCGGACACGACTGAGTGACTGATCGGATCTGATCTGATCTTACTAACGTGTGAGATGAGTGCAATTGTGTGGTACTTTGAGCATTCTTTGGCATTGCCTTTCTTTGAGATTAGAATGAAAACGGACCTTTTCCAGTCCTGTGGCCACTGCTGAGTTTTCCAAATTTGCTGGCATATTGAGTGCAGCACTTTCACAGCATCATCTTCCAGGATTTGAAATAGCTCAACTGGAATTCCATCACCTCCGCTAGCTTTGTTCATAGTGATGCTTCCTAAGGCCCACTTGACTTCACATTCCAGAATGTCTGGCTCTAGGTGAGTGATCACACCATCGTGATTATCTGGGTCATTAAGATATACGTTAGACATGGACAATTGGTGAAATATATCAGAATCCAAGAGGTATGATAAACTATTTAATCTCAGCATTCTAGAGTCATTTTCAAAATAAATGATGAAACAGAAAGAAAAAAATTACACCAACTATTTCTTGCTCATGTGAATGCAAATGATTCTTTTTTAATTAATTTTTTATTGAAGAATAATTGCTCTACAGAACTCTGCTGTTCTGTGTCAAACCCCAACATGAATCAGCCATAGGTATACATATATCCCCTTCCTTTTGAAGGGGATATATATATACCCTCCCATCTCCTCCCCATCCCACCCTTCTAGGTTGATACAGAGCCCCTGTTTGAGTTTCCTGAGCCATACAGCAAATTCCCATTGGCTATGTATTTTACATATGGTAATGTAAGATTCCCTGTTACTCTTTCCCTACATCTCTTCCCCTCCTCCCCTCTCCTCCTGTCCATAAGTCTATTCTCTATGTCTATTTCCCCATTGCTACCCTGTAAATAAATTCTTCAGTACCATTTCTCTAGATTCCATATGTATTCATTAGAATACAAAGGTAAATGATTTTTTATAGCCAGAAATTCTTCTTGCCTAAGTCTGGAACTACTATTTGAAGAATCAATGTTTAAAAATAACCTTTTCATGGAACTTTCTCCCTGCTTCCACAAGTATCAGGTAATTATAGCAAAAAAGTTTTTCTTCAGAATCCCCCCAAATTATTTGCTGTTTAAGTTTACCTTCCCTTGTGTCAGCCTGGTACATAGTAAAACAAAAAATTACGTTTTGCATATAATTCAAACTGCCATCTCTTTGATATTCTAGAAAAATTAGAGTAAAAAACCAATGTAATGTCACCCTTTTGACATAATTACATCCCAAAGGCCCCCAAGTCCTAATGCCATCACATTGAGAGTCAGAATTTTAATATATGAATTTGGGAGAGGCACATTTTACCTACTTCAATTGTATATAAATAAACCAGAGCCAATAATAATAATAATAACCAGGAAAGTAAAAATCACCAAACCTGGGTAGGATTATTTCACTGGAAATCACAATAAGCTCTATGTTTTAAAGCTAAGGAAATGGAAGTGCAGAAAGATTCAATGAGTTGCCCAAATTTATTTTTTATTCAACATCTGCTTATATAGTACATTTTAGAAAATTAACTCATTGAATCCTCTTAACAATCCTGATGTCAATGCCACTGTGATCATCATTTTATAGATGAGGAAACTGGGGTACAGAGAAGTTAGGAGCCTTCGCCTGTTCAATGGCAAAGCCAGGATCAGCTCCCAGACTAGCCTTTTGTAGACCCCACATGTCATGTAATTAACCACTGCCTCACTCAACCAGTTAGTGGCAGAGTCAAGGCCAGAACACAAGAATCCTGACCCTAAATGTTTTTTCTACTCTAAAATTTCTCTCTCCACACAGGCAAGACAGGTTTTCCTCATCCCAGTCACTGAGGCTCTTGGCTCTCTCTACATCAAAAATGCTTCCTTTTCTCCACAAACTTCAGAGTTGGTTGTGTTTCTCAATTTCACAGATGAATTTTTTTCTCTCCTCAGCTACACTCATCTCACATCTCCCTACAACCAAACCATGACCAGGTAAACCACAACAAAAAAAGCCTTGGCATCATGCATTGTTTTAAACAAACAACCAGGGAGAAAGAGAAAAAACGAACCATGTGAAGGTCCTCCTTTTATTTGTCCTGGAAATGAAGGAGGAGAAATGCCTGCGCTCATCTAGACAGGTCAATCGCAGCACAAACACTTGTTGAGCTTTAGGGTCACCTCCCTTTCAGGGGCCACAGGTGGAGAAAGCAGTGAGCCTTTTGTTTCACTTCACTTTCTCTTCTCCAAGATGTCATTTCATCCTGGATAGTAGGACCCTGAAGGAAAGTTTTCCCAGCATGGTTTGCTAGGTTCCACAGCTGGAAGCAGGACAGAAGTATCCACATTTTAAAAAGGCGGTCAGCAGATACCTGCCAGGACATTTAAGGGGAGGCAAAACCAGACCTACTGATTACGATCTACACACAGGAGTTCTCAGTCTTGGCTACACATTAGAATTACCTGGGAGCTGGCAGATCCAATATCTGGATGCCTCCTGCAGAAATAACTATGGAATTGGTCTGTGATGCCACCTTGAGTGACTGGAAACTAAGTTCCCCCAGGTGATTCTAATTGCAGGCAAGATTGGCACGACTGTTGTACAAGAAAAGGGTGAGGTGAAGACACTGGCTGTGAATAGAAGGGATCACTCTCTCCCAAGTAGGGGCATTCCTTTCTCTGGATAACCTAGGGAGTAGGAAGGTGATTAGGGACCATTCCAAGAGGGCTTTCCTACAAGAAAGGAGGCTATTTGTAGGTAAGTTTAGCCTTCACCTGTCTGAGCAAGGGAAAGGAGAACAAGAAGGACATCGTGGTAGAAAGAGGAGTCTGTTGATGTAGAAAGATCAGATCAGACCAGTCGCTCAGTCGTGTCGGACTCTTTGCGACCCCATGAATCACAGCACGCCAGGCCTCCCTGTCTATCACCAACTCCCGGAGGTCACCCAGACTCACATTCATCGAGTCAGTGATGCCATCCAGCCATCTCATCTCTGTCGTCCCCTTCTCCTCCTGCCCCCAATCCCTCCCAGCATCAGAGTCTTCTCCAATGAGTCAACTCTTCGCATGAGGTGGCCAAAATACTGGAGTTTCAGCTTTAGCATCATTCCTTCCAAAGAAATCCCAGGGCTGATCTCCTTCAGAATGGACTGGTTGGGTCTCCTTGCAGTCCAAGGGACTCTCAAGAGTCTTCTCCAACACCACAGTTCAAAAGCATCAATTCTTCTGCGCTCAGCCTTCTTCACAGTCCAGCTCTCACATTGATACAGGACCACAGGAAAAACCATAGCCTTGACTAGATGAACCTTTGTTGGCAAAGTGATGTCTCTGCTTTTGAATATGCTATCTAGGTTGGTCATAACTTTCCTTCCAAGGAGTAAGCGTCTTTTAATTTCATGGCTGCAGTCACCATCTGCAGTGATTTTGGAGCCCAGAAACATAAAGTCTGACACTGTTTCCACTGTTTCCCCATCTATTTCCCATGTAGTGATGGGACCAGATGCCATGATCTTCATTTTCTGAATGTTGAGCTTTAAGTCAACCTTTTCACTCTCCACTTTCACTTTCATCATGAGGCTATTGAAGCCAGAATGTGGAAGCAACCTAGATGTCCATCCACAGATGAATGGATAAGCAAGCTGTGGTACATATACACAATGGAGTATTACTCAGCCATTAAAAAGAATACATTTGAATCAGTTCTAAGGAGGTGGATGGAACTGGAGCCTATTATACAGAGTGAAGTAAGCCAGAAACAAAAACACAAATACAGTATACTAACGCATATATATGGAATTTAGAAAGATGGTAAAAATAACCCTATTGACGAGACAGCAACAGAGACACTGATGTATAGACCAGACTTTTGGACTCTGGGACCGGGAGAGGGTGGGATGATTGGGGAGAATAGCATTGAAATATGTATAATATTATATCTGAAATGTATTAATTGTTCAAACTAATCACTGTCATGTTACAATTTGTTCATATTAGATGTTTGTAATGTTTCTGATAATCAATAAAAGAGATTCTTGATAAAAAAAAAAAAAAAGAGGCTATTGAGTTCCTCTTCACTTTCTGCCATAAGGGTGGTGTCATCTGCATATCAGAGGTTATTGATATTTCTCCCAGCAATCTTGATTCCAACTTGTGTTTCTTCCAGTCCAGCATTTCTCATGATGTACTCTGCATAGAAGTTAAAAAAACATGGTGACAATATACAGCCTTGACGTACTCCTTTTCCTATTTGGAACCAGTCTGTTGTTCCATGTCCAGTTCTAACTCTTGCTTCCTGACCTCCATACAAATTTCTCAAGAGGCAGGTCAGGTGGTCTGGTATTCCCATCTCTTTCAGAATTTCCCACAGTTTATTGTGATCCATACAGTCAAAGGCTTTGGCATAGTCAATAAAGCAGAAATAGATGTTTTTCTGGAACTCTCTTGCTTTTCCCATGATCCAGCGGATGTTGACAATTTGATCTCTGGTTCCTCTGCCTTTTCTAAAATCAGCTTGAACATCAGGAAGTTCACGGTTCACATATTGCTGAAGCCTGGCTTGGAGAATTTTGAGCATTACTTTACTAGCGTGTGAGATGAGTGCAATTGTGTGGTAGTTTGAGCATTCTTTGGCATTGCCTTTCTTTGGGATTGGAATGAAAACTGACCTTTTCCAGTCCTGTGGCCACTGCTGAGTTTTCCAAATTTGCTGGCATATTGAGTGCAGCACTTTCACAGCATCATCTTTCAGGTGATATAGAAAACATACTTCAATTCTGAAGGACCAAGTGGACCATGCAGAACCCAGCTGAGCCACAGCTGTGTTTCTTGGAAGCTGACCCAGCAAAACTGCTTACCATGTTCTGGCCAAAGGCTGGACTATGGCAGCTGGAAGCTGTGGCTAGACTGCTCATGGTGGAGATTGGAGGAATTGGAAAATAGGAGGTTCCAACATCAGAGAGCTGGGTAGTGGGAAGACTACATGCCTGCTCCCTAGGAGGAGGTCCAAACTTGGACGCTGTCCCACAGAGGCACCAAAGGCCACTACAGACACATCAATGAGCAACTAGGAGAAATCTAACAGGGTCAGCAAATGAAATGATGCAGCCCTTTCCCCCTCTTCCTCCTCCCATTCCAAGGCTCTGGTGATGGTGACTTAGTCACTAAGTCATGTCCGACGCTTGTGACCCCATGGACTGCAGCCCTCCAGGCTCCTCTGTCTGTGGAATTTTCCAGGCAAGAATACTATAGCAGGTTCCCATTTCCTTTTCCAGGGGATCTTCCCTGCCCTGGAATCAAACCCGAGTCTCCTGCATTGCAGGTAGTCTCCTGCATTGCAGGCAGATTCTTTACCAACTGAGCCACTAGGGAAGCTCACAACATTCTGGAGGCACCCAGAACTAAAAGATGGAGCAAGAACTATTCAGGGCTTTAGATTAGAGGTGAGCTTGGAAACTGAAAGCTGGGCTGAGTCCCAGTAATCGAAATTGACCTGAAATGTATAGAATTGAAAGGTTGTTGTGTCACGCGAAGACACCGGGATTCTTGGCCCCTGGAGGAGAAGAATTCAATCCGGGGCCAGAGACGAGGCTTGATCGCTCAGAGCTTTTGTGTAATAAAGTTTTATTAAAGTATAAAGGAGATAGAGAAAGCTTCTGACATAGGCATCAGAAGCGGGTAGAAAGAGTACCCCCTTGCTAGTGTTAGCAATGAAGTTATATACTCTAAAGAATGTCTCAGGTTGTAAAGACCTAATTTACATTTTAAGATAACACTGTCTTCAGGCAGGATACATTATCGTTGTATAATCCTAAGGAATGTGGAGAAAGAAAAAATTTGTCCTTTCTTCCTCCTTGAGAATTCCAGACCCCTCTCTCCTTGGAGACCCCTAGACTCCTTATCAATCTGCCTAGGACATGACTCTCCCAGAATTCACTGAAGATATTGCCTCAAGTCAGAAGTCTTCTAACCAACAAAGTCAAAGGCAGAACTGGAGGTGAGGGTAAAGTCCTATTAACTCATTAACTGAATTGAAACTCCTAAATAAATTAGATTTATAAGACTGTTCATTTTTTCCAGAGATAGGTCATTTCTGCCAAAAGTAAAAGCATATGTTCCCCAAATGCCACACTCATGTGCTATAATAGAATCTGTCACGTGGAAGGAAGGGACATTAAAGGCAGACACTGAGTCTGACTCCTTTACAATTTCTCTGTTTTAAGCCTCAGTTGCCTTAGGCTGGTGGGCCAGGCAGGTGCTGCATTAGCTGTGGTGAGTGACAGAGGAAATCCACATCAAGTAGTTAGGCTGATCTTGGGCAAATTATGTAATTCCCTCATTCTCAGTGTTCTCATATGAAACATGTGAATGACATCAATTCACAAGGCTGTTTCAAGGATCCCATTGTGCCCTCTACAAAGTCTGGCCCATGAGCTACTCAGTCGATGTTCATAGGATTTCATTCTTGATAGAACACTTTTTTAGAACAAAATTCTACTCCACAATCCCCACTGAAGGGGACATAAGTACCAAAAGGGCTCTGTTGAAAGCCTGTTTCATACATAAAGGCATCCATACGGCACAGCTGTGGGTGATGCTCAGTACTATACCTCCTGCCAGACTAATGCTTGTGGTTTCCTGAGAAATTTTTAAGCACAGTTCATACTAATACTAGCCATAGATCATCTCTCTGCTCTTGTTTTGTTTGATGATTTTGACGTGTTCAGATTTAAAACTGTGTAGCCCATTTAAGAAGACAGGGAAATAAACAAATGGAACAGGGCTCTGAATGGGGCAATTAGTAACAACTATAGGTTCAAACTACCGCACAATTGCACTCATCTCACACACAAGTAATGCTCAAAATTCTCCAAGCCAGGCTTCAGCAATATGTGAATCATGAACGTTCAGATGTTCAATCTGGATTTAGAAAAGGCAGAGGAACCAGAGATCAAATTGCCAACATCTGCTGGATCATCGAAAAAGCAAGAGAGTTCCAGAAGAACATCCAATTCTGCTTTATTGACTATGCCAAAGCCTTTGACTGTGTGGATCACAATAAACTGTGGGAGATTCTTCAAGAGATGGGAATACCAGACCACCTGACCTGCCTCTTGAGAAACCTGGCTGCAGGTCAGGAAGAAACAGAACTGGACATGGAACAACAGACTGGTTCCAAATAGGAAAAGGAGTACATCAAGGCTGCATATTGTCACCCTGCTTATTTAACTTCTATGCAGAGTACATCATGACAAATGCTGGGCTAGAGGAAGCACAAGCTGGAATCAAGATCACTGGGAGAAATATCAATAACCTCAGATATGCAGATGACACCAACCTTATGGCAGAAAATGAAGACAAACTAAAGGGCCTCTTGATGAAAGTGAAAGAGGAGAGTGAAAAAGTTGGCTTCAAGCTCAACATTCAGAAAACTAAGATCATGGCATCTGGGCCCATCACTTCATGGGAAATAGATGGGGAAACAGTGTCAGATTTTATTTTTCTGGGCTCCAAAATTACTGCAGATGGTGATTGCAGCCAGGAAATTAAAAGATGCTTACTCCTTGGAAGGAAAGTTATGACCAACCTGGACAGCATATTAAAAAGCAGAGACTTTACTTTGCCAACAAAGGTCTGTCTAGTGAAGGCTATGGTTTTTCCAGTGGTCATGTATGAGTGTGAGAGTTGGCCTCTGAAGAAAGCTGAACACCAAAGAATTGTTGCTTTTGAACTGTGGTGTTAGAGAAGACTCGTGAGAGTCCTTTGGACTGCAAGGAGATCCAAACAGTCCATCCTAAAGGAGATCAGTCCTGAGTGTTCATTGGAAGGACTAATATTGAAGCTGAAACTCCAATACTTTGGTCACCTGATGCAAAGAGCTGACTCATTTGAAAAGACCCTGATGCTGGGAAAGATTGAGGGCAGGAGGAGAAGGGGACAACAGAAGATGAGATGGTTGGATGTCATCACCGACACAATGGACATGGGTTTGGGTGGACTCCAGGAGTTGGTGATGGACAGGGAGGCCTGGCATGCAGTGGTTCATGGGGTCACAAAGAGTCAGAGACAACTGAGTGACTGAACTGAACTGACAGGTCCAAAATGTTTCCGTGGTGGCTCAGATGGTAAAGAATCTGCCTGCAATGCAGGAGACCTAGGTTTGATCCCTGGGTCAGGAAGATCCCCTAGAATAGAAAATGGCAACCCACTCCAGTATTCTTGCCTGGAGAATTCCATGGACAGAGGAGCCTGGTGGGCTACAGTCCATGGGGTCACAAAGAGTCAGACATAGACAACTAATCGTTTCACTTTTTTATCATAGGTCTAAAGGCTTCCCAGGTGGCACAGTGGTAAAGACTTTTCCTACCAATGTAGAAGATGAAAGAGACTCAGGTTCGATTCCTGAATCAGGGAGAAACCCTAGAGGAGAAACTGGCAACCTACTCCAGTATTATTGCCTGGAAATCCCATGGACAGAGGAGCTTGGTGGGCTACAGTCCATAGTGTCACAAAGAGTCAGACATGGACTGAGTGATTGAGCACAGCATATAGGTCTCAGACTATCATTTTTTCTTTTTAGAAGGCAATTCAGAGCCTCAGGATAAGTGTGAATCCATGGTCTCAGTAACCAGCCAGCAGTCCATGGATCAAAAGAGCACAAACATGATTGATTAAGGGTATTTCTGAATGCAGGGCAACAAGGAGACTTCTGGGGGTAGCGGAGGCAGGGAGTGGGGTGGGGAGGGGAATCACACTTCCCCTTTGAATAGAAGTAAGGAACAGCTGGAAAGGAACTTAGTTACAAAAGACTCCCATAATGCAAAGAACACTAAAAACTTTCCTTTAGGATAAAAGGAAAGTAAAATTTTAAATACTCATGCTAAGTCACTTTAGTCATGTCCAACTTTGCAATCCTAAGGACTGTAGCCCGCCAGGCTCCTCTGTCCAGGCAAGAATACTGAAGTGGGTTGCCATGCCCTTGTCCAGGGGATCTTCCCAACTCAGGGATGGAACTACCATCTTTTATGTCTTCTGCATCGCCAGGTAGTTTCTTAACCACTAGCACTGCCTGGGAAGCCCCTAAAAGCTCAGAGCTTGCAAAGCAAATCCTGAGTTCTATACTTAGGAGTGTGTATTTCTTTGACTCTAAGTATTATAATAGGCAAAAGAAGCTCATTAATATACCTATAGTTTTCTTCATAAATAATTATATAGAAATAGCAAAATCAAGTGGGCTTCTCTGGTGGCTCAGACAGTAACCAATCTGCCTGCAATGCCAGAGATCTGGCTTTGATTCCTGGGTTGGGAAGATCCCCTGGAGGAGGAAGGTATGGCAACCCACTTCAGTATTCTTGCCTGAAGAATCCCCATGGGCAGAGGAGCCTGGCAGGATACAGTCCAGGGGGTCGCAAACAATCAGACACAACTGAGCAACTAAGCCACAGCACACAAAGAGCAAAGTCAAGTGCTTCTTCCTTTCTCTTTGGTTCCAGCTATCCTTACCTGAAAAAAGAAAAAAAGAAAAAAGAAAAAAAACACCTTATTCTTGGGCATCAAGATATCCCAAATTCCAAACCAACAGCGTTGTGTATAGATGTACACCAGAATCAGCTCAGAACTTTTCCAAAACAAAAACACAAAAAAAAAAAAACATGTTTGATTTCCAATTCAAACCATATGAATTGGAAACTGCAAGAGTGGGTGGGCCTTGCAGGAATGTGGATTGTAATATATTAAGTCTCCAGAGATATGGACATGCACCTCCCTTGTAACTACCAGCCATCACCACTGAACCAATGGCAGCTACACAAATTGTACACATAACCCCTCAAGGAAGAAGTAATTCACCAATAAAACCCTTCACTCTAAATAAAGGTGAGAGCCCTCGACTGTTTCCCTCAGCAATCTCTGGCAAACTAACTGGGACAATTCTAACCTCTATTAGTTTAAGTTGAGTGATCTAAATGCATCCTGAACCTTTCCAAAAATAAGAAATAGGATTTGCTCAATAATGATTTATGGTAAATTCATCAAGGCTAGATTCTCATCTAAATTTCATCAGTGCTTCTTTCCCAAAGGTCTATATAGCAAACTGGACTTTCTGGGAGGTCCGAACATAGCATAACAGATGATAAAGTTGACCTCTCCCTTGTAAGTCATTTACTCCCATTGTTGGGATTCAGTTCAGTTCAGTTGCTCAGTCATGTCTGACTCTTTGCGACCCCACGGACCACAGCAAGCCAGGCCTCCCTGTCCATCACCAACTCCCAGAGTTTACCCAAACTCATGTCCATTGAGTCAGTGATGCCATCCAACCATTTCATCCTCTGTCATCCCCTTCTCTTCCTGCCCTCAGTCTTTCCCAGCATCAGGGTCTTTTCAAATGAGTCAGCTCTTTGCATCAGGTGGCCAAAGGATTGGAGTTTTAGCTTCAACATCAGTCCTTCCAATGAACACTCAGGACTGATTTCCTTTGGGATGATGGACTGATTGGATCTCCTTGCAGTCCAAAGGACTCTCAAGAATCTTCTCCAACAACACTGTTCAAAAGCATCAATTCTTCAGTGCTCAGCTTTCTTTATAGTCCAACTCTCACAGTCATACATGACTACTGGAAAAACCATAGCCTTGGCTAGACCGACCTTTGTTGGCAAAGTAATGTTTCTGCTTTTTAATATGCTGTCTAGGTTGGTCATAGATTTCCAAGGTTCCAAGAGTTCCATAGGTTCCAAGGAGTAAGCGTCTTTTAATTTCATGGCTGCAGTCACCATCTGCAGTGATTTTGGAGCCCAGGAAAATAAAGCATGCCACTGTTTCCACTATTTCCCCATCTACTTCCCATGAAGTGATGGGACCAGATGCCATGATCTTCGTTTTCTGAATGTTGAGCTTTAAGCCAACTTTTTCACTCTCCTCTTTCACTTTCATCAACATTAGTCAATCAATAACTAGCAATTGACCATCTGTATAACAGGGTGCTTTCTAGGTACCTTGAAAGGTGCTATGCAGTCGATCTATTCTGTATTTTTTGAAAATTTAAAATGCAGTTTGGGGAGCCAACACAAGAGAAAATAAACAAGAGGGACAGAAGGATTTAACACCTTGAAGTCTAACAATGGGACAAGTAGTTTTTTAAAAGGTATTAACATGTCAAGTAGAGAAGCTACTACCAAAACTTGTTGAAGTAGAATGTGTGTAGGTGGCCCAAGCTCCATTCAAGTAATAGCAACTACAATGTGAGTGAAGAAAAGCTAGAAAGAACACTCAAACTCAACTTTCAGCCCAAGAAATATTCACTGGAGTTGTGTTTACAGCAACAGTGTTAGGATTATCTATGTGGTGGAGGAATTATCTCTGTGGTGGAAGACAACGATGACACTCACCAGGGTGACTTCACTTTCACGCATTGGAGAAGGAAATGGCAACCCACTCCAGCATTCTTTCCTGGAGAATCCCAGGGACTGCGGAGCCTGGTAGGCTGCCGTCTCTGGGGTCTCAGAGTCGGACATGACTGAAATGACTTAGCAGCAGCAACTCACATTAAGGGCTTCCCTGGTGTCTCAGTGGTAAAGAATTCATCTGCAATTTGAAGACGTGGTTTTGATCCCTGGGTTGGGAAGATCCCTTGGAGAAAGACATGGCAACACACTCTGGTGTTCTTGCCTGGGAAATCGCGTGGACACAGGAATCTGGTGGGCTACAGTCAGTGGGGTCGCAAGGACAGGACTTAGCAACTAAACAACCACAATAACTCACATGAGAGGATAAGTCTTCATCACTGACACAAAGAGCTGTTGGGAGAACAGGGCAGGCTTCATGGAGGCAGTGGCTTTTTACATAGGCCTTACGTAAGGTAGCTCAGCTGGTAAGGAATCCACCTGCAATGCAGGAGACCGCCAATTCAATTCCTGGGTCAGGAAGATTCCCTGGAGAAGGGATAGGCTACTCACTCCAGTATTCTTGTCTGGAGAAACCCCATGGACAGAGGAGCCTGGAGGGCTACAGTCCATGGGGTTGCAAAGAGCTGGACATGACTGAGCAACTAAGTATAGCTATGTAATACAAAGGAATTCAACAGGAAGATTTTGAGAAAAATGGCTTTCCCAAGAAAGGAAGCAGGCTGGTATCTGGGGAAGAGCAGGACATCGAGTTTGACAAAGCATTAAAAATAAAAATAAAAAGGTCTTATCAGACATTTTAAAAATGTTTAATGATATTCAAGAGACTTCAGAATGTCACTTGGATACATTTATCTAATTTAATAGCCAATGTGGAGTTAAGAAAATTTATGCTCTGTTGAACTACATCATTGGAGTTGTAATTTAGAAGGCGAAATCTGGCAGCAGACTGTAGGCTAATTGGGAACAAGGGGAGGACAGGCAGGCAAGCCAGAGGCTGGTCCAGAAGTTCAAATTGGGAGGAGTGAGGGGGGCCTTAGCAGAGCCTATCCTGCAGCTGCAAGCCCCTCCCTCCATCCTGAAGATTCTGGTGAAAAGGGATTGTGAGAATCTTCCTAATTTAGTAAGAAAAAGAATAATCTCCTTTCAACAGAGTAATGGGGATAATATTAAGTGTAATAAATAATTACTACTGTAGCAAATTCCAGTGAAAATTATATCACTAATGTATATGTTAAAATTATATGTTTATACATTAGTTTATAAATTGAATGTACAACTTGTAAAGGAAAACATTCCCATTTTTATGATTCAGGCAGGTAGACGAGCAATGCCTCATAGGGAAATTCCCCACATGTTTGCATCACACCCTCTTTGCGCCCATGTTCCTCCAAAATAGGAGAAAAGCATCAAATGAACAAGACAATTAACTTGCCTTCAATTTCATGTCACAAACATAGGCAATTCTGACACAAAATCCTATGCTTATCCAATCAAACTGCAATATTTTCACGAAAACCCACTCCAGTATTCCTGCCTGGAGAATCCCATGGACAGAGGAGCCTGATGGGTTACAGTCCATGGGGTCGCAAAGAGCCGGACACAACTGAGCATGTATGCACACAGTATGGAAATATAAAATAATGACACTGGAAAATGTTTCCAAAACACCACCCATGTTAGTTTATAATTTGGGGACTATGTGGCAGAGGCAACATTCATCTTAGTATCAGCTAAGTCTGACAATAACATTGAGGAAGAAAGGTCTGAAGGACAGAATCTCATATTTACTTTCCTTGAACTTGGTACCATCTTTCAAAAAATGTTTTTATAATTTTATATCTTTTTATATTCAGAATACTCTCATTATTCCCATTAGAGAGAAAAGAAAATAAAGGCAAGGAATGCTCATTGTCTAACAACTAGTTAAACTGACACCCAGGCTTCCATTTCTAATTTCAGTTAAATTTTATCAGTTCTTTCCATTTGTTTATTTTTATTCTCATTAAGTGCTCTTGTGCCTATGTTTTCACCTAAGAGTTTTATGGTGTCTTGCCTTACATTTAGATCTTTAATCCATTTTGAGTTTATTTTTGTATATGGTTTTAGGGAATGTTCTAATTTCATTCTTTTGAAATTATCTGTCCAGTTTTCTGTTCTAATTTCATTCTTTTGAAATTATTTGCCCAGTTTTCCCAGCACCACTTACTGAAGCTTTTACAGAGCAAAGCTAACCATAAACAAGACAAATAGATAACTCTGAATGGGAGAAAATATTTCCAAAAGAAGGAAATGGCAAAGGATTAATCTCCAAAAGATATAAGCAGCTCATGCAGCTCAATATCAAAGAAATACCAACAATCCAATAAAAAAAAAATAGGCAGAAGGTCTGTCTTTTCTCCAAAATAAGACATACAGATGGCCAGTAGGCACATGAAAAGATGCTCAACATCACTGATTATTAGAGAAATGCTAATCAAAACTACAATGAAGTATCACCTAACATCTGCCAGAACAGCCATCATCACAAAATCTACAAACAATAAAGGCTGGAGAGGGTGTGGAAAAAAGGAAATCTTCTTGCATTGTGGTAGGAATAAAATGATATACCCACTGTGGGGAACAGAATGGAGGTTCCTTTGTTGTTGTTGCTCACTCAGTCGTGTCCAACTCTTTGCAAACCCATGGACTGAAGCATTCCAGGCTTCCCTGTCCTTCACCATCTCCTGGAGTTTGCTCAAACTCACGTTCATTAGGTCGGTGATGTCATCCAACCAATCTCATCCTTTGTCATCCCCTTCTCCTCCTGCCTTCAGTATTTCCCAGCATCAAGGTCTTTTCTAATGAATCAGCTCCTTACATCAGGTGGCCAAATTATTGGAGCTTCAGTTTCAGCATCAGTGTTTCCAATGAATATTCAGGACAGATTTCTTTAGGATTGACTGGCTTTATCTCCTTGTAGTTAAAGGGACTCTAAAGAGCCTTTTCCAACACCATAGTTCAAAAGCATCAGTTCTTCAGTGCTCAGTCTTCTTTATGATCCAACTTTCACATTCATACATGACTACTGGAAAAACTATAGCCTTGATTAGACAGACCTTTGTAGGCCAAGTAATGTCTGCTTTTTAATACGCTGTCTAGGTTTGTCATAGCTTTACTTCCAAGGAGCAAACGTCTTTTAATTTCACGGCTGCAATCACCACCTGCAGTGATTTTGGAGCCAAAGAAAATAAAGTCTGACACTGTTTCCATTGTTTCCTCATCTAATTGCCATGAAGTGATAGGGCCAGATGCCATAATCTTCATTTTTTTGAATGTTGAGTTTTAAGCCAGATTTTTCACTCTCCTCTTTCACTTTCATCAAGAGGCTTTGTGTTCCTCTTCACTTTCTGCCATAAGGGTGGTGTCATCTGCATACTTGAGGTTATTGATATTTCTCCTGGCAATCTTGATTCTAGCTTGTGCTTCATCCAGTCCAGCATTTTGCATGATGTACTCTGCATATAAGTCAAATAAACAGGGTGACAATATACAGCCTTTATATACTCCTTTCCTGATTTGGAACAGTCTGTTGTTCCATGTGCAGCTCTAATTGTTGCTTTTTGACCTGCATACAGATTTCTCAGGAGGCAGGTCAGGTGGTCTGGTATTCCCATCTCTTGAAGAATCTTCCAGTTTGTTGTGATCAACACAGTCAAAGGCTTTGGTGTAGTCAATGAAGCAAAAGTAGATGATTTTGTGGAACTCTCTTGATTTTTCTATGATCCAACAGATGTTGGCAATTTGATCTCTGGTTCCTCTGCCTTTTCTAAATCCAGCCTGAACATCTGGATGTTTCTGGCTCACATACTGTTGAAACTTAGCTTGGAGAATTTTGAGTAATTACTTTGCTAGTGTGTCAGGTGAGTGTAGTTGTGCAGTAGTTTGAACATTCTTTGGCATTGCCTTTCTTTGGGACTGGAATGAAAACTGACCTTTTCCAGTCCTGTGGCCACTGCTGAGTTTTCCAAATTTGCTTGCATATTGAGTGCAACATTTTAACAGTACCATCTTTTAGGATTTGAAAGAGCTCAGCTGGAATTCCAACACCTCCCCTAGCTTTGTCCATAGTGATGTTTCCTAAGGCCTACTTGACTTCAGACTCCAGGATCTCTGGCTCTAGGTGAGTGATCACACCATTGTAGCTATCTGGGTCATGAAGAACTTTTTTGTACAGTTCTTCTGTGTATTCTTGCCACCTCTTCTTAATATCTTCTGCTTATGTTAGGTCCATACCATTTCTGTCCTTTGTTGGGCCCATCTTTGCATGAAATGTTCCCTTGGTATCTAATTTTCTTAAGAGATCTCTTGTCTTTCCCATTCTATTGTATTCCTCTATTTCTTTGCATTGATCACTGAGGAAGGCTTTCTTATCTGTCCTTGCTATTCTTTGGAACTCTGCATTCAGATGGGTATATCTTTCCTTTTTTCCTTTGCCTTTCACTTTAAAACACCAAAAATAGAATTACCACAAGACCCAGCAAACCCACTACTGGACATATACATGGAGAAAACCATAATTCAAAAAGACACATGCTCCCCAATGTTCACCACAGCACTGTTTACAATAATCAGGATTTGGAAGCAACCTAAATATCCATCAACAGAAGAATGGATAAAGAAGATGTGGTGCATATATGTAATGGAGTGTTACTCAGCCATAAAAAAGAATGAAACTGGGTCATCTGTAAAGACATGGAGAGACCCAGAGACTGTCAGAGAGAATGAAATAAAGCAGAAAGACAAAAGCAAATAGCATATATTACAGCATATATATGGAATCTGAAATTATTATAGACAATCTTATTTACAAAGCAGAAATAGAGACACAGATGTAGAGTATAAATGTATGGATACCAAGCAGGGGAAGGGAGGATAGAATGAATTGGGAGACTGGCATATATACACTATTCACATTGTTGTTTAGTCACCAAGTCAGGTCCAATCCTTCTGTGACCCCAAGGACTACAGCCCGCCAGGCTCCTCTGTCCATGGGATTTCCCAGGTAAGAATACTGGAATGGGTTGACATTTCCTTCTCCGGGGCTCTTCCCAACCCAGGGGTTGAACCTGTGTCTCCTGCATTACAAGCAGATTCTTTACTACTGAGCCATCAGGGAAGCCCACACACTATTGATACTATGAGATAACTAATGAGAACCTACTGTATAGCAGAGGGAACTCTACTCAGTGCTCTGTGATGACCTAAATGGAAGGAAGTCCAAAAAAGGGGAGATATATATATACACACACATACATATAGCTGATTCACTTTGCTGTTCAGTAGAAACGATCACAACATTGTAAAGCAACTATACTGTAATAAATTTTAAAACAAAACAACTTTATTGGCTCTCATTCAATACTTACTGGGACCTGCTCTCCTCTTTGAGCCAAATCCAGGCTTTACCTTTGTGTAATCTGTCTTTAATGCCATGCCTACTGCTTTCTAAGGTCAAAAAGGAACATAGAGCATTATAAAAATAATACTCAGAGGGTCTGATGGATGTTAAATTGCTCATACAAAATAACATCTTGATATGAGTTAATTGCAAATTAATGAAAAACATGAATTCAAGTACATTCAAATAAAACTCATTGGTTGAAAAAATAAAGGAAAATCTGCTTAGCACAACACATTCTCCCAACTCCCAGATGGTTAAGCAATAAATCATGACAGTCTACGAATCCAACACATGCTATCTCTGTGCATTAAAGAAGGCATTTTCGTGAATGCTAGCCAACCAAGCCCCTGATCACCAGTTGAAGATTTGGAAATTATATTCTAGTGCTCCATTACTTCTCTAAAGAAGTCCAAGGACTAGCAAAGTTCTTGAAAAAGGTACCTGAATCACCTGGGAAGTGTACTTGGAAAGACAGAGTACTCTGGCATTTATCAAATGAGTCCATTTTCCAGTCTGTAGCATCTTGAAGCACAAAAGATTCCCATTTCTCTGAAAATCCCTGAGTATCCTGCAAAAAGCCCTGCAGGTTGAGCTTATATGAGTCCAAAATTTAAATTTAGATTCAGCTCAGATGCCATCAATGATGGCAATGACCTCCCACCAGACAACATTAAGAATTTTGTCACTCTTAGAGACTAACTCATTACAGTCTCCAAAATGAATTAGCACATTCAATGTCTAGTTATTCTGAAGTTGCACCCTAGACCATTTAGTGCTTTGAAAGTCTGGAGGCTCACCAATATCCCCCTTTTTGACTTTGCAATTAAGTGAAAGGAATATGTAGACTTGATACATGAACAAAGAGTGCCATGAAAGATTATGTGAAGAGAAATAATATTCAGAAAGTAGCATTTTAAAAAGATTTTCCTACAGCAGTTTGCCAGCTATAATGAGTTAGGAAGCACACCTGTGTGAAGACCTATCTTCATGAAATGGCAGAGACCCAATTCTAAGTAACCAAAGTCAAAAAGAAGCCTACCAGGCTCCTCCATCCATGGGATTTTCCAGGCAAGAATACTGGAGTGGGTTGCCATTTCCTTCTCCAGGAGATCTTCCTGACCCAGGGATTGAACCTGGGTCTCCCGCACTATAGGCAGATGCTTTACCATCTGAGCCACCAGGGAAGTCCTATTATTTACTGGGATAGGTTAAACATTGAAGAAAGACAGCTCACCAAGAACTCTGACTCCTGGACTCTTGACTAAGAAAGGACAGAGGGACAGCTTGCTAGGCAAAAATAACAACAATAATAACAGCCTCCACAGTCTTACAGTCTTCTGTACTGGCCTGATAGACTGTATGGGGTTCTTTGCCCACTTTAGAGGGGCAGTTGTAGAAAGGTTCTTCTCTCATCACCTATCTAAGAATTGAAAGTCACTCAGTCGTGTCTGACTCTTTGTGACCCCATGGACTATATAGTTCATGGAATTCTCCAGGCCAGAACACTGGAGTAGGTAGCCTTTCGCTTCTCCAGGGGAATCTTCCTAACCTGCGGATCGAATCCAGGTCTCCTGCATTGCAGGTGGATTCTTTACCAGCTGAGCCACAAGGGAAGCCCAAGAATACTGGAGTGGGTAGCCTACCCCTTCTCCAGTGGCTCTTCCTGACTCAGGAATCGAACCGGGGTCTCCTGCATTGCAGGTGAATTCTTTACCAACTGAGCTATGAGGGAAAACGAAAGTCACTCAGCTGTGTCTGACTCTTTACGACCCCATGGACTATACAGTCCATGAAAGTTGGAATACTGAAAACCTGGAGTGGGTAGCCCTTCCCTTCTCCAGGGGATTTTCCCAACCCAGGGATCAAACCCAGTTCTCCTGCATTGCAGACGGATTCTTTACCAGCTGAGCCATCAGGGAAGCCCATCTAAGAAGTACCCCGCTTCTAAAGGTGAATTTATGTCTCACTACTCCCCCTGACTCAGTCACACTTCCTTTCCTCTCCCATTGTTGTTGCTTAGTCGATATGTTGTGTCCAACTCGTTGCAACCCCATGGACTGTAGCTCACCAGGCTCCTTTGTTCACGAAATTTCCCAGGCAAGAATACTGGAGTGGGTTGCCATTCCTTTCTCTAGAGGATCTTCCTGACCCAGGGTTTGAACCTGTGTCTCCAGCACTAGCAGGCAGATTCTTTACCACTGAGCCACCTAAGAAGACACCTTCCTCTCCTCTAAACACCTCTTAATTCCTAGTCTGTTTCAAGTCATTTTGCCTGAAGAGGGTTTTCTATTTTAGATGTCTGAAAATACGTAAATTTCAAAGTCTGGAATTTTGTTTATTTCCATCTTTATGATGGGTATTATTTTATCTTTTAAATCTACAATAAATTCTTCAACTCTATGTTCCTTCCACAACAGAAGAAATTGATTTAGTCATTACACTCTGTTTTTGCTTTTTAATTTTTACTGGAGTAATAGTTGATTTACAATGTTGTGTTCATTTCTGCTATATGGCAAAATAAATCAGTCATACATATAACTATTACATTCTTTGTTTAAACATACATTATCAGGGAAATCTGCCCTGTTACATAATTCCATAATTCCCTTTTATAAAAGTAAGCATGATCCTATGGAAGCTTCCCAGGTAGCACTAGTGGTAAAGAACCTGCCTGCCAATACAGGAGAAGGCAAGAGAGGCAGGTTCAACCGCTGGGTCAAGAAGATCCCCTGAAGGAGGGTACAGCAAGCCAGGCCAGTATTCTTGCCTGGAGAGTCCCATGGACAGAGAAGTCTGGTGGGCTACAGTCCATAGGGTTGCAAAGTCGGACGTGACTGAAGTGATTCAGCATGCATGCAAGGAAGCAGTAGCCCTTCACATATCTAAATACTTGTAAAGTGAATAGTACTCCAATAGAGCTGGGAGGCCTTTTTAGTACCCTCAGTTGATTTTCTTTCTTCACCATAACACCTCAATTAATTTGGATTGAATTGATTCTTGTTGCTCAATGATACTTTCCAATTGGTTTGGCTTCTTGTCCTGTCTCCCACCTATTTCCGCACAGTGATTACCACTCAATCAACATGCTCTGAATGTGAAGCTGGCTGACATAGCCGGATCACTTACTCTTATTTCTCTTATATTAGCCCAGCCTGAGTAAGTATAGGCGAAACAGTTCATTGTTGAAGATCCCTGGATCTAATATGTAACACAGAAAATGATAATATTTGCTTTTTAAGCACTTCAAAGTGACTTTATAACATCAGTGAACTAATATTAGCATTTGATTTATTTATGGTAATCAGAAGAGACAATAGTTTGTATGAAACTATATCCTGAATAACCAGATAGTTCATATAAATTATGATTATTGCTATTATCACTGTCATGAAACTCATGTAAAGCTTCCCCTCATCACAGCTGTTTATCACAAGGAAAATAAATATACGACTGACCCTACTAAGAGTAAAATCATGAAGTCAATGTAGGTTCAAGAACTGTTGTTAATACATAAAAGGGATGTAAAACATGTTTACTATTACAGAAAACTTCTGGTTATTATATGCTGGGTTTCCCAAGCTCAGATGGAAATTTTAAATATTTACCTTAACTCACACTTATCTAAATCATCCATGATATTGAACTGTTATATGAGGCCTCCTTTTCCTCTGTGATCATGTATGCATGAACACACACACACACACTCCCAAACAAACCTACAGACCACATTCTTTTTTAACCTTTATTTTCATTCATAATTAGGGACAATGGTTTTCTTTTCTAATGAAGTTCAATGATGTAGGGAAAATGTATACAAATCTGAAAGAAAAAGCTCCAAAATACACAGCCACAGGATTTCCTGCCAAAATATGTTAATCTTATTACTTGATTCATTTTTTTAATTTATTTGGATCTGATAATTTTTTTTTAATTTTATGCCCTACTGGAAAGAACATGAGGTCTATAATACACTTCTAGTCAATCTGCATCAATTAAAACCATATCATACAAAAAATTTTAAAATTATTCACTACCATGTATAAAGAGATAGCTAATGGGAGCCTTCTATAAAGGGAATTCATATTAGTGCTCTGTGATGACCTAGAGGAGTTAGGGGAGTGAGATGGAAGCAGAGAAGAAGGGCCACAAGGGAGGAGATATATGTATACAGATAGCTGATACACGTCATTGTATAGCACAGACTAACACAACTTTACATTCAGAAAACTAAGATCATGGCATCTGGTCCCATCACTTCATGGCAAGTAGATGGGGAAACAGTGGAAACAATGGCTGACTTTATTTTTCTGGGCTCCAAAACCACTGCAGATGGTGACTGCAGCCATGAAATTAAAAGACGTTTACTCCTTGGAAGGAAAGTTATGACCAACCTAGACAACATATTCAAAAGCAGAGACATTACTTTGCCAACAAAGGTCCATCTAGTCAAGGCTATAATTTTTCCACTGGTCATGTATGGATGTGAGAGTTGAACTACAAATAAAGCTGAGTGCCGAAGAATTGATGCTTTTGAACTGTGGTGTTGGAGAAGATTCTTGAGAGTCCCTTGGACTGCAAGGAGATCCAACCAGTCCATCCTAAAGGAGATCAGTCCTGGGTCTTCATTGGAAGGACAGATGTTGAAGCTGAAACTCCAGTACTTTGGCCACCTGATGTGAAGAGCTGACTCATTGGAAAAGACTCTGATGCTGGAAAAGATTGAGGGCAGAAGGAGAAGGGGATGACAGAGGATGAGATGGTTAGATGGCATCACCAACTCGATGGACATGGGTTTGAGTAGACTCCGGGAGTTGGTAATGGACAGGGAGGCCTGGCATGCTGTGGTTCATGGGGTCACAAAGAATCGGACATGACTGAGCGACTGGACTGAACACAACTTTGCAAAGCAATTGCTGTTGTTTAGCTGCTAAGTCCTGTCCAGCAATTTTTCAACCCCATGGACTGTAGCCCACCAGGCTCTTCTGTCCATAGGATTTCCCAGGCAAGAATACTGGAGTGGGTTGCCATTTCCTTCTCCAGGGGATCTTCATGACCCAGGGATGCAGGATCTGTGTCTCCTACATTGGCAGGCAGATTCTTTACCCATGAGCCAACTGGGAAGCAATTCAGATCAGATCAGTCGTTCAGTCTTGTCTGACTCTTTGCGACCCCATGAACCGCAGCATGCCAGGCCTCCCTATCCATCACCAGCTCTCGGAGGTCACTCAGACTCACATTCATCGAGTCAGTGATGCCATCCAGCCATCTCATCCTCTGTCGTCCCCTTCTCCTCCTGCCCCCAATCCCTCTCAGCATCAGAGTCTTCTCCAATGAGTCAACTCTTTGCATGAGGTGGCCAAAATACTGGAGTTTCAGCTTTAGCATCATTCCTACCAAAGAAATTCCAGGGCTGATCTCCTTCAGAATGGACCGGTTGGATCTCTTTGCAGTCCAAGGGACTCTAAAGAGTCTTCTCCAGCACCACAGTTCAAAAGCATCAATTCTTCGGCGCTCAGCCTTCTTCACAGTCCAGCTCTCACATCCATACATGACCACAGGAAAGACCATAGCCTTGACTAGGTGAACCTTTGTTGGCAAAGTGATGTCTCTGCTTTTGAATATGCTATCTAGGTTGGTCATAACTTTCCTTCCAAGGAGTAAGCGTCTTTTAATTTCATGGCTGCAGTCACCATCTGCAGTGATTTTGGAGCCCAGAAAAAGAAAGTCTGACACTGTTTCCACTGTTTCTCCACCTATTTCCCATGTAGTGATGGGACCAGATGCCATGATCTTCGTTTTCTGAATGCTGAGCTTTAAGCCAACCTTTTCACTCTCCACTTTCACTTTCATCAAGAGGCTTTTGTGTTCCTCTTCGCTTTCTGCCATAAGGGTGGTATCACCTGCATATCTGAGGTTATTGATATTTCTCCTGGCAATCTTGATTCCAGCTTGTGTTTCTTCCAGTCCAGCATTTCTCATGATGTACTCTGTATATAAGTTAAATAAACATGGTGACAATATACAGCCTTGATGTACTCCTTTTCCTATTTGGAACCAGTCTGTTGTTCCATGACCAGTTCTAACTGTTGCTTCCTGACCTGCATACAGATTTCTCAAGAGGCAGATCAGGTGGTCTGGTATTCCCATCTCTTTCAGAATTTTCCATAGTTTATTGTAATCTACACAGTCAAAGGCTTTGGCATAGTCAATAAAGCAGAAATAGATGTTTTTCTGGAACTCTCTTGCTTTTTCGATGATCCAGCAGATGTTGGCAATTTGATCTCTGGTTCCTCTGCCTTTTCTAAATCCAGCTTGAACATCAGGAAGTTCACGGTTCACATATTGCTGAAGCCTGGCTTGGAGAATTTTGAGCATTACTTTATTAGCATGTGAGATGAGAGCAATTGTGCGGTAGTTTGAGCACTCTTTGGCATTGCCTTTCTTTGGGATTGGGATGAAACCTGACCTTTTCCAATCTTGTGGCCACTGCTGAGTTTTCCAAATTTGCTGGCATATTGAGTGCAGCACTTTCACAGCATCATCTTTCAGGATTTGGAATAGCTCCACTGGAATTCCATCACCTCCACTAGCTTTGTTCGTAGTGATGCTTTCTAAGGCCCACTTGACTTCACATTCCAGGATGTCTGGCTCTAGGTCAGTGATCACACCATCATGATTATCTGGGTCGTGAAGCTCTTTTTTGTACAGTTCTTCTGTGTATTCTTGCCACCTCTTCTTAATATCTTCTGCTTCTGTTAGGTCCATACCATTTCTGTCCTTTATCGAGCCCATTTTTGCATGAAATGTTCCTTTGGTATCTCTGATTTTCTTGAATAGATCCTTAGTCTTTCCCATTCTGTTGTTTTCCTCTATTTCTTTGCATTGATCGCTGAAGAAGGCTTTCTTATCTCTTCTTACTATTCTTTGGAACTCTGCATTCAGATGTTTATATCTTTCCTTTTCTCCTTTGCTTTTTGCTTTTCTTCTTTTTGCAGCTATTTGCAAGGCCTCCCCAGACAGCCATTTTGCTTTTTTGCATTTCTTTTCCATGGGGATGGTCTTGATCCCTGTCTCCTGTACAATGTCACAAACCTCATTCCATAGTTCATCAGGCACTCTATCTATCAGATCTAGGCCCTTAAATCTATTTCTCACTTCCACTGTATAATCATAAGGGGTTTGATTTAGGTCATACCTGAATGGTCTAGTGGTTTTCCCCACTTTCTTCAATTTAAGTCTGAATTTGGCAATAAGGAGTTCATGGTCCGAGCCACAGTCAGCTCCTGGTCTTGTTTTTGCTGATTGTATAGAGCTTCTCCATCTTTGGCTGCAAAGAACATAATCGATCTGATTTCGGTGTTGACCATCTGGTGATGTCCATGTATAGAGCCTTCTCTTGTGTTGTTGGAAGAGGGTATTTGCTATGACCAGTGCATTTTCTTGGCAAAACTCTATTAGTCTTTGCCCTGCTTCATTCCGTATTCCAAGGCCAAATTTGCCTGTTACTCCAGGTGTTTCTTGACTTCCTACTTTTGCATTCCAGTCCCCTATAATGAAAAGGACATCTTTTTTGGGTGTTAGTTCTAAAAGGTCTTGTAGGTCTTCATAGAACCGTTCAACTTCAGCTTCTTCAGTGTTACTGGTTGGGGCATAGACTTGGATTACTGTGACATTGAATGGTTTGCCTTGGAAACGAACAGAGATCATTCTGTCGTTTTTGAGATTGCATCCAAGTACTGCATTTCGGACTCTTTTGTTGACCATGATGGCCACACCGTTTCTTCTGAGGGATTCTTGCCCACAGTAGTAGATATAATGGTCCTCTGAGTTAAATTCACCCATTCCAGTCTATTTTAGTTCGCTAATTCCTAGAATGTCAACATTCACTCTTGCCATCTCTTGTTTGACCACTTCCAATTTGCCTTGATTCATGGACCTGACATTCCAGGTTCCTATGCAATACTCTTCTTTATAGCATCGGACTTTGCTTCTATCGCCAGACACATCTACAGCTGGGTATTCTTTCTGCTTTGGTTCCATCCCTTCATTCTTTCTGGAGTTATTTCTCCACTGATCTCCAGTAGCATTTTGGGCCCCTACTGACCTGGGGAGTTTCTCTTTCAGTATCCTATCATTTTTCCTTTTCATACTGTTCATGGGGTTCTCAAGGCAGGAATACTGAAGTGGTTTGCCATTCCCTTCTCCAGCGGACCACATCCTGTCAGATCTCTCCACCATGACCCGCCCATCCTGGGTTGCCCCACGGGCATGGCTTAATTTCATTGAGTTAGACAAGTCTGTGGTCCTGGTGTGATCAGATTGACTAGTATTCTTTGAGTATGGTTTCAGTGTATTTGCCCTCTGATGCCCTCTTGCAAGACCTACCGTCTTACTTGGGTTTCTCTTACCTTGGGCGTGGGGTATCTCTTCCCTGCTGCTCCAGCAAAGCACAGCCATCGCACTTTACCTTGGATGAGGGGTCTCTCCTCATCGCCGCCCTTCCTGACCTTGGGGGAGGGGTATCTCCTCACCACCGCCCTTCCTGACCTCGGTCGTGGGGTAGCTCCTCTTGGCTGTGCTTAGTGCGCCAGTCCTCACCGCCGTCCTTCCTCAGTCATTGGGTAGCTCCTCTCAGTGTGCCACGCAGCCGGCGAGGGGCTCCCAGTGCACCGCGCAGCAGGCGAGGGGCTCTCAGTGCGCCGCTGGCGGGTAGGCCGGGCGCTCTCAGTGAGAGCTCTCAGTGAAGCAATTGCTTCCCAATAAAAAATAAATTTAAAAAATTTAAACATATTTCTTTAAAGTATATTACAGCCATTTCTAATCTCCTTACTCTTATTACTAGAGATAAAAGATTAACTGAAGTTTGCACTGCACACAGAAATGACTAAAGTGATGGGTCTCAAATTGTGGTGCTCAGATAGCATCATCTGGGAATTTGTTTGAAAAGTAAATTTAGTATCTCTGAAGGCACTAAATCAGAATGCCTGAGGATGGAGCCAGCAGCCCATATTTCAATGAAAGGCCTCTAGGTGATTTGATGATTCTTGGTATAAAGAATCCTAAGAGCAGGGCTGATCCCTGAGAGGTAGGCAGATTTCATCACTCCACTCCCCTGCCTAGTCTACCTTCTGTCCCTCTCTGATTGTCCTTTTTCTATGAGCCTGGGCACTAGGCGCAGCCTGCTCAGCAAATCCCCGAAGCCAAAAATTCACCCTCCCTCCTAAGCATCCAGAGCTCCCTTTCTCCATAAAATGCCCCAATCATATCACATTTGGTGGGAAACACAAATTCACACTGAGATGTTAATGATGGTTAACAGCCTACCATGTCATGCTCTCAGGATGACCTGCACTGTACACTTTATCTAAACCCCACATGTGGGATAATATTTCTGTAGTAGTGTCAGTGACAGAACCATCTCTAAGGTCACTTTGGGCCTTGAAAATGACACTCAGCAGCAGTATCATCACCTAATTCTTCACTCCCACAAAACTTCGCATCCTCCTCATTTTATTCATTCTCTTCATCTAGCAAGTATTTATTGAACACTTAGGTTCAACCCATGGGTTGGGAAGATCCTCTGGAGATGGGAATGGCTACCCACTCCAGTCAGAGAAGGCAATGGGAACCCACTCCAGTGCTTTTGACTGGAAAATCCCATGGATGGAGGAGCCTGGTAGGCTGCAGTCCATGGGGTCGCTAAGAGTCAGACACGACTGAGTGACTTCACTTTCGCTTTTCACTTTCCTGCATTGGAGAAGGAAATGGCAACCCACTCCAGGGTTCTTGCCTGGAGAATTCCAGGGACGGGGGAGCCTGGTGGGCTGCCGTCTATGGGATCGCACAGAGTTGGACATGACTGAACACACTCCAGTATTCTGCCCTGCAGAATTCTGTGTACTATATGGTCCATGGGGTCGCAAAGAGTTGGACACGACTGGGTGACTTTCACTTTCACTATGTACCTGGCCCTATGTTAAGCTTATGTTCATTTTTTCAACACTGCAACAAATGTCTGTAGAAAGAAAGAACTAGAAAAAGGAAGGAGGAGGGGTGTCTGTGACTTTCCCTAAACAACATTTTTCACTGTCTTGCTGAAAGTCTAATATGGCTCCTCCCTCTGTGTTTTCCATTACTAGCCCAAATCCCCAAATCAGCTGATCTTTTGCATTACACATTTAAAAAGTTTTATTTTGATTTCTCCAGTCTGAAGAGACCTAGGATTAGAGGTAACTAAAATGTTACTGATAATTGACCTGCAATTAACATATGTTTAAATATGAGGCCAACTGCTACAGGCTCCTACTAGACCAGTTGACTTTCCACAGCTCTTTTATTAACATGGAAATAATGACATTCCACACTGTATGCAATGAATTTTTTGGACTTTCTTATAGAGTCGTGGTAGGATATCACTTGGTGATTTAGTGGTTTAGTCGCCAAGTAGTGTACGACTCCTGTGACCCTAAGGACTGTAGCCCTCCTGGCTCCTCTGTCCAGGAAATTCTCCAGGCAAGAATACTAGAATGAGTTGCCATTTTCTTCTCCAAGGGTCTTACTTACAACTTATTAATAAAAAGCATATAACTCTTCCCAGGACTGATGAGTAGTTAGATGGTTTTTGATGGCATCTGAGGTACCTTTGATGGATTCTGAGGTACCTTTCAGACTCAGAATCATACATTTCTAAACACACACACACACACAGTAAAACCTTGGGTTTCTGGCCTGAGGCAAGTCACTCCCTTAAATAATGTCCAATACCTATGCTTTGACCAAAAAAAAAAAAAAAAAAAAGGTGGAACTCCTGGAATGAGGCAGTTCTCAAAGAGTGGTTAATCATCATGACCAATATCACCAAGAAATACTAGTTGTTGGGCCCATCCAAGACCTACTAAATGAGAGATTCTGAGGGTGGGGTCCAGGAATCTGTTTTAACAAGCCTCCAAGTGATAACAAGCACACTAAAATTTGAGAACCACTGCTCTGCATTTATCACTGAAACCAGAACAACAAAATGAATATGGAAAATATGAGGAAATTTCCTCTTTTCAGAAAAGGAGGAAAGACTGGCCTTAAGAACACAGAAGCATCTGACTAGTCAAGGAATATCTCCAAAGAACCATCTGAACACAAGGATATTTTGTCAGTGGAACCCAGGTCTGGGGATGAGGTAAGGAAAGGTCATAAAATAAGGGCCCTGTCTAGATAAATTATGATGTTTGTCTTACTAACTTAAGAGGATGGTTTATTAAATCAATTCAGTTGTACCAGAGAGATGGAGATGGGAAATGGAGGACAGGTGAGGGAAGAAGAGAGAAAGGAGGTGGTGGAGAGGTGGAAGAGGAGGGGGAGGGGGAATGGAGAGGGGCAAGAGAAGGGAAAGAGGAAGTGTGAGTGTGGCTGTGCTTTGGTTGCCTTTGTACATTGGGCTGTAAAATAATTCAGAAGTTTAAAGTAGAAATAATAATATTAGCTAATATTTAAGAAGAAAGGGAAATACATGGCAAATGAGGGCAGAAACAAGGTAAATTACACATATGACAAAGAAAGCAATGGTATAAAGTGAAAAAATAAACAATTTAAAGTTGCATACATCCTATAATCACTGCTGTTTTAAAAACAGTAGTAGTATGTGAACAAGAATTGGAAGACATCAAAATGAATAGCATTATAGAATAGACTGTTGGGGTTTTTTTTGTTTTTTTTTTCTTTTTCTTAAAACTGACTCTAATGCTAATGGATTTTCTTCCTAAGTTTGGCTGACTGAAGGTTGGAGTTCCAGAGGGTGCTCTGATTCAGTTTTTCTGATCTTCCTTCTTTACTCCTATGATCACATCCTGTATCACCTAGTGGTGCCAGAAGGCGGGTCACCCTACTGCAGCTCACGTATGAATTCACCCACACGTATGTTCTCACCTGCGGGTCACGTGTCACATTAGATCAGTGAATCTTGACAGACATCTATTCTAAAAGCAGTTTCTGAGAAAGAGCTGAGTTGTACATCATTATGAACTTTTACAGGGTTTCCCAGGTTGCACTAGTGGTGAAGGATCCACCTGCCGGTGCAGGAAACAAGGGACACGGGTTCGATCCCTGGGTCGGGAAGATCCCCTGGAGGAGCACATAGCAACCCACTCCAGTATTCTTGCCTGGAGAATCCCCATAGACAAAGAAGCCTGGCAGGCTACAGTCTATGGGGTCGTACAGAGACATGATTGAAGTGACCTAGCATGCACGAACATGAATTTTTGGAACAGTTTGTTCTAAATGCAGGAGCTACGACACCTTCAAACTTCAAAGCCAATGGTGCACTCAGCTTAGTTATGAAAATTGGCATTAGGGGTCATTTGTAACAGAGACATGCAGAAAGGACAAATACGAAGGCCTGGATAGGAAATCTCCCTGCACTTTCATCACTAGAGTCGCATAATAAGATGTTACTGGGAATGGAACAGCATCAAGGAAAATAAGCAAATATGCAGAATGTGAACAATTAAGAAAATGTCAAGTACAAAGAGCCAACTCTTATAAAGAATAAATAATTGGTGAAGCATTTACTTCTTCAGCACCCAAGGGGGGAATAAATAGAAATGAAAGAAATAGAAAGGAACTTGCTTGAAAGTGGCTTGGCAGTCTGAAGCACAGCTGGATTGAATTTAGCTTTCCCAAGCAAACAGAGGGGAGATTTAGAGCTAACCCAACTTGTCTGTCCAGATTAATTCAGCTTTCATATAGTCATTCATCAACCAGTGTCTACCAGGTGGCCACCACTAACCGCCACATACACCAAGCAGACGATGTGCTGGGCCCAGGGAAAGCAGATCCTGCCTGCTCACCTGGGCCTCTTCTCTGCCTCTTGCCCTCTCACTGACCCTTCTTTCTGACATACCAACTCTGCCCTGGGAGAAAAGTGTGCAGCTGCATTCCACACTTGCTAGACCACCTAGGATAACCTGAAGAAATAGAAGCTGAAAGTCCAATTTTTAATGTATTACCTGTGTTGAAATTACTCTCTAGGCCCAAGATGGAGCTTCTGCTGCCCAGAGTGCCACATCAGCAAATCTAAACTTAGTTTCTTTTTTTTTCCCTTTAGCTTTCATGTCCAATTAAATGCTCTGCTTGACCAGAAATGCACTACTATCTGGTCAGCCAATTCCCAAAGGCCAAGCTTACTCTGGGCTCTATACTTATTTCTTTTATTCCTTCTCACCACACACATCCAAACACATTGACTACGTGGCTCCAGCTAACCAGATATTTTCTGTTTTTCTCTTCCTTGTTCTTCTTTATCTTAAAAGCTCCCTGCCCTTCACCTAATTTTGAAGTTGGCCCAATGGAGACTGTCAATTTTGTGAAGTGTTAAATAAAAACTTGAATTGCCTTCTTTAATCCTTTTTAGTACTTGGAACTAAATCCTATTTCTTAGCCAATTAAAGAGTCTCAAGACATTAGTCACTTTTGACTCCTCTTGGGAAGAAACTAAGATATTAATATAAAAGAGAGCTAATGAAACCCAGTTTTTTGCCATTGAAATGTATCCAGCATATAGTTTAAACCATTAGAGATCAATGTAAGATTGTCTACAATGAAAAAAAAAAAAACCTGATAGCCTAGTAAAACGCATATTAAAGAGAATCAACCCAAAATTCTTACATTTTTGCCAATTTTTCCTAGCAAGTTTGACATTATCAAGTACTAAAAGGAAAGCCCAGGGGGAGGAGCTAAGATGGCGGACGAGTAAGACGGGGAGAATACTTTCTCCTCCACAAATCCATTAAAAGAACATTTGAATGCTGAATAAACTCGATAAAACAACTTCTGAATGCCGGCAGAGGACATCAGGCACTTAGAAAGACAGCTCATTCTCTTCAAAACGAGAAAACGAGCCCTGCGGTAACTCCTTTTGCGGAGAAGTGGCGCGGACACCAGCATTTGCTATTGGCAAGCGGGGGCTGGGCTAGGAGGAGCGGCGAGGCCTGCATTGCTTTGAGAAAGGATTCGGCCTGGCTATCTCGGGCCCTATCTGAGCGAAATAACCAGACTGTCGGTTATCTACTACATCAAAAGCCAGCCCTAACTTAAGACACCACCAGGACTACCTACGAACAAAGGGCTGCACAGAGTTGGCCGGCTGCAGGCTGTCCCACTCCGGTGACAGGCAGCCAGGGCCAGAGGCGGGCAATTACAGCCCTAGAGAGACACTGCCTAATGGAACTGTGAGTAGGTTTCTGTGCTGACTCACGCTTCTTGGGGCTCTGGATGGTCAACATCTGCCTGAGAAAGTGCGTTGTTTGTATACCCAGAAAACTGAGCAGCGGAGAGGCGATAAGTCGCAGCAGCTGAGCTCGCTGAACATTTCATCACCTGCGCTACTCGGATCTGGGAAGGGCATAAAACGCAGACTCACAGAAGAGTCTGTGCTTCTGAGGATTATCTGAGTGCCTGAACCTGGCCGGTTTAGATTTGGGTGTTCATGTCCGCCCCCTCTGTAACAAGGCAGAGATCAGATATTGAAAAGACCTGTAAACCGCCTCAATAAAGAGAACTCAACAAACTACCAGAATATAGTAAGGACACTCTAAATTTGGCAATTTTAACAAAATGAAGAGACAAAAGAATACCCAGCAGCTAAAGGAACAGGATAGATGCCCACCAAACCAAACCAAAGAGGAAGAGATAGGGAATCTACCTGATAAAGAATTCTGAATAATCATAGCGAAATTAATTCAAAATCTCAAAATCAAAATAGAATCACAGTTAAAGAGTCTGGAGACAAGGATTGAGAAGATGCAAGAAAGGTTTAACAAGGACCTAGAAGAAATAAAAAAGAGTCAACACATAATGAATAATGCAATAAATGAGATCCAAAACACCCTGGAGGCAACAAATAGTAGAATAACAGAGGCAGAAGATAGGATTAGTGAACTAGAAGATAGAATCCTAGAAATAAATGAATCAGACGAGAAAAAAGAAAAACGTATCAAAAGAAATGAGGACAATTTCAGAAACCTCAAGGATAACATCAAATGCTACAACATTCGAATCATAGGAGTTCCAGAAGAAGAAGATAAAAAGAAAGATCATGAGGAAATCCTTGAGGAGATAATAGTTGAAAACTTCCCTAAAATGGAGAAGGAAATTACCACTCAAGTTCAAGAAATCCAGAGAGTCCCTAACAGGATAAACCCAAAGCGAAACACCCCAAGACACATATTAATCAAATTAACAAAGATTAAATATAAAGAACAAATATTAAAAGCAGCAAGGGAAAAACATCAAATAACTCACAAGGGAATTCCCATAAGGATAACAGCTGATCTTTCAATAGAAACTCTCCAAGCCAGGAGGGAATGGCAAGACGTAATTAAAGTGATGAAAGAAAATAACTTACAGCCTAGATTATTGTATCCAGCAAGGATCTCATTCAAATATGAAGGAGAAATCAAAAGCTTCACAGATAAGCAAAAGTTGAGAGAATTTTGCACCACTAAACCATTTCTCCAACAAAAACTAAAGGACATTCTCTAGATAGGAATCACTAAAAGGGTGATATGGACCATAAGGAAACAGGAGTAGCAATACATATATCAGATAAAACTGACTTTAAAGATCTTGAAAAGGAGAAAATGAAGGTTACACATAATGACTTAAAGGAACAATCCAAAAAGAAGTTATAACAATTATAAATATATATGCACCCAACATTGGAGCATTGATATATCTAAGACAAACATTAATTAATATGATAGAAGTAATATGCAGCAATACAATAATAGTGGGAGACTTTAATACCCCACTCATATAATCTGGCTGTAATAGACAAAGTAAAGAGGAAAACATATTTACTTGTGAGCCTCAAAAAATTCAGTTCACTCAGGAGAGTTTAAAAAAAAAAAAAAAAAAACTTATTTGTTCACTCTGTGGAGGTTTATTGACTATTTTATGGGTTTGGTACCACTTTGGGTAGTAGGGAGGAAGAGGTGACAAATGGGATCCTGTCCTAAATAATATATTGTGGTAAAGATAGACTTACCAATACAAAATACCAAGATGTGCCTAAAGATGAGGACACCCAAACTGGACTTTTTGTTTCCTGAACTTTTCATTTCAAGAACAAACCTCCTAATATAAGATGAATTCACCATGATTTTTTTTAAGTGTTCTTTGTGATTAAAAACAGAAAGCCATTGGTTAAGAAATTACATATACTCCTCCCCACCATCACTCCCCTTCTTTCTTCCCATTTCCCTCCCACCCTCATTGATCCTTTCCTTTGTCCATTTTCCCCTGCAAAAAAAATAAAAAAAATAAAAGGAAAGCCCAGACAGATTTTTATTATCAATGATAGATCATAAGCAGTCCTTGGCAGTGATTATCTACTAGTCTAGTATTCATGTAATACTCAACATCTCTCAGGATGCTGGGCACAGCTAAGTCAGGGGTCTTCTTTCTGAGTAATGAGATTGGGATAACTGTGCATCTGCATATTTCAAATACAGAATCAGTATGAGAGTGAACTGTGCTTTTGAACTGTGGTGTTGGAGAAGACTCTTGAGAGTTCCTTGGACAGCAAGGAGATCCAACCAGTCCATCCTAAAGGAAATCAGTCCTAAATATTCATTGGAATGACTGATGCTGAAGCTGAAAGGCCAATACTTTGGCCACCTGATGTGAGAAGCCAACTCATTAGAAAAGACCCTGATGCTGGGAAAGATTGAAGGCAAAGGGAGAAGGGGACCACAGAGGATGAGATGGTTGGATGGCATCCCCAACTCAGTGGACATAAGTTTGAGCAAGCTGCGGGAGATAGTGAAGGACAGGGAAGCATGGCATGCTGCAGTCCATGGGGTCACAACAAGTTGGACATGACTGAGCGACTGAACTGATGAGAGGGAAGTATATTTACAGCATCCTATTTCTTTCTTACAGAGTGAGTTTCATTCTGGCATATTCAGGATATAAGGAGAGCATCTCACACTGCCCACACCTTAGACTCTAGATAACTGCCTTCCTCCTCTCATACTCATGCCCTAAACTTAGAGCATACACCCACATAATCCTAACAGTACAAATGAAGCATCAAATCTAGTAAAGAGACTTTAGTCTGATTTAAAGCCTTGGGTGGTAGCCAGTAAATTCCTGAAACTTCAGATAGAAGAAATCCCTCTGGTATATTTGTCTTTCAGGCCAAGCTAGATGAAAAATGAAAGAAAAAAAAATCCCTGATTTCACACAGAAGTACACTGAACCTACCCAACCCTTAACCAGAGTTTGATAACCCTTTTTATAATAGAGTTACAAATACAGGGGGAAAAAAACCCATACCGTGATCTGAAAGAATGCACACTTAGAGCCAAATCTTAGAGCAACAGTTAAGTTGGCCTCAGAGGGATTAATTTAGTATATACAGGGGAAAGTCTGATTGCCTTTGTTTGGAATGCCCTGACACCTAGCCCCATGATGAAATCAAAATGACTCACCTAATCACAAATGAGACCATTGCACTGAGTGGAGAAAATCCAGACCCAATGCTCTGAGGACAAGATCATAAAACCAGAAATATTAAGACTTGGAAGGATATTAGAGTTTATCTATTCCAGTCGTCTACTTAATATATCCATTCTCTCTACAACATTCTAGGAAACTGCCCATCAACTTTGTTTGAATAAGAAAATGATTATCTCACGACACCAGGTTTAAGTGACTGGGTAAGGGCATGCTTAAGTAAGATTACTGGGTACCTCAAGTGTTGTGTATCCCCTTGGGTCTATTTTTCTCATGCTGATGTAAAGCGTTTGTTACATATGTAGATCTGTTTGTTATATATATATGTAGATCCCTGTGGGGGGCCGACCCTGACACAGGGAGCCTCCGCCCGGTGGCATGGCTCTGGGAGCTGCCTTATCTTAAGGGTCTGTGGGAACACAGGCATAGCTCTCTGTCCCGCCACCCCTGATTGCTCCTGAGACCTGGAAGATATCTCCTGCCCAGATGTGAGTCCTTGGGCCTGGCAGGTGCTGTTTTAGTGATTAACGAAAACCTTTGCAGCGCCCAAGATGTTGGGCACCTCCTACAACTCCCATGTTTGCTTTTAACTAGTCTTGGGAAAATAGGCTATAAGTCCTTGAAAAAATATCGCAAGATGGTGATGTAATCCACAAAAAATTTTCTGTGTCCCTCTTTCCCTGTTCTGAAGTATAAAGATACCGTGCTCAATAAAGACCTTGTCAGTTGCATGAAAACCTGTCTCGTGGTTGACTGCCTCTGGCCCTCTCGACCCCATCTTTTCTATCTTCTTTAATTTCCTTAGCCTCGTTGCCCTTCTTCAGGACCGTTCGACTTTGCCGGCTGGTCCCGGCAGATCCCCCCTCCTATGTCCCTACATGTCAAAAATGTTGAAGCTGTCTTATCCTGCCTTTTCCAAGATAACATGAGCCAAAAAACCCTTTGTTTGTTCAGCCCATCCATTCAAATCAGGCAGGAAAAAAGTTTACAGTGAGAAGTATATCACAAGTACTAACATCCACTCTCCAGTCCGAGTCCCTAGGTGTTAAGTCAGAGCTACTCATATTGATTATATGTTGCCTTGAATATATATATTATTTATCCGTACCTCCTTAGAGAAGAGTCATAAAATATATGAGATCGAAGAACTGAATAATTTCTTAGAAATCGCCTATTCTAGTCTCTGAAGAAGATAGATACCTAAAAAAAACAACATGTGAGCACAGAAAACCTGGTATTTATATATTTACAAATCAATCACTGTAAATTGAAGGATACAGTTGAGACCAATAGAATTAACAGTCAAATGCCAAGCAATAATTTTAAGTACTTCACATGTATTAACTCATTTAATCCTTAAAATAATCCTGAGAGGTAGGCTCCAAAGTTATCTCATTTGAAAGATGAATAAACTGTGGTTTAGAGAGAGAAAATTTCATAATCTGTGCTATGCCCTCACCATCAATTAATACTGTGGTGCAGCCCTAAATTTTAAGTCTGAGCTCCTGACATGCAATGCAAAAAAGGATGCTAGCTAAAGAAAAAGGATTGATTTAGCATTTTCATCATCCAACAAATGAAACAGGCCATCCTCTTCAAAACAAAAACCTTCTGAGAACAAAATTCAGAAAGAGTAAACCACGCATGGTCCTATATAAGAAATAATGGGCATCAGAATGGGCTGTAAACAATATCTGACAGTTTTTCTAATAAGCGTTTCTTATACAAATGTTCCGAAGAAGGCAATGGCACCCCACTCCAGTACCCTTGCTTGGAAAATCCCATAGACGGAGGAGCCTGTTAGGCTGCAATCCATGGGGTCACTAAGAGTTGGACACAGCTGAGCGACTTCACTTTCGCGTTTCACTTTCCTGCATTGGAAAAGGAAATGGCAACCCACTCGTGTTCTTGCCTGGAGAATCCCAGGAACGGGGGAGCCTGGTGGGCTGCCGTCTATGGGGTCACACAGAGTCGGACACGACTGAAGTGACTTAGCATAGCATAGCATACAAATGTTCAATCAAATCTCAAGACAGAGCTGATCTGCAACCCAGTGATATATTTCCTCTCCCTGGGGTGAGGGGTCCTTTTGCTGCTGATATGAATGTTTCCTGTCTTAAGTTCACTTAGTTTAACTTAAAAAGAAAGCCAATAGAGACAAGCAAAACATGCAAGTGACTAAAACGTTTCTTGTGCTGTTCCCTGTTCGGGTGATAAAACAAGAATAAACCCTGAAATGAAACAATCTCTTAAGGTAACAACACACTAATTAAAAAAAAAAAATCTTTCCTTGGATTGGGTTCAGCCACATAACAGCCCTCTTCCTCTCTTCCCTATAATGTCTCAGCACTCAGAGAACTCCCACTTTGCTGTGTGTTGCTGTCTACACTACCTGGGGTCCCCAACACGAATGAAAAGTCAGCCTTCAACACCACTTGTATCCTTTTTTCCTGTGACAATGGAAAAATTTCTCCCATCAAAGCTCAATTCCCCCAAATATGTATTCTGAATCCCTTCCTTTTCCATCTCTCAGAAATGTGTTTCATCCACCAGCCTACTTCTATCATGACCCTCTCCAGGGGACCAGTCCCTAAAACACACAACATCACTTTAAAGTCTTCTCTTCACCCCTGTCTTCTTCCAGGCCTCCCTCTAAGTCTCACTTCCCAACCTACCCAAGGGTCTCAAAGAGGGACCCACACATGATTTCTTTGCTTGCTTTCTTCTTATATGATATTTAACTTGAAAATAAATGACTCTTACTAAAATCACCAGATGTGGTTCTTTGTCCTGGAGAGTCCCAAACAACTCTTCTGTTCTGATATAAGCATGCTCCTCCTTCCATCAAAAAGCAGAGCTTGGTATCCCTTGAGTCTGATATAGGTTTGTAACTGCTTTGATCAATATAATACAGTGGAAGGGATGCCTGTTAAGTTGCTGCTTCTATTTTCTTCTCTTGGAGCACTCTATCCCAGAAACTAGCCATGTGCAGAGAAAATAATCTCAAGCCACATGGAGGGGCCAGCTCTAGGTGCTCCTCTCCCTCAAGGGCCTACACACCATCTGTTCACTCTTCTGAATGGCTCACCTTTTTCCTGACTCCACTCTTGGCTCACTTCACTCAACCTTCACATCTGAAACTAAAAAGTATTCCCTCAAAGATGTCTTCATTTGAAAAATACCAACTCAAAACAGATATCAAGATTGTAATTTGTCATCAAACATTGTGTTTCCAATTCATAGTGCTTATCACAATGTCTAATTGCTATTTTATTCTAGAACTCTTTTTAACGTCTGTCTCCCCCAATAAGCATGTAATCGTCAAATTTGTATTGTTCACCACCGTGGTAGGCAGCTTCTAACATGAACTCCAATGATCGCTGACCCCTGATAGTCACACTGGAATTGTGTAATTCCATCTCCTTAAGTGTGGGCTGGGCCTACTGACTCATGTCTAATCAATAAATATGGCAAGAGTGATGGAAGATCACTTCCCTAATTAGGTTGTAAAAAGCTATGAACTGCAGCTTGCTTGCTGATTCTAATCTCTTGACTTCTCGTGTTGCATGCTTTGACAAACCAAGTTGCCATGATGGAAAGACCCAAATGGCAGAGAACTGAGGGTAATCACTGGCCAACAGCTATGGAGGAACTAAATCCTGCCAACAAATACACATATGAGCTTGGAAGCAGGTTTTCCCAGAGCTGAGCCCTGCAGTTACAACCCAGGGGACACCCTGATTTCAGCCTGAAAAGTAGAAGACTCATCTTAAACCATGCTCAGATTCCTGATTCACAAAAATTATGAGATAATAAATGTGTTGTTTTAAGCCTCTAAACTTTTGGGTAATTTAGTATGCATCAACTTAACAGATGTGTCTCCTACCACTGAGACAATATTCTAGGCACTTCATAGGTATTCATCCATTTAATAGCTGCAACAACCTTAGGAGGTTAAGTACTAAAGTTTCTTTGATTTTTACATATGAAGAAACTGAGGCAGAAAGGTTAGGTAACTGCCAAAGTTTAATCAACCAATAAAGATGGGAGTTAGTGTTTGGTTTAGATACTTTAAGTATTTATTAAATTAATGAATACATAAAAGAAAATCTTTTACTCTGCAAACTAAAAAAATTAAAATTTGGGGGCTACTCAAACATTTGCAGCATTCTAACAAACTATGAAATCAATCAACGCATATGTAATTGACTCTGTGTACTAGTACCTTTAGCTTCTATGGTTGATATAAAATATATGTTCCCTCAATCCAATGTACACTACAGACATTATAGTACTTTATACTATTTACAGATTAGTTCAGGAAATCATGTATAAGAGTCTGGTCATTGGCCATAATTTCATGACATGAGATTTATGGCTAAGGTATATGATTCTGACCATTTTATTGACCCACATTACCAGTTTCCCCTGTAAGCAAGCCATTTTTCCACCCTGAGTAGCTACTGGGCATTTTATAGAATTCTGTTGATCACCCTTATACACTGTGCTGTTTGATGCCAGCTCCTTCCTTTTCCACACCTGCAAACAGGTCGTGGTTTATGTCAGATGATTTCCTTGCTGGGAGTTAGGTGTGGTTTCCAAATGAAACAGTTCCAGAATAAGGCTTGATTCCAAAGACTGAGACCTGCCACACATCCTTCCCTTATCCCTTATTGGGAGCAAAAATGAACTCCCCACAGTGAATGTTTTAAAAGTTTGATTTGAATAAGAGAACAGGTGAGACTGAATTCTTCAACACTAATCCGATTTTACCTCCTGAGGTTTTCTGCTGTTTGGACAGTAATGGAATAACAAATCTGCTGATATGTGTCTCAAAGGAATGTTTACCTGACTGTGAGTCATGATGCCCACCACTTCAAGCGTGTTTCGGGAACTGGCAGGAAGTGCTGTGTCTTCAGAGGAGGTGAGGTCTATGAAAAATTTGATGTAACATAAACATTAGATTTCTAAACTATTTAAAAGGTCACCCCCACCCTACATTAGAGGTCAAATCTACTTCTGAGAGGTTTCACATGGACTTCTAGAATATTCTTTGGATTTCAGCACTTATACTGTTCAGTTCATTTCTGACGTGTGCAGGAAAGGCAGCATAGTTATCAAAAGAACCCTTGCCTTGGAGTTCGTCTGCATGACTTTCCTTTAAGTCAGTTCACTGGGCTTTATTCTAAAGTGGGAATAAGCTTATACCTATCTTTCTTCCAGGGTTAGCCTCCTTTCCACAGCTTGGTGGAATTCCTAGAAGTCAAGGAACTACAGTTGACCTTTGAACAATAAAGAGGTCTTAGGGGTGCTGACCCTCTGGAGCCAGAGTATACGTCCAAGTATAACTTAGAGTTGGCCTCCTACATCCATAGTTCCAAATTTTTGGATTTAACCAACCAGGATCACAAAGGACTGTAGTATTTACTACTGACAAAGAAAATATCAACATATGCATGGATCCTTGCAATTCAAACCCATGTTTTTCAAGGGTCAAGTGTGGCTTATTCTAGGTGGTTCCTTTCTGGGACAAGATCACTCACAGAGACATCAGTACTATCCTCCCCACACTCACTTCAACCTGCTCAGACATTTTTCATTATCCACATCTCCCCTCATATTTACATCCTGGCAATATCAAACCTCCAGGAAAACAAAAAGCAGCTCCTCTGTTCCCAAAGTCAGAGGACCACTGCCCCTAATAAGAAAGCATTTAGGGAAAAAACAGCAATCTCTCAGGCATCAGCCCCACCCCTCACCTCCTACATCATTCCTGAGAGAGCAGGTTTATTCTTACTTACAGTGTGGATAGTTTAAACTAAGAAAAGGGCCCTCCAATAGTTAATATTTATTAGATACTCATTTAATCTTCACAATAACCCAAGAAGTAATCTCATTAGCTAAGTAGGAGTTCTCAGACCCAGAGAAATGAAGTATTTTTCCTAAGATCACATAGTTTGTGATAAGAGAGTTAAGATTTGGGCCAGGCATTTCCTAGAACAGAGTCTCAGCCACATCTGAGACTCTGAAATATCCTCTGATTCTTCAGTCTGCTAGTCCAGACCAGAGCTGACCTGTTAAAATATAAATCAGGTCATTGCTTTCCTTTTTAGCATAGTTTTTCATCTCAGACATTCTATTCATTTTCCACCCTCCACTAATTTTTTCTAGAAAAGAACCAGTCAGGAATTGTGAGTGTAAGCCACTGTCTTGCCCCTGCTGATAGATATCTGCATTTTAAATACCTTGCTCCTAACAGTGTCTTTGGTTTCCTAAGGGTGCATACTTATGTCCAAACGTAACAAGCTGCATACATTACATATCTATAGCCTTTTGTATGTCAAGCATACCTCAATAAAGAAGTTTAAAAGAAAAACACCTCACTCTATTTTCAGCCTAACAGTTTCTCAGAAAGTTGGTATTAGACATCCCTGAGCAAATGTGGAGGGGAAGACAGGGGCAGAAATCTGTAGGCAGGGCGGAGGAATTTTCTTACTGTCCCAGAAAACACACCACAGGCACCTGATAACTCTACTCAGGGTTCCTTGCCTCGAGGTGTCTCCTTTGCTACTCAATGAGGAAAGGAAATGACATCCGAGCCTGTTTAATTCAGCTTCATTATTAACTTGGGACTCTATAGGATACATGGCATAGTGTTGAAGAATCCACCTGCCAATTCAGGAGACACAAGAGACGCGATCCCTGGGTTGGGAAGATCTGCTGGAGGAGGAAATAGCAACCCACTCCAGTATTCTTGCCTGGAGAATTCCATGGACAGAGGAGCCTGGTGGGCTGCACTCCATGGGGTCACAAAGAGTCAGACATGACGGAACACGCGCGCACACATGCACTATAGGATACCCAGACACAAGATAAATAAATGATGACGGACACCCCTGGTCACGTCACTACCGCACTGGAGAGACAGATCACACACGCAGAGCCAGGAAACAAGACAACCAAAGGTGAGCCAGTGACAGGATGTGCCAACATAATTAACTGAGAAATAACCACTGTAAAAGACTCAGAGGCTAGAAAAATCAGTCTATGCTATGGAATTTGGAAAGATTTCCAGAAAGTCTAGTAAAGGGAAATTAGTGAAATGTGATTTTCACTAATATTCTAGGGATTTTTATTATAAACATGATGAACAATGATGAATTTTCCAGAAAGTTTCACATTCAAGTATTCTTCCATGGTCCTGGATTAGACTCTGGACTTGTAAAAACACATGTCTTCATTGTTGTTTCAGAAAAAAATATGATTACCATAATAATGAGGCCAAACACATTGACATTAAGAGAACAAAGACAGAATGAAGATTAAAACCTTATGCAAAAGAGATCCCAGAATATGGACATGGGCAGTTTACTTCTTAAAAATTCCACCATTTAAGAATTCAGAGGTCCCTCACGAAAAGCACAACTGACTTGATATGTTAGGAATTGCCTAAAAATTTAAGAAAAAAGTCATTGGTCAACTATCCAGGCTCTTCCTGAGAAAGAGTCCAGATACACAAGCTCAATTTGGGGACATTGATGAAGGCTTAAAGGGAATAATGATTCTAATTGTGTACATTAGATCAATTTCTAGACTAATATTAATATATTATTTTGAATATGGGCCAAGATGCTGTAGCAAAGTGGCCCCAATATACAAGCAGCTCAAACAAAATAGAGGTATCTTATTTTCTCATATACCATATCTGGAAGGAGATTGCTGTGTTCTAAGAGCACTCAATGGTCCCAGTTGAGTCTAACATGTAGCTCTGCCATAACTGAAGGCAAGGGTTCTCAAATGTTTTGGTCTCAGGACACCTTTACATTCAAAAATTATTGAGAACCCCAGAGAAATCTGTTTATGTGGAAAGTATTTATTGACACTGACTGTATTCAAAAATAGAAAAACTACTTATTAACACTTGTTCATTAATTTCTTTTTTAAAGCAATGATAAACCTATTGTATGCTAACACAATTTATTTTTTTTAATTATGTCTTTAAAAAGTGTAAAGACTGGCATTATTTAATATATTTTTAAAATCTCTTTTGTGTCTGGCTTAATAATAGACCACATGATGACGGTGGTGGTGGTGATGACTGAATGTTCAGTCTAGTGCAGCTGATTGTTTAGTTAAAGTGTGTGAAGAGAATCTAGCCTCACGCAACTATATAGCTAAGAAAAGGGTCAGTGGTATAAGAGCCTTTTCAGATGGTTGTGAATGTTGTTCTTTAATACTATACCAAAACTCAAGTGGTATTTTCTAAAAAGGTTGTTGTGATATGAAATCTGAAACCTTATCAATGAGCTTTTTATACTCTGTCACATTAAAATCCATATAATGGTGACTGCACACTGATTACTTATGTCAAAAATTATCAAACAGAGAAGCAAAGTTTCTTATTTCACACTACATGTTTTCCACACATGGGCTCTTTTACCCCTGTGTGATTTCATAACATCATGCATCTATTCCCTTTGGAAATTACTGGTTCACTGAGTTATGCCAAACTGCCAAATGTTGATACACTTTCTTGTACTACAGCAGAAAATCACATTCATTCATATCACTGCCAACCTCAGAATAAAAGTTGTTAAAGTTTTAATTAGTGAGATGTTGTCAGGTTCATAGTGGCAGATACATATTTTCCAAAATTCACATTTTTGTCCTCATCAGTGTGACTGATGTCCCCAGGGGAAAGGGGGAACAATGATGTATGAATATAAGGCCAACATTTTCTCTTCAAGTAAGTGACCAAAAATGTCAACCCGAATATCCCATTAGTGAGCTCTCAGCTCCATGGCCTTAACCTAGCTGCAGGGGAGAGGGAAAAGGTAGGCTCTAGCCAGGCAGCCCAATTACACGGAAGAGGGACGACAAATTTGGGCATATGACAGTCTCCACACTAGTCCAGTGAATTAATGAGCAGGTCAAGTGTAAGGACAGTCATGCCCGAGGGCCTGTGGACAGTTGAGGACATAGGTACTCGGGCTTTGTACTTGGTAACGGGGTACAGCCCTGATCAGAGGGAGCCTGGAGATGGTGGGATAGGAGCAGAGGAATTGCTCCAACCACAGCCCCCAGCCTGTGGCCAGGAGGATGGAGCATCGAGAAGAGGGTCCTCAAAAGGAGTCCTCAGAGTTACAGGCAGGGGAAGATCCCTGGAGAAACACAGAACAGTGGGACCCCTGAGGCCAAAAGAGAGCAGATCATTCATGACCTTTGGTGAGGGTATGGTGGGGCACCCAGCGACCCTTTCCACCAGCGAGAGCCTTGGATTGCAGGCATATCGCCAACTGAACTGGGCCAGAAACGGGCTGCTCTGTGACTCTTATTGTGGCCTTACTCTGTCCCCAGGCTGGAGAGCTGGGATAAATCTGGGGAGTTTTATGATGTTTTTACAGCTCTACTTGCTCAAAATATATTCCTGCTTAAGAGTTGGGTCCAAATATTTTATCTGTGTTTCCCTTCTCAATAGCAACAAGCAGAGAAGGGAAAAGCAGTGAACAGAAAACATGCTCTTTTGCAGAAACCTAGAGAGAACTTGGTGCACAAAGGGAAAGAAAATAGGGGGAAAGGTAGCTCTGGTCCTGAAGAGTAAAATCCTAATAATCACTGCAAACATGCTGGAAGCTGAGACAAAACTGTGCTTGCATATCTAGACAAACAGGAAATATGGGACCAAAAAGTTTCTAACTGCTGTGCCTTATCCAATATGCCTGCAAATGTACACAGCAACCGAAGGAAAGGGCTGTTTTGAGACTGGATCCAGGTCAACCAGGAGGTCACAGGTCCTTGGGCCACATTCATTAGCAGCAGACAGAAAGTGTAAAGGGGTCTGTTGTCAGTTACTCTGTTGTGTCCAACTCTTTGCAACCCCATGGACTGTAGCCTGCCAGGTTCCTCTCTCCATGGGATTCTTCAGACAAGAACACTGGAGAGGGTTTCCATTCCCTCCTCCAGGGGATCTTCCCAACCCAGGGGTCAAACCCCCATCTCTTGGCATCTCCTGCACTGGCAGGCGAGTCCTTTACCACTGAGCCACCAGGAAAGCCCTAAAGGGGTTGACAGCAAAATAACTGTCCAGGGATCATCCTCATTCATGTTTTCCCCACTGACTCCCTCACTGCTTCTATTTTTCCTGTACGGGCACTCTCTGCCCTACAAAGGAAAGCAGTTTTCGTTGTTGTTGTTGTTTTTAAACATATTCTTCTGCTAATTAACTCAGATTAAAGGACATACATCTCTAGCCTATCCCTGGAGAAGGGAAAGGCTACCCACTCCAGTATTCTGGCCTGATGAATTCCATGGACTGTATAGTCCCTGGGGTCGCAAAGAGTTGGACACGACTGACTTTCACTTCACATCAAAGGACATACAGACAATAAAATCATACACATGAAACACACTGGAACCCAAGAAGCAAAAGAAAACATATACCCTAACCTCAAGGATATACGCATTCCTTGTAACTGAACATGAATTTTGAATCCAAAGTTTTGTGCAGATTTGGCAAAAGAGACAAACCATTATTTTCATGGTTCTCAGTTGTTAGAAAAGAGAAAGTAAAATTTTTGTGGGCTCTAAAGCGTCACATTTCTCATACGAGTCTTCTAATGGGAGTCATTGTGTGCCATTATGGACATCATTCTCATTACCACTTCTGTGGTCCAGGTAAATCAAAGCTCATTTAACCCTAAGCCTACGATTTATAGTACTGATTTTTTTTGTGTAGATTTTCTAAGAACCTACAAGAGGATAACAAATTTCACATAAAATGAACTAATAATTTTTTAAATTATTCTAACTGAAGTAAGGGGCTTCCCTGACAGCTCACTTGGTACAGAATCCACCTGCAATGCAGGAGACACTGGTTTGATTCCTGGGTCAGGAATATCCGCTAGAGAAGGGATAGGCTACCCACTCCAGTATTTTGGCCTGGAGAATTCCATGGGAAATAAGTCTGACCTGGTAATACCTGGCCATGTTGGGGGCAGGCACCCATGCTAGCCAGAGGTGTGGTTAGGCAGAGGTGTGGTTAGGAAATATTGCCTCCAAATGAATCAAAATGTCCATCTCATCACAAAGGCTCTGGACATCATGACTGGCCTCTCTGAAAAGTATTTGATTTTAGATTATAGGCCAAAACATCAAGTCTTACCTATGTCAGGAGAAACTGAAATTTGGAGCAGGTCACTTAACCTCTTAGCTGCAATACCCTCATTTTTAAATGAATAATAAGATAGCTACCATTTTCTGAGACCCTAGTGTGTGCCAGTTGCCATTTAATATGGATTATAAGTTCCATGAGAACAAGCTTAGTATTTCTTTTGCTCACTTTTTTATTCCCATCATCTAACACAGGTCTTTAGAATTGCACTGCTGGAGACTCTTGAGAGTCCCTTGGACAGCAAGAAAATCAACCACTCAACCCTAAAGGAAATCAACCCTGAATATTCATTGGAAGGACTGATGCTGAAGCTCCAGTATTTGGGCCATCTGATGTGGTGAAGAGCCGACTTATTAGAGAAGACCCTGATGCTGGGAAAGATTGAAGACAAAAGAAGAGGGCAGCAGAGGATGAGATGGTTGGATGGCCTCACCGACTCAATGGACACGGGTTTGAGCAAACCAGGGTGGGGAGTTCTCATGAGGCAGAGTAATCATCAGAGAAAGTTACCCTGGAGAGCTCTTCGCATGTCTAAGAGGCCTCTGGTCAACATCTCCCGCTTTCTGCTGCTACCTAAGGATCTCAGTACTTCATATTCTCTGCTGAGATTTAGCAAATATGAATGTCACCTTGAAACAAATCAGTATAGTAAACATACATTGATAAGACAGTACAGTTAGGTATGTGGAGGATGACCATTTGACCCAGTATGACCAACCTAGATAGCATATTCAAAAGCAGAGACATCATTTTGCCAACAAAGGTTCGCCTAGTCAAGGCTATGGTCTTTCCTGTGGTCATGTATGGATGTGAGAGCTGGACTGTGAAGAAGGCTGAGCGCCAAAGAATTGATGCTTTTGAACTGTGGTGTTGGAGAAGACTCTTGAGAGTCCCTTGGACTGCAAGGAGATCCAACCGGTCCATTCTGAAGGAAATCAGCCCTGGGATTTCTTTGGAAGGAATGATGCTAAAGCTGAAACTCCAGTATTTTGGCCACCTCATGCGAAGAGTTGACTCATTGGAGAAGACTCTGATGCTGGGAGGGATTAGGGGCAGGAGGAGAAGGGGACGACAGAGGATGAGATGGCTGGATGGCATCACTGACTCGATGGATGTTGAGTCTGAGTGAACTCTGGGATTTGGTGATGGATAAGGAGGCCTGGCGTGCTGCAGTTCATGGGGTCGCAAAGAGTCGGACACGACTGAGCGACTGATCTGATCTGATCTGATGGTCATTTTACTAAAATTCAAAACAGAAAGACATGTTCAACCCAGCTTGAACACTATGCTTTCTTGGTGCTCTTAACCCTCATTCTTTCAACCAACTAGCCTACTATTTATGAGAGATAAAAATCCCTCAGTCACTTCTTAAAAATATGTTTCCCATTTGCTGAGGACTATTATGAAGGACACAGCAAATTTCACAAAGTGCTAATAGGGACAAGCCACATGTTTCACTTTTTTCTCACCAAGCAAAATTGACAGCTTCCCTCTCATCAAATGCAGGGGTTTCATCATTTTATCCTTCCATCAACACAGCTTATACTCTGCCTGTGACTGGGATCTAAGAAGGGAGGGCCTCAGATAGTAAAGCCAATATCACAATTCCTTATTTCTTTGGGGAGGAGAAGCTGTGTTTATTGTCTTATGCAGGGAAAATTCATTGCTTCAAATGAAGCAACTGACCAAGAATTAATCTCAAAAATATACAACCAGCTCATGCAGCTCAATACCAGAAAAATAAATGACCCAATCAAAAAACAGGCCAAAGAACTAAAAAGACATTTCTCCAAAGACATACAGATGGCTAACAAACACATGAAAAGATGCTCAACATCACTCATTATCAGAGAAATGCAAATCAAAACCACAATGAGGTACCATCTCACGCTGGTCAGAATGGCTGCTATCAAAAAGTCTACAAACAATAAATGCTGGAGAGGGCGCGGGGGAAAGGGAACCCTCTTATACTGTTGGTGGGAATGCAAACTAGTACAGCCACTATGGAGAACAGTGTGGAGATTCCTTAAAAACTGGAAATAGAACTGCCATCAGATCAGAACAGATCAGTTGCTCAGTCGTGTCCGACTCTTTGTGACCCCATGAATCGCAGCACACCAGGCCTCCCTGTCCATCACCAACTCCCGGAGCTCACTCAGACTCACATCCATCGAGTCAGTGATGCCATCCAGCCATCTCATCCTCTGTCATCCCCTTCTCCTCCTGCCCCCAATCCCTCCCAGCATCAGAGTCTTCTCCAATGAGTCAACTCTTCGCATGAGGTGGCCAAAGTACTGGAGTTTCAGCTTTAGCATCATTCCTTCCAGAGAAATCCCAGGGCTGATCTCCTTCAGAATGGACTGGTATATGGAATTTAGAAAGATGGTAACAATGACCCTATATGTGAGACAGAAAAAAAAAAAAAAAAAAAAAAGACACAGATATAAAGAACAGACTTTTGGACTCTGTGGGAGAAGGCAAGGGTGGGATGATTTGAGAGAATAGCATTGAAACATGTATAAAAGAATACATGAAATAGATCATCAGTCCAAGTTCGGTGCATGAAACAGCACACTCAAAGCCGGTGCACTGGGACAACCCTGAGGGAAGGGATGAGGAGGGAGGTGGGAAGGGGGTTCAAGATGGGGACACATGTATACACATGGCTAATTCATGTCAATGTATGGCAAAACCACTACAATATTGTAAATTAATTAGCCTCCAGTTAAATTAATTAAAATAAATTCATTAATTTTTAAAAATACATTGCTTCAGTACTAAAATCAAGTTCTTGATGCCCTGTACTCCTCCTATATCTTGGTTATAGGTTGTATCTCACTTCTTCCTCCCACAAATTTCTTTTAAAACGTCTACAAATAACAAACGCTGGAGAGAGTGCATAAAAAATGGAGTGCTCCTACACTGTTGGTGGAAATATAAGTTGGTACAGTCACTATGGAAAATAGCCTGGAAGTTCCTCAGAAATTTAAAAATAGAGCCACCATATGATCCAGCAATCCCACTCCTAGGCATATATCCAGACAAGACTATAATAAAAATATATATATGCAGTCCTATGTTTATAGAGTACTATTCGCAATAGCCAAGACATGGAAACAACCTAAATGCCCATCTACAGATGAATGGATAAAGAAGATGTGGTGCCCATATACAACGGAATATTATTCAGCCATAAAAAAGAGTGAACAAATGCCATGTGCGGCAACACAGATACACCTAGAGACGTATCTGTCAGTCAGAAAGAGAAAGACATCTGATATAAATCATAAAATATGGAATCTAAAATACGGCACAAAAGAACCTATGTCTACAAAACAGCAATAGACTCACAGACGTAGAGAACTGACTTGCGGTTGCCAAGAGGGTGGGGCAGGAAGGCCTGGGAGTTTGGATCAGCATACGCAAGCTACTCTATATAGGATGGATAAACACCAAGGTCCCGCTGTGCATAGTACAAGGAACGATATTCAATATCCTGTAACAAGCCATAATGGAAAAAAAGATTATTAAATTTAAAAAAAGAATGTCTACATGTGTAGACATACAGAGTCACTCATACATACAGAGTCACTCTGCTATACAGCAGAGACTGGCACATTATAAATTAACTATATTTTTCAATCAAAAAAATAAAAATTTTAAAAAGCTCAGGTTTTATTATACAGAAGTAATGTGTCCCCAAATCACCAATCCACTGTGATTGTATTTTATCTGTGTAGTTTGATATGAATCAGCAAGAACTTTAGGCTCTGATCTCACGAAAGCTAAATAACCCTGTGGACACGGCAGAGAAGTTGAGATAAAGGAGGGATGAGGAGGGGTCTTCCTGCCCCTACCAATGCCAGGAGCTCCCTTATTCTCCCACTTCCCTCTCCTATTGGCCATCAGATACCTACAAACAGCCTGAACTCAGAAACTGAGGGTCTGCGGTGGCCTGTACTATTCTCCACATACACAGGGCACTGGCTACAATACTGGACAAAGAGGAAGAAAGAAAGAATAGCGGAGAAAAATGAGTAGTAAATAGACATAAAGGCAGCGGAGGGATGGAGGAGACAAACAGAAATGAAGTAGAAAACAGGAAACATCAGATTCTGCCAACACTAAGAACTGTATGTTAATAATAAGACTAACAATAACATTCATTGGACATTTACCACATGCTACTACTTTGATAAATGCATTACATGTGTTATCATTCAGTTATTCATTCACAAATATTTGAAAGACAAAAGCCCTGTCCTCCTGAACCTGACACCCTAGTCTGACAATAAGATAAATTAATAAGGCACACAGTATGTTAAGGGATAATCAGTACTAAGGATAAAAATGAACTTCAAACTGTGGTGCTGGAAAAGACTCTTGAGAGTCCCTTGGACAGCAAAGAGATCAAACCAGTCAATCCTGAAGGACATCAACCCTGAATATTCATTGGAAGGACTAATGCTGAAGCTGAAGTTCTAATACTTCGTTCATCTGATGTGAAGAGCCAACTGACTGGAAAAGACCCTGATCCTAGGAAAGATCGAGGAATGGAGGAGAAGGGAGTGACAGAGAATGAGATGGTTGGATGGCATCACCGACTCAATGGACATGAGTTTGAACAAACTCTGGGAGATTGTGAGGGACAGGGAAGCCTGGCTTGCTGCAGTCCATGGGGTCACAAAGAGACAGACATGACTGAGCCACTGAACAACAACAGCAAAGGATAAAAATGAAGCAGAGAAGAGTGTGAGTGCTTGTCTGGGTAGAGAAAGAGAAGTTGCTTTAGCGTGGTGTTCAGGGAAGCCGAGTTGGGAAGGCGACACGAGAGGAAGACTTCAGAGACAGCAGCGCCAACACTGCTCACTTTCAGGCATTTCTATAACATTCCGAGGCCCCAGAAATATTTATTTTGTTTTGGGGCCACTTGTCTTTTTGGTTTGTTTTCTGAGCTTTGATGGTATTTTATCTATCATTTCTATATGTGAGAAGCAGAAGGGATTTTCCAAGTTTGACCCTCTGCTTCATTTTGACTACTGTGGTCACTGCTTGTACCAACTGTAAAAGGACCAAAACCTTATCCAAGAAGAGCCAACCTATCTAACATCTGGAAATCTTGTCTTGAGGAGGAAGGACCAGTGGGTGGTAGTATTTTTCCATGTTTCATCCTGCTGATGGTATCCAGTGTAACACAGGGAACTTCAGACCATGATAGCCATGAAAAGCCAGAGATGTTTCAAGAGAAATTAACCCCCTTTCATTCTATCATTAAAAGATCAATGGAATCATCTTATTTGCACTTGGAATCCTGTTTAAAGGTTAGGAAGAGCTTGCATGAAACTGGCTGGTGTCACATTTGCATTGTTTTCCTTCTTGAAAAAAAAAAAAAGAAAAGAAAAGTCTATCCCACCACAGCAAGTTTGCACTAGAGAAATCTGTGAGGGTATACTGGAAGGAAGAGTTGAAAGTGACAGGCTCACACCTAAGGCAATTTTATTACTGATTGATTACTGATTTTATTACTCAGGAGGCTGAGCAAAACAAGTTAAAGAGACGGAACTCAAGACTCTTGAAAACATTAAGAAAATGTGGTATGACAAAACCCAAAATGAAAACCTGAAACAGAATATCAATGTTAGCACATATAAATAGCATGTGTATGTTTATATATGTGTGTGTGGGCTTCCCAGGTGGCTCAGTGGTAAAGAATCTGCCTGCCAATGCAGATGATGCAGAATCGATCCCTGGGTTGGGAAGATCCTTTGGAGAAGGAAATGGCAACCCAACTCCAGTATTCCTGCCTGGGACATGCCATGGACAGAGGAGCCTGGCAGGTTACAGTCCATGGGGTCACAGAGTCAGACACAACTTATTGATTAAACGCCACCACCAATATATATGTGTATATATATACACATAAACATACACACACACAAAAAACATATACACACGTGCACACAGATAAGCTCTAAAATGACATTTTTCACTTACATGTAAGTAAAAGAGTTGAGAATAAATAGCTTGAAAACTCAGTAAGGACGCACTACCAGAGGAAATTTTTTTTTTTTTTTAGCCATGCTACATTTGCAGGATCTTAGTTCCCTGACCAAGGATGGACCGTAAGGCTCCAGCAGTGAAAGCCTAGAGTCTTAACCACTGGACCCCCAGGGAATTACCCTAAAGCAACTTTTCATTGCATTCCCATTGGTCAACATCAGAAGTGAACTCACATAATTGTGCTACTTGATAAGGGACAGATTGCCTGCTCAGATTACCTCGTGAGAACTGACTGTTCACATCTCTTCCCAACCCAACCACAGTGGTGCCTCACATAGGCCAGAAGAGAAGTTTTTTTTTTCTTTTTTTTTTTTTTCACCACATACATCACCAAATGCCACTGATTAGGGCCAAGTCTCTTCCCACTGAGAGCCTGTTGTTAGACCTTTAGCAGCACAGCACCAGGGGAAGGAGAGTCTGATCTGGATAAACCACGCGATCTATGTCAACGCTCAAAGTCACAAGAGAAGTGACTTCCTAATGCATGAAAATATTCAAAAGGTGTGAAGAAAACATGCTGATGATAAAGGCACTCTAGGGAGTTGAGTGTCAAATTCACTTAAGGCAAGAGCATTCCATTTAGGTACAAGAGATTCCAAAAATCTATTAAACCCAGAATTATCTTGACTTGATTAAACAGAATGCAGAGCAACAGCACCAGACGATTAATGAAGGATAAGGACTTTTAGACAGTTTTCTTCATCAGCTCTAGAAACCTCCCAAAACAAATGGTTGGCTTACTCCAAGACTTATGTCATAAAATCAAGGTCAATTTTCTACTTTCAACTTATTTTCAGAATATTCTTTCCTAAACATAAGAGATGTGAAAAAAAAAATTTATATATATGAAATCTGGCTGATCCCATAGCTTAGCCATAAACATGTCACTGTCTAAATCACCAACAAAAGCCACAAACCTTCCCTAATTATCCTCTCTAATCAAACATCAAAGCTTTCATCAAAACTGGAGGACTTAAACTAACAGAGCCGAGCAACAGAACAAAGAACCACAAGAAAACAAATGTCTGTCATAAAGTCTTTGTGTTCCTAACTTAGGAAAGTGCAAGCTAATAGACCTCATGGAAGTCCTGAGGCTGTATTAAATGTGGCATCACTCGCTACTCAATTGGAAATGTTCTAATGAATAACTCAAGAGCAGGAGGAGACATTTGGTCTATTTGCCCTCATTTATACAGAACTCCAAAGTCACTGCCTGTATTTTTCCAGGCTCCTTCAACAAAACTTTTCCTGTGAATCCCTGTAACAGGAGGAACAACAAATTGACACCAAGTAGAGAAAATGGTTTCTTCAGTAAAATGGAGACTTTTTAGTGATATCTGCATTCTCTCTGTATTTATAATATTTTTGAGTTGTTAGTTTAAAAAGTACTATGATATAGCAAGATGGTTAAAAATCAGATCTCTGGAGAGAGCTAGAGGATTTTTTAACTCTGTTACTTTCTAGCATGATCTTGGACAAGCTACTTAGCAGAAATAGTTTTCTCTTGCATAAATGGGGGTACTAATGCCTAACTTTTGTAGTTACTGTAAAGGTTAGATGAGCGACTATATTAAGTAATTAACACAGGGCTTGGCCCAGAATAAACCTTGCATAAGTGTTATTCACAGTTATTACAGCTCTCTTAGACAATCTTCTCTCAATCAAGCCACGAGATTACCGAATGCCTGCTGACTTCCATGGGATACTGATCACTTACTGCTGTTGCATTCTCCTCTGGTATCCTTGCACACGTTCACTCCTAAGTGCTGCGTTGTCACTTGTTCTCAAAACTGCAAATTCTGATGCCATTATTTTAACCACGTACAAGCAATGACATTTTATGTAAATCCATGAAATGTGAATTGAAAAAGCAGTATATACCATTTCTCTGAAAACTAAAATGGTAGCTTTAAAACGATTCATAAACACAGGCCACTGGAAAAAATACTGTTAATATATAATGCATGGATGTGTTGACTAGGAATACTGAGAAATTTTTTTTTGACACTTTCAAGGTATGTCTAGAAGTTTGCTTGAAAAATATTAGCAAGTTATCCTACTTAAAAATAAGAACTAGCAATGGTAGAGGATGCATCATGTGTGTGTGTGTGTGCATGTTGAAGAAATGAATAAAACAGAAGGAGTGTGATCAAGCTTGGGGAGTAGACAGTGATAAGGAAAGGGAAGAGACCTGGTGTGACTCTTCCACATTCTAGTTCAAAGTCTTTAGGTAAGGAATAGAGCCTAAGGTGGGGTTACAGGACCAAACGGAAAGGCATGGATTTGACTGAGAATTTTGCAAGCCATTTCTAACTGAATGGTTCCTGATATCATAAGTTTTCATATAAAGTGGTGAAACATACAAAATGATGCCCAACTGGTGTCCTAACAGATGAAACACTCATCAGGGAATGAATATTCACAAGAGACCCCTTGATTTGTTGATGGGAATATGACAAATAGCCAAAGGATGCCAGCTCCTCCAGCAAGAATGAACAGGACAAAGACAGAGCCGTAACCGAACCATGCTAACAGACCACAGGGTCGGGCCAGCTTTCTAGTCTTGTTACTTCCATTACACGATGGTGAATTTAAGCAGTTCATAGAGACTTAGAATTTAAATCTGATCTAATTTACTTAAACGGGTGTAGATAGAGCTGGTGTTCAGCAAAGGCATTTATAATCTCAAGTGAGACAAATCTCAGATGCAGTAGCAACATTTGGCAGATTACTTCTTTGTGTGGTCAATAAATCAAAATGTAAATTTTGTGAAAATCACCCTAGAGAAGGGCCCACCTTGCTCTGTCTTTGCTTCACTATAATCAGTAGCAAAGAGAGATGGTTTTCCAATGTTAGATGACTGCCATTTGGTAGAGATTCTCATTTGAGCCCATTAGCCAGCATCTCAAGGCACTGGGCAACCTCCCAACAAAATGAGACAAGATGCATTAAGATCAATTTGTTAATTTTTAGTGAGGCTTCAAACTGCCCTAGTAAATTACTGAGTCATTTTAAGAATGTGTTGCTGCTTCTTCACTATTCCTCCTTCCCATATATGAAAAAGCTGACTTATTCTTAATCAGTTCCATTCTTCCTTTCATCCTATTGAAGCCTACGTAGTTCTCTGTTGTTACCATCACTAACCAAAGCAACCCATAAAATTGAAGATCAAATATAATGAAAGAGCAATAAATAGTAGGGCAGGATTTTCAAAGCAACCCAATTCTTTACAAAACTTACCCCCAAAAAATGGGTTCACAGTTTTAACACTGGGAATTAACCTATTGTGGGTCTTCTCCCTGGAAAGAACACTTTCAATTATGCAGGCCGTCACACTGCTGCATTTCCAATCAGATGGATATATATATACAAAACTGCACCTTAATTGCTCACTTTCTTAATCAACTAAATTTTAGATCAAATCTCAGCAAAATGGAGAAAGGATTTAAAAGCAGACTATATGACACAACTGAGTGACTTCACTTTCACTTTTCACTTTCATGCATTGGAGAAGGAAATGGCAACCCACTCCAGTGTTCTTGCCTGGAGAATCCCAGGGACGGGGGAGCCTGGTGGGCTGCCGTCTATGAGGTCCCACAGAGTCGGACACGACTGAAGTGATTTAGCAGCAGCAGCATAGGCACCCCTTGGAGACATGACTGGTTTGGTTCCACACCACCACAATAAAGCAAATATCACAATAAACTTAGTTACATGAAGTTTCTGTGCTGCCGTTCATGGGGTCTCAGAGTCGGACCCAACTGAGTGACTCAACAACTGCATATAAAGTTATGTTTACACAATACCATAGTCTGTTAAGTGTACAAAGCATGTCTGAAAAAAATGTACAAACCTTAATTTAAAATATTTTATTACTAAAAACTACTAAACATCATCAGAGCTTTCAGTGAGTTGTAATCTTTTTGTTGGTGGAGGGTCTTGCCTTGATGTTGATGGTTGACTGATCAGGGTGGTAGTTGCTGAAAGCTGGGGTGGGTGTGGCAATTTCTTAAAACAATGAAATTCGCCACATTGATAGACTCACAAACGATTTTTCTGCAACATGCAATGCAGTATGATAGCATTGTACCCATAGAACTTCTTTCACAGTTGGAGTCAATCTTCTCAAAGTCTGCCACTGCTTCATCAACTAAGTTTATGCAATATTCTAAGTCCTTTGCTGTCATTTCAACACTGTTTATAGCATCTTCACCAGGAGTAGATTTCAACTGAAGAAATAATATTCTTTGCTTATCCATAAGGAAGCAACTCTTGATTTGTGAAAGTTTTACCACAAGATGGCAGCGATTCAGTTACACCTTCAGGCTCCATTTATAATTCTAGTTCTCTTGCTGTTTCTACTATATCTGCAATTACTTCCTCCACTGAAGTCTCAAAACCCTCAAAGTCATCCATGAGGGTTGAAATCAACTTCTTCCAGATTCTTGTTATTGTTGATATTCTGACCCCTTCCCACAAATCATGAATGTTCTTAATGGCATCTAGAATGTAAATCCTTTCCAGGAGGTTCTGAATTTACTTCTCCCAGATCCACCAAAAGAATCACTACCTGAGGCACCTATATTCTTACAAAATCTATTTCTTAAAGAATAAGATTTGAAAATTGAAATCACTCCTTGATCCATGGGTGCTATTTCATTAGCTGGCACATTAACCGTCAGAGCTCTTGGGTGACCAGGTGCACTGTTAATGAGAGTAATATTTTCCAAGGAAACTTTTTTTCCTGAGCAGTAGATCTCAAGAGTGGGCTTAAAATATTCAGTAAACCATGTTGTAAACAGATGTGGTGTCATCGTGGCTTTGTTATTCCATTTATAAAGCACAGGCTGAGTAAATTTAGCACAATTCTTACGGGCCCTTGGGTTTTTCATAATGGTAAATGAGCATGTGGGCTGCCCAAGTGGCTGAGTGGTAAAGAATCCACCTGCAATGCAGAAGATGAGGGTTCGATTCCTGGGTCAGGAAGATTCCCTGGAGAAGGAAATGGCAACCCATTTCAGTATTCTTGCGTAGAGAATTCTGTGGACAGAGGAGCCTGGCAGACTACAGTCCATGGGGTCACAAAAGAGTCAGACACGACCTAGCGACTAAGCACGCACACAGCACATAGTTTGTGCTCAGTGTAGAGTTGCCACAAACTTTCAATTCATTAAAAATAATAATAATAAATATATACACACACACACACACACATATGTGAAACACAACAAAATGAGGCATACCTGTACTGAGAAAGTGATCTGAATCCATAAAGACACTAGTTCTTGGGTGCTTAGCTCACTCGATAGCCCCACCACTGCTCCCCCTGCTTTGTCCAGTGCTGGGCATATAAGAAGTGCTCAATAGGTGTACTTCTTTAACTAATGCTTTAAATGAGATTTATTTTTTCCTAACAGGAATCAGTTCAAAGAGTTTAAAGGAGATAAAAGCAGCATAGGTTGAAGGCAGTATCAAATCTGCAACTACCAGCCAGGAAACCAGACTTAAGTGGAATAAGAAACAAGGCTCACACATCAGAGCGAACATAACCCATAGAATGGGAGTCAGTCTCGTTCCAGTTCACAGAACAGAACCATCTTTCTAAGCAGAGCAATAGTACTAGAGAGGTCTGTAACTTAAAAGTAAGACGTAGCACTTTTCAATAGCTCCTGAATATTAAATATGTGCAAAGCAGTATCTCTCATTCTCTATAATTCAAAAAAAAGGACAAGAAAAAGTCAAAACCAGATCTTCTACTATTTCCATGGTCGTAAATTAAAGATTCTCAAAATATTTTCACCGAAAAATTCACTCTAAGGAACCACAAGGGGCACATGACAATAGTCTTCACAGTCCTCCCTGCTAGGATGTGAGCTCAGAAGGACAGGGGTCTGTCTGTCCAGCACCTAGAGCAAGCATTGGAATTAAGTCCAGTGTGTGTGTGTCTGTGTGTGAGACTCAGTCATGTTCGATTCTTTGCAACCCCATGAACTGTAGCCTGCCAGGCTCCTCTGTCCATGGGATTCTCCAGGAAAGAATACTGGAGTGGGTTGCCATTCCCTTCTCCAGGAGATCTTCCCAGCTTAGGGATCAAACCCAGGTCTCCTGCATTACAGGCAGACTGTTTACTGTCTGATCCCTTAAATCCACAGAAGTGGGTTCAAACTGCAGCTCTACCTCTCAAATGTAAAATGAAAGTCTCTCTGAACCTCAGTTTCTTCTGCATAAAAAGAAAAAAACTTTTTATTCACAGGATGTTGCAATAATTCAGGCCCAGAAATCTTTGTTTCATACAAGCAGGCAAAATGATTCTCACTCAGGTCATCTATATAGGTAATGTTCTAAGAAACACTGCCTTTATCCTAAACTTGGTGCCCAGTGAGGAAACTGAATCCTAAGTGGTAGCAGATGTTCTACAAGAACACCCATGGTTTTGAGGAAGTCTTGAGAGGCAAGATCAAGGTGGGGCAGCGGGTGAGGGGTGGGCCGCGTGCTGGGCAGAGAGCAGAGACAGAGGGCTGCCCGCGATGTAGCAAGCAGAAGCATTCTTTAGTCTCCTATAGATATTCTAGCCATGTTGTTATAGAACTGACATTACACTTCACTTACAAATCCATATATATGATTATTTTAAAATACATTTCTAGCAGTGGAATTACTAGGTCATAGCATATGCATTTTTGAATGCTTTTGATACATGTTCCCAAAATTGCCTTCTACAAGGCTTATACCACTTTCTCTTCCACCAGGAGAGTAAGAGAGAAGAGGGACTCATTTCAACACCCCACCAAACAATGGCTCAAGAGATAGTAGAATGCTAGCAGGGACTCCCGGGGGAAGGCAATAGCACCCCACCCCAGTACTTTTGCCTGGAAAATCCCATGGACAGAGGAGCCTGGTAGGCTCCAGTCCATGGGGTCGCTAAGAGTCAGACACGACTAAGCGACTTCACTTTCACTTTTCACTTTCATGCATTGGAGAAGGAAATGGCAACCCACTCCAGTGTTCTTGCCTGGAGAATCCCAAGGAAGGGGAAGCCTGGTGGGCTGCCGTCTCTGGGGTCGCACAGAGTTGGACACGACTGAAGCGACTTAGCAGCAGCAGCAGCAGCAGGGACTCCGGCTAGATCTACAGAGTTCTGCAGATTGCGAAGTAAATTTCTAGGCTGAATGTTTAGTATTTGATCCAGACCTGTGGTTGTATATTGTGTTTACAACATGTTTTTGGTCAGTTGGTCTCATCCTTAATCCTTGCTACTAACTTGGGATGAAATTAGATTACTTCACAAGACCTGTGGTTTTGTATGAGATGAAACCACAAAATCTTACTCCCAAGAGAAGCAAATTTAAAATGTTGATTCGGATAATGAGCTTTAGTCAGTGAGTCAGAACAGAGCCCAAACTTAACATGAAAGGCAATGGAAATGGAAAAATAAACAATTTCAAAGGATAAAGAGAATAAGCCAAATATCTGGAATTTAACTATTTCACGTATTTATACCCACTGCTTGCTAAATAAAGTTGTGTTTATTCAGTCTGCTTGCAGTTTTTTGTCTGTTTTTTTTTTATATTTTTTTATATTATCCATCACCCAAAATACAGCAATTCAGCATTTTCTGCAATTTCTTTATATTTGAGCTTATGTGAAGTCACTCAGTTGTGTCCAACTCTTTGAGCTTATGTAGAACTATCTAAATCACTGCCACTCAAACTCTGATGTACATGCAAATCACAAGTGGGTCTTGTTAAAACACAAATATCAATTCAGCAGATCTAGGATGGGGCCTGGCATTCTGCTTTTCTAACAAACTCCTGGGTCATGCTGATATTGCTGGTTCCTGGATCACATTGTGAGTAGCAGGAACCAACACTAAACATCCCGAGGAAATACGAAGGACATCCTCTGTCTTAAGTCAATGATCATCAGCCATAGAACACTGGAATCACTATCTCTACGAGAAAGAAAGTGACGGTATTAGAACAAGTACCTGGACTTGAAACAGTCATGTGCACCAAAGTCTATCTTATCAATGACCCAACAATTAGTTACTGATAGGGTTGTGTGATGGGATTGTATTGCCCATAAGAACTTGTGAATGGGTGTATCTGTGTGGCACACAGAACAGAAGGAAAGAAGGGAGGGAGGAAGGAAGAAATTTTTTGAAAAAGTGAGACTCAAGCTTCAAACATTCAAGCTGGAATGTGAAAATTATAACCACTTCTGCAGCCCTAAAGCCCATTCAAAAAGGGGAGCCCATGATGTTGGTACAGACACACATCAACAACGTCAGTCACCATTTAAGTGAGATGGGGGATAAAATGAGACTGTGGGAATCTTCATCGTACCCTTCTACTAACTGACATCTATGTACAAAATAAACAGTTTCTGGCTTTTAAGCACCATACGGGTATGTGGTCAGAAAAAGGCAACTTTCCAGTCAATACAACTGATAACTTAAACATCCAAAGTGAGTTCAGACAAACAGTTCTAGAACTAGACCCAGTGATCCAAAAAGTAACATCATATTCCCAAAACAAAAGTAATTTTTAGAATGGATAACATTTCAGTCTGGCTTTAGAAGCAAAGACAATACCATGAAAACTGCCATAAGAAAAAAAAGTTTTTAACCATTCATTTAGGTATAATTATTCAGTAACTTCTTAGAGCATTGAAAATTAACCAGATTTTAAAAGAAAAAGAAAATAACCAGATTATAGAAACAAACAAGTCAAGTGACTAAGATATATACTATTTCTACACAGGTTCACTGAAGGATTAGATTTTCAAAGACAGCTTGCTTGTGCATGCGCAGTCGTGTCTGACTCTGTGACCCCATGCCTATAGCCCTCCAGGCTCCTCTGTCCACGGGACTTCCCAGGCAAGAATACTGGAGTGAGCAGCTATTATCGACTCCAGGGGATCTTCCTGCCACATGGATCGAACCGTGTCTCTAAAGTGACACTAAATTGTACCTACACAAGTGACAAAGATCTAGATATTTCCAATAATCTTGATGCAAGTAACTTTACTAGATAACTTAAAACAATCAAATTTAGTATATCTTCAAAGTAATATTTTTAAGTGGCATATACACTGAAATATGCATCACTGTCCTTAAAGTAATAATCACAGTCAGCACTTGTAACCAACACATGGTCGTATTTGAGAAGAGTTCCTCATCTCATGGTTTAACCTTGGATAGGATCCCTTCTAAAACCCCCCTTAGGGTTTCTTTCAGAGCCTACTGCACAGTCTCTGGATTTCGTTAATGATGGACTCTTCTGAGAATGGTTTGCAATTTCAAAAATAGCCCAAAGTCATTCAACCAAAGATAATGAACAAAGCACAAGAAATACTCTTGGGAGAAAACAAAAGTAAATAACTGGGACTGATTTCATGTCCAGGAAATAGGTTTTGAGTGTGTTCTCAAGCTGGAGCTACAGACATGTTTGACAAATAGCACCATATTGTGACAACCTGGAAAGCTAACATATATTTCAGGGTTGTTTTGTTGAAAATTGGCTCATTGCTCTTAATGTGTCAACACACCCACAGGCGCTCATACATGGATTCTGGAGGGGGCGGTCACAAAATTCCTGCAGTTGTAAAATGTGATGAGTATGAGCCTTTGGGCTTTTTTTTTCTTTTTTTTTTTTTGATCAGCGAGAAGAAGCTTCTGCTTTCATCAGATTTTCAAAGATTTTCATAACTGGCAGAAAGACAGGTCAAGAAGTCATACAGATATATGGGCTCAAGCTGTCTGCCTACTTGCAGTGTAGTCTAGAGTTGTTATACTTTCTAAGTCTCAGCTTCTTCCTCTGTAAAATGGTGATAACACCTACCTTGAGGATTGTCATGAGAATTAAAGGAATGTAATGTGTGGCAGATAATCACAATGGTGTGATCACTCACCTAGAGCCAGACATCCTAGAATGGGAAATCAAGTGGGACTTAGAAAGCATCACTACAAACAAAGCTAGTGGAGGTGATGGAATTCCAGTTGAGCTATTTCAAATCCTAAAAGATGATGCAGTGAAAGTGCTGCACTCAATGTCAGCAAATTTCGAAAACTCAGCAGTGGCCACAGGACTGGAAAAGGTCAGTTTTCATTCCAATCCCAAAGAAAGGCAATGCCAAAGAATGATCAAACTACTGCACAATCACACTCATCTCATGCACTAGTAATGCTCAAAATTCTCCAAGCCAGGCTTCAGCAATATGTGAACCATGAAATTCCAGATGTTTAAGCTGGTTTTAGAAAAGGCAGAGGAACCAGAGATCAAATTGCCAACATCCACTGGATCATCGAAAAAGCAAGAGAGTTCCAGAAAAAAACATCTATTTATGCTTTATTGACTATCCCAAAGCCTTTGGCTGTGTGGATCACAATAAACTGTGGAAAATTCTGAAAGAGATGGGAATACCAGCCCACCTGACCTGCCTCTTGGGAAACCTATATGCAGGTCAGGAAGCAACAGTTAGAACTGGACATGGAACAACAGACTGGTTCCAAATAGGAAGAGTATGTCAAGGCTGTATATTGTCACCCTGCTTATTTAACTTATATGCAGAGTACATCATGAGAAATGCTGGGCTGGATAAAGCACAAGCTGGAATCAAGATTGCCAGGCAAAATACCAATAACCTCAGATATGCAGATGACATGACCATTAGGGCAGAAAGTGAAGAAGAACTAAAAAGCCTCTTGATGAAAGTGAAAGAGGAGAGTGAAAAGGTTGGCTTAAACCTCAACATTCAGAAAACTAAAATCATGGCATCTGGTCCATCACTTCATGGCAAACAGATGGGGAAACAGTAGAAACAGTGTCAGACTTTATTTTGGGGGGCTCCAAAATCACTGCAGATGGTGATTGCAGCCATGAAATTAAAAGACGCTTACTCCTTGGAAGAAAAGTTATGACCAACCTGGACAGCATATTAAAAAGCAGAGACATTACTTTGCCAATAAAGGTTCATCTAGTCAAAGCTTTGGTTTTTCCAGTAGTCATGTATGGATGTGAGTTTTACTGTAAAGAAAGCTGAGCGCCGAAGAATTGATGCTTTTGAACTGTGGTGTTGGAGAAGACTCTTGAGAGTCCCTTGGACTGCAAGGAGATCCAACCAATCCATCCTAAAGAAGATCAGTCCTGCGTGTTCTTTGGAAGGACTGATGTTGAAGCTGAAACTCCAGAACTTTGGCCACCTGATGTGAAGAACTGACTCATTTGAAAAGACCCTGATGCTGGGAAAGACTGAAGACAGGAGGAGAAGGGGACTACCGAGGATAAGACAGTTTATTGACATCACTGACTCAATGGACATGAGTTTGGGTAAACTCCAGGAGTTGGTGATGGAAAGGAAGGCCTGGCATGCTGCAGTCCATGGGGTCGCAAACAATCAGACACAACTGAGCGACTGAACTGTACTGAACTGAACATGTGGCACAAAGAAGTAACTCAATAAATGGTAATCTTATTGATACACAATTACAGAGGAATAATGTGATAGTCTTACAAATATCCCATTTATTGCAAAATGGCCTTGATTCTCACTATGCCACTTTACCCTGCCCTCAAGGCTCAGAGGAAGTATCATTTTCCACACTAACCACCCCTCAACCTCTTATTTCTTGATTTCTCTTCTTGGATTTCCCCAGCATATTCCATCTCTCTCCCTCCACTGTTTTCTTTTCTCCATACTGGTTTGCCATTTTCATAAAATCTTCTCCTGACCTCCTGTCTAGAATTTTACTCCTCTTTTCCTTTTTTCTCTCTCTTCCTGACATTTGGTCTGCTCCAATGCTTCCTGGCCTCAACTCGCAAATAGCTGAATATGGTTTCTACACATGAATGAAATCAAGTTCACAAAGGTCAGCAGTTCCATTCCCAAGAATTGATTTATGTTGCAAACCACTAGTTGCAGAAGAAGGATGGTCAAAGCTGTAATCAGGTTTCAGTGGGCATTGTCCTGTACGTGGAGACAGATATCCATAAGTATACCTGGGAGATACTGTGAGGTATATTCCAAACCACCATAATAAAGCAAATATCACAATAAAGTGAGTTACATGATTATTTTGGTTTCTCAGTGCACACAAAGTTAGGCCGACACTGTACTGTCTATAGTCTACTGAGAGTGCAATAGCATGTCTGAAAAAATAAGTATATACCCTAACTTGAAAATATTTTATTGCTAAAAATTGCTAATGCTCATCTCAACCTTGGATGAGTTGTAGTCTTTTTTGCTGGAAGAGGGTCCTGCCTGATGTGGATGAGTGCTGACTGATCAGGGTGATGACTGCTGAAGGTTGGGGTGACTCCAGCAATTTCTTAAAATAAAACAATAAACTTGGCCCCATCGATGGGGCAAACTTTCATCTGTAGCATGAAATGCTGTTTGATAGCATTTCTTTCAAAACTGGAGTCAATCCTCTTAAATCTTGCTGCTGCTTTGTCAGCTAAGTCTATATAATATTCCAAATGCTTTGCTATCATTTCAACAATTGTTTGCATCTTATATGGGCATGGCCTGTGCCACCACAAAACTGGTACAATAGTAGCAAAGATCACTGACTATGGATCACCATTACAAAAATAATAACAATGAAAAATTTGAAATATTATGAGAATTACCAAAAGGTGACAGAGATACAAAGAGAAAATGCAGTTGGAAAATTGTACCAATGAATTTACTCATCATGGGGTTGCCACAAACATTCAATTTGTAAAAAAACAAGTATCTGCAAAGTGCAATAAATTATATCACAATAAAATGAGGTATGCATGTATTGTAGATCTCCTTGAGAATGTACTCTCAGTTCCCAAGTTTATTTGTGGAATCAAAACCAGCTCTATAGTAACTAGACTATGTGATTCTCTTTTACCAGCTAAAGAGCATGATAAGCACACTTGAGATGAACAGATATCCAAAAAGAAATCACTTACAACAGCTTAAAATGACTTCAAATAGCTTATCTCAATCCTCAGGCTTTGGGATCCCTCAGAGCATCTGATGTTGTCAACCACACTTTTATCTCCATAACATTATTATCTCCTATGTCTTCTTGGAACATCCACTTAAATACAAGATCAACGGAAACTCAAAATTTCAGAAGCTAACTTTTCTCCTCCCAAAAGTTGGTTCTTGAGTTTCCATTTGTGTCCGTGTCATCACCCATCAAGTCACATATCATGAAAAATCTGACTCTGGGGAGGAGCTGGACATCATGGAAGAGAGATTCCTAAACGGAGAGACCTGCAGCACCTTCCTGGCCCCAAGGGATAAAGCTGTCCCAAAGCCCTCCATCCTCTCTTCAGCTGAGTCCAAAAATGGCCCAGAGAATGTAGATTTCTAGTGCAAGGAAATGCCAACTCCTTTCTTGGCAACTGGGTCCAATTTCTGGAGACCAAGAGTAACTAACTTGGAAAAGTTCCAATTATGGTGGGAGAAAATCTCCAGTACAAATAAATCAGAATTTCCATAATGTAATTATTCTCATAATGCTATCCATAGTATTAAGACTAAGTGTTAGTCGCTCAGCCATGTCCAACTCTTTGCAGCTCCATGGATTGTAGCCTTCTAGGCTCCTCTGTCTATGGAATTCTCCTGGTAAGAATACTGGAGCGGGTTGCCTTTCCCTTCTCCAGGGGATCGTCCCTATCCATATTCATAAGCAAATTAGAGCTTCAAAGGACCATTTCATCTTATTCTATAGTATAGCTATCTATATGTGTGATACGTATTACATGTAAAAATACCTATATGTAATTATACATTAGTCAAAGATTTATTGAGCAACTTCTATACTCAAGATATGTTGCTAGACAAATGGGATTCCAAAGGAGACTAAGACATGATCTTTGTCCTGGAAAGGGTTCATTATTAGAGGGGACAAATATATGAACAAATACTTGTAACAATAACTGCTGTACTAGCTAACACACTGCTAGGCACTGTGCTAAGTGCTTTACCTGAATGTTTTTATTTAGGAGCTCACAATGATACTATACATAGGTACTATCACAAATTAACAAAGAGCCACTCTAAAGATGCTGGGTTCTTTGTCCAAGTCCATAAGTTGGCAAAGGGTTCAAATCCAAGTCTGTCTAACCTGAAACATTAGCTCTGAATTAGCACATTTTCTTGTACCCAAAACGCTACAGGAGCAAAGAGACAAGAAAAACATCTTGGGTCGGGGAGGAAGCAGGGTTGTTCTTATTCCACAGCTAGGAATAGGTTTACAGAGAAAAGAAAGTTGATGGAATCCCCAGAGCCTAAAGGATAAAGGGAAGCAAGGAGCCATGGTGCTGACAAAGTCAGAGCCCTGGCTCTGGGAACCACTGTCATGCAGCCCACCCCACGCAGCTTGGATATGCGCAGTGGGCATATGAGGACTCCCTACCCCACTCTCCTCCTCCCTCCACCCTCTGAAGCTCTCAGCTTCACTAAAAGCGTAGACATTTTTATGTGGACCGGCATTTCCATTTCTCTCTACAGTATGAGTCACTATTTCCCCTATTGCTCCTTTGAAGAAGCGCTGCACCATCACACCCATCTTACACCGGTCAGTTCTGGAATTAAGGAACAACCAAGGGCAGATATGCAACTAAAATCTCCAGTCCCATGGGCCTGATAGCTGCCTTGTAAAGACGTCATTAGACGGAATAAAAAGGTGTTTTGGGAACCTTCAAAAGGGTATGGTGAATACCTAGGAACATTTACCCCGCTTCTTAGAAACACTTTTTATTTACATACTAGTTATTGTGAAAGGTGTAGTCGTTCATAAACTGTTCTCTACCACATGCTTGGCTCTACTCCAAGCACTAAGGATATGCCTATGAAAACAAAACACACACACACACACACACACACACACACAATTAAAATATCTGACCTCAGAAAGCTTACATGTTTGCAAATACAGCTGGATAGAAACATGAAAGCTAAGCCTGATAAGGAATTAGTCCTGGCAATTAGTTACACAGAGGTAAAGACAAAACTACCATTTCACTTATCAAAAGAGTTTCAAAACAAGTTGGTAAGTAGATGAAACTACTTTTAAGATATCACATTATTATGTTTTTACAAAAATAACAATACTTTGTTTAAAAAGTCAAGCGACATAGAAAATCACCCAGAAAGAAGCAAAAAATCAACTATATCCCTCTTCCCATATTGGCCCATATTATCTTTGTTGACACAATTCCAGACACCTTTGGGCAGCCTTAGAGATAGATAGAAAAAATTGCTACATGATTAGCAACACACTATATGTATGATTTTTTTTAATATATTTAAAAAAAATTATACGTGAAATAAAAGAAACAGTAAAACTGAATAGAATTACTGAACTCCAAATAAATGTTCTTAATAGACAATAATACAAAGAGTCATCAAAAAAACGAGGCCTGGAAAGCACAACGCACAAGGAGGGACGGGGCTGGCTGAGGAGAGAGAGGACACAGGTCCCTTCGCAAAGGGCCAGCGGTTCTCAGGTCCAAAAGGGGCTTGAGTTGGACTCCAGTTTTCTCAGATTTGGTTTCTGTGAAGCACTTGACCCAGAAACATGGGGTTTTGTGTAAAACAATTTCTTTTAAAGATCCATTATATGACTTTTGAAAAGATCTATTATATGACCTTAAAAAGTTGTATTAAAAAATTGCTGTCTCTTGCCTAACACTAAGTCTAAGCTCAATCTTCCAACTAAGCACTTTTAGTGCATTTTGTTTTTCAAGTATTTATCGCCCATTTCTAAAAATTGTGCTTATGCTGGGGTTTCATGAGTTACCTATTTTAAGTATAATCTATTCAGTTCTTAATATGGAAGATGAAAATTGGTACCCTTTCTTGACCCCCAGTTATGTTTAAATTAGTATGGCTACATTAACCGCCTGCGGCTAAACCAAGTGGTGAGCTATAATTCGTTCGTGGACAACTTTTAATTTTCCAGAAAGTACCACTTTCAACTTTTATTATTTATTCAGTTTAGTTCTCTATGTCACTACAGCTAATTCTTCCTTCACTTTCAAACACCCTCTCAAAACAATCCTCCACATGGTCTAATGTATCAGATAGTCTTCTTGTATTTTTTTTAGATGTTTCTAATTTTATTTTTTTGGCTGTGCCATGTGGCCTGCGGGATCTTAGTTCCCCAGCCAAGGATTGAACCTGTGCCCCTGCACTGAAAGCTCAGGGTCCCAACCACAGGACCACCAGAGAAGTTCCTTACCAGATGGTCTTTTGTTCCCATTTTTCCCATCTGAAGACTTTCTCCCTGAAGCACTCTTTTTGCTATAGTGTGCAATTATTTATTCTGGACATGTTTCTTAAAGCCTAGATAATATGCATGTGATGTAAGGAAATGAAGAATATACTTAAGAATTATGATTTAACTAAATACTTTAAATATTGGTTGCCTTTGTTTCATTAGAATTAGGTAGTTTTGTTGTTGTTGTTCTGTCTTGTCTGTTGCTGAGATAGTTCTTACTGATTCTGCTTGGCTCTTGACCGCCATATCTATGGGCAGCCCAAACTTCATTTCATTCATTCAATATTTAGCTTCAATATTTTTTTGAAGTTGACTCATTTTAGGGACTCATTTTTAAAAGAGGAAGCAGCAGCATTTTACCTTGCTTTATTTTCCAGTATTTGTTTTCTTTGTGTGTTTCTAATGTCTGAGTTGTTTTACAGCAGAGTTTCACTCTCTCAAATTCAATTCAAAAATTCTGTCAAGGTTGGTGTGTGTTGTTTGTTGAGACAGTTCTTGCTGACCCTTCTTGGCTGTCTTGGTCCTGTAAATGTTGGTGTGTGTGTGCATCTTCTGAGGAGTGGGTCTATGGTTTTCATCAGCTTCTCAAAGCAGTTCTTGATGCCAAGGTTAAAAACTTCTGCTTTGTAGAATAGGTGTTCTTGTGATTTGGAGAATCAAAATAATAAAGTTAGAAGGGACTAGAGGAAACCATCTGGCAGCTAGGCAATTAAACCATCTAGGAGATAGAGTGAGTTATCCTTTTCTGGGAGTGGCTCATCCGTGACTAAAGCACACAGCTTTTCACCTGTCAAAACCACTAGGCTTCAAGTCTGCCTCTGGACTCGAGAGCACAGTCAGGTGTTCTGATGAAGAGGCCTCTATTGTTCCTTATCACACTGTTTCTGTGACCTCCTTACAGCTGTAAGCTATTGAAAATGATTACAGGGCAACTGAACAGGGCCTGGAACGTATGTCCAGTACAGCTTACCAAGGATGACCTTAACAAATAAAACCCACCAAATAGGTTCTTCTGCCAACCAATTTGGTGAGCATCCTCTATGTCGTGGATCACACAAGCTACAACCTGCACAGGTGGGCATCTCTCACTGCATGTCAAGCTGGGTTTCTATTGTGTGGGATGGTGACAAAATGCATCAGAAAAGGAGGTAGAATATTTGGATTTGGTCCTATTCTGCCCAAAATTACCATGTCTCTCACATGCACCCTAAGGGAATTGAGGAGGGAAGGAATCAGCATTTTCCTCTCTTTAGTACGCAAAAAGAGCCAATAGAAGAGCCAATAGATAGAGATAATAAATAGTTATGTTCAGCGAAACTTCTCAACATTGGTATGGGGTTTATTATTATTTTCATTTTATAGACTAAAAATCTAAGATTCAGATGACTTACTTATTCAATATTACACAAATAGTAAGTCACAGAGCTGTAATTCTAACTTATCCCTTTGTTTTTTATTAGTAAACTTTATTTTTTAAGAGTAGTTTTGGTTCACAGCAAAATTGAGTGGAAACAAGAGACAGCTCCTGTTTATCCTCAGTTCCCACATATACACCTCCCACACTATTAACATCCACCAACTCTTTTTTAAACACACACAAAAAACAATCTTCTTTTTCTACCATAACTTGGAGATTCTAAACACATTCACGTAGTACCTAATGTGTTGGAGAAAAATCACATTTAAAAGGCCTTGTTATTAATCTTTGTAAGCAAAAAATGTTTTTGTAAAGTAAATAATAACCACTTCATCTATTTTCTGAGTAAATACAGAGTTTTGAAATTAAGTCTTTCCTTAGAGTAGGGTAAACACTACCAAAATCTAGTCCATATGACAAAATGACTCTCCTGATACTTAAATTCATGCACTGGGTCATAATGAATTATCTATTTTGAAGAAGTATGTGGGATATACTATTTCTAAGCTGTCTTCATCGGCATCAAGTTCCATGAAAACCAGGAAATTAAAGTACCTGATCTTGCTTCCAAGCTGGAGCCAGTCAATGATGAACACTCAACAACAACGAAAGAGAACAGGAAAGAGTAGGCAAGAGAAATAGAATTTTGAATAGTGGCAAAATATAGCTGAAAGATTAGTGGTTTTAGAAGATTTTGAGTAAATTAGTTAATCTCTCCAAGCTTCAGTTCCCTCATCTGTAAACTGGATAATCATCAGCCCTGCCTCATGGGATCCTGTGAGAACAAAAGGAAATGTGTAGGGGCTGCGTGAGCTAGTACCCACAAGTGCACATGTGTGTTGGAGGTTATTGTGGCTACTGTGTTTGCAAATGGAGGAGAACTCTTTATCTGTTTTAGCTTAATGGAAGACAAGTTGTATTTGAGGAGATGGCAACTGAGTACCTATAACCATGAAGGTAAAAAAAAAAAAATGTGGATTCATAGACCTTCATTACATTTTGCCCTAAGAACTTACTGCTTGTTCTTTTGTTGAAACAACAGTATTTTAACTTAAATCAAAAAGTCTACATAAGGCTTCGTTGGAAGACAGAGCAGCCTGGGCAGCCACATCCTTGTGTCTGGAGCCCCTACTTCTTTATCAGAGGCCTATCTTTTCAACCACATTAAAATCACATGGCAAAAACTGTATCCTATCTGAATAGGGAATCTCTTAGGAAGAGATTAAAAAAATAACAGAAACATAACTTAAACTACTTAGGTCTCTGTTATCACCTCAAGTGATAAAAATTGTGATCTAGAAATTTTGTAAGTCTTTGCCCCATTTTCTTCATCAACAAAGTGGATTACGGGTATACGTATTAGAATCAGAGTATTTATGTGTAAAATATAACACATAAATTGGATTTCAGATGTCAGTGTGACCCCCCACCCCCAAAAAAACAAGCTGGAAAGAATTCCTGAGAAAGAAAAATGCAATTAAGGTTTAATTTTTCTCTAAGGAATTGTAAAATTCTGACCACATTATTAAGCCTTGAAGAAAGAAGCCTCATATTGAAGTGCTGGAGCCAAAAATCACCCAATCGGAGCAGAACTAGGACAAGAACCAAAACCTCCTAACACCCAGCTCAGCACCCTTTCCAGGACCTCAAGCTGCCTGACTCACAAAATAACGTTGTTAGAAGCTAGCACACTTTTTCCCCACTCCGGGCTGTCTGGGATCATTATGTTTTGAGGTTGGAATGAAGTCCGGAACACCAACAATTCAGCTTCAGCAATTCACCCAGAAGCAGAAAATGAGGGGCTCTCTGCCAAGGTTATGTAAGATCTTACCCCAAAACAATATTCCACTGACAGAAAAAGGCAGCAGTCAGAATCCTGGCATGAGGCCGTAAAGCTCAAAGATCAATCCCATTTTCAGATGCGTCTAAAGTTGCTCAGGGAATTCTCCTCAGATGCTTAAATTCAACAATGGAAAAAGTCTTTAAGTTACATGGGAGTAATTATTCTTATCCTTTCAAAAAATGTTGCCTTCTTTGAAACAAGAATTACATATACCCACTGTAATTAAATTTCTCTGATGGAGAATGAATGGCGACTGGAATTTGGTTTTCCACTTGCTCCGTTTACCACAGGATATGCTCACTCTGATAAATACTTCTTTGAACTATTATTCGCAAGCTGATTATGCCACTTTCCTTTATAAGATCAAATGCTTGAGGGAAAAAAAGTTTTAACTAAAATGCCTAGGAAGGGTTTGTATAGATCTGACTTTAAATAATAAGTATTTATTGTTCTATTCAACTAGTAGTGCAAGTAAGCAAATGTCTTCCCAGGAGAGACCAAAAGAAAGCAAAATAAAATAAACTGCATTCCAAGAAGTGCTTTTTCACCTTCAAAGTAAGCTGCCTGCTTTCCTTCCCTTCTCTTCCTCCTTCCATCTTTTCTCTAATTCCACTGCCATCTCCACCTTTATCACACCAAAAGGAGTTTATCCGTTTGAAATATTATTTGTTCCCACCCTAGGATTGCTCTAAATGTGAACAGCTCTGGAATGAAATACAATGGAAGCAAACTAAAATAAAAAAGATTCTTTTGTCATCAATACTATAATTAATGTCATAATTTTGCTAAGATATAGGGTAGAATTACACACAGCATGTACCTATTTTTAATACTGGCAATGATTTGAGAAGCCAGACTAAATTAAGTACAATAAGATATAGTCTAAAAAATGAGCCCCTCTGCCCCAGTCCAGGAAACTCTCCATCAATCAGTTTGTCAACTTCAAGTCAGAAGACTAAATATATTCTTCTCAAGCATTCATGGAACATTCTCCATGATAGACCATATGTTAGGTCATGAAACAAGTCTTAACAAAGTAAAGACTGAAATCATATCAAGTGTCTTCTTTTTACCATACCATAATGGTATGATACTAGAAATGAATAACAGCAATAAAACTGGAAAATTCAGATATTTGAAACTTAAACACATTTCTAAACAACCAATGAATCAATGAATAAATCAAAAGAGAAATCAAAAATATATTGAAACAATGAAAATGGAGATACAACATATCAAAGTTTACAGAATTCAACAAAAGCATTTCTAAGAGAGAAGGTTATAGCAAGAAACACTTAAGAAAAAAGAAAGACAATAAATATTCAAATCAATCATCTAAGTTTACACCTTAAGGAACTAGAAACAGAACAACCTATGAGCTTCCCTGGTAGCTCAATTGGTAAAGAATCCACCTGCAATGCAGGAAACCCTGGTTTGATTTCTGGGTCAGGAAGATCCACTGGAGAAGGGATAGGCTACCCACTCCAGTATTCTTGGGCTACCCTTGCGGCTCAGCTGGTAAACAATCTGCCTGCAATGCAGGAAACCTGGGTTCGATCCCTGGGTTGGGAAGATCCCCTGGAGAAAGGAAAAGCTACCCATTCCAGTATTCTGGCCTGAACAGTTCCATGGACTGCAGTCCATGGGGTCACAAAGAGTCAGACACAACTGAGCAACTTTCCCTTGCAAGCTCAAAGTTGATAAAAGGAAGGAAACAACAAAGATCAGAGCAGAAATAAATGAAATAGAGACCAGAAAATCAATATAAAAGATCAATGAAACTGAGAATAGCTTTGTGAAAAGATAAACAAAATTGACAAACTATTAGCCAGGCTAAAGGTAAAAGAGAAAACTCAAATAATAAACAAAGAATGAGATGTTAGAACTGATAACACAGAAACACAAAATACAAGAAGAGACAACCACAAACAATTATTGGCCAATACACTGAACAACCTAAAGAAACAGATAAATTCTTAGAACAAGCAACCAACAAAATGCAAATATATATTTGTAAACCATTTATCTGATAAGAGGTTAATGTTCAAAATATATAAGGAACTTATATAACTTGATAGCAAAAAAACCCCAATAATCTGATTATAATATGGGCAAAGATCTGCAGCCATTGCCCCCAAACCCACACAAATGGCTGACAGGTATATGAAAGAGTAGTGAACATCACTAACCAGGGAAACACAAATCAAAACCACAATGAGATCTACCCCACACCTCCCGTGACGGCTGTTACCCAAAAGACATGAGATAAATGCTGACCAGGATGTGGAGAAAAGGAAACCCTTGTACACTGCTAGTGGAAATGTAAAGTGGTACAGCCGCTATGGAAAATAGTAGGGAAGTTTCTCAAAAAATTAGAACTACCATCTGATACAGCAATCCACTCCTTTGTGTGTGTATATGTCCAAAGGCAATGACATGTTTATTGCAGTATTATTTATAATAGGCAAGACATGGAAGCAATGTAAGTGACCATCAACAAATGAATGGATAAAGAACATTTGCTGTGTCTGTGTGTATATATGCACACACGCATATAATGGAATATTATTCAGCCATAGAAAAATAAGGAAATGCTACCATTTTCAGTAACATGGATGAACCCAGAGGGCATTATGCTAAATGAGATAAACCAGAGAAAGACAAATACTGTATAGTATCACTTACATGTGGAATTTAAAAATCAAAAAAGTAATACTCACAGAAACTAGAATGATTATTGCCAGGGAATAGTGGGTGGGAGGAATGGGGAGATGTCGATCAAAGCTTACAAACTCTCAGTTAGAAGCTGAATAAGTTTTGGAGGTACAATGTATAGCATGGTGACTACAGTTAATAATACTCTACTGTATACTTGAATTTGCTGAGAGGAGTAAATTAAGCATTCTCACCATAAACAAACAAACAAAAAAAACCCCAAAAAAGTACAGTGATGAATACGTTAATTAGCTGTGTAATCATTTCACAATGTATATGGTTATCAAATCTTCAAGTGGAATACCTTAAATATATTCAGTTTTGTCAGTTATACCTTAATAAACCTGGAAAATCTGTCTAGGTGGAACCTGATCAGAATTCAGATTTGCCTTCCATTTACATTGACAGCAAATAAGTCAATGTACCCTGGCCTTCTGTAGGAGAAACTATATTTTCCATCTGAATTTGAAAGCCATGAAATGTTGGGTGGTTCCAATATAACTCTCTTTATTTTTTTTTAACGTAAGTATCAGTCATTGTGATCTGCTGGACATGGTAAAATGTTAGTCGTTCGGTTGCGTCTGACTCTTTGCAACCCCATGGACTGTACCCACCAGGCTCCTCTGTCCATGAAATTCTCCAAGTAAGAACAGTAGAGTGGGTAGCCCTTCCCTTCTCCAGGGGATCTTCCTGACCCAGGGATCAAACTCCTGCACTGCAGGTGCATTTTTTTGTCATATGAGCCACCAGGGAAGCCTGAGGCAAGGGAAGGACCTAAGTTTTTATGCCCATTTTTGTATTTTCCTTTGGTACTAAGGACATAGCGTCCCCAAAGTCAATGAGCCTGCTTTAAGTCCCAGCTCCCTCACTGTCTGTGTCTCCACAACTTTGTCCTCCCCTGTTGCCCTGCTGCACCATGAGCAGGGCCCTGTGTTAGGCTAGACAGCCCAGGAGACGTTTGAGTGCAAGGCTGCTGTTCTTTGTTCTCTAATTTACACTGAAGGAAAACGATTTTCCCAAATCACATAAAGGCAGCAGGAATCCCAGGAGTCTCTTTACATCTTTATAACAACCCCTACCCTGGTGAGACTACATGAATTAAATCCAGTACCCAATACACACAGCCCTACGACAGGCGACAGGCGACAATTCTATTTGCTATTCTAGAAATGCCTTGCCAAACAAATCTGCCTTACAATGACATCTGCTGGGAGTTTCTGGCACTGAAAGAAAAAAAAAAAGCCAAATCTGATACTAACAGCACTGCCCAGGGAGACGAGAACTTAACAGTGTCAAAAGTCAGTGTCTTAAATGATCTTTCAAAATGTGAGCCATAGTGCTAAAAAATAATAAAATGAAATAAACCACAGGTGAGCCCATAATAAATACCAGATGTTGAGCTATGAATCTGAACCCAAAACATGAATTAACATTCTAACAGTGTTGTCCAGCTTCTAAATATCTACTTTTGAACTGTGGTGTTGGAGAAGACTCTTGAGAGTCCCTTGGACTGCAAGGAGATCCAACGAGTCAATTCCTCAAGGACATCAGTCCTGAATGTTCATTGAAAGGACTGATGTTGAAGCTGAAATTCCAATACTTTAGCCACCTGATGTGAAGAGCTGACTCATTGGGAAAGACCCTGATGGTGGGAAAGATTGAAGGCAGGAGGAGAAAGGAATGACAGAGGATAAGACGGTTAGATGGCATCACCGACTCAATGGAAATGAGTTTGAGTAAACTCCAGGAGTTGGTGATGGACAGGGAGGCCTGGCGTGCTGTAGTCCATGGGGTCGCAGAGTCAGACACAACTGAGTGATTGAACTGAACTGAAACATCCATGAAGAAAGACATGACATTCTTCTTGGAAATGCTGATACTTCGGAGAGTTTCTTGATGCTGAAAAAATATCATTTTCTTTCAGAAATATCAAAGTCTTTATTTGCTGAGCTTGATTATTCTTCATATTTAAAGAACAACTGTCATAAGTTTAGGTAAGACATCTTCAAGGGCTGATTTAAGAGCATCCTCTTTTTAATCTCAGGCTTGAATTTCAGTTGAGGATGTGACCAAGGCAGAGAGTGGAAAGACCATGAAAATTAATCTTCCAGCAAGCCACTAGCCTGTCCAGCCAGTGATGCTCAATTAAGATGATGCTTAAACTAAGATGAATACTAATGTTTCCCTGTAGAAGTAACCTAATCTACAACAGAGGACACTGTTGGGGTGGGGTCTCCTATCATTTTCTCCCATGGCAGAGCAGACACTGGAATGAAGGAAGAATTGTAGGAGCCCACAGATGAACCCAAAAGTGTGTTCTAACATACACAAGTTATAATTTGACTTATGTACTCACTAAGGCCGATTAACTGGAGAAGGAAATGGCAACCCACTCCAGTATTCTTGCCTGGGAAATCCCATGGACAGAGTCTGAGCCTGGTGGGCTACAGTCCATGGGGTCATAAAGAGTCGGACGTGACTTTGCAACGGAGCACAAGGCAGATTAACATCAGATGAAATTAAGCATTAGCTCAAAGTCCAATCTTCAACTCTCAGTCAAAAGATTCACATAACTAGATAGGTGTTTTCATCATTAAGTAAAATTTAAATTGGCATCATGTATTTGAAACTATTAGACAAATTCTCTTTCCTGTTTTGTTCACTGTAATAATTGGGACCATGCTTTAACATGTGACTGGAGATGCATTAAAACTTAGAAATTCCTAAACTTAAAATCATTTCAATCTTGGGATTTCCAAAAAGAAGGGGAAAAAAAAAATAAGACATATTGGACAAATCTTCTGAGAAAATGCCCCCGGGTTATAAGAAAACCTCATCCCATAGTTCTTTGTTTCCATTTTAAGCAACCAGCACCCAATATCCGTGATGTTCAAACATGTCCATAATTCAATTTCATTTTCCTTCTTAGAGAAACACTCACTATTGGATCTAATAAAATCTGAAGGCTTTGCTTCTAGCAAGACTCAAGTTATTCACATGTCACTGCTATCAGATCAGATCAGATCATATCAGTCATTCAGTCGTGTCCGACTCTTTGCGACCCCATGAATCACAGCATGCCAGGCCTCCCTGTCCATCACCAACTCCCAGAGCTCACTCAGACTCACGTCCATCGAGTCAGTGATGCCATCCAGCCATCTCATCCTCTATTGTCCCCTTCTCCTCCTGCCCCCAATCCCTCCAAGCATCAGAGTCTTCTCCAATGAGTCAACTCTTCGCGTGAGGTGGCCAAAATACTGGAGTTTCAGCTTTAGCACCATTCCTTCCAAAGAAATCCCAGGGCTGATCTCCTTCAGAATGGACTGGTTGGATCTCCTTGCCGTCCAAGGGACTCTCTCAAGAGTCTTCTCCAACACCACAGTTCAAAAGCATCAGTTCTTCGGCGCTCAGCCTTCTTCACAGTCCAGCTCTCACATCCATACATGTCACTGCTATAGGGTGAACGAATATATTGGTATACATTCTAAAATCCTTTTCTTCCCCCATAAATTGAGCGTATTTTGAGGGAAGGATCTATTAGAGCAAAGGCTATGGCCAGCTTTATTCAATGCCATGACCCCAATGCCAGTGCATGAATATCTCTGGAACTGAACCAGAAGTTAATTCATGTGAAGTAAATACATTCATACTTTTCAGCTACTTTGTTAACCTGGGTCCTGATATGTTTGCATCTCAAAGCAGATTTTTTTTCTAAGTCCTTTTTGACTCTTATTGCTTCCCTGTCTTGCTCCAAGACCTACAGATTTCAGAGGTCACCCACCTCCCCAAACCCCCGCTAGTCTGGGACTCTGACATCTTACATTCCTCAGGTCATAGAAAAAGTCCTCTGATTCTTACATAGGCCACCTGCTGCCTTGAACCAGAGACCTCTGCTGAATAAGTCCTGTGGCATCAGGACTCTGCAAGTGAGAGAAGAGGAATGAAGAGCAACTGCAACCATCAAACTGGAGGTGAGCCATGCAAAGAAGCCCCCAAGGAAAGATCCACCCAAGAGGGAATTTTTGAAATGGCTCTTCGAAGATACATAGGGGCAGGATGGTAGGAAGCCAGGAAAATTCTAGGATGTCTGTTGAACCCGTGTCAAAGAGTACTATGTGTGTATAAAGCATTGAAAAAATGCAAACATTATGCAAAATAGAAGAAAAAACTATTCAAACGGCTTTACAATTAAGTATACTCATTCCTCTTATCTGCTTATTCACAATACTCAAATATCTGAATGCCTGTCTGCTTACGACATGAGCAAAAAACTAGAGTGACTGTATACTGAGATTAAGTTGAAAAAATGTTGCCTGTGCACATAAAAAAAGTTTTGTTAATGTTATCTGAAGGTTTTTGCTAGTCATTTTTAAAAGCAGTCAATTTGACCAAAGAAGTTGTTTCACAATTGTGGAGATAGCTATTGTTTGCCTTCTTCTGACAAGATGGTCTCTTCTTAAGCAGAAAATTTTGAAATAATCTACAAAGGAAATACTGTTCTTTTAGGCTATTTTTATACATATTGTGCTCATGCTCAATATACATATTATTTACCAAATCTACCCTTCTGTTATTTCCTCGCCACTACTAAATTCTGTCTCCTTATTCTGCATTATTGCCACAGCCTTGCCTCCTGAACTTGTGCACACCATACCAAAATAAAATACTAGCACTTTATTCCTGGGCACACACAAAAGTATTGTAATGATTCCTAATTATTCTTTTTGCAAGTTCAAGCCACTCCCCAGGCTTCAGTCCACTCTATGCAATTTTATATTCCACTATTTCTCACTATACAGTTTCCACTCTGTTAATATATTGTCCTGCTAGTCTGGCCTTCTAGTTCCCATGGTAATCACTTCACTCGTTCATTTCCCTCACCTAGAATTCCCTGCCCACCACTCCATAACCCATTCAGATCCTATCCATACTTCAAGATTCACCTTAAACTGTATCTGAGAGCTTTAAGTGTTAAAGATCTCTCCTGCTCTACTCTAGAGGACTTAGGCCCATTACCAAATATCTAATGATCACATGCATAAGTTCAGCTCAGTTCAGTTGCTCAGTCATGTCCAACTCTGCAACCCCATGAATCGCAGCACACCAGACCTCCCTGTTCATCACCAATTCCCGGAGGTCACTCAGACTCACATCCATCGAGTCGGTGATGCCATCCAGCCATCTCATCTTCTGTCTTCCCCTTCTCCTCCTGCCCCCAATCCCTCCCAGCATCAGAGTCTTTTCCAATGAGTCAACTCTTCGCATGAGGTGGCCAAAGTACTGGAGTTTCAGCTTTAGCATCATTCCTTCCAAAGAAATCTCAGGGCTGATCTCCTTCAGAATGGACTAGTTGGATCTCCTTGCAGTCCAAGGGACTCTCAAGAGTCTTCTCCAACACCACAGTTCAAAAGCATCAATTCTTTGGTGCTCAAGCCTTCTTCACAGTCCAACTTTCACATCTATACATGACCACAGGAAAAACCATAGCCTTGACTAGATGGACCTTTGTTGGCAAAGTAATGTCTCTGCTTTTGAATATGCTATCTAGGTTGGTCATAACTTTCCTTCCAAGGAGAAAGCGTCTTTTAATTTCATGGCTGCAGTCACCATCTGCAGTGATTTTGGAGCCCAGAAAAATAAAGTCTGACACTGTTTCCACTGTTTCCCCATCTATTTCCCATGTAGTGATGGGACCAGATGCCATGATCTTCGTTTTCTGAATGTTGAGCTTTAAGCCAACTTTTTCACTCTCCACTTTCACTTTCATCAAGAGGCTTTTGAGTTCCTCTTCACTTTCTGCCATAAGGGTGGTGTCATCTGCATATCTGAGGTTATTGATATTTCTCCCAGCAATCTTGATTCCAGCTTGTGCTTCTTCCAGTCCAGCTCTTCTCATGATGTACTCCGCATATAAGTTAAATAAGCAGGGTGGCAATATACAGCCTTGACGTACTCCTTGTCCTATTTGGAACCAGTCTGTTGTTCCATGACCAGTTCTAACTGTTGCCTCCTGACCTGCATCAGATTCCTCAAGAGGCAGGTCAGGTGGTCTGGTATTCCCATCTCTTGAAGAATTTTCCACAGTTTATTATGATCCACACAGTCAAAGGCTTTGGCATAGTCAGTAAAGCAGAAATAGATGTTTTTCTGGAACTCTCTTGCTTTTCCATGATCCATCAGATGTTGGCAATTTGATCTCTGGTTCCTCTGCCTTTTCTAAAACCAGCTTGAACATCAGGAAGTTCACGGTTCATGTATTGCTGAAGCCTGGCTTGGAGAATTTTTTTTTTTTTTTTTTGCTTAACTTTACAATATTGTGTTGCTTTTACTATACATCAAGATGGATCCGCCGCCAGTATACACGTGTTCCCCATCCTGAACCCTCCTCCCTCTCCCCTCCCCACACCATCCCTCCAGGTCGTCCCAGCGCTCCAGCCCCAGGCATTTGTTATCAGGCATCGTACCTGGACTGACGACTCATTTCAGATATGATATTATACATATTTCAATGCTATTCTCCCCTATCATCCCACCCTCTCCCGGTCCCAGAGTCCAAAAGTCTGTTCTATACATCAGTGTCTCTTTTGCTGTCTCGTAAATAGGGTTATTTTTACCATCTTTCTAAATTCCATATATATGCGTTAGTATACTGTATTTGTGTTTTTGTTTCTGGCTTACTTCACTCTGTATAATAGGCTCCAGTTCCATCCACCTCCTTAGAACTGATTCAAATGTATTCTTTTTAATGGCTGCATAATACTCCATTGTGTATATGTACCACAGCTTGCTTATCCATTCATCTGTGGATGGACATCTAGGTTGCTTCCACGTTCTGGCTATTGTAAACAGTGCTGCTATGAACATTGGGGTACACGTGTCTCTTTCAATTCTGGTTTTCTCAGTGTGTATGCCCAGCAGTGGGATTGCTGGATCATAAGGCAGTTCTATTCCCAGTTTTTTGAGGAATCTCCATACTGTTCTCCATAGTGGCTGTACTAGTTTGCATTCCCACCAACAGTGTAAGAGGGTTCCCCTCTCTCCACACCCTCTCCAGCATTTATTGCTTGTGGACTTTTGGATCGCAGCCATTCTGACTGGCGTGAAATGGTACCTCATAGTGGTTTTGATTTGCATTTCTCTGATAATGAGTGATGTTGAGCATCTTTTCATGTGTTTGTTAGCCATCTGTATGTCTTCTTTGGAGAAATGTCTATTTAGTTCTTTGGCCCATTTTTTGATTGGGTCATTTATTTTTCTGGAATTGAGCTATAGAAGTTGCTTGTATATTTTTGAGATTAGTTGTTTGTCAGTTGCTTCATTTGCTATTATTTTCTCCCATTCTGAAGGCTGTCTTTTCACCTTGCTTATAGTTTCCTTTGTTGTGCAGAAGCTTTTTAAGTTTGATTAGGTCCCATTTGTTCATTTTTGATTTTATTTCCGATATTCTGGGAGGTGGGTCATGGAGGATCCTGCTGTGATGTAAGTCAGAGAGTGTTTTGCCTATGTTTTCCTCTAGGAGTTTTATGGTTTCTGGTCTTACATTTAGCTCTTTAATCCATTTTGAGTTTATTTTTGTGTATGTTGTTAGAAAGTGTTCTAGTTTCATTCTTTTACAAGTGTTCGACCAGTTTTCCCAGCACCACTTGTTAAAAAGATTGTCTTTAATCCATTGTATATTCTTGCCTCCTTTGTCAAAGATAAGGTGACCATATGTGCGTGGATTTATCTCTGGGCTTTCTATTTTGTTCCATTGATCTATATTTCTGTCTTTGTGCCAGTACCATACTGTCTTGATGACTGTGGCTTTGTAATAGAGTCTGGCTTGGAGAATTTTGAGCATTACTTTACTAGCATGTGAGATGAATGCAATTGTGTGGTAGTTTGAGCATTCTTTGGCATTGCCTTTCTTTGGGATTGGAATAAAAACTGACCTTTTCCAGTCCTGTGGCCACTGCTGAGTTTTCCAAATTTGCCGGCATATTGAGTGCAGCACTTTCACAGCATCATCTTTCAGGATTTGAAATGGCTCAACTAGAATTCCATCACCTAAAGGTGGTGTCACCTGCATATCTGAGGTTATTGACATTTCTCTCAGAAATCTTGATTCCAGCTTGTGCTTCTTGTTATCACATGCATAAATTAATCATAAAATAGTGAAATGAGCAATTTCAATCATCTTAGTCAAACTAATATGATTTCTGTATTGGTAATTCAAACCAGTCAACCCTAAAGTGAATCAGCCCTGAATATTTATTGGAAGGACTAATACTGAAGCTGAAGCTCCAATACCTTGGCCACCTGATAGGAAGAGCTGGCTCATTGGAAAAGACCCTGATGCTGGGAAAGATTAAGGGCAGGAGGAGAAGGGAGCAACAGAGGATGAGATGGTTGGATGGCATCACTGACTCGATGGACATGAGTTTAAGCAAACTCCAGGAGAAAGCGGAGGACAGGGGAGCCTGGAATGCTGCAGTCCATGGAACGCAAAGAGTCAGATACAACTGAGTGACTAAACAACAACAACAAATAGGCGATTCGGCTTCAGTTACTAGCCAATGCCAGTAATCAACACTGCCGCATTGGTATAACTCAGATTCTCAAAATAAACTGCTTTTCAAATCAACTCTAAAGCCTATGTAAGAATAGAGATCTGGACCCCTCCTAAGATTATGATTCAGAAGGTCTGGGCAAAATGTATTTTCAAGTAGTTCTACTGTTTTTGATATCCAGCCATGTCCATTCAGGACATTGGTTTTCTAAGGAAGATTCCAGCTGATTGCTTGTCAATTGACACACAAGCAACTCCCCTGAGGAGTCAAGATGCCATACAAAGAACAGGAGATTGGGACTGATCTATAGATTAAACAAAGAACAAAAAGGTTTACTTTTCATAACAAATTCAGCGGACCCTACATTCAGATCAGATTCAGATCAGTTGCTCAGTCTTGTCCGACTCTTTGCAACCCCATGAATCACAGCACACCAGGCCTCCCTGAGGCCAGAACTCACTCAGACTCACATCCATCGAGTCAGTGATGCCATCCAGCCATCTCATCCTCTGTCGTCCCCTTCTCCTCCTGCCCTCAATCCCTCCCAGCATCAGAGTCTTCTCCAATGAGTTAACTCTTCGCGTGAGGTGGCCAAAATACTGGAGTTTCAGCTTTAGCATCATTCCTTCCAAAGAAATCCCAGGGCTGATCTCCTTCAGAATGGACCGGTTGGATCTCCTTGCAGTCCAAGGGACTCTCAAGAGTCTTCTCCAACACCACAGTTCAAAAGCATGAATTCTTTGGTGCTCAGTCTTCTTCACAGTCCAGCTCTCACATCCATACATGACCACAGCTAAGACCATAGCCTTGACTAGGCGAACCTTTGTTGGCAAAGTAATGTCTCTGCTTTTGAATATGCTATCTAGGTTGGTCATAACTTTCCTTCCAAGGAGAAAGCGTCTTTTAATTTCATGGCTGCAGTCACCATCTGCAGTGATTTTGGAGCCCAGAAAAATAAAGTCTGACACTGTTTCCACTGTTTCCCCATCTATTTCCCATGTAGTGATGGGACCAGATGCCATGATCTTCGTTTTCTGAATGTTGAGCTTTAAGCCAACTTTTTCACTCTCCACTTTCACTTTCATCAAGAGGCTTTTGAGTTCCTCTTCACTTTCTGCCATAAGGGTGGTGTCATCTGCATATCTGAGGTTATTGATATTTCTCCCAGCAATCTTGATTTCAACTTGTGTTTCTTCCAGTCCAGCGTTTCTCATGATGTACACTAAGAGTGCCTCGATGGCTGCAACCGGCACACTAATTGGGGCCGAGAGGAGCTACCCCACTACCGAGGTCAGGAATGAGGAGACACTCCTCCTCCAAGGTCAGGAAGTGTGGCGGTGAGGAGATATCCCTACTCCAAGGTCAGGAAGGGTGGCGGTGAGGAGAAACCCCTTGTCCAAGGTAAGGTGCGATGGCTGTGCTTTGCTGGAGCAGCTGGGAAGAGATACCCCACGCCCAAGGTAAGAGAAATCCAAGTGGGACAGTGGGTGTTGCAAGAGGGCATCAGAGGGCAAACACACTGAAACCATACTCACAGAAAACTAGTCAATCTAATCACACCAGGACCACAGCCTTGTCTAACTCAATGAAACTGGGCCATGCCCGTGGGGCAACCCAGGATGGGCGGGTCATGGTGGAGAGATCTGACAGGGTGTGGTCCACTGGAGAAGGGAATGGCAAACCACTTCAGTATTCTTGCCTTGAGAACCTCATGAACAGTATGAAAAGGACCCTACATAGGAGATCAAAAAATTCAGAATCACTTTGTTGCCACAGTTACTCAAACTGGCAAAGGTTCCCTATCACAACTGTGCCCTGAATAATCTCGAAACAACTGTATATACACACTGACCCACTGAATCAGAAACTCTGAGAATGGGATCTGGGGGTCTATACTTTCATTAATCTCCAAGTGATTCTGTTTATTTTTTTTTTTTTTTTTTTTTTTTTTTTTTTGCCTAGAGTAAAGCAGAAGAGGTGAACATAAAGGGACAAAGAGTGAAGAGAAAGAAGGTGACACTGAAGAGTGGAGAGAATGTGGGGATGTATTAAAGGTGATGAATAATGAATCTAGGTTTATAATCTCAGCAGTTACATGTTTATTAGTATCCCAAGCTGGGACATAAATGAGAGAGTTGCTTTCCCAGATTCAATGTTCTTACGTTTCTGAGAATTTAATGTGTATCTTTTTTTTTTTTTTTTTTTTTTGGGAAAATGGACAAAGGAAAGGATCAATGAGGGTGGGAGGGAAATGGGAAGAAAGAAGGGGAGTGATGGTGGGGAGGAGTATATGTAATTTCTTAACCAATGGCTTTCTGTTTTTAATCACAAAGAACACTTAAAAAAAATCATGGTAAGTTAATCTTATATTAGGAGGTTTGTTCTCGAAATGAAAAGTTCAGGAAACAAAAAGTCCAGTTTGGGTGTCCTCATCTTTAGGCACATCTTGGTATTTTGTATTGGTAAGTCTATCTTTACCACAATATATTATTTAGGACAGGATCACATTTGTCACCTCTTCCTCCCTACTACCCAAAGTGGTACCAAACCCACAAAATAGTCAATAAACCTCCACAGAGTGAGCAAATAAGTCTTTTTTTTTTTTTTTTTAAGCTCTCCTGAGTGAACTGAATTTTTTGAGGCTCATAAGTAAATATGTTTTCCTCTTTACTTTGTCTATTACACCCAGATTATATGAGTGGGGTGTTAAAGTCTCCCACTATTATTGTATTGCTCTAGAGAATGTCCTTTAGTTTTTGTTGGAGAAATGGTTTAGTAGTGCAAAATTCTCTCAACTTTTGCTTATCTGTGAAGCTTTTGATTTCTCCTTCATATTTGAATGAGATCCGTGCTGGATACAATAATCTAGGCTGTAAGTTATTTTCCTTCATCACTTTAATTACGTCTTGCCATTCCCTCCTGGCTTGGAGAGTTTCTATTGAAAGATCAGCTGTTATCCTTATGGGAATTCCCTTGTGAGTTATTTGATGTTTTTCCCTTGCTGCTTTTAATATTTGTTCTTTATATTTAATCTTTGTTAATTTGATTAATATGTGTCTTGGGGTGTTTCGCCTTGGGTTTATCCTGTTAGGGACTCTCTGGATTTCTTGAACTTGAGTGGTTATTTCCTTCTCCATTTTAGGGAAGTTTTCAACTATTATCTCCTCAAGGATTTCCTCATGATCTTTCTTTTTATCTTCTTCTTCTGGAACTCCTATGATTCGAATGTTGTAGCGTTTGATGTTATCCTGGAGGTTTCTGAAATTGTCCTCATTTCTTTTGATACGTTTTTCTTTTTTCTCATCTGATTCATTTATTTCTAGGATTCTATCTTCTAGTTCACTAATCCTATCTTCTGCCTCTGTTATTCTACTATTTGTTGCCTCCAGGGTGTTTTGGATCTCATTTATTGCATTATTCATTATGTGTTGACTCTTTTTTATTTCTTCTAGGTCCTTGTTAAACCTTTCTTGCATCTTCTCAATCCTTGTCTCCAGACTCTTTAACTGTGATTCTATTTTGATTTCGAGATTTTGAATTAATTTCGCTATCATTATTCGGAATTCTTTATCAGGTAGATTCCCTATCTCTTCCTCTTTGGTTTGGTTTGGTGGGGATCTACCCTGTTCCTTTAGCTGCTGGGTATTCTTTTGTCTCTTCATTTTGTTAAAATTGCCAAATTTAGAGTGTCCTTACTATATTCTGGTAGTTTGTTGAATTCTCTTTATTGAGGCGGTTTACAGGTCTTTTCAATATCTGATCTCTGCCTTGTTACAGAGGGGGCGGACATGAACACCCAAATCTAAACCGGCCAGGTTCAGGCACTCAGATAATCCTCAGAAGCACAGACTTGGTTGAGTCTGCGTTTTATGCCCTTCCCAGATCCGAGTAGCACAGGTGATGAAATGTTCAGCGAGCGCAGGTGCTGCGACTTATCGCCTCTCCGCCACTCAGTTTTCTGGGTATACAAACAGCGCACTTTCTCAGGCAGATGTTGACCATCCAGAGCCCCAAGAAGCGTGAGTCAGCACAGAAACCTACTCACAGTTCCGTTAGACAGTGTCTCTCTAGGGCTATAATTGCCCGCCTCCGGCCCTGGCTGCCTGTCACCAGAGTGGGACGGCCTGCAGCTGGCCAACTCTGTGCAGCCCTTTGTTCCGTAGGTAGTCCTGGTGGTGTCCTAAGTTAGGGCTGGCTTTTGATGTAGTAGATAACCGACAGTCTGGTTATTTCGCTCAGATAGCGCCTGAGATAGCCAGGCCAAATCCTTTCTCAAAGCAATGCAGGCCTCGCCGCTCCTCCTAGCCCAGCCCCCACTTGCCAACAGCAAATGCTGGTGTCCGCGCCAGTTCTCCGCAAAAGGAGTTACTGCAGGGCTCTTTTTCTCGTTTTGAAGACAATGAGCTGTCTTTCTAAGTGCCTGATGTCCTCTGCCGGCATTCAGAAGTTGTTTTATCGAGTTTATTCAGCATTCAAATGTTCTTTTAATGGATTTGTGGAGGAGAAAGTATTCTCCCCGTCTTACTCGTCCGCCATCTTAGCTCCTCCTCCCGTGATTCTGTTTAAAAGAAAGATTGGGAAATCTCAGTCCATCAGAAGTTAATATCCATGTTCCCTTTAGTCAGATTTTGCCTTAAAGGAGCTGCCTAGTAAGTCTTGGGCATCCCAGGTGGCATGAGTGGTAACCTGCCAATACAGGAGACATAAGAGACACAGGTTTGAACCCTAGGTCAGGAAGATCCCCTGGAGGAAGGCACGGCAACCCACTCCAGTATTCCTGTCTGGAGAATCCCATGAACAGAGGAGTGTGCTGGGCTACAGTCCCTTGGGTCGCAAAGAGTTGGACATGACTGAAGTGACTTAGCACACACTAGTACGTCTCAAGTTAGTTCCACTGAACCTTCCTGATAAGAGTTCTTCCCAACAGCATTCTAGAAATCCATATTTGGAATGCTAAGGACAGAAGGAAGTAATAAACTACTGCTGTGGACAAAGATACAAATTTGGTTTTGGTTAACTGCTTTCATCTTTCCAGTGGCCATCACAATGATTGCTTTACTAAGCCATTTTAATGGCATGAGCATTTGTACGTTGGTCTAAAATCTTTCCATTGGCCATGACTCCAGCGTATATACCATGCTTATTGCCTAGAAGCAACCTAATGTCCTGCCATACAGATGATTTTTTCAAAAAAGCAGCCGCAAGGTTGCTCTAAGTACTTCAGAGCAAATGTCTTAACTGTGTACATAGATCGTGAGCCATTCTCTCTTTAAATACACTTGGATACAGTTTTCTTTCAATTGCTAAAATCACCATTATGAAAGTTCCCTTTTAATTACAACTCAGGAGATATTGTGATGTATACCAATCGACAAAGAAAAAGAGTCTGTTTGCCAGTTGGTATTTTGCCCTTATTATATAAAATTGGAAATGGAAACTGCAGCTTTGATGAAAACATTGAAATTCCAGTAAGTAGGATTAGTCATCCTTTTTGTGTACCAGGGTTAGATTTCAAACGGCAAGTAAAAGTTCCTGAGCTACTAGCAGAAGAAAACATTCTCAGATGAAAAATTGAAAAGAAGGGACTACACATGCTTACAAGAGCCAAAGTGGGGATGAATAACATTTGACATTTGAAAAGCTGGAATCTGAGCAAATGGCTTTCTCCCAGAGGAGAAACATCTCACTAAATAATTTGGCTCATGGTGGTATCTAGTTTTCTTTGAAACTGCAAGTCTAAAAAATGTTCAGGGAGAAGGCACATTAATGAAAACCTTTTTGGCTTAACTCCTCTCAGCCTAAGAACTGCTGTAATGAAATCAAGAAGGCCCAACCAACTGAGTTTTAAATTCGACCCCCGGCCAGCGTAGTGGGTATGACATCCATTTTAACAGATTTCTGAGGGGCTGGGGGCCTCTCCAGATGCCTCACTCCCCCCTAAAGTGAATGTCTGGGGGCTTTTTACTTCCTCTCTTAATAAGGTCTAACTGTTTGGGAGGTAACATTTGGACCTCCTTCTTTGTTTTGTATATTAAGACAGTTCCCATTTCAACTGCCTAAAAAAATTTTTTTCATTATAAACAAAAGAGTAGGTAGGTAAAAGATGAGTCAGGGATCAAAAAATCTGCACTGTCACCCACATAATCCGAGAGAGAGAGAAGCAGAAAGAGAAACAGAGCAGACCTTAGAAGTCCTAAGCATTTAATTAAAATAAGATTTATACATGTTCCATACATCTTATAATCCTTCAGAGCAGTGGAGTATAAAGTAACCCTGCTGCAATAAGATATTAAGTTTCTTAAGTGCCAATGGCAAAGTTGAGTATTTGTGTGTTTTTCTTTCAAACCATCTATGCACTCCAAGTAATCTCTTTTGAAGCCATCAAATCCCCTCACAACTCACACAGAAAATTCAAGTCTTATTCTACTTTTCCTTCTAAATCCTTCTCAATCAGATAAGCAAAAAATTGTAAGCTCTTAGTAAACCTGAGGCAAGCCCTGCTGCCTTGCCCTGTTCTGCTCAGTCTGGGTGGCATTTGTTTCCATCCATAAACTGCATAAGAAAGAGCACTGCCTGCCCACCTATCTTACAGACAGCCTACCTGAGCTCCCATGGTGGCCCACTGATCCTTAACACCTCTTCCTCTTACCAAGTCAGTCCATAATACGTAGTTCTGCATAAATGCTCGTATTAGTTTCCAAGCGCTGCCATGACAAAGTACCACAAAATGAGTGGCTTAGAACAGAGATGTATTATCTCGCAGTTTTTGAGGCTAGAAGTCTGCGATCAAGCTGTTGGTAGGGTCAATTCCTTTTCAGGGCTTCGAGAGAAGGCTCTGTTTGAAGCCTCACTCTCTGGCTTAAAATGGACAACTCTCTTTGTCTCTTCACATCATATTCCCTCTATTATGTATCTCTTTGTCCGAATTTCTCCGTTTCATCAGAACAGCAGTCATATTGGGCAATGACCCATCTCAATGACCTCACTTTTACTTGATTACCTCTATAAAGATGCTGTCTCCAAATAAAGACACATGTTGAGGTCCTGGGGGATAAGACTTCAGTATATAAATTTTGGTCAAAATTCAATCCATAATAATCCTCTATCTGGCCTTATCCAATACACACTGATGCTGGGACTTTCCTGGCAGTCCAGCGGTTAAGACTCCACACTTTCCCTGCAGGGGAGACTCAGATAACACATGCCACACAGCGTGGCCAAAAAGCAAATTTTTAAAAATAATTATTAAAAGAAAAAACTCAAACAGAAAAACTTGGTCCTCAACCTGATCCAAAAGTATTAATAGACAGGAAAACAAACTGTAACCAAGAAAAAAGTCAGTAGAAACAAACAAAAAATCAAGTGTCAGAAATAAAAATTTTAGGGGGGAGGAGCTAAGATGGCGGACGAGTAAGACGGGGAGAATACTTTCTCCTCCACAAATCCATTAAAAGAACATTTGAATGCTGAATAAACTCGATAAAACAACTTCTGAATGCCGGCAGAGGACATCAGGCACTTAGAAAGACAGCTCATTGTCTTCAAAACGAGAAAACGAGCCCTGCGGTAACTCCTTTTGCAGAGAACTGGCGCGGACACCAGCATTTGCTATTGGCAAGTGGGGGCTGGGCTAGGAGGAGCGGCGAGGCCTGCATTGCTTTGAGAAAGGATTTGGCCTGGCTATCTCGGGCGCTATCTGAGCGAAATAACCAGACTGTCGGTTATCTACTACATCAAAGGCCAGCCCTAACTTGGGACACCACCAGGACTACTTACGGAACAGGGGGCTGCACAGAGTTGGCCGGCTGCAAGCCATCCCACTCCGGTGACAGGCAACCAGGGCCAGAGGCGGGCAATTACAGCCCTAGAGAGACACTGTTTAATGGAACTGTGAGTAGGTTTCAGTGCTGACTCACGCTACTTGGGGCTCTGGATGGTCAACATCTGCCTGAGAAAGTGCGCTGTTTGTATACCCAGAAAACTGAGTGGCGGAGAGGCGATAAGTCGCAGCACCTGCGCTCGCTGAACATTTCATCACCTGTGCTACTCGGATCTGGGAAGGGCATAAAACGCAGACTCAACCAAGTCTGTGCTTCTGAGGATTATCTGAGTGCCTGAACCTGGCCGGTTTAGATTTGGGTGTTCATGTCCGCCCCCTCTGTAACAAGGCAGAGATCAGATATTGAAAAGACCTGTAAACCGCCTCAATAAAGAGAATTCAACAAACTACCAGAATATAGTAAGGACACTCTAAATTTGGCAATTTTAACAAAATGAAGAGACAAAAGAATACCCAGCAGCTAAAGGAACAGGGTAGATCCCCACCAATCCAAACCAAAGAGGAAGAGATAGGGAATCTACCTGATAAAGAATTCCGAATAATGATAGCGAAATTAATTCAAAATCTCGAAATCAAAATAGAATCACAGTTAAAGAGTCTGGAGACAAGGATTGAGAAGATGCAAGAAAGGTTTAACAAGGACCTAGAAGAAATAAAAAAGAGTCAACACATAATGAATAATGCAATAAATGAGATCCAAAACACCCTGGAGGCAACAAATAGTAGAATAACAGAGGCAGAAGATAGGATTAGTGAACTAGAAGATAGAATCCTAGAAATAAATGAATCAGACGAGAAAAAAGAAAAACGTATCAAAAGAAATGAGGACAATTTCAGAAACCTCCAGGATAACATCAAACGCTACAACATTCGAATCATAGGAGTTCCAGAAGAAGAAGATAAAAAGAAAGATCATGAGGAAATCCTTGAGGAGATAATAGTTGAAAACTTCCCTAAAATGGAGAAGGAAATTACCACTCAAGTTCAAGAAATCCAGAGAGTCCCTAACAGGATAAACCCAAAGCGAAACACCCCAAGACACATATTAATCAAATTAACAAAGATTAAATATAAAGAACAAATATTAAAAGCAGCAAGGGAAAAACATCAAATAACTCACAGGGGAATTCCCGTAAGGATAACAGCTGATCTTTCAATAGAAACTCTCCAAGCCAGGAGGGAATGGCAAGACGTAATTAAAGTGATGAAGGAAAATAACTTACAGCCTAGATTATTGTATCCAGCACGGATCTCATTCAAATATGAAGGAGAAATCAAAAGCTTCACAGATAAGCAAAAGTTGAGAGAATTTTGCACTACTAAACCATTTCTCCAACAAAAACTAAAGGACATTCTCTAGAGCAATACAATAATAGTGGGAGACTTTAACACCCCACTCATATAATCTGGCTGTAATAGACAAAGTAAAGAGGAAAACATATTTACCTATGAGCCTCCAAAAATTCAGTTCACTCAGGAGAGCTTAAAAAAAAAAAAAAAAAAAAGACTTATTTGCTCACTCTGTGGAGGTTTATTGACTATTTTGTGGGTTTGGTACCACTTTGGGAAGTAGGCAGGAAGAGGTGACAAATGTGATCCTGTCCTAAATAATATATTGTGGTAAAGATAGACTTACCAATACAAAATACCAAGATGTGCCTAAAGATGAGGACACCCAAACTGGACTTTTTGTTTCCTGAACTTTTCATTTCGAGAACAAACCTCCTAATATAAGATGAACTCACCATGATTTTTTTTAAGTGTTCTTTGTGATTAAAAACAGAAAGCCATTGGTTAAGAAATTACACATACTCCTCCCCACCATCACTCCCCTTCTTTCTTCCCATTTCCCTCCCACCCTCACTGATCCTTTCCCTTGTCCATTTTCCCCTGCAAAAATAAAAAATAAAAAAAAAAAAGCTATAGGCGTAGTTACCCAGGAACCGTTTGCCTTCTGGAGAGAGAGCTAACTAGAAGGTAGTGTCGATAAAAAAAAAAAAAAAAAGAAATAAAAATTTTACTGAATGGGATCAACAGCAGATTAGACACTGCAGAAGAAAACATCAGCAAATGTGAAGCATATTTATATTTATAAGCATATTTCATATTTATATGAAGCATAAAGAGAAAAAAATCATTAAAAACTAAACAAGTTTTGGTGATCTATGGAACAATATTAACAGCTTTAACATAACTGTAATTGAAGTTCCACAAGGAGGAGGAAAAATGAAAAGAATATTTGAAGAAATAATGTTTGAAAATATTCCAAAATTGATGAAAAGTACAAATTTACAAATTTAAGAGACTCAACAAAATCCAAGAAGGAATAAAACAAAGAAAATCACAATAAAGGAAAACAATCAACTTGCTTAAAACCATTAATAAAGAGGACATATTTTAAGAGAGCCAGAGGAATAAAGACACATTAAATTCAGAGGAACAAAGCTAAGAATATCACAGACTTCTCATCAGAAACTATATAAACTAGAATACAATGAAAAAGCATGTTAAAGTGCTGAAATAAATGAATATTCATAGGAAACAGAAATAAAAAGTGGACAAATGGGTGCGCATCAAACTTAAAAACTTCTGTTCATCAAAATACACAGCAAGCAGAATAAAAAGGCAACCTGTGAAATAGGAGAAAATATTTACAAATCATTTATCTGATAAGGGGTATCCAGAATATATGAAACATGAAAGTTGCTCAGTTGTGTCTGACTCTTGGCGAACCCATGAACTATACAGTCCATGGAATTCTCTAGGCCAGAATACTGGAGTGGGTAGCCTTTCCCTTCTCCAGGGGATCTTCCCAACCCAGGGATAGAACCCAGGACTCCCACATTGCAGGCAGATTCTTTACCAACTGAGCTATAAGAACTACAATTTCAACAACAACAACAAAAACTAAATTTAAAAATCAGCAAAGGACTTGAAAAAACATTTTTCCAAATATGATATACAAATGGCAAACAAACATATGAAAATACTCATAATCACTCAAAATCACTAACTGCCAGAGAGATACAAACCCAAAGTACATGAGATATCACCTCAAAGCCATTGAGACAGATGCTATTAAACAAAACAAAAAAGAAACAAATATTGGTGAGTAGGTGGAGAAGCTAGAACCCTTGCTCCAACCCTGATGATGAGATTGTAAAATGGTACAATTGCTACAGAAAACAGTATGAGAGTACCTCAAAAAATAAAAAATAAAACTACCATATGACTCAGCAATCCCACTTTTGAGTAGATAGCCAAAAGAATTGAAAGCAGGGCCTCAAAGAGATATTTGCATACCTAAACTGAAAATAGTGTTAGTTATAATAGCCAAGAATTGGAGTCAACCCAAATGTCCATCAAAAGATAAATGCATAAATAAAGTGTGATATATACAGAATGGAATACTATGCGGCCTGAAAAAGCAAAGAAATCCTGGCACACGCTGCAGCATGGATAAACTTTGAGGGCACCATGCTAAGTGAAATCATCCAGTTAGAAGAGGACAAACACATGTATGGCTGAGTCCCCTTTCTGTTCACTTCAAACCACAGCATTGTTAACTGGCTATATATCCCAACACAAAATAAAAAGTTCAAAGTTTGGCAGGTGGGAGGAAAGAGGACAAATACGATATGATTCTACTTAGATGACATATATCAAGAAGTCAAAATCATAGAAATGCAAAGTAGAAGGGGTTTAGGCTTGGAGGAAGAGGAAAGAAAGAACTGTTTTTAATGGTTATAGAGTTTCAAATTTGTAAGATGAAAAAGTTATGGAGATCTATTTTACAATCATGTAAATATACTTAACACTACTGAACTATACACTTAAAATGGTTCAGATAGTGAATTTTGTGTGTGTTTTTTCAATCACACTAAAAAAGAAAAAACAAATGTTAACCTAGAAATATGTCCTGTGAAAATATCTTTTAAAATGAAGGAAAGATAAAAGCCTTTTTAGAAAAGTAAAAGCTGAATCACTGCATAACCTGCACCATAAGAAATATAAAGGATATTCTTCAGGCAAAAAGAAAATGATACTAGATGGACATCTGGATCCTCACAGAGGAATAATGAATGCCAGAAATAGTAAATATGCTGGTAAATAGAAAGCTCTTATTTCTCATTTGTTAATTTCTTTAAAAGATAACTGATTAAGGCAAAAATAGTAACAATATATTATAAGGACATACACAGAAATAAAACTTTGGGCAACAAAAGCATCAAGAATGGGAGAGAGAAATGAAAGTATACTGCTATGAGATTCATAAATTATATGTTGATATAACATTATTTGAAAGTTGGCTGTAAGTTAAAATGCATATTATTCAAAGTAACTCAGAGTAACTTCTAAAAATATGACGTATAGCTAATAAGTCAATAGTGAAGATAAAATTAAATTCAGAAAAATAATCCAATAGAAGGCAGAAAAGAGGCAGAAAGAACAGATGGTACAAATAAAAACAAGAAGCAAAATTATATATTTAAAACTAATTCATATTGTTATTTGCATTAAACATAATCTAAACACTAAATAAAAGGCAGAGAATGTCACACTAGATAAAAACTATATGGTACCAAGAAATTCCTTTAAAATATAAAGATACAGATAATATGAAATAAAAGAAGGGAAACAGAAGTATCACACAAAAACTACTCACAAGAAATCTGGAATTTCTATATAAATATTAGAATGGCTGTCAGTGGCTCCATTATCCAAACATTATCAAGGCTTTTGCCTCACAGTATTTTACTAGTTCAACAGACTCACCTCCTTCTAGTCCCACTACAAATAGTAGCCAGCCTGACCCAGCCTCAAAAGGTCTGCCCTGAACTTCCTACTCTCTGGTCAATTTTACTTTGACCCAGACCTCATGCCACTGCAGGGTCCTATTAAGCCATTATGCCTCGTTAGGGTCACATGCCTTCTTTGTTGAAAACAGAATTAGCCCCACATTAAATTAAATTCTCCATCTGTTCCCAGACATCCTTACTTCTCTAGGCTCAAGTTATTGAGTTCTAGGTCAAAATCCATATGGCTTCATCCTAGGTAGCTTCTAAACACTGCCATACTCTGTAGAAACACACTACAGAAGGAATCAGTTTCTGCTTCCACCTCCAAAGAAACAAATGAGACACACATGGAAAGACAGAAGGGCTCTATCCTTTGCCCAGCACTGCTCAAATCATAAGTTACTACTCTTGCACCTATGCGTTACTTGTATCTGTATAGCACATTGCATTTTATAAAATAGTTTATCTACTTCATTAGTCCTAGCATCCTTCTCAGACTAACAGTGTAAATACAGATTGCCAGGGTTTAAAACAGGGTCTATCATATATTAGCTTTGTAAATTTTGGCTAAACTCTATGTTTTAATTATTTATAGGTGAGTTGAGTTCAGTTCAGTCGCTCAGTCATGTCCAACTCTGCAACCCCATGAATCGCAGCACGCCAGGCCTCCCTGTCCATCACCAACTCCCGGAGTTCACTCAGACTCACATCCATCGAGTCAGTGATGCCATCCAGCCATCTCATCCTCTGCCGTCCCCTTCTCCTCCTGCCCCCAATCCCTCCCAGCATCAGAGTCTTTTCCAATGAGTCAACTCTTCGCATGAGGTGGCCAAAATACTGGAGTTTCAGCTTTAGCATCATTCCTTCCAAAGAAATCTCAGGGCTGATCTTCAGAATGGACTGGTTGGATCTCCTTGCAGTCCAAGGGACTCTCAAGAGTCTTCTCCAGCACCACAGTTCAAAAGCATCAATTTTTTGGCACTCAGCCTTCTTCACAGTCCAACTCTCACATCGATACATGACCACAGGAAAAACCATAGCCTTGACTAGAAGAACCTTTGTTGGCAAAGTAATGTCTCTGCTTTTGAATATACTGTCTAGATTGGTCATAACTTTCCTTCCAAGGAGTAAACATCTTTTAATTTCATGGCTGCAGTCACCATCTGCAGTGATTTTGGAGCCCAGAAAAATAAAGTCTGACACTGTTTCCACTGCTTCCCCATCTATTTCCCATGAAGTGATGGGACCAGATGCCATGGTCCCATGATCTTCGTTTTCTGAATGTTGAGCTTTAAGCTAACTTTTTACTCTCCACTTTCATATTCATCAAGAGGCTTTTTCATTCCTCTTCACTTTCTGCCATAAGAGTGGTGTCATCTACATATCTGAGGTTATTGATATTTCTCCTGGCAATCTTGATTCCAGCTTGTGTTTATTCCAGTCCAGCATTTCTCATGATGTACTCTGCATATAAGTTAAATAAACATGGTGACAATATACAGCCTTGACGTACTCCTTTTCCTATTTGGAACCAGTCTGTTGTTCTATGTCCAGTTCTAACTGTTGCTTCCTGACCTACATACAAATTTCTCAAGAGGCAGACCAGATGGTCTGGTATTCCCAACTCTTTCAGAATTTCAGAATTATAGGTGAGTAGACTTTCAATTAAAAGCCCAGAGGTATTAATATTATACAGGGTGCCTGAAGTTATCTAGACAATAATAAAAATAGATCATGAATTAAAGTTCCAAGATTTTCTATGTATTTTGACACCACTTCTCATCACCTCTATTGCTACTACTCTAGCATCACCTCTTGCAAAGCTCATTAGGCAGCTTTTGGAATGGCTGGACATGATCCCAGCTCCTGATATTCACACCCCTGTACAATCTTTTCCTCTTGAGTATGTGTGGGACTTAGTGTCTTATTTCTGACAGAAAGAATATGACAGAACTAACGGGATATTAGTGATTTGGGGGGGGTTGGGTTTTTTGTTTGATGAGTCTTTATTCACATATTTGGGGAAATGTGATGTTAGAAATTAACAACCAGTTTCCAGTTTTAAAATACTCTGACTTCCAAATCAATCTCTCTCCCTCCCTCCCTGCCTCCCCTCCTTATTCATTTGCTCTCCTGAAGTAAGCTGCTATGTTGTTGTAAGCGCTCCGAGGAAGAGGATATTATGACAAGGATCTGAGGATGGTCTGTGACCAATAACAAGGGATCAGTTCAATAACCCACAAGGAACTAACTTCCATGTGAGTGAATTTAGAAGTGAATCCTCCCCTAACCAAGCCTTGAGCTGACATCTTGATCACATCTTTACGAGACACCGTGAGTCAGAGGACCCAGATAAGCTATGCCTAAATTCTTGACTGACAAACTGTGAAATAATACCTTTGTTATTTTAAACTAGCAAGTCTGGGGGTAACTTGCTATTCAACAATAGACAAGACACCTAGATGACTGCAATAGCCTAATTGGTCTCCTTACTTCTACTCTTGATCATCCAGAGTACAGTCAGACTTATCCTTAAGTCAGCCTGATCAAGTTATCCTTTAGCTCAAAATCCTGCGATAGCTTCCCTTTCTAGTAAGAGTCAAAGTCCTTCCATGACCTAAAAGATGCTAAACTCCCCCCTCTGCTCTGACCTTAGGTATCTCAAGTCCTCGTTCATTCACACACCAGCCTCATAGGCTTCCTGGCTATTCTCACACATGCTGAGTGTGCTCACACAGGGCATTCACACTGTTCATCCCCCAGATATCTACACAACTAACCCCCTCACCTCCTGTAAAGTGAAAATCACTCAGTCATGTCTGACTCTTTGCGACCCCACGGAGTATACGGTCCATGAAATTCTCCAGGCCAAAATACAGGAGTGAGTAGCCTTTCCCTTCTTCAGGGGATCTTCCCAACCCAGGATCAAACCCAGGTTTCCTGCATTGCAGGCAGATTCTTTACCAGCTGAGCCACAAGGGAAGCCCCCACCTCCTGTAAATACTTAATCAAATATCACCCTCTCAGGAAAGCCAAACCAACCATCCTACTGTAAATTGCCATGTATGTCTCATCCCACTCCTAATTTCTCTGTCTCCATAATATCTTTTTTTTTATTCTTAACTCACCACCTAACTTAGTGCATATCTTACTTATAATGTACTATGTCTATTGCTTACTGGCTTTTTCCTCCACAAAATTTCTTCCACAAAATTACTATTACTGGCCTTTTCCTCCACAAAAATGAGAGAGAATCAGCACTTTTTTTCTCCTGTGTGTGTGTGTGTGTGTGTTTTTTAAGCAAGGAACTAATGACCTACCCCGTGCTTGGTAATGATCTAGAAAGAATTTAGTCCTGTAAAAAGATCACCATAGTTTTCTTTGAGCATGTAAAAATCGTTACCATGGACTCACATCAGATACATTCCTCTTTATAATTATTCTTTAACATCACAGTTTAATATTTTTGAAGCACTGATGTGATTTTCTAGTGCCAAAGTCTATAAAGTCTATGATGACCGGACAAGCAGAAGTAAATCCTATCTGTTATAAAATATAAGCTCACGAGTTCATCTATGAAAATATATAAGAAAAAAGGATATTTGCTGCCAAATGAATTTTATACTATTAACATATGTGCCTTGTTGGTGGATGTATGGGATAGTCCCAGGGCATCCTTTGTGATTATCAGAAACTTGATTGTGAAACAGTAGCTCAATTTCTTTGTTCAGTTTTTATGGGCTTATCTCAAATGCTGATTCTAAAACCAACTTCCCTGCTAACAGAAGCAGGACTCAGCTTGTCAGGTGCCCACAATGAAGGCCTCTTTTATTCTGCTTACTTCCTTCTTAGTTGAGAGGCCCGCCCTCAACTGCGGTGAGCACCCTGATTCCCTAGGCAGCCTTTGTGTCCCGGTAGGGGTGCAGTCTGTTACTTCCAAGCAGGCGAGGCACAACGACCCCCCATTGTGTGTGTTAACAGGCTGTAAAGCTTAACAGTCCCAACCACAGGGACACCTTTATATTTTGTTACTCGAAACCTAGCTTCCATGCAGCTGTACCTTGGCACCTTCTGCCTTTTCCCTCCCAACTAGGTACACAAGCCTGCAAATACACACCACCACAGCCCCCCAGACACACACTCAGAAGTAACATGCTTTTCTAAAGCTGCTGTTGGACTCACATCTTAACACTGAGAGAGAATACGGGAAATAGAACGTTTTATAATTGTTTTTAAGGCTAATGAAAATGCTTTCTAGGCCCAGCCACAGTAACCTCTCTCTCTCTCACACATACTTAGGTTATAGTCAAACACTCCGGGAAACAAACTCACTCAGAAGGACAGCATGGATAGTGGAGTGCAGTTTATTACACTGGCGGGTCCAAGGCAGAGTATCCTCTTTAGCCAGGGACCCCGACCGACTTTTGTGAAAACCTTACATGCCTTAAGTGTACGTGCTCAAGCTCATATCCCCAAATTCCTTAGACCTAGCCTGGAAAATGTTAAAGGGAGATACAATCAGGTTATAGCCATGATTCATAATCAGAAGAGTCAGCTGGTTATACACTGTAACCTACACCAATGGGTGGCATAAAGATTACAAAGGTGATTGACTACATAGGGGATTATTACATTCTTTCTGGAGAAGGGAAATCTTGGTATGGAATCTGGTGTCTATCTGTCCAGAAGGTCTGTTTGGCCTTAGGTATGTGATCTCCATGGCTACCAGGCACATAGTCCAAAGTTGACTGGGAATGTAAGATGGAGTTTCCTTCTTTTTCAAGATGGAGTTAGCTCGGCCTGTTCTTTTCCTCCTTCATACACTCACACACACACACACACTCACACTCACACACACACTCACACTCACACACACACACACACACATCTCAGAGGATTTCTAGTTTGACAAAAGAAAAGAGGGACTTCCCTGGTGGTCCAGTGGTTAAGAATCCACCTGCCAATGCAGGCAACATGTGTTCCATCCCTGGTCTGGGAAGATTTCACATGCCATGGGGCAACTAAGCTCATGCACCGCAACTACTGAAGCCTGCAGGCCTAGAGCCTGTGCTTTGCAACACGAAAAGCGCCCACAATGCCCATGCACAAAAACAGAAAGCTCTCGTGCAGCAACAAAGACCCAGCACAGCCAAAAACTAAAAATAAATAAAAATTTTTTAATCCAGAAATTTTTTAAAAAGAGAGAGAGAGAAAAGGAAGACTTGTCCCCAGGAAGAGCCCTTTATGTGCATGTATGTGTGCGTGTGTTAGTTGTTTAGTCATGTTCGACTCTTTGCTACACCATGGCTATAGCTTGCCAGGCTCTGTCCATGGAATTTTCCAGGCAAGAGTACTGGAGTGGGTTGCCATTTCCTTCTCCAGAAGATCTTCCCAACTCAGGTGAACCTGGGTCTCCCACATCGCAGGCTGATTCTTTACTGTCTGAGTGACCCAGGAAGTGACATCAAATGAATACAACCTGAGGGAATGGAGACCACACACTTCTTGGGCTGAGCAACTTATAAGGCCCACAGATGAGACCCCAGACACTGATCTGGGGACGTGAAGGTGCTACGGATGTCATTGGCTCAGCTGCACTTCAGAGGAATGCAGTTGCCTGGAGGGATGGGCAGATCTGCTTCTCCTAGAATAGCCCCTGGCCCCCAGAAACCCATATGTAGGTGAGGGAAGAGTGCACAGAAGATGAAGCTCCCCTCACAAGTGTGAGGGATATCATCCCTGAAAACAAGCCACACCAGCTGCTTGAGAAGAAGCCCAGTCCCTGTAGCTCGCCTCAGCACCATCAGTCTCCTACGGCACTGCCCCTCCTCTGGACAGGGATGTCACGCTTCAGGCCGAACATTCATCCATTCAGAAAATATTTATTGAGAGCTCAGTATGTGTTGGGGGTGGAGGAAAGCAGGCAGTCAAGGTTCCTGCCTCCGTGAAGCTCTAGAAGCAAACAACGCAGCCACTCAGCCTCAGTTCAAATCATTGTTCTCACACTCACCAACAGTGTGAATTCTGGGAAATTTGCTAAAGTTTTCTAGGCTTTAGTTTTCCCCGTTATAAAACAGGGATTAAAACATTACTTATCTCCAAGGGCTATTGTGAGGATCGAGTGACACAAACGTCAGGTGGGTTAGAACACTGTCAAGCGCTGCAGTCAGCGTTAGCTACTGTCCCCTATGTCACTGGGCTAGGGGCTAGGTGTACAGAAGAGAACAAAGCATGCAGTCTGTGCCGTTATGACGCTTATACGCTGCCAGGGGTGACAGTCAAGAAATAAATAGTCAAGGAAATATACAGTAAGTCAGCAGGTAATATGGACAAAGGAATAAAGAAAATAAGGAAATGGAGCTACAGTGGAAAAAAAGAAGGGAAGCATAATTAGGACAAAGCACTTCCTCTTCTCCAGCACACCCGACATTCATTCTCAAACGTAAGAGAATCACCCTACTCTGCCTTCTTTTCCTCAAAGAAACCAACCCCTTGGAAGCCATCTCTGCAAAATTCCCAGCGACTTCTAAAGTCGACAGTATTGTCCTATTTACTTTCTCTTAGAAGACGACCACTATTGTGCCATTCAGCATCTCTAACTGTAAATCTACTTGGTATCCACACAACTTCAAGACACTTCAGCTTAAAAAGTACTACATGGAACATAGGACTCAGAAAAAAAATTTTTTTCTCTATTCCCATGAAAAAGTCTGAAAGCATGAAGGCCAACCAATGTCATTTCCACCCAATAGCCACACACCCCTTGAAAAGACATGAGACCATAATGCTACTCCGACTTAGCAAGAAAAAGCATGCAAATTGTCTTCAAGTTGACAAGGAAAACCATGATACACAGTACATCTCATTGCTCTTATCAATATAACTCCCAGAGAGTATCTTTAAGTGGCCTCTAAAGTTGTATTAATTATTAAATGGAAGCCTCAGAAGCAAGGAGAACCTACTAGTCATAGTTTTATTTACCCTCATCACCTGCTGTTTTCCCTGGGTTTATTTAAAGTCATAATCATGTCTCCTGTGATGGAGGATTTGGGCTGCTTTGTGGTCACATGTGGAAAATATTATATATCCACATCAAATGCACATGTGGTCTCGCTCAGAAGAAACCGATGTCATCTCCCTAGAATTAGACCATGTTCCCTGTGGGCATCTAAAACTGAAGTCTACAGGGAGTTCTCAAGGAAAAAAAAAAAGAAAAAAAATCCCTTAAATGATCCACAAAGAGAGAAGAGTTACTTAGACCTTCAATAGAGCTTTGTGATCATCGCTCATCACCAAAACACAAAAGAACAAAAACTTTTAGAGCAAAAGAACAAAAACATGTACTGATTTGCAATTGTATTTTGCAATACTATTTTGGTCCAGAAGTTTGTTTTGCTTTATCCATGCAAGAACAATGAGAAGACTCCTCAACACCTGAAATGAGAAGACTCCTCAACACCTGTGAAAAACTGAGAACCCCAAAATCTCCTTTGTGTCTACGGGAGAGGAGCAAAAAGGCTTGGTCCCCAGACTTGGGGCTGGCTTCAGGGACTTGTGACCAGGTGGCTGCACAGGGTCCCTCACTCAAAAGGGCCCAGCAATGGTATTTAATGCTTTTTATTTACCATACTGAATTTCTTTACAAATTGGGCTTTCTTTTGCACCAATGATTTAAAGCCTCAGTTCACACATAATCCTGCCTCTTGCACTTCCCCAAGGCTCCCTGATGGGTTCTCAGTCCTCTGCCTGAATCCTCACACCCTGGAACCCAGCCTTTTCCCTTCTCTTCACACCCGGCATCCACTGTGGCCCTCAGATGGGGGCCACTGGGTCAAGTCCATAGAGTGGGGCTCACATTCCACCAGTGTTCTCTGGCCTCTTCCCCTTCCCAGGATGTGCCAGGTTTTCTCTGCAAGAATACTGGAATGAGTTGCCATTTCCTTCTCCAAGGGAGCTTCCTGACCCAACACTTGGCAGTCCCCATCTCTGATGTGGAGGATGTCCCCACAGAAGGAACTAACAGTCAGTCTCTTCCAGGACTTTGGTGTTCTCTGGTGTTAGAGAGAACAAAGTCTAACACTTTGGTGTTAGACTTTTTGAACCTCTAAATCAAAAACCCCATTGCTATCATGCCCATGTTCCCATCTCCTCTGGAGTTAGGTAACTCAGCTCAGCTGCAGAGTGCCTAGGACTCAGGAAGCACTAAAAAGCATAATTACCTCCATCTACATCACTTGAGCGAGTTTTGCGGGCAGGTATAACACTGACCTATCTCAAGGACATATTTATTGATGCTTAATGCTAGACAGGGGCAACATGGGTCACTCTGGGGTCAACTTCAAGCACTTCACAGATCCCTACCCACGAACCACAGCCAAAAGTATCATGTGCTTACTTATGCTTTCCCCATGATCACAGTCTGGTGTAGGTGAAATCCAGACAGAAAGACGTGTAAATATTCATCACTTTTCAGTTAAATCCAAGAACACAAAATCAACATGGGAGTAGCAGTGATCAAATCAGGAAAAAGAAGAGAAGCTAGTTCCTGTTTCTCAAAGCTTAACGTGCAGACACCTGCAGCACTGTATACTGGGGTCAGGGGGAAGGGGCACAGAAAGGATGTTTGGTAAAAAAGCAGATTCCTGGCCTCCACCACAGACCCACTGGATCTTACAGTCTGAGGGCAGTTCACTGAATCTACATTTGTACAAGCTTTCTAGTTCGTTTTCACACCACTGCAAGTGGGTCATTCTTATTATGAGCTTTCTTATCATTGGAAAAGCAATTCTCAAAAATTCAGCATTTCCAGGAGTCAACTGGAATTCCTATTAAAATCCAGGGTCCTTGAGCACCAACTCCCCCATCTCAGAGATTCTGACTGAGTAGGTCTGGAACCAGCATTTTAACAAGCAGTTTTCCCCCACAGCCCTTTGCAACCCCATCCCCCAAGTTTCTGATGCAGATCTCAGATCACACCTTGAAAAATATTAACATTTTAAAAATTCTAACCTTTATTATTTTAAAACAGCTACAATTAAACTTCAAATTTTTTTACCTCCAGGTGTTATTTAAACACCTTTTATATGCTAGAGCCAAGGATGGAAAGATGAATTGGTCCTTTTCTAAAGAAGATCCATGTTCAGGAAGAAAAAACAGTCAAGTAAGCAACAGCTGTCACATGCTTTAAATGTGAAAACCCTTAAAATGTTGAATAACATTATTGTTTAAATACCATGAATTACAACAGAGGAGAAGCCAAGTTCTTATAGTAATAGTAGCTGCCGTGTAGTGAGCTTCTGCTACATGCAAGCTGCTCAGATAGAGATACTTTTCTAAGAGTTAATACCAAACCTGCATAGTTAGTTGTTATACCTTCAGAGTGAGTAAGAACAGAGGTCAGTGGATTAGGAACTTAGGATCTTCCTCATGCTTAAAACAGAGAAGGCACTGGCAACCACTCCAGTACTCTTGCCTGGAAAATCCCATGGATGGAGGAGCCTGGTGGGCTGCAGTCCATGGGGTCTCTAAGAGTCAGACATGACTGAGCGACTTCACTTTCACTTTTCACTTTCATGCATTGGAGAAGGAAATGGCAACCCACTCCAGTGTTCTTGCCTGGAGAATCCCAGGGACGGTGGAGCCTGGTGGGCTGCCATCTATAGGGTTGCACAGAGTCCGACACAACTGAAGTGACTTAGCAGCAGCAGCAGCATGCCTAAAATCATTTCCTTCTGAGAAAAGTTGCTCCTTGCTTTCATACATTTTGTTTACAATGTATTTTCAGTTAGAAAATAGTTTTAACTGATGCTTATTGTAATGGTAAAAAATATATATATTTTTATTCCCAATTTGTTGATGAGAAAACTGAGTTCTTACAGAAGGAACATGCCCATAAAATGGGAAAGATCAAACTTGAAACCAAGGCTCTATAAAACTGATGAAATTCCCATGACACCATGTATAATCAATCAGCTAACTTATGATTTGGAGAAGGAAATGGCAACCCACTCCAGTATTCTTGCCTGGAAAAATCCGATGAACAAAGGAGCCTGGCAGGCTACAGTCCATGGGGTTGCAAAGAATCAGGACACGCCTGAGCACTTGTCAGCAGCAGCTTATGACTGGTTGAAAACACATAAACAAAATATGATCTCATAATCTTTGTGGTTTATAACCAAGGTGTTATTCTTGCTCACATCTAACTGCAGATGCATTTCAGTTCAATTCCATACCTTTTGCATCCCAAGGTAGTCCTTCATCTTGGAAGTGAGTGCTGCTCTCACAACAAAAGGAGAAAAGCAACAGTGGAACATGTGACAGCTCACAGAGCTCCCACCTAGAAGTGACATATGTCCCTTCTCATTATTTAAATGAACAAAATAAGTCACATGGTCAGGCTGCTGTTCAGGGGCTACTGGGAAGAGACACTTATGTCCCAAGTGAAAGGGTCTGGCATCTCGAAGCTCTTCTGCCACTGAAATTCTGAGCTCTGAAGGAGTGTCGTTCTCTGATGTCAGCAGGAACACCAGCTCTAAGTTTCCACAGCACTCAGATATGGGACATCAAGCATATGGGACAAGAGACACAGAGGAGTGTTCCTCTAGAAACTCAACAGTGTTCATCGCAAGAAACTATGTTCAGGTTTGCAGGTTGTCCTCAGCCCAAGACAGACATACTAACAGACTGATAACTTTGCATTTGTGTGTTTGTGGGGCCAGATCTCAGCAATATTATAAACCCAAGCATCAGTTATCACAGAAATCAGCACCTTTCAACATCTGCTGTATGGGCAGTTAGGAAATGAACTGCAAGAAATTCATTACTAATGACAAAGTAGCAAAGTTTTTAAAAACTGGCATTTTAAAGAAATGCAAGTTTAAGGATATTTTTTAAATACTAGCCTGCTTATTCACTTGCATTCTGTTTTTATGAATAGGAGAGAGGGATGGGGTTACAGCTACTTCCTAAAGAATTGGATTTGACCAGGATTACAGCCATGGGTGTGCATACATCCTTGAACTTCGAGTTACATGTGTGTAGTAGCAGAAAAAACAAGTTGAGAACCACTTATCTAAACCACAACCACATTTATCACTTCTCTATCACTGCAAATAATTCCATGTGTGTTCTCACTAGCCAAATAGAAAGCATTCCAAGAACAAGAACCATATTGCCCCCTTTTCAGCTATTGGTTGCAACTTGGTCTCATGAAATCATCATTTGGCACAGGAAGGGGAATTTTTTTCCCCTATTAAGGGGATTAACGTGAGGGGAAATTCCAGTTATGGAGCAAAGAATAACAAATTTTATTGAGATAGGAAGAAACTTAAAAATTATTTTAATGATCTATTAATTTTCTATGCTTTAAAATAGAGCTAAATGAGAAGGGAGAATTTCCCATTCATCTAATTGAGACTTGCAAAGTGTTTGTGAATGGTTACGGTAGATCTGATAGACAAAGTGCCTGATGAACTATGGATGGAGGTTCATGACATTGTACAGGAGACAGGGAACAAGAACATCCCCAAGAAAAATAAATGCAAAAAATCTAAATGGCTGTCTGAGGAGGCCTTACATATAGCTGTTAAGAGAAGAGAGGTGAAAGGCAAAAGAGAAAAGGAAAGATATACCCATTTGAATGCAGAGTTCCAAAGAATATCAAGGAGAGATAAGAAAGCCTTTTTCAGTTATCAGTACAAAGAAATAGAGGGAAAAGAATAGAATAGGAAAGACCAGAGATCTCTTCAAGAAAATTAGAGATACCAAGGGAAGATTTCATGCAAAGATGGGCTCAATAAAGGACAGAAATGGTAGGGACCTAACAGAAGCAGAAGATATTAAGAAGAGGTGGCAAGAATACACAGAAGAACTGTACAAAAAAGATCTTCACAACCCAGATAATCACAAAGGTGTGCTCACTCACACTCACCTAGAGCCAGACATCCTGGAATGTGAAGTCAAGTAGGCCTTAGGAAGCATCACTACAAACAAAGCTAGTGGAAGTGATGGAATTCCAGTTGAGCTCTTTCAAATCCTAAAAGATGATGCTGTGAAAGTGCTGCACTCAATATGCCAGCAAATTTGGAAAACTCAGCAGTGGCCACAAGACTGGAAAAGGTCAGTTTTCATTCCAACCCCAAAGAAAGGCAATGCCAAAGAATGCTAAACTACTGCACAATTGCACTCATCTCACACACTAGTAAAGTAATGCTGAAAATTCTCTAAGCCAGGCTTCAGCAAAATGTGAACTTCCAGATGTTCAAGTTGGTTTTAGAAAAGGCAGAGGAACCAGAGATCAAATTGCCAACATCCACTGGATCATCGAAAAAGCAAGAGAATTAAAAAACAAAAACATTTATTTCTGCTTTAGTGACTATGCTAAAGCCTTTGACTGTGTGGATCACAATAAACTGTGGAAAGTTCTGAAAGAGATGGGAATACCAGACCACCTGACCTGCCTCTTGAGAAACCTGTATGCAGGTCAGGAATCAACAGTTAGAACTGGACATGGAACAACAGACAGGTTGCAAATAGGAAAAGGAGTACATCAAGGCTGTATATTGTCACCCTGTTTATTTAACTTCTATGCAGAGTACATCATGACAAACACTGGACTGGATGAAGCACAAGCTGGAATCAAGATTGCCAGGCAAAATATTAATAACCTCAAATATGCAGATGACATCACCTTTATGGCAGAAAGTGAAGAACTAAAGAGCCTCTTGATGAAAGTGAAAGAGGAGAGTGAAACAGTTGGCTTAAAGCTCAACATTCAGAAGACAAAGATCATGGCATCTGGTCCCATCACTTCATGGCAAATAGATGGAGAAACAGGGGAAACAGTGGCAGACTTTATTTTGGGGGGCTCCAAAATCACTGCAGATGGTGATTGCAGCCATGAAATTAAAAGATGCTTACTCCTTGGAAGAAAAGTTATGACCAACCTGGACACCATATTTAAAAGCAGAGACTACTTCGCCAACAAAGGTCCATCTGGTCAGGGCTATGGTTTTTCCTGTGGTCATGTATGGATGTGAGAGTTGGACTGTGAAGAAAGCTGAGCGCCAAAGAATTGATGCTTTTGAACTGTGGTGTTGGAGAAGACTCTTGAGATTCCCTAGGACTGTAAGGAGATCCAATTAGTCTATCCTAAAGGAGATCAGTCCTGGGTGTTCATGGGAGGGGCTGATGTTGAAGCTGAAACTCCAATACTTTGGTCACTTGATGCAAAGAGCTGACTCATGTGAAAAGACTCTGATGTTGGGAAAGATTGAGGGCAGGAAGAGAAGTGAATGACAGAGGATGAGATGGTTGGATGGCTTCACTGACACAATGGACATGAGTTTGGGTAGACTTTGGGAGTTGGTGATGGACAGGGAGACCTGGTGTGCTGTGGTTCATGGGGTCACAAAGAGTCAGACACGACTGAGCGACTGAACTAACTGACTGACTGACTGATGGTAGAGTTTATGAAAAGTTGCTGCTGCAAGTCTTGTGTTATGCCAGGATTCATGACCTTCAGAGGAGAGGATTTCAATCCAGGGTCAGAGATAAGATTGGACTACTTGGAAGTTTCTGTTTAGCAAAGTTTTATTAAAGTATAGCAGATAGGGAAAGCATCTGATAAGACATCAGAAGGGGACACAAACACTTCCTCCTTCCTAGTTTTAGCAAGGTGTTTTACGTCTGTTAGGAAGCTATTAATCAGATAAGAGAGACGCCGCAAGACCAAGGGGGTTTCACCGGGCCCCCCCCCCCCAGAGTATGTGTTTTTGAGATAGGATGGCACTGGGTGTGTCATCCCCCCTTCCCTCACCCACCCCGCCTGGCCATAAAGCAAGTGATATGAATACTGGTTTGCTAAGTCATTGTCAGTGCAAGGTTTCAGAAAGGAAAAAAGCTAATTTTAGGCAGATAACCATTATATCTACTATTGTGGACAAGAATCCCTTAGAAGAAATGGAGTAGCCAACACAGTTAACAAGAAAGTCCGAAATGCAGTACTTGGATGCAATCTCAAAAACGACAGAATGATCTCTGTTCGTTTCCAAGGAAAACCATTCAACATCACAGTAATGCAAGTCTATTCCCCAACCAATAATGCTGAAGAAGTTGAAGTTGAACAATTCTATGAAGACCTACAAGACCTTCTAGAACTAATACCCAAAAAAGATGTCCCTTTCATTATAGGGGAATGGAATGCAAAAGCAGGAAGTCAGGAAACACCTGGGGTAACAGGTAAATTTGGCCTTGGAGTACAGAATGAAGCACGGCAAAGGCTAATAGAGTTTTGCCAAGAGAATGCACTGGTCATAGCAAACACCTTCTTCCAACAACACAAGAGAAGACTCTACACATGGACATCATCAGATGGTCAATGCCAAAATCAAACGGATTATATTCTTTGCAGCCAAAGATGGAGAAGCTCTGTACAGTCAGCAAAAACAAGACCGGGAGCTCACTGTGGCTAAGATCATGAACTCCTTATTGCCAAATTCAGACTTAAATTGAAGAAAATAGAGAAAACCACTAGACCATTCAGGTATGACCTAAATCAAATCCCATATGATTATATAGTGGAAGTGAGAAATATATTCAAGGGATTAGATCTGATAGAGTGCCTGAAGAATAATGGATGGAGGTTCGTGACATTATACAGGAGGCAGTGATCAAGACCATCCCCAAGAAAAAGAAATGCGAAAATACAAAATTGTTGTCTGAGGAGAACTTATAAATAGCTGTGAAAAGAAGAGAAGCAAAGGAGAAAAGGAAAGATATACCCATTTGAATGCAGAGTTCCAAAGAATAGCAAGGAGAGATAAGAAAGCCTTCCTCAGTGATCAATGCAAAGAAATAGAGGAAAACAACAGAATGGGAAAAACTAGAGATCTCTTCAAGAAAATTAGATACCAAGGGAGCATTTCATGCAAAGATGGGCACAATAAATGGCAGAAATGGTATGGACCTAACAGAAGCAGAAGATATTAAGAAGATGTGGGAAGAATGCACAGAACTGTACAAAAAAAGATCTTCACGACCCAGATAATCACAAAGGTGTGCTCACTCACCTAGAGCCAGACATCCTGGAATGTGAAGTCAAGTGGGCCTTAGAAAGCATCACTACGAACAAAGCTAGTGGAGGTGATGGAATTCCAGTTGAGCTATTTCAAATCCTGAAAGACGATGCTGTGAAAGTGCTGCACTCAATATGCCAGCAAATTTCGAAAACTCAACAGTGGCCACAAAACTGGAAAGGTCAGTTTTCATTCCAATCCCAAAGAAAGGCAATGCCAAAGAATCCTCAAACTACTGCACAATTGCACTCATCTCACATGCTAGCAAAGTAATGCTCAAAATCCTCCAAGTCAGGCTTCAGCAATATGTGAACCATGAATTTCCAAATGTTCAAGCTGGATTTAGAAAAGGCAGAGGAACCAGAGATCAAATTGCCAACATCTGCTGGATCATGGAAAAAGCAAAAGAGTTCAGGAAAAACATCTATTTCTGCTTTATTGACTATGCCAAAACCTTTGACTGTGTGGATCACAATAAACTGTGGAAAATTCTGAAAGAGATGGGAATACCAGACAACCTGACCTGCCTCTTAAGAAATCTGTATGCAGATCAAGAAGCAACAGTTAGAACTGGACATGGAACAACAGACTGGTTCCAAATCAGGAAAGGAGTATGTCAAGGCTGTATATTGTCACCCTGCTTATTTAACTTTTATGCAGAGTACACCATGAGAAATGCTGGACTGGATGAAGCCCAAGCTGGAATCAAGATTGCTGGGAGAAATATCAATAACCTCAGTTATGCAGATGATACCACCTTTATGGCAGAAAGTGAAGAAGAACTAAAGAGCCTCTTGATGAAAGTGAAAGAGGAGAGTGAAAAAGTTGGCTTAAAGCTTAACATTCAGAAAACTAAGATCATGGCATCCAGTCCCATTTCATGGCAAATAGATGGGGAAAGAGTGGAAACATTGACAGACTTTATTTTGGGGAGCTCCAAAATCACTGCAGATGGTGACTGCAGCCATGAAATTAAAAGACACTTACTCCTTGGAAGGAAAGTTATGACCAACCTAGACAGCATATTAAAAAGCAGAGACATTACTTTGTCAACAACGTTTATCTAGTCAAAGCTTTGGTTTTTCCAGTAGTCATGTATGGATGTGAGAATTGGACTACAAAGAAAGCTGAGAGCTAAAGAATTGATGCTTTTGAACTGTGTTGTTGGAAAAGACTCTTTAGAGTCCCTTGGACTGCAAGGAGATCCAACTAGTCCATCCTAAAAGAAATCAGTCATGAATATTCATTGGAAGGACTGAGGCTGAAGCTGAAATTCCAATCCTTTGGCCACCTGATGGGAAGAACTGACTCATTTAAAAAGACTATGATGCTGGGAAAGATTGAAGGTGGGAGGAAAAGGGGACAACAGAGGATGACATGGTTGGATGGCATCGCCGACTCAATAGACATAAGTTTGAGTAAGCTCTGGGAGTTGATGATGGACACAGAAGCCTGGCGTGCTGCAGTCCATGGGGTCACAAAGAGTTGGACATGACTGATCACACATGCACTCACAGACTGCCAAGAAAGCATTAATTTTAGTGAGGCTAACTGGGTCAGGAAAAAGTTTTCACAGTATCTAATGATTCACTTCTTCCCACACCTTGATCTGGAGATGGGAGCCGTAAGTGAATACCTCCATGTTCATATTTGCAGTCAGAATTTCTAGGGAGCGGAGTCATAAAAGACTCCCACCTTTCCAAGTATATAGGTCCAGAGCAAAGACTTCGAAAATAGAAAAGAAGAATTAACTTGTTCAATGACCAGAATAAATTTTACTTACTATGATTTCAACTTAAGTGTTTTGAGGTTACATACTTATGAAATGTTAAAGGATACAGAAAAGGCACAAGGCTATTTTAGACAGTCTGTTCTGAACTTAAAACATAAAACTGTGAGAAATCTGAATTCACATTTATTAGAGTAGCTGCTCCTAAGCGAGTGAGCAAACAGAGGGCTTTTATTTTCTCTAAAAAAGCAGAGACACTTCTGAAACCTTCCTTAAAACAGAAATTTGATGTATATGCTATCATTTTTCCCTTTGAAGTCAAAAGGAATTAAATCTTCAAGACACACAGTACAAAGCAAGGAAATATCAGTATTCCAAGCACATACAGAAACAACCAAGCTCCAGACAGCTTTGCCTGGGAACATAAAGCGATAAACAATTCAAGTACAGTCTTCTATTTTATTTTTACATTTATTTATATGCTGCCTGATTGACTGCAGGAAAGATTTGAGTCAGATAAAGCCCTCCATCTTTTTTAAGTAGATAGCAGTTCCTATGCTAATCCTTCCTAAAGGCTCTGACAACAGCGGCACATCTAATACATGAAAATATACATCTAATTGAAAAATAATTTTAATTTGCAGGAGGAAAATGCATTTTGAGTCTCTCAAGAGAACCACTTTCACACAGACCATTTAAAGCAGGATCGATGCCTGAAAATTATTTGGAAAGGCAGAGTATTCATTTTCCTGGGAGAAAACTAGTTTTTCCACTTAAGAAGGAAGAAGGAAAGAATATTTATGTGTCACTGAGTGCTTACACTGAGTGTAATCATACTGAGGCCACATTTTTCTATTAATTTGATTCAGGAAATGCCTCTTCTTCAGATTGTATCTTCCTTTCTCCTCTCTCTGGTTTTGGCTAAAGTTCAACCCAAATTGATACCAGTCCTTTAAAAAAAGTCTGGATGACCCTTTCCATAAATCTTCTCAGTAGTCTGATTGACATAAAACTGCTAGTTAATCAACGATCCTCCCCCTCTAGCCAAATCCTTTACTGTGAACTTGAACTCAAAGGACACATGGGTTGGTCATAAGCAGTGGACAGGGAAAACCACTACCGCAGTGTGGAGGTCAGAGGCTGTGGGGGGCTTGTGGGCTCTTCAGGTAGACACCACAGTGGTCACACAAACTGTTTTCAGTGACAAGTACTTTGCATTATGTGAGAGTTTAATCCTCTCACTGAGGCCTGCCCAGTAAAAGAGATTACTGCCTCCAGGTTAGACTTGAGGAAACTGAGGTCTAGAAAGTTTGAATAACTTACTTGCCCAAATGTGTGCACATTTTTTTGAGGCTAGATCTGTTAGAATTCAAATCCCCTATTTTTAACCAGTCATTTTGTCCAACGTGCTATTATGAGGATCCTCTAAAAGGATCAAGAATAGATTGATGATAGCAGTTCCCTGAGGACTGGGGAGCAGGGAGCTGGGAGAAGAGGGGGCTCTGAGGGTAGAGAAGAAGAGACAGACTTTTCATTGTCTGCCCTTTTGCATTTTGAATTTTGTTTTTACCTTGTACAGTCGGTCCTCATCATTCATAGATTCCATACCTATGAATTTGCCTACTGGCTAAAATCTATCTGTAACACTAAAATCAATACTTGCATGCTTTAATGGTCATCTGTAGACATGCGTAGGGTGTCAAAATATTGTTCACTCAGGCAAGTCAACTTCACACTCTGAACCTCATTTTCTCTTTTGTAAAATGAAGATTACTAATTGTGTTCAGCATTTAAGATTACAATCTATTTATGATATGTGCATCTGTATACAAACATCCCCTCTATACGGTGGTTCTATATTTTCAGAACAACTTTGTAAAACATAACTACCCTAAACAACAAAAATCAACCACATATGTATTTTTAATACTACATGTGAGAGGATGTGTATGTATTGTATATTTGATTTTTCCAATTATGTGAGCACAGGGACTGGCAGGAACATAAAAAGGGTACATACCTTTAAGTGTTAAGGATAGAATCAAAATCACAGTTCAGAGTATTAACCTCATATTTCAGAAAAAAGGACGATACAAGAGAGGAAAGAAAGAAGAGGTCCTAACTAAGTGGACAGAGCAATGGTCAAGATCTAAACACAGAAGCCATCTCATCCTGTGAATGTTCTAGAAATTAACACTCAGCAAAGATTCAGAGAGTTCAGAGATCAGAAAGTGTACACAAGAGAGCCTGAAAAGCAAGCCAGAAATATTCTAAGGTGATGTACCATGCAAGAGAAAAATATATATGTAGCTGTTGAACCATGAGTTCATACCAAAAGTCGCACCAGCAAATGATAAAAGTTCAGATCTCAGCAAGTGGAAAGCTACAGAGAGGCTGCAGACACAATTTTGGGGAACTGAGCTACGGAGAATCTAGGAACTTGAGATGGGAGAGTCATGCTAGACCAGAGGCCCTTTTGTTCATGTGAATTTTTCTTGGGATAGAGTCAGCATTTTAAATTCTGAAATAATTCCATGACCCAAAAAATGACCCAATTTTTCCTATAAAAGGTACAAATATTTTAGCTTTTTACTTCCATCAGTCTTAGTAGGGTTCCCCTCCCCTGCAAAAAAAAAAAAAAAAAAAAAAAAACAGAAGAAATTTGGTAAAGACAGACTACCCTCAACCTCCAACTGCAGGGAGTTTAATAGACAACGATCCCAGCTGCTCTGAAATCCGTTTTCAGGTGTGTCATGAAGTCATGCTTCCCACTGGCTGCTTTGTGTGGGGCAAGAACACTGAGGCCGGCCTGTACCTGGGAGACAGGGAACTTTTCAGAGGGTCTCTGGGGACATTCTTAGGCTGGACAGTGTCTAGGGTACTTCCACCCAACCTTCCCTCGTGTTCTTATGTCTCTGCATGAACACCCATCCTCAGCCTGATGGCCTCACCCAGCTCCCTCTCCCAAGGCAGTTCCCTAATTAAACTCCTTGCATGCTTAATCCCATCCTGACACCTGCTTCTCAAATGAGCAAGGCTAACCAAGGAAGCCAATATCTAATGTTTAGTAAAAGTTACTGAGTTATTGGCCAAAAACTGGGAAGCTTCACTCTCTACTCCCTAGTCGGCTTGAGACTCACTCAGTGCCCACAGGACACAGTCTGCTTCCGAGACTGAAAACCACCAAGGTTTAGATTCAAGTTGTGAACCAATCACAGGTTATTGTACATTATACATTATATGCGTAATTAAAGGCATTTTGTGGGGCTTCAAAGTCACTTTAGATGGTGACTGCAGCCATGAAATTAAAAGACACTTACTCCTTGGAAGGAAAGTTATGACCAACCTGGACAGCATATTAAAAAGCAGAGACATTACTTTGCCAACAAAGTCTATCTAGTCAAGGTTATGGTTTTTCCAGTGGTCATGTATGGATGTGAAAGTTGGACTGTGAAGAAAGCTGAGCACCGAAGAATTGATGCTTTTGGACTGTGGTGTTGGAGAAGACTCTTGAGAGTCCCTTGGACTGCAAGGAGATCCAACCAGTCCATCATAAAGGAGATCAGTCCTGAATATTCATTGGAAGGACTGATGCTGAAGCTGAAATTCCAATCCTTTGGCCACCTGATGCAAAGAACTGACTCATTGGAAAAGACCCTGATGCTGGGAGGGATTGGGGGCAGGAGGAGAAGGGGACAACAGGGGATGAGATAGCTGGATGGCATCACCGACTCAATGGACATGAGTTTGAGTAAATCCCAGGAGTTGGTGATGGACGGGGAGGCCTGGCGTGCTGCAGTCCATGGGTCTCAAAGAGTCAGACACAACTGAGCAACTGAACTGAACGGGAAGATCACTTGTAAATGAATGCTAAACCCACAAATGCCATGAATCTATTCCACTGAAAAGCTAGAATACTCTGGATACCTCAAAACCGTGAATTAGTGTATTGGGTGCAGGTGTTCTCTGGTTCAGTCCATTCCACACACCCTTCCTCCACGTGGATGCGCCTCCCTGCGTTGTTACCTCGTGGATTTCCACCTGTTCTTCAAAATCAACTCAAAGTTTACATCCTGTAGGGAAAAGCCCCCTTGATTTCTCCTGGCCTGATAACCTCCCTATTCTGTTTCTTTAAGGATTTGTACCTGACTTTATTGAGAGACCTAACAAGGCTTTTTTTTTTCAGGTGCTGGTAATTAATGACCCACCAAAGGCGCCTGAAACAGGCATACTTACCTCACAGAACGAGGAGCCCAGAAAAGTCAGCAGAGCAATTGGTTCTGTTGCTCCAGGGTGTCGTTCAGGCCCTACCCCTGTTCCGTCCGTGCACTCCATTTCATCCTCACTGAGTTAGAAATATTGTCCCTCAAGCTCTAACCACTATCACCTCAAAAACACACTCAAAGGTGAGAAGAAAAGGCGAAACCATCAACCCCTTTTCCTCTCATTTATAACAGAAGAGGGAGAAGGCACTAGCGCCCCACTCCAGTACTCTTGCCTGGAAAATCCCGTGGACAGAGGAGTCTGGTAGGTTGCAGTCCATGGGGTCGCTAAGAGTTGGACACGACTGAGCGTCTTCACTTTCACTTTTCACTTTCATGCACTGGAGAAGGAAATGGCAACCCACTCCAGTGTTCTTGCCTGGAGAATCCCAGGGACAGGGGAGCCTGGTGGGCTGCTGTCTATGGGGTCGCACAGAGTCGGACACGACTGACGTGACTTAGCCGCCGCCGCAGCAGCAGCATAACAAAATAGAGAACCCTTTCCAGAGCAGCCCTTTTATCTCATTGGCCAAAATAGGACCAATTGATTGGTCCAACCAATCAATCAGAGCAGAGAGGACTAGGATTACGTGATTGGCTTAAACCAAGGATGATTTATCCCTTGAATGGAACCCACCTGCTCTGCTTGTGTTGCTGCCTCATGCCTAATATCGCTCTCTTTTTTTAAATCAAGGCCCTTTTATCCAGGAAGATGGAGAGAGTGGCTGTGGAGCAGAGAACCAACAATGTCTGGTCCACACCCAACTCAGAGTTCCTGGGTGAGCTGCCTCTCTGCCTCCATACTCTATTGAATCCTGTCTCCCTTTCTTAACTGGCCCATGCTGCTGTTTAAAAGTAGTTAAATCGTCTCGGACTCTTTGTGACCCCATGGACTGTAGCCTGCCAGGCTCCTCCATCCATGAGATTTCCCAGTTAAGAACACTGGAGTGGATTGCCATTTCCTTCTCCAGGGGATTTTCTGGACCCAGGGATGGAACCCGGCCTCCTGTTTGCCAGGCAGATTTTTTACCACTGAAAAAGTGAAAGTGAAGTCGCTCAGTCGTGTCCGACTCTTTTGCGACCCCAGGGACTGTAGCCTACCAGGCTCCTCAGTCCATGGAATTTTCCAGGCAAGGATACTGGAGAGGGTTGCCATTTCCTTCTCCAGGGGATCCTCCCAACCCAGGGATCGAACCTAGGTCTCCTGCACTGCAGGCAGACGCTTTACTGTCTGAGCCACCAGGGAAGCCCTAGTCGTACTCAATACCAGTTTGTTGAACACTCGAAATATTCATTTGTTCATTGAAAAATTAAAACAGCACACATAACTATAGGAATTCTAAAAATATGCTTACAAAATGAAATCCTAGAAAAGTTTTCCAACACCTCAGCTAAAAGATTAATAGGAATGCTACAGCGATTGTAGAGAGCAACAGAATGAGCCTAAAGAAGATAAATGATGACCATGTGAACCTTCTGGCTCGGTTTCCATAATCACAATCACAGACTCCCCAGTTTTCTGATTCATACTCCAAATATGCTTTTGGTGTCCCACTCAGGGATACAACAGCTATTTCAATGGTGGCCATAGAATACATGACGCACTGGGAGGGGCTACACTGGATAAAATGAGCACTAGTAAAATTTCCCTGGCCATCTCAATCACAATCACAATCACAACCACAATCACAACATGGGTTTTGGTGTTACAAGGATACACTCACCCAAAACCTCTTGCAGTTTCTACACTTCAGAGGTTATCAACTGACAAATTGAATCTCCCTATTTTGGGTCCCTTTTCATACTGTTCATGGGGTTCTCAAGGCAAGAATACTGAAGTGGTTTGCCATTCCCTTCTCCAAGGACCACATCCTGTCCCAGGTCAGTAGAGGCCCAATATGCTACTGGAGATCAGTGGAGAAATAACTCCAGAAAGAATGAAGGGATGGAGCCAAAGCAAAAAGAATACCCAGCTGTGGATGTGTCTGGTGATAGAAGCAAGGTCCGATGCTGTAAAGAGCAATATTGCATAGGAACCTGGAATGTCAGGTCCATGAATCAAGGCAAATTGAAAGTGGTCAAACAAGAGATGGCCAGAGTGAATGTCAACATTCTAGGAATTAGCGAACTAAAATGGACTGGAATGGGTGAATTTAACTTGGATGACCATTATATCTACTACTGCGGGCAGGAATCCCTCAGAAGAAATGGAGTGGCCATCATAGTCAACAAAAGAGTCTGAAATGCAGTACTTGGATGCAATCTCAAAAATGACAGAATGATCTCTGTTCGTATCCAAGGCAAACCATTCAATGTCACAGTAATCCAAATCTATGCCCCAACCAGTAACGCTGAAGAAGCTGAAGTTGAACGGTTCTATGAAGACCTATAAGACCTTTTAGAACTAACACTCAAAAAAGATGTCCTTTTCAATATAGGGGACTGGAATGCAAAAGTAGGAAGTCAAGAAACACCTGGAGTAACAGGCAAATTTGGCCTTGGAATACGGAATGAAGCAGGGCAAAGACTAATAGAGTTTTGCCAAGAAAATGCACTGGTCATAACAAACACCCTCTTCCAACAACACAAGAGAAGACTCTATACATGGACATCTCCAGATGGTCAACACCAAAATAAGATTGATTATATTCTTTGCAGCCAAAGATGGAGAAGCTCTGTACAGTCAGCAAAAACAAGACCAGGAGCTGACTGTGACTCAGACCATGAACTCCTTATTGCCAAATTCAGACTTAAATTGAAGAAAGTAGGGAAAACTACTAGACCATTCAGGTATGACCTAAATCAAGTCCCTTATGATTATACAGTGGAAGTGAGAAATAGATTTAAGGGCCTAGATCTGATAGATAGAGTGCCTGATGAACTATGGAATGAGGTTCGTGACATTGTACAGGAGACAGGGATCAAGACCATCCCCATGGAAAAGAAATGCAAAAAAGTAAAATGGCTGTCTGGAGAGGCCTTACAAATAGCTGTGAAAAGAAGAGAAGCAAAAAGCAAAGGAGAAAAGGAAAGATATAAACATCTGAATGCAGAGTTCCAAAGAATAGCAAGAAGAGATAAGAAAGCCTTCTTCAGTGATCAATGCAAAGAAATAGAGGAAAACAACAGAATGGGAAAGACTAGGGATCTCTTCAAGAAAATCAGAGATACCAAAGGAACATTTCATGCAAAGATGGGCTCGATAAAGGACAGAAATGGTATGGACCTAACAGAAGCAGAAGATATTAAGAAGAGGTGGCAAGAATACACAGAAAAACTATACAAAAAAGATCTTCATGACCCAGATAATCACGATGGTGTGATCACTGACCTAGAGCCAGACATCCTGGAATGTGAAGTCAAGTGGGCCTTAGAAAGCATCACTACAAACAAAGCTAGTGGAGGTGACGGAATTCCAGTTGAGCTATTCCAAATCCTAAAAGATGATGCTGTGAAAGTGCTGCACTCAATATGCCAGCAAATTTGGAAAACTCAGCAGTGGCCACAAGATTGGAAAAGGTCAGTTTTCATCCCAATCCCAAAGAAAGGCAATGCCAAAGAATGCTCAAACCACTGCACAATTGCACTCATCTCACACACTAGTAAAGTAATGCTCAAAATTCTCCAAGCCAGGCTTCAGCAATATGTGAACCGTGAAATTCCTGATGTTCAAGCTGGTTTTAGAAAAGGCAGAGGAACCAGAGATCAAATTGCCAACATCCACTGGATCATGGAAAAAGCAAGAGAGTTCCAGAAAAATATCTAAATCTGCTTTATTGACTATGACAAAGCCTTTGACTATGTGGATCACAATAAACTGTGGAAAATTCTGAAAGAGATGGGAATACCCCACCACCTGATCTTCCTCTTGAGAAATCTGTATGCAGGTCAGGAAGCAACAGTTAGAACTGGACATGGAACAATAGACTGGTTCCAAATAGGACAAGGAGTACATCAAGGCTGTATATTGTCACTGCTTATTTAACTTCTATGCAGAGTGCATCATGAGAAATGCTGGGCTGGAAGAAACACAAGCTGGAGTCAAGATTGCTGGGAGAAATATCAATAACCTCAGATATGCAGATGACACCACCCTTATGGCAGAAAGTGAAGAGGAACTCAAAAGCCTCTTGATGAAAGTGAAAGTGGAGAGTGAAAAAGTTGGCTTAAAGCTCAACATTCAGAAAACGAAGATCATGGCATCCAGTTCCATCACTTCATGGGAAATAGATGGAGAAACAGTGGAAACAGTGTCAGACTTTATTTTTGGGCTCCAAAATCACTGCAGATGGTGACTGCAGCCATGAAATTAAAAGAGGCTTACTCCTTGGAAGGAAAGTTATGACCAACCTAGATCATATATTCAAAAGCAGAGACATCACTTTGCCAACAAAGGTTCTTCTAGTCAAGGCTATGGTTTTTCCTGTGGTCATGTATGGATGTGAGAGCTGGACTGTGAAGAAGGCTGAGCACCAAAGAATTGATGCTTTTGAACTGTGGTGTTGGAGAAGACTCTTGAGAGTCCCTTGGACTGCAAGGAGATCCAACCAGTCCATTCTGAAGGAGATCAGCCCTGGGATTTCTTTGGAAGGAATGAGGCTAAAGCTGAAACTCCAGTACTTTGGCCACCTCATGGGAAGAGTTGACTCATTGGAAAAGACTCTGATGCTGGGAGAGATTGAGGGCAAGAGGAGAAGGGGACGACAGAGGATGAGATGGCTGGATGGCATCACTGACTCAATGGATGTGAGTCTCAGTGACCTCCGGGAGTTGGTGATGGACAAGGCCTGGGGAGCTGCAATTCATGGGGTCGCAAAGAGTCGGACACAACTGAACGACTGATCTGATCTGATGTTCGGTCCCAGGGCTTCCCTCGTAGCTCAGTCAGTAAGGAATCTGCCTGCAATGCAGGAGACCTAGGTTCAATTCCTGAGTAGGGAAGATCCCCTGGAGGAGGAAATGGCAACCCGCTCCAATATTCTTGCCTGGAGAATTCCATGGACAGAGGAGCCCGGCAGACTACAGTCTGTGAATTTGCAAGAGTCAGACACAACTTAGCGACCAAACCACCAGCACCAATGTTGAGGTCCAGGGCTTCCCAGGTGGCCCCAGTGGTAAAGAATCTTTCTGCAGTGCAAGAGACTGGGGTTCTATCCCTGGGTCAGGAAGATCCCCTGGAGAAGGAAATGGCAGCCCACTCCAGTAGTCTTCTGGGAAATCCTATTGACAGAGGAGCCTGGTTCATGGGAGTCTCAAAGTATCAGACCCAACTGAAGCGACTAAGCAGGCAGCACATGTTGGGTCCCTGCAAAGTTCTGATCATTCTCACCTGGCAATTTTGTTTGCAATTGCATGTTTAGGTCCAAGAAATGATAGGTCTAATAAATTTGCGGGGGGTGAGGGGTCAGCAAAAGGATACATGCTGCTGCTGCTAAGTCGCTCCAGTCGTGTCCAACTCCTAGTGACCCCATGGACTGGAGCCTACCAGGCTCCTCCGCCCATGGGATTTTCCAGGCAAGAGTACTGGAGTGGGGTGCCATTGCCTTAAGCACACCCAAATTCCTAACTTGAGCAACTGAGTGGGTGGTGGATGGAGGAGCGAATCTGGAGAAAAGCCTCTGCCTGGAACATAGTCTCTGCAGAGAAGCCATGACTCGCCCGTGTACCTTACACAAGTCTGGGCTGCAAGACACCTCCTCAGAGAAGCCTTCCCTGACTTTACCTAAACTGTGAGCCCCACCATCCTCCATCCAATTACCCTGCCTCACCCCTTCCTGACATGACACACCGCTGGTTTCTGTCCATCTCCTCCACTAGAATATGTTTCCTGAAGGGAAGGACAGTTTGTGTCTTGTTCACTCCTGAGTCTCCAGTGACTTGTGTCTGGCACATGGGCGTTGCTCAGTAAACATGAGCTGTGAGATGGGATAGGGGGCATAGTTTGGGACGTGTTGAATGTCGGGTTTCTGCTGGACTCACGGAGGGAGTCAGTGAGAGGAGAAAATAGCTGTCTGATGCTCTGGACTTTACACAGTTGTGTAAAGTGGCATAGTGTACTGGCAGAGTGATGTGTACAACCTGGAGGAAGGGGAGTGAGCTGTACCCCTCCCCTCAGTGGGGGAGATTAAGTTGGGGGAGAAAAGTCAAGGATGGATTACCCAGACCTTCTGCATTTGAGGGAGAATAGGAGATAGAAGAGCAACCAGCATGGTTGAAAGAGAACCAGGAGGCAGTGATATCATGGAAGCAACAGAGGAAACAGTTTCAAAAAGATTTGATTAACAGGGCCTAAACACAGAAGGGGCTTCCTAGGTGGTGCTAGCAGTAAAGAACCCGCCTGCCAGTGCAGGAGACGGAGACACAGGTTTGATCCTTGGGTCGGGAAGATCCCCTGGACGAGGAAATGGCAAACCCCTCTAGTACTCTTGCCTGGGAAATCCCACGGACAGAGGAGCCTGGTGGGCTACAGTTCATGGGGTCGAAGAGAGTTGGATACAACAGAAATGACTTAGCAGGCACAAAAGATACAGGAGAGCCCAGAGGAGAAGGATAGAATAATGCCCTGGGTTTTACACATAATATAACACAATCAATCTCTCTCTTTCTCTCTCTCTGTAAATAGCTAATTTTAAAAAAAAGACAAGATTGAAGAAACAGGTCATTACTTTATCTTGAAATTCTTATTCTTCTCATTCAAGTTTCCAAACTATGTATTACTCTATTTTACACATATCCATCCATACATACATGTATATATACTACACACGTGGCAGAAGCAGCCGAAAACAATTATTCCTAATTCATTTTCAAAGTCAAGAGGCATTTTAGCTCTAGGTCAGAACTCCCAGGATCCCATATGAAAAATTCTGAAAAAAAAAAATCTGGAAAACATTTCTGACTCCACAAGCCTCACAAGGACAGCTTTCAGACCGTGTGATTCAGAACTCCCAGAAAGAAAAAGCGATCCAGCGCTTGTCCTGATAAAAGCCAAAACCCTTTCTTCAGGATGTAGCAGCCTTATCACATGACCTCAGCTGGCCTAGAGCAGAGCAGGTGGGTGTGACATTAAAATGTAATATGAAATCCACCAAGCCCTAGGGACATTGGGGAGGAACCGGATTTGCTTTCAGGCACGCTCATCCCTTTGGGCTGCAGATTGGGCTGAGCCTGAGAGAATGAATAATTGCCAAGGCAGCTCAGAGCTAAATTCCTCTCCAGCAGAGGGCTTCCTGAGTCTTTGTTTCAGGCTGAGCTGGAGATGAGTACAAAGGAAAGGGAGGAGAAACCGGTGTCCTTTCGGCCTGTTACTTGCCTTTGCATTCACAGAGCAGCTCAGTCTCACTGTACGCGAGAATGACCTGGGAGCTCTGAAAATGCGGCTGTCCAGTTAGGGGGCCCAAATAACACTAAGTGTTTAAACTTCCCAGGTGATTGCAATGTGCAAACCCATTTAGTACTTCAGTGCAACTGTCTGGCCTGGGATGGCCATAGGGAGGACACTTGCCAGGCTCGAGATATCACTGATTCCCCAGAAAGAGCCGTGGTCATGGCCAAGTGTGGAACAGTCACTGACATTGTCGTTAAGTCCTGCAAGCAGCTGTGGTTTCACTTTCTGCAGGACCGCCCCCCCCATCCCCCAATGTCAGCCCGAAAAGAAATTAGCCATCTCAGCTGAGATGCTGCTTAAGGCAAAGTACTTGATGTTCCTCCTTCACTCAAACAGAACATACAGTTTTCTGAACCATCCTAAAGAAAGATTTGGGGTTGTTGAACATGTCGTCATTTTTCTGTAAAGCCTGATGGTTTAAAGTGTGGTCCCCTAGTTATCAGTCTTGGCGTTTGGGGAAAGCTTGGTAGAAATCCAGAATCTCGGGCCCCACCCTGGCCCTGCCTCAAACTATAAATCTTGCTAGATGGGGCAGAATACATTAAATATCTTTATTGAAACATACACAAGAGAAGGAGGAATTTTCATAAACTGACAGACTTTGAGAGGAACGAAGAGGCAAAACAAGCATTTCAAAGAGGAGAAAAGGAAGGTAAACCTCAATTCACTTGAAACTCATTTTTGTTGTTATTTGTTGTTTGTTTTGCTTTATGATTACCACCAGGAAGTGGCTAACTTTGGTTAAGATTTCTTTAAACATAAGGGAACAAAACTGAAGGAGCAACAAAAATCTTAAAAAATTAAAATTTCTGTAAATCATGCAATTACTTGAGCGAGTCTAAAGGATTTTCCCTAAGTCACCACCTTCTCTGGCTCAGAATAATACATTTAAGCTGAATCACAATTATTGTCTCCTCTTGTTCAAAATTTTACCACTTGAAGATCCTTGAAATCAAAATATCTCATCACAATGAAAGTCACACACCGTTTTAAAAATTATTCTACCACTAGGTGGCAATGTTGACCAAAAAATGGTGGAAACCGAAGTAACCATCCTCTTTTTAACGGTATTTTAACCACATTTTGTGGTTTATTTAAATTTGCTTTGCAAGGCATCTGAAAAGGTTAGAAATTGCACCACTATGCAGTAAGACCAAGAACTAAAACATGTGAATGTAGAAAATAACCAGTAAAAGACAATTGTAGAAGAAAGGGAGCTGCAGGAAGTAACATCGACTGTCTGAAACAGCTGACCTACCCAGGAATTTACGGGGTAGACCTGCTAAGCAATTCAGAGAGTCTGGAGAACCAAAGGATTCCTGATCTGGTGATATCCCCAAGGAGATCACTGGCCTGTCGGACTCGATGTTAATATATCTCCTTTGCTTGGTACCTTAAGAGGGCCCAAGGGGAACATTTATGAAGTCTGATTGCAGGCAAGCAAATCATTCATTAGAAATTCTCTTGCCTTGTTCTACACCTGATTCCTAGCTGTTATCGTCAATGTCTGGCTTTGCCTATGGATTCCTGACCTTGCTGTGTTCTAGGACCTAGGACTTCAGCCCTCCCCTCAGAATCCATGCTACTCCCCCCAAAGCCTCACCTTGATGCTGCCTCAAGGACCTTAGAAAAATGTGACCCTAACTCAGACAATACTTGCTCCCTCTCCAGACTCCACTCCTGCCAAATTTTGTCACACCTTGAAACTCCACACATGATGCTTTGAGCAAAGAATCATCAATTGTTAGAGCTGAAAGTAATTTAAAGATGTCATCACACTGATTCCTTTTATTTTGCAAGAGAAATCAAGGGGAGAGGAACAACAATCATAAATAGTAAATAAACTCCAGGCAGAAGTGGATTTATTATCTCCTAGAACAGGAGTCCTGAGGCGGGCAGCTCCCAGGGGAGTCGATTCAGTGGCTGAGCAGTGTTATCAGAAGCCAGGTTCCCTCCACGAACTCCGCTCCACTGGCCCCAGCATGTAGCCTAGGATATCTTTGTAGTCCAAGAAAGCTGTCTGGATTCCAAGCACTGCATCTTCACACACCAAAGTCCTAGCCCCTTTTTTTCTTGTGTATCCCTTACTAAAAATGTAGTCAACTCATAGAATGCCACTAGCAGACTTGCCTTCAATCTATTAACCAGAACTGGTTAATAGATGTCTGTGTTAACAGGTGACTATATCACCTGCACAGTCCTCCCTGAGTCTCAATTGTGGAGATGGAGCTACCCGAATTAGGAACTACCCTAATCCATCCAGTAGCATGGATTCTGAAGGGAGAGCTGAAGTCCTAGGTCCTAGAACACAGCAAGGTCAGGAATACCCTAATCAGAATCAGACTCACATGGTGGAGGGGCGGATGCTAGGGAACACTCTTGGGTGCTGCCAGGATACGAGAAACAGAAAATGCATCTTGGTTCAGTCGACCAGCGCTGGCTGCTGCACTGTGGCAGAGAAACCAAGCAAGAAGACAGTGATGTGCTTGAGAAATGGAAGTCATGGGAAAACAGGAACATCCAGGCAACTCAGAGTCAAAGAGCGTGCTGAACCTGGGACACGAGTCCCAGCGTGACCTTCACTAGTCAGTTGATAGGAAGCCAACTATTACTGCTACATTTCACATCAATTTCTCAGTTATGTGCAACATTATTCATTTGTTAGGCTATTGTGAGTGGAAGTTTCTCTCAATGACTCTGATGAGAGTGGAATATCAAAGGCAGGCTCCTAAAGATCATCTGTTTGTTCATCCACTGATATTGTTGTTGTTTAGTCACTAAGTTGTGTCCAACTCTTTGCGACCCCATGGACCAGACTCCTCCATCCATGGGATTTCCCAGGCAAGTAACCTGGAGTGGGTCACCATTTCCTTCTCCAGGGGATCTTCCTGACCCAGGGATTGAACCCACATCTCCTGCTTGGCAGGCAGATTCTTTACCACTGAAACCCCAGGGAAGCCTGAACTGAGATTGAGCAGGCACTATTACAGGCTCACTGACAAGATTCATACTCCATCAGTCAGTAACTCTAAAAGCCCTATTTTATGGCTGAACCAACAAGTGTCAAGACTGAGGAAAAGCCCTCCTAGAATTTCCTCTAAGCCAGTGGTTCTTCAGGTGGACATGCATCAGAAGCATCCAGAGGGCTGGCTAAAATACAGACTGCTTGGCTGCACCTCTAGAGTTTCTTATGCACCGGGATTGGGAGGGACCCAGGAATTTGCATTTTTCACAAACTCCAGGAGATGCCGATGCTGCTGGTCCAGGGAATATACTTGGAGGGCTCCACATAGCACGAGGAAAGTCTGACCAACTCCAAAACTGTCCTCAGTGCCTAGAATTGCTGCAGCCTCAGCTGTAACCATTAATGTACTTGAAGGTTTCTAGATCCCAAAGGCTGCCACAGACCTAGCTCACTCACACAAAGTTGATTTAACTTTTAGGTATTTCAGTGGTATTACATTATATCTGGGAGATCCTAAAACTAGGTACATTTCTAACTCTCTCACACACACAAGCAGAATTTTGATGCTCAAATATTCACTTATTTATTAATTAAAGAAAATATGTCCTAAATGCTACTATATGCCTGTGTTAGGCTTTTCTAGAGGAAGTTATTACACATATAGGCCCTTCCTAAAAGGTCTGTATGGCATCAGAGAAGACGAAACATGTTGACACATATAGTTACACAGGTAGCCACAAGGCAAGCTTGCAATGAAAGTTATAAAGGAGATACAGAGTGAGATGAAATTTTGGAAGGTGAAGCAGTGCTTTTAGACTCAAGAGAATAAGAGAAGATTTCAAGAAAAGATGTGACAGTTAAGCTAGACCTTTAAAGAAAGAGTAGAACTGGGGCGCAGAAGATGGGACAAAGGCTACTCCAAAGTGTAAACGTGAGTCAACATAAGAAAGTGTTAAGTGTGTAAGAAAAATAAACAGTTCAACATTACTGGGATGAAGATGCCTGAAGATAAACTAAATAGGGAACGTGGTGACGAGGCTTTTTAACACCAGCGCAAGAAAGTGAGTGAAAGTTTTAAAGCAAGGAATTGAAATACTAAGGAATATTAACCCAGTAACAGTAAGGGGAAGATATACTGTGTGCAGGCAGGAATTGGAATCCGCTGGGAGCTAGATACTTTTAAAAAATAATTAAGAGATAAGAATAAATTAAAATTTTAACTGAGAATTCCCTTGAGATACTTAGCAAGCCATTCAATGCACAGCATCTATTTTTAGATGAAAAAATTAATGCAAAAATATCTACAGCTAGCCCATACATGCAAACAAACCCTAAACTAAAATTTCACTTATGAAAAAGGCATTTATTCAGGGCTGCATGCATGCTAAGTTGCTTCGGTCATGTCCGACTCTTTGCAACCCCCTACACTATAGCTTGCCCAGGTCTCTCTGTCCATGGGATTCTCCACGCAACAACAGTGGAGTGGATAGCCATTTCCTTCTCCAGGGGCTCTTCCCAACCCAGGGATTGAATCTGGGTCTGCCGTATTGGCAGGCGGGTTCTTTACAAATAGCAACACCTGGGAAACCCTTATTCAGGGCTGCTATAATGTAAAAAGACAACATATGAGAAGTTAAAACCACCTTGAATTTTAGAGAAAATCATGTATGTAATGAATTCTTTTAACATTAAGTCAAACGAACTGGTTGTGACTTTCTCATGGTGACATCACAGTCATCCTGTAAACAGAAGCTCTATATCTGAGTTCACAACTAAAACTCCTCAGAGTTTTCACAGTATTTCCCTGAGCATCTCTGGTAGCAAAATGAAATCAGTTTGGGTTTCCCTGGTGGTAAAGAATCCACCCGCCAATGCAGGAGACCCAGGTTGGATCCCTGGGTTGGGAAGATCCCCTGAAGAAGGGAATGGTAACCCACTCCAGTATTCTTGCCTGGAGAATCCCACGGACAGAGGAGCCTGGCATGCTGCAGTCCATGGGGTCATAAAAGAGACACGACTTAGCGACTAAACAAGGACAACAACAAAGTCAGTATAGGTGACAAGGATTAACTATATTTTTATTTTAATATTTATTTATTTTACCATATGATGAAAAATATAAGTAACCCATCATGCCTACTAGCTCATAAGTATTATTTTTTAATACTTTTAATTTTAAAAAATGAGTCAACCGAAAGAAAATATTGTATATAATCGTATATTCATATCAAATGCCTACTGTTCCAGATCTGTTTTATCAGATCGTTGACACCTCTGGGAATTTCAAATGGCCCTAAAGTCAAGAGTTAGAAATGATCATTTTATTTCATGCCAATATACAGACCACTGCAAACAGAGTTTCCACTTAAGGACTGTGAAGGGGAAATGGCCTTAAAGTTCTTTTAGTATCGTCTTTTGAGCTGATTTGATGGAGGGAAAACAATTGCAAAGACACCTGAGTGTGAAAATACATCCTAAAGCCCCTTAAGGTTAAAATTGCTTTTTCTCTTGACCAGGTTACTCCCAGAATAACAAATAAATGAATCAGTCAATAAAAAAAATAATAATAATTAACCTGGTCTTTTTTTTCATAAGGAAATGCTGCTATATAAAATATCAACAGTCTATGTGGTGCCCCCATGTGAATTCTTCAAAATTAAAATCCTTCATTGGTCCTCTTACGACAAGACCCTATGTGATAGTTGACCCAGGTTGCCACAATAAAATATCATAGAGTGGGTGAATTAAAAGAAATGTTTTCTTACAGTTTGGAAGCTCTAAGTCCAAAATTGGGTTCTAGTGAGGGTTCTGCTTCTCCCTTGCAGAAGGCCACTTTCTCACTGTGTCCTCAAATGACCTTTCCTTGGTGTGCATGTGAAGAAAGATCTCTCTCTCCCTCTTCTTATAAGGTGACCAATCCAATAGAATTAGGATCCCACTTTTATGACCTCATTTAACCTTAACTGGGCCCCCTAGTTGGCTCTAGTGGTAAAGAACCTGCCTGCCAAAGCAGGAGAGACAGGAGATGTGGGTTCAATCCCTGGGTTGGGAAGATCCTCTGGAGAAGGAAATGGCCACCCCCTCCGGTACTCCTGCCTGGAGAATCCCATGGACAGAGCATTCTAATGGGCCACAGTCCATGGAGTCACAAAGAGTTGGACACGACTGAAGCGACTGCGCAGCGCAATGTCAATCACAGCAAGATACCTAATCTCTCTGGGCCTCTCTGCCCTTCTCTGAAGGGGAGAATAGTAGGGCCTTTGTGGGACTACTATGAGGATTAAATGAAACGCAAAGCACTGGGATGTTCCAGCTCCTGGCGTGTTAACAGGGACTCCGCATGTTCCTCTAGTTTATGTCCCTCAATCAAGTTTAGTTTCTGCTCTGGGTGAATGTGGAGCAATGTGACATTTACGATTATGCCAGGTGAACTGACAGGCTAATTTATTTTGTTCTCATTACAGAAGGCATCTTCTCTTTCTTATTCTATGAGGGTAGTCAAGGCTTATCTTTCCTTACTTCAGAGATCTTGTGTTTTGGAACGAGCAAGGCATTGTCCATTGCCCCAAAATCCACAACCCACCACCATCCCACCTTACTCCTACTGGCCTTGGATCTTAATTTATGAAAAAACTTAACTCATTTGGGAGAATTAAATCAGATAGTCTGAGGGGTAAAGGGGATGGAATAATGGGCTTGGACTTGAAGATGTGAGCATGTGAGAAGGTGGCATAAGGTTTTGATGGTTTTATCTCCAAATCAGGAAGGTGTTGAGGGCTTCACTGGTCTCTCCAGTGACCCATTGATTGTTCTTATTTCTTCATTGATTGCTGTTTAATCTCTATATATGTTCCAGCAAGTTTTCCAGTTTTTTTTCTTGTAAGTTTCTGGACAAATTTTCTTAATTTCCAGTTTAATACAATTATTGTCAGAAAAGATGTTTGATATGAAAAAACTCTTTATTGAGTTGCTGGGACTATCAATGTTAGTTTAATCTCGATGAAATAATGACCACAGACTTACCTCCTGGCTAATTTGGAGGCCACACATAAAAGAATTCTTTCCTTTGATGAAATACGTGTAAGTCAGAATAAATCCTTGATGCAGTAAGACATATTGGCATGTTTTAAGGTGATCTCTGTCAGTACCTGATTCCAAGACGTTAACCTTAATACCCACATTTTGGCAAACTTTCATTTGGCTGCATTGAAAGGCATTTTTCCCCAGCTCCCAACCCTATCTTCCCTCTTATTTTGTTATTTGCTAAAACCTGTCTGACTCTTTTGCCAACCCATGGATTGTAGCCCACCGGGCTCTTCTGTCCGTGGCATTTCCCACGTAAGTATACTGGAGTGGATGGCCATTTCCTTCCCCAGGGATTTTCCTGACCCAGGGATTAAACTTGCGTCTCCTTCATTGGCATGCAGGTTCTTTACCACTGAGCCACGGGGAACCTCCATCTCCTCGAGGCTACTGTAGGTTCCTACAGTTGCTGAAAGCACACATGGGCCAGAAGAATAGCACAGGGAGTGTGGTCATTCCTGGAATTATTCTTGGCATGAAGCACCGCTGGTGTGATGGGCATTCAGGGCTGAAAGTATCTAGTTTTCCTCATGCTGTGCACCCAGACAAGTCTGAGATAGGTCATATAAGGCCACGGACACTGCAGTGTGAAAACATTAACTTTTCATGAAGGCAGCCATCCCGCTCAAGCAGTCCTCAAAGGAGGAAACCACTTTTAGGTAGAAAACAAGTTCCTTGTTGTGATCTAAAAACACCTCTCTCCTCTGGGTTCAGTGGGGGAAAGTTACAGGGCAGAGGGGAAGGGCATGTCTCTCCCATGCGACTCGCTCTAAATCTGGTCCATCTCCCTTCATTACCTGACCTCTAGTCACTTCTCCAAGCATTTTTATTCCAGACCAGTCTAATGTCTCAAGAGAAGAAGAAATATTTCGTCAGTCACCTTCTGTCCAAAGCAACAATAATAAAACATACATACACAGGGCTCGATTGTACAAAGTGCCTCACATCCATACAACCACATTGTGACCCTGACAACAACCCTATAACACTGCTATCTGTAAAACCGTCTGTCATAAAATCTTTGTATGTATATATCCTTGTAGGTATATATTTGCCATGTGACAATCTTCCCCTTTGAGAAGGAAAAGGATGAACTTGATGTCATCAGAATGCATAATGCCCCAAGGCTTGGGCCATTCCATTTACAAGAGATAATTTATATAAAATAAGAAAGGGAGGAATGGAAAGTATATAACCACTGCAGTCTTTGTTTTGCCTTGTGTCATTAAAGTTTTTCCAAGCTCATGACTCAGAGACCCAAAGGAGAAAGGAATCTGTTTATAACAGGATAACATCACTGTATATCGACTTTAGTACAAAGGAAGGACGTAGTCACCTTACCCTGGGAAGATGAACTGAACAGACTAGATACCTGAAGCTGGACGTGGGTGATTCTGTCCATGTGTGCCTCCCAAGACTTGCAGGTGGGGAAGATTTTCACTATCCCACCGTGTGAACTGAGGTGGAGAAAATCCGCCACTGAAGGATGAGGAAACAGCATGGTCAATGTCTGATATTAATTAATGTTTTTGAGTACAAAATAAAAAACCTTAAGGAAGAAAGTTCTACCTGATGTCTGTCTCTTGAAACCAATGAAACAGAATGGCCATCATCAAAAAATCTACAAACAATAAATGCTGGAGAGGATGTGGAGAAAAGGGAAAACTGCTACACTATTGGTGGGATTAAAAAATGATACAGCCACTGTGGAGAACAGTATGGAGTTTCCTCAAAAAACTAAAAACAGAACTACACAGCAATCCTATTCTTGGGAGTATACCAGGGGAAAATTGTAATTCAAAAAGACACATGCACTTCAATGTTCATTGCATCACTATTTACAATAGCCAGTACATGGAAGCAACCTAAATGTCCATCAACAGAGGAATGGATAAAGAAGATGTGGTATATATATACAATGGAATATTACTCAGCCACAGAAAAGAACAAAATAATGCCATTTGCAGCAAAATGGATGGATCTAGAGATTGTCATACTGAGCGAAATAAGTCAGAAAGAGAAAAACAAATATTGTACAATTATCACTTAGATGTGGATTAGAAGAATGGTATAGATGAACTTATCCACAAGGTAGAAATAGAGACACAGCTGTAGAGAACAAACTTATGGATACCAAGGGAAGGTGAGATGAACTGGGAGACTGGGATTAACATATATACATTACTATGTATAAAATAGATAGCTAATGCAGAACCTTCAGTATAGCACAGGAAACTCAAAGCTCTGTGGTGACCTAAATGGGAAGAAAATCTTAAAAAGAGGAAATATATGTGTACATATAGGCTTCATTTACAGCTCATACAGTAAAGAATCTGCCTGCAATGCAGGAGACCCAGATTTGATCCCTGGGCAGGGAAGATCCCCTGGAGAAGGGGATGGCAACCCACTCCAGTATTCTGGCCTGGAGAATGCTGGACATTGCCACAGAGGGTGGACAGAGGAGCCTGGCAGGCTACAGTCCATGGGGTTGTAAAGAGTCAGACACAACTGAGTGCTTAACACTTTCACTTTTGTTTTATGTAAACATATAACTGATCCACTTTGCTGTACAGCAGAAATTGACACAAAATAGTAAAGCAGGTATACTTCAATAAGACAATTTTTAAAATTTTTAAAATAAATAAATAAAATACAGGCATTAACATAAAGAATCAATGAAATGTAACTTTGAAGACAGGGAGGAAAGGGAATATAGAAGAAGATAACAAAAGAAAGAGAAGGCAGCTCACCTTGATGTCAGGAGGCATTCACATGTTATAGATACATTCAGTCTCTGCTTGTTCTATCCTCGCCATGACCTGTAAGCTATTTGGTGGTGCCAAACGCATCACTTCAAGTTCTGCTGCCTCAGTTTCTTGGTATATAAGTTCAGGCTAACATCCCTCTCCCTTAACAAGCTCCAATAGCCTGTGAGTACAAAGTTGGAAAGACTCAATCTGTCCCTGTAAAGAATATTTACAGCTCCCTGGAGCAAGGCAGGTTGGAGCTAAAAGTATCATTATTTTTGTAGTTAGAAAGTCAGAATCCATCCTCCATCATGCTTTAAGCCTTTGAAAGAGCTCTTTGTTTTTCTTCCTAAGCTCTGGCCCACGGGGAAAAATATTCTGTCTTTCAAAAGGTTTCTTTCATAAACAGGTCATTCTTTTTAAGTGGATTTCACTGACTATGTTTATTAACATGTAGTAACACTTAAAGAAGGTTTCATTTGGTCCTGGGAAGAAAGCGGTGTGGGAAGCCTGCCACCCCCTTAGCCTAAAAAGAAATACTGTCTAGAACAAGACCTGAAGCATTTGGGGAGGCCAGCGCAGTTGCAGGTTGCCTCCTGGGTCTTGCGTCACTCAAAGCAAAGCCCTGCAAACAATGATGCATGTCCCGGGGGGCCCTCATCCTGGCTGAGGCCAGTGGAGGAAGCCTTTCTTAGTCACTGAAGTGATTTCACCAGAGAGAAATCTCTGTCAATAAAAGGGGAGATAAAGATACTCAAGATCATAAACAGCAGAAATTCAGTTTAACAAGATGTCTGTCCATATTTTCTTTCTGTCCAGGTGGTTAAATTCTTCCTCTGTTCTCGAAGTTAAACATTCCCATCTTTGATTTATGTCACGACTGAGTCTCTTAACTCTCCCTGATATTTTTTTCTGATCTCACATCTCACTCCTCGTCTTAATTCTGGCCTTTTTTTCCCTCCTCAAGATATAGAAATCTTTTCAATGAAGGCCATCTTCAGAGATTTCTGGGCCTTAATAAATCTTACAGTAGGGTTTCCCATTAACATCTCTACAAAGGTAAAGTCAGGTTAGAATGGGTCTCCAGAGCCATCTGAAATGAAGACTGTAAGTCAAGAAGGGCAGTCTGCTGCCCTCGGGGTGTATGTGTGTGTTTTGGGGGCGGGGGTGGGGGAGTGGGTAGCTGGGAGTGCCGCAGAGGAGCTGAATGAAGGTGATCAGTGGGGGAGCCCCTCGGCCACCTTTCCATTGGGTCTTTGTCCCTGAGTGCTCACCAATCTCCAGCAAAGACTAGTGTTTGAAGCAAACTTGTGCCTTAATATAAAAATATGGATTGCCTGTCCTTTCAAGCTCTAACCCCCTCAAGTTTCATTCTAGAATCACGAAATTCTGCCCTGCCACATGAACTCAAAAGCTGAGAGAAGATTTACTGGAAGCCAGAAAGTTAAACTCTGACCAAGATGTTTATTCAACCCCCTCCCAAGACTGGATGGAAATCTTCAGAAGTCCTGATCCTGAGAGATGAGGCTCCCCACCCACTCCACCACCACCTACCATAGTTAATATCATATATTTTCAAAGGTCTAAACCCTGAAGTAAGTAAAAGGAATTTCAACAAAGATCAGACTCTTATGCAATCCCTTCTCTAAACTACCCATTTTTCTTTCAATCTTTTTCCATGTTTTTTTTGTGTCCCTATCTACTGGTGATCTAAGCATGTGTGTGCATGCTAAGTCGGTTCAGTCATGTCCAACTCTATGTGAGCCCATGGACTGTAACCCACCAGGCTTCTCTGTACACGGGATTCTCCAGGCAAGAATACTGGAGTGGGTTGCCATGCCCTCCTCCAGGGGATCTTCCCAACCCAGGGATTGAACCCACGTCTTTTATGTCTCCTGCACTGGCAGGTGGGTTCTTGGCCACTAGCACCACATGTGAAGCCCTTTAAGCATGTACTTTAAGCATCTACTGGGAATTTGATTCCTTCGTCTATCCCCTGCACACACGTACCAAATGTCTTTTTTTTTTTTAACTCTTCTTTTTGAGGTGGATCTTTTTAAAGTCTTTATTGAACTTGTTACAATACTGCTTCCATTTTAGGTTTTGCCTTTTGGTTGTAAAACCTTCGCTGCCTGACTAGGAATGGAATGCATGTCCACTGCATTGGAAGACAAAGACCTAACCACTGGACTGCCAGGGAAGTCCCCGGAGATCTTTCGTTTGTTTCGTTTGGTTATTGGTACCACAAGTTTCTCCACTGGAACATTCATCCTTCACATGACCATCTCTTTCTAGAGGGAACTCCAAAGAAGTAGGAGTAGATTTTTTCTGACATTTTAAACATAGATTTGATGTGTTTATTTAATACATACTTCTTGAGCACCCGTGATGTTCCAAGGAGCACACAGGAAGTCAACTACATTGCAAAGATAATTAATGCCAGAGGCAAAGCCACGTGTGAACAAAGATCTTGAAAGATGAGAAGCGAGGTAAGTGAAAAAAGAATATGACTCTTCCCAGTGTAGGGAAGAGCACCTGAAAGGAATTGTATAAGTCTGCATGAGCTGCTATAACAAAATACTACAGTCTGGGTGACTTAAACAATAAACATTTTTTCTCACATTTCTCGAGGACCGTAAGTCAAAGATGAAGACACAGGCCAGTACAGTTCCTGCTGAAAGTCCTTTCCTGGCTTATGGATGGCTGTCTCCTTGTTGGATCCTCACATGGTAAGGAACAGGAGAGAATGAGATCTCATATCTCTTAGTCTAAGGGCACTAATCTCATCATGGGCTCCCAAGACCACCTAGTGGAAAAGAACCAGCCTGCCAATGTAGGAGACATAAAAGATGAAGGTTCAATCCCTGGGTTGGGAAGATCCCCTGGAGGAGGGCATGGCAACCCACAATAGCATTCTCGCCTAGAAAATCCCATGGACAGAGAAGCCTGGCAGGCTATAGTCCATAGCATCTCAAAGAGTTGGACACAACTGAAGCAACTTAACACACATAGACATAATTGCATCATACCTGTTCCACTCTCATGACCTCAGCTAAATCTAATTACCTTCCAAAGGCCTCACCTCCTAAAACCATCACATTGAGGGTGGGTAGGACTTCAAAATATGAATATGGGGGAGAGGGAAAACAAACATAAGTCCATACCAGGACAGAGGCAAAGACAACATGGGCCATTGAGGGACTGAGACGAGCTCCATAGAACTCAACAGCAGGGTATAAAACTGGAGCTCTGATGACGATGGAGCTGGCACCATATAAGGAATTATCTTGTAGGCTTTCAAAGCAGGTTTTTCTAAAACCAATGGAATACAAAAGAGTTTTAGGCATGGCATACAATGGTGGGTTTTGAGTTTTATAAAAATCATCCTGACCAGAAGCATGTGAAGGTGGATTGGTAGAACGTGATTGAATTAACCTAGTAGAGAGTTGGCTGCTACTCTCAAAGAAACCTTTGTACTGATTAGAAAAAGTCACCAAGTCACCCTCTGTGGGAAGATGGATTAGAGGAAATGATCTTCATGGAGCCCCATTGGCATATAGCTAGAAAAAGAGCCCCTTTGCCCTCCGTCCCCCCTGAGGCAGACCGCTGCTGGGTGCAAGGGTGAGTCACGGCTTTCAGCCCCATTCACTCTTCACCCAGGTGCCCTTGCCCAGTACACACACAGTACACACACAGCTGTGGGGCTCACCGAGAGGCACAACAGGATGGAGTAGCTGAAGGATGGAGAGAGAACAGAGATGCCTGGAATGACTGCCAACCGAATCCACAGCTTGGGTTTCTGGGTGAGTAAGGCTGATGAGCCTAGACTTGCGTGACACTGAAGGTGACTGAGACGTCCAAACTGACCATCAGATACGGTCTCGTCCCACTAGACTGCAAGCTCTACAAGAACAAGAGGCTCTCGTAGAGCTTGGGGGCTCTACACTGGGCTGCCAAAAAGCACTGTACAGTGTGAAACCCACATGACCCTGAGCAGTAGTCATAGAAATGATTCTTAATACATAACACTGAGTGAATAAATAAGTAAAAGGAAATTCAGGAGAGAACTCCGTGTCAAAGCCTTAACTACTCATAGAAGATCAATGAAGCTACCTCCAATTTCTGATCAAGGCATACACATTTTCAACCAGGGCATGTGAAATGTGTCTTTTGACTAGACTTGAGCATTGGGTGATAGAGTGGGAAAATGGGGTAAAGCAAAATATATGTGTGTGTGTGTTTGGAGTTTGGGATACAAAACACTCCCCCATCAGTATTTATATTGATCGTTCAGACCTAATTTAAAAAGTCTACAATCCTTATTTGTACACTGTTAATCAAGTCCAGAAAAACATCTATTTCTGCTTTATTGACTATGCCACAGCCTTTGACTGTGTGGATCACAATCAACTGTGGAAAATTCTGAAAGAGATGGGAATACCAGACCACCTGATCTGCCTCTTGAGAAATTTGTATGCAGGTCAGGAAGCAACAGTTAGAACTGGACATGGAATAACAGACTGGTTCCAAATAGGAAAAGGAGTAGGTCAAGGCTGTATATTGTCACCCTGCTTATTTAAATTATATGCAGAGTACATCATAAGAAACGCTGGACTGGAAGAAACACAAGTTGGAATCAAGATTGCCGGGAGAAATATCAATAACCTCAGATATGCAGAGGACACCACCCTTATGGCAGAAAGTGAAGAGGAACTACAAAGCCTCTTGATGAAAGTGAAAGTGGAGAGTGAAAAAGTTGGATTAAAGCTCAACATTCAGAAAACGAAGATCATGGCATCCGGTCCCATCACTTCACAGGAAATAGATGGGGAAACAGTGGAAACAGTGTCAGACTTTATTTTTCTGGGCTCCAAAATCACTGCAGATGGTGACTGCAGCCATGAAATTAAAAGACATTTACTCCTTGGAAGGAAAGTTCTGACCAACCTAGATAGCATATTGAAAAGCAGAGACATTACTTTGCCAACAAAGGTTCCTCTAGTCAAGGCTATGGTCTTTGCTGTGGTCATGTATCGATGTGAGAGTTGGACTGTGAAGAAGGCTGAGCACCGAAGAATTGATGCTTTTGAACTGTGGTGTTGGAGAAGACTTTTGAGAGTCCCTTGGACTGCAAGGAGATCCAACCAGTCCATGCTGAAGATCAGCCCTAGGATTTCTTTGGAAGGAATGATGCGAAAGCTGAAACTCCAGTACTTTGGCCACCTCATGCGAAGAGTTGACTCATTGGAAAAGACTCTGATGCTGGGAGGGATTGGGGGCAGGAGGAGAAGGGGACGACAGAGGATGAGATGTCTGGATGGCATCACTGCCTTGATGGACGTGAGTCTGAGTGAACTCCAGGAGTTGGTGATGGACGGGGAGGCCTGGTGTCCTGCAATTCATGGGGTCACAAAGAGTCAGACACGACTGAGTGACTGATCTGATCTGATCTGAATCAAGTCATTAATGCAGTATAAGTTATCTGTGAAATGAGTCTTTGATCTTTCATAGACAAAATTCTTTTTTCATTTAAAACAAATTCACATTTTTTGTAAAAGTCACTGTTTTGAGCACATTTCTTTGAAAACTGTTGATGGTTTTGTAATTATTTATTTTCTTAGATTTCTTTTGCACTACAGTTTTTAGGATCCTTTTGGAAATAGTGTGACTACTGCATTTTGCAGCATGACTGGCAGTAAATGGTCTTAAGTTCTTAACAACAAATGGATTTCTCTAGAGAGACTGTCTATGGGGTCACACAGAGTCGGACACGACTGAAGTGACTTAGCAGCAGCAGCAGAGAGACCAAAATGGTGACTTAGCAGTTTTTCTTATGCCCCCAAAAAAGTGGCTCTGCTTCAGCAGATACTTGCCAGTTTTTAATTTATCCATGACTTCTCACCCTACCCCACTCCCATATACCTCCTAACATCAGCTGTCTTGTTTCATCACTTCTCTGGGGTTCAGTGTGCAGTGAGCAATTTTTGTGTCAGAAATCCCGTCATAACAAATAGATTTAACAAGCTCAACTTACGTAAAGCTACCTGTGTTTTCTTCATATATCTGTAAAAAGATGTCCCTAATTGATTATGTAGTGTAAGAACAGTTGAAGATAGACCAGAAAGACCATCCATGAATTAATCATCCTGTCTATGTAGAAGAACAGTAATCACTGAAGAAAACTGATTAGTTGTTACTAGCCAGTTTAACTTATTCGAAGCCTCTGTTACTTTATTGCATAATAAACTAGTGAATTAGTTGGAGAAGACAATGGCACCCCACTCCAGTACTCTTGCCTGGAAAATCCCATGGACGGAGGAGCCTGGTAGGCTGCAGTCCATGGGGTCGCTGAGGGTCGGACACGACTGAGTGACTTCACTTTGACTTTTCACTTTCATGCATTGGAGGAGGAAATGGCAACCCACTCCAGTGTTCTTGCCTGGAGAATCCCAGGGATGGGGGGGCCTGGTGGGCTGCAGTCCATGAGGTCGCACAGAGTCAGACACGACTGAAGCGACTCAGCAGCAGTAGCAGTGTGTGTGTGTGTGTGTGTGTGTGTGTGTGTGTGTGTGTGTGTGGTGTGTATAAAGTGAGAGAGAATCAGTTTGGGGGAAAAGCAATGCAATTATGTCAATTTGTAATTTTTAAAGCATACTTGAGTCAGCTACTTAAAACAGGTGGGCTGTGAGGTGTGAGGGACGGGAAAAGACAGAGCAGGAAAGCAAGAAGGAGAAGCACTTCTCTGTATTCCATAGTTTTAATCCCCCTTTTCCGCTTTCCTGGTGGCTCAGATGGTAAAGCGTCTGCCTGCAATGCGGGAGACCCGGGTTCGACCCCTGGGTTGGGAAGATTCCTAGAGAAGGAAATGGCAACCCACTCCAGTATCCTTGCCTGGAGAATTCCATGGACGGAGGACCCTGGTAGGCTACAGTCCATGGGGTCGCAAAGAATCAAACACGACTTCACTTTCAAGGCACAAACCAGGTGGCGCCAGTGGTAAAGAACCAGCCTGCCAATGCTGGGGATGTAAGAGGCGCAGGTTCTATTCCTGGGTCAGGAAGATCCCCTAGAGGAGGGCACAGCAACACACTCCAGTATTCTTGCCTGGAGAATCCAATGGACAGAGGAGCCTGGTGGGCTACCGTCCATAAGATCACAGAGTCAGACACGACTGAAGTGACTTAGCAAGGCACAAACCACCACAGAATGCCCCTCTCACTGATTCCTTGCTGAACTCTTCCTGCCTTTCCACATCTTCATTCTTTTCAAAAATCATCATTTTTCAAGGGAAAGAAGGATAAGGATCGGGGAATAGAGACTGAAAACGAGAATGAATTTTGATGAGTGAGACACTCTCTCTGTTCCGTGTTCACCACGGTGCCTGTCTATCAGTTTATAGAAATGCTAGACAAGTGGGCGCTGCCTTGAAGGAATTACATCCTGTCTCGTCCTGTAGCAGTAACAGGGCTAAACCAGAACACAAGAGACGCAGCCTCTGAATCCTGTGCTTTGCAAATTCCCGCGTTTCTCTGATCTGGTTTCTCCTCAGCAAAAAAAAGGAGCGGCAGCAGCTCTGAAAATAAAATGACAACCTACCGTGATTTTCCGGCTTCCCTCCATCTAGCCCATTTCCCGCTTTTCTGAATGAAGCCCTCACTACTGCGGAACAGCCACACTTGATGTCGTTTCACGACACTCAATTGCTGAAATGCTTTGAGGTTTTAGAAATCTTGAGGAACTTGAAATTAACTTGGGAGATGGGGAGGCAGGAGCAAGGCAGATCATGATTATTAAAACACTGGAAATGTTCTTTTAAGATAAAAATTTAACATTTGAGGTTTTGTGAACATGTGACAGAAATCTGTGGTAAAAACAGGTGGTTTACAAAATTGAGGTTCCTGTTAGACTGTACAGTTTTATTATAAACAGGCGGGCAGCAGTTGCGCTGAGGACTTTTTCAAGTCGATCACTTTTTGAGTTTGCCCACAAGAGGGCAGTGCTACGTAACAGTTGGGGTGGCTCCCCAGGGTCCCTCAGCTGTTCAGGCCAACATAATCTATGGGGTCGCAAAGGTCCGACCCGACTGAGCCAATAACTCAGTAAAACTGAAGACTTTTGTCCATGTTCATGTTGAAAAGAAAAATCTTAACAAAAGTTACCTTTTGTCTTCTCATAAATTGACAGTGATCCCAGCTTCATAAATAGCTACACATTCTCTTGCTTCACCCCTGGAAATGAAGGGAATTGAAAGAGTATCATTTGGTTAGCGACAGGATAAGCTGGGTTACCAAAACCCTTTTCGATTATCTAATGCACTTTATAGGCACTTTTGGAGACTGTAAAAATTCAGGAGAGACACAATAGTGTTTCGTACAGTATCTCTGAGACTTGAATCTATCCTCAGGGGATAGCTAAATACATTTTACAGAAGTCTGTTTTATAGAACACTATAAACTTTATAACATTCTGACTATGTGAACAAAAGGAAAGTTACTAATCAAACTTCAGAATTACAGTGCCTGAAGTCAAAAGAATAAGAGAATTTCCCAAATGCTCCTTTTAGACGTGAATGCTTTTTGTGTGCCTCTCTTAATGTGCACTAGCCATGAATAACTCACTGACAGCTTATTTGTTACAAGGATGAATATATAATCTCAATCTTCTCTTAGGAGACTAAACTCAAATTCAGAAGTATAAACTGTGAGCAGTTACTAAAAATTACCAATGTGGCCTTAATGTTCCCTCTAAATTCTTCATGTCACAATAGTCATGTTTTCTGTTAAGCCATTGTTAAGGGCTATTTGTAAAGGTCATTCTTGGACAAAATACAATGTGTTCACTAGCAATGAACAATCCAAAAATTAAGAAAACTAGTCCATTTATAATAGAATCAAAAATAATAAAGTTTAGAAATTTAGAAATAAATTTAATAAAAGAATTGCTAGACTTGAACACTGAAAACTAGAAAATATCATTGGAACATTGAAGACCTTACTAAATAGAAAAATACCCCAAGTTCATGGACTGTAAGATATTGTTAAGATCTTCCAAACTTCTTCAGATGGTAATACTTTACAAAACAGATTCAACACAATTCCTAGAAAAAAAATTTAGCTGCATTTTTCACAAGACAGACTGTTCCTAAAATCCATACAGACACTCAAGGGACCCAAAATAGCCAAAGCAATCTTGATAAAGAACACAGCTGGAGGTCCCCCTTCTTGATTTTAAAACTTACTACAAAACTGTCATAGTCAAGACTGTGTTATTGATATATGTGTAAACACAGTTGTCTGAGTGCGTGCTTAGTCACTTCTGCTGCTGCTAAGTCACTTCAGTCATGTCCGACTCTGTGTGACCCCATAGATGGCAGCCCACCAGGCTCCCCAGTCCCTGGGATTCTCCAGGCAAGATCACTGGAGTGGGTTACCATTTCCTTCTCCAGTGCATGAAAGTGGAAAGTGAAAGTAGGAAGTCACTTGGTCATGTCGAACTCTCAGCGACCCCTTGGACTGCAGCCCACCAGGCTCCTCCGTCCATGGGATTTTCCAGGCAAGAGTACTGGAGTGGGGTGCCATTGCCTTTCTTTGCTACTCTGTGAACTATACCCTGCCAGGCTCCTCTGTCCATGGGACTTTCCAGGCAAGAATACTGGAATGGGTTACCATGCCCTCCTCTAGGGAAGCTTCCCAACACAGGGATCGAACCCAGGTCTCTTATGTATCCTGCAATGGCAGGCAGATTTTTTACCACTAGTGCCACCTGGGAAGCCCAAACATAGATTAATGGTATAGAAATGAGAATCCAAAAATAAACCCATGGATCTACAGTCAATTGATTTTGACAAAGGTGCCAAGACAGTTCAGTGAGGGAAGAAAAGTGTTTCCAACAAATGGTGCTGAGACAACTGTTATCCACATGCAAAGAATAAATTTGGACCCTATTTCACACCATGTACAAAAATTAACTTAGAATTGATCAAAATGTAAGAGCTAGAATTGTAAAATTCTTAGAAGAAAACATAGGTATAAATTTTTGTGACCTTGAATTTGGCAATGATTTCTAAGATAGGACATTAAAGTATAAGATTCATAAAGAAGAAAGTACATAAATTGACTTCATCAAAATTAAAAAGATTAGTGCTTTAAAAGCACACTATCCAGAAAGTGAGAAGACAACCCAGAGTGTGAGAGAAAATAATTGCAAATAATATATATCTGATGAAAATCTAATGTCCAGAATATATAAAGCACTTCTAGACCTCAACAGTTAAAGGATATAGAATCCAATTTTAAAACAGGAAAAAATTTTGATAGAGATTCCTCCAAAGAAAGTATGCAAATGACCCATAAGTACACAATAAGATACCCAACATCACTACTTGTTATGAGGGAAATTAAAAATAATAGCACAATGAGATACTACTTCACACCCACTAGAATGGCTATAATAATAATTTTTAAGAAGATAATAACAAATGTAGACAATGACAGAGATAATGGGAACCCTCATATTGCTGATAGGAATGTAAAATGGTACAGACACTTTAAAAAATATTAATAGTTTGACAAGTCCTCAAAATGTGAACCCAGCAATCCCATTTCCTAAGTGTATACCCCCGATAATTGAAAACCTATTTAACACTTGTATGCAAATGTTCATGGCAGCATTATTTATAGTGGCCAAAAGGTGAAAATAACCCAAAAGTCCATCAACTGGACAAATAGCTAAATATAGTATGTATACTCATACAATGGAATAGCATTCATCCATTAAAAAGTAATGAAGTGTTCACCAGTCAGAATGACCATCATCAAAAAGCCTGCAAATAATAAATGCCAGAGAGAGTGTGGAGAAAAGGGATCCCCCTTACACTGTTGGTGGGAATGCAAACTGATACAACCACAATGAAAAAAGTATGGAGATTCCTTAAAAAACAGGAATAAAACTATTGTACAACCCAACAAACCCACTGCTGGGCATACGTCCTGAGGAAACCAGAATTTAAAATGACACATGTACCCAGTGTTCATTGCAGCAGTATTTACAATAGCTAAAGACATGGCAGCAATCTAGATGTCCATCGACAAATGAATGGATAAGGAAGTTGTGGTGCCCATTCACAATGGAATATTACTCAGCAGTTAAAAGGAATGTATTTGAGTCCATTCTAAAGAGGTAGATGAAACTAGAGCCTATTATACAGAGTGAAGTACATCAGAAAGAGAAAGACAATATATTAACGCATATGTATGGAATCTAGAAAGAGTGCCAATGACCTTATGTACAGGGCACCAAAGGAGACACAGACATAAAGAACAGATTTTTGGATGCAGAGTGGGAAGGAGAGGGTGGGATGGCTTGAGAAAATAGCATTGAAACATATACATTACCATACATAAAATAGATAGGCAATTTAGATGGATAGGGAGTTTGATGTATGATGCAGGGTACCCAAAGCCAGTGCTCTGTAACAACCTGGAGGGATGGTGTGGGGAGGAATTCAGGAGGTAGGGGACACATGTGTGCCTATGGCCGATTCATGTGTATTAAGGATTGTATATAATACATAATGGGGAAGGCAATGGCACCCCACCCCAGTACTTTTGCCTGGAAAATCCCATGGATGGAGGAGCCTGGTAGGCTCCAGTCCATGGGGTCGCTAAGAGTCGGACACGACTGAGCGACTTCACTTTCACTTTTCACTTTCATGCATTGGAGAAGGAAATGGCAACCAACTCCAGTATTCTTACCTGGAGAATCCCAGGGACCGGGGAGCCTGGTGAGCTTCCGTCTATGGGGTCACACAGAGTCGGACACGACTGAAGCGACTTAGCAGCAGCATAATACATAATAAATGTTAAACATTAAAAATATATAAAAAGTATTAAGGAGTTTGTGCAGTGATAAGCATCTGATTGAAGAAATGAATGCTTTTGGAGGGTAGAGGAAGATTATGAGAAAAAGGGGTACCACACACAGGACCATTTCAAGCTCATCAATAATATTGTTTTCCTTAATTTGTTGAAGGCACGTAAGTGTATATTCTTTATTCCTTATGTTTGGGGCCTGTCAGAAACTTTGTAGAATAAACATTAAAATTTTTTTTAATTTAAATAATTATCATAAGGGCTTTATTGCTTGTCTTAAAATCACAGCCATTGCACTACAGATGAAGCACTAAGAGCATCTCAGAAATCCTTAGCAATTGTCCTCGGGCAAGTAGTAAAGCTTTAAAATATTTTTTTTAATGAAAGCAAGAAACCAAGAGGTAGCTGTCAAGGGTTCTGTTTCCACTGTCACCTGCTGAAAATACTTCTTGGTGTACGACAACCAGTAAAAAGCTGGTGCCCCAAGATCATCAAGGCCATAGTCAGATCTCCTGCCTGTGACTGGATTCGCTCCAGTCCCCTGGAGCCATGTCTGACTTCGGCAGCTCACTCAGCCCCACACCCGTCTGCAGCTACTTAGAGGATTGAGCCAGAATGCATTCAAACCTTCGATCAAGTGATGAAAAGATTGTTGTTAATCTAAGTGTTTGCAAGTATATGAAAGCCATGTGTGCACAAACTGGCTACATGAAACCAGTTCACAAAATTGGGGGGGAAAAAGCCAGGGATCTACCATTTTAGCTCCGATGACAATTTACCTAACTGCTCACATGATTGTTTTTCTCCAAACTGACCAAATTTAAGTACTTGGGGATGTATACAAAAGTATTAATGTGTGTCTGTGTGTGTCCCTTGTGAATGTTAATGTGTATCTTTTTTTTACTATTTCTGTATGACTATTTTGTAATGTATACTTTTTAAATTCCATCCATTCCAGCTATTACTATGCAAATAGCTGTGAAAAGGAGAGGCGAAAAGCAAAGGAGAAAAGTAAAGATATAAATATCTGAATGCAGAGTTCCAAAGAATAGCAAGAAGAGAGAAGAAAGCCTTCTTCAGTGATCAATGCAAAGAAATAGAGGAAAACAACAGAATGGGAAAGACTAGGGATCTCTTCAAGAAAATCAGAGATACCACAGGAACATTTCAGGCAAAGATGGGCTCGATAAAGGACAGAAATGGTGTGGACCTAACGGAAGCAGAAGATATTAAGAAGAGGTGGCAAGAATACACAGAAGAACTGTACAAAAAAGAGCTTCACGACCCAGATAATCATGATGGTGTGATCACTGACCTAGAGCCAGACATCCTAGAATGTGAAGTCAAGTGGGCCTTAGAAAGCATCACTACAAACAAAGCTAGTGGAGGTGATGGAATTCCAGTGGAGCTATTCCAAATCCTGAAAGATGATGCTGTGAAGGTGCTGCACTCAATATGCCAGCAAATCTGGAAAACTCAGCAGTGGCCACAAGATTGGAAAAGGTCAGTTTTCATCCCAATCCCAAAGAAAGGCAATGCCAAAGAGTGCTCAAACTACTGCACAATTGCACTCATCTCACACACTAGTAACGGGGAAGGCAATGTCACCCCACCCCAGTACTTTTGCCTGGAAAATCCCATGGACGGAGGAGCCTGGTAGGCTCCAGTCCATGGGGTCGCGAAGAGTCGGACATGACTGAGCGGCTTCACTTTCACTTTTCGCTTTCATGCATTGGAGAAGGAAATGGCAACCCACTCCAGTGTTCTTGCCTGGAGAATCTCAGGGACAGGGGAGCCTGGTGAGCTTCCGTCTATGGGGTCGCACAGAGTCGGACACGACTGAAGCGACTTAGCAGCAGCAGCACACACTAGTAAAGTAATGCTCAAAATTCTCCAAGCCAGGCTTCAGCAATATGGGAACCATGAACTTCCTGATGTTCAAGCTGGTTTTAGAAAAGGCAGAGGAACCAGAGATCAAATTGCCAACATCCGCTGGATCATGGAAAAAGCAAGAGAGTTCCAGAAAAACATCTATTTCTGCTTTATTGACTATGCCAAAGCCTTTGACTGTATGGATCACAATAAACTGTGTAAAATTCTGAAAGAGATGGGAATACCAGACCACCTGATCTGCCTCTTCAAAAATTTGTATGCAGGTCAGGAAGCAAGAGTTAGAACTGGACATAGAACAACAGACTGGTTCCAAATAGGAAAAGGAGTACGTTAAGGCTGTATATTGTCACGCTGTTTATTTAACTTGTATGCAGAGTACATCATGAGAAATGCTGGACTGGAAGAAACACAAGCTGGAATCAAGATTGCCGGGAGAAATATCAATAACCTCAGATATGCAGATGACACTACCCTTATGGCAGAAAGTGAAGAGGAACTAAAAAGCCTCTTGATGAAAGTGAAAGTGGAGAGTGAAAAGGTTGGCTTAAAGCTCAACATTCAGAAAACGAAGATCATGGCATCTGGTCCCATCACTACATGGGAAATAGATGGAGAAACAGTGGAAACAGTGTCAGACTTTATTTTTCTGGGCTCCAAGATCACTGCAGATGGTGACTGCAGCCATGAAATTAAAAGACGCTTACTCCTTGGAAGGAAAGTTATGTCCAACCTAGATAGCATATTGAAAAGCAGAGACATTACTTTGCCAACAAAGGTTCGCCTAGTCAAGGCTATGGTCTTTCCTGTGATCATGTATGGATGTGAGAGTTGGACTGTGAAGAAGGCTGAGCGCCGAAGAATTAATGCTTTTGAACTGTGGTGTTGGAGAAGACTCTTGAGAGTCCCTTGGACTGCAAGGAGATCCAACCAGTCCATTCTGAAGGAGATCAGCCCTGGGATTTCTTTGGAAGGAATTATGCTAAAGCTAAAAGTCCAGTATTTTGGCCACCTCATGCGAAGAGTTGACTCATTGGAGAAGACTCTGATGCTGGGAGGGATTGGGGGCAGGAGGAGAAGGGGACGGCAGAGGATGAGATGGCTGGATGGCATCACTGACTCAATGGATGTGAGTCTGAGTGAGCTCCTGGAGTTGGTGATGGACAGGGAGGCCTGGCATGCTGCGATTCATGGGGTCGCAAAGAGTTGGACACGACTGAGTGACTTATCTGATCTGATCTGAACACCTGAAGCGAGTAGCCACGAAAAGGTTCAACAGCGAAAATACCAGGGTAATAGCAAGCCAATAGCCTTGACTGTCTGGGGCATATTTGTTAGTGACAAGACAATCATTATTGTAAAGTAAAAAATTAAAAAAATTTTTTAATAAAGTAAAATAATCATTGCCGAAAAAACTCCCAGAGGTATCCTTTTCCTTGTGTAAAGCTAGAGTGATTTATAAAATTTCCATCTGCCCAGCATTTTGAACCAGCATTTTTCCCCAAGGCCCCAGTTGAGGAGAGTGGCATTAGGAAAGAGCCCCTCTTCCCTCGGGGCTCTTGTTGACAGCTTTGCAGAGTAACCGCCATCAGCGCAAACAGCCAGTACAGATGAAATCCGGCCGATGATGTCTCCCTAATGAAAACCGAAAGGTATTTCAACATCTCCAGCAATTACAAACCAGACCTCCAGTCCTTCCTGATTAAAGAGGTTGCCGACCTGGTTGCAAGGGAAGGATGGAAGCAGATTTGAAGACAACAGGGTCAAGAAAGAGGAGGAGAGAAACGAGACTAATGCGATAGAATCCCTGTCTCAGTCTCTGGCCCGGTGGGATTTTTTTTTCTTTCTTTATATTTAATTTAAGGATAATTGTGATATTGTGTTGGTTTCTGCCATACATCAACATGGTTCAGCCATAGGTATACATATGTCCCCTCCCTCTCCAGCCTCCCTCCCATCTCTCACCCCATCCCACCCTTCTAGATTGTCACAGAGGCCCCATTTGAGCTCCCTGAGTCATATCCAGTATAATTTTTAAAGTGCAATTTTCATTAAGTGAAATATGCATACAGAAAACATGCATATAGACAATTACATAAATGAGACCAGGACAACTTAATGAATTTTCTCAAATATTCCCCATGACCATCTGTAATCTAGCTCTTCAGATGCCTCTTTCATGTCTCATCCCAGTCACTCATTTTCCTGCAAAGACAACCATGATCCTGGTTTCCACCATCATCAATCAGTTCCACCTACCTTTGAACTTCACATACACAGGGCAGTCTTCCGTGTCAGGCTTCCTTCTTAACGTAATGTGAATGTGTGGCAGGTCTAGTCACTGTGTGAATAAACCACAGTGAATATCTTCCTAGTCCTGTCGAAGAGCATTTGCTCATCTCAGAAGAACCAAAGGTGCTGCCACCCTAGATTTTCTAAAATCAGAGGGTTTCTTCTGCAAAGACAGGGCAGCCCTGATTTAGTAGGTTTGGGCCTCCAGGGCTGGAACATCAAAGAAACATTTCCTTTCATTTTTAGTTTCAAAGGATTTCAAATGCATTGAGTCAGGTTGTTCTTAATATCCTCTCTCTCTGTTTAATGCATATGTAGTAACATCCTCTCTTCGGCTAAGATATTGGTGAATTTTGCCTTCTCTAATTTATTATGATCAGTCGTACTAATAGTTTATCAATTCTACTATTTTTTTGGAAACAACTTTTGGTTCTCTCTATGATACATTGATTTCCATTGTCTTTAATTCTCTTATCTTTACATTGTTTTCTTCTTTCTTTAATTTGGTGCCCTTCCTAACTTTTGAGATGGAAACTCAAAAGATAGGAATGATGGAGATCACTGATTTCTCAGACTTTCTTGTTTCTAATATTAAGTTTTCTAAATTAAATGGGGTTTTTGCGGGGGGTTTCATCTTCAAACTGTTCTCTGTGATACTGGAACTTTTACTACGCAAATGACATTTCCCTTCCCCCATTGGGTTGCACTCTGCATACAAGGGGAGATGGAGGAAGATAGAATATCACCCCTTCCCGTGAGTCCCTTCCTACCCTGTGAGCCTCACTGACAACAATGACCTCCCATCCCCCAGCAGCTGTTGGTTCTGCTGCTGCTGCTAAGTCACTTCAGTCGTGTCCGACTCTGTGTGACCCCATAGACGGAAGCTCACCAGGCTCCCCCGCCCCTGGTTCTAGTCACCTGCTTATTTTCAGTCCTGCTGGTCCAGCCCCATGATCATTCCTCATCCATCTATCCTGAATCAACACAGCATCTCTTCTTTGATCTAAAGTCTCTGAATTTCTTCCCTTTGTTTCCTCAGCCCTGGGATGGGAGATGCTCCTTGCCATAGCTAACTCTGTGTCACCAGCATGCGTGCTGAGTCTCTTGAGTCATATCCGACTCTTTGTGATGCTATGGACTGTAGCCTGCCAGGCTCCTCTGCCCATGGGGATTCTCCAGGCAAGAATAGTGGAGTGGGTTGCCATGCCCTCCTTCAAGGAATCTTCCTAACTCAGGGATCAAACCCACATCTCACATCTCCTGCATTGGCAGGCGGGTTCTTTACCACCAGCGCCACCAGGGAAGCCCTCTGTATCACATAAGTGTCCCCTATTAGTTTCTCCCTGACTAACCCCTTCTATTGATTTCTTTCTCTTCAAATAATTGCTTTGCTTCTTGTTTCCTAACTGGGCCCTCACTGCAGTTGTCTACGAAGTACATGAAACAAAGTGAAGTGTATTCAGAAGTGGACACAAAATCTCATTTTCCTCTCCCTCCAAATCACTTCTCCTGCTCTGTTATGTATCTCTGTTGGGAAGCAGCCAAGCCAAAAATCTGGGGGTTTTTCCTCATGTTTTTCCTCCCCTCCAGTCTCTATGCCCAGTGTCGTCAGATGCCATTGATTCTGCCTCTTGTGTGTTTTCCTGGAATCTCTTTCCTCTGTTCATTTCTGTTGTCATCAGTTTAATTAAGGCGCAAGTCATTTCTCACCAGGCCTAGTTAATTGGTCTCTTGGCCTTAGGCCTCCCAATATACCAATCCCTATTTTAACACAAAACCATGTCCTACAAGAACAAAGCTATTCTCTTTAAAATACTCCATAGTCTCCCCATGGCTATAGGGTAAAACCCGAATCCTCCGTGTCACATTCATCTTCCAGGGTCCCATGGGCTGAACTTGGCCCACTCCTTCAGCTTTATACGTCACTAATCCCCACCTTCCACCAGTGCAGCCCGCCCGCCCCACCACACACAGCATCTTCCACAACTGTCTCCCTGGACTATGGACTTCTTGAGATGAGGGTCAGCACACACACAGCTCGGCAGTCAGGGCATCAGTAACCTTCCATGAAATGAGAAAAAATGTCATTTTCCCTGTTTCTATTCATCTCTCATTTTCATATTCATAATTTTGAATAGCTATGATATTTCACTACATCAGTGGCCACAATTTGATAAGTCATTTCTCAGGTTTTGGATATTTAGTTATACTAGCTGTGATGATTAAGAATTAACATGGCTAAGTCACAGTACCCAGATATTTGGTCACATATTATTATAGGTATTTCTGTGAATATATTTTTTATATAAGATTAGCATTTAATAAACTTTGAGGAAAGTATGTTTACTTTTTTTAAAGACTTTTTTGACTGTATCACACAACATGTGGGATCTTAGTTCCCCAACCAGGGATAAAACCCATGCCTCCTGCACTGGAGGTATGCACTTCCAACCACTGGACCACCAGTCTCTGAGGAAAGGATATTACTCTCCACATGTGGATGGGCCTCCCCAAGTCAGTGGAAGGCCTTAATAGAAAAAAAAATAACTTCTTCACAAAAGGAGGGAATTCTGCCAGCAGACTGTCTTGTAACTCAAATTGCAAGTCTTCCCTGGGTCTCTTGCTCGATGAACTACCCTGTAGATTTTGGACTTGCTAAGCCTCCATAATCACAAGGGCCAATTTCCTAAAATCAATCAATCAGTTAATTTCTCTCCCTCATATATGTGTATGGACACAACAGAAGATGAAGATATCAAGAAGAGGTGGCAAGAATACACAGAAGAACTGTACAAAAAAGATCTTCATGACCCAGATAATCACGATGGTGTGATCACTCACCTAGAGCCAGACATCCTGGAATGTGAAGTCAAGTGGGCCTTAAGAAGCATCACTACGAACAAAGCTAGTGGAGGTGATGGAATTCCAGTGGAGCTCTTTCAAATCCTGAAACAGGATGCTGTGAAAGTGCTGCACTCAATATGCCAGCAAATTTGGAAAACTCAGCAGTGGCCACAGGACTGGAAAAGGTCATTTTTCATTCCAATCCCAAAGAAAGGCAATGCCAAAGAATGCTCAAACTACCACACAATTGCACTCATCTCACACACTAGTAAAGTAATGCTCAAAATTCTCCAAGCCAGGCTTCAGCAATATGTGAACCGTGAACTTCCTAATATTCAAGCTGGTTTTAGAAAAGGCAGAGGAACCAGAGATCAAATTGCCAACATCTGCTGGATCATCGAAAAAGCAAGAGAGTTCCAGAAAAACATCTATTTCTGTTTTATAGACTATGCCGAAACCTTTGACTATGTGGATCACAATGAACTGTGGAAAATTCTGAAAGAGATGGGAATACTAGACCACCTGAACTGCCTCTTGAGAAATCTGTATGGAGGTCAGGAAGCAACAGTTAGAACTGGACATTGAACAACAGACTGGTTCCAAATAGGAAAAGGAGTATGTCAAGGCTGTATATTGTCACCCTGCTTATTTGACTTATACGCAGAGTGCATCATGAGAAACGCTGGACTGGAAGAAACACAAGCTGGAATCAAGATTGCTGGGAGAAATATCAATCACCTCAGATACGCAGAGGACACCACCCTTATGGCAGAAAGTGAAGAGGAACTAAAAAGCCTCTTGATGAAAGTGAAAGAGGAGAGTGAAAAAGTTGGCTTAAGGCTCAACATTCAAAAAGCGAAGATCATGGCATCCGGTCCCATCACTTCATGCCAAATAGATAGGGAAACAGTGGAAACAGTGTCAGACTTTATTTTTTTGGACTCCAAAATCACTGTAGATGGTGACTGCAGCCATGAAATTAAAAGATGCTTACTCCTTCGAAGGAAAGTTATGACCAACCTAGATCATATATTCAAAAGCAGAGACATTACTTTGCCAACAAAAGTTCGCCTAGTCAAGGCTATGGTCTTTCCTGTGGTCATGTATGGATGTGAGAGTTGGACTGTGAAGAAGGCTGAGCGCCGAAGAATTGATGCTTTTGAACTGTGGTGTTGGAGAAGACTCTTGAGAGTCCCTTGGACTGCAAGAAGATCCAACCAGTCCATTCTGAAGGAGATCAGCCCTGAGATTTCTTTGGAAGGAATGATGCTAAAGCTGAAACTCCAGTACTTTGGTCACCTCATGCGAAGAGTTGACTCATTGGAAAGGACTCTGATGCTGGGAGGGATTGGGGGCAGGAGGAGAAGGGGACAACAGAGAATGAGATGGCTGGATGGCATCACTGACTCGATGGACGTTGAGTCTGAGTGAACTCTGGGATTTGGTGATGGACAGGGAGGCCTGGCGTGCTGCAATTCATGGGGTCGCAAAGAGTCGGACACAACTGAGCAACTGAACTGAACTGAACTGATACACACATAGACACACACACATACACATCTTGTTGCTTATGTTTCTCTGCAGAACCCTGATTAATACACTAGTTTTATATATTAGGTTGGTTAGTTGGTTTGCTAACATAAATACAATTTTATACTGGTGATTTTATCTCAAGTAATGATTTAGGAATAAGTTTCAATTTTAAAAGTATAAGTATTACAATGCCTCTTAATAAATATTTTCTAATTACCCTCCAAAAAAAGATTGCACCAACATATAATGTCTAATTGTTGTGTGAATGTATGTTGTTCCCCACAGTCTTATCAGCACATTTCATATTTTAATTTTTAATTCTTTAAGTGTTCTCTAGGTAGAACATGGCTCTGTGCATGTACTTATTGAGTATGTTTCCTATTATATAAACACTTGTTTGGCTTATTATTTGGTCATTTGTCCCTGGACTTGTAGAAGTGTTATGATTTCTTCACAGGAATATTAGCTACAACATAATAATCCTTGTAAGCAATAGATCTAAGTGTGGCGCAGTTCAAGTACACAAGGAATTTGTTCTCTGCTTATGCCGGTCACCCTCTACATAATGACCAAGACCCCAGGCCGTGGAGGCTGTACCATCTTGAACTCTCAGCTCCAAAGTTGCCTTGCAATACATCTCTATTCCAGTTAGCCAGAAAAGGGAAAGGAAAAAGATGAGCATTCATAGGATTAGGCCACATACGGAACATTACTTTCCACTGTAAATCCATTCAATACACTCAGTCATACACAGGGTCTGGGCAACGCAGTCCACCTGCATCCTTAAAAGAGGACAACGTGGCTCGTGTGAGCTGTTGACGGTCCAAACCACAGGGTGGAGCCTCTGCGCTCAGTGGGAAGAATGTGAACTCTACAGTCAGATACACCCATATGACTATCATATCAACCAAAACTTAAACTTTGGGATCCTGAGTTATTTTTCCAATTGGGCCGTAAAAATAGGGACCTTGTAGGGCCCCACTCCAATACTCTTGCCTGGAAAATCCCATGGACAGAGGAGCCTGGTAGGCTGCAGTCCATGTGGTTGCTAGGAGTCGGACACGACTGAGCGACTTCACTTTCACTTTTCACTTTCATGCATTGGAGGAGGAAATGGCAACCCACTCCAGTGTTCTTGCCTGGAGAATCCCAGGGACGGGGGAGCCTGGTGGGCTGCCGTCTATGGGGTCGCACAGAGTCGGACACGACTGAAGCGACTTAGCAGCAGCAGCAGCAGGGCAACTGTAGGGCTTCTCAGGGGGCACTAGTGGTAAAGAACCTGCCTGCCAATGCAGGAGGGCATAAGAGACTCAGGTTCAAACCCTGAGTCAGGAAAATCCCCTGGAGGAGGGCATGGCACCCCATTCCAGTACTCTTGCCTGGAGAATCCTGTGGAGAGGAGCCTGGTGGGCTGCAATCCATGGGATTGCAGAGTCAGACATGACTGAAGCAACTTAGCATACATGTATGCACACAGGGCAATTGTTAAGGACTCAATTAGATAAATACGTGCAAATTCCTGCCCTACAGTACACATGCATATATATTATATACATGTGCGACCTCGCCTCCCCGAGACCGGCGTGCCATTTAAGAGCGACCTCACCTCCCCGCGACCGGCGCGCCATTTAAGAGCGCCCCACCGGCTGCATCGCGCACTAAGAGCGCGGCCGAGAGGAGCTACCCCACGACCGAGGAAGGACGGCGGTGAGGGCCAGGGCACTAAGCAGGGCGGAGAAGAGCTACCCCACGACCGAGGTCAGGAGGGACGGCGGTGAGGAGAGACCCCTCGTCCAAGGTAAGGTGCGATGGCTGTGCTTCCCTGGCCGGGAGCAGCCAGGAGGAGCCGGGATGAGATACCCCACGCCCGAGGTAAGAGAAACCCAAGTAAGACAGTTGGTCTTGAAAGAGGGCATCAGAGGGCAAATACACTAAAACCATTCTCACAGAAAACTAGTCAATCTAATCACACAAGGACCACACCCCTGTCTAACTCAATGAAATTAAGCCATGCCCGAGGTGCAACCTGGGATGGGCGGGTCATGGTGGAGAGATATGACAGGGTGTGGTCCGCTGGAGAAGGGAATGGCAAACCACTTCAGTATTCTTGCCTTGAGAACCCCATGAACAGTATGAAAAGACAAAATGATAGGATACTGAAAGAGAAACTCCCCAGGTCAGTAAGGGCCCAATATGCTACTGGAGATCAGTGGAGAAATAACTCCAGAAAGAATGAAGGATGGAGCCAAAACAAAAAGAATACCCAGCTGTGGATGTGTCTGGTGATAGAAGCAAAGTCCGATGCTGTAAAGAGCAATATTGCATAGGAACCTGGAATGTCAGGTCCATGAATCAAGGCAAATTGGAAGTGGTCAAACAAGAGATGGCAAGAGTGAATGTCAACATTCTAGGAATTAGCGAACTAAAATGGACTGAAATGGGTGAATTTAACTCGGATGACCATTATATCTACTACTGTGGGCAGGAATCCCTCAGAAGAAATGGAGTGGCCATCATGGTCAACAAAAGAGTCCGAAATGCAGTACTTGGATGCAATCTCAAAAATGACAGAATGATCTCTGTTCGTATCCAAGGCAAACCATTCAATGTCACAGTAATCCAAGTCTATGCCCCAACCAGTAACGCCGAAGAAGCTGAAGTTGAAAGGTTCTATGAAGACCTACAAGACCTTTTAGAACTAACACCCAAAAAAGATGTCCTTTTCATTATAGGGGACTGGAATGCAAAAGTAGGAAGTCAAGAAACACCTGGAGTAACAGGCAAATTTGGCCTTGGAATACGGAATGAAGCAGGGCAAAGACTAATAGAGTTTTGCCAAGAAAACGCACTGGTCATAACAAATACCCTCTTCCAACAACACAAGAGAAGACTCTATACATGGACATCACCAGATGGTCAACACCGAAATCAGATCGATTATATTCTTTGCAGCCAAAGATGGAGAAGCTCTATACAATCAGCAAAAACAAGACCAGGAGCTGACTGTGGCTCGGACCATGAACTCCTTATTGCCAAATTCAGACTGAAATTGAATAAAGTAGGGAAAACTACTAGACCATTCAGGTATGACCTAAATCAAATCCCTTATGATTATACAGTGGAAGTGAGAAATAGATTTAAGGGCCTAGATCTGATAGATAGAGTGCCTGATGAACTATGGAATGAGGTTTGTGACATTGTACAGGAGACAGGGATCAAGACCATCCCCATGGAAAAGAAATGCAAAAAAGAAAAATGGCTGTCTGGGGAGGCCTTACAAATAGCTGTGAAAAGAAGAGAAGCGAAAAGCAAAGGAGAAAAGGAAAGATATAAACATCTGAATGCAGAGTTCCAAAGAATAGCAAGAAGAGATAAGAAAGCCTTCTTCAGTGATCAATGCAAAGAAATAGAAGAAAACAACAAAATGGGAAAGACTAGGGATCTCTTCAAGAAAATCAGAGATACCAAAGGAACATTTCATGCAAAGATGGGCACGATAAAGGACAGAGATGGTGTGGACCTAACAGAAGCAGAAGATATTAAGAAGAGGTGGCAAGAATACACAGAAGAACTGTACAAAAAAGAGCTTCAAGACCTAGACAATCATGATGATGTGATCACTGACCTAGAGCCAGACATCTTGGAATGTGAAGTCAAATGGGCCTTAGAAAGCATCACTACGAACAAAGCTAGTGGAGGTGATGGAATTCCAGTGGAGCTATTCCAAGTCCTGAATGATGATGCTGTGAAAGTGCTGCACTCAATATGCCAGCAAATTTGGAAAACTCAGCAGTGGCCACAGGACTGGAAAAGGTCAGTTTTCATCCCAATCCCAAAGAAAGGCAATGCCAAGGAGTGCTCAAACTACCGAACAATTGCACTCATCTCACACGCTAGTAAAGTCATGCTCAAAATTCTCCAAGCCAGGCTTCAGCAATATGTGAACCGTGAACTTCCTGATGTTCAAGCTGGTTTTAGAAAAGGCAGAGGAACCAGAGATCAAATTGCCAACATCCGCTGGATCATGGAAAAAGCAAGAGAGTTCCAGAAAAACATCTATTTCTGCTTTATTGACTATGCCAAAGCCTTTGACTGTGTGGATCACAATAAACTATGGAAAATTCTGAAAGAGATGGGAATACCAGACCACCTGATCTGCCTCTTAAGAAATCTGTATGCAGGTCAGGAAGCAACAGTTAGAACTGGTCATGGAACAACAGACTGGTTCCAAATAGGAAAAGGAGTACGTCAAGGCTGCATATTGTCACCATATTTATTTAACTTATATGCAGAGTACATCATGAGAAATGCTGGACTGGAAGAAACACAAGTTGGAATCAAGATTGCTGGGAGAAATATCAATAACCTCAGATATGCAGATGACACCACTCTTATGGCAGAAAGTGAAGAGGGGCTGAAAAGCCTCTTGATGAAAGTGAAAGTGGAGAGTGAAAAGGTTGGCTTAAAGCTCAACATTCAGAAAACGAAGATCATGGCATCTGGCCCCATAACTGCATGGGAAATAGATGGAGAAACAGTGGAAACAGTGTCAGACTTTGTTTTTCTGGGCTCCAAAATCACTGCAGATGTTGACTGCAGCCATGAAATTAAAAGATGCTTACTCCTTGGAAGGAAAGTTATGACCAACCTAGATAGCATATTCAAAAGCAGAGACATTACTTTACCAACAAAGGTTCGCCTAGTCAAGGCTATGGTCTTTCCTGTGGTCATGTATGGATGTGAGAGCTGGACTGTGAGGAAGGCTGAACGCCGAAGAATTGATGCTTTTGAACTGTGGTGTTGGAGAAGACTCTTGAGAGTCCCTTGGACTGCAAGAAGATCCAACCAGTCCATTCTGAAGGGGATCAGCCCTGGGATTTCTTTGGAAGGAATGATGCTAAAGCTGAAACTCCAGTATTTTGGCCACCTCATGCGAAGAGTTGACTCATTGGAGAAGACTCTGATGCTGGGAGGGATTGAGGGCAGGAGGAGAAGGGGACGACAGAGGATGAGATGGCTGGATGGCATCACTGACTCGATGGATGCGAGTCTGAGTGACCTCCGGGAGCTGGTGATGGACAGGGAGGCCTGGCGTGCTGCGGTTCATGGGGTCGCAAAGAGTCGGACACGACTGAGCGACTGATCTGATCTGATCTGATCTGATCTCTGACATACATGGCATATTCATTTATACTTGTATAATACGTATTAGAATACTCCCATAATTTTTTACTTGTATTTTTGGTACATTTGTGTTTATCTTTTGATCCTTTTGTCATATGCATTCCTGTTCTTCTGCTCAGGAATGTTAAAATGTCATGTTTTTATGAAGTTGAAAGTCATCTTTCACTGTGTGATTTCTTATGTTGTTTCTAAGAGTTACAAGTGAGCATTCCTCCACCATAGAATAGTATTTCTGCTCCATTCCTTCCAGTTTGTCTGTGGTTTGAATTTTTATCTTCTTCTTTGATTCCCACATGCTGCATGTTCTGAAACACCCTCAAGATCCCCCCAAATATCAAATTCCAAAGTCAAATTCTCTCCTATCAGACTATAACCAGTCAGTTTTTCCCTGCCTTTTTTTCCTCTCTTTGGGTGCTGCCCTATCCTCCCCACTCTCTCCTGAATGCCCTCTAGATCTCATCTCCAACTTTTACCCCATTACAGTAGCTCAATTATGGCAAAATGACTACTAAAGGATTAAAACAGTGATATTGATCTTGCTTAGGGAAAAACTCACCTGGGGTCTTGTTAAAATGTAGATTTCCAAATTTCTTGTTCAGAGGGTGATGGTACCAAATTTTTATTTTAACAAGTATCCCAGGTGATTTTAAAATAGCTAGTCCCTCACTTTGATAAAGTGGCTTACCTCCTCCCAAGGAATGTATACATAAGACCTTAAACTATAGAGGAAGAATAACATCATTTCAGGCACCTGACAATGAATGAGCATGTTTTTCTGCACGGGAAGCTCAGCTCAGGGCTCTGTGATGACCTAGAAGGATGGGGTGAGCGGTGAGGGGCGAGGCAGGTCTGAGAGGCAAGGAATATATGTACACTTACAGCTGATTCACGTTCCCGGTGGTGCTAGTGGTAAAGAATCTGCCTGCCAATGCAACAGAGGCCGGTTCGATCCCTGGGTTGGGAAGATCCCCTGAAGAAGGAAATGGCAACCTGCCCCAGTATTCTTGCCTGGAAAATTCCATGGACAGAGAAGCCCGGCAGGCTGAAGTCCATGGAGTCACAAAGAGTCCAATACAACTGAGCACAGCGCACACACAGCTGATTCATGTTGTTGTATAATGGGAAGTAACCCAGCATTGTAAAGCAATTATATTCTGATTTTTAAAAAAAGAAAGAGCACTTTTCTGGAGAGAGTACAGGTTTCCTTATGCCCTCAAAACTGAAGATTCTTTTATTTATGCTTATCAGCACTGTTACACTGTTTTATCTTATAGCCAAGAATAAGCAGTCACTGGTCAGTGTTAGCCAATCCATTTCTGTGCTGGTTATGTGATTTAGTGTCTAAGAAAACTAAAATAAATAAATCTCTCACTTGCTTTGTGAGGTGCTATTCTTACAGCCAGAAGGGAAATCCAGTAGGCAGAGCAAGTTACATATCCAAATGTGTATTTCTCTGAATGTTTTAGCCACTTCAGTTTTGTTATTGAGTCCTCTAACAGTTTTCCTCATTCTAAAGCAAAGATGTTCTTTTCATTTCCTGGTTTCTAAAAGAAAATACAGATTTTAAAATAATACAGGGTTATTTTCTTTCTCACCACACAAGAATTACATTTCCCCAACCCCCTTACTGGGTTGAGTGGATAAGACAAAACCTTTCTTAATAGCACAGTGAGTGTGACAATAGGAGAATTCCAGAACTTGACAGGGTCAGGTTTCACGAGTGGCTTGTCTAGTACTTGAGACTTTTCCCTCAAGTGACTGCCATTTCAAGCATCACCCAACAGAGGCCTGATCTTAAAAGCGCTAAGGGAAAAGCACAATAATTTAAATAGTGGAAGAAAGTGCATACGCAGTGCACTAACACCCGTGCTGCTGACAGAGTGAAGCAGGACTGAAGGCCAAGAGCCCTCAGGGTATAAATATTCTCCTAAGGGCCGTCTAAGACATCTCTAAGAATTATGAGTGGCTTCGTTTGATCATCAAATGAAAGGCTGCCAACTATCAAGAAGATAAAGGACAATTTTTATCCAGAGGACTGAGAAGTCTTCAAACATCTGCTCTGGAAAAGTTCAGTCCAGGGAATGTAATTCGGATATGCTATTGGAAAGCGGATTGAAGGATTGCAGTTGGCACCCGTCTCTGTTCAAGGTACAGGGATTAATGAGCAGATAGGAAGCTAATGACCCAACCAGAGTGGGTGATTATTCAGCCTGGCTGGCAGAAGTCCCTGTGAGGCTATCCTTTGTCCCACATTGTTCCATTTATTAAATTAAGTTTCTTCTTTTTTTCCTGAAAAGGAAAAGTCACCTGTAACCACTCCCCAATTATTTTTAATTGTGGTAAAATACACATAATGTAAAATTTACCATCTTAACCATTGTTCAGTGTGCAGTCCACAGGCGTCGAGTGCAGTCACATTACTGTACCTCATCCTCCACCATTTATTTTTAAATTGTTAAGCCAACTGCTGCCCTGATCTAGGACAAAATAAATGGTTCCAAAAATAGTGGGAGGGCTTCCCTTGGAGCTCAGTTGGTGAAGAATCTGCCTGCAATGCAGGAGATCCAGGTTCAATTCCTGCAACAGGAAGGAAATGGCAACCCACACCAGTGTTCTTGCCTGGAGAATCCCCATGGTCAGAGGAGCCTGGCGGGCCACAGGGGTCACAGTCCACGGGGTCACAAGAGTTGGACATGACATAGTGACTAAATCACCACCACCAATAATAGTGCGAAATGGTGTCTCGGGCTCTGTCTCCACTTTGATCATAGACAATTTTAAGCGACTTCTCCCAGAGACCCTGCCCAACACACACACACACACCCTGCTACATAGTGATTCCTAGAGTCCTGGGGAGTACCAGATGACGGGGATGCCCTTGTCCCGGTTCTGTCACTTTCAGAGCTACTGGCACCAGAGCTCCCCATCTGCCAATGCAAGGCTCCAAATCTCTTCTGATGACACAGCACCCCAAACACAGGCACCTCAGGCCCCTAATGGCTCAGCAGGGCTCTCTGTGAACCTCTCTCTTTCTGCTCTGCTCACAGTCTTTTCCCGTGAAATCTGTTTTATGGCTTGGGTCAGTGTGTGTGTTAGGCATGTCCAGCTCTTTGTGACCCCATGGACTGTAGCCTATCAGGCTCCTCTCCATGGGATTCTCCAGGCAAGAATACTAGAGTAGGTTGCTATTCCCTTCTCCACGGGATCTTCCTGACTCAGGGATTGAACCTGGGTATTCTGCCTTGCAAACAGATTCTTTACCATCTGAGCTACTGCTGGGTCAGAAGAGACCCCAAATGACAGGTGTCTTGTTATTCTCAGTTCCGCCCTCCACTTCCCAATCAGCACCTTCTTACTAGAACAGGTCTGTGTCCTCTGAGAATCTTATTACTCAGGATGAGCTCCTTTCGTCTCCTGCAACCTCTCTTCACTTCAGGAGTTGCTGCTGCAGCCTGGGCATTCGGAACCAGGGGAGCCCACCTAGGCTTCAGGCTGATCTCAGTCTGCTCACCTCCTGCAGGCTAGCGGCCGCTGATCCAGAGATGTGTGCTTCCAGAAGTCCTTTTACATTAAAAGCCCATTGTCAACACAGACTGATATTCATAGTAACTTAATTGCTAAGGGAAGAAAGAAAGTAAATCCTTGGACATTTTCCAGTTTTTAAATAAATAATGACTTGAAAGAGTCACCGTATCATCTCAAAGGCAGAAGCTCACACTCATTCCTTAAGTGTTATTCCCATAGTCACTAAAGTAAAAATAGTATGATAGAGTAGATACAGAAAACATACAATAGCTTCATACTGTTCTATAGCTACAGAAATAACAGAAATGCCTTATGTTTATTTTTTTAGCTCTTTAAAGTACCGTATTGCTTGTGATGGACAGGGAGGCCTGGCGTGCTGCGATTCCTGGGGTCACAAAGAGTCGGACATGACTGAGCGACTAAACTGAACAGAACTGACTGATTGCTTGTCTATGGATAGGCACAGTTTAATTTAGATGTTTACAGCACCCTTGTCAACTAGAGAGGGGAAATATCATTATTTCCATTTTATAGGTGAAGAGCTGTTGTGCAAAAGAATTAAAGATAAAATAGCTGATTAGCAGCTGAGTTAGGAGAATGGCAATCTCTTAACCTCTGTAAAACATATGGTAATGCCTCGATGTGAAACTTAAAGACAGGAAAATTGGCTCCAAATAATTTTTTCAATCTCTCCATTCATTTCCCACCCATTCTCAACAATTCTTAAGTTTGGACCAACTGTTATTTATAGAGGCGAGACTGAAGGTATGAGTATCACAGAAAGAGACTGCAACAAAGGTATGAGTTTTCCTTAAGAAACCACTAGCATCTGGCCAATTAGTCCTCATTGCCTAAGAACAGCTTGTTTTAGACTTAAACCAACTGGCAGGTAAAAGCCCGCGTTGTAACTGGCACAAACACAAGCAAACAACACAGTCAATGGCATTGGTTTTGACATGTTTAGGTTAGAGCAACAGAGCTGCCATGTCACAAATTCTTCTGACACTTTTCTCTTTCTGATAATTTACTAGAAAATACCAATTTTCAGTGAAAATAGAGGCTCTTACATTCAATAAAATGTCAAAAGCCACCTTGGGTGCATCTTCTACACTACAGATCAGAAAAGAATAATCTGTTTCATTAAGTCAAACAGACTCTCCCTGCAGCTGAACTGAAGGAAAGTCAGATCGGTTTAATTTGGCCCCCACTGTTTAACTTGGCCATTTTAAACCACGGAACTTTAGCCAGTTTTAATCTTGCCACTAGTCTTTGCTTAGCGAGCCATGTGACCATCTATCATAAAAAATCATACATGCATTTAGAGGAAAAAACTCAAAACTTTCCAAAGTTGCCAAGTTCATATTAGCCTGCTCAGAGTGGAAATATGGCAACTTTCTCTTATGATTAACATACCAACATAGATCATGAAATATATTCCAATATTAGTAAAACTTCAAGATATGTTTGCTTTTGCTAGGGACTTTAGATTTATGGTAAATTTTCAAATTTACCTTGTATGTGTGTGTGTTTTAGGATCAAAACTTTTGGAGTGACCTAGTTACTTTTTCCTGTTTCAAAGTGCTTTTTCTCTTGATAGTGATGGCCTATATAATCATAAGAAGGGGAAAGCATCAGTTTGGCTCCCACAAGAGAATTAAGAGCCCATGTAAGACGTGAAGGGTTTCCCAGGTGGCACTAGTGGTAAAGAACACGTCTGCCAATGCAGGAGATGTAAGAGAGGCAGGTTCAATCCCTGGATCAGGAAGATCCCCTGGAGTAGGGCATGGCAACCCACTCCAGTATTCTTGCTGGGAGAATCCCATGGACAGAGGAGCCTGGCAGGCCAGTCCATAGGGTCTCAAAGAGTCAGACACAATGGAAGCGACTTAGTACACACACAGGTGAGGCATGAAGCTGATTGGATCTTAGATCAAAAAAGAAAAACAAACAAAAAGACTACTAAGGATAGTTTGGGGACAATCTGAGACAACTCAGCATGGACTTTGTGTTCATTGATCCTACCAGTGTTCCTCAAATCCTTTTCCCCTTCTTGACTATGAACCCAAGACAATGAAGAAGCTGATTGTGCAAGCACAGTTTGCTTGTTCTTGGGATGGACATGCTGAAGTGTCCAGGGGTAAAGTACCATGATTCTGCATCCTATTCTCAATGATTTTGGGAAAGAGAAATTTGTGAAAGCGCTGAAGCATTTGTGGTAAGATTTAATAAAATTATGAATGACGTATAGGAACATTTGTTTTACTCTTCATTCAATTTTTCTGAGGGTTAGAACATTTTCATAAATTAAAAAATTAAATAAATGCCCCCTAAAAGTCCTTTAATGGCAATAGGTAAAAAAATCTGTAAATCAATTTTTGTTGTAAGAGGATTCTGTAAAATATTTTTTTAAAAAGTAAGAACAATCGAAAGTTTAATTTTTCTATATAAAAATTTGACCAAGTAATTACACTGAGTTAAAGAAGTTTATGAAGTTTTCCATGTCAGTACATTTCCATTTAAAACAAGTGCCTATTAAAATTTTTTCATTGTCAAAGTGAAGGGCTCCAAACATGAGTGTGTATGACTTTGATTAAAATAGCCAGTGGGAAAAAATATTGTAAATTTGCCCTGCACGCTGCATGCTAAGTCGCTTCCGTGGTATCTGACTTTTGGCAGCCCTGTGAACTGTAGCCCGCCTGGCTCCTCTTTCTTGGGATTCTCCAGGCAAGAATGCTGCAGTAGATTTCAAGGCCCTCCTCCAAGATATCTTCCCAACCCAGGGATCAAATCCACAGCTCTTAGGTCTCCTGTATTGGCAAGTGGCTTCTTTATCATAGCACCACCGGGGAAGCCATAAACTTGCCCTGGGAAGGTAACAAATGCTAGCTTTTTAAAACCAGCCCCCAGGGACCAGAATTGCTAGATGAGGCCACTGCTGCTGCTGCTGCTGCTGAGTCGCTTCAGTCATGCCCAACTCTGTGCAACCCCATAGACGGCAGCCCACTAGGCTCCCCTGTCCTTGGGATTCTCCAGGCAACAACACTGGAGTGGGTTGCCATTTCCTTCTCCAATGCACGAAAGTGAAAAGTGAAAGGGAAGTCGCTCAGTCGTGTCCAACTCCTATCTACCCCATGGACTGCAGCCCCTAGGGGTTGGTAATGAGTAAGAAGTCAAGTTGGAAGAAGGCAGAGGGGACCAAGAGTATGTGTCTCACCTGAAGGAATTAGAGAAAAAGACCTGAGTCGTAGACTCTCACTTAGTCCCCAGGAGAAGAAAGTGGGCTCCATCAGTTCTCCCACACACAGTGTCAGGCAGCCTGCTTGTGAGGCACGGGGCAGTACTTTTACAGCACAGTTCCAGGGTGGTGCAGTGGTAAAGAATCCACCTGCAATGCAGGAGACACAAGAGACATGGGTTCGATCCCTGGGTCAGGAAGATCCCCTGGAGTAGAGCATAACCCACTCCAGTATTCTTGCCTGGAGAATCCTATGGACAGAGGAGCCTGGTGGGCTATAGTCCATGGGGTCTCAAAGAGTCGGACATGACTGAGCACACACACGCATATTCTCAATGAACCCTGTGAGGGAATAACTATTACCCTTACTTTATAGATGAGGAACTCGAGGCTCCTAGAACTTAAGAAACCCATCCTAAGCTAACAAAACAAAGCAGAACTCTATCCCGTTATCCCCTGGAGCAGAACGTCCTTTAAAATGTAATATTGAAAGCTCCAAGATAAGAAGATCATCAGCATTATTCTAGGCTCTGCATTCTGTAATGATCCTGATTAAACCAAGATGTTTCTTTGTAAAGAAGTTGATCTTGGGAATTCCCTGGCCGTCTAGGGGTTAGGACTTGTTGCTTTCACTGCTGTGGGCCTGGGTTTAGTCCCTGGTTGATGAACTGAGATTCCACAAGCCACATGACACAGTTAAAAAAAGAAAAAAAAAAAAGAGAAGAAGCTCATCTTATTTTCCAGTTGCCTCTAAGAAGTAGAAAAGTCAAGATTTTGTTTGTTTTGCCTCTGAATAATTGCTAATGAATAATACATAGATCAAATAACTGTTTGTTGTTAATCATTGTGCTCAAAAGACCCAGAATAATAGGTGCACTGCTTGCCATTTGATAAATGATTAAATGGTTTGATAAATGATTAAAATAACTTGAAAATTATGAGTCCATATGAACTTCACAGCTATGTTATTACAGCATAAAACTTAAAGGAGAGTGCCAAGATACTTCTGTGCTAGATTATAATGTGGAAATTGTTAGTTACCCATAGAAAGAGGCCCAATTTAATAATGATACTGAGTAATGTTTGCATAACTGTATCAGTCTTATTGGTTATAAAATCATTGAAGATCATGGTATACATTTCCCTGGGAAGTCGAGATGTAAAGAGACCACATCAGCACCTCCAGTTTGAACTAGGAGCCCAGTTTGGGGAGTGTGTGTGTGTGTGTGTGTGTGTGTGTGTGTGTGTGTGTAAGGGGACAGAGAGGGGTTGGGGAGGGGCAGGGAAGGGATGGGGCACCCTGTGAAATGAAGCTCATCACTTCAAAGGGGCGGCTGGCAGAGAGCAGGTGGGCGGCTCTCTAGGGAGGGTGCGGGGACAGTTATGCACAGGAACGCACATGTGGCCAGGCAGCAAATGAGCAGGGCTGGAAGATCAAAAGGAAACCTGAAAATCACAGGTCAGCCCCAATCTGTACCTCTCAACTAGGATTACAGTGTCAGGAATTTGAAAGGGAGTGCCCGATCTTTACAAGGTCAAGAGCCACAGACTCTGGTTGAGTCTGTAATGGATCTGATTCAGCGTGTTTCATTTCTGCCAAGTACAGAATCCATTCTGGCCTGAGAAATCAGGTAGTTCCCAAAGCCTTTTAAAGTTCGTGGAGGAAACCTGCATTCCACAGGCTTCCAAGGGCTCTTTTGAAGTATCTCCAGGAGCTAAACAGCCTTTCCAGAAGGCCGTGCTCGTAAAGAGTGATGGATGCTCTCCCAGTTGGCCCCATTTCGCTCGTCCAGCGCTGTCATCCAGGTAGAAAGAGGACAGCCTCCTGCCAGTTTGCCCTAAAACAAGGTCACTGATCGTGCAGTGAGGCCACTTATAAATATTTCCTATATAAGTGACATCTGATGTCAATACACTACTCTTTAAAACACTGATCTTTTTTGTTGGCTAGGAAAAAAAAAAAAAAGACACTCTGTTTCTAGGTTTATGTAGCTAGAATTTCCCGTATGCAATTTTAGCAGAATCAAATCCATGAACAGCCCATCTTATGCCAGTCTGTGGTTACAGCAAAGGGCCTGAATGGGACTGTTTCCCTGTTCAGTATGAAAAGCAAAATAATCTAGTCATTGATGTTGTTAATTAACTTTATAAATAGAAAGAAGTCTTCATAGCCCTCTGTGCTCTGTTTCTTCCTTTTGAAAGCCCTTTACTCAGTCTCAATGTAGGTATTTATGAAACATTTTGCCTAGTTCAACATAGCATCTTAAATGCTATCTTAAGGATTAAAGAGTCAGTTCAACATTTTATTCGTGTATGCTTTATAGATCCCATTTCTAAAATTAAATTTTTTTTATTGACTTCTACTGTTTTCTTTAACTAAAAACATTGAAAACATCTGCAAAATGTAGTCACAGTCTCGAGGTTCCTTGGTTGAAAAAAAATCCATTATTTTTTCCTAGCTGTAATCACACTTGGACGGGTAATATAAGCCAGCATTACCCAGGCCTTTTCCTCCTCAGCTGGTGCTGAAAACTCTGGACAACTTAGATAAAAGTAGACTTTGCTCTGTGGCTAATATGTGGGGTTTATTACATTTCATATCTCATCTTGCATGGTTCAGTGTGTCCATCAGCACAATTTCACAAAATAACAAACCCAGTATAATGAACGTTTAAGTCATGTTCTCTCTGCTTGGGTACCTAGGAATGTTAGCTTATTTGATTTAATTACAAAAGAGCAAACCAATAAACACTATCACCAGAAAATTTCAAGCTATGAACACTCAATAAATGTATTCATTTAGTTGCCAGAATACATGCCAAATACTCTGGCAGAAAATTAAATTATCTGATTAAATTTTATTAAAACTGAAGTAAAATCAATGGGGAGACAACATCATTCATTTATAGGGAAACCCCAATGGGAAAACAGCTCACATAATAATTAAGTTTGCTAATGGATAATGTTTAAGATTCATTGTTTGAAAGATCAGGTCTTTAGAGACAAACAGGGAATGAAAAAAATCAATTCAATTATAAACGTCTCCACTCCTGAAATACATATACTATTAAACTTTCATGATTTTCAACAAAGCATAATGATGAGAAATCATTCCCAGTGGAAGGGTGAAGCAGTTAGACATGGGGAGGGGCTTGGCAGGCACCATGGATGCAGTTGGCTGCGGACAGGTTTAATAAGGTGACAAAGCTACCAGTAGTAATATCCTAGGTAGACCACTCTATGGCAGAATTTTGGCTGTGATTTACCTGTCATGTTTTTTTCCCGAGTTGATTCCTGTAGATTCTACCAGCATAGATAAAATTTTAATAAATTCAATTTTTGCATAAGTTAGCCACATTTTTGCCACTGTTTGCAAACAAAGAATCTTGCATGTACAAAATGCGCTATAGGAAGAGGAGGTATGGCAAATAAAAGAATGCAGGAATGTGAACTTACTTGAGTGGAAAATATAAGGAAGAAAGAAATGAGAACCCAACTCATTTTTCTAGCTGAGAAACTGGCAACTTTTCTTATGAAGTTGTGGCACAGCTGACAAAATGGTTGAATTTCACTTCTTGGAGTGATGAGGCTGCTGTACACAGAGAGATGGGAAAATTTTGTGATGTTGGAACATATGACTATTTCTCAAAAAAAATTAAAAGGAAGGAAAGAAGGAATCTGTGCAGATGGTAACCTATTTGAAAGCAAAGGGCTTGAACATGATTCAGCTGCTGAATCCACCAGCTTCTGGACTTGCTCTTACCTGAGTTAACACTCTTCCTTAAAGTTATACCAGCTTATGTTTGCAGCTATTTCCCACCATCTATCTTAAATGTACACTAAAAGAAACAGTTCTCATCTCCTTAGTAGAAGATGGAGGACCAGCTGCTGTGTGTCCTGCTGCCTGTAGTGGGACCAAAGACAGCCTCTCTCATCATGGGTCTCTCTGGATACAGAGGGTTAACTGAGTTTTATCTTGACTCATGTTGAGGGCCAGATATTCAAGGGCTGGACTGCCCAGCACAAGTCACCCCCTGAATCACGATTCATTGCTACCTCTGGTTCTCTGGGCAGCACCTACCTCCAGGCCTCACGGCCACTTGCTTTGCTTGAGCATCCCTGCCACAGGCCCAAAAGCATTGCCCTATGTCCACAGCCCATGCCTCTTCCCTCCTCTCCATCTTTGCCATTACTGCTGAAGCCTGAGAAGCCAGGGACTCTCTTAAAGATCAGGTGAGTACAATGGCCAGGACATGGAAGCAACCAAAATGTCCATCAACAGATGAATGGATAAAGATGTGGTACATAAATACAAAGGAATATTACTCAGCCACTAAAAGGAGTGAAACTGGGTCATTTGTAGAGATGTGGAGGCACCCAGAATCTGTCATACAGAGTGAAATCAGTCAGAGAAAAACAAATATTGTATGTAATGCATATATGTGGAATCTAGAAAAATAGTACAGATGAAACTATCTGCACAACAGGAATAAAGATGGAGACGTAGAGAATGGACATGTAGACATGGGGTGGGGGGATGGGGTGGGGGGGGAAAAACTGCGAGATTAGACTGACATATATACACTATATGTCAGTCTAATCTCACAGTTAGTGGTAGGCTTTGATGGGTGGGATGGGGGCAAGGAGGAGGGAGAGGATATATGTATACATATAGCTGATTCACTTCATTGTATCAGCAGAAACTAATGTAACATTGTGAGGTAATTATATTCCAAAACAAACAAACAAAAAGATTAAGTGTGTACACCCTGGAGGTGTGTGTGTGGAGTTAATACTCTGTGAAGAGTTAATACCCTGTGGGGTAAATCTCTGACCAGTGGGAAACAGGGCTTATCAGATAAACTCTTTTCTAAACTACAGTTGTTCATGTAGCCTCTCAGAAAATGCCCCTGCGAAGTAGAGTAGTAGGTTGCTCTTGATAGCAAACGTGACCAGCTCTGCAAAGCTCTTCCTGGCACTCGCCCTCTTCACTCCTGTTTCATTTTCTATTTCCCTCTTTCCTTCTTCCATGGAATTGCACTGTCTAAGGATGAGTAGTCAGCCCACTAGCCCACTGTTTTGTGGGTGCAGGACCCTCTGCATGTGGGGGATGCAGAGGACTGACTGGGAAAGGCCATTTCTTAGAAGAGACTTAAGCATCCCCAGAGCTGGGTATCCGTGGGAGTCCTAGAGCCAGTGCCCTGCGAATAGTAAGGGACAGCTTGCATCTAAATATAAAAGCTTTTGCTTACTCTGTTTTCTACCAAAATAGCCCCCAGATATTTAAAAATAGATCACATATCTCCACTCGTGGTATAAAATCTCAGCCTTGGCACCTAATTTGCCCTTGTAGTTGAAAATATACAATCAAGCTGGATTTGAGCCTTATACTATCAAACGACATATGTGTGTTAATCACTCAGTCATCTCTGACTCTTTGTGACCCCATGGACTGAACCTGCCAGGCTCCTCTGTCTGTGGGATTTCCCAGGTAAGAATACTGGAGTGGGTTGCCATTTCCTCCTCCAGGGGATCCCCACCCAGGGATTGGATCTGACTCTCTTGCATTGCAGACAGATTCCTTATTGTCATTATCAAATAATAATATCAAAATAATTTAGTGCACAGTCTGGGAACCTTCCCAGGTGACAGAGTTGGTACAGAATCTGCCTGCCAATGCAGGGTGCATGGGTTCGATCCCTGGGTTGGGAGGATCCCCTGGAGAAGGAAATGGCAACCCACTCCAGTATTCTTGCCTGGGAAATTCCATGGACAGAGGAGCCTAGAGCCCTACAATCCATGAGATCACAAAAGAACTGGACATGACTAAGTACTCATGCATGCTGGGAACCAAAGTGGTATTTTTTGAGACCAGATCCCAAAAGAGGCCACAAGATGGTGCCAACACTACCCATCTACCACCTTGGGTTGCTTCTCTCCATGTTCAGACTGTGCCACACACTCTACACACAACTTTTGTATCCATGCTCCCAATTCCTGGAACACTCGTTACTATACAGAACACTCTCCAGTCTTACACACATGTGTATTTCAACTAATTCTTCTCAGGGTTCCTGACAGCCTACCCCCTCAGAGGCAGACTCTGACCTCTGGAATTATATTACCTTTGAAACCCACGTCCTGACCATCTTGTCTTTATTCATTAAATATTAGTCTGAACTGGGTTTAGAGTAAGAGATTCCATCACCAGAAAACACTATGATGTCACAGCCTCTTCATATTTTCCAACAATTCAGAAAACAAATCTGTGAGGACATGTAAGGCCTGCACTTCCTCTTCTCATTAACTTCTGGTTTCCTGAGAATACTGGTAAGAAATAATAAAGGGACTAAATCTGTATGAACACCTCCTGTCACAGGTGGCGCTAGTGGTAAAGAATCCACCTGCCAGAGCAGGAGACAAAAGAGACTTGATCCCTGTGCTGGGAAGATTCCCTGAAGAAGTAAATGGCAACTCTCTCCAGTATTCGTGTCTGAAAATTCCATGAGCAGAGGAACCTGGCAGGCTGCAGTCCTTGGGGTCACAGAATTGAACCCACCTGAGTGTGCACTTGTACTGTCGTGGAGAGGTAAAGTTAGAGGCAAGGTAAAAAATGCTTAATATTTCTATACCATTTAATGTGGGCCTGGCTACATCACCAAAACTTCCTTTATTGAGGCAGTAACAGTACTTCTGTAGTTATTTTTAGTGTCGTTACACAATTAGAATACATTTGCCTGAAGTGCAAATAGCCTTCTCTTTTTGCCTCATCTCACTTCTTTCTGAGTCCAAATATCACCATCAATAATGTATCAACAGATCAGAATCTCAGGGAAGAAGCAACATTTCACTTCCAAATGACAGAGATTAACAAAGACATTGTTTTCTCCTACAAATATTTAGACTAAATGGCTTCTTTCTATCCAATACATTGATGCTCCAAGTTTCTGCTAGAAATCATTTATCTCCAAATAGCAATTTGTATCTATTTACAGAAATAATCAGATACTGAAAGAGCTTAATTGCTCCTATATAAAAACAAAACTCTGGTAATCAGTCCAAGAATTCAAGGAGTGGCATGACAAATTGCTAAAAGATAATAAATGGTTGGCTCAAGTTAATAGCTCAATTTTGGAAATTGAGGGAAAGAGACTCTTGTAAAACAGAAACTACTCATAAAATCTTTAAAAAAAAAAAAAAATCAAGGTCCTAGGATATAATGGTGCAGAAAACCACAACAGATAATGTTGGCTGTACTCTCAACCATTCACATTTTATATGCCCTGGGAAGGAACAACCAGTTCCAAACCCCTATCCTCAGAGAGCCTGAGTGCTTAGAAACCAGTCATAAGGCCAAGAGCACACTGCTGGCAGGTTTCCTGAGAATATACCTTTTCTCTAAGTGAAAGTGTTAGCCACTCAGTCATGTCCAACTCCTTGCAACCCCATGGACTGTAGCCCGCCAGGCTCCTCTGTCCATGCAATTCTCCAGGCAAGAATACTGGAGTGGGTTGCCTTGCCCTCCTCCAGGGGATCTTCCCAACCCAGGCATGAAACCGGGTCTCTGCACTTCAGGCAGATTCTTTACTGTCTGAGCCACCAAGGATAGGTAGCAATACCCATTTCTGATTAGGCTTTTGAGAGTATCAAATATAATTTAAAAATGTAAAACAATAGTCACAGAGCCTGGCACAAACTAATTCTTCACTAAATTACAATTATTTTATTATTGTTATGCTTATGGGAAAATCACATGGGCTCAGGATATTTCTTGTTTCAAATAATGTCCTTATTGCTAAATCCTCTTTCCTCCAGTTTTGGTCTCATTTTCCACATATTCTCAGTTTATATGGAAATAAAACAGATCATTCTATTCTGGCTTTTCAAAGAGAACAACTAAAGCTCAATGTTTTGACTCAAGTTTCTTTATGGGCCAAAGCAGAGGGATATACTAGCATTGAAAACAATAAATAATGCCACTAAAGTTTTTAAAAATCTTCTAATCAGAAGGATCATTAAGTAGCACAAATGATAACAGTCGGAATAAAGCACCCAGTGTTGGCGAAAAGATGCTCTTACTAGATATATGAAGGGTAGAGGAACAGATGGTTGGATAGCATCACTGACTCAATGGACATGAGTTTGAACAAACTCCAGGAGATTGTGGAGGTCAAGGGAGCCTGGTGTGCTGTAGTCCATGGGTTCACAAAGATTCGGACACAACTGAGTGACTGCACAACAACATATACTAAAAGCTAATCCAGGGTTTCTCAACAGGAACAGTTGTTTCTCACAGAAAGTTTTGGAAACTTCTAGGCACATTTTTGATGGTCCCAATGCCCGAGAAACACTGTTGATATTAATGTGAGACCAGACAGTCCGGCACTACAAAAATCTATCCCACATTCCTATGAATGTTCATATTTTTTCCCAGATAGTCATCTGGATAAGAAAAAAATATATGATACCTGTCCCAAAACATCTGAGCCTAGACTCTGTTGCTGTTTTATATATGAACACAAAGTATATCTGTACACACTGCTTTAAAAACTCTGAGACCCGAAAAAGAGGTTATTTACAAACTGGAATGGAAATATTTCATTATTTAACAACTCCTCTGGGCCTCCCTGGTGCCTGAGCTGGTAAAGAATCTGCCTACCATGTGGGAGACCTGGGTCCGATCCCTGGGTTGGGAAGATCCCCTAGAGAAGAGAAAGGCTACCCACTCCAGTGTTCTTGCCTGGAGAATTCCATGGACTCTAGTCCATGGGGTCGCAAAGAGTCATACATGATGGAGCAACTTTCACTTTCTGTCCATATTGGAATAGACCAGCTCTCAGCCTGGCAAATGTGCTAGTGTTTTGTTTTGTTTTGTTTTGTTTTAACTGAGGAAATGAACTTGCCTAGGTGAATGGACATTTCACAATAAATATTAATAAAGTTGGCAAAAAGGAGTTATCAATCTTTTAAGAATATAAAGTTTTAAAACTATAAATATTGCCACTGATAGTTTTAAAAAGTCTTCTAACCAGAAGGATTATCGAATAGTACAAACGATCAGAGATGGAATACGGCATCCAATGTTGGAGAAAAGGTGATCTTACAGCCTGTATGACAGGCTTCTCAGTGTGATGAAGGAAAACAAATATAAATGAAATAATGTATTGTCTTCCAGTAAAGAAATATTGAGGGCAGGGGGAAAGGTGGTGACAGGGGATGAGATGGTTGGATGGCATCATTGACTCAGTGGGCATGAACTTGAGTAAACTCCAGGAGATAGTGAAGGACAGAGAAGCCTGCGTATTGCAGTCCATGGGGTCACAAAAAGTCAGACCCAACTGAGAAACTGAACAAGAATAACCAGTAAGATGGTGAAAGATGGCAATCAGCTGTCTAATTAATAGCAGTGAAATGAACAAGTCTATTGTGTAACAATGAGGACATATAACAGTTTTAGGAAGAAAAAGTAATATAAGAAATGACTTAAAATATAAAAGAGCTATCAGTGTCTGAAACACTTATAATTAGTTAACAGGGAAGGTATTAATATTACCTTTGCCAAAGTTGTCATTTAAGCAACAGGTTAAAGTTGCAACTCTGTTTATCCACATTGTTTACAGCAGCTTTTAAAAGTAGAACCAAGCACTTTAGTAACTAATTATTCCTTGACAATTCATTGCTAAGAATTGTGGTGAGAAACTCAATAAATCAACAGATGCTGTTAGTTCTATTCATAAAATTAACAGTAGTTTCTTAAATGATAGATGGTTTTGTAAAATGCACAAAGATATGAGAAGAGTTTGTATATATTATCCTTCAAAAAAGAAATAAGTTGACCATCCAAAGGAAATTATTTGAGCTTGTTTTCATGCTTGATACTATTGTTGAATACTATTGCTGATTTTTTATATATCAAATGAAAAATTAAGGAAAAATTTAAAATATTGTTAAATTACATGAACTCCTCTAAAATGTATTTTAAAGCTTAAGTGAACTCCTTCTTAAGCTATAAAGAAATGAGATTATAAAAGTAAAAGTGAAGTCGTCCAGTTGTGTCCTACTCTTTGCAACCCCATGGACTGTAGCCTACCAGGCCCCTCAGTCCATGGAATTTTCCAGGCAAGAGTACTGGAGTGGGTTACCATTTCCTTCTCCAGGGTATCTTCCCAACCCAGGGATCAAACCCAGGTCTCCCTCATTGCAGGCAGATGCTTTACCATCTGAGCCAATAAAACAAAGCTTAATGAGAGCTATTAGACAGTTTTACATAATTTTAAAATAAGCTTTGTCAACAGAATTTCCAGATCTTCTGTTTTTGCAGTAATTAGAAAATGATTAGCTTAAACTATTAATTTGAAAATACAATCCAATTAAAAGCTCTTTAAAGCATCTGATGATAACATTTAAAGATTCATGAGTCTTTTATGATAGTGTTTTCAGTGATTTATCCATTTTTAGAAAGAAATAGACTATTTAGCTAGTATTTCTAGGAAGATTTAACTTAAAAAATTGACTTTATGTGTAAATCGTAATTTAACTAGGGTAAAAAAGAAGTGGATTCATTCAGTTCATTTCAGTACAGTCACTCAATTGTGTCTGACTCCTTGCGACCCCATGGACTGCAGCACGCCAGGCCTCCCTGCCCATCACCAACTCCTGGACTTTACTCAAACTCATGCCGATTGAGTCGGTGATGCCATCCAACCATCTCATCCTCTGTCATCCCCTTCTCTCAGCTTCAATCTTTCCCACCAACAGGGTCTTTTCCAATGAGTCAGTTCTTCTCATCAGGTGGCCAAAGTATTGGAGTTTTAGCTTCAAAATCAGTCCTTCCAATGAATATTCAGGACTGATTTCCTTTAGGAAGGGCTGGTTGGATCTCCTTGCAGTCCAAGGGACTCTCAAGAGTCTTCTCCAACACCACAGTTCAAAAGCATCAATTCTTTGGTGCTCAGCTTTCTTTATAGTCCAACTCTCACATTCATACAGGACTACTGGAAAAACCATAGCCTTGACTAGATGGGCTTTGTTGGCAAAGTAACGTCTCTGCTTTTTATTTATTTATTTATTTATTGCTTTTTAATATGCTGTCTAGGTTGGTCATAACTTTTCTTCCAAGGAGTAAGCGTCTTTTAATTTCATGGCTGCAATCACCATCTGCAGTGATTTTGGAGCCCCCAAAAGTAAAGTCTGCCACTGTTTCCCCATCTATTTGGCATGAAGTGATGGGACTGGATGCCATGATCTTACTTTTCTGAATGTTGAACTTTAAGCCAACTTTTCACTCTCTTCTTTCTGCGTGGCCGAGAGGAGCTACCTCACGACCGAGGAAGGGCGGCGGTGAGGACCGGCGCACTAAGCACGAGAGGAGCTACCCCACGACGGAGGTCAGGAAGGGCGGCGGTGAGGAGAGACCCCTCATCCAAGGTAAGGTGCAATGGCTGTGCTTTGCTAGAGCAGCCGGGAAGAGATACCCCACGCCCAAGGTAAGAGAAACCCAAGTAAGACGGTAGGTCTTGCAAGAGAGCATCAGAGGGCAAATACACTGAAACCATACTCACAGAAAACTAGTCAATCTAATCACACCAGGACCACACCCTTGTCTAACTCAATGAAATTAAGCCATGCCCGTGGGGCAACCCAGGATGGGCGGGTCATGGTGGAGAGATCTGACAGGGTGTGGTCCGCTGGAGAAGGGAATGGCAAACCAATTCAGTATTCTTGCCTTGAGAACCCCATGAACAGTATGAAAAGGAAAAATGATAGGATACTGAAAGAGAAACTCCCCAGGTCAGTAGGGGCCCAATATGCTACTGGAGATCAGTGGAGAAATAACTCCAGAAAGAGTGAAGGGATGGAACCAAAGCAGAAAGAATACCCAGCTGTAGATGTGTCTGGTGATAGAAGCAAAGTCCGATGCTGTAAAGAGCAATATTGCATAGGAACCTGGAATGTCAGGTCCATGAATCAAGGCAAATTGGAAGTGGTCAAACAAGAGATGGCAAGAGTGAATGTTGACATTCTAGGAATTAGTGAACTCAAATGGACTGAAATGGGTGAATTTAACTCAGAGGACCATTATATCTACTACTGTGGGCAGGAATCCCTCAGAAGAAATGGAGTGGCCATCATGGTCAACAAAAGAGTCCGAAATGCAGTACTTGGATACAATCTCAAAAATGACAGAATGATCTCTGTTCGTTTCCAAGGCAAACCAAACCATTCAATGTCACAGTAATCCAAGTCTATGCCCCAACCAGTAACGCTGAAGAAGCTGAAGTTGAATGGTTCTATGAAGACCTACAAGACCTTTTAGAACTAACACCCCAAAAAGATGTCCTTTTCATTATAGGGGACTGGAATGCAAAAGTAGGAAGTCAAGAAACACCTGGAGTAACAAGCAAATTTGGCCTTGGAATATGGAATGAAGCAGGGCAAAGACTATTAAGAGTTTTGCCAAGAAAATGCACTGATCATAGCAAATACCCTCTTCCAACAACACAAGAGAAGACTCTATACATGGACATCACCAGATGGTCAACACCGAAATCAGATCGATTATATTCTTTGCAGCCAAAGATGGAGAAGCTCTATACAATCAGCAAAAACAAGACCAGGAGCTGACTGTGGCTCAGACCATGAACCCCTTATTGCCAAATTCAGACTGAAATTGAAGAAAGTAGGGAAAACCACTAGACCATTCAGGTATGACCTAACTCAAGTCCCATATGATTATACAGTGGAAGTGAGAAATAGATTTAAGGGCCTAGATCTGATAGATAGAGTGCCTGATGAACTATGGAATGAGGTTCGTGACATTGTGCAGGAGACAAGGATCAAGACCATCCCCATGGAAAAGAAATGCAAAAAAGCAAAATGGCTGTCTGGGGAGGCCTTGCAAATAGCTGTGAAAAGAAGAGAAGCGAAAAGCAAAGGAGAAAAGGAAAGATATAAACATCTGAATGCAGAATTCCAAAGAATAGCAAGAAGAGATAAGAAAGCCTTCTTCAGCGATCAATGCAAAGAAATAGAGGAAAACAACAGAATGGGAAAGACTAAGGATCTATTCAAGAAAATCAGAGATACCAAAGGAACATTTCATGCAAAAATGGGCTCGATAAAGGACAGAAATGGTGTGGACCTAATGGAAGCAGAAGATATTAAGAAGAGGTGGCAAGAATACACAGAAGAACTGTACAAAAAAGAGCTTCATGACCCAGATAATCATGATGGTGTGATCACTGACCTAGAGCCAGACATCCTGGAATGTGAAGTCAAGTGGGCCTTAGAAAGCATCACTACGAACAAAGCTAGTGGAGGTGATGGAATTCCAGTGGAGCTATTCCAAATCCTGAAAGATGCTGCTGTGAAAGTGCTGCACTCAATATGCCAGCAAATTTGGAAAACTCAGCAGTGGCCACAAGATTGGAAAAGGTCAGCTTTCATCCCAATCCCAAAGAAAGGCAATGCCAAAGAATGCTCAAACTACCGCACAATTGCAGTCATCTCACACGCTAGTAAAGTAATGCTCAAAATTCTCCAAGCCAGGCTTCAGCAATATGTGAACCGTGAACTTCCTGATGTTCAAGCTGGATTTAGAAAAGGCAGAGGAACCAGAGATCAAATTGCCAACATCCGCTGGATCATCGAAAAAGCAAGAGAGTTCCAGAAAAACATCTATTTCTGCTTTATTGACTATGCCAAAGCCTTTGACTGTGTAGATCACAATAAACTGTGGAAAATTCTGAGAGAGATGGGAATACCAGACCACCTGATCTGCCTCTTGAGAAATCTGTATGCAGGTCAGGAAGCAACAGTTAGAACTGGACATGGAACAACAGACTGGTTCCAAATAGGAAAAGGAATACTATCAAGGCTGTATATTGTCACCATGTTTATTTAACTTATATGCAGAGTACATCATGAGAAATGCTGGACTGGAAGAAACACAAGTTGGAATCAAGATTGCTGGGAGAAATATCAATAACCTCAGATATGCAGATGACACCACCCTTATGGCAGAAAGTGAAGAGGAACTCAAAAGCCTCTCAATGAAAGTGAAAGTGGAGAGTGAAAACGTTGGCTTAAAGCTCAACATTCAGAAAACGAAGATCATGGCATCTGGTCCCATCACTACATGGGAAATAGATGGGGAAACAGTGGAAACAGTGTCAGACTTTATTTTTCTGGGCTCCAAAATCACTGCAGATGGTGACTGCAGCCATGAAATTAAAAGACGCTTACTCCTTGGAAGGAAAGTTATGACCAACCTAGATAGCATATTCAAAAGCAGAGACATCACTTTGCCAACAAAGGTTCGCCTAGTCAAGGCTATGGTCTTTCCTGTGGTCATGTATGGATGTGAGAGCTGGACTGTGAAGAAGGCTGAGCGCCGAAGAATTGATGCTTTTGAACTGTGGTGTTGGAGAAGACTCTTGAGAGTCCCTTGGACTGCAAGGAGATCCAACCAGTCCATTCTGAAGGAGATCAGCCCTGGGATTTCTTTGGAAGGAATGATGGGAAAGCTGAAACTCCAGTATTTTGGCCACCTCATGCGAAGAGTTGACTCATTGGAGAAGACTCTGATGCTGGGAGGGATTGGGGGCAGGAGGAGAAGGGGACGACAGAGGATGAGATGGCTGGATGGCATCACTGACTCGATGGATGTGAGTCTGAGTGACCTCCGAGAGCTGGTGATGGACAGGGAGGCCTGGCGTGCTGCAGTTCATGGGGTCACAAAGAGTCGGACACGACTGAGCGACTGATCTGATCTGATCTGAGCCTGGCATTTTCCTGAAAAATAACAATCTCTATCTAACAAGTGAGCATTCATTAGGACTGAATACTCCAACTTGGGCTTCCAGTTCAGTTGCCCCAACATTCACATCTATGCAAAGAGTAATCAAGCCGCAAGTTCTTACCCCAAGGTTTGGTGTTTGGCAACACAGAGGTACAACGTTCAAAGGATTACCCTTCAGAATCTTTTCTGCGTAAGCAGGACTTTCTGTCCAATTTGGGTGTCCACATGTATGAAAAGGGCCTCAAGTTCGTTCTTTTTAAGGATCTTTTAAAAAAATGTTTATATTATATGGGAGTATGCTGCTGCTGCTGCTAAGTCACTTCAGTTGTGTCTGACTCTGTGCGACTCCATAGATGGAAGCCCACCAGGCTCCCCCGTCCCTGGGATTCTCCAGGCAAGAACACTGGAGTGGGTTGCCATTTCCTTCTCCAATGTATGAAAGTGAAAAGTGAAAGTGAAGTTGCTCAGTCGTGTCCGACTCTTAGCGACCCCATGGGCTGCAGCCTACCAGGCTCCTCTGTCCATGGGATTTTCCAGGCAAGAGTACTGGAGTGGCTTGCCATTTCCTTCTCCAGGGGAATCTTCCTGACCCAGGGATCAAACCCAGGTCTCTTGCATTGCAGGCAGACACTTTACCCTCTGAGCCATGTGATTCAGTTATACGTATACACATATCTATTCCTTTTCAAGTTCTTTTCCCATTTGGATTATTTATTACAGAATATTGGGCAGAGTTCCCTGTGCTGCACAGTTGGTCCTTGTTGATCATTCATTTAAAATACAGCAGTGTGAACATGTCAAGTTCACTCTAATACTGTTCTTTGGAAGGAAAGTTGGATATACCCAGTACTGTTAATACCAACTGATAATTTTCTTTTTTAATATTTTCCCTTTGGTTTCTTGGCTCTATCATTACCACCATGTGATGATATTTGGTTAGTCAGTGACTTAAAACTGCTAAAAGCAAATGATCAAAAACAGAGTTGAACTCCAACATTAACCCTTCAAAACCCAGGAACTGTTTTTATTTATTTGCACCCCCAGGCACAGTCATCAGGTTTAGATAGGAAAAAAAAAAAAAAAGGATCCTGTATGGTCTGAATTAGCAGATTCTGTGAGCCCACATGGTCCCTTGGGACATATAAAAAGGAAAATGTTTAATAAGTGGCTGGTATTTCTATGCTTTTTTGAGAAAGTTTAATTTTCACTTTTGTCAAGCTGCCCAGTTACAAGGATGGAGGTGATAACAAGCATAAAAGTTATGTATGTGCAAAATCCCTTGAAATTAAAAATTAATTTTCTTTTGCTTATTTATGGATATCCCAAGAGAATTTTAGTACTTTCTAGAGTGAGGAACTTAACCTCTAAAAAAAGAAAATGGATTAATACCAACAGTGGGAAAAGGCAGTTATATATGGAGAAAAAAGTGTCAAATTCATGACTTTATATTTAAATGTAGCATGAGAGATTTCTGTCTGTTTGTTCCAGATGTTTCCTTAAACCTTACTAGTAGTTCATTTATCTGTGAATAAAAAGGATTTACTCTTTCTCATTTCTGCAGATCAAGTTGAGCACTTCTCTTGAGCAACAAATCAATGCTGTTAGGACCAGCTCTCACTTCATGGGAAATAAAAAACTGTGTTTCAGAACAAAGTTTCTTCCACCTAATTTTCTTTCTGTATAAATTTACCTTTCACTCTTGATTAGAATCAAGAACTCCAATCTCAAGTGCATCCCTCACTGTAAAAGTAGAAAATATTCTGTTGAATTCCCTGAAGATAAGAACAATGATTGTTGGGACATAAAGCCTGCCTTTGAAAAATTCTAGAATTTCTGTCAGTGAACAGAAATTTGTCAGTTTATTGGGACACTTTAATGTATATTTATTACAAATAACAATGAGGTTTATAGAAGACCTTGTAAATCTATTCTTGCCCCAGTAGAAATTTAGAATTGCAGAGAAATTCAGAATGAAAAATCAATCCCTAATATTCTATCATACCTAGAAAAAATTAACCTAAAATTTATAAACTCTCAAACACTATGATACTTATGTCTAATAGCTTTCACACATTCATGTATCTAGAAAGCACTCAAAATTTTTGCCAACCATACTATTCCCACACTGCTAAAAATTATGGTAAAAATTAGCTGTTTACCTTAATCTACTTTTTATTAGCTTTGTAACACAGAAGAAAAGAACAATGACACAAATATCCATGAAAATTTGGGGATCTGTTGGTTTGGGATATGTACACTGACTATGATTGTTTTCATGCTTCTTATATTAATATAATGGTGCCTGTTATGAAGCCATAGAAAACTTCAACCTTAGTTGTTATTCTTTCATTAAAAATGAAGTATTTCTGGACTTCCCTCGTGGTACAGTGGATAAGAATCTGCTGCAAATGCAGGGGACCCACATGCAATCCCTGGTCTGGGAAGATCCCACATATTGTGGGGCGACTAAGCCCACGCACCACAACTACTGAGCCTGCACGCTGGAGTCCACCAGCCACAATTACTGAAGCTCATGTGCCTAAAGCCTGTGCTCTACAAGAGAAACCACTGCGATGAGAAGCCCAGGAACCTCAACAAAGAGTAACTCCCACTTTCGGCAACTAGGAAAAGCCCGCATGCAGCAACAAAGACCCAACACAAACAAAACAATTAAAAAAAAAAAGTATTTTCTCCCTAAAACATGGGGATCTTGAAGATACTGATAGCAAATATACAAGGTATCCTGTATGCACTACATTTTCTCATTTATGTAAATCTGTATAAGACTTTCCCTACACCTACATGGGCTCAGAGTCATATCTGGAGGTGCGTTCATCAAGGTATAAAATAATGTTTTTCTCTGGTGGAAAGACTGAAGATGAATTCTGCTTAAAATTTCATATTTTTCTTGATTATTTGACTAGTTTTCAAAAGAAGACATGATTTTTATCAGTATGGTCAAATCATGTATTCAGTTCAGTTCAGTTCAGTCGCTCAGTTGTGTCCAACTCTTTGCGACCCCATGAATTGCAGCACACCAGGCCTCCCTGTCCATCACCAGCTCCTGGAGTTCACCCAAACTCATGTCCATCCAGTTGGTGATGCCATCCATCCATCTCAGCCTCTGTCATCCCCTTCTCCTCCTGCCCCCAATCCCTCCCAGCATCAGAGTCTTTTCCAATGAATCAACTCTTCACATGAGGTGGCCAAAGTACTGGAGTTTCAGCTTTAGCATCATTCCTTCCAAAGAACACCCAGGACTGATCTCCTTTAGGATGGACTGGTTGGATCTCCTTGCAGTCCAAGGGACTCTCAGGAGTCTTCTCCAACACCACAGTTCAAAAGCATCCATTCTTCGGCATTCAGCTTTCTTCACAGTCCAACTCTCACATCCATACATGACCACTGGAAAAACCATAGCCTTGACTAGACGGACCTTTGTTGGCAAAGTAAGGTCTCTGCTTTTCAATATGCCATCTAGGTTGGTCATAACTTTCCTTCCTGTATTGGATGCCCCCAAATGAAAGTTTTGTTCCTTGGGCCATTATTGTGGTTTCCAACTTAAAATAAGGCCTTCTGACCTCCTCAGATCACAGGTAGAGGGCAGCTTCTTGCAGACAGAGGCTTTCTAAGAGCACCTCCAGGGCTGGCACTGGCATAACTTCCCAGCAGCTTCTTAGTTATTAGCAACATCTATTTGCAGGAACCTATCAGTTATCACCACATTCTCTACCCTTATCCCACTCAGCTGACAACACTCACCAGGCAAGGATGACCCAGTGTGTCTGAAATGGGACCTGGATATCTATATTTTTTCAACAAGATTATCAGGTGATACTGAAACACAGCAAAGTCCGGAGCATCTGGACTCAGCGTTTCCCAGTGAACGTTCTTTGCTATGGGACAGAGTCTTTTGTGTTCCCACGTTAATCCATAATCAAAGTCTTAGCAACCAGTGAATGACTCCTGAGGTGACTCCTCAGTGACATGGTGAACCAGAGCAGCGTCAGAACACATCTGGCTTAGAAGCCAAGCCTGATCACTAAGAAAGAGCTCCCTCTTTAGCAGGTCCAAGACCACAGGCATTTAGTGAAGGTTACCTCAGCTTCTCTCTGTAGCTCAGGAAGGCCTTCTAGCATCAGCACATTCTGATCAAGAATCCAGACTTTGGATCTGACAGACTGGTTTTGAATTCTGGCTCCATCATTAGTTCATTTGGCCTTTAGGAAGTAGTTACTGTACCTATTCAACAAAAGTAATATTTACTTCATAAGATGTTTTGAGTTTTCATTTATTAACAGCTTTACTGAGATGTAATTTGCATGCCATAGAATTCACACATTTAAAGAAAACAATTCATTGTTGTTGTTGTTGTTTTAAGTCAATTCACAGTTATACTATCAGCACTAATTCCAGAACATTTTCATCACACTAAAAAGGAACCACATATCCCAGTGGGCAGTCATCCTATATCATCCTTTCTTCCCCAGCTCCTGGTAACCACTAATGTACTTTCTATCTCTGTAGATTTCCCTATTTGGGGCATTTCATGTAAATAGCCACATTACGTGGCCTTTTGTGACTACTGTCTTTTGTATGTTTTCAAGTTTTATCCATGTTGTAGCACATACAATACTTTTTTTTTTTTTTTTGCCAGATAATCCATTGTATAAATATGCCACATTTTGTGTATCTATTCATCAATTGATGGACATCTGTGCTGTTTCCTACCTTGGGCTATTAGGAAAAATGCTGCTATGAACATTCATGTAAGGTTTTGTGTGGACATTCATTTTCATTTCTCTTGAGAATATGCTTAGGAGTAGAACTCCTGGGTCATATGGTAACTCTGTGTTAAACAACTTGAGGGACTACCAAACTGTTGTCCAAAGTGGTTGCATTATTTTTACATTCTCACCAGCATTGTGTGAGGTTTCTATTATCTCCACATCTTTGTTGTCTGTAATTTTGATTAAAGCCACCTTACAAATGAATATGAAGTGGTATCTCCTTGTGATTTTGATTTACAATGACTAATAAAGTTGCCATCTTTTCACATGCTACTGGCTATTCGTGTAACTTCTTCAGAACAAGGTCTATTCAGATCCTCTGCCCATTTTTTAATTAGGTAATTTGTCCTTTTGCTCAGTGAGTTGTAAGAGTCCTTTATATATTCTGGACACAAGTCTTTTATCAGGTACATGACTTGCAAGTAGTTTCTCCTTGTGGGTGGCCTTTTCACTTTCTTGATAGTGCTCTTTGAAGTAAAACTCTCAGCTGGATGAAGTTCAGTTTATCTACTTTTTCCTTTGGTTTGTGTTTTTGGTACTGTTGCCAATCCAAGGTCATGAAGATTATCTACCCCCCTGTTTCTGGCTTCCCAGGTGGCTCAGTGGTAAAGAATCTGCCTACCAAACAGGAGATGCTTGCCAATCAAGAGATGCGGGTTTGATCCCTGGGTTGGGAAGATCCCCTGCAGAAGGAAATGGCAATCTACTCCAGTATTCTTGCCTGGGAAGTCCCATGGACAGAGGAATCTGCTAGGCTACAGTCCATGGGGTCACAAAGATTCGGATACAACTTAGTGATTAAACAGCAGCAGCTCCTGTAGAATTTTGGTTCAGATTAACTGAGATAATGTATGTGAATTCTAGATGTGTAAATACAAGCAGAAAGTAATTATCACATTTAATATTATTATTCAGATAACTCTGGGCTCTGCCTGCCATCCTTATCTGGTTTCTCTACTTTCCACCCAGTGCTTTTCTCTAGGAATTTCTTCTTGGTTGGACTGACTATCTAGCTTTGATTTCAGACTCTTGCTGATACACTGCCTCTGGAAACTGCATGACTTTTAATTTGAAGCAGATGAGCTGACCCTTGCTTAATCCAGGTTCTGGACTGTCCAGGGCATCAGACAAAAGAGAATCACCTGGAAAAATCAGCTCTAATCAAATAATACCTACTATTCATTGAACGACTTCCCTGGTGGCTCAGACGGTAAAGCATCTGTCTATGATGCGGGAGACCTGGGTTCGATCCCTGGGTTGGGAAGATCCCTTGGAGTAGGAAATGGCAATCCACTCCAGTACTATTGCCTGGAAAATCCCATGGACAGAGGATCCTGGTAGACTACAGTCCATGGGGTCGCAAAGAGTCGGACACGACTGAACGACTTCACGTTCATTCACTGAACACTTGCTGTATGGCATACTCTTTACAAATATTAACTCACCGGAGTAACTGTAGCCTTTAAGAATTAGCACTTCAGGGCTATCAATGAGCCAGTTGATTTCCAGGGAAGTTTAGTGAATTCCCAACATTTCTTAGGAATTGATGTCCTGAGGTTTGACTGAGTATGAAGCTTGTGGTCTTTTTTGTATGCCATTGAGCCTTGCTGTTACAGAGTAGCAAGAAGTCTTGAAGCAGCATTAGAACTTCTTTCTTTAGAAGCTCTAAAATGTATTAAAATAGAAACAAGAATAACCTCAGAGGCTGTGTCCTGGACTTGGAGGGCATTGAAGAAACTGGAAACCAACTTTAGGGAACTCAAGGACTTGCAAAATAAATTAGAACACAAACAAGCAGCGTACCACAAAGGCAGTTACAAAATGATCCTGCCTCAATAAACTCAACATTTTCTCTTCTGGACTGGTTTAGGATGCTTGCTATAGTTAAAACATTGACTTAACTTTTAAGAAACTTGAACCTGACCAGTTTCTCTAAATTACCATGCTTACAATTATTCAAAGCATCCACCCAGGAGACAGTTAGCAGTACTTTCTTAAATTTTTGTCTGGGACCACCTGTGGCAGAATCCCTTGGGATGCCTATTAACATGAAGATTCCAGAGCTGGTCCCCACATTTTTGGACATCCAGCCTCCTGCCTGTCAGGCTGCATTTCTAAGCAGCTCTTCACTAAAAAGCCAGAAACAACAAGTAAGAGAGTTACTTCCTCGTTGCTGGATCCCACTTTTTGCCTTTAAGAAATAGCATCTCCCCCTGAAGTTCTCTTTTACTATGGGTTCTAAACATTATAAAAACACAGGTTTATTTAAAGCCAATTAAAAACATATTGGAGCAATACAGGAGACCCAGGTTTTATCCCCGGGTCAGGAAGATCCCCTTGAGAAGGAAATGGTAACCCACACCAGTTTTCTTGCCTGGGAAATTCCATGGATGTAGGAGCCTTGTGGGCTACAGTCCCTGGGGTTGCAAAGAGTCGGACACAACTGAGTGACTGAGTGTGCATGTGCACACACACACACAAAGCATATATTGTTTGACATATAGTGATAATAATAGTAATATCAGCAAGTAATAACTAATAGAAGGTATCACTGGCCAGGTACTATTCTAAGTCCTTCACCTAGATACTAACACATGGAATCCTCACAAACATCTCATCTTATTGATACGATTACCTTACAACCCACAATGCTGGTAAGGAAACAGAGAGGCCCAAGGCCAAGGTTAAGCAGCTTAAAATTGAAAATAGCCAAAATTGGAACCCACAGGCAGTTTAAGCTCTTGAACATCAAAATTGTCTCTCTTTAAAAAATGATTTAAAGCAAAAGATTAGAAAACACAAATCCATATGTCCATCAGTAGGGGACTGGGTTAAGAAATCACATATTCCCCACACAATGAAGAACAGATGAAAAAATATGAAGAAGCTATCACGGAGCTAAAAGCCTGTGTATAATGTACTGCCTTTACGTGTAGAATATTTTTCAAAATGACTTTTGAGGGATCTGATGTGCTCGGCATTCAACCTTTGTTGTAACAATTTTCTTTCCAGTTGATCATTTGATTTTGATATGGTTATGGTGCAATTTGCCATGAAAAGTTATTTTTCTCTTATGTACTTGAATTAATCCTTACTTTCATATCTTTTGGATTTGGAGTCATCACCAGAAGGACCTTTCTCACTTCAAGGATATAATGAAATTCTCCCAATATCTCCTTGATGTTTTTATGGTTTATTTTTACATTTGGGATTTTTAATGTATTTTAAGTTTATCATGATATACAGGTGAGGAATGAACAAGATATTTTCACAACACCCATTATTAAATCACCTTCTTTGCCCCACTGATATGTGATGCCCTGCTTATCATAAAGCAAATTCTCTCATATATTTTGGATTTTTTGTGGATTTATTTTGTTCCTTTGGGGACCATGTTTTTGATTTACAAGGCAACCAGAAGTCTTTGCCTTATTTTGTGTGTGGTTTAAAAAAATAATTTATATTTAATTGGCAGATAATTGCTTTACAATATTAGGACTTCCCTGGTAACTCGGTTGGAAAAGAATCTGCCTTCAATGCAAGAAACCCTGGTTCGATTCCTGGATTGGGAAGATCCACTGGAGAAAAGATAGGCTACCCAATCTTTTGCTTCCCCTGTGGCTCAGCTGGTAAAGAATCTGCCTGCAATGCGGGAGATGTGGGTTTGACCCCTGGGTTGGGAAGATCTCCTGGAGAAGGGAGCTTTACAATATTGTGTTGGGTTTCCATCATATAGCAACATGAATCAGATCAGTCATAGGTATACGTATGTCCCCTCCTTTGTGAACCTCTCTTCCACCCATCCTGTGTCATACAGAAAATTCCCATTGGCTATCTATGTTACACATGATAGTGTATATTTTTGCCATTATACTAAAATATTATTTCAGTCCTGCAGATACATTTATGGCCTATGTAATGTACCATGTTACAGCCAATATCCCCTGGGGAAGCTACAGAAGTAAGGAATGGTGGTTGCACAGTGACGGCTTCAGAAGCAAACAGGTCTAGGGAAACACTGTCCTGGTTGGTGAAGATTATTGTGCCACTCCTCTGATGAGACTTTCTAATTCAGATGACTGTCCACTCAACTCTGCAGGTACCTTTGGGAAAATAGCAGCCATGGGGATTGGGATTAATTTCACATCGTCTGCAACCCTGAAGAGAAAACATACTACCTCTATCCATTCACACGCCCTTGGCATTGTGTGAAAGTGCAGGATCAAAATCAAACCTTTCAACTTTCCAGACTCTTAGTTTGGAATGTGTGTCTGCTGTTGGCGTTCAGGATCTGCCCATATTCCCCTCAAACCGCAACAAAATGGCAACGTGACTCAAGAATGTGGAGAGAATGCCATAGGGGCTGCTCTAACTAAAGTCGCTTTTCATATCACAAAGCTCCAGCATGGGCCACTTTGTGACCCAAAGTCCCTTTAATCTCCTGGAAAGCCTGTTTGAATGGGATAGACTTTTGAACTGTTTTTAAACTCTGCAGACCTCATATCAGACCCATGAGTCTCAAGTTACCCATGGATAGATAGTGGGATAAGGCGGTGTGAGCGCTGAGCCACAAGACCTGCGTGTGATGGGGCCAATGCTCCTGATTCAACCCCTGCCCCGTGTTAAGTTCCAGTAACCCCAGATGAATGTGAGTGTACTCTTTAAACCTGAACAGCTGGGAAGAAGGGGTCAGTCACAAATTAAATTAGGAGGTGTAAAATGCCATGGGAAGAAAAACAAACCAAGATGGCAGAAACAGGTGCCAAAGGGCATCTTTTCACAATTTCTTCACAATTTCATTTCTTTGTGTATGACAAGCAGCTAAGCTGCATTACAGAAAATTTCGTGCTTCTCTGACCTTCTGATTTACTGAAGAGAAAAAGAAATAACACCTGTTGCTGAGTAGTATACTCTGTTCCCCAGCAATCTCAAGTGCTCAATTATTTCACATTGCATATGAATTTAAAGATGTGTTTTTTGTATTTATAGAGAACAGACTTGTGGAGACAGTGGGGGAAAGAGACAGTAGAGCAATATCGAGAGAGGCCTTGAAATATATACACTACCAAATATATGGATATATTTGTAACTTATATGCAGAGTAGCTCATGACAAATGCTGGGCTGGAAAAAGCACAAGCTGGAATCAAGATTGCTGGGAGAAATATCAATAACCTCAGATATGCAGATGACACCACCCTTATGGCAGAAAGTGAAGAGGAACTAAAAAGCCTCTTGATGAAAGTGAAAGAGGAGAGTGAAAAAGTTGGCTTAAAGCTCAACATACAGAAAATAGATCATGGCATCTGGTCCCATCACTTCATGGCAAATACATGGGGAAACATTGGCAGACTTTACTTTTTGGGGCTTCAAAATCACTGCAGATGGTGACTGCAGCCATGAAATTAAAAGACACTTACTCCTTGGAAGGAAAGTTATGACCAACCTACACAGCATATTCAAAAGCAGAGACATTACTTTGCCAACAAAGGTAGGTCTAGTCAAAGCTATGGTTTTTCCGGTGGTCATGTATGGAAGTGAGAGTTGAACTCTGAAGAAAGCTGAGCGCCAAAGAATTGATGCTTTTGAACTGTGGTGTTGGAGAAGACTCTTGAGACTCCCTTGGACCGCAAGGAGATCCAACCAGTCCATTCTGAAGGAGATCAGTTCTGGGTGTTCTTTGGAAGGACTGATGCTAAAGCTGAAACTCCAATACTTTGGCCACCTCATGTGAAGAGTTGACTCATTGGAAAAGACTCTGATGCTGGGAGGGATTGGGGGCAGGAGAAGGGGACGACAGAGGATGAGATGGCTGGATGGCATCACTGACTTGATGGACGTGAGTCTGAGTGAACTCCGGGAATTGGTGATGGACAGGGAGGCCTGGCGTGCTGCAATTCATGGGGTCGTAAAGAGTCGGACACAACTAAGCGACTGAACTGAACTGATTCACATATATTTGGAGAAGGATTTGCCACCCTTCTCCAGTATACTTGCCTGGGAAATCCCATGGACAGAGGAGCCAGGTGGGCTACAATCGATGGGGTCACAAAGAGTCAGACATGACTGAGCAACTAAACACATATGCACACACACACACACACGTGTGGGTATATGTGTGTATACCATATATGTGCGTATATATTTGTGTATACTATATATGTGTATATGCACACACATATTTACCATGAGTAAAACAGCTAGTGGGAAGTGGCTGTATAGCACAGGGAGCTCAGCCTAGTGCTCTGTGATGACCTGGAGGGGTGAGTTTGGGGGTGTGGGTGGCAGGGAGGCTCAAGAAGTAGGGAATATATGTATACTTGCAGCTGATTCATATTGTGTAGAAGAAAGCAACACAACACTGTGCCGGGGTCCAGCCCCGGCTGATCCAGGGACTTCGGAAGGGAGACTTCGGCAACTCATTTACATATCAATTAGAGACATTAAGAGTAATTAAAGGATAGCTCAGTAGGAATACTTATTTATCTATTTTTTAATTAAATTTTATTTTGCTTAACTTTACAATATTGTATTGCTTTTGCCATACATCAACATGGATCCGCCACAAGTATACATGTGCTCCCCATCTTGAACCCTCCTCCATCCTCCCTCCCCATGCCATCCCTCTGGGTCGTCCCAGTGCACCAGTCCCAGGCATCCGGTATCAGGCATTGAACCTGGACTGGAGACTTGTTTCAGATATGATATTATACATATTTCAATGCTATTCTCCCAAATCATCCTACCCTCTCCCGTTCCCAGAGTCCAAAAGTCTGTTCTATACATCAGTGTCTCTTTTGCTGTCTCATAAACAGTGTTATTGTTACCATTTTTCTAAATTCCATATATATGCGTTAGTATACTGTGTTTGTGTTTTTCTTTCTGGCTTACTTCACTCTGTATAATAGGCTCCAGTTCCATCCACCTCATTAGAACTGACTCAAATGTATTCTTTTTAATGGCTGAGTAATACTCCATTGTGTATATGTACCACTGCTTTCTTATCCATTCATCTTTGGATGGACATCTAGGTTGCTTCCAAGTCCTGGCTGTTGTAAACAGTGCTGCGATGAACATTGGAGTACACGTGTCTCTTTCAATTCTGGTTTTCTCAGTGTGTATACCCAGCAGTGGGATTGCTGGATCATAAGGCAGTTCTATTCCCAGTTTTTTGAGGAATCTCCATACTGTTCTCCATAGTGGCTGTACTAGTTTGCATTCCCACCAACAGTGTAAGAGGGTTCCCTTTTCTCCACACCCTCTCCAGCATTTATTGCTTGTGGACTTTTGGATCGCAGCCATTCTGACTGGCGTGAAATGGTACCTCATAGTGGTTTTGATTTGCATTTCTCTGATAATGAGTGATGTTGAGCATCTTTTCATGTGTTTGTTAGCCATCTGTATGTCTTCTTTGGAGAAATGTCTGTTTAGTTCTTTGGCCCATTTTTTGATTGGGTCATTTATTTTTCTGGAATTGAGCTGTAGGAGTTGCTTGTATATTTTTGAGATTAGTTGTTTGTCAGCTGCTTCATTTGCTATTATTTTCTCCCATTCTGAAGGCTGTCTTTTCACCTTGCTTATAGTTTCCTTTGTTGTGCAGAAGCTTTTTAAGTTTAATTAGGTCCCATTTGTTTATTTTTTATTTTATTTCCAATATTCTGGGAGGTGGGTCATAGAGGATCCTGCTGTGATTTATGTCAGAGAGTGTTTTGCCTATGATTTCCTCTAGGAGCTTTATGGTTTCTGGTCTTACATTTAGCTCTTTAATCCATTTTGAGTTTATTTTTGTGTATGGTGTTAGAAAGTGTTCTAGTTTCATTCTTTTACAAGTGTTTGACCAGTTTTCCCAGCACCACTTGTTAAAGAGATTGTCTTTAATCCATTGTATATTCTTGCCTCCTTTGTCAAAGATAAGGTGTCCATATGTGCGTGGATTTATCTCTGGGCTTTCTATTTTGTTCCATTGATCTATATTTCTGTCTTTGTGCCAGTACCATACTGTCTTGATGACTGTGGCTTTGTAGTAGAGCCTGAAGTCAGGCAGGTTGATTCCTCCAGTTTGCAAAAGAAACAAAAGAGACCATAGCAAAAATCAACAAAGCCAAAAGCTGGTTCTTTGAAAGGGTAAATAAAATTGACAAACCATTAGCCAGACTCATCAAGAAACAAAGGGAGAAAAATCAAATCAATAAAATTTAGAAATGAAAATGGAGAGATCACAACAGACAACACAGAAATACAAAGGATCATAAGAGACTACTATCAGCAATTATATGGCAATAAAATGGACAACGTGGAAGAAATGGACAAATTCTTAGAAAAGTACAACTTTCCAAAACTGGATCAGGAAGAAATAGAAAATCTTAACAGACCCATCACAAGCACGGAAATTAAAACTGTAATCAGAAATCTTACAGCAAACAAAAGCCCAGGTCCAGACGGCTTCACAGCTGAATTCTACCAAAAATTTAGAGAAGAGCTAACACCTATCCTACTCAAACTGTTCCAGAAAATTGCAGAGGAAGGCAAACTTCCAAACTCATTCTATGAGGCCACCATCACCCTAATACCAAAACCTGACAAAGATGCCACACACACACACACACAAAAAAAAACTACAGGCCAATATCACTGATGAATATAGATGCAAAAATCCTTAACAAAATTCTAGCAATCAGAATCCAACAACACATTAAAAAGATCATACACCATGACCAAGTGGGCTTTATGCCAGGAATGCAAGGATTCTTCAATATCCGCAAATCAATCAACGTAATACACCACATTAACAAATTGAAAAATAAAAACCATATGATTATCTCAATAGATGCAGAGAAAGCCTTTGACAAAGTTCAACATCCATTTATGATAAAAACTCTCCAGAAAGCAGGAATAGAAGGAACATACCTCAACATAATAAAAGCTATATATGACAAACCCACAGCAAACATTCTCCTCAATGGTGAAAAATTGAAAGCATTTCCTCTAAAGCCAGGAACAAGACAAGGATGCCCACTTTCACCATTACTATTCAACATAGTTTTGGAAGTTTTGGCCACAGCAATCAGAGCAGAAAAAGAAATAAAAGGAATCCAAATTGGAAAAGAAGTAAAACTCTCACTGTTTGCAGATGACATGCTCCTCTACGTAGAAAACCCTAAAGACTCCACCAGAAAATTACTAGAACTAATCAATGAATATAGTAAAGTTGCATGATATAAAATCAACACACAGAAATCCCTTGCATTCCTCTATACTAATAACGAGAAAATAGAAAGAGAAATTAAGGAAACAATTCCATTCACCATTGCAATGAAAAGAATAAAATACTTAGGAATATATCTACCTAAAGAAACTAAAGACCTATATATAGAAAACTATAAAACACTGATGAAAGAAATCAAAGAGGACACTAATAGATGGAGAAATATACCATGTTCATGGATTGGTAGACTCAATATAGTGAAAATGAGTATACTACCCAAAGCAATTTATAGATTCAATGCAATCCCCATCAAGCTACCAACGGTATTCTTCACAGAGCTAGAACAAATAATTCCTCTATTTGTATGGAAATACAAAAACCTCGAATAGCCAAAGCTATCTTGAGAAAGAAGAATGAAACTGGAGGAATCAACCTGCCTGACTTCAGGCTCTACTACAAAGCCACAGTCATCAAGACAGTATGGTACTGGCACAAAGACAGAAATATAGATCAATGGAACAAAATAGAAAGCCCAGAGATAAATCCACGCACATATGGACACCTTATCTTTGACAAAGGAGGCAAGAATATACAATGGATTAAAGACAATCTCTTTAACAAGTGGTGCTGGGAAAACTGGTCAAACACTTGTAAAAGAATGAAACTAGAACACTTTCTAACACCATACACAAAAATAAACTCAAAATGGATTAAAGAGCTAAATGTAAGACCAGAAACCATAAAGCTCCTAGAGGAAATCATAGGCAAAACACTCTCTGACATAAATCACAGCAGGATCCTCTATGACCCACCTCCCAGAATATTGGAAATAAAATAAAAAATAAACAAATGGGACCTAATTAAACTTAAAAGCTTCTGCACAACAAAGGAAACTATAAGCAAGGTGAAAAGACAGCCTTCAGAATGGGAGAAAATAATAGCAAATGAAGCAGCTGACAAACAACTAATCTCAAAAATATACAAGCAACTCCTACAGCTCAATTCCAGAAAAATAAATGACCCAATCAAAAAATGGGCCAAAGAACTAAACAGACATTTCTCCAAAGAAGACATACAGATGGCTAACAAACACATGAAAAGATGCTCAACATCACTCATTATCAGAGAAATGCAAATCAAAACCACTATGAGGTACCATTTCACGCCAGTCAGAATGGCTGCGATCCAAAAGTCCACAAGCAATAAATGCTGGAGAGGGTGTGGAGAAAAGGGAACCCTCTTACACTGTTGGTGGGAATGCAAACTAGTACAGCCACTATGGAGAACAGTATGGAGATTCCTCAAAAAACTGGGAATAGAACTGCCTTATGATCCAGCAATCCCACTGCTGGGTATACACACTGAGAAAACCAGAATTGAAAGAGACACGTGTACTCCAATGTTCATCGCAGCACTGTTTACAACAGCCAGGACTTGGAAGCAACCTAGATGTCCATCCAAAGATGAATGGATAAGAAAGCAGTGGTACATATACACAATGGAGTATTACTCAGCCATTAAAAAGAATACATTTGAGTCAGTTCTAATGAGGTGGATGGAACTGGAGCCTATTATACAGAGTGAAGTAAGCCAGAAAGAAAAACACAAACACAGTATACTAACGCATATATATGGAATTTAGAAAGATGGTAACAATAATCCTGTATAGAAGACAGCAAAAGAGACACTGATATATAGAACAGTCTTTTGGACTCTGGGAGAGGGAGAGGGTGGGATGATTTGGGAGAATGGCAATGAAATATGTATAATATCATATTTGAAATGAGTTGCCAGTCCAGGTTCAATGCCTGATACCGGATGCCTGAGGCTGGTGCACTGGGATGGTATGGGGAGGGAGGAGGGTTCAGGATGGGGAACACATGAATACCTGCGGCGGATTCATTTTGATGTATGACAAAACCAATACAATATTGTAAAGTTAAATAAAATAAAATTAAAAAAAAACAAACAGAAAAACAAAAACAAAACCCCCCGTAACACTGTGTTCTAAATCCATTGGTTTTGTCTCAAGTTTCTATTTCCCAATTTAAAAAGGCTTCACTTTGTTTTCCTCTCCCTGAAGTGGAAGTCTTAGTTGCCCAGTCATGGCTGACTCTCTGAAATGCCATGGACTGTAGGCTGCCAGGCTCCTCTGTCCATGGAATTCTTCAGGCAAGAATACTGGACTGGGTAGCCATTCCCTTCTGCAGCGGATCTTCCCAACCGAAGGATCGAACCTGGGTCTCCTGCACTGCAGGCAGATTCTTTATCATCTGAGCCACGTGGGAAACCCATTCATAGATATTTATAAGAAAAGATTCTGTAGTTAACTAAGTTTGGGAAGTTAGAAAAACAAAGTTAAACAGACTTCTTTATTATATAACTTTTTAGAACCTTTGATACAATCATTTGAATTGTGAAGGAAGATTTCAGGGTTTTGGATATAAATAGATTTGTGTAAGTTACATAAAAGTATAAAATTATTTCTTCATGAACATCTTAAAGGGGTCAATATTTTACAGTAAGTATTTCAAGAAACAATATGACGGCCCCTGCTAGGGGAGGAGTAATCACACTGATGTCTGAGAAGTCTGTGGATCCAGACTGAAGATGGCTGCAAATACAATGACCAATGAGGCAGAGCTACATTGAACAGTACTCAATCTACTGCCTTTAAAACTGAAACCTCATAATAGCAGGCATGTTATGAATTTAAAATGAGGTCAAACAAAAAATTGTTAACAGATTACTTATAGGTATTTTCCTTTATGGGAAAATTATAATTTTGTATGTAGGGTAGAATGAAGTTTCTTTAATGCTGAGGTAGTAAATTACTTGCTCCGTGAAAGGAAAAAGTAAATTCAGTTTGTTGTAGTTAAGTCAGTAATCACCCAGTAGTTTATCCATCAACCTGGAACTTGAGTTGCTTGATTTCCAAATTGAAAAGAAAGGAAAATACACACAGATACTAAAGGTAAGACAACTGAACAAGCACTTTTTAAAAGTAATAAAAATACATCACTATGAAATAAAATTCAACAAAAAGGTTTGTTAATACTTTATTAGTATTTTCTAATGGACAAAACATAATGCAAACCAAATAAAATTTTAAATCTTTTTAGTTCAATAAAAATAACTGACATTCTGATTGCTGTTTCTTCTTTGTTAAAGAAGTATTGATAGAATAGTTAGGCACACAGTTGACACTTATTGTACAATGATATGCACAAGTTATCTTTAAACAATTGTAATCCTAATATGTGCTCTTTATATTTTTCCCTTGTAATACAGGAGCCATGCTCCTATAAGCAAAATTTACTAATAACTAAAGAATTTTACAAGGAGTGACAAAACGACTTTTAAAACAAGTCCTTAAATAAAAGGATGCAGCAACAACGGAATGTTAAGTTGTTGGGTTAAGAAGACAGTTTAACTAGATCTCAAAACATTAAAAATTCATTTATATTACAATTATTCAAATACACATGCATTAAATGAAAATATTGCACAAATTAAAATTTTAGATTGTGAAATTTTATATTGTTCTTAATTTTTTAAAAATTGGTACACTTTCTAGTAGCACTTAACTGTTTAATTTTTTTCCAAACACCCGCAGCAGAAACTTAACATGAACTGCTATATTCAAGAAAGTTTTAAATGTTTTTTAAAATAAAAATTAAGGCTAACCAAGTGCATCCATTGGTCAATGGCACAATTGTTTTCAGCAACTATTCAGAAAACCCTAATCACAGGAAATGCCCATCTTAGTATTATACTTAAATCATACAATCAGTTTTTTAGAGGAATGAACTGTAAGTTAGTAGTGATGGTTTCTCAATAGTTTATGTTACCTGAAAAATCAGAAAAACTCAAATAAAGAATGATTAATTTTGAAGGTTCTTGCCTAAAGGCACCACTGACTTAAAAACACATTCAAAAATCAAATATCAGAAGACATAAAGCCTCTTCCTGTATATATTCATATATGCAATAAATGCATTAAATGTAGTAACTTCATTAAACATAGTACACTGTTCTTGACTTATGGGTTAAATATTTTACACACAGCTCGACCAAATCACTCAAAAAGTATATCTAATTTTAGCATGACCACAGCTCTCTGATGTAAAACAGAGATGTGCAAAGAGAAGATGCACAACCGTTTACACAGACTACCATTTGACATTTCTGCTTTTGAAATATAAACTCTTTTAAACAAAAATTATTTTAAAAACCCACTTACTCTAATAGTTTTTGGTATGACTGCAGTTATCTTGCAGGGCTGCATGAAAATCTGCAATACTGCATGACCTTTCCCTGGTTGATGGCCAGCGTTCCTCACATTATCTAGAAATGCTTTTTCACATGTACACAGTAGACTCTCACATGAATTCTTCTGTTTACTGTTAATATTTACTTATGTCAAAAATATATTGGAAATGGGCAGGGGTGTATCTGAAAATCATTGCACTTACGGCCATGCTGATGCTTCCTACAGACATGTTTCACATGTTTCTTCTAAAGCCTGGGGCAGGAAGATACATTGAGAAGAAATATTATTTCTTCCGCCAGTCAATAAAGATCTTTTCTCATTTGGAAGTTTAAATGAAAGGGATTTAATTTATGTAATTCTGAAGACATGCAACACAGGCTGAATATATGCAAACTATAAGTATGCATAACAGCATTATTAATAAATATGATCATTATCATAAAGCTTTAAAGGAAGGCTTTATTCTATCAGGCTTTGCTTCATAAGTAGGATCTCAGCAAGAACAAGACAATAACATCTTGTCCCAATCTTAAAACTCCCAAACAACTGGGATACCAATACTCTGTCCCTTTATCCTAAGCACCCGGAAGTTCTTTTAACACCAGCATCTTGGCTCAGTGCTCTGATAAATAGCTTCACTATTATAAGGTTTTAGTGTTAAATATTTTTAAAACAAAAAACGCTGAGACACCCAAACACTTAGTTAGTGGAAGTTAAACTATGCAGAAATCCTGCATATAAAACATATGAAGACTTCCAAGATGGACAAATGGAGACTGAGAAAACGAAAGGAAATGCAGAAGCTCCAAAACTGGAAAAGGTATTTTGTTGTTGGTATAAAATTATTTTAGGGACTTAAATGTATACACCGAGGGGTTTTGCCAACTTGCTTTATTTAGTAGAATTTTACATTATGCAAAATATAAATAAAAGCATATTTTAAAAAATATTATAGTTCTGTTTTCATTATTTCTTTTCATATATGTACACTGTAATAGAGTTAGGAATTTGTACGTTTACATATGACTTATAAGCTCATTTAATCCTTTGATTTGCTATTTTTGCAATCACCTACCGTATGTCTAGATCACACAATTTAAAATTATCATAGAGTAACTTTCAAGAGTACTTTTTTAAAATTTCCATATTTTAAGAAGTATTTGGCAGTTCCTTCAACAAATTTTAGCCCCTATTATATAATCAGTAATCTCTTAAAGAAAGCTGTAATAACTTCAAAACTTAAGTAAGAGCCACCATATGCTTCTTTTTGCACACAGAATGCCAAAATAAAACTTAATTATGAGTACCATAAGAGCAAAATAGAGCCCTTAAGACATAGAAGAATTACTTAAAATCTGTTTCCTACCAATGAATAACAAATCCAATCAAACTTTGGTTGTGACTGGTTTTATTTTACATTAGGTTTTTATGTCATGAAAACAAAAGTGTAATTTGGATATGTCACTTCATACTTTAAGGGCATTCTGTCATTTTCCGTAGACCGGAAACAGATGTTTCAAAGATCATTCACCTGGCTAATCTACACTATATCAAAATTCCGACAAAGATATATAAAACCATTATGCAAAACAAACCCCTCCAAACAGTACATTGCACAGTTTCCCACTGTTAAACAAATTAGCCAATTTATTTGTGAACCATTGTTTTGTGCTTTCCTTAGCTCTCATATATACACTCTGGCACTTTGTCATTGCTGGAGAATGCTGATTAGTTTGAAACGGAAGAGACCAATGTCATTCTTGCTTGAGCTGTAGGCAGTATCCTCTCAGTGTTGCAAAAATATGCACCAAATCATTTAAGACACAGAAATCTCTCTTGGTACAAGTGGCTGGATTATAGACAATGATGAGAAGAATGGCAGTCATATGGATGTATTAATAATCTATTCTGAGACACTAAAAGACCGGTGCAAACACAACAGTATATGAGTTAAGCCCCAGAAGATCTGTCCATACCATTAGTCCTGGACAAAATGAACCACCAGTTTCAGAGATTGGAGTGTCACCTTTTCTGTAAAGAAGGCGCTTGAGTAGTTTGAAGTTTCTGTTTATATTTTTGCATCTGCTTTGACCGTGAATGCAGTTTGTTGAAAAGTTCACGGAATTTATACTGTGGAAATAAGGTTTCCAAAAAGCCTTCCAAAAAGACATAAACCATTCTCCTATTTAACTGGTTGTGCTGAAACATTTCAAAAACACGAAGAATACCTTTCCGTGTTGTCTCAGCTCCAATAATGTGCTTCAGTTCATCTAAATAAGGGGAGGGGAAATAAACACAATTCATTATTCAAAGGAAATACAAAAGTATTCTAAGTTAAAACATGTAAAGTACACATTTGAGTAGCTGATAAATAGCCAGTATTCAGTGAATGACCTTAATATAAGTTTAATAACTGACTTAAAACTTATATACATCACAAGTATGGACGCACTTGTGTGGTACTGGGAGACAATACAACAACAGAAAAAGCAGGACCCAACTCAGAAACCCCAAATTAAGTGTTATAATCTTGTCCCTAATGTCACTCAGCTGTGTCCAACCCTCTGTGACCCCATGGACGGCAGACCACCAGGCTCCCCTGTCTGTGGGATTTTCCAGCAAGAATACTTGAGTGGGTTGCCATTTCCACCTCTATGGGATATTCCCGATACAGGGATAGAACCCATGTCTCCTGTGTCTCCTGCATTGGCAGGCGGATTATTTACCACTGAGCCATCTGGGAAGCCCTGTCCCTTAATACCTGTATAATTCACCCACCCTGAGTTTCTTTCCTCATCTGTAAAATGGGAATTTATAATAACCAATGTCATTATTACTGTGAGAATTTATAAAGTTTTGATGAGACAAAGTGAAAAGTGATCTGTAAACTCTAAAACGCTATAAAAGTATTCTCCATCTAATGCACAATGAGAAATACTATAGAGAAATGCGGAAACTTGATCTCTGATTTAAAAAAACTTGCAACACACTAACAGTGCATTGGCAGGATCTGATTGGTATAAACAGATAAAGGATTTAAGAACATGAATAAGGAAATGAGCACCAAGTGGAGAAAACATACAAACAAATGGGGTGGAACAATTTGGCTCAGTTTTAGGATTCCTGTAAAAGAAAGTGGTAAAAAGAATGGAAAACTGATAGTGCTCCAACTGGCAGGGTGAGCACACTTGGAGTTCACTCATAGGCAATATGAAGGTACTAGAGACACTTGAGTATGGGAACATCATGTAGGATCATTCTTAATTATTTATAAACAGGGCCCCCAAAACAACACTTTATTGCTTTCAAAAGAAACATGCAATTCCCAAAAAGTATGTTTCTAACTAGGGTACAATATAATTTTAAGCAAATAGTTTTTAAATTCACTAAAAAACAGGTGAGGAATTCTGTACATATAAAAATACCTATTTTTGTATCTTTCCTCACTTCCTTCAAGTCTCCATGTAAGTGTCATCCACTCACAACTGCAACTCACCTGTCACTTCCATTTTCCTGCACTATCTGTCTCCTCGGCTCTTAGCACTATCCAATACACTGTGCTTCATCTATTTCTTTTGTATGTCTTCTGTGTCCCCCTAGTAGAATGTAAACTCTAAGGAGGCAAAGATCAGTGTAAAGAATAGTGTCTGGTTCATGAAATGCTGTCAATAAATATTTATTGTATAAATGCATTAAGATTTCTTTCTGCTCCATAACTGAGTACGTCTAAAGCACCATCCAGTTTATTCTAAAAGTACATGAATATCCTAGGCTACTGTTTCTCTTTATTCTTCTAAAATGTAATTTCTATAACTTGCTTTTTATCTCCAAATGCAAAAGTATAGTCTATAAAGTGGAATAAATAGTCATGTGGCAAATATCCAATTTAATGGACAGAAGAGAAAGTTGATTAAAATTTATAATGAAAATTCAATTTAAAGGAAAACAAAATTAAAGGAAAAGAAATAGATGATATTGAAAACTTAAATACTTTTTTATTTCCTACATCCATAATTAAAATGTGGAGAAGAGATATCTAGGTATTTTAGAAGACATTTATCACCATAGGAGAAATCAACCACCCAACTAAACAAAACTTCTCTTACTGAGAGAAGAAAAATGGACAAAGTAAATCTAAATTAGTGAGATAGTAGAGTTCTAAAATAATTCAAATTACACCAAAAGAACGCCACCATGTGAACTAACACCCAAAAAAGATGTCCTTTTCATTATAGGGAACTGGAATGCAAAAGTAGGAAGTCAAGAAACACCTGGAGTAAGAGGCAAATTTGGCCTTGGAATACAGAATAAAACAGGGCAAAGGCTAATAGACTTTTGCCAAGAAAATGCACTGGTCATAACAAACACCCTCTTCCAACAACACAAGAGAAGACTCCATACATGGACATCATCACCAGATGGTCAACACCGAAATCAGATTGATTATATTCTTTGCAGCCAAAGATGGAGAAGCTCTGTACAGTCAGCAAAAACAAGACCAGGAGCTGATTGTGGCTCAGACCATGAGCTCCTTATTGCCAAATTCAGACTTAAATGGAAGAAAGTAGGGAAAACCACTAGACCATTCAGGTATGACCTAAATCAAATCCCTTATGATTATACAGTGGAAGTGAGAAATAGATTTAAGGGCCTAGATCTGATAGATAGAGTACCTGATGAACTATGGAATGAGGTTCGTGACATTGTACAGGAGACAGGGATCAAGACCATTTCCGTGGAAAAGAAATGCAAAAAAGCCAAAGGGCTGTCTGGGGAGGCCTTACAAATAGCTGTGGAAAGAAGAGAAGCGAAAAGCAAAAGAGAAAAGGAAAGATATAAACATCTGAATGCAGAGTTCCAAAGAATAGCAAGAAGAGATAAGAAAGCCTTCTTCAGCAATCAATGCAAAGAAATAGAGGAAAACAACAGAATGGGAAAGACTAGAGATCTCTTCAAGAAAATCAGATACCAAAGGAACATTTCATGCAAAGATGGGCTCGATAAAGGACAGAAATGGTATGGACCTAACAGAAGGAGAAGATATTAAGAAGAGGTGGCAAGAATACACAGAAGAACTGTACAAAAAAGAGCTTCACGACCCAGATAATCATGATGGTGTGATCACTGACCTAGAGCCAGACATCCTGGAATGTGAAGTCAAGTGGGCCTTAGAAAGCATCACTACGAACAAAGCTAGTGGAGGTGATGGAATTCCAGTTGAGCTATTCCAAATCCTGAAAGATGATGCTATGAAAGTGCTGCACTCAATATGCCAGCAAATTTGGAAAACTCAGCAGTGGCCACAGGACTGGAAAAGGTCAGTTTCCATGCCAATCCCAAAGAAAGGCAATGCCAAAGAATGCTCAAACTACCGCACAATTGCATTCATCTCACACGCTAGTAAAGTAATGCTCAAAATTCTCCAAGCCAGGCTTCAGCAATATGTGAACCGTGAACTTCCTGATGTTCAAGCTGGATTTAGAAAAGGCAGAGGAACCAGAGATCAAATTGCCAACATCCGCTGGATCGTGGAAAAAGCAAGAGAGTTCCAGAAAAACATCTAAATCTGCTTTATTGACTATGCCAAAGCCTTTGACTGTGTGGGTCACAATAAACTGTGGAAAATTCTGAAAGAGATGGGAATACCAGACCACCTGATCTGCCTCTTGAGTAATTTGTATGCAGGTCAGGAAGCAACGGTTAGAACTGGACATGGACCAAAAGATTGGTTCCAAATAGGAAAAGGAGTACGTAAAGGCTGTATATTGTCACCCTGTTTATTTAATTTATATGCAGAGTACATCAAGAGAAATGCTGGACTGGAAGAAACACATACTGGAATCAAGATTGCTGGGAGAAATATCAATAACCTCAGATATGCAGATGACACCACCCTTATGGCAGAAAGTGAAGAGGAATTAAAAAGCCTCTTGATGAAAGTGAAAGTGGAGAGTGAAAAAGTTGGCTTAAAGCTCAACATTCAGAAAACAAAGATCATGGCATCTGTCCCCATTACTTCATGGGAAATAGATGGGGAAACAGTGGAAACAGTGTCAGACTTTATTTTTCTGGGCTCCAAAATCACTGCAGATGGTAACTGCAGCCATAAAATTAATTAAAAGATGCTTACTCCTTGGAAGGAAAGTTATGACCAACCTAGACAGCATATTCAAAAGCAGAGACATTACTTTGCCAACAAAGGTCGGTCTCGTCAAGGCTATGGTTTTTTCTGTGGTCATGTATGGATGTGAGAGCTGGACTGTGAAGAAGGCTGAGCGCTGAAGAATTGATGCTTTTGAACTGTGGTGTTGGAGAAGACTCTTGAGAGTCCCTTGGACTGCAAGGAGATCCAACCTGTCTATTCTGAAGGAGATCAGCCCTGGGATTTCTTTGGAAGGAATGATGCTAAAGCTGAAACTCCAGTACTTTGGCCACCTCATGCAAAGAGTTGACTCATTGGAAAAGACTCTAATGGTGGGAGGGATTGGGGGCAAAAGGAGAAGTGGATGACAGGGGATGAGATGGCTGGATGGCATCACTGACTCAATGGATTTGAGTCTGAGTGAACTCCGGGAGTTGGTGATGGACAGGGAGGCCTGGCGTTCTGCGATTCATGGGGTTGCAAAGAGTCAGACACGACTGAGCGACTGATCTGTTCTGATCTGATCTGATGTATACTTTCTTTAGGATCATGTTTTAGCAGAGATTAAGCATGTTTCAAAGGGATTTTTTGAAAAAATTTGTTTGTTCTCTTAAACAGAACAAATATTCTTTCTGAAAACCTCATACTTCATTATACTTTATTATTAGCCCTTTCATTTGTCATGGGCTTTCCTGATAGCTCAGTTGGTAAAGAATCTGCCTGCAATTCAGGAGACCCTTGTTTGATTCCTGGGTTGGAGAGATCCCCTGGAGAAGGGAAAGGCTACCCACTCCTGTATTCTTGGGCTTCCCTTGTGGCTCAGTTAGTAAAGAATCCGCCTGCAATGCAGGAGACCTGGGTTCGATCCCTGGGTTGGGAACATCCCTTGGAGAAGGGAAAGGCTACCCATTCCAGTATTCTGGCCTGGAGAATTCCAGGGACTGTATAGTCCATGGGGTCACAAAGAATCAGACATGACTGAGTGACTTTGACTTTCATCTGTCACAGATTTTATCATCAACTTTATTCTTAAAATGTTTCAAGACAGCAAAGTGAAGTGGTTAAAAGTATAATTTTTATTGAAGTGGTTGAATACAGTGGTTTCAAGAACTCAAAGCTAAGTCAGACTTCCAATACTCATTCCTTAAACCTCAGGTGTGTGTGTTTTAGTTGCTCAGTCGTGTCCAACTCTTTGGGACCCTGTGGACTATAGCCCACCAGGCTCCTCTGTCTATAGAATTCCCCATGGAGTAACTATAGCACACCAGGCTCCCTTGTCTATGGAATTCTCCAGGCAAGAATACTGGAGTAGGTGGCCATTGCCTTCTCCAAGGGATCTTCCTGATCCAGAGATCAAACCCCAGTCTCCTGCATTGCAGGCAGATTCTGTACCATCTATTCCAAGGTAGATACCAGGGAATCTACCTTGGGTATTTACACTTAACCCCTTTGAGCTGATTTTTTTCCTCATATTTAAATCTGTGATGTTAACAGCTTCCTAGGCTTTACAATATTGTTATACTAGTGTGTGTGTGTGTGTGTGTGTGCGTGTGTTAGTTGCTTAGTCGTGTCTGACTCTTTGCAACCCCATAGACCATAGCACACCAGGCCCCTCTGTCCATGGGATTCTCCAGGCAAGAACACTGGAGTGGGTTGTCATTTCCTTCTCCAAAAGGAACTATACAAAGAAAGAAAATGAAGTCGCTCAGTTGTGTCCGACTCTTTGTGACTCCATGGACTGGAGCCTACCAGGCTCCTCCGTCCATGGCATTTTCCAGGCAAGAGTACTGGAGTTGGTTGCCATTTTCTTCTCCAATATTGTTATGAGGATTAGTTAAACATATATGAGAAATAACTAGCACAATTCTTCCTGGTATATAAGCTATCAAATTAATAAGTTATTATAGTCAAAAGGCAGCTAAATTTGGCATGCTTAATGCATGCCATAAATTCGGAAGTACAAATGAGATTTATGCTAAAAATGTTCACTTACCTGGCATAATTGAAAGTAATTTAGTTTTTCCTGCGACTCTTGTTCTCATTCGAATACCTTTATCTCTGCACGGGATAGTCTCGGCTAAAATGCCATTTGGCCAAAAGGCATCTCTATTTAAGAAGATTAAATAAATTTTGTAAACATTTTCATTTTCTAATGATACAAGTTGGTAAAATCATTCCAATTTTCTACATAAAACATAAATGCAAACAGAAAAAGCAAACATTTCTGAAATTCTATATAGGTGTGATATTCAACAGATAACTAAGTGCAGGGTTTACATAAGAAAAAAATAACAAAAGTATGCCCTGGAGTAACTGCATCCATATCTTATAGCTGTGTTGATTACAACGTTTCTTTCACCCATATAATCCATTCTTGTTTACTTTACAGTGTGCTGATTACTGTTCCCTAGTTCTTCAAGCCAAAGAGAGGTTTGCACAATAACAAAGCTTCTACCTGGGGATCTGGTCTGAGAGAGAGCCTGTGCAGAACAGTTCTTAACTGACTGCACATTAGAAACACCTGGGAGTTTTGAACACTCAATGTCCAGGCCTTCCACCAGACGCATTAAGTCAGACTCTTTGCAAATGTGACCTAAGTATCAGTACTTTTTAAAGCTGTTCAAGTGATTCCAATGTGCCCTCCAGAGGAACAACATTTACACACCCTGAAACAGAATGAACATGCCAGGGAAGGCAGTCCAGCTTTTAGAAACAATATGGTACAGTGATGACTCAGCTTCAGATTAGAGAAACTTGTTTTCCCAACTTTCTAGCACATGAGCCTTTGGGCAAGCTGCTGAACTTCTCAAATTCTCAATTTCTTTGTAACAAAATGGAAACAAAAAACCCTATCTCATAAAGGAGGATAAAATCAGAAAGTGGCCATAGTAAAGTAGTTGCTGCTGCTGCTGCTAAGTCACTTCAGTCGTGTCCGACTCTGTGCGACCCCATGGATGGAAGCCCATCAGGCTCCCCTGTCCCCGGGATTCTCCAGGCAAGAACACTGGAGTGGGTTGCCATTTCCTTCTCCAATGCATGAAAGTGAAAAGTGAAAGGGAAGTCACTCAGTCGTGTCCGACTCTTAGCGACCCCATGGACTGCAGCCTACCAGGCTCCTCCATCCATGGGATTTTCCAGGCAAGAGTACTGGAGTGGGGTGCCATTGCCTTTTCCGAGTAAAGTAGTTGGATGGTGCCAAATAAATATCGTACGCTATTGATAGTTGCCTTCTTGTTTCTGTTACTTCAAAGGACATGATGCCATGCATATTTGTGTTCTGCTTATCTCTCAGTTAGAAAAGATGTTTATTTCTCTGCTGTGCCATGCATTCCTTGAAGGGACTGAATCTTACCTCTCAGTCCCCAGTTAAGAGGGCTAGACACAGAGAAGGGGCTGAAAATATTTTTGGAGAATCGATATATGAACTGGAGTATCACTGCTCTTACTTTGAACCTTTTAAGAGGTTCTAAATAAAACCTCTAAATAAAAGAGCCTAAATAAAAATAAACAAAAGGGTCTAAATAAAAATTTAGACCATGGTCAGATACAAATTTCTAAAATATCTCACTTAAAATCAAAGTTAGCAACTACAACTGAGAAAAATTAATCTCCAAAACTAGGTAATCTGATTATATGACCATGCCATGTATATACTAGTATTTCAATTATTTTAAAGCCACATTACTGTGATAAAATGTAGCCTAAGATCTAAAAGCTTTTTCATTTCCAATTTTTTTTTTTTTTCTATTCTGGTTCTAAAGTAAACAAAGATTAATAGGTGCAAGGGATAAATGTTTATTATAATTTTTACAAGTCTTTTTGGTCATCAGTGATGATTAAAACCAATGTTATGGCCAGAAAGAAAAGGAACATGATAAAAGTTAGTGATAACAATGTTCAACTCTGTGCTACCTGCAGGAAGTGACTGTGTCTTAAGATATACCTGAAACGTTTCACTAAGTCGGCTACTTGCTCTGGTGAGGTCATCCAATCAACATGGTCAACTATTTTTCTGAAAGTAAAGAAATTTAAATGAGTATGGTCAAGATTTTAGAAGGTAAATCAAATAAAGAAACATTATTTCTTTCATGGAGTAAGCAACTTAATTTGTGTGTAGATTATCTCTGAGAACAATAGAATGCTTCAATAACCTTCTTCCAAGGCCCACAGAAAGAAATTCCCCTACAAAAGTTTGGGAAATCTACTTCTAAAAGTAAAACTTTAAAAGCTAAGTAAGATCAGCTCTAAGTAGTTTTTTGTTTTTTTTTTTAAAAAGTGGTACCTATTAATAGTATCACCATATGTAGCTCTTATAAGTTGTTGAAGTAGGTTTTTGATATTCCTTCGCAACCATTGATTTCTCTCTTTTAAGTCGAATACTTCATCCATGAGAAGCAGCATTACCCTAAGTGGAATATTATCATCCACCTGAGAAAATAATGGGAAGAAATGAGATATATTTGAGTTATCTATCTCTTGTGAATGGCTAATTTTGTTGCTTTTACCAAATGATTACTACTATTTACAAGGTGGAGAACAAGTTATACTATAGCCTTTATAACTGACTTTTTATTCTAATTCAGCAAAAAATACTTTTAACATCTGTTTTGACAGAAAACAGAATTCAACAAATCTACAATGATGAGTAAACTCCAAAGCTGCACTGAAAAAACCTTCTCTAAGTGGATTCATGATGACCTTAGGATTTGGGATCTTTTAGTAGAGTCTCTGTTAGCTTGTAATACATGCTAGCTAGCCCCTCTGCCTATTCTATGGAGCAGCTTTTTCAAAAGGACAAAATATTCTCAACATTTCTTTTTATTCAATAGAACAAAATAAAATCTACATAGAACATTTTGCTTTGCTTGGTGAGTTGTACATATTAGGTATTCTCACAATAAAGAACCTGAAATAAAATCAAGTACACAGCTAACATTACAAAAGTCGACTAAATTACTAGAATTTTCTTTTAATTTTTAACAAGTAAAAATTTGTATACTTTCATCATGGGAATATTCAATTATGATATAAAAAGTAAAGAAAGACAATGAGAATCCTTTGATGTGGAAATATATAGATAAAAACCAGAAAGGTGCAGATCTAGAACTGCAACAGAACTGTATAATTTCTAGTCATTTTATAATTCTTTGATCACTAACCTACTCTTTTCTATTTCCTCATCAGTGTTGTAATTTGAATACTGAAAAAACAGCAAGAGTCATTCATTTTTCACTGTGTTGTAAACATTTTCTTAAGTGTGCCTTCTCTTTACATATCAAAAGTTCATGGCTTATCTACTCTCAATACTGCTCTATTCTCTGATCAAATATATTCATAAGTTTAGTGCCACATAACAATTCTAATAAATTATGAACACTTACTCAAAGGTATAATGTTATGGATATTATAACAGTACAACACATAATAAACATTCTTGAAAAAACAAAAATATTATCTTTAAGACAGTTTATTGTAAAGAAATCCAATGAGAAACTGAAGGGGGATAATTATAACTTTAAAATAAATCTGCATAATAGGACAGAATATAAAGCACAGACTCAAATATATAAAATAATTTAACTTGTAACAAGGGAGAAACATACACTGGGGAAAGCAGGCCTTCTCAGTAAATAGTGCTTAGGTCAACTGGACTCCTACATCATTCTACACACAACAATTAATCCTAGATGAATGGCAAATCTAAGTTTTGGCATGGTAAAGAAAAACGATGTTTGAAGAAAAGCATAGGAGAACATCTATGTGACCCTGCAGTAGACACAGATCATACACAGAGAATAAAAGCACACAAAGTGGACGATACTTACAACAGACAAATACTTGTATCTGACAAACAACCGATACTCAGATTATACAATGTACTCTTACTAATCAAAGACAAACACAGACAGCCAAGCCAACAGAAAAATGAGGGAAAGGACTAGACATATAAGACAGGACACTCAAATGGACAACAGACTTATGAAAAGAGGTTCACAATTTTAACAGTCATCAGAGAAATGTAAATCCATATGAGATACAACAACCAGAATGGCTAAAATTAAAAAGGCGTGACATAAACATATTGAATTCTGGCAGGCTGTGAACCTCTGAAATTCTCATGCATTGCTGATGGTAATGTAAGTGGTACAAAGTGTGTGGAAAACTATTTGAGAGTATCTATTAAAATTGAATATATTTATAATCTCTGACCAAGCAATTCCATTTCTGGGTACAGAGAGAAATGTGTACATATTTATTTAATCAAAAGATGTACCCAAATGTTTATAGGAGTACCGTTCATAACACAGAAAATAAATTGTATTATATTTACAAAATGTGGTACTGTAAGGCCACAAGAATGAAGAAACCACAATCACACAGAACATGGAAGACTACCACAATGCTCAACAAAAAAGCCAGACAGTTTCATCTACATAAAGTATAAAAGCAGGGCAGAAGTCAGGACAGTGATTATCCTTGGCAGGGGAGCGGACAGTGACAGGAAGAGAGCATTACGGGCTTTCTGGGGTACTGGCAATGTTCTGCTTCTTGTTTATAGTGCTGGTTACTTGGGTATGTTCAGTTTGTAAGAATTCATCAAACTTAATGTTTAAAATATGAGTACATTAATGACATACACATATTATACTTCATTAAAAAGTTAAAAAGATCTGCAAAGTATGATTTGAATTCCAATTGACTGCTACCAAAACAAAAATTAACTCACGGTATCATCAAGTTGAGCTGAAACTCGACAATGTTCAGGATCTGAATCAGTCTTTGGAATTAAAGGAGGAACCTAGTATTAAAAAGAAAACAAGAGCAAAGTAAACACACTAAAGCAGAAAATGAAAGAACACAAGATAATAAACTGAAACAAGTGTCAAATATAATAAAGAGCACTTGATTTGATTCTGGGGACAATAGATAATTAAAAACCAAATATAAAAGGGTAATTATTGCATTATCAACAGATTTTTTTCCTTTAAAAAAAAAAAGGTTCATTTTGAGTTGGAAGGAGATATTAGTCATTCAAATCTCCATACTTTTTAGAATTTAAAGCTAAGAAATGTTAAATGATTTAAAGACAAAAGTGAATAGCACAGAGAATAGAACTGCAATCTTTTTTCTTCTATCATAAAGAGCCTTGCAGTATGTTAACAGGCTGAAAGAAACTAATTAATTGTTACATAATGTAAGCTATCGAGAAAAGGGACAGAAAGACCAGTGCTAGCTGGTAATCATTTCTCAGTACAGAAAGGACCAACACGATCACCTGTTATAACCCCTGTACGTACTGGTCAGGAAAAAGAAGCCTGCAAAAGTTCAGTGACTTCTGTATGAAGTCATATGGGTAGTTAGCGGCAGACGCGGCACCAGACAACCCTCCCTTCGGTGTTAGTGCACTGCTCCACGATTAGAAATCCAGATGGAGCGTCAAAGAAGATATGAGAGTTGACAGGAGAGTATGATTCACACACACTGTATTTTAGGAATTGTCTCTTACAATAAATAAATTCTATCTGTGTTCATATATATTTCCTCTTCATGGAAACATGATCTAACAAATATAAAGTTCTCATACCTACATGATTTCTTTCATAGTCTTGATTATAACTCTAAACAACTAGGTTGAAATTATTTTTAAAAATGTACATTAGGAAGCAAAAAACTACTTGATTCACCAGTATCCACTACCAGTATAATGAAAATGCTTCCAAGCAAACTCCTCTGATCCTCTCACAGGTATTTACATACTAAGGATTGATGATGTTGAAAGACTCTTTCTTTCATCTCATGAATCTTAATCATGTGACTCAGGAGAAATTTATGTTTGCTGATGAATACTAAATATAATTTACACAATAGCACGTACCTGTTTTGCTATACATTTTAACATTATGGAATAAATATACTATAATGGAATAAAACAGTACAAAGAATGTTAACTTCACTAATTTTAAATGTGCTTTAATTTTTAAATTGTATTTCAATAGAGACTGAGAAGTGAGTGCATTTTACAGTATCCACTTCTGATAATTAATTCTCTTTAGCTTTTTAATTCTTTATGAGACTATGTGTCTAGAGAGCTTTGGACTTACAAAGAGAAATAAGGTAAACCTAAGCAGGAGCTCAGTAAATCTTAGTTGACCTAAAAATCATTTCCTTCAGACATTACTGAAAACATCTTACCTTGAAAAATGATTGCCTTATATCTTGACCTAATCTTTCTGACATTTTGCCCATGTTGTCTGACATTTTAGTCATTCCCTCTGCCAAGCTATCAGGAAGGGATTTGACTGCATTTGAAACATTCCTCATAGAATTTCGAAGTGGATTTACAAAAGTGTCCATCTAAAGGGAAAAAGATATTATATCATGACTTCACTGTATCAAGTTTATTATTCAACTGAGAAGCCTCGGAAAACCAAGTGCAACACACGAAAGGTGTGATAACTTTCCAGTCTATAATAACTCATTGCCTTTTAAAAGTACCGAACTATTGTCTTCAGAGTGTCTTTAAAATTTATTTTCAGACACAAATACACAAGTGATATATTTACTGGAAGAAAATGAATATAAACCTTGGGCTGCCTTCTTACTAAGTAAACCTCTGAAAAAAATGAAGAGTTTTCCCAAACAGAAACTTATCCAAGTATAAACAGCCACAACATACTTCTGCCGTGATTCAAGGCAACGATGACATAGATATTCTGAGCAATACTAAAAAGTAAATGAGCAGATACAATAAACAAACAGAAAGCTCAAAGAACTAAGATTTATTTAACAAAGTAGTTTTTAGAATAGGTTTCATGCTCAATTAGAATCTATGGAAGGAATCTGGAATCTATTAGGAAAAAGAGAAGCTGCAAATCAGACATGCAAGCCATATTTTACTAAGGCAGAATAGAAAAACCATAAAGAAAATATGCTAAGAGAAATATAAAGAAATAATCTCAGAGGGATAGGAAGCTTTAAAATTGACATTCTGACTTTAACAGATGCCAGATAGTTTCAGTTAAGAAAGGGAGAGCCATCTAATAAAGAACCCAAAGTAGATGCATATGGATCTTCATTTTTAACAGGTAAAAACAAACAAAACAAATGAAAGAAAGAGAGGAGGGAGGGAGAGGAGGAGGAAAGGAGAAAATAAAAAGCAGACAACAAACCAAAGTCAAACAATACTAAGAATATTTTCCAGAAAGTGTTGAATCTTATAAAAACTACCATAGAAACAAATTATGTTCCACGCAAGAAGAAAAAAAAAAATAGCAATCATAGCAAAAACCACTGAATTCCACTATTTAAGAAACACAACGTTAATAGATACCAATAAGATAAAATTATTTAATATGCTTTCATGATTTCCAACAAGAAAACCAGGAAAAGTGAAATAGGTACTGTAATAAACAATAACAACAAAAGGGAATTTCAAGATAACTGTAAAAGTGTTAATAATTCTCTGGCTTAAGCAAGGACAATAGAATTACAGATATGCTTGCTGGAAAATACAACCTTTAGGGGGGACAGTGTCACAGAATAACAAATTCACAGTAGAACCAAAGGTGACAAATGAGGAAGAAAGGCTTGAAAACTGCTGCCACTGAAGAGATACAGAGATTAAAAAGGGTAAAAAGAAGTTAACCATTGTGTATGCAAAAGCCTTTGACTGTGTAGATCACAATAAACTGTGGAAAATTCTGAAAGAGATGGGAATATCAGACCACCTGATCTGCCTCTTGAGAAATTTGTATGGAGGTCAGGAAGCAACAGTTAGAACTGGACATGGAACAACAGACTGGTTACAAATAGGAAAAGGAGTACATCAAGGCTGTATATTGTCACTCTGTTTATTTAACTTACATGTAGAGTACATCATGAGAAACGCTGGACTGGAAGAAACACAAGTTGGAATCAAGATTGCTGGGAGAAATATCAATAACCTCAGATATGCAGATGACACCACCCTTATGGCAGAAGGTGAAGAGGAACTCAAAAGCCTCTCAATGAAAGTGAAAGTGGAGAGTGAAAAGGTTGGCTTAAAGCTCAACATTCAGAAAACTAAGATCATGGCATCCGGTCCCATCACTTCATGGGAAATAGATGGGGAAACAGTGGAAACAGTGTCAGACTTTATTTTTCTGGGCTCCAAAATCACTGCAGATGGTGACTGCAGCCAGGAAATTAAAAGATGCTTGCTCCTTGGAAGGAAAGTTATGACCAACCTAGATAGCATATTCAAAAGCAGAGACATTACTTTGCCAACAAAGGTTTGTCTAGTCAAGGCTATGGTCTTTCCTATGGTCATGTATGGATGTGAGAGCTGGACTGTGAAGAAGGCTGAGCGCTGAAGAATTGATGCTTTTGAACTGTGGTGTTGGAGAAGACTCTTGAGAGTCCCTTGGACTGCAAGGAGATCCAACCAGTCCATTCTGAAGGAGATCAGCCCTGGGATTTCTTTGGAAGGAATGATGCTAACGCTGAAACTCCATACTTTGGCCACCTCATGCGAGGAGTTGACTCATTGGAGAAGACTCTGATGCTGGGAGGGACTGAGGGCAGGAGGAGAAGGGGACAACAGAGGATGAGATAGCTGGATGGCATCACTGACTCGATGGATGTGAGTCTGGGTGAACTCTGGGAATTGGTGATGGACAGGGAGGCCTGGTGTGCTGCGATTCATGGGGTCGCAAAGAGCCGGACACAACTGAGTGACTGATCTGATCTATATATGAGTGTACAATTATAATATATATGTATGTGTGTAATTCTAATTCTATATACAATAGTAATTTCAGTTAACCAGAACAGTGTGTTCAAATTGGTCAGGACATTACTTCTATACTGACACTACTGCCACGTGTATAAGAACACAAGAATTCTTAAGAGAGATAAACATGAGAATACCACACTTAAAATGTACAACTTTAGGGAAAATGGCCACCATTCAACCAAGTTTCAATGTTCACAGATAAGGTAGAATTTCAGAAGCATAAAAGGCATGAATTTCACTTGAATCTATAACTTACATTAAAAATTGTTTGAATACCATCAAAAGTACTTTAGAATTTTATATATCTTACACTTCACAGTGGAAACATGGGTTCAGCTAATACAATCTTAAGTTGGTTAAATGAGTACAACCTCGATTGCTATCCAGGCTTGAGGCTATGCTATGCTAATTCGCTTCAGTCATGTCCGACTCTTTGTGACCCCATGGAGAGTAGCCCACCAGGCTTCTCTGTCCATGGAATTTTCCAGGCAAGAATACTGGAGTCGGTTGCCATGCCCTCCTTTAGGTGATCTTCCCCCACCAAGGATCGAATCCACATTTCTTATGCCCGCTGCATTGGCAGGCAGGTTCTTTACCACTAGTGCCTCCTGGGAAGCCCAGGCATGAGGCTAACTACCACTAATACTCTTTCAAAATAAGAGAACTTAAATCTATACGAGTTACGTAATAATTAAAAATAGTTGTCTGAGCACCAGTCCTTGATCTTCAGAATCCATTTCCCTTTTTGTTCCTGTTTTTTCACCCTCCAATTTCTGAGGGTAAAGCTTAAACATCTGTATTGGCGGTGCAAAGTGGAGGGAGCAAAGGAGCATGGAAAAACCTCTACACCTGATTATGTCTCTCAACCATGAAAAAAGTAGAATTTTAGAAGTATAAAATAAGTTTATCACAATCTAATATTTCCAGAAGCAAGATTTGTCCTAAAACAGATGTTTAAAAAAAAAAAAAAAAAAGAATTGCAAATTACCAAGCAGACGAGTAAATTATTGATTGCCTGCAAAGTGTACACTTAGCCTGACTTAGCTAGATGTTAGCTATTCATTCAATTGTCACCTCAGTTATTTGTATCAGTTAAAAATGCAAACAAGAGAATTTGAATTTAAATTGAGGTCCCTACTTACAACTTAAAAATGCCATTACACTATGATTAAAAAAAAAAACCAAAAACTGGAAAGATACTGTGTGCATAGAGGAAGACTACTTGTCTATTACTTCTTCTAGGAACTGGCCCATAAATTTTGAAAAGCTAGGCAAATTGTGTGACCAAGATAATGTGTTATAAAGTATTATTTCTCAAACTCTGATTCAGTTCAGTTCAGTTGTTCAGTCGTGTCTGACTCTTTGCGAGCACATGAACCGCAGCACGCCAGGCCTCCCTGTCCACCCAAACCCATGTCCATGGATGGTGATGCCATCCAACCACCTCATCCTCTGTTGTCCCTTTCTTCTCCTGCCCTCAATCCTTCCCAGCATCAGAGTCTTTTCAAATGAGTCAGCTCTTGGCATCAGATGGCCCAAGTACAGGAGTTTCAGCTTTAACATCAGTCCTTCCAATGAACCCCCAGGACTGATCTCCTTTAGGATGTACTGGTTGGATCTCCTTGCAGTCCAAGGGACTCTCAAGAGTCTTCTCCAACATGATTAGCCAGTGATAAAATGTTTGTAGATTATTTTCTCTGCAGCTGCTAAGTCACTTCAGTTGTGTCCGACTCTGTGCGACCCCATAGACGGAAGCCCACCAGGCTCCCCGTCCCTGGGATTCTCCAGGCAAGAACAGTGGAGTGGGTTGCCATTTCCGTCTCCAATGCATGCAAGTGAAAAGTGTAAGTGAAGTCACTCAGTCGTCTTCGACTCTTAGCGACCCCATGGACTGCCTAATAGCTAAATAGCCTAATAGCTATTTAATTTCCAGTGAAATACAGTAAAGGAAAATATTAAACTAAAATTTATCCAAAAAGGAAATGTAGCTGAAAACTCCTCTTGATATTCATGAAAATTATCCCAACAATCTGAAAGAGGTCAAGATGAACTTAGTAATTATTAATATGATTTATGAAAATGTATGTTACTATGGATTCCCAGAAGTGACTCAAAAGGATTTTTAGACTCTAGTAGCAATTTTTTAAAAAAGTGACATGTAACTATTTGGAGATAAACACATACATATATACATACACATGCATACGCGCGCACTACTGTAGGGTGGTAAAAAAGAAATTGCCTACATTTAATATAATGCTCAAACCAGTCAATCCTGGAGGAAATCAACCCTGAATATCACTGGAAGGACTGATGCTAAAGCCGAAGCTCCAATACTTTGGCCACCTGATGTGAAGGGCCAGCTCACTGGAAAAGACCCTGATGCGGGGAAACACTGAGGGCAGGAGGAAAAAGGGGCTACGGAGAATGAAATGGTTAGATGGCACCACTGACTCAATGGATATGAGTTTGAGCAAACTCAGGGAGATAGTGGAGGACAGGGAAGCTTGGCATGCCGCAGTTTGTGGAGTCACAGAGTTGGACAAAACTTAGCAACTGAACAATATAATGCTTCTTTTATCTCAAAAAGGTATTATCAATTTATAATTTATCTCAAATAGATGCTATCTTAAGAGATAAACTAAGGTAAACATAAAAAAAGATGGAATATTGACATGCATCTCTATTGACAATAAAGCCATTTTAAAGTTGGAATTAAAACTCAAACACTTCAATTATGAAATACAAAGATAAGGTCACCATATATTCCCCCCACCATTATAAAATACATAACCTAGAATTTCTTATTAAAATAAAACATTCCATTTAGAAATGTTAACATTCACTTGGATGTTAAACCATGGTCCTTGAGAGATCATTTGAAGTTCTTACAGTTGTTAATTCTTATTTAGTTGTACCAATTCCTTAATCTTTTTTAAACAAGTTAGTCTTTTTATAGGGGATGAGAGGTAGGGAAGTCTTTTAATTTTCATTTTGAAATAACTTCAGACTTTTAAAAAGTTGCAAAAGTAATATATAGAATTCCTACTTATAGTTTCCCCAACTAATGCTGCAGCTCCTGTTACTATTGTTACTACTTCTAAGAGCCAACACTGATTCAGACAGGCACTATCATATATAGAGTAGTTCATTTGATTCACACATGCTCTCAATTAAGGATTAACACCTTCAATCTTGAGGAAACTAAAGGCCCAGAGGTCAAGTAACATTTTGCAGGCCACAACTAATAAATGGCAGAACAGGAATTTGAACCAAATGCTGCCTGATTCCACTGTTTGCCTTCTCACCCACTGAGCTCTCTCACCCAACTTGAGCAGTAAATCATTTAATGTCTTAACCTAGCATCCTATTTCCAGAATAGGCCTGTGTCCCTAAAAATTTAAATAATAACTGTTTCACTCAAAAGGCATAAATACTTTCAGGGACAGAGTCTACTTAACACTTTTACTATCCTTACTCCAATTAAAAGACATTTCCTCCCAATAAGAAGTATTAACAGCTCCTTCTTAAACTAATGAAACCCTGTGGCTTGTCTTAGGCCAATTTTTCTTAAAGCATCATTTTAGAAACAAAGCTTTTTTCCCCCTCCCCTTTCCAGCTACTACTGGATTTTAATCTACATGTAAAGACAGGAGTTTATTAGATATGCCTATACATAGTAGGCTTGATAAAGCATCAGTTCAGTCACTCAGACGTGTCTGACTCTTTGATAAAGCACAGAAGATGCCAAAGAATAAAGTTTCTAGTTTTAAAACATACACATAAATACAAATTATTTTCTTTTACTGAAAACAAAGTAAGAGAACAGACCTATGAAGAGAGCCAATGCAATGGTCTGCTTACCTTGCGAGCGAAATCCCCTTTCCCTTTACTGTAGGCTTTGTTCTCAAGGAAATCATACACATAGTGAGCCAAGGCTGGAGACGCTTTCATCATTTCAGGAGTTAACAGTAACTAAAAGGAAAAATAAGAGGCATCTTATATTGATAGGGTACTGGAAATTAACTACTACTTACAGTGTCATCTGCTAGAAAGGTAAGAATGTATAGTAAAAAATGTCATTATTTTTCAAAATATTAACAGTTATCTATTATCTATCTACTTTAGCCTCGCCAACCTAAGAGCATGTGGGCTCTTAGTTTGCCCTGCAGTGGAAGTGTGACGTCCTAACCACTGGATTGCCAGGGAATTCCCCAAAATGTTATCTACTATTCCATTTTCAGGTTTTACAGCTTATAACTAAGAAGATCCATAGTAGTAAACTGCTATGTTATTCACATTCTAATTTTAAAGTTACCATTAATGGAAAGTACATAAAACAATTAAAATTAAAATATTTAAGTATTATAAAGAGGGCCTAAAACAAAATATTGCTTTTACAACATGATATAGTCTAACACTCTAGCTTAATTCCTTCAATGAAACATGTTTTGACATATTGAGATCATTAGCTAAGACACAGACAGTACAGCCACAACTAAAACATACATTTATGGCACCAGATTTCAAAAAAGGTGCTTATTTTCTAAATTTTATAAATAATTAATACAGATTTTAATGCAACTAAAGTTAATACATTCTAAAAAATCAAAATGTTTGACAAATCTTATAAATAATATCATTTAGCCTTAAGCCAGAAGACAAAGGTGAATAACAGCAGATTTATGTTTTTCCTATCCTTTCAGTAAACTGTAGTGCTATGGAATAGTTATAAGCAAACTCAATTAAATTTATAAATGTTTAAGAGAGAAAACGTCCCCCAAAATATCAAGTACAGTATTGGCTATGCTATGCTATGCTAAGTCACTTCAGTCGTGTCCGACTCTGTGTGACCCCATAGACGGGAGCCCACCAGGTTTCCCTGTCCCTGGGATTCTCCAGGCAAGAACACTGGAGTGGGTTGCCATTTCCTTCTCCAATGCATGAAAGTGAAAAGTGAAAGTGAAGTCGCTCAGTCGTGTCCGACTCTAAGCGACCCCATGGACTGCAGCCTACCAGGCTCCTCCATCCATGGGATTTTCCAGGCAAGAGTACTGGAGTGGGGTGCCATTGCCTTCTCCGACAGTATTGGCTACGTTTCACTAAATACTAAGACACGGTCAGCAAATTTTTTATTTACAGTTCATATAATAATTATGTTCTGTGATCCATAGTCTGCTGCAACTACTCAACTCCAATGTAGTAGTGTAAAAGCAGTCACAGACAGCAGTAAACCAAATAGGTGGCTGTGTTCTAATAATATAATAAACTCTAATAAAGCAGGTGGCAGGCTGGATATGGTCTGTAGGCTGGAATTTGCTGACTCCTAAAGAGTGAAGTGGGGAGCTAATACTAACAGATGAGACATCTTCATAAATCATTCATTAGTATAAAAAACCATAAAGTGATATTATTAAAATCTGGTATTTGGGTACTACTTTCTAAAACAAAGTCATTTTTGACAATCCTTACACAAGAAATAACTTATGAGACACATTTTATTATTTCAGAAGAGAAATCTGCCGGGTGTGTGTGTGTATCTGTGTGTGTGTGTGTGAAGGTGTGGGTGTGGCTATGTACTCACTTAAACCTGAAGGTAAGATTTCTAGCACTGAGTGTGTGTGTGTGTGTGTGTGTGTACAGGTGTGGGTGTGTAGGTGTGTGTGTGGGGGTGTGGGTGTGGCTATGTATTCATTCAAACCCGAAGGTAAAATTTCTAGCACTGAGTGTCCAGAAAACTTCTAAATTAATAAACAGAGAAACAATATTCATAAATTACTAATCAGATTGCAAGTCACATCTCAGCACCTCAAAAGTGGCTGCTATCTCACTATTTACAGTAAAAGCATTCTCTACCAAAGAAATCAGCTATATTTGTGTGCTCTATTAAAATGAAAACCTACAAGTAATAATAAACCTGAACTTACCTGCAAATATGCATTTAGATCTTTTTTTCTCTTTTCTAAAAAATCTCTATCCATATTATTAAAAGTCTTTTTACCAGGAAGCTTTAATATGCTTGACAGATTTTCAAACTACAAAACAAAATACATTCAATAATCTTAGTTTTTTTTTTTTTTTTACAAAAAGAGAAAAGTATTTTCCAAGTGACAATTTCTCTATGTATCAGAAGTATCTTAAACAGGTTTTGCAATATATTTTATCTTATTAAGCCAAAATCAGAAAACATAAAATACTGTGCAAATAAATCCAAACCACAGTTTTAACGTTATTATAAAGAAGTTATTTTCTAAGAATGACAAACATGGATAACTGATGAGCCACATGGTTTTTCATTTTAATAATCTCTCTGATTTTAAGATCATTCAAAATTTTAGTAACAAAAGGTTTTATGAAAAATTTTGTTTAAAAACCTTTTGACAAGAATAAAGTATTAGCAAATAAACTATTAATAAGGTTACAAGTTTTTGGTTTCTTGAAAAAAAAACTCAAATATTTTTATATTGATGACTTCAAATCAGTTAATCACTGTAAGAGCTAACTATTAAAAGTAGAAGAGGCAAACTTCAAAATATAGATTACAGCTATAACTCTCTCTATATAATGACATATAGTATAACACTGATACTTTTCCCCTGCATGAAACTACATGGAAAATAAATTCATAATAACTAAGAAAATAAAAGAGCTATATAGCATATATCTAATATTTGTAAAGTCACTAACAAAAACAAGTATATATATCTGAAGTTTAGCATCTATAGACTTCACCTTCAAAAGTCCAGATAGGTAGCGATCCACCATGCCTTGTTAAAGCACAGATTTTAACCATACTAGCTGCTAACAAAGTGGAAGAACAACATCATTCAGCAAGTCATTGTGCTTGGCTAACGATATCTAGTATCTAAAACTTCAATGAGAAGCTTCATTGCTTTTCCTGTGCGATACATATCCAGGATGCAACAAGCTTTCTAAAATCATTCTTTGATTAAATAACAACAGACAACAATGAGTCTGTAAAGAAAACTCATTCCTGGTGCAGAGATTAAAGAAAAGAGGAAATGAAAAGGTGTAGGATAATTTTCATCCCCAAACTGGAAGATTCTGATAAATTATTAAATGGAATGGCAAATCAGATGGTTGCTTGGAGCTATAATGTGACAAGTTCATCACATGTTATGCATGAAAGTTAAAAGTAGTTCTTTTGCTGTAGCCAAGGAAAAGAAAGTGGGGGCAGTAATTTTCAGGGAAAATGTTATGCTGTAGTCACAAATTTGGTGGTTCACAAAAGTGTAAGAATGGGTCTTTACTGAATATGAATGTATAATATCCTGGTTTTAATTTTTTAACCACATTTTATAGAAGTAAATTTACATTTTTTAAGGTGTCCTAAAAGATATTTAGTTTCCTGGAATATGACTTTTCAATGGTATCTTAAACTACTGATTGAATTTTACAGAATGCATAGTTTATTTACATATTACCAATATATTTTATTCCCTCATAATTCACATGTTGAAACCTTAACCTCCAGTACTTCAGAAGTGGCTATATTTGGAAACAAGGCCTTCAGAGAGGGAATAAAATCAAAACACCAGTAATTCTCAAAACAACAATTTCCAAAATTTTGAAACATTAAACCTTATTAATAAAAAAATTAAATGTAACAGTTATTTTCTTAAAGTCTAAATTATCAAGCTGGTTTTAAAATTATCTGTCTGTACCGGAAGCACTATGACTAACAGTTTTTCTCAAATAGTGTTATTTTAAAAGGAAGAAAAATGGAAAAATTTAATACTCTATATTAATTCATTATTTGATATTTAAAAGATTATTTACAAGTACAAAGTAGTCCATTCCCTGCAAAGTAATAGCATTTCCTCTGCCAAAAAGTCACAAAAATATTTTTAAATGAATGCAAAAAAAAGAAAAAGAAACCTACCTAAAGAACTAACATAAATTAAAATGTATTTCAATGTTCACAAAGAACTCAAATACTATATATAAATCACAGACATTCCAAACCCAAAGATTTTATCTTTCCACACTGAATATGTCAGGTCTAGAAAATGTGAAAAACATTTAGAATTTTTTATTAGAAGGATTCGAAGTTAATTAAAGAAAATAATAGTTCATATGTTTAGAATGGGAAAAAACTTTATGTCACAAAGAAATGAAATGAAAGTTAAAAAAATGAAATCTGTTCTAAAATAATTTTAATACTTAGACAGCTCTATGGAGTTAAAATTTATTTTGTCCACTGATTGTACTGTTGCCACCAGTGAACTAAAAGCTCACTGCATTTTCTTATAGGATTTGTTTTAAAAATACAAATATAAAATAAAACTAAAAATATAAATAAGGCAGAACTAAAAAGCAAACAGTATGAGTCTTATAAGTGCTTAGTACTTTCCTTAAACCTAAAATTTCACTTAACAAGCTTAGGTTTTAATTTCTTAAGCTCCAAAAGCAATTGATATGCTTTAGTAATCACACACTACTGTAACTTTAATACATCCACTTCATCTGTCTGCACTGAGCACTTTCAAAATTGAATTGTGCTTTATCAGTTAGTTGCATTTAATTTTGGTGCTATACTGAAAAGTAAATTTTCCACATGAATTGTTCTATTAATAGAGTTTTTAAAAAGTATGTTCTTCATCTATATTTGTCAATCTATCAACAGAGCATTTATAGTCCTAGCCTAGAATCTTTAAGCAATGATTATTCCTCTGAACAGTAGGAAAAAATTATAACTGTTCACACAAAGAAAATTTCATATTATACTAAATTCCCATAAATTTGCAAGTAACTAAAACTACTCTCAGTAAATTACATTACTTTAAAATTTGTCATGTTAGGTTAAAGTGTGAGGATGAAAAGGAAGAGATATATGAACTATGTGATTTAGAAAAAATATCAAACAGGAATTTTGGGGAGCAGAAAATTCTTTCACTTCTGCAAACAAATCAAGCTAAACATGGAGATCTATTTAACAAGAACAATAGAAGACATATGCCCAAAGTTATTAATTTCCTTATGAATATGATTAAAAACAGTCCTTTTAATATGGGCTTGTGGAGTCAATAATAACCAGGCTTCTAAATACTTTAAAGCTTTATTAGTAGGTTATCTCACTCTATTTACAAAATATTTTAATGAGATAATTATGGTATGAATCATACATTTTCTACATCCTAAGTGAAAAATATATTTTGATTATTTATGTAGTAAAATGTCATTTCAAAGCTTTAGTTCACCCAATCAAATGTCACCATTATTATTATTTTATTGGCTTACTAATAATCATATATTTTAAAACACTGCATGAAAGATTATTGTGACTTAAAATAAATTTCATAGATTATCTATTCCAATTTATCCACTGATAATTTATTTTGTTCTAAGTTAAAAGAAGAAAAAAATATTTAACAAAAGATAAAACAGAGAAAAATAAAAATGTTTACATTTGTTACATTTAAGAGCCCTCATACTTCTAGAGCTGTATTTGGTAAGAATTAAAAACACTATTTGGTTAATTTAAAATATAATTTAGGTTTTGGTTCTTCATACAACTTAACGGATCAAGGATTTACCTGTTAGTAGTTGGGAAAGGATGCCATTTAAAATAACCATAGCTTTAAATTATATTACCAAACAGAAAATCACAAAATGTCTTACAATGATCTCTATCTATATGTTAAATAAACCCAAATACCTATGCAACGGACAAGATATACACACTCTCTTAAAATCAGACATAGACATTTATTCTAATTTTCCAAGGTATATCATTGGTACTTTGTCACTAGTCCCAATGATTAGGACTTTAAAATTTATTAGTTAAATGGACAAAATCATTCTAACATTCACTGCTGATTATAACAAATTGTTACCTTATTTTCTTAGCTTTGGTAAGTACCTTAGTATCACTCACAACCATTTAAAATCAAACATGGAATCACGGAACAATATAAAGCATACAAACATTAAAAATCTCACGACCTGTTCGGTGATCCTCATGTGGAAGTCGTGGAAGTCACTGTAACGACGGTAGGTCTTCCACATCTCCTCAGTGTTCACGTTGCGCCGGTGTACAGTGATGGCATACAATGCATATGTCTTGCCATGATCGTTACAAACGCCTGCCACAGCATATGGGTCATAGTGAGCATATACTAGTCATTTAAGACAAAATGAAGAGGAACAAAAGACACAAAAAGGAGGAAGATGAACGAAAACAAAAAGGACAACATGAAATGGAGAATTTGAAATGACAAAAGGATGAAATGAAAAAAGGATGTCACCAGGATAAAATAGATTCCTGTCATCTGTACTCAATAGCCACAAGATGTTACATGTGTTGGTTACATTACAAAATGACCTATAAGGCTATCATGATACTACCAACTACACAGTGATGTCCACTTTGGATTCTCTTTCCAAAGAGCTTTTAACAGAAACAAAACAATACCTTCTGTGTTAGCCTTCACTGTTCAGCTGTAACTTAATTAATATTGATAGCTCTGAAATTGAACTGTAAGCAAAAGCTACAGGGTAAGATCTATCTGGACTTCCCAGGTGGCTCTAGGGTAAAGAATCTGCCTGCCAAGGAAAGAGATGCAGGTTTGTTCTCTGGATTGGGAAGATACCCTGGAGGAGGAAACGGCAACCTATTCCATATTCTTGCCTGGACAATCCCAGGGACAGATGAGCCTGGTAGGCTATAGCCAATGACAAGACTGAACGATTAAAACAACAACAAACAACAAGATCTATCTGATCTTTTGGCAAATCTTTCTCATTCAAAATATATAGCAATTTACAAGTATAATTTATCCTGAAGACTTTTCTAAGAAGTCACTTTTTTCTACTCAATTGACACAAACCATCCAAGTCACGCAGTCTTAAAAATCAAAACCCATTCCTATTTTGTACAGATCTTGAGTAAAGAGATGTACTTTGAATAATTCTTTCTCATTTTCCATCTTCCCACCCCAAAGCCATGTTGTATTCTACTTAAGATCACCTTTTCAGCTCTCCAACAGTTTACTAAGTCTCCACTCATCTGTACCTGGTCTGCTTTTTAATTCATTCACTCACCTTAATTTCAATAACTATTTTTTATTTCTATACTGGATGTGGTTCTTTTTTACAGTGTGGTATTCTTGGCTTGTTTTATCTCTACGATTATTTTTATTATACTCCCTGTGGTACACAACTACTTGAGGATGGCTGGATCTTATATCACCCACATGTGATATAAGACAGCCTTTTAATTTCATATGAGTGATACCATCCCCAACCATGACCTTGACATTCTTTGTTCTTTCCTCTGACAGAAGGCTAAGTTCTTCTAGTTCCTCTTTCATATCAAGTCACCCTCTGTGAATCTGGGCTTTATGCAAAGGCCTGTGGTTCCAGGCTTTCCTCCGCCTTAGCCTATTTGTGCCTCTTTTAAATTTGAGGGCATAGAAATGCTATCAAAATTAAAAGAGAAGTCTTTACACTCCTATAAGCTCTTCGGCTTCACTTCCTCTTCATTTCCCTTTATTTGCCTTTCCTCATAGTCTATTCCACCTGTAGATTTCCCCTTTTATGTGTTTTTATTCTACTGTTTTCAGTTTTTCTATGTGTAGGAAGCAAATTTTTGCATAGCAGTTTAGACTATCATGTTGACCAGAAGTATAAATTGCCCTTGTAAAAAAAAAAAAAAAGTGGCCAAGCTTTGGAGCTGACTAAATATTTTGTATTTTGTACATACTTAGGCAAAGAAAGGTCTGAGAAGCTTCTTAGTAAATTATTTTAATCACAAAACAGCTACAAATCTATACTGGCAAATGCAGTTCTACAGAAATCTCTCCAAGGTTTTCATGAAAGTTTTTCTAAGATCTGTACTTTGTATTCAGAATTGCCCTTCATTTCCTTTCTATCTAATATCAGTGTTCCTGATTTGACAAAGTATAAGACTGGGGACTGATGCTGAAGCTGAAACTCCAATACTTTGGCCACCTGATGTGAAGAGTTGACTCATTCGAAAAGATCCTGATGCTGGGAAAGATGGAGAAGGGGACGACAGAGGACGAGATGGTTGGATGGCACCACCAACTCAATGGACATGGGTTTGGGTGGATTCTGGGAGTTGGTGATGGACAGGGAGGCCTGGCGTGCTGCGATTCATGGGGTCGCAAAGAGTCGGACACGACTGAGCGACTGAACTGAACTGAACTGAAGACTGGGGATAGACCTGGGTCATCTTGCTGTCAGAGACTTTATTATTCACTGTTCACCTATTTCAATTATCCTTCACTCAGAGACCTATGCAGAACAAACTGTACAACACTTTCATAACATTTAAAAACCACCATCACTCAACAGTGTCAGCATGCCAACAAGGGAATGGCTTTACATGCTGTGTTCAAGAAAGGTTTGGGAAAGGATAATAGAAATCAGGGGCCACTTAGGCAGCAAACCATAACCAATTAGGAGTTAATAAAAACAAGGAAACTAGCAAGAAATAGAAAAGGAAAGAAGAAAGGAATGTCAGAAAGCATTTAAAAAAACAATAATCAGATTTGTTACAAATTTGATAGGCAGGGAGATCAGACTAGGATGGGTACACAAAAGGAAAAATATGGAGCTATTATAAAACAAGCCCTAAGATAGAAAAGTAGTTTGATTTTAAAAGACAATGAGGTTGCATACATTTTAAGATGGTGGTGAGATATTACAGTGGAAATAACAGGTTGTGTTTTCATTAGGACAATGTTACTACTCATGGCAGGTGCTGTGCAACCTCTTTGTTACTAATCTATAACCAGATAAGGAACTAGGACCAGGATATAAATAAATCTCATCACTAAGCATATTGTCTAACCTAGCCACTATTTTTTAAAACAAGATTCCTCAATGAAGGGCCAGTCCACTAATCCAAGAATCATTCCATAAGTGCACTGCACTAGTTCTACTTCCTGTCATAAAGTTAAGGACATGGGATCCAGACTCAAAAAGACTCTGGAGCCCAACTAGTAAAGTAAATGTTTATCGAACAAACACTAATATATAATGCCCATCATGTAACTACTAATACAATTAGTTTATTAGTTCTATGAGGCAAGTATTACGATTATCCCATTTCATAGATGAGGAATTAAGATACAGAGAAGTTAAGACTCATCCAAGTTCACCCAACTATTAAGTGGCAAAGCTGGGGTTTAAACCCAAGCAATTTGGATAAAAAGTTGTGCTCTTAACCACTCTAGTGTACTGCCTCTTTAGTGATTATACATAATTTTGTCTGACAGAAATAACAACTTACTAAAAATGCTTAGTATTATGCTTCCATATCCTTTAAGAAGCTGATAAATACTTGAATGAATGGACAAAACAGCTAGAATATCAGAATCCTCAGAAAAGAGAGATCCACATAAGAATCATGAGAAGCAAGATAAGAAAACCATCACTGACATTATCTAATAACTCAATAACAATGATGAAATTATTTGTTTTCTCAAGTCACTGGCCATTTGCACACATGCTAATTCAGTCATGAATCTCACCTCACCCAAGCATTTCTTGTTTTTGTAAACTCCTATACAAAAGCTTCATTTACTCAGAAATCTACTGACTTCCGCATGTATGAAAACAAATACTAAACTAAAATCTGCCCCAAAACAATTTACTAAGAATTATGCAGGCAATTATCAGCTAGACTCAAAGAAAAGATTGGTTTCAAAGTTTATCAGCAATGACAAAATGCTCAGAATTTATCCTTTTTCAAATGATAACAGTAACAACCTTAAAGAAAGGAAATACACATGTAATAATAAACATTATAGAATGTAATGAAGAATATGCTACAGAAAAAAAGTAACATGAAAATATGACTAAAGAATAGAAAAATGATTTGTAAAAATAAATGTGGAAGATAAGGTAGGGGTAATGATACTCAATAGTTTTTAAGTAATAATTAAACCACAAAGTCTCTTACCAGTGTCTGAAATGTAAGCGTGAAGTTGTACTGAGTCATCAGAAGATACATTTGAAAGGTCATCTAAAGACTGATGAGGGAAAAAAATTAGAAAACAAAAATTTTAAATTCTATAGGAAAGAAAGTGTTAAAGATTTCTATATCATATACATTACTCATTTTTGCTCTATGTCCTTATCTGTACCTCCTTCTCACAAACAATAATTCTCTTTGTTTATACTAATAGGAGAAAGAGAAGATCAAACTGTAAAACAAAGTAATTTAATAATCAACTTAATAAATACATCAGATTACTTCTTCTTTCATTACCTGTCCACATACTATAATTTGCTTCTTCTCAATTACATTCAATATATGGCAAGAAAAAAATGTGGATAAAAATAAGTAGACATGTTCTTTTTTTATTATTATTATTATTTTTTACTTTAAATATTGTATTGGTTTTGCCATACACTGACATGAATCCGCCATGGGTGTACATGTGTTCTCCATTCTGAACCCCCCTCCCACTTTCCTCCCCTAGTAGACATGTTCTTAAATCAACATTTCACTTTTTTGATGTTGAAATATATAGAGCCAACTTTGTATTAACACTTTGTTAACTTAGAAATAATTTTAGTTAGACTCCTTATCATAATTGTACCTACATCAAAGGGTATGTGAGGACTAAATGAAGACATGTAAAACATTTAGAAGACTGCTAACACAAAAAATGTTAGCTAATATTATGATTATTTACTAAATGAAGTGAATCTATGCTTCAGATCAGATCAGATCAGTCGCTCAGTCATGTCCGACTCTCTGGGACCCCATGATTAAGATTGAGTTATTTTTTAAAAAATAATTCCATAAACAAAAATTATTACTGATTGATTCAGAATAAATTTTATAACTATAGACTTTGGCTCAAAACTTTTTTGCTCCATGTCCACACACCCATACTTACACAGAAGGGAACATAAGCATATAATGAAGGCGAGACTGTATGGAAAAGAGTTAACACAACAGACCTTAAGTTGCTCTCCTTAGCAAGGACAGCCTGGGACAATATCTGGGAAGTTAGATTTAGAAAAAGTTCCCATCATTCCTAACTGCTAAAATGGCTTACTCTACCTAAACTATCTGTATAGACAATGTGGTTTACACCAAATACCCACTTTTCTCTTAGGAATCAGTTTAGTATAGGCTAGACAAATGGCGCCTTGTGTGATCTACCTCCAATAAAAACCTTGGGCACTTATGTCTCACGTGAGCTTTCCTGGTAGCAGCATTTCACACATGTTGTCATATTCACTGCCAGTGCAATTAAGTCTGTGCTATGTGACTTCCATGGGAGAAGATTTGTGGAAACTTGAGCCAGGTTTTCTCTGGACTTTGCCCCATCCCCTTTCCCCTTTGCTGATTCTGCTTTATATCCTTCCACTATAATAAATCTTAGCTGTGAGTACAGCTATGCTGGGGTCTGTCAGTCCTTTTAGTAAATCAGTGAACACAGGAGTGGTCTTAGGGACCTATAACACACAGACAGTATATGATTCAGACATATTTTACACTTGAAAAACCATGGGATCTGAATGAACTTTGGATTCCTAATGTGGTATTACCAGTTATTAATGAGTCATCTAAATGACCTTAATGCAGTCATGCGTATGACATAAAGCCATTTAAAATTAAGCAACTGCATCCTAAGAAGAAAGCCAAAATTCTATCTACTAAAGACTGATCATCAGAAGAAACAAAATTTGGTAACTCCATACAGATGATCCACAAGTCAAGTGGGAAAACTACTCAATTAAATTAGATCTAGTCCAGACTTTGCCACTGATAACGTTAATAGACTTTAGCCATATCAGTAAGTCTTTCTTGTATTTCAGTTTTCCCAGTGGTAATGGTGTAATATCTGTTCTACAACTCTATCAGGATATAATGTGAATGAAAATACTTTGAAAAGAATTAGAATGCACTTAATTTTTTAACTGACCTACAACAAAACATTTCGACAAATAGCAGAACCTTTGTTTTATAATTATTTTACATGAAAGATAGAACCTCAAAGGAAATGGAATAGTCTACAAAATTTAAAATTGTTATCTACTGTAATCTTCTAACTATAAGCTAGCACAGGGAATATAAAACAATCACCTTTTTCAAAAAAACATTATTATTACTGGTAACCTTCCTTTGTAGGTAAACATATAAAAAGTTATATGTTGCTTTCTTATTACTTTAACCATGTTAGCATCTTATACTATGCAAGCCAGAAGCTGTTGAAAAACTCTGTATATAAATGCCTTTTCTAGCACATGTAAAATATGCAATTAATATTTGCCTTAAGTATGATGAAAAAATTCAATGAAATGTCTCTTAGTCACAGTTATAATGCATGTGTAAATATCAACTAGACTATATAAAGTTACAACTGATGACATATAACCATGGAACTACACTGTGATTTAGAAGTACAAGTACTGATTAATCAAAGAAAACTGTGATTTCAAAACAAGTGTATTAATGTTGTCCTGAAATAAAATACAGTTTGCAAAGTGACCATGGGTTAAGATTCTTGAACTTCTTGCCAAAAAAAGAAGTGTTTTTTGTAACATTATGCTAGGATAAAAACCAAAAATTGAAATTTACTACGAAATCAATTCAGCAAACAGAACTACAATGGCACTTTGAAATGCTGATAATCTATGTGCTAACCTCAACACAAAATGAGTAAACTACCACAGTAAATATTTTCTTTGCTTAGTTTGCTGGAATAAACTATAATGATACAGTTTATAATTTTAATACAATTAATAAATATTATCTTAAATATGAAAAAAACTTGATAAAGAACAATATTTTGTAATTAAACTACTGTTAAAATGCAATTGTTTATTCAAATTTATCTAAGTATTTTAAAAAAAGAATCCAAAAGAATCCAGCTACTTAAAAGCTTGGATTTAACAGATTTGTATGAAAAACAAAAACTGTAATTCACTGATGTCAAGTGTCACCTTTTTCAATTCACAGACTGTTTTGCTTTATATCACTATAGGATAAAAGGAATCTCTTTTATTTGAAAAAGCATTTATTCCAGATAGGGAATGAATAAAAAAAATATTTTTAATAGTGTTCAAACACTTGTCCAAGAACTACAAACATGAACACTAAAAAATTTCAATGTCAGGAAAAGTTTCATATTTAGAAACTTTTCCTCCTAATGGGCATTATATTGCTAACAGTGTTCAGTCTCCAGGAGCTATTCCTTTTTGCCATAACTCTATGGAATATTAGAAGCAAATGGTAATGATACCAGATAATTTAGGAAAATACCCAAAACATTGCAAAATATCTGACATAACACTATTGCTGATTTGCTTTAGTGTTTTGTTAAAGGTTATACGTTGTACAATAATGGAACATTTATACAATAAGGTCATTTTAGAAATAAATGTCATACTAAGGAACATAAGACAATGGACCTCTCAACTACTTATCTATTACAAAAAGTTCAAAAGAAAAAGTCATGTAGGTAGCAGAAGGAAAAACAAAGCAAACAATCTCTCCCCATCCTCAACAAATTCTGGACTGAAACTTGCTGCTGCTAAGTTGCTTCAGTCGTGTCCGACTGTGCGACCCCATAGATGGCAGCCCGCCAGGCTCTGCCATCCCTGGGATTCTCCAGGCAAGAACACTGGAGTGGGTTGCCATTTCCTTCTCCAATGCATGAAAGTGAAAAGAGAAAGTGAAGTCACTCACTCGTGTCCGACTTTTAGCGACCCCATGGACTGCAGCCTACCAGCCTCCTCCATCCATGGGATTTTCCAGGCAAGAGTTCTGGAGTGGGGTGCCATTGCCTTCTCCAAATATTTCTCTCTAGTAGTATTTTATGAAACAAGGTATTCGATGGCAAGCATGGATATATAAGAGAACTGAAATGTTCATCATTTCACCTTGAATATATGAAATGCCAATGAAGTTTATATGCCAAAAATGTGTCATTCTTAAACCTGTAATCACAGAATACAGTTGCTTAATTCTTGTAAAACCCTCTGAGCTTAAAAAATGTGTTTTTTTTCAATAACCTGAACTTGTTAGTGTGGACCTTAAGAAATATCTTTAGGTTTTCAGGCATCCCAACCAGTTTTATATTTCTTTTCTAATTACAAGAAGAAAAAACTAATTCCAATGTAAACATTTATGTGTCATAAATTTACTGCCCATCATAGCACTGATCAGAGTGAAATATTAAATATTGAGGTTGAAAATAATGAAATCATTATTATCACTTGCAACTAAATCAGGCAGGTGATTTAAACCCATTTTTTAAAAAGAAAATAAACTTCATTTCATTAAGTTCTAATCCACAGATCCCTTATATGTGAATTTAATATTTCTACAAAAGTGCAACAGCTTCTTATAAAGGATGATTTGAGGGTTCTAATACATCATTTATTTACATATGTTAAGGCTCAGTTTTTCATATTATTTTCAGGCCACTTTAAGAATTAAAGTAGTCATAACAGTACTTACCAAATTTATGCTTCCTGTAGGAGACCCATTAAAAGATTCTGTGAGAAGGAAGATTCAACTTAGTATACAGTCAAAAACTCTTCGAACAGTGCTTTAGCTATCTGAGGTTCAAACACCAAGAATGAAAGCCACAGGAGCCAAGAAAGAACCATGGAGAAAATTGTGGTACACTACTCCCAAACACCTGTTTTCATGGTTTTCTAAGCCAGGTTATTTCAGTGAAAACAGTTATGTACCTAAGTTGTTCCCCCCCCACCCCCCCAGAAAAAAGGCATTTATGTACAAAAAAAAGCATTTTATTTTATTCTCATAGTATCATATTAAGTTGTCTAATATAAATGTAAACATGAGGTAAACACTGCAGAATGACATCTGAAATTGTCATTTGAAATGAATGACATTTCATACCAGGAAATGTCAGAGGTATTTTGTTACTTCTGTCTCACTGGATTAATATTACAAATAAAATTATTCTTTAATATGAAAGATAAAAAGTTGTTTATTAAACCTATAAAGTACACTTATTCACAGTTGGTCTGTATCAAAAATGCTGAAGTCTAGATTCTTAAATCAATATACAATTAGTAGAACAAAAGACACAAAAAATTCCATGAGTAATGTCATTTAATTAAAAAGCAACTAGAAATTATTTTTAAAAATTAATGTTAGAGTAATTATTAAAATTAACATCTTTCCCTCAGAATTTTAGTATGTATCTGATCAAATTAAGTTATCAACTAAGATATCACTTTGTAAAAACACAAAGGAATATACAGCAAAGCAATATTTATAAACAGTTTAAAGTTATTATATGGCTTGTAGCATATTAGATATTATTTATAGTTTGGATCTCTAGATGCGTCTTCAAAGGAAATTTCCATTACTATTGACAGAGGTAGCTAGCATTGCCTTCCAACTTCAGCACCTCTAATGTCCAAGAACATTTCTCAGTTCCTCAAAGCTCTGAACACAAAAATAGGAAATTCCACCTAGGATAATTAAAATGGATAAAAAAAATAGTTCTCTATCCTCCTTATTCAATTATATGCCTCGTACCTTCTTTGGTCTGCCCACCTCTTAAGTCGTCCCACCAAAGACATGTCAAAAGAAAAACTAGGAGCAAAATAAGGGCTTCCCTGGTGGCTCAGTGGTAAAGAACCCGTCTGGAAATGCGGGAGACATGGGTTTGATCCCTGGACTGCGAAGATTCCCTGAGAAGGAAATGGCAACCTACTCCAGTCCTCTTGTTTGGGAAATCCCATGGACAGAGGAGCCTAATGGGACACAGCCCATGTAGTTGCAAAAAAGTCAGAACTTAGCAACTAAACAAGAACAAAGGAGCAAAACAAGGCATGGTTTACTTTCTTGCTTAACAATAAGATTCAGAAATTTAGACTATCTAAAGCCAATGGAGATCTATATTTAATCAAGACTTTAACAACTGCTTAAAAATATTAGAAAACAAAAGAAGCTATTGTTTGACATGATGAGGAAAAATGTGATTGAAATTAAAATTTAAAAGGGAAAGCATAATTTAAATATTTAAAAGGCTGTGAATTTGTTTTAATAAAGGAAAAAATATCTACCCTTAAAATAACTTAGAGCTAAACTAACTAAAGAAGGCAATCTCATGGACAAAGACCAGGAAGACGGACGAGAGAGAGCATGGGTAAGCAAACCATCCAGCTACCTACCTATCTACAGAAGTTTAGTTAAATAAGAATGAAATTTAATTACATAGGAATGAAACTTCTTCTAAAACAAAGAAAAACTACCACAGGATATTATTATACATGGTAAGACTTTACCCACTAACTTTGTGCTCAATTAACCTACATTAAAAAAAAGGTGGGGGCAGCTACACATTGAACACTAGATTGAATCATTATTTCAGAATGTCTAAAAAGCAGCCAGAATTTCAAGACTTTAAAAAATACACAAAGTATCAGGCAGCTTAATTTTTAAAAGTCAGAAAATGAATTTATAACCAGAAAATATAAGGTCTATTTTAATTAATCCTACACAAAGAAGAAAATTATAAGCATTACTACTTGAAAAACTTGTAGCAAATGCCTAAAACCTAAACACTGACAAATACACATAACACCCATTTTTAATAAAAATGTTTCAAATTATACCCATGATTCCATATACTTTCTTAACATGGTTTCAAAAAAGTATTAGGTAATTTCTCAGTTATAAACATGTTAAGAGCTCATTAATTAGGACACGGAATGTTAAAAAGCAATGTCCCAGACAGACAAAAGATGTATGTGTATATATTAATTCCAAACTACAATCAATGATTCCAGTGTGAGAGACTACTCAATGGCTGACATAAAAGAAAAGTTCATTTGATTCAGATCAAAATCAGCTGCAGGGGAGAAAAAAAAAAACAAAAAACCTCTTAATCTACTTTGTGTTTTAAATAAGTATGACATTTTGGGAAGTTTGAGATCACATAAATAATTTGCTTCCATCAGTCACATACAAGACAAATATAAATGGAAGCTAAAAGTCAGTTTAGAAGATGCTGGAAGAGTTTTTACACTATAGGATCAAAAACTACTCCTACAGAATATATTGCTACTATGATCATTATATAATACATGGATGCTTATAAATTAGCAGCTTATGACTCAATTTATCTTCTTTCTTTCTGGGTCAGATAGCAATTCCATTTCACAACACTAAGCAAATTTCTAAAGTAGACAAAATTAAAATATACAATGAAAATATTTATAATAGTCCTTTAAGGAAGGAGAGTTTCTACTACAAATTTAATATGAGCTCTGTAAAAGATTTTTCAACAGAGATAGTAAATAGATAACAATATATAATAAACTTGAAGTATACTGATTTTACTATTGAGCTGGCAGAGAAGTGCTCTTAAAAATAGAAAACTCCTTCCATTAAGCAATCAAATACAGTTAACAGAATACTATTCCAGTTTTACAAATAACCAAGATACTAGATCAACAATCAATATAAAAGCTATTGTAACATACAAATTTTTATAACTATATTTCTTTTATTACTTAAAAAGTAGTCTCACTAATATAGAATAAGGAGTGGGGAGGATGAGTAGAAAAGAGGGGAGGCTAGAAAGCTTCCAAAATAGAGGCATTTGCTAGAGCAGTGCTAACCACTTAATACATCTATTATATCTCCAACTTTAAGTAGTCCTGTCCATTAACTCTATAAGTAAATGAGCATAATTAAAGCCCTCTCTTAAATACTTAGTAAAGTCTTTCCCATTTACTTTGTATTTACATTGGTTATTTGCTAGAAAGTTTATCAAATCCTAGATACTTCATTAGAGTTTAATAAGTACTTCTGCATTGAATTACTAGTAAAAATGGTCATCAGGCCTAAAGTCTGCAAACTAAGGGCTGCCTCTCACACTATTCTTAAATAGCCATTTACTATGAAGAAAAACCAATATTTGTCTTTTGGTTTATACATCATTTTTACATACAGAATTCCATTAAAATGTGACAACTCTGAGGTAGGATATTACTACAAGAAGAATATTAGTCTTTATAACTGAGAAAAACGAGGCCTTAAGAAATTAACTGTTTGGCCAACATCACATAGGTAATAAGTAGTAGAAAAAGAGTAAAATCAAAGTGTTATCACTCTTAAAGTCTGTTTTCCTCACTATACAAAGTGAACAGAAGAAAACTGAAAGATTGGAATAAATGACTCTTGTAGCTTCTTCTGGCTTATATAGGATTTGAAATAGAGTACAATTAAAAACAGAAAAAAATTTTTTACAATGTTTTATAGTTTATGGGACATTCTCAGAATCATCACTTGTTATCTCATTTAATCTTCTCAATGATCCTATATCATTACTTACAAGAAAAAAATAAACAACAATAAAAATATTGGGGTGACAATCCCTTTGAAAACATGCTTCAAGAATTTTAAGAAAAATTCTCTTTTCTCTCCCTTTTCCTCTTTGTTTTCCTTTTCTTTTCCCTTTTTCCCTTCACTCTTTCTTTCTTCACTATGTAAGTTAAATTGTTGTGCTCTCTTTGCTATATTCCCCAGTTGGCAATCTGCTTAGGCTCAGTTTTCCAGATTAAGCGTTAGTTAGCTCTGCTTTTAGTTGATCAATATCACATTTGGTTTCCCTTGTACACCAAGTCTATCTCCTGTACTCTTTTCTTTAGAATACTTTCATTATGACTGTATGTGTGGAAGTGAATGTGTATGTCCTATTATTTCTATAATTACCTACCTGCTTGATCTCCTCCCACTAGAACACAGGCACTAGTCACCCCTAATAAGAAGTCAATACAAGCCACTCAGACCAACAACCTTTCCCTCCCAGGGCCAAAACCAAAACGAAGAAGGAATACAACCCTAAAGCCTGGGAAAGTGGAGCAAGTTAGAAAAAAGAAAAAAAAGGCAGAGAAATACAGCACAAATGAAAGAATAAGACAGAAAGTCACAAGACCAAATAAACAAAAATGAAATAAGCAATCTACCTGAAAGAGAGTTAAGAATAATGACAGTAAAGATACTCCAAAGTCTTTGAAATAGAATGGAAAAGATGCAAGAAATAACACAGTTAATACAATCATCAAGGACACAAAGAAATAAAGAATAATCAAACAGGTATAAATAACACAATTACTGAAATTAAAAATACTCTAGAAGGAACCAATACCAGAATAACTGAGGCAGAAGAATGGATAAGTGAGCTGAAAGAGAATGGTGAAAATAACTGCTGAAGAGCAGAATAAAGGAAAAAGAATGAATAAAATTGAGGACAGCCTCAGAGACCTTTGGGACAATATTAAACACACCAATATTGGAGTTATGGGGAATCCCAGAGGATTAAGAAAAAAATAAAGGCATTGAGATAATTTCTAAAGAAATTATAGCTGAAAACTTCCCCAACATGGGAAAGGAAATAGTCAATCAGGTTCAAGAAGCACAGAGTCCCCTACAGGATAAACCCAAGGAAAAACACATCAAGACACATATTAATAAAGCTAACACAGATGAAATAAAAAGAAAGAATATTAAAAGCTGCAAGGGAAAACCCATATGCTTAACAGCAGATCTTTCAGCAGAAACTCTGCAGGCCAGAAGGGAATGGCAGGATATATTTAAAGTACTGAAAGAAAAAAAAATCTATAACTAAGATTACTTTACCCAGCAAAGATCTCATTTAAACTTGGAGAAATCAAAAGTTTCATAGACAAGCAAAAGTTAAGAGAATTTAGCACCACCAAACCAGCCTTACAGCAAATACCAAATGGACTTACGTAGCCAGTAAACACAAAAGACTACAAAACCAAACCCAAAACAATTAAGAAAATGCCAACAGGAACATATATATAAACAATTACTTTAAATGTAAACAGATAAAATGCACCAACCAAAAGATACAGACGGACTGAACAGATACAAAAACAAGACCCACATATATGCTGCGTACAAGAGACCCACTTCAGACCTACAGAAACACAGACTGACAGTACAAGGATGGAAAAAGAGAGTCTATGCAAATGGAAGCCTAAAGAAAGCCAGAGTAGCAACCGTTATTTCAGGCAAAATAGACTTTAAAATAAAGAATATTATGAGAGATAAGGAAAGACACAACACCAATGTTCAAGGGATTAATCCAAGAAGAAGACATAAAATTGTAAATATTTATGCACCCAACATAGGAGCATCTCAATATGTATAAGGAAAACACTAACGGGCATAAGAGGGGAAATCAACAGTAATACAATAATAGTAGCGGACTTTAACATCCCACTGACACTGATGGACAGATCATCAAAACAGAGAATCAATCAGATCAGATCAGTCGCTCAGTCGTGTCCGACTCTTTGCGACCCCATGAACCGCAGCACGCCAGGCCTCCCTGTCCATCACCAGCTTCCGGAGGTCACTCAGACTCGCATCCATCGAGTCAGTGATGCCATCCAGCCATCTCATCCTCTGTCGTCCCCTTCTCCTCCTGCCCTCAATCCCTCCCAGCATCAGAGTCTTCTCCAATGAGTCAACTCTTCGCATGAGGTGGCCAAAATACTGGAGTTTCAGCTTTAGCATCATTCCTTCCAAAGAAATTCCAGGATTGATTTCCTTCAGAATGGGCTGGTTGGATCTTCTTGCAGTCCAAGGGACTCTCAAGAGTCTTCTCCAACACCACAGTTCAAAAGCATCAATTCTTCGGCGCTCAGCCTTCTTCACAGTCCAGCTCTCACATCCATACATGACCACAGGAAAGACCATAGCCTTGACTAGGCGAACCTTTGTTGGCAAAGTAATGTCTCTGCTTTTGAATATGCTATCTAGGTTGGTCATAACTTTCCTTCCAAGGAGTAAGCATCTTTTAATTTCATGGCTGCAGTCACCATCTGCAGTGATCTTGGAGCCCAGAAAAACAAAGTCTGACACTGTTTCCACTGTTTCCCCATCTATTTCCCATGCAGTGATGGGACCAGATGCCATGATCTTCGTTTTCTGAATGTTGAGCTTTAAGCCAACCTTTTCACTCTCCACTTTCACTTTCATTGAGAGGCTTTTGAGTTCCTCTTCACTTTCTGCCATAAGGGTGGTGTCATCTGCATATCTGAGGTTATTGATATTTCTCCCGGCAATCTTGATTCCAACTTGTGTTTCTTCCAGTCCAGCATTTCTCATGATGTACTCTGCATATAAGTTAAATAAACATGGTGACAATATACAGCCTTGACGTACTCCTTTTCCTATTTGGAACCAGTCTGTTGTTCCATGACCAGTTCTAACTGTTGCTTCCTGACCTGCATACAGATTTCTTAAGAGGCAGATCAGGTGGTCTGGTATTCCCATCTCTTTCAGAATTCCACAGAGAATCAATAAGGAAACACAAACCTTAAATGAAACATTAGACTAAACGGACTTCATTGATATCTTCAGGACTTTCCACCAAATGCAGAAAAATACACTTTCTTCTCAAGGGCACATGGAATATTCTTCAGGACAGACCACATCTTGGGTCATAAATCAAGCCTCAGTAAATTTAAGAAAACTGAAATCGTATCAAGTATCTTCTCTGACCACAATGTCATGAGACTAGATATCAACTACAGGAAAAAAACAACTGCAAAAAACACAAACTCATGGAGATTAAATAATACATTACTAAATAACAAAGAGGTTACAGGAGAAATAATTCTGAAAGATTAAGATTTCTTAAAGATTCTTAAAGAATCCAAAGATTCTTAAAAACAAATGACAACGAAAATACGACAGCCCCAAACCTATGGGATTCAGCAAAAGCAGTTCTAAGGAGGGCAATACAATTCTACCTCAAGAAACAAGAAAAGCATTGAAGAGACAACCTAAATCTATTCAGAGCAGCTAGAAAAAGAACAAAAAATCCCAGTCAGTTGAAGGAAAGAAATCGTAAAGATCAGAGGAGAAACAAATAAAGAAGTGAAGGAAACAATAGCAAAGATTAATAAAACTAAAAGCTGGTTCTTTGAGAAGATAAAATTGACAACTCAATAGCCAGACTCATCTAGAAAAAAAGGAAGAAAAATCAAATCAACAAAATTAGAAATGAAAACAGTAGAGGAGACAACAGACAATATAAAGGATCATATGAGGATATTATGAGCAACTATATGGCTAATAAGAGAAGGCAATGGCACCCCACTCCAGTACTCTTGCCTGGAGAGTCCCATGGACAGAGGAGCCTGGTAGGCTGCGGTCCATGGGATCGCTAAGAGTCGGACACGACTGAGCGACTTCACTTTCACTTTTCACTTTCATGCGTTGGAGAAGGACATGGCAGCCCACTCCAGTGTTCTTGCCTGGAGAACCCCAGGGACGGGGGAGCCTGGTGGGCTGCCGTCTATGGGGTCACACAGAGTCAGACACGACTGAAGTGACTTAGCATAGCATAGCATAGCATATATGGCTAATAAAATGGACAACCTAGAGGAAATGGACAGATTCTTAGAAAAGTTCCACCTCCCAAGACAGAATCAGGAAAAAAAAAGAAATTATGAACAAGTGAATTAGAGACAATGAAATTAAAACTGTGATCCAAAATTTCCCAAAAACAAAAGCCCAGGGCCAGGTGGCTTCACAGGGGAATTCTATCAAACATTTAGAGAAGAGCTAATGTTTATTTTTCTGAAAATCTTCAAAAAACCTTCAGAGGAAGGAACACTTCCAAACTCATTCTACAAGGCCACAATCACTCTGATACCAAAACCAGGCAAAGACAACACACAAAAAAGAAAATTACAGGTCAGTATCACTGAGGAACACAGATGCAAAAGTTCTCAACAAAATTCTAGCAAAGAGAATTCAACAATACATTAAAAAGCTCATATACCATGATCAAGTTAGGTTTATTCCATAGATGCAAGAATTCTTCAATATACACAAATCAATCAATGGATACATCATATTAAAAACTGAAAGATAAAAACCATATGACCATCTCAACAGATGCAGAAAAATTCTTTGACAAAATTCAGCACCCATCTATGATAAAAATGCTTCAAAAAATGGGCACAGATGGAACCTACCTCAACACAGTAAAGGCAATATATGATAAACCCACAGTAAACATTATTCTCAATGGTGAGAAACTGAAAGCATTCCCTCTACGATCAGGAACAAGACAAGTGTGTCCTCTCTTACCACTATTATTCAACATAGTTTTGGGAGTCCTGCTACTGCTGCTGCCAAGTCGCTTCAGTCGTGTCTGACTCTGTGCAACCCCACAGATGGCAGCCCACCAGGCTCCCTGGTCCCTGGGATTCTTCAGGCAAGAACACTGGAGTGGGTTGCCATTTCCTTCTCTAATGCATGAAAGTGAAAAGTGAAAGTGAAGTTGACCAGTCGTGTCCGACCCTCAGTGACCCTATGGACTGCAGCCTTCCAGGCTCCTCCATCCATGGGATTTGGGAGTCCTAGGTAAGGTAATTAGAGAAGAAAAAGAAATAAAGAAATCCAGACTGGAAAAAGAAGAAATAAAACTCACTACTTGCAGATGACATGATACTATACATAGAAAACCCAAAAGAAACTTTCAGAAAATTACTAGAGCTCATCAGTGAATTTAGCAAAGTCATGGGATGCAAGGTCAATACACGGAAATCATTTGCATTTCTATACTTACAATGAAAATTTAGAAAGAGAAATTAAGGAATCAATCCCATTTACCATTGCAACAAAAAGAATGAAATTTCTGGGAATAAACCTACCTACTGACTATGCCAAAGCCTTTGACTGTGTGGATCACAATAAACTGTGGAAAATTCTTCAAGAAATGGGGATACCAGACCACCTGACCTGCCTCTTGAGAAACCTGTATGCAGGTCAGGACGTAGCAGTTAGAATTGGACATGGAACAACAGACTGGTTCCAAATAGGAAAAGGAATACATCAAGGCTGTATATTGTCACCCTGCTTATTTAACTTATATGCAGAATACATCATGAGAAACGCTGGGCTGGAGGAGGCACAAGCTGGAATCAGACTGCCAGGAGAAATATCAATAACCTCAGATATACAGATGACACCACCCTTATGGCAGAAAGTAAAGAAGAACTGAAGAGCCTCTTGATGAAAGCCAAAGAAGAGAGTGAAAAAGTTGGCTTTAACTTTTTAAACTTTAAACTTGAGTTTAAGGCAACTCAACATTCAGAAAACTAAGTTCATGACATCTGGTCCCATCACTTCATAGGAAATAGATGAGGAAAGAGTGGAAACTGTGGCTGACTATTTTTCTGGGCTTCAAAATCACTGTGGATGGTGACTGCAGCCATGAAATTAAAAGATGCTTACTCCTTGGAAGGAAAGTTATGACCAACCTAGATAGCATATTCAAAAGCAGAGACATTACTTTGCCAACAAGGGTCTGTCTAGTCAAGGCTATGGTTTTTCCAGTAGTCATGTAGGGATGTGAGAGTTGGACTATAAAGAAAGCTGAGCACAGAAGAATTAATGCTTTTGAACTGTGGTGTTGGAGAAGAGTCTTGAGAGTCCCTTGGACTGCAAGGGGATCCAACCAGTCCATCCTAAAAGAGATCAGTCCTGGGTGTTCACTGGAGGGAATGATGTTGAAGCTGAAACTCCAATACTTTGGCCACCTCATGCAGACAGCTGACTCATTTGAAAAGACCCTGATGCTGGGAAAGATTGAGGGCAGGAGGAGAAGGGGACGACAGAGGATGAGATGGCTGGATGGCATCACCGACTCAATGGACATGGGATGGGTGGACTCTGAGATTTGGTGATGGGACAGGGAGGTCTGGCGTACTGCCGTTTACGGGGTCACAAAGAGTCAGACATGACTGAGCGACTGAATTGAACTGAACTGAAGGAGACAAAAGAACTGTATATGGAAAATTATAATGAAGAAAGAAATCAAGGACAACATTAAACAGAAGGAGAGATATACCAAGTTCCTGGGTTGGAAGAATAAATGTTGTGAAAATGACTATACTACCAAATGCAATTTATAGATTCACAGAGATTACCAACAACATTTTTCACAGAATTGGAACAAAAAATTTCACAATTCATATGGAAACACAAAAGACCCCAAATAGCCAAAGCGGTCTTGAGAAAGAAAATAGAGCTTGAGGGATGAACCTTCCTGACTTCAGTCTACACTACAAAGCTACAGTCGTCAAGACAGTATGGTACTGGCACAAAAACAGAAATAGACTAATGGAATGTGATAGGGAGCCCAGAGATAAATCCATGCACATATGGGTACCTATTTTTGACTAAGAAGGCAAGAATATACAATGGGGCAAAGATAACCTCTTCAATAAGTGGTGCTGGGAAAACTGGACAGCTACATGTAAAAGAAGGAAATTAGAACACTTCCTAATGCCATACACAAAGATAAATTCAAAATGAATTAAAGACCTAAATGTAAGACCAGAAAGTACAAAACTTTTAAAGGAAAACATAGAAGAGCACTCAATGACATATATTAAAGCAAGATCCTCTATGACCCACTTCCTAGAGTAATGGAAACAAAATAAAAATAAAGAAGTGAGACCTAAACTTAAAGCTTTTAAACTTAAAAGCTTTTGCACAGCAAAGGAAACTACAAACAAGGTGAAAAGACAACCCTCAGAGTGGGAGAAAGTAATAGCAAAGGAAACAACTGACAAAGAATTAATTTCCAAAATATACAAGCAGTTCATACAACCCAATACCAGAAAAACAAACAACCCAATCAAAAAGTGGGGAAAAGACCTAAACAGACGTCTCTCCAAAGAAGACATACAAACGGCTAACAAACACATGAAAATATGCTCAACATCGCTCACTATTAGAGAAATGCAAATCAAGAGAAATGCAAATCAAAACTACAATGAGGTATCACCTCACAACCGTCAGAATGGGATTCATCAAAAAGTCTACAAACAATAAATGCTGGAGAGGATGTGGAGAAAAGGGAATCCTTGCATTGCTGGTGGGACTATAAATTAACACAGCCACTATGGAAGACGGGATGGAGATTCCTTAAAAAACTAGGAATAAAACAACCTTATGACCCAGCAATCCCATTACTAGGTATACACCCTGAGGAAACCAAAATTGAAAAATACACATGTAACCCAATGTTACACATGTAACCCAGTGTTGCAGCACTATTTACAACAGCTAGAACATGGAAGCAACCTTAGATGTCCACCAACAGATGAACTCATATACTGTGGTACATATATACAATGGAATATTATTCAGTCATTAAAAGGAATGCATTTGAGTCAGTTGTAATGAGGTGGACAAACCCAGAGCTGCTTATACAGAGTGAAGTAAGTCAGAAAGAGAAATATAAGTATCATATACTAATGAATATATATGGACTCTAGAAAGATGGTACTGGTGAATTTATTTTCAGGGCAGCAATGGAGAAACAGACACAGAGAACAGACTTATTGACACAGGGCAAGAGGGAGAGAGAGAGATGTATAGAGAGAGTAACATGGAAATTTACAACACCATATGTAAAATAAGACAGCCAATGGGAATTTGCTGTAAAACTCACAAACAGGGGCTCTGTAACAATCTGGAAGGGTGGGATGAGGAAGGAGATGAGAGTGAATTTGGGAGGGAGGGAACATGGGTGCACCTATAGCTGATTCTTGATGTCTGATGGGAAACAAAATTATGTAAAGGAATTGTCCTTCAATTGAAAAATAAATTAAAAAAAAAAGGAATTCTAGGCTCAACAGTTATGTTCTAATTTGTTATCAGATGTTCTAATTTGTTATCAGATTTTAACACATTTTAATTTACTATAGTAAGTAAACTTCATCATTTATTCATGGATTTTAAAATATATTACAATTTATATTTCAGCTTTAAGAACATTTTTATGTTATTTGAAAGGATTTCCTTTGATAAGCAGAATATATACAGGAATATACATATATAATGGATAAATGTACAATGTGTGTTACCTTACCTCCATCACCGTCATCTGATCCTCTGAAACTAGGATCTTTTAACATATCCAGCTCAGCTAACATGCGCACATAAAGTGCATTCTGTCTGAAGGAAGGATAAAATCTTTCATCTCGAAGCATCAATTCATACACCTTATTGAAATAAATCAAAATATTCAATTATTAATACAAATGATGTACTAATTTCCAATAATAAGATTTCAACAAAAGGTAGACAGAGATATTACTGTAATGAATTATAGGCTCCAATTTATAAGATGGAGTACAAATTAGTACAAATGATGTACTAATTTCCAATAATAAGATTTCAACAAAAGGTAGACAGAGATATTACTGTAATGAATTATAGGCTCCATATTTATAAGATGCCAGTAATAAGACTATGTCACAACTAGTGATATCTTTCTGGCCCCTCTAGCATCTAAATTATACTGAAGAGAGTCCTATGCAAAACAAGTCACATGACACCAGTTACATATAATGCTCTACAAAGCAGTGTTCTCTAAGAAACAAATACAAATAAAGGCTCAAAGCACATATTAAAATAAATGAATCTGTTATTTATACATCATCTATTTATAAAATTCTAGAATTTGTATCTGTCACTTCAGCCAGATTCAAAGTAAATAACCCAGCATAGGGATTTTCTGCATTTCTACAGTAAATAAGCAAAGAAAAACTGGCTACTTTGTGAAGTATTATTACTATAACACATCTTTTTAGTTATCACACTGTACTTTCATAACATTTCAATAACCTTTTACAGACAAATTACATGCATATAGACATATACATTGTTTTCAAAAAAGATATTATGATAAATGTTGTACATAATACCTTCCTTTGAATGTCATCAAAGATTTCAGGGGTTGGATCTTCATGATTCAAAGTATCTGCTAATTTTGCTACCAAATAATCATCAACAGTAACTCTCGGAGATGCCTGACAAACAGAGAAAAACACAAGTAGCATTGATCTTTGAAATTTCTAAATCCAAGTTAAGCCTTCATAGTAGAATTAAATAATGTGTTGTTCAGTCACGTCTGACTCTGCAACCCCATGGACTGCAGCATGCTAAGCCTCCCTGTCCTTCACTATCTCCCTGAGTTTGTTCAAAGTCCTCTTCATTGAGTCAGTGATGCCATCCAACCGTCTCAACCTCTGTCACTCCCTTCTTCTCCTGCCCTCAATCTTTCCCAGCATCAGGGTCTTTTCCACTGAGTTGGCTCTTCGCAACAGGGAGCCAAAGTAGGATAATTAAATAATGGAATCATAGTACTAAAAGTAACTGCCAAAAAATCCTTGGTTTATAAATGACACCTTGATGTTTAAAGGCTGAAATCAGAGCTAGCATTTTTATAGCCATGAGGTACTACACAGTAGACTTGTTAGACAAAAGTGGATTTAAATCTTAACTTTTGCTGAGCAAGTTTCCTCTCACAAGGCTTCACTTACTCAATCTGTAAAATGGAGATAAATACTACATATGATTATAGTGAGGATGAAAAGAGATTTACATAAGACTTATGTGTCCAGCACATAGGAAATACTGCGGCTACGAGTTAGTATTGAGCGCTCAGTAGTCTTAGAGTGTATTTAATAAAATGCCAAAAGAGTATGCCATGTTGCTACTTATCATTTAACACTAGAAACAATCCTTTTGAATGACACTTAAAAGAGACTATCTTTATCCTGCTGCTGCAGCTGCTAAGTCGCTTCAGTCGTGTCCGACTCTGTGCGACCCCATAGACGGCAGCCCACCAGGCTCCCCCCGTCCCTGGGATTCTCCAGGCAAGAACACTGGAGTGGGTTATCTTTATCCTAATTCAGTTTTATAAAACTGCAGCAAAGTATCAGCATGATAAGGGACAGAAAAAAGTTTGAAAAGTTACTTTATTTCAATAATTTTCATTTCAAGGTGCATAATGTGACAGACACTACAGACATTACTCAGCATGTTAACTTTTGTTTGAAGTCTGAAGGCTATGGAGAATAAATGAGTGATTAAATGATGGTAACTTTTAGAGACAGTAACAAAAAAATGCACTGTTTAAGCAATTTCTCTGTGCTGTTAGACTATCTAAAGAACAGAATAGATAAATCAAGAAGAGAAGAAAATGTATGTAAGTATCCTGGGCATACATCCAGATAAAACTGTAATTTAAAGATAAATGTACTCTTGTGTTCAAAGTAGAACTATTCACAATACCCAAGGCAGAGAAACAACCTCAATGTTCAGAGAGATGAAAGGATAAAGACGATGTGGTACATATACAATGGAGTATTTCTCAGCCATAAAAAGGAATGAAATAAAGTCATATGCAGCAACATGGATAGACCTAGAGATTACCATACTAACCGAAGTAAGTAAGAAAGAGAAAGACAAATTACCATGTCACTTTTATGCATGATGTAAAACACGACACAAATGAACTTATTCCCTGGTAGATGAGACGGTAAAGCATCTGCCTAGAACGTGGGAGATCCAGGTTTGATCCCTGGGTCAGAAAGATCCCCTGGAGAAGGAAATGGCAACCCACTCTACTAATCTTGCCTGGAAAATCCCATGGACGGAGGAGACTGGTAGGCTACAGAGTTGCAAAGAGTGGGACACAACTGAGCGACTTCACTTCACAAAAGAGAAACAGACTCATAAACACAGAGAACAGACCTGAGATTGCCAAGGGGGAAAAGAAGATGCAGGAGAGAGGAATGAAGTTTGGGATCAGCAGCCTCGCCGGCTGCGACCAGCGCTCTAAGCGCGGCCGAGAGGAGCTACCCCACGACCGAGGTCAGGAAGGGCGGCGGTGAGGAGATACCCCTCCTCCAAGGTCAGGAAGGGCGGCGGTTAGGAGAGACCCCTCATCCAAGGTAAGGTGCGATGGCTGTGCTTTGCTAGAGCAGCCGGGAAGAGATACCCCACGCCCAAGGTAAGAGAAACCCAAGTAAGATGGTAGGTCTTGCAAGAGGGTATCAGAGGGCAAACACACTGAAACCACACTCACAGAAAACTAGTCAATCTAATCACACCAGGACCACACCCTTGTCTAACTCAATGAAATTAAGCCATGCCCGTGGGGCAACCCAGGATGGGCGGGTCATGGTGGAGAGATCTGACAGGGTGTGGTCCGCTGGAGAAGGGAATGGCAAACCAATTCAGTATTCTTGCCTTGAGAACCCCATGAACAGTATGGAAAGGAAAAATGATAGGATACTGAAAGAGAAACTCCCCAGGTCAGTAGGGGCCCAATATGCTACTGGAGATCAGTGGAGAAATAACTCCAGAATGAATGAAGGGATGGAGCCAAAGCAAAAAGAATACCCAGCTGTGGATGTGTCTGGTGATAGAAGCAAAGTCCGATGCTGTAAAGAGCAATATTGCATAGGAACCTGGAATGTCAGGTCCATGAATCAAGGCAAATTGGAAGTGGTCAAACAAGAGATGGCAAGAGTGAATGTCGACATTCCAGGAATTAGCGAACTAAAATGGACTGGAATGGGTGAATTTAACTCAGAGGACCATTATATCTACTACTGCAGGCAGGAATCCCTTAGAAGAAACTGAGTAGCCATCATGGTCAACAAAAGAGTCCGAAATGCAGTACTTGGATGCAATCTCAAAAAACGACAGAATGATCTCTGTTCGTTTCGAAGGCAAACCATTCAATATCACAGTCATCCAAGTCTATGCCCCAACCAGTAATGCTGAAGAAGCTGAAGTTGAACAGTTCTATGAAGACTTACAAGACCTTTTAGAACTAACACCCAAAAAAGATATCCTTTTCATTATAGGGGACTGGAATGCAAAAGTAGAAAGTCAAGAAACTCCTGGAGTAACAGGCAAATTTGGCCTTGGAATATGGAATGAAGCAGGGCAAAGACTATTAAGAGTTTTGCCAAGAAAATGCACTGGTCATAGCAAATACCCTCTTCCAACAACACAAGAGAAGACTCCATACATGGACATCATCAGATGGTCAACACCAAAATCTTTGCAGCCAAAGATGGAGAAGCTCTATATAGTCAGCAAAAACAAGACCAGGAGCTGACTGAAATGGTATGGACCTAACAGAAGTAGAACATATTAAGAAGAGTTGGCAAGAATACACAGAAGAACTGTACAAAAAAGAGCTTCATGACCCAGATAATCATGATGGTGTGATCACTGACCTAGAGCCAGACATCCTGGAATGTGAAGTCAAGTGGGCCTTAGAAACCATCACTACGAACAAAGCTAGTGGAGGTGATGGAATTCCAGTGGAGCTATTCCAAATCCTGAAAGATGATGCTGTGAAAGTGCTGCACTCAATATGCCAGCAAATTTGGACAACTCAGCAGTGGCCACAAGATTGGAAAAGGTCAGTTTTCATCCCAATCCCAAAGAAAGGCAATGCCAAAGAATGCTCAAACTACTGCACAATTGCACTCATCTCACACGCTAGTAAAGTAATGCTCAAAATTCTCCAAGCCAGGCTTCAGCAATATGTGAACCGTGAACTTCCTGATTTTCAAGCTGGTTTTAAAAAAGGCATAGGCACAAGAGATCAAATTGCCAACATCCACTGGATCATAGAAAAAGCAAGAGAGTTCCAGAAAAACATCTATTTCTGCTTTATTGACTATACCAAAGACTTTGACTGTGTAGATCACAATAAACTGTGGAAAATTCTGAAAGAGATGGGAATACCAGACCACCTGATCTGCCTCTTGAGAAATCTGTATGCAGGTCAGGAAGCAACAGTTAGAACTGGTCATGGAACAACAGACTGGCTCCAAATAGGAAAAGGAGTACGTCAAGGCTGTATATTGTCACCCTGTTTATTTAAATTATATGCAGAGTACATCATGAGAAACGCTGGACTGGAAGAAACACAAGTTGGAATCAAGATTGCTGGGAGAAATATCAATAACCTCAGATATGCAGATGGCACCACCCTTATGGCAGAAAGTGAAGAGGAACTAAAAAGCCTCTTGATGAAAGTGAAAGTGGAGAGTGAAAAGGTTGGCTTAAAGCTCAACATTCAGAAAACGAAGATCATGGCATCCAGTCCCATCACTACATGGGAAATAGGTGGGGAAACAGTGGAAACAGTGTCAGACTTTACTTTTCTGGGCTCCAAAATCACTGCAGATGGTGACTGCAGCCATGAAATTAAAAGACGCTTACTCCTTGGAAGGAAAGTTATGACCAACCTAGATAGCATATTCAAAAGCAGAGACGTTACTTTGCCAACAAAGGTTCGCCTAGTCAAGGCTATGGTCTTTCCTGTGGTCATGTATGGATGTGAGAGCTGGACTGTGAAGAAGCCTGAGCACCGAAGAATTGATGCTTTTGAACTGTGGTGTTGGAGAAGACTCTTGAGAGTCCCTTGGACTGCAAGGAGATCCAACCAGTCCATTTTGAAGGACATCAGCCCTGGGATTTCTTTGGAAGGAATGATGCTAAAGCTGAAACTCCAGTCCTTTGGCCACCTCATGTGAAGAGCTGACTCACTGGAGAAGACTCTGATGCTGGGAGGGATTGAGGGCAGGAGGAGAAGGGGATGACAGAGGATGAGATGGCTGGATGGCATCACTGACTCGATGGATGTGAGTCTGAGTGACCTCCGAGTGCTGGTAATGGATAAGGAGGCCTGGCGTGCTGTGATTCATGGGGTCGCAAAGAGTCGGACACGACTGAGCGACTGATCTGATCTGATCTGATCTGATCTGATATATACAATGATAAACAACAAGGTCCTACTGTATAGCCCAGGGAACCACACTCGAAACTTTGTGAAAAACCATAATGGAGAAAAATATGAAAAAGGAATGTGTTTATGTGTAAATGAATCACTTTGCTGAACAGCAGAAATTAACCCAATATTATGTATCAACCATTCTTGAACAAAATTAAAAAAAAAATTTTTAAGTAAGTAAACAGGAGAGTATGAATGTGCAGCATAAGGGCTACACAACTTCTAATGTCCCCTTGTTAATTCAACACTCTTAGAAGTAAACTCAGGGAGGTAGTGTGGTGGTACTTTTTTGGTTCTTGTGAGGGGGTTTTTGGAGGAAGAAGAAAAGGACACTTGCCTATTATTTGTTTGTGTACGGGTGTGGTGTTCCCTCCTCGCCTCCCACCGACCCCTCTCACCCTTAATTAAGGACAGAACTCAAAAGCTTCAACTATGTGACAAAGATCAGAGAAGAACATGATTTAAGTTAGTTTCTGTCCTTTCATGTGCCCTCTGAGCTCATTAAACTCAATTTCTAGGAAGTAAGAGACAAATTTGAAAATAACATTTCCAATTTATCTATCTTAAATTTTTTCTATAATCTCAGGTACATAAAATTGGATTAAGCCTTATCCTTGGAATATGTATGGTGAGCAATACTTTCAGAGAGCTAACATTGGGCATAACTAACCAAGTCCCTTTAAAAAAAAAAAAAACAGTAATATAGAATAAATATTTGCACATATGATACTACGTTAACATAAAAATTGCATGTTTTTTCCAAAATTATCTATTAATCTGTATTGCTTACTTCCATATTACACAAATGTAGTTATTTAAACAAAACGACTAGTTAACAGTGGCAACAGATAATTAATAGGACTAAACAAAAAAAAGTTTGAGAAAACAAAACAATTTTACTTAATATTCCTGTTCTCTGATACAGAAACTTATTTTAATATTTTTTAAACTTTTTACCTAAATTTGAAATTGGTAGGCAGTACCACTGTTTATCCTTAAAATATATAAATCTAAGACTATTTAAAAGATTATACATGTAATAGGACTAATAAATAGATATTTATATTTAATAAAAATAAACAATGACATTTACCTTTTATTCTATGATCTTGTAGGATTATTTCTGTGTGCCTTTTTAAACAATACTATTCTGATCTTCCTGCAGTCTTCACGACAACCCTTTATTTTACACAGTGGTATAACTAAATACAATCAACTATAAAATAAAATTCACTATGACTTTCAGCTCTGCTCTTGAGCCTTTATCACATTTATTTCTCTTACCACTGCAATGTCATGACATCAAGTGAACTATCCTTTCAATAAAACCATTTAGGCAAAGAATAATGGGATTTTACTCACTAAAAAGAGCAGGTTTTTAGACCTACGGGGATTTGTTTCCGGCTTTCCAAAAAAAGTGTCCATCAACTCTGTATCTCCAGGTTTGGTAGACCAGCTGTTTGTCAGTCAGGTTCTCTGCATGTATGAATTCATCATACAGGTTTCCCATGTCTAAAATGCCCATTTTTTAAGTACTTCAAAGCATAAAGTATGTCATAAGTTAACAACCTCTCCTTTTCAAGGAAAATGCTTCTAAAACGCATAGATCATTTAAACATGTGAGAATAAAGGAGCATTCCAAAGAAATTATAGTTTTATTAAAGAGAGTGAGGAAACTGTTTAAGCTGGCTGTTCCTTTTTGGTGATATCTGAGTTCTCAATAGCTTTATTTTCAAAAAATGAGTTATTTTCTTCATTGTATGAGTTCTTGCTATAGCCTACATGTACTCAGTTCTGTACATTTATTTCAAGGTTAATTTTAGTCCCTTCAAAAATCATTCAATAGTTTTAGAGAAAAATCACATAAATTTCTGTTTACTGTAATTCTTTTCACCACACACATTCTTGATATATTTTCAAATGAAAGATGGATATTATTCTTGTTCCATGCTAAAAAAAATATGATTACTGCCAACAATGGCATCTTTTCTACTGCTGGCAACAATGACAGCCATCTGGAAGGCAAATGTCTAAAGTTCTCTCTCCTGACATTTTTGTAATGTCAAAATCTCATAAAGCTGAAGCAGTAGTATTATTTAGAACATATAGGTACAAGAAAACTATATGGGAAAGTAAGTGAATAATTAGAGAAAACTGGCTTCATCAGAAAGCAAGAAAGTAAGGGCAGGCAAAGGCTAACATAGGGATCTTTTAAAATACAGGTAAGTGACTCAGTCGTATCTGACCCTTTGCGACTCCACTGACTATACAGTCCATGGAATTCTCCAGGTCTGAATACTGGAGTGGGTAGCCTCCAGGTAATGTTCCCAACCCAGGGACTGAACCCAGGTGTCCAACATTGCAGGTGGATTCCTTACCAGCTGAGCAACAAGGGAAGCCTTTTAAAATACAATGGACATTCTACTTCTAAAGCTGAATGGAGTGTATAAAGGCATTTACTATACTATTATTCTTAAAACTGTGTACTCTTTTAAATACAATATATTTCATAAGGCAAAAATGTAAGCAAATGCACAAATGAGTGGTTTCGAAATAATATATATACTTAAAATATAATTCTGTGCTAATAAGTATAAATTAAAAGGTAGTATAAATTAAAAGGTATTATAGCACAGTCACTAAAAATACTGGAGTATGACTCTTGAGGATTATTGTCCATATTCATGAAGGACATCAGTCTGTAGTTTTCTAAATGATGTCTTTGTCTTTGATATGAGAATACCACTAAATTCATAAAATGAGTTGTAAAGTGTTTCTTTTTTCTCTATTTTCTGGAAGAGTTTGTGAAATACTGGTATTATTTCCTCTTGAAATATAAGATAGAATTCACTAGTAAAACCATTTAGGCCTGGGCTTTTCTTTGAAAGATGATTTTTAATTATTAATTAAATTCATTTACTGTATTTTCTATTTCTTCTTGAGTCAGTCTGACAATTAGTGTATTCCCAGATATCTGTCCATTTCATCTAAATTGTCTAATCTGTTGTCATAAAGTTGTTTGTAATACTTCCTTATGGGGCGTCCCAGGTAGCTCAGTGGTGAATCCACCTGTCAAAACAGGGTTTGATATCTGGGTTGGGAAGATCCCCTGGAGAAGGAAATCACAACTCATTCCAGTATTCTTGCCTGAGAAATCCCATGGACAGAGAAGCCTGGGAGCCTATAGTCTATGGGGGTACTAAAAGAGTTGGAACTAAAAAAAGAGGAACTAAAAAGCCTCTTGATGAAAGTGAAAGTGGAGAGTGAAAAAGTTGGTTTAAAGCTCAACATTCAGAAAATGAAGATCATGGCATCCCGTCCCATCACTTCATGGGAAATAGATGGGGAAACAGTGGAAACAGTGTCAGACTTTATTTTTCTGGGTTCCAAAATCACTGCAGATGGTGTTTGCAGCCATGAAATTAAGATACTTACTCCTTAGAAGAAAAGTTATGACCAACCTATACAGCATATTCAAAAGCAGAGACATTACTTTGCCAACAAAGGTTCGCTTAGTCAAGGCTATGGTTTTTCCTGTGGTCATGTATGGATGTGAGAGTTGGACTGTGAAGAAGGCTGAGCACCGAAGAACTGATACTTTTGAACTGTGGTGTTGGAGAAGACTCTTGAGAGTCCCTTGGACTGCAAGGAGATCCAACCAGTCCATTCTGAAGGAGATCAGCCCTGGGATTTCTTTGGAGGGAATGATGCTAAAGCTGAAACTCCAGTATTTTGGCCACCTCATGCGAAGAGTTGACTCATTGGAAAAGACTCTGATGCTGGGAGGGATTGGGAGCAGGAGGAGAAGGGGATGACAGAGGATGAGATGGCTGGATGGCATCACTGACTCGATGGACATGGGTCTGGGTGAACTCCGGGAGTTGGTGATGCACAGGGAGGCCTGGCGTGCTGCAATTCATGGGGTCGCAAAGAGTTGGACACGACTGAGTGACTGAACTGAACTGAACTGAAAAGAGTTGGATATGACTTAGCGACTAAGCAACAATGGTATTTCCTTGTAGTCCCTTTAATTTCTCTAATCAGTGGTGATGCTTCCTCCTTCATTCATGATTCTGGTGATCTGTATCTTTTTTGCTTGGCCAATTGAGCTAAAGGTTTCTAAATTTCATTGTTCATTTTACAACGTTTGACTGTACTACTGATTTTTCACTATTGTCTTTCTGTTTTCTATTTCACTGATTTCCATTTTGATCTTTACTATTTCCTTCCTTCTATTTGCTTAGATTTGTCGTGCTTTTCTTTTTCTAGATTTTTAAGATGAAACTGTATATTGCTGATGTGACATCTTTCTTCTTTCTAATCAGGCATTTAAAGCTACACATTTGCCTTTACATATTTCTTTAACTGCATCCCATAAATTTTGAGGTATTGTTTTCTTCATTTTCATTCAATTGAAAATATTTTCTAATTTCCTTCTGATGTTTTTGACACAGACAATATTTAGAAATTTGTTGATTAATTTTCAATATAAATTTCCTCAAATCCCTTTTGTTCTTGATTTCTAATTAATTCTACTATGAGAAACGGACATACTTACATATAATTTTAATGCCTCTAAAATGAGAGTTGTTTTATGGCCTAACTTATGATCTATCCTGGAGAAGGAAATGGCAACCCACTCCAGTATTCTTACCTAGAGAAATCTGTGGACAGAGGAGCCTGGTGGGCTGCCATCTATGGGGTCGCATAGTCGGACACGACTGAAGCGACTTAGCATGCATGCATGCACTGGAGAAAGAAATGGCAACCCACTCCAGTATTCTTGCCTGGAGAATCCCAGGGACAGAGGAGCCTGGTGGGCTGCCGTTCACAGGTCGCACAGAGTCAGACATGACTGAAGCGACTTAGCACCAGCAGCAGCATGAACTATCCTGGAGAACTCTCTATGTGTATGCTTGAAAATAAAACTGTTGTTAGGAGAAGTATTCTACAGATGTATTTGGTCTAATTGGTCTAAAGTATTGTTCAATTCTTGTACATCCTTGGTCATTTTTCTATCGAACTGTTTTATCAGTTTCTGAGAGGGAGTACTGAAGTCTCCAACTATTACTGTTGAATTGTCTATTTCTCCCTCAATTCTGTCAGTTTGTTCTCCATGTATGTGTGGGCTTTGTTGTTTTATCATCCTGATCAATTGACCTTTCTATTATAAAATGTTCCTTGTTTCTTTAGTAACGTTTTTTTGTCTTAAAATTTATTATCTAATATCAGTATAGCCACTCCAGCTCTATTTTAGTTACTGTTTTCAAGGTTTACCTCTTACTTCCTATTATTTAAAGTTGTGTGTCCCTGAATCTTAACTCTGTTATTTAGTATCCACATGACCCTGGAGGGGTTAATTCAATTTTCTTTTTTTTTTTTTTTCAATTTTATAATTCAATCAATTTCTTCACCTATAAAATGAGAATAATATACAAAATACTATTATCAGGATAAAACAAGGCAATGTAACAGTTGTGCATAGCAGCATGAACAATGAATATTTACAAGTACTACAAATCATTATCTTGCCAGTATTATTTTAATTATTAATAATCTACCATTATTAATGAAACTGTCAAAGAAGAAAACAAAAGGTATTCTCAAATAAATTAAAGTATATCCTCACCTTTTCTGATAAATACTGTTCATAAATTCCAAAAGCAGCTGCTCTTAAAAGACCTTTGGTTTGGTTGGTTTGATGTTTTCCATCTTTCTGACGACTTGATAAAACTTCTAGCTGCTGTTGGGCTGTAACCCGGTATCCTTCCACTGTCATCCAAAAGAAGAGATGTGCCTGACCTCCAGTTTGCTGCATGTAGTCTATCAAACAAAATTCATAACAGAGATATTAAAGTCACAGATTTTTGAGTGCATACAGCTGTAAGACAAGTTAAGAAAGAAAGTATTTGAAAGTTTCAAATACTTAAAACTCTGCATTTTGAACATGTTTAGAAAATGCTGGAGGTTAAAAAAAAGTCATATCATAAACTGGTTAAGCTGAAGAGACCAATTATGCAGAAAAAAGAAATGGAAGTGCATTTTAAAAAACATCTGATTTTTCATGAAAACACTTCTTGGGAATGGAAGTGCATTTTAAAAAACATCTGATTTTTTCATGAAAACACCTCTTGGGAATAAAGAGGCCAGGGAATCCTTCATCAGAAATAAACTACTTCAACAACATTCAGCTTCCATTCTCAATAAAAATTATTAAACATAGTATTACTATTATATCACATGTATTAAAAATAAGGATTGGGCTCTTCAATAAGCCTTGCATTTCTTTTTGTTCATGAATATGAAGATTCAGGGAGTTGTGCTGAAAACATCCCCTAGATAAAAGCAATTCTGATGTAACAATAAAATCAATAAACATTTATATATAAAATGGTATAAAAATAAGACCCTTCCCCTGTTCATGCACAAAAATGATACAAGCAGTTTATATATACCATACTTTCCTGATAAAGTCTCTTTCTCAAATAATTAAAATTCATAGTAGAATCTCTTGGGGTTTATTTAAAAGCATATTAGCAAATGCACATTGGAACTACAATAAATAATAAAATAAGCATTTATTTAATAAAATAATAATAAAAAGCATTTATTTCCTTAAAACCAAATAAATCTCTGTCCCTATGGTTTCTAAAAAAAATGGGGGATATTTCAGAAAATGAGGAGTGGAAGAGAGATATATATGGCATGCCTAATATCAAGTATTTAAAATTTAACAATATATACAATTATAAAAAAACTTGAGGGTTATATTATTTTTATAAAATGGATTTACCTACCCATAAAAAACTGTAGTGCAACATTGTCTACAAGAATGCTGTCCAGGGGGACTGTGCAAAGTTTCCCAAAGTTTGCTGCCAGTTTCACAGTATTTATCTCCTATAAATAAAAGTTTTGCAGATTAACATTTCATCTATTCACTCACTATGTTAAAGATCCTTACATAGAAGTAAAAAATTAAGTTAAAATGGAATAAAGTTTTCTCTTCTTGTACAGGTGGGTTACCAAAAAAAAGTATCAGCTCACTGAATTTCCTAGAATTATTTTAAGAGCTGCTTACTAAGTATACATTAAAAGTACAATAAGCACTCATTTCTTCTAATAAAAAATAAACCCAAACGTATTTTCCTGTATTCTTTATTTTTTACCCATTCCATATAAAAATGAACATGATAGGGACTAAAGGGACTATGTTGAAGAAAAAACATTGAAGAAATATTGAAGAAATGTTTTCAAGTACAGGTTGAAGTTTACCTACTAGAAAATAAAATATTCCTAACTAGTAGATTTGCTAATTGGGTAAAAATTCTATAATCTTTGTAGAAAATGTTTTTCTTTTCAGTCTACCTAAATGGTAAATTACATAAATTTCAAAGCAAGGAAACTAACTATATATAGAGAAAAAAGTTTTTAACAGGTTCAAAATTTAGAGAATCTACACGTCCTGCACTGTGCTAGGTGCATTACACATATTACTTCATTAAATCTCCACAGCAATCCTATTGGATAAACATCACCAATCCCACTCAACAGATAAGAAAGCTGATGATCGGAAATGTTGTCTATGATTGCAAAGCTGGTTAGAATGAGTCAGTGTCCTCAAAGTCTGATGCCCTTTCCACAAAAACCAACAATGTTTCTGGAAATGATTTCCACCAGCTTCTCTGCATTCCCAAATCCATACTCACAAACCTATATTTTCAAAAAAAAAAGATGCACAGGTTTTCTGAAAGTTAGATAAGGCTGCCTTATTTAGGGTCAGATAAGGCTGCCTTATTTAGGGTCAGATACTACATTAGGCATAGGAAAAGGAAGAAGATTTGAAAAGAGAAAAAACTTCTCTTGTAATTAGTGTCTCCTCTTCATATAAGTACGTAAGAACAACAACAGATTGCTGATTTGAAATTACTGGGGTAAAGCAATCTACTGCAAATTGCACTCATTTCACATACTAGCAAGGTAATGCTCAAAATCTTTCAAGCTGGACTTCAACAGTATGTGAAGCAAGAACTTTCAGATGTATAAGCTGGATTTAGAAAAGGCAGAGGAACCAGATCAAATGGCCAATATCCGTTCGATCTTCGAAAAAGCAAGAGAATTCCAGAAAAACATCTGCTTCACCAACTATGCTAAAGCGTCTGACTGTGTGGATCACAAAAAACTGGAAAATTCTTCAAGAGATGGGAATACCAGACCACCTATCTGCCTCCTGAGAAACCTGTATGTTGTAAAGAAGTAACAGTGAGAATCAGTCATAGGACAACAGACTGGTTCAAAATTGGGAAAGGAGTATTTCAAGGCTGTACACTGTCACCTTGCTTATTTAACTTATATGCAGATGACATCATGAGAAATGCTAGGCTGGATGAAGATCAAGCTGAAATCAAGATTTCCTGGAGAAATATCAGTAATCTCAGACTTGCAGATGACATCACCCTAATGGCAGAAAGTGAAGAGGAACTAAAGAGCCTCTTAATGAAGGTGAAAGATGAGAGTGAAAAAACTGGTTTAAAACTCAACAACATTCAGAAAACTAAGATCATGGCATCCAGTCCCATCACTTCATGGCAAGTAGAAGGGAAAACAATGGGAACAGACTATTTTCTTGGGCTCCAAAATCACTGTGGAAGGTAACTGCAGCCATGAAATTAAAAGAATTTAATTTTTTTGAAAGAAAAGCTATGACAAACCTAGATGGCCTATTAAAAAAGCAGAAACATCACCTTGTTGACAAAGGTCCACATAGTCAAAGCTATGGTTTTTCCAGTAGTCAAAGTTGGACTATAGAGAAGGCTGAATGCCAAAGAACTGATGCTTTCAAACTGTGGTGTTGGAGAAGACTCTGGAGAGTCCCTTGGACTGCAAGGAGATCAAACCAGTTAATCCTAAATATTCATTAGAAGGACTGATGTTGAAAACTGAAGTTCCAATATTTTGGCCATCTGATTAAATGGGTCAACTCACTGGAAAAGACCCTGATGCTGGGAAAGACAGAAGGCAGGAGAAGAAGGGGACAACAGAGGATGAGATGGCTGGATGGAATCACCGACTCGATGGACATGAGTTTGAGTGAACTCCAGGAGATGGTGAAGGACAGGGAAACCTGGTGTGTGGCAGTCCATGGGGTCAGAGTTGGACACGACTGAGCGACTGAACAACAACAAAGCAATCTAGTAGCGGCACATGATTTCCCCTCTATAAGTCTTCCTTCCTCAGATTTTATCACTTCTTGGTTCTGTCCAGCAGCATCTCTATAGATATGGGATGGAGAAGAGTATTCACTATCACTTTATTTGTAACAAAAAGAAAAAAGCATCTCGAAGACTTTAAGATGAGCAGTATAGTTAAAAAAGCTCTATCTCTGAAGATTCTGAATTTTCATCCAAAGGAATACATGCTATGACTTGAGCTATTAACAGGTAAAGCTTCATATTCAAATTAGAGTTGACAAGCTTCCAAACAAGGTTTCTAAATTTTAAAAGGAATTCAGTATCAAAAAGTATTTAGGCAAACAGACTTAAATAATGATGCTTAAGGATCAGCAGGGGCTTCCCTGGTGGTTCAGCAGTAAGGAATCTGCCTGCCAGTGTAAGAGACATAAGAGAGGACGGTTCAATCCCTGGGTGGGGAAGATCCCCTGGAGGAGGGCATGGAAACCTACTCCAGTATTCTTGCCTTGAGACTCCCATGGACGGAGGAACCCAACAGGCTACGGTTCATAGGCTCACAGAGAGTCGAACACGACTGAAGCGATTTAGCCCACAACACACAAGCATCACTAACTCTAGGATCTAGGTAGGGTAACTAGATAGAGAAACAACAATCACAAGTGAAACCATATTATTCTTCTATTCTGAATTTACATGCGTATATAAATTCATTTTAAAATAGAGTTAACTGAACAAAGACAGACATACATACACCTGCACACACATTTATGACAAATACAGGCCTCAAATAATGTTTAAGTTATAATTAAACTAGCAAACTAAACTCAAAATTTAAAAATAAGTCTTCTACTCCTTAAGGAATTTAAGTACACTGCAAAATTACAAGACCAAAGAGTCACAAAATAATTTCCAATAGAAAACCAGCATAAAAAAGGTGACTACACTAAAAACTAAAGCCCCCAAAAAATTTGTTTCAAAGCCCCAAATCTCTGCTCTCTTTTACAATGAAACTCATCCAAATAGCTACCTATAATGACTGTTTCTAATTCATTTCTTCTCATCTTCTCCTGACTGACTCCCATCAGGTTTTTCTCTACTATTCAACCAAAATGCTCTCATGGATCACCAATAATAGCCCTGTGGCAAACCCAACAGTCAATTCTAAATCTTCATCTTACTCAACTTATTAGTAGTCTGTGATACACCTGATCTCTCACTTTTTTCAGTATTTTCTATACTTTGCTTCTAGGATATCACACTCCTTTCCTTCAATCTCAACAGTCATTTACAGTTTGTTTGGCTAGACCTTTCACTTTGTCTTAAACACTAGTAACTGAAGTGCCTCAGGACAAAGTCTTTGATACCTTCTTTCTTAAACTCATTCTTTTAAGTAATCTCATCCAATCTCTCAACTTTAAACAAGCAGCTGATAATCCTGAGGATTCTCAAAGTTTATTTCATTCACGAAATTTCCCTTGAACTTGAATTTACCAATTAGAATGTCTACTTTAACATCAAACAGGGATCTCAAGCTAAAACATTCAAAACTTGATTCTCTCTTCCAAACTTCCTCCTCCCTCAGTTTTATTCATTTTAGTGAATAACAACACTATTCATGCAGGTGCTCGGTCCCAAAAACTTTGGAATCATCCTTGAGTTCTTTTTTCTCTCTCAACCCATATTTAATACATTAGCAAATACTGTCTCTAACTTCTCACGTGAACCCCCCCAGACATCTCTTACTAAACAAAAACAAGAGTCATGTAAACAATCTGTTAGTTTCCATTCTTGTCTCCACCACTCCACCACAATCTACTCATCACAGAGCCCAAGTAATCATTTTACCTCATTAAGTCAGATTATGTCACTTGCCAGGGAAAATCTCCAATGGATTTCTATCATACTCAGATTTTAAAAATCTTACTATGGAAGGTAAAACCATGTATGATCTAACCCCTAAGGTTTCTAATCTCATTCCTACTACAAATCCTATCATACATTCCATACCAGTCACAATGACCTCCTCTGACTCACCAGGCACTTTCCTATTCCAGGGACTTCACAATTACTCTCACCTTTGCATGAAAGATTAACAACAACAACAAAAATTCCACAGGATTCGCTCATATTATTCAGATCTCTCTATGTTCAAATGTCACCAGATCTCTCAGCATCTATCTAAACTACTTTGACATTCTCTACCACCCTACTTTACTTTACTGATTTTCTTTCACATTTTAGGTTCACATTTTACTTACTTTTACATCTTTTACATAATATATCAATTTATATATTGGTTTATTTTCTGATTCTGCAACTAAAATGCAAGCTTCATGAGAGAGATTTCCGTCTGTTAGATCCATCTAAAATGGTGTCCAATGTACATAATTCAATAAATGTTGAATTTTAAATAAATGACATGAGTAGATAAATATATAAATCAAGAAAAAAATTTTACTTTTCATGCAATATTTTAATCTCATTAGCTTGTTTTAATAAATACTTACACTACATTGTATAATATAAATTTTTTCTAAATTTTTAGTTCTTCTGTAAAATGCCACACTGTTTAATACTCAACCTTTTGTCATTTGCTGGATATTTTAATGAAGAGAAATTATCTATAGTTAAATATTAATTTAAGAGTATTTTACTTACTTTGCCTGACTGTAACCGTTGTATTCTTGAGTCACATACTTTCTTCACAAATAATAAGCTATTTATTTGATTTTTGATGGTATTGATATCTAAAAATAAACAAATTGATTATGAGGTAAAGTGGCAGTGTTACTTGTGAAATACTTTAAACATACACTTACTATAATTTAACATAATAACCAATGAATACAGCAATTATTTATTTTAAAAACAAATAACTGGAAATTTTAAAGTGAAATTATTTAATTAAAATTATACTATGCCAATTATCTTTAGCGATAACTGCAATAATAAGAGTCTCACATTCAGAAAACTATTGTGCTTTATTCTCAGAACATATTAGCATAATAAAAGTCAGATTCAGTTAAGGCGAAAACCCCTAATAACATAAAATGACATTTAGGTAAATTAAAGTTTTGTTTGAATATATAGTAATTGTTAGAGAGGTAAAACATTCTTATTCTTAAATTATTTACCATCACCAGCTGTATCGAGAGATCGAAGATACTGTAATTCTTCTGCTGCTTTATCTCTGACTGCTTCGAGCTCTCCAATATTGTCACTCAATTTAATAATGTTCATAAAGGCCTCATAGTTGCAATTAGAATCACGGATCTGAAAATAAAGTTTAAAACACAGATGGGAGGGAGACTCACTTAAGTGAAAACAGAATCTTGATACCTATCCTGGGCCAGGCACAACTGTCCTCAAACAAAATGAAAATCTCTCTACTCATGGTACTTAAATTCTCCTGGGTCACAGACTATTAACAAAGTAAGTAAGATATATAGCACACTGTGAAGTAAAGAGCACACTCAGAATGTCTGATGACAGCAAGGAAGCCATGGTGAGTAGAGCTAAACCAAAGAAATGCAGAAGAGCAAGGGAGATGAGTGCTAATGGAAAAGCAAACATGGTGGCTCAGACGGTAAAGCGTCTGTCTACGATGCGGGAGACCCGGGTTCGATCCCTGGGTTTGGAAGATCCCTTGGAGAAGGAAATGGCAATCCACTCCAGTACTACTGCCTGGAAAATCCCATGGACAGAGGAGCCTGGTAGGCTACAGTCCACGGGGTTGCAAAGAGTCAGACACGACTGAGCAACTTCACGTTGGCTTTCTCTGTGAATGGAATGAAAAGTTATTGGAGAATTTTAAACATTAAGAGAAGCATTCTCTGACATAAATTTAACAGAATCACTGTAATGACATGAATAACTGTTATTTCATCTTTCTTTTCCAGCCACTTGCTATTTAAGAATAAGAATGGAGTAAAACATTAAGTTGGATTTAAACAGAATGTGGTTTTACCAAGCCAATAATAAACTGAGAGAGAGAGGAAAGGTAGTTGAGATTGCTGTAAAGGATCTAATGACTATGACTGTCAATAAATTTAAGCCAAATAAAACAGTAAAGGGAACTATGAAAAGGTAGCCAACTTGGTTGTCGATTCTAAACAGGAGTTCAAGTACTAGTGCTTGCCAAAGTTCAGAACTGTGGGGAAAAGAAGGGGGCGCAATAAGCACATGAAAAAATGTTCAAAATCATTAATCATCAAGGATGTGCAAGTTAACCATAACAAAATGAAAGTGCCAAATATCTATCAGAGTGTGGAGAGACCAAATTTGGTCTTCACATTCTCAAACAGTGCAAGGAGAAGTACAAAATTATAACAGAACTTGAGATAACTACTTGGCGATGTCTCTCACTTTGTATAAATTTTACTTCAATAATAAAAGAAGTAAGTCATTAAAGACCTGATGTTTCTAAGAATACATTAAGAAACAAGTAAACAGCTGTTCACTAAGCTGCTCTAGTAGGAGATAACAATGGGAGAAGGCAATGGCAACCCACTCCCAGTACTCCTGCCTGGAAAATCCCATGGACTGAGGAGCCTGGTAGGCTACAGTCCATGGGGTTGCAAAGGGTCGGATACGACTGAGAGACTTCACTTTCACTTTTCACTTTCATGCATTGGAGAAGGAAATGGCAACCCACTCCAGTGTTCTTGCCTGGAGAATCCCAGGGATAGCAGAGCCTGGTGGGCTAACGTCTATGGGGTCGCACAGAGTCGGACACAACTGAAGCGACTTAGCAGCAGCAGGAGATAACAATATAAACCAATTAAGTAAACTATTCCACAGTCAGATTATTAACTAGCTTGTCCCCAAAAGTTAAAATATATATTTTGAGATAAATAATGCAAATTGGCAGATATTATCTTTGGAAATGACTTAAAAATTTAAAACTTCTGTTAGGTAATATGAACATTTTATTTGGAGGATATATGTTACTACTACACTGCTCTAAACTTTTCCTTTCAAATAAAAATAAACTATACAATTAGGTATCATTAATATGGAATTTACCTGGCAGAAAGAGTAAGAACTGAGCCAATTTTATCATACCCATGTGCAAAGGGTTTTCCACATAAATAATGTCAAGAGAATGAACCAGACAACAAAGCAACCTAAAGATCCTTTATTGATATATTTTGCTCTTTTAAATATATTTTCTGATATTTTACAGCAAAGCACAATAGTGCTGAATCACTGTTTCAAATAAAAAAGACCCCAACCATGATACATAATAACAGTAACCTGCCCAACTATGCAGAGAACAAATAAAAATCTGGTGGCTTGAATTGTGTTCTGAGTATGTGTTAAGTCCCTCAAAAATGTTTTTACCATGTAACTAATTATATACTTAATATACGCTCAGCAAAATAAAAATTGAAAACTAAAGAAAAATAGAAATAAAAATAATTCCTAATCCCATGAGTGAGAGAGAACCATAATATTCTAGTAAACTTGCATCCTGTTCTGTACTATAGGTAAGATTATACAGTACTGTAAACTGATTTTTTAAGGTTAGCATATGATATTCATTTTTGTGTTACAAAAAAATCTTTTTAAAGATATTTACTCTTACTTTACTACTTAAACATTTTAAAATTTTACCTTTATCGTACTTCTTAAAAAATCACTTATGACATAACCAATACTTGTAGTAAAGTGAAATAAACAAGAGAAAACATAAAATTTTCAGGATCCTACCTCTCTATTACAACAGAGGATGAGATGGTTGGATGCCATCACCAACTCCATGTATATGAGTTTGAGCAAGCTCTGTAAGTTGGTAATGGACAGGGAAGCCTGGCGTGTTGCAGTCCATGGGGTCGCAAAGAGTCACACAGGACTCAGCAACTGAATTGACTGACCTCTCTATTAACATTTCAGTCAGTATACAACTTATCAAAATCACAGTCATTCATAAATATATACTTACTTATATATTTATTTTTAAAGGAACAGATAGCTACACACACATCATTTTTAGTTGTCCTTTTCACAAAAAATAAACATATCTGTTCATATTCATAAAGACATACTACCATCATAGTATAAATAGTATTTATTGTATCAATATTCCTAAACTATTCCTCTATTTTATTGTTCAGTTGCTTGGTCCTGTCTGACTCTGCAACCCCATGGACTGTAGCACACAACAGCCTTCCCTGTCCATTACTATCTCCCAGAGTTTGCTCAAACTCATGTCCACTGAGTTGGTGATGCCATCCAACCATCTCATCCTCTGTCGTCCCCTTCTCCTCCTGCCCCCAATCCCTCCCAGCATCAGAGTCTTCTCCAATGGGTCAACTCTTCACATGAGGTGGCCAAAATACGGGAGTTTGAGCTTTAGCATCATTCCTTCCAAAGAAATCCCAGGGCTGATCTCCTTCAGAATGGACAGGTTGGATCTCCTTGCAGTCCAAGAGACTCTCAAGAGTCTTCTCCAACACCACAGTTCAAAAGCATCAATTCTTTGGCACTCAGCTTTCTTTACAGTCCAATTAGCACATCTGTACATGACTACTGGAAAAACCAGCTTTGACTAGACAGACTTTTGTTAGCAAATTGATATTTCTACTTTTTAATATGCTGTCTAGGTTTGTCACAGCTTTTCTTCCAAGGAGCAAATGTCTTTTAGTGTCATGGCTGCAGTCACCATCCACAGTGATTTTGGAGCCCAAGTAAATAAAGTCTGTCACTGTTTCCATTGTTTCCCCATCTATTTGCCATGAAGTGACAGGAACGGATGCCATGATCTTAGTTTTTTGAATGCTGAGTTTCAAGCCAGCGTTTTCTCTCTCCTCTTTCACTTTCATCAAAAGAGTCTTCAGTTCCTCTTCACTTTCAGCCATAAGGGTGGTATCATCTGTGCATCTGAGGTTACTGATATTTCTTCAGGCAATCTACATTCCAGCTTGAGTTGCATTCAGCTCAGCATTTTGCATGATGTACTTTGCATGTACATTAAATAAGCAAGGTAACAATGTACAGCCTTGATATACTCCTTTCCCAATTTTGAACCAGTCTGTTGTTCCATGATCAGTTCTAACTGTTGCTTCTTGATCTGCATACAGGTTTCTCAGGAGGCAGGTAAGGTGGTCTGGTATTCCCATCTCTTGAAGAATTTTCCACAGTTTGTTGTGATCCAGTCAGAGACTTTAGCATAGTCAATGAAGCAGAAGTAGATGTTTTTCTAGAATTCCCTTGCTTTTTCTATGATCTAACGGAAGTTGGCAACTTGATCTCTGGTTCCTCTGCCTTTTCTAAATCCTCCTCGTACATCTGGTGGTTCTCGGTTCATATACTGTTGAAGCCTAGCCTGAAGGATTTTGAGCATTACCTTACTTGTGAAATGAGTGCAATTGTGCCTCTATGCTGAACACTTATATTGCTTTCATTTTTTAAAGAATTATTAGCAAGACTGCCATTAGTAGTCTTAAACTGGATTGCTATAACCTTGTTTATCAGCACTTTAGGACAAATTTCAGGAATAGAATTCCTAATCAAAGGCTTTTTTTTTTTAGTTATCAGGACATGCAAATTTTTAAAGCTCTAGGTACAGCCTAGCAGGAGAAGGCAATGGCACCCCACTCCAGTACTCTTGCCTGGAAAATCCCATGGATGGAGGAGCCTCGAGGGCTGCAGTCCATGGGGTCGCTGAGGGTCGGACATGACTGAGCGACTTCACTTTCACTTTTCACTTTCCTGCATTGGAGAAGGAAATGGCAACCCACTCCAGTGTTCTTGCCTAGAGAATCCCAGGGATGGGGGAGCCTGTTGGGCTGCCGTCTATTGGGTCACACAGAGTCGGACAGGACTGAAGTAACTTAGCAGCAGCAGCACAGCCTAGCAGGACTCTAAATAAGCTGACAAAGGAAATGAAAAACTAAGTTCTGTGAACTCCATGAAAGATTCTAGGAACACAAAGCTAGGAAGACAATTTCTGCCTACAGGGGACCCATAATCTGATGGGAGAGACAAACACTGTGATCGTAACAACAATGAAAAATGGCAAGTCTGATAATGGATATGATTGAAACAAAGAACAATCAAATACTTCCTTCCTAGAAAAGCTAGACTGAGTAAAAGAAGACAATGTGGGAGAGAAATTTCAGATTCACAAAAAGGAATCAAAGACTTAGGTAACCCAGCAATAGCCCATTTACACATTCTTCCTCAACCATTAATTTACTGAGGAAAAGCATATATAATCAGAAAAAAAATTAGAACTAGCAAACTTAATAACCACTAACCCTTTGATACAACTAATGAATGAGAAAACATGAGTTATCCTACTTACTGACATACTAAGCAACTTATAGAAACATATCTAGAACTTAGATCTTATTCTCAATCTAATGTTCTTTTATTCTTATTTTTCACTACTATTTACCATAAAATTTAAATCGCATGCTATTTAAATAGTTCAGATTAATTTAAAATCAAACAGCAGTTTTAAGAAGTACTTATCATCTATACACACAGATAAGAAAACATCCTTTTTTAAATTTAAATAAGTAGAAACAGCAGGAACACTATAAGGAAGATTATCTTATCAACCTACTTCCTTAAGGGAAATCTGGCTAGTACATTCAACACATAAGCAAACAGAAATATCGAAAATATAAAAGATTACCTTGAGATATATTTTTACTTAATTTCTTTAATAAATTATTGCTTAATCATCCTGACCTCCAAATCATATTTATACCTTTTAAAAAACTGTTGTAAAAACAAGAGCTGCATTTTAGAAAATACATACCATCCATATGATATATTGATTAATATAATCAGGATCACTGAGTTGATTTATCAATGGAAGAAGAACTCCACGTGCAAAGATTTCCTGGACAAAAATTTTAAAACACAAAAACAAATTTAATCTCACATACTTCTCAAATCAACAGCACAGTGTAAATTTCCTAACTCAATGCTGTTATTTAAGAAAGGTAAGGTATAGATAAAAGTAAACTTGGTAAATGACATGATTTACAAAAAGATGAGCTAGCATGCATCAGTTCAATAAGATGAAGCCATCTATATCAACTTAGATACATGAGCACAATTAGCTAAAGTACAGTTGAGTGAAAAAAAAAGCAAAAGTATACCTCTAATAAGTGGAATCAAGATTGCCGAGAGAAATATCAATAACCTCAGATATGCAGATGACACCACCCTATGGCAGAAAGTGAAGAGGAACTAAAAAGCCTCTTGATGAAGGTGAAAGTGGAGAGTAGAAAAGTTGGCTTAAAGCTCAACATTCAGAAAACGAAGATCATGGCATCTGGTCCCATCACTTCATGGGAAATAGATGGGGAAACAGTGGAAACAGTGTCAGACTTTATTTTTCTGGGCTCCAAAATCACTGCAGATGGTGACTGCAGCCATGAAATTAAAAGACGCTTACTTCTTGGAAGGAAAGTTATGACCAACCTAGATAGCATATTCAAAAGCAGAGACATTACTTTGCCAACAAAGGTTCGCCTAGTCAAGGCTATGGTCTTCCCTGTGGTCATGTATGGATGCAAGAGTTGGACTGTAAAGAAGGCTGAGCGCCGAAGAATTGATGCTTTTGAACTGTGGTGTTGGAGAAGATTCCTGAGAGTCCCTTGGACTGCAAGGAGATCCAACCAGTCCATCCTAAAGGAGATCAGTCCTGGGTGTTCTTTGGAAGGAATGATGCTAAAGCTGAAACTCCAGTCCTTTGGCCACCTCATGCGAAGAGTTGACTCAGTGGAAAAGACTGATGCTGGGAGGGACTGGAGGCAAGAGGAGAAGGGGACGACAGAGGATGAGATGGCTGGATGGCATCACTGACTTGATGGACATGAGTCTCAGTGAACTCCGGGAGTTGGTGATAGACAGGAAAGCCTGGCGTGCTGAGATTCATGGGGTCGCAAAGAGTCGGACACGACTGAGTGACTGATCTGATCTGAATAAGTTAGCATTTATATCCATTTTTAAAAGGCAAAACATGGCACTATATATATTTATGGACTCCTACATCTATATTAAAAGTATAAAAACAAAAAAGAAAACAATCAGAACAGTGACTGTCTTTGAGGGAGGGCTAGAGCAACTACAGCAAAATGTTAACACTGCTTAAATCTGGTTTGTTGGTGCATAAATGTCTATTGTATTAACTCTCTATACCTCTCTGTTTGAAATTTATCTAATACAAGATAATAAAAATAAAATAACATTTATGGTAATACAATTACTTAATATTCTTTGACTATACCTTCCCATTCTCTGCAGCTGTTTACACGTCTGTGAAGATTCTGGCTCTCCTCCTAGGACTGACTACAGAATTAATTTTCTAATTAAATAAACCCTGATTGTTCTGATGAACACTATTCACTTATATGTTTAAAATACACTCATGCTTTGTATTTATGGCATTTATCACATATCATTCTTTAAGTAATTCTGTGTCTTCCACTTCTCTTAATACACTACAGCTCTTTAGGAACTTTTTGTATGTGAGTGCAGATGAGTTAAAAGTAATAAAGATTTATCTCTCTGCAAAAATACTCTTATCTTCTCAAGGTCACTGTCTTAAATATGGCATGACTTTGAAAAACATTAAACAATGCAAATCAAGAAATTAAGTGGCTCAGATGGAAAACCGTCTGCCTACAGTGCAGGAGACCGGGGTTCAATCCCTGGGTTGGGAAGATCTCCTGGAGAAGGAAATGGCAACCCACTCCAGTAGTCTTGCCTGAAGAATCCGATGGAAAGAGGAGCCTGGCGGGCTACAGTCCATGGTGTCACAAGGAGTAGGACATGACTGAGCGACCTCACGCTTGTGATATCTAGATTTATGAAACAGCATTTCTTATGAATACTAGAAAGGCTAAATAGCCACAAGTTTAACAGGATGTTTCACTTTTCTAAGTAAAAGACCAATTTATTTATTCCTTTCCAGATTTCTAATTTATCTGTGCCGTTTTCTGGTATAAGTTCACAGAAGAGAGCCTTCACTTTGCTTTCCTTTAGAGAAATATTTTATATAAATTCTACTTCTATAAGTTTTACAAGTCTTTGACAACTTTTACCCCATGATCAATTAATATTTCTAAAAGGCACTAATGGAGGCTCCAAAAACTTTTTGAAATGTCTTTTAAGACATCTTCCAGTCTCAAATTAGAAAATTGCTTATTCCGGATTAGCTTTAATCTCTAACTTTTTAAAAATTATATTTATTTATGTAATTTCTTCCCTCAAATTATGTATCTGACCACACATGCTCAAATTTTTAAATGTATTCTGAAATGATAAAATTCACAAACAAAAAAGTGCTTTATTGAAAGTTTATTTTCAAAGTAAGTAAAAAACATATGGCTAACCTTTTTGAATAAGTTTACTGCTTCATATTAGTTAAGGCAAACAGTCATTATGTCTCTCTGAAAACTACTGTGATCTCCTAATTTGCCTCATGAAAGAGTTTGGTTAGTCATATATATGTGTGTGTGTTTAGTTGCTCAGTCATGTATGACTCTGCAACCTCATGGACTATATAGCCCACCAGGCTCCTCTGTCCATGGGATTCACTAGGCAAGAATACTGGAGTGGATAGCCATGTCCTTCTCCAGGGGATCCTGCCGACCCAGGGATCGAAACCGGGTCTCCTGCATTGCAAGCAGATTCTTTATCATCTGAACCACCAGGGAAACCCTTGATTAATCATACAACTCAATATTTCCTATACAGTTTTAGTGAGAGCAAAATATTGCAAACATTATAAATTATATTGCACTTTTCATATACTTTGACACAAGCATAAGCTGTCAAATATGAAGATTTAAAAGTTACAGAGTCACTGAGGCCATGAATCTTTAAGTCCATAAAACATGGTAATGGGAGAAAGCAGAGGCAATTAAATAGCAATATCTCAATCAAATGCTGTGATTTGTACAACTCATACAAAGGATTCATATAAAGGAAAAAACTAAGAACTCTCTAATCTGTTATTTAATCTGAACAAAGTGCATTTTGGGAAAACCTAGATTTAATTATCAACAAAGGAAAATGATAAAGAACTATCAAGTTAAGAGAAAAACAAACTGACCACAGAGCTCTACAATTACACTCACTCAATTAGACTCAAGCAACAAGAAATGAAATACTGGCCTAAAAGATCAATCTATGGCAAAACGTATTTGCTCTTTGTTTAAACAACCCTACTTATTTTAAACATATTTTAAACCCATGTAACAAGACTGATCGTCATTTCTGTCTCCTAAAAGTCAGTTTAATCTTTAAAGAGTAGCAGTAGCATGTGTCCCATAGCCAGCAAGAAGGGCAAATAGGTTTCCTCTCAGATCACGAACTCCTTATCATCCAATTCAGACTTAAACTGAAGAAAGTAGAGAAAACCACTAGACCATTCAGCTACGACCTAAAGTGACAAAAAGATTCAAGGGATTAGATCTGATAGAGTGTCTGAAGAAATATGGATGGAGATTCAAGATATTGTATAGGAAACAAGGATCAAGACTATCCCCAAGAAAAAGAAATGTAAAAAAGCAAAATGGCTGTCTGAAGAGGCCTTACAAGTAGCTGTGAAAAGAAGAGAAGTGAAAAGCAAAGGAGAAAAGGAAAGACATACCCATCTGAATGCAGATTTCAAAGAATAGCAAGGAGACATAACAAAGCCTTCCTCAGTGATCAGTGCAAAGAAATAGAGGAAAACAGAATGGGAAAGACTAGAGTTCTCTTCATGGACAAAGCAATAACACCCCACTCCAGTACTCTTTCCTGGAAAATCCCATGGATGGAGGAGTCTAGTAGGCTGAGGTCCATGGGGTTGCGAGTCGGACATGACTGAGCGACTTCCCGTTCACTTTTCACTTTCATGCATTGGAGGAGGAAATGGCAACCCACTCCAGGGTTCTTGCCTGGAGAATCCCAGGGGCGGGGGAGCCTGGTAGGTTGACGTCTACAGGGTCGCACAGAGTTGGACAAAACTGAAGTGACTTAGCAGTTGCAGCAGCAGAGTTCTCATCATGAAAATTAGAGATACCAAGAGAACATTTCATGCAAAGATGGGCACAATAAAGGACAGAAATGGTATGAATCTAAAAGAGGCAAAAGATACTAAGAAGAGGTGGGAAGAATACATAGAAGAACTGTACAAAAAAGATCTTCACAACCCAGATAATCACAATGGTGTGATCACTCACCTAGAGCCAGACATCCTGGAATGTGAAGTCAAGTGGGCCTTAGGAAGCATCACTACAAACAAAGCTAGTGGATGTGATGGAATTCCAGTTGAGGTAGTTCAAATCTAAAAGATGATGCTGTGAAAGTGCTGTACTCAATATGCCAGCAAATTTGGAAAACTCAGCAGTGGTCACAGGACTGGAAAAAGTCAGTTTTCATTCCAATCCCAAAGAAAGGCAATGACAAAGAATGCTCAAACTAAAGTACAATGGCACTCATCTTACATGCTAGTAAAGTAATGCTTAAAATTCTCCAAGCCAAGCTTAAACAGTACATGAACCATGAACTTCCAGATGTTCAGGCTGGATTTAGAAAAGGCAGAGGAATCAAAGATCAAATGGCCAACATCTGTTGGACCATCAATAAAGCAAGAGAGTTCCAGAAAAACATCTATTTCTGCTTTATTGATTTTGCCAAAGCCTTTGACTGTGTGGATCACGACAAACTGTTGAAAATTCTTAAAGATGGGAATACCAGACCATCTGACCTGCCTCTTGAGAAACCTGTATGCAGGTCAGGAAGCAACAGTTAGAACTGGACGTGGAACAACAGACTGGTTCCAAATCAGGAAAGGAGTACATCAAGGCTGTATATTGTCACCCTGCTTATTTAACCTATATGCAGAGTACACCATGAGAAACACTGGGCTGGAAGAAGCACAAGCTGGAATCAAGACTGCTGGGAGAAATATCAATAACCTCAGATATGCAGATGACACCACCCTTATGGCAGAAAGCGAAGAAGAACTAAAGAGCCTCTTGATGAAAGTGGAAGAGGAGAGTGAAAAAGTTGGCTTAAAACTTAACATTCAGAAAACTAAGATCAGGGCATCCAGTCCCATCACTTCATAGCCAATAGATGGGGAAACAGTGGAAACAGTGGCAGACTTTACTTTTGGGGGCTCCAAAATCACTGCAGATGGTGACTGCAGCCATGAAATTAAAAGATGCTTATTCCTTGAAAGAAAAGTTATGACCAACCTAGACAGCATATTAAAAAGCAGAGACATTACTTTGCCAACAAAGGTCCGTCTAGTCAAAACTATGATTTTTTCAGTACTCATGTATGGACATGAGAGTTGGACTATAAAGAAAGCTGAGCGCCAAAGAATTGATGCTTTTGAACTGTGGTGTTAGAGAAGATTCTTGAGAGCTCCTTGGACTGCAAAGAGATCAAACCCAACCAGTCCATCCTAAAGGAAATCAGTCCTGAATATTCATTGGAAGGACAGATCCTGAAGCTGAAACTCCAATCTTTTGGCCACCTGATGCAAAGAACTGACTCATTGGAAAAGACCATGATGCTGGGAAAGATTGAAAGAGAAGGAGAAGGTGACAACAGAGGATAAGATGGCTGGATGGCATCACCGACTCAATGCACATGAGTCTGAGTAAACCCCAGGAGTTGGTGATGGACAGGGAGGCCTGGCGTGCTGCAGTCCATGGGGTTGCAACGAGTTGCACACAACTGAACAACTGAACTCAAATGAACTGTGCATTAAAATTGATTATCTGATTGATATATGCTATGTGGCAGGCACTGTGAAAACCAGTTAAGTACACAGTGATACAGAATACAGAAAGAAGAAATGGCCCCTGTCCTCAAGGGCTTGGGATTCTGTTAGGGGAAAGAGGCATCAAGCAAGTTAATCCAACAATCAAACTTTCATGTCAAAATATGATAAATTTAAGAAGGAATACAGTGCCTACCTACACTGATAGGGAATTACGAGGGGGCTTTTAGAGAAGGAGGAATTTCTGAGGAAGTGAGATATGAGGGACAAATATAATTTAGCCAAGAGAATAAGGCAAATCATTCTAAGCAGATGAAAAAAAAGTATGAGATAATCCTATAGTGGAGAGAAATGGCACTCTGGAAAAGCCTGTGTGGTTGGAATACAGTGACGGCATGGAATGAAGGCCAAAGAGGTTAAACAAAGCCATGTCACCCACAGTCTTATTGTAAGCCTTTTAAAAAAACTTAAAATTTAAAACATTTGTTGGGTGGTCATTACGGGAATCAAGAAAAGACTTATAAAAGGTACACAGGATTTGGGGGCTAGAGTAAGATTTCCATCTTATGCATGCAAAGTTTAAAAGGGCTGTGCATCAATGAAATGGTGATTTTAGTAGGCAGCTGGTGGACAGTTCAGAAGGTAAAGATATAGATTTGAAAGTTATTAGCATTTGGATGGTGTTTAAAGTCAAAGGGATGGATGAGCAAGAAGGCACAGAATTGCACAACTTGTGTATTTAAAAGTTAAGCAGAGTATCAGGCAGGCAAAGACTGCTCCAAATAATCAGCATGAATGAATATGATGACTGATTAGCAATGTCTTCCTTCAGTGGCAGATGTGAATCTAGACATGGACATGCCAGATGTTGGTAATAACCAGCCCAAGTCTTCAATGTATATACTCTATCAGACTCTTCCCATTAAAATCAAGCATTTTCTATTCATTTCACAGTATCATTACCCTACCTGAAAGTGCACTGAACTCAAGTTAGACAGCTATTAGGATACTGCTAAATTGATACTGCTTAAATAATAATAAGCAAAAAAGCACAGTTAGGAACTGGTGTATCTGTTTTGCAGAATGGCAGACTAAAAAGATCATAAACTTTCATTTTCAGTATAATCAGAAACTTTTAATTTTACCCATTCAGCCAGGGTAAGGACTAACGTTGCTAGCTAGCATTTCTCAGTCATAACCAGTAAGCAAAGTCAAAATGTTATTCCTTTACATTTGCACACAGAATTTTATCCCAAAGGATTATTCCCAGGGAATAAATGAGTCCAAAATTTTGTTTTCATCTGACATTCATTTTTCAATGCCAAGAAGTAGAATCTTAGTTGCCCAGGTTTTTTTTTGAAAGTCTCTATCCAGAAGTGTTATTTTAATTAGCCTACTTTAGATAAATTTATAGGATTCATTGGAAGGACTGATGCTGATGAAGCTCCAATACTTTGGCCACCTGATGTGAAGAGCTGACTCATTATAAAAGACCCAGATGCTGGGAAAGACTGAAGGCAGGAGAAGAGAAGGGGATGACAGAGGACAAGATGACTGGATAGCATCACCGACTCAATGAACATGAGTTTGAGGAAGCTCGGAGAGATGGTGAAGGACAGGGAAGCCTGGTGTGCTGCAGTCCGTGGGGTAGCAAAGAGTCGGACACGACTAAGTGATTGAACAACAATGTTAAAGAAAATTTACCTAACTCTAACTCAGGCAGTTCTTGAGGTGTTGTCCAGGAACCTCTGGGGTGTAGGGAAAGGGAAGCAAACAGTGGTATTTTCACAATGGAGCATGATAGTTAATGGAATGTGCTTGTGTATTCTGTGTTCCAAAATTCCTTAGTTTTAATATTTACAATACAATAAATATTGATAGACAAAGCCCACATAAACAGAAGCTATTTGAGGTCTGTAATAATTTTTAAGTGTGTAACAGGGTCCTGGGACCAAAACTTTGGTAATTACTACTCTAAGTTTCTTTATAGCTATGTATTTGGTACGTGTTTAAGCTTACCCTGACAAAGTATCGCATGATCTTGTTCTGGAAATCTCCAGGAGGTAGCAATAAATATAATAAGACCTCACACAAATCCCTTAGGAATCCTAGAAATTTAAAAAAAAAAGGAGCTATAATAACAGAAAATACAAAATCTCCACCTACTCTTGATATAAAACACAAATAAAGTGGCAAGATTGAGCAGTCTGCTGATTAATACAAGCTTATTATCTTAGTAATTAATAAGTATTCAATAAAAATCTTTGTTATTCTCCAAATAGCAAATATTCATTAATCAAAGTAATATACACTTTTTTACTTTGCCCAGTTCTACACTACCCTATGAGATGGCTGGATGGCATCACCGACTTGATGGACATGAGTTTTGAGTGAACTCCGGGAGCTGGTGATGGACAGGGAGGCCTGGAGCGCCGCGACTCATGGGGTCGCAAAGAGTTGGATACGACTGAGTGACCGAACTGAAGTGAGCCCTACATCTTGAGTTGCTGAGAAACTTCAATTACAAAAGTGTTTTTTCCCAAAAGTTTTAGTTGCACCAAGTATTCTACTCTTCTACCACACATCTCTACATACTTAAGTTATCTGCACATTTAAAAATATACTTACAATTCTTTTTCAAGAAAGAACCTCCACTAACTTGGCAGGTAATAAGAAAAAGAACATGCTCTTCTATTTTAATGATTGAAGAGGGCTTGATTTACATCAAAGAACTATACATCATTCTAACTATTTCTTACATTTAGTTATTTCATATTAATGCTAATGAAGTAGCAATTAAAAAGTGAATTGCATAATAAATATAAAAAGGAAAGAAGAAAAAAAGGAAAAGAGCAGAAAAGCAAGCAAAGAAATAGAAAAGCTGAGCACATTTTAAAAATCTAAGAAAACAATTTCCACAACTAGCAATGCTTTTCTGACTTATTCATATGCTGACACTTCCTGGGAAGGTAATTATATAACTGATAACCAAAACAATATGCCAAGTAGCAGACTCGGTTACTGTAAAACTAGGAAAAGACAACATCCTCAGCTAAAATTTATCTGGTCTAACTTCTCAAAAAGAAGTCAATTTAACTCTATAACATTATCATCATTCCCTTAGAAAATATTTACGATAATAGGTGTACTCTTGAATTAGAAATAGTAAACTCAAGGTGAAGATAAAATTACTACAGATCAAAAAAAGTAAATTCATAAGGATAAAATGTTTGTGTTTGCTATATTTTAAAACACAACAAAAGAAGTTATCTTTAATTGAAAAGGCTCTCTTTAAAAGAAAAAAGAATCTGGAAATTTACTTCTAAGAGTTAAAAGATAAAATGAGCAGTAGTGTTTTTATTAAGCTTCCTGTCCTATAAGAATAACGTCACTTTTAGACTTTACCCTGGTATTTGTTAAATGGTTCTGCTAACTTGCCTCTACTAGTATGTGAGCAGTTAATATACTCAAAAAGTTAAATTAAAAAGAAAACCTTCTTCATCTTTGGGAGAAGTGCACACTAGGTCACGGCAAACGTCCTTTTCCATTTCAACTTCAACTTCAAAGAAGGTATCTACAAGATCTTCTGCTGTGCCTGGACAGAAAAGGAACAATTCAAGATTAGAGAATAATAAAGAAAAACAGATTTTAAAAAATAATAATAAAATAAAATCCTAATTTTCAAAAGGGATAAAGATATTATTACCTTTCACTTGATCATCTTTCTCTGTTATCTTTTGTTGGGCCTTTCTGAATACTCGTAGGTGTGTGCCAAAATCATCTACAAGGCGTGTAGTAAAATAAGGTTGCCAGTCTATTTCTTTAGACCTTATAACAAACACATTACATACAAGAATGATTTTTTTTAATCAAAAAATAAATTTATTCAATGATTATTGAAAAACAACATGATCATCACGAACTGAATTTATTTATACTGAGATTTTGTCCATTTAATTAGTACTACATCTTAGCATTCCTCTTCAAAAGACCCAAAGTTTATCAAATCTATTTAAATTTTTGAACAGTATTCTTTGAAGTATTTTATGTGTCGAAGCTTAAAAGTACTAAGTGCTTAAAATTAAAAAAAGGAAAGACAACAGGCAATTTCTCATCCCAGACATAACAACACATTAAGAACTGAGAATGTTTATGCTTGTTTTTAAAAGAGCACTTGGGATTTTTGATTCTTTCTGAACCCTTTCTGAATTCTCCACATTCTTCCATTTAGTTATACAGTCCAAGTTTTGAACCAAATACCTTTGGTGTGAGTCTGATTGGTTTCTGTTTGCATATATAAACACTTAAAAACTCAACTATTCAAAATAGCTATAGTCACTTGGAAATGGTTTAAAGAATAATGTATAAAAATACCACACTTACCCATGAAAAAGGTGGTAACTGATTTTATTCAGCTACCTAGTACTCTTATAAAAGAAGACTTCAACAAACACTGCTAATTTAGCACACCAGTGAAACAAATACAATAGATAAAAACAAAAAAGATTACACATCTCTTTTGATTAAGTGATATTTTTAAACAAGCATTTTCTTCAATGCTGTTTTCCTTATATTAACACTAAAATTAATTCATCCCTTTAGGAACATACCAAATAGAAGACAAAGAGTTATTCATAAAGATGCTGAGCAATAAAGGAGAGGAAAAAAAAAAAGTAGACCATAATTCATCATGCTAATTCACCATAAATAAAAAAGCAAGTGAGTAAGTTAATTTGATTACTGTTTTTGGAGAAAAACCTTATAAATGTGATAACAGCACTGAGGATGGCTGTTTTCAAATAAAAACAAATTATTAACATTAATATAATTTTTAATGTGCAATTATAATCTATTATACACATGGAAAGTAAATTATAAGTACATGAAATACAAGTCAACTTAATAAAAATAAAGGTAACCTGAGTCTTCAGATTTGCAGAGGGGTTATCATTAGACTATATAAGCCATGTATATTAAATACTTAGAGGTCTCTAGAATCTTTGTTTCTTATTTTAAAGAGAAAAGCACTATCTGTGTAAGCATCTTTAAAAAATCCTTACATGAATATCTGTACAAAATCATCCAAACTTGAAAATCTGTATAAGAACAAAATTTACATGGTATAGACCATAAATTTATTTAATCCATAAAAGGTTCATTCTAACAAATTTAGAAGCAGAATCTTTCAAATTGTATGTGCTCTGTTTCATGTATAGTGCTGTTATAGAATTTACTGAAATTCAAACAAAATAAATTCATTAATTTTAGAAGGCATTCAAAAACCTATCTCAATACATCTTAGAAGATGTAAATGAGACATCTGAAGAAGATATAAAAGTAATATTTAATATGACTGGAAGTTAATCAGTAATGCAAATACAAAAAATTATTTTAATTATTAAACACAGATTTCTACTTTCAATATATAAATACATTGAGGTGAGGAAAACAGGAAGCAGAATATTTCATATTCCCTGTCCAGGGTAATTATTTTCCCTCTGCTTGACTCATTTTCACTGAATACATACAAATTTAATGCAAATCTCAATTCAAAGGAACTATTCTAGGTAAGGAAGATAGGAACAACAGTAATACATGACTGCCCACTTATAAATTAGGAAAATATCTACTAATAATTTCTAGTACTATTTACCTTATAATTTGAAAACATTTTGTTGACAGTGAAGTACTTCCTAAAATTATGGTATATGACTAATATATAATAAGTGCAATGTAAATATAAATTTAAAAATCATTCATAATAACCACATTTCCTTCTATTGATCTACAAAAAGCTTTCTATTTGAGTTAATACTATTATTCTTAAATCATAACTGCAGTCAAGGCTCTTTTTCACTTTGCTTAAAATATTTCCCCACATGTCTTCTAATAAAAACATCTACATTATTATACAATGAATCCTATTATCTACACTTTCATTTTATTACTACTTAGAAGCTTTCATTTCTTGAATTTAAAAATGAGAGCATACTTCCTATATGACCAAGAGAATAAGGAATATATTCAACCCCTGCTGCTGCTGCTGCTAAGTCGCTTCAGTCGTGTCCGACTCTGTGCGATCCCATAGACGGCAGCCCACTAGGCTCCTCTGTCCCTGGGATTCTCCAGGCAAGAATACTGGAGTGGGTTGCCATTTCCTTCTCCAATGCATGAAAGTGAAAAGCGAAAGTGAAGTCGCTCAGTCGTGTCCGACTCTTAGCAACCCCATGGACTGGAGCCTACCAGGCTCCTCCATCCATGGGATTTTCCAGGCAAGAGTACTGGGGCGGGGTGCCATTGCCTTCCCCGTATTCAACCCCTACCCCCAAAAAATAAAATTTACAGTAGGTTCCTGCAGCTTATATATCTTGATAGAATGATTGCATGAATTACAATGGTTAACTAGGAATGCAAATAAGAAATGAAGTCTCAAAGAACAAAAGCAACAGTCAAACTATAAAGTGAACCTCTCTGAATATATATTAGGCCTTATCTTCACCTCTAATACCAGCATCTTACTCCTGGCCTTTTAATTGGTCTCCCATGTCCCTTCTTGTCTCTCCCTTCATTCTGTTTTCCATAGAGCAGCCAGAGTGATCTTTTTAAAAATACAAATACGATAATACGAAACAAGAGCTTTAAAAATACTTTAATGACTCCCTGATCATGCATATCTGGGTCCCTGCTTACTTCCTCATCGTCTGTTTTGCTCTCTTCCTTCCTCTTTGGTTCTGTTCTTATCTCAGTGCCTCTAGACAGACTACTTCTGCCAAGTTTGCTCACCCTGTCTACTCCCTACAAATTTACTTTCTCTTCTCCACATTCCCCTGCCAAGTCCCATGTATACTTTCGAGTTTATCTAAAATGTTGGCACCACACACAGCACCCTGCATTGACCCTCACCCTCTGCCGTACTCCTTCACACTAGGTCTGGAGATCTCTGGTTACAGTGCTTAGTTCTATAGCACTTAGAATCTGCAGTTAAATAATTCAATTGCTGAGATAAGTCAGGGATTTCATCTGTTTTATTCCACTGTGTTTGTTTTATTCACAGTGTTGTTCCCAATGGCTAAATAATACGTTAAACACTGGAGGCACTCAATACATACTGATTTATTGATTTCTCTTTCAGGGTCAGAGCACTGTTAACAGGTGCCTGGAGAATGGCCACATGAACCACCTAGAATAGCTTCTTCCTTACTCCTTAAAGTTCTGAAATGGGACACACATTGATTGAGAAGCTCTTTTTGCCTCTCTAAACCCAAAGCTACTTAATGCTAAAGCCTAAAAAAGGCAATGAATGTTCCAAATATAGGGCTGAGACTGAGATTACACAAATTGCTTCACTGGTTCCATCTATCCTAAGCAGTATACAGCTTATCATAAAGAATACAAAACACACATCAAAATCAATTAAAGACTTCTATAAAGAGGCCTGGACTGGCATACATGCCCTTGATTCAAGTAAAAGATACACCATTTCATTAGTCGTGAAATTCAGCAAGTCATATCACATCCCACGGTTTTTCTCTAGGGATACTTACAGTTTTAAGAGTCTATGATTAACCAAATACAACATACACATACGCAGGCACACAGGAACACAATACATGGAAAAGTGATAATGAGTAAATAAAATATCTGATCAAAAGAGGGAATCATGAATGTATGTCATTTTAACTTCAGTCATATAAATCACTCAATATAAGACCAAGACAAGGCCTTTTGACTAACATTTTGCTAAGTGTTATTAATGTAGCCTTTGTCTTGAATAAATCATTCTCACACTGAAGAAGTTACGGTTTCCAATTTCTTTTAAAGGACATAACAACTAAGGACATTTGTAAAAAAATCTGAATGCAGAGTAAGAGTCTTTCAAGGCTCTTCACCAGTATTTTGTAGTTGACTTTAGCACACCTAATTCAATTGCAATCTATTTAGCAACTTGCTCTGAGTAAATTCCAAAGCAAGTGACCTCATTTTCACAGGAACTACCCTGTCATACTCATATTTCTTCAAAATAGGTAGGGGTAAATTAAATTATATGATGATAATAAAAAGTATAACCAGGGTACACAGGTTCAAAAACAAATACAACTTCCTTTTTTAACACACTGAATTGTCTTGCTCCTCTAAAGTATCCCTGTTCAGCTCACACCACAGACCTATTATATGAAATTTTCTTTGCCCAAGAATCTATTAATACAAGTGACTTTTGCTAAGTTTAAATCTCAAAAAGTGGGAACAGAAATGGGCAGAATGACAAGAAAGTAGTCTATTAGCCTAGCTTTAATGCTATGGGCATGAGTCAGTATGTCATACAAAGGTAAAATGGACTGGCTAACTAAAGAGAATTTCTACTACAGTAGTACAGAACTCGTACCATTCCAAAACGAGTCACACACAGAAATAAGCAGAAGTTAAATGTTATGTCATAAGTCAAAAAAGATGAATTAAAAAAATCTTGATGAATGAGTACTATGATTGATGAATGAGTACCATTTAACAGGGAAAGTAAGGATATAGGAACAAGCAAAAGAAGGGAATAAGCATGATCAACTCGTAGTTGATCACGTAGTCATCAGGAAGACTTGCCTAACTAAAGAAGTGGGTGACTACTGGGCAGTAGAGGCAATCTTCACACACTTGGCAGAACACTGTCCTGGAAAAAGTCCTTTGTATCAAAATGAAAACAGTCAAAACTGATCTTCCCACAGAAACAATCCTATGATAAATGTTTCATTCCTTATGTTATATTATTTTTTCACAGGAATGATTACTAAGATATTATTTTAAAACATTAAGAATGACACAGTATAGGGCATAGTATATACACTGTACAGTATTCGTGTTTGTATATATGTGAATATATATCAAAAGTCATACACACTTATCACATATAAAGGCTTTTTAAATGTATATTAATCAGTAAGGGCAATATAATAACCAACGGCATAAAATACAAAAATATGTATTAATCTCCTAAATGAGGTCTTTTACCTTCTAAAGAAGAAATATCAGACATTTTTTTTTAAAAATCACTAGCAAAATTCCTAGTTTTACGGGGTAGATTTTGACAAGCATCTTTGAAGACATTTTGAGAAGTTCTATTCCACTAGATTTTTTGATCACCTGACTCACAGCCATCTTTTGCCGAAAGTGAGTGACCTATCTGTAAAAGAAAAAAATTCCTTCCTTGAGTCACTGAATCAGACAGTTAACCCCCTCAGAATTCACTATCATAAAGGATATACTCTTTAAAATACATAAACCTTTACATGTTTCCATCCTTAAGAGTCCTTGAGGGAGTACTCTGTTAGCATCAAAAGCTTCAGCCTAAAATTGAATTTGAGCAATATTTTAAAAGCGAAGAATTGTAAACTTGCTTCTAAATCCATTTAAAGACTTTCCCTTCTTCCAGTTTCAATTTGCTCATAAATATTTTAAGTTACCATAACCACTTCCCTAAAGCATCTTTGCTTCCCTTTTAAAAACTACTTCAAGAATTTAGTTATAAGGACTGAGTATAAAATAATTAAACTGATTTTTTCACAACATGCCTAAATTTACATTAAACTTATGATCACTCTCTACCATAATCCTCAAAAATACATGGAGAATCACTCTTTCACAGGATCTAAGTTAGCAACCATGAGGACACAAGTTTCACTACTTTATGGTTACCAATTAGTCTGCTCCCTTCCCTCAGCTGCACCTCCTCCCCCTGTGTGCTGCAGCATGCGTGCATGCGAAGTCGCTTCAGTCAAGTCCAACTCTTTGCTATCCTATGGACTGTAGCCCGCCAGGCTCTTCTGTACATGGGATTCGCTTCCCTAGGGGATCTTTCCTGACCTAGGGATCGAATCCATGTCTCTGGCACCTCCTGCATTAGCAGGTGGGCTCTTTACCTCTAGCTCCACCTGGAAAGCTCAACGTGCTACAGAGGGAGAGCCAAATGAGCACATCTCTCTCTCAACCCCACATGCAGTGACTTTATGCTCACAGCTTAAAATCAACCATGGTGGGAACTTAAAGGAGCAGACTTACAAAACTACAAATCTATTGTTTATAGTATTCTGTAGAGAAGAGCAGTAGTTTGGATAATCAAGTAAAAACTGTCAAGTTTCATTGATACAAAACTGCTTAACTATAGGAAAAGACTGGTTTATTAAATATCTTAAATGTTTGAAGTCTTTCATCCTTTCTGACCATGCAGAAATGTAATAAAAGGTTTAAATATAGTTTATCATCATCCTACTTTAAGATTTACTACCAGTAAAACAGCAGACCAGAGAAATACTTTAATCCCAAAGTAAATTAAATCTAAAAAAATAACTCTCCAAATGGTATTCAAAATGTGGGGGGTGATAGAGAATGTAGTGTTTTGAAGAGGAGATATGAATGAAGGCAAACAGATCAAGATTAGTAACAACTATATCAGGGAATCTCAGTATTTCAGAACTGAAAGAGATCTGAAAGAATTACCACAAACCTTTATAATTACAAGGCCAAAAATGTAAATTATTTATTCTACATTAGTTACTGAGATAAAGGTTTTGTTAAAACAAAAACAGGATTCCTGAGTTTCAATTCAGTTTATCTGCTATACCTTGAAATACACGAAATCTTCTGACTCATAAAAGTTATAAACAAATTGGTAGAAATGGAGAAAAATCTGGGCCTGCAGTTTTATATAGCCATAGTATGGAACTGGTACTCAGTGAACTACAACTCCACATAAAAAAATCCATCCAGTTCTACATCTTTGGGGCCAATGCTTCAAAGAGGTCAACAATGCAGAAGTTCTAAAGAACTTCAATCTCCAAATATAAAGAAAAAATTAAAAGAACACACATAAAGCACACTCACCTAATTTAGAGGTTGAGTATAAAGAACACAGAGCTGGAAGCTTTAAGCTACATGAAAAAAAAAAAAAAACAAAACCTGGGGCTAAATATGCATCTTAAGTATAATGTTAAGTACTAAAAATTAAATTCATGTTATTAAGTATTTTAATAAACAAGGTTTTCAGTAAAATTTATCTGATAAATGAAACATTCGTAGACCCAAAGTGAAATACATTAAATTCTGTGGGGAAAAAATTAACAAGAAGTCATAAATGGAAACTCGGTTAACAATAATCTATTGAATATTGACTACCCCATTATGTACAAAAACAACTATATTTAAGCACTAATTTCAAGATAACTTCCCAAGGAAGTAAGGATACAATGGCTGTCTGTGCAAAACATGTCATATATAGCTGAAAAAAGGATTCTTTTATTTATGTGCTCATAATAATATAATAAACAGGAAAATAAATTTAGTTGAAAAAAGTCATCCTAGATATATTTTTTTTTAGTGCTGAGCACCAAATGTTCCTGTATTGGGCTACAAGAATAATGCATGCCTGTTTTGTAAGATGTCATTTCTTTCTTTAGATTTTTCTATATCAGCTATAAATTAGCCATACATCCACAATCCAAAGGTCACTGTTAATATTTTATTATTTTTTCTCTTACTGTTTGCTATGCTCACATATTTACAATTTTTAACACACCTAAAATCATACAGTGTACAACTTCTTTGTATATGAGTTTTATTCCAATATTTTTCCTATTTCTTGAATAATACTTCTTAATATTTTAATGGATGCAAACTCTTTTCCTAAAGAGCCAAACAGGAACGGTTTCAGGCTTTGCAGGCCACATACCTCAGTCAGTTCTGCCACTAAAGCACAAAAGCAGCCATGGACAAAATGCAAACAAATGAGCATGACTGTCCAATAAAACAATAAAACTGTATTTATAAAACCAGGAAGCAATACAGTATAGTCAACAATGGCCTAGTTTTAACACAGGGAAAAGCTCTGAAAGACATTCTCTGTGCAAGATATACAAATAACTAATTAGCACAAGAAAAGATGCTTAATATCATTAGCCATCAGGGAAAAGTAAATCAAAACCATAATGAAATACCACTTCAGACCAAGGAGAATGACTTTAATCAAAAGCCAGACAATAACAAGTACAGGCAAAGAGGCAGAGAAATTGGAACACTCATACACTGTTGGCAGGAATGAGCAGCCACTTTAAAGTTTGCGGTTCCTCAAAAGATTAAACAGAGTTACCATATGACCCAGAAATTTCATTTCAAGGTATGCATCTAAGAGAAATGAGAACATCAAGTCTACACAAACACATACATGAATGCTCATAGTAGCATGCTTTATAAAAACCAAAAAGTAGACACAACCCCAATGGTTATCAATTGATGAATGGATAAACAAAACATGGTGTGTCCATACAATGGAAAATTATTCAGCAATGAAAAGGAGTAACTAATAATATATGCTACAACAAGGATGAAGATTGAGGGCAGGAGAAGTGGACGACAGAGGATGAGATGGTTGGATGGCATCACTGACTCAGTGGAGATGAGTCTGAGTGAACTCCGGGAGTTGGTGATGGACAGGGAGGCCTGGCATGCTGGGTCCATGGGGTCGCAAAGAGTTGGACACAGCTGAGCGACTGGACTGAACTGAACAACAAGGAGGAACCTTGAAAACATTACACTAAGTGAAAGAAGCTAGTCACAAAAGATCATATATTATATTATTTCATTCATGTAAAATGTTGATAAAGACATAGAAAAAATATATAGTTGACTACCTAGAGATAGAAGCCTTGTGGGGGATATGGGAAGAGACTGATTAGTGGATATCAGGTTTCTTGGTGGGGCCATTAAAACATTCTTAAATTAACTGTGATAAAGGCTGCACAACTCTGAATACACTGAGAGCCAACAACTTAAAGTGGGTGAACAATATGGTATAAGAATTACAAAAATATACAATTAACCACTAATCTCTACCTCTATACACCCATTCTTGAAGTCCAGTTTTGGGCTCAATCAACATCAGGTTTTGATCAGGTACTCTGGTCCATTCTACCTCTAGATCAAATCCTTTAAATAACACCCAAATAACCACTTTTTCTCCATTTCATGTGTTTTAATTTTGTTTCCTCTGCCCTTCTCCCTCAAAAAACAATGAAGCTAAGAAGACAAGACAATCTGTGTGCATATATTCCCAGGAATGTAAGAAATAACAAAAACAACAAGAAAGAAGTTAACATTCATTGAATACATGCTACGTGCCAGATTCCTATGGTGTTTTACATGTTCTTTTCTCTCATATAATTATTACAACAACCCTATGAGAAAATTACCTCATTTTGCTGATGCTGAGATTGAGGCACAGAAAGTTAAATAACTTGCTCAAAAAATCATTTATTGGTTGACAAACACTTCATGAAATATTTCATGCATATGATCTCACTTGCCCCTCACAACTCAGAGTTTGCGACAAGTATCAGTATCACTATTTTACAGATATGTTAGGAAATTTTCTAAGTATACTGTAACTTAATGGTACAGGTAGAATTACAATACAGATCTCCCAGGGCTTTCACTCCAGTGTCATGCTATCTTATTTGAAGAGAGAATTAAAAATATACAGGTTATCACAGATTCATCCCCTAAAGTTCCAGGTTAATGCCCAGGTTCCACAGAGAACTAAAGAGTTCCCTGCGAAGGTTTCCTTCCCCAAACTGCTATTAGAAACAGGTACTAAGGTTAGGATGACGTGTGGCATTACAATGTACTCTCTCATATCTGATGCCATTTAATCTTAACAACAACCTGATAAGCAGATACAGGTTATCACTAGATGCAAAGAATTTATGTTTCTTATCCATTCAAGGTCATGTTGTTTAGTCACTAAGTCATGTCCAACTTCTTGTGACCCGTGGACTATAGCTCTCCAGGTTCCTCAGTCCATAGGATTTCCCAAACAAGAGTACTAGAATGGGTTGCCTTTCCTTCTCCAGAGGATCTTCCCAACCCAGGGATCAAACCACCATCTACCACACTGACAGGTGGATTCTTTACCACTGCACCACCAGTGCCATAGAGCTTAATAAATAACAGAACTAAAACTCAAAACCAGAACTTCCGACTCTACATATATCCTTTCCCTCCTGTTATAACAAAATTAGCATTTTGTTTGATGCTGATATTCTCTGATTGTTTCCTCAAGGTGCCAAATAAATATGAACACTAGAATTTGGTGGTTCTAAATCTTTCTGGGGTTCACAGGTCCTTTTTGAAAATAAAATCTATGGAACCACTCAAAAGGAAAAAAAAAAAAAAGCACAGAAAATTTTGCTTAAATCTTCAAGGCTTCATGGGCCCCTGGTTACAAGATTGAAATTTGAAGGCGAGAAGAGATAACGTACGCTTCGCAGTGCACAGCAGACAAGATTAAGAATTTAAGAGGTATTCAAGTAATGATTATGAGCACTTAATTTTCTTTATATTTTCATTGGAAATAGTCAAGGAGCCCCTGTGAAAACATATATTTTAGTATGGCTTTACTAGAAAAAGCCAATGAAAGAAAAAAATAAAGTCATTCATTGAGAAGGCACAAACATTAACTGAGCTTCACTATATGCTACAGACTTTATATCATATCGTTTTTAGCCTGAAAGCAGTCTCAAAAGTAACATTATCAGCTTCTTATGAATAAGGAAACTAAAGCTCAAGAGAGGCTGATTAATTTGCCCCAAAACTTAAGGCCAACAACCAAGCAAATACAAAATTCACATCAGTCTAGGAGGAAGAAACTTGGTTCTTCCTATAATCACCCAATATTTAGCTTGAAAGCACAGAACGTTAGTACGGAAGGAAATGGCAACCCACTCCAGTATCCTTGCCTGGAGAATCTCATGGACAGAAGGGCGAAAGAGCTGGATATGACCGAGCAATTGAACAATAATAGAATGCTAGAGAAAGTGGGAAAAAAACTGTAACAGGAAGTTTAAAGAAAAGGTAGGTAGAAGATCAAAGAACAGGCAAAGCACTGCAGTGATATGACAGAAAGGTGAGGGAAACTAAGATGATAATCTAGATCACAATATATCTGGTAGGGACTGGGGCACAGAATAGTGACTGTTAGGAATGATTCTTACTCTGCCCCCAACTCAACAGATAATCTTGGACTAACTGCTTAATCTTTCTGGAATTTAGCTTCCTCATCTGTGAAATTACGGGTGAAGGGTGACATAAAAACCTAAATTTCTAAAATTCTTCACAATTTTTAAAACATTTTCACATGAACTATTTCCATTACGTTCTACCGACCAGGGATTTTTGCTTCATTCACTGCCAAATCTGCAGCATCTGGCTGAGGCAAAGTAGACACAAAATATGAGTTAAAAGAACACATGAATTTGCTCCAGATCAAAACCCTGTGAGGAATACAGTACAGGGCAGGTATTTATGACACTTATTTCACACATGAGAAAAACCAAAATTCAAAAAATTTAGAATACTTGCTCACAGTCCCATAGCTAAATGAGAGAAGAGGATACAAACTCACTCAAGTCTTCCAATTACTAGTTCAAAATTCTTTCTAGATCTAAAATTTTTTATATTTTAATATAATCTTAAGCAGGCAGACAAAAGAATAATGAACTCTTCTTACTCCCATCTTTGCAGAGAGGGGGAAAAGTCATTAGAAAGGTGTTACTATAAAAACTAGTGACCAACGGATTCAGAATAATGATCTTAAACAATACCTAACATGCAGTAATGTTACATATATGAACTAAAGGACATAAAATCCAATTTCTGACTTCTTTGATTATATGTTAGTATATTTTCTATATTCCACAGTGTATCTACACTCATAATTACTGTTGGCTACTTTCCAAATGTTTGCTGTTAATCATAAAAGAGAAGGGGCTTCAATCTATCTAAGTAGGGTTAAAATTTTTCAAACCATGAAACCTACTGCAGCCTGCCTCAGTGACTGGAGGCTGAGGAATTCATCTCCCACTCTAAACCTTAAGATCAACTGAATTATAGAAGAAAAGTCTTGACAGGGCAGCATGAGCTGGAAACATCTATTCAGACAGAAACAGAAACAAAGAGCGAGCCCTAGGGCAAAGCTCTATCTCCAGGACTCTCAGAAGTACAAAAGTGCATTTCAAGAACCTAAGTGGGGAAGAAGAGGGGCTGGCTAGAGCATAACACCTTCAGACTTGAGAACCTACTTGTGATACAGCAATGTAGCCTCCTGCCTTGAGGCCATAGGCTTGTAGGAAGATCACTGCATGTACTGGGTAGAAAAATCTTCTATTAAAAAAAAGAAGAAGAAGATAGCAAACTTAGCCAAAGATAAAATCCTTTCTTTCAAATATAATTTCTGCACATGAAATGGCCCCTCTAAAAATCAAGTAGTTTAAATACAAGGATACAGACCAAAATATTTAGGCAGTATATAAGGGGGTGTTTGTAAAGTGAGAATTTTAGTATATCTCAGAAAAGTTTCTTAAAGGAAATCTCATTAAAATATACTTCTCTTCTGAAAGTAAATAAATAAACTGAATATTCTCCACGACTGCTCCTTCGAGTTCTTCTAAGAGGACTCCCTTAGGTTATGTGCCTAAGATAAGTGGGCAGTTATACTGAGCTCTTCTCACAGCACTTGAATAAAGCAGACTATCTGGGGTGACTTTGGAACCTCAGTGAGCCCCAATCTGTCGCCCAGAACCACCGCCATGGATGGCTACAAGGTGGTGCTGATCCCACACAGGAAGAGTACATGTCCTGGAGGACAGCCTCACTGGTTGGTGAGAAGCCAACATGAGCACAGTGGGCATCAGGAGGTGAAGCACAACACGCAGGTGCTACCAGATACTGGTTAGGACTCTGACATCTGCTTCACCAGGTGCAGAAGCAAGCAACTGGGACTCTCTGGACTACACCAGATGCCACTGATCAACTGCGGCTGCCAGTAGTGCAGACTTAGCCTCAATAAAGCAGATGTTGCTGCCAATCAGGATGAAGCCCAGGTAAAGATCTGGAGATGCTGTGATGTTCTACCATCTCCAGTGAAGCCTGACCATCCCTTCAACAGCAACACCAGTAAGATTGCAGGCATGCAGACCTCAATAACAATCAGCTACCCTCCTGTGAAAGTCTGAAGGACACTACTGCTAGAGTTCTGCCCCTTTGGAATGAAAAAATAGTTCCCCAGATGGAGGAGGGGGAGAGGGCAGTGAATACATCCCTCAGCATCAGGCTTCAGGGCATCGTCAGCCCTCTGGAGGGGCTCTCTGAAGAGGCTATCGTGGAGTTGCACCGTTCCCACTGGACAAGAACTTGCAGCCCATCAAGTCCATGCAGTTCCCTGGGAAATGAAGAGCCCATGTGTGGTGTCATGGAGGCTGTGACTGCCCAGGGTAAGGCCGATTAAGTGAAGCCAAGCAAGGACACCTTGCTTTCCCCAAGACCTGAGCCCTACCACTCCATTCCTCTGCACCTCTTCCCTGCAAGTCTGTGGGCATCTTAAGTTGTATCTCCAGATGGGGATCAGCGGCTCCCAATTTTGCTCTAGCCATTTTGTCTCTTGCTCCCACTCATTTCATACAATCTAGTCAGAACAGCACCTATGGGGCATGGGTTCTCAGTGCAAGCCAAGGAAAGACTTATTCAAGAGGGTGGAAATGCAGTACCTCTGGGATTTTTTTTTTGCTAGTGCTTTGTTTATTACTAAAGCCCTGCTTGAGCAGGAGACTGGCAGGAACCATGCTAAGGTGTGACCAATAAGGAGGAACAAGCTAGCTTATTTGTGTTGCCAGCAGCTACTCCTATACTATTCTGTGGCCAGGTAACTGTCAAAGAGACTCTACTTATTCCAATAGAAGACAAATGTAAACTGCATGGGGTTCAAACAAATATTTCCTGTTACTCCAGAGGAAATGACTCTAGAAGATTGGGATCCATCCTGTTTATGTGTTTACATTTACTTTTACCACACACACAGACATACAAATATATATGGATATATATACACACCACACACACTGCATCTATATTTGCACATATTTATATATTTCATATATTTATATAAATATTAATATTAAAAATGCCAACAGTAACAAAAACCTTCTGAGGTTTTTAGTAGTCGGTTGGCATCAGAATACAAACCATTCCTTACACCAATCTGAGACAAGCTCCTTAATGTCTAAGGTACAGGACCTGATCCTGCCTTGTGTTTCAGAATCCCTCACCTGCCTTACTGTTTTATGACAGTGAAACACCTCCTAATCATGTCCAAGAGTGTCTTTCACTGCCAGATTTCTGAATCATGTTCCGACTGTCTGGCCCTGCCACCTTGGTTTAGTATTTACTTTGAGTTTAACTGTACTAAATCTTATTTCCCGAACAATATAATAAAAGAATGATATTGCAATTAAGAAAAAAAAAAAGAGCATCTGGGTAAGAGGGGAAAAAGTATTATCAGCATGTGTCTGAACTGTCACATGATTGGACAACTGGGTCCTGAGGAAGAAACTGACACACAGACTTAGAAAACAGGGATTAGTCGAGATAAACATTCTGCAGTTGTAAAAGAGTAAAGGTTTTTCAGGGCTCTAGTTCCATAAATTAAGAGTTATCCCACAATAACAATCTACTGCTCTACTTACCTTAGAATAACCAATTTTCTCTTTCCATTTAAAAGTTATTTTCCCTATTGATACAAACAATATTTAAATTTTTCTCCATAAATACATTCCAGGGACCTTACCTAGTAGCAAACTGAATGAGTGCATTCTGAAGAGTCTGCCTAATTTCAAGAAGAAAAGATTCATCATCACTTAGTGTATAATACCAATACTGGACATAATCCCTCAAGGAAAACTGGATAACCTAAAACAAAAATACAGAAAAAAATACAGTTTTTAAGGATTTAAAAAGTAATAGTGGCAAACTAAAACTTAAAAAGATTATTAGAAATTTTCATTTATTCTCTACCTAATAAATTGTGGTAGTAAATAACTGTCTTCATTACAAGAGCATTAATATGCTAAAAACCATTTCAAAAAATTAAATTACTAAATTATTTTGGTAGCCCAATTCATCTACTGCCTAATTTTTTTTAAATTAAAGAATTATCTATGGTGAAGCCCTACCCAAATTCAGGTTAAAGATGGAGCATGCAGAAACATTAATTTCCAATGCTAAAATACAATGAAGAGTTTTAGTTAGTTTGATGGAATGAGATGCAAAATAATATCAAGAGACGCTAGTAATCTTGAAAAAAATGTTTTCTTTGAGACTGTAATCAGATTCATTGCAGTCAAATGACAAAAATGACATAAATCACTTAACTCTAATACCAGTGATAGTGTCAACAGCATTATTACTCAGATCAGATCAGATCAGTCGCTCAGTCGTGTCCGACTCTTTGCGACCCCATGAACTGCAGCACGCCAGGCCTCCCTGTCCATCACCAGCTCCCGGAGGTCACCCAGACTCGCATCCATCGAGTCAGTGATGCCATCCAGCCATCTCATCCTCTGTCGTCCCCTTCTCCTCCTGCCCTCAATCCCTCCCAGCATCAGAGTCTTCTCCAATGAGTCAACTCTTCGCATGAGGTGGCCAAAATACTGGAGTTTCAGCTTTAGCATCATTCCTTCTAAAGAAATTCCAGGATTGATCTCCTTCAGAATGGACCGGTTGGATCTTCTTGCAGTCCAAGGGACTCTCAAGAGTCTTCTCCAACATCACAGTTCAAAAGCATCAATTCTTACTCAATAAACGGCAAATAATACAACGTAATGTATAATTTTTCTGCAAATCAGATAAACTAAGGGTTTATAAACTAATATTTAGAATTTTAAGGTACACATTATCTGCAATAGTCATATAATTGAGCATCAATCAAAATATTTTGGGAGAGAATAATTTTTGAAGTATTTTTGAATGAAGCCAGTAATATCCATTTTAAAGAGTAACAAAACTAGTAGAAAAACCTCTGACTTATCAAACCACTAGCTTAGTCATCAGCTGAAGAGCAAATATTTTTGAAGAGCAACATTGTAACTCTTAAAACAATTAGAAACACTATCAAATGTTAATAAACACTTTTTTCTCAATGTAAATTCAACCAAAAGGGTTTAATGCAAAGCAAACACACATAAATAAGTTCATAAATAAGGCAGCATGTTCACATAGAGAATCCAAGAACAGCATTATAATGAATTTCCAGTATATTACACAAATAGCAAAATTATTTCTTAGTATTTCAAAAGAAATACATCTAGCACACAATATATGGAATTCAAATACCACATACTGAAACTCACTTGCTGGAGAGGTTCATCAATTATATTGGCACCTGTCAATCTTCTATCAATCTTTATAGTTCTGGCTTCCCGTTTCATTTCTTCTAAGCACTGAAAGGGAATCATAATGTTTTATTGCATAGTTTCTTGATTCAAAATATCTATAGTTTATTTCTAACTAAATATTGACTGTAACATCCCTCTCATTATCTTCAAGCTAATCAGATCAGATCAGATCAGTCGCTCAGTCGTGTCCGACTCTTTGCGACCTTATTTCTTGAGACTCAGGTATCAAGCAAACACTATGTCTCAAATTAACAAAACTAGATATCCTCAGTAACAATAATCAGCAAACATTATTTAGAATGTGAGAAACTGAAAATATCAGGTATACTGTTATCATATTTCAATGAAAATTTAAAACCATAAATTAGTGTTTCAGGTGAGTCAAATTAATAATGGTCTTTATTAAACACACCCCCATTTCCTCCTCCCTCCCAGCCCAAAAGAGTATACCAGCTGCCAAATTAACATATTTTAAATTAATTTTTACTAAGGGATGGTTCTGAGCAACTAAAAAAAATTAATTTCTTTTGTCCATAGTTTTCAGAAAGATCAGTGACCTGGAAATATGGTAAAAAATAGTAGGATACTCTTTAATTAATACAAACCAGGGCTTCCCTGGTGGCTCAGTGGTAAAGAATACAACTGCCAATGCAGGAGACACAAATTTGATCCCTGATCTGGGAGGATTTCACCTGATGTGGAGCAGCTAAGCCCATGCACCATAACTGCTAAGCCTGTGCTCTAGAGCCGGAAAGCCACAACCACTGAGCGAAAAAGCTGCAACTACTGAAGCTCACGCACTCCAGAGCACATGGTCTGTGCAATAAGAGAAGCCACGTACAGTGAGAAGCCCGCACATGGCAACTAGAAAGTAGCCCCCATGTGCCACAACTAGAAAAAAGCCTACGTAGCACAGAGCCAGCACAGTCATAAACAGATAAAATTTTTTTAAGCACAAATGCATATTAAAAACATATGTTTCAAGTTATCCCATGCAACCACTAAGATTTTTTTCATAAAATATACTTATAAATCATTTTAGAAAAAGCAATTCAAAATCACTATTTATTTAAACCATATACCAAAAAATAGATCATAAAGATTTAACCAATCTTGATTATGATTTATTGCTGTTTAAAATCATAATTTAAAATATTTTGCATTATCCTCTCTATGTACCACTCAAATGAATAGAAACTATGGATGGCTAAGAAATGATTCAAAAAGAAAAGGCAAAAAATCAAACAATCCAAATGAAAAATTGGCAGAAGACCTTAATAGACGTTTCTTCAAGAAGACATACAAATGGCCAGTAGGCACATGAAAGGATGCTCAACATCACTAATTATCAAAGAAATGCAAATAGAAACAACAATGAGGTACCACCCACCTTATACAGGTCAGAATGATCATCATTAAAGTTTACACATAACAAATGCTGGAGAGGGTGTGGGGAAAGAGCAACCCTCCTACACTGTTAGTGGGAATGTAAGCTGATGTTGCCAGTATGGAAAACAGTATGGAGGTTCCTCGGAAAACTAAAAATAGAGCTACCATATGACCCGGCAATCCCACCCCTGGGCATATACCTGGACAAAACTGTAACTCAAAAAGATACATGCACCTCTATGTTCACAGCAGCACTACTCACAACAGCCAAGACATGGAAACAAACTAAATGCCCATCAACAGCTAAATAAAAGGGGTGTGTGTGTGTGTGTAGAGTACAGAATACTTCTCTGCCATAAAAAAGAATGACATAATGCCATTTGCAGCAACATGGATGTGACTAGAGATTATCATACTAAATGAAGTAAGTCAGAAAGAGAAAGACACATACCATATGGTATCACTTATATGTTGAATCTAATAAATGGCACAAATGAACCTGTCTATGAACCAGAATGAAGACACAGAGAACAGATTTGTGGTTGCCAAGAGGGAAGAAGGGAGGGAGAGGGAATGACTGGGAGTTCTGGGTTAGAAGATGCAAGCTATTACACTTAGAATGGACAAACAGCAAGGTCCTACTGTATAGCACAGGGAACTCTATCAAATCTGGGGTAAACCATAATGGAGAAGAATATTTAAAAAAAGAATGTATGTCTGTGTGTAACTGAGACACTTTGCTGTACACCAGAAATTAATACAACACTGTAAGCCAATTATACTTCAATTAAAAAAGAAAAGATTCATTACCTCAAAAAAGATTTGTAAGCAAATTCAGAGAATACACATTAACAGGAGTTTTAAAGGGGGGCAGAGGTGAGTTTCAGAGGTTATTTTAAAGGTTACACTAAGTATTAGTATTAGTATTGTATTTACTTATCAATATGAAAGTCATATTAGCACATAATGGACATGTTAATAATTATAAAATTCAGCTACTGGCACCGATTCCAGACCATTTTCTTCTCTTCATACAGGAAAAATCATTACAATCCCACAATAATAACTGAAGGCATTGAGAATCTGAAGCCTACATCTAGTATGGAATTTCATTTATATAGTACGATATTTGGAAAAAAAGAAAAATTGCAACACGAAAGACATAAAATTGAGCTTGAGGTAACAAAATTATAGAAACAGCATAGCCTAACTGAAAGCTCTACTTTTCAAGTGAGTTTAAGAAAAAATGCCCATTTTCCCCGCTCTGGTTCCTATACATTTACTTCATTCAAAATAGTACATTCACTGACATTTCAATAATTGACAATGACATGATGCTGTGATCATCAAAATTCTATGTTAAGACAGCAGGAAAAGATTCCAAATTTTTATCTTTTCCTCAAATTTGCATGCTCACTTTTAACATCCAACATGCATTTTCTAAGCCTGATCAGTGGTCTCTCATAAATTTATAGTGAGCATTAGTGAACTATAGGAAGATGTGCCAAGCCATATAAAGGTGATCACATTATCAACACTACACACAGCAGGCCTTTAAGGTTTTACATTTCTTTACTCTTCTTACCTTAGGAATCCCAGTTGATGTTGGAGGGAGAAATGAATGTTCACACTGCTCTAGGTACTTCTCTGAGTTTGTTTTTCCAAACAGGAGAGTAACAACAAAACCCCTGAAAGAAATTTAATTATAGATACAAAAAAAATTTCACTACAATTTAACACATATTTTTCTGATTTAATAGACAGTTTATCATGCACTAAAAAGTCAGTTTGTGACTTTGGCAAGGCAAGGAATTGACAGATTTTGTTAATTTTTGAAGTTTAAAAAAACCATAAACATTTTGTGAATTTATAACAATAATGCCTTTCCAAGTTTTCATTCAGTATTATTTCATAAGAATCTCAGGCAACATTTTCAAAAATTAGGATAATAAGCTTTCATTAATTAAGCAGGTAAGCTACTAACCAAGGATAAAGACAAATGAGATGTATTTCTATAGATCTGTTAACTAATTAGAGAGAGAGATAACTTGTCACTACAAATATAAACAAAGGCTAGGTATACTTAATACATTTACAGATACAGATTTGACTCTACATTATCTGCATTTATATTGAATCCCAATTGCTAATTTAAAATTCTGCCTTATTCAGTAATTGTATTAAACTGTCTTGGAGTTCAACAATGTAAGTGACTGGAAAGCTATTTAGGAAACTTGGCTTAGAAGTATCTAATATATAGATAATCAGATCAGATCAGATCAGTCGCTCAGTCGTGTCCGACTCTTTGTGACCCCATGAACTGCAGCACGCCAGGCCTCCCTATCCATCACCAGCTCCCGGAGGTCACTCAGATTCACATTCATCGAGTCAGTGATGCCATCCAGCCATCTCATCCTCTGTCGTCCCCTTCTCCTCCTGCCCTCAATCCCTCCCAGCATCAGAGTCTTCTCCAATGAGTCAACTCTTCTGATGAGGTGGCCAAAATACTGGAGTTTCAGCTTTAGCAGCATTCCTTCCAAAGAAATCCCAGGGCTGATCTCCTTCAGAATGGACTGGTTGGATCTCCTTGCAGTCCAAGGGACTCTCAAGAGTCTTCTCCAACACCACAGTTCAAAAGCATCAATTCTTCGGCGCTCAGCCTTCTTCACAGTCCAGCTCTCACATCCATACATGACCACAGGAAAGACCATAGCCTTGACTAGGCGAACCTTTGTTGGCAAAGTGATGTCTCTGCTTTTGAATATGCTATCTAGGTTGGTCATAACTTTCCTTCCAAGGAGTAAGCATCTTTTAATTTCATGGCTGCAGTCACCATCTGCAGTGATTTTGGAGACCAGAAAAATAAAGTCTGACACTGTTTCCACTGTTTCTTCATCTATTTCCCATGTAGTGATGGGACCAGATGCCACGATCTTCGTTTTCTGAATGTTGAGCTTTAAGCCAACCTTTTCACTCTCCACTTTCACTTTCATCAAGAGGCTTTTTAGTTCCTCTTCACTTTCTGCCATAAGAGTGGTGTCATCTGCATATCTGAGGTTATTGATATTTCTCCCAGCAATCTTGATTCCAGCTTGTGTTTCCTCCAGTCCAGCATTTCTCATGATGTACTCTGCATATAAGTTAAATAAATATGGTGACAATATACAGCCTTGACGTACTCCTTTTCCTATTTGGAACCAGTCTGTTGTTCCATGACCAGTTCTAACTGTTGCTTCCTGACCTGCATACAGATTTCTCAAGAGGCAGATCAGGTGGTCTGGTATTCCCATCTCTCTCAGAATTTTCCACAGTTTATTGTGATATACACAGTCAAAGGCTTTGGCATAGTCAAGAAAGCAGAAATAGATGTTTTTCTGGAACTCTCTTGCTTTTTCCATGATCCAGCGGATGTTGGAAATTTGATCTCTGGTTCCTCTGCCTTTTCTAAATCCAGCTTGAACATCAGGAAGTTCACGGTTCACATATTGCTGAAGCCTGGCTTGGAGAATTTTGAGCATTACTTTACTAGCGTGTGAGATGACTGCAATTGTGCGCTAGTTTGAGCACTCTTTGGAATTGCCTTTCTTTGGGATTGGGATGAAAACTGACCTTTTCCAATCTTGTGGCCACTGCTGAGTTGTCCAAATTTGCTGGCATATTGAGTGCAGCACTTTCACAGCATTATCTTTCAGGATTTGGAATAGCTCCACTGGAATTCCATCACCTCCACTAGCTTTGTTCCTAGTGATGCTTTCTAAGGCCCACTTGACTTCACATTCCAGGATGTCTGGCTCTAGGTCAGTGATCACACCATCATGATTATCTGGGTCGTGAAGCTCTTTTTTGTACAGTTCTTCTGTGTATTCTTGCCACCTCTTCTTAATATCTTCTGCTTCCGTTAGGTCCATACCATTTCTGTCCTTATCGAGCCCATTTTTGCATGAAATGTTCCTTTGGTATCTCTGATTTTCTTGAAGAGATCTCTAGTCTTTCCCATTCTGTTGTTTTCCTCTATTTCTTTGCATTGATCGCTGAAGAAGGCTTTCTTATCTCTTCTTGCTATTCTTTGGAACTCTGCATTCAGATGTTTATATCTTTCCTTTTCTCCTTTGCTTTTCACTTCTCTTCTTTTCACAGGTATTTGCAAGGCCTCCCCAGACAGCCATTTTGCTTTTTTGCATTTCTTTTCCATGGGGATGGTCTTGATCCCTGTCTCCTGTACAATGTCACGAACCTCATTCCATAGTTCATCAGGCACTCTATCTATCAGATCTAGGCCCTTAAATCTATTTCTTACTTCCACTGTATAATCATAAGGGATTTGATTTAGGTCATACCTGAATGGTCTAGTGGTTTTCCCTACTTTCTTCAATTTCAGTCTGAATTTGGCAATAAGGAGTTCATGGTCCGAGCCACAGTCAGCTCCTGGTCTTGTTTTTGCTGATTGTATAGAGCTTCTCCATCTTTGGCTGCAAAGAATATAATCGATCTGATTTCGGTGTTGACCATCTGGTGATGTCCATGTATAGAGTCTTCTCTTGTGTTGTTGGAAGAGGGTATTTGCTATGACCAGTGCATTTTCTTGGCAAAACTCTGTTAGTCTTTGCCCTGCTTCATTCTGTATTCCAAGGCCAAATTTGCCTGTTACTCCAGGTGTTTCTTGACTTCCTACTTTTGCATTCCAGTCCCCTATAATGAAAAGGACATCTTTTTTGGGTGTTTGCTCTAAAAGGTCTTGTAGGTCTTCATAGAACCGTTCAACTTCAGCTTCTTCAGCATTACTGGTTGGGGCATAGACTTGGATTACTGTGATACTGAATGGTTTGCCTTGGAAACGAACAGAGATCATTCAGTCGTTTTTGAGATTGTATCCAAGTACTGCATTTCGGACTCTTTTGTTGACCATGATGGCCACTCCGTTTCTTCTGAGGGATTCCTGCCCACAGTAGTAGATACAATGGTCCTCTGAGTTAAATTCACACATTCCAGTCCATTTTAGTTCGCTAATTCCTAGAATATCAACATTCACTCTTGCCATCTCTTGTTTGACCACTTCCAATTTGCCTTGATTCATGGACCTGACATTCCAGGTTCCTATGCAATATTGTATGCAATATCCTATGCAATATTCCAGGTTCCTATGCAATATAGATAATAGTACAAATTAATTACAGTCCTAAGGACTTCCCTGGTGGCTCAGATGCTAAAGAATCTGTCTACAATGTGGGAGACCCAGGTTCGAGCCTTAGGTTGGGAAGATCCCCTGGAGAAGGAAATGGCAATTCACTCCAGTACTATTGCCTGGAAAATCCCATGGACAGAGGAGCCTGGCAGGCTACAATCTATGGGGTTGCAAAGAGTCAGACATGACTGAGGGACTTCACTTTCTTTCTTTCATACAGGAAAAAGATGATCCAATTTATAATTCATTTGAAATAAGTCTGGAATTTAAAAAGAAACATAAATATATCCCAAAAAGCTATTTTTAAAACAATTATAGAGTCAAAGTAAGACAAATACTGGTTTAGAACTACTTTAAGTATTGATTAAATGCTATCAGTATTTCCTACATTTAAAATTGACCAAACAAATTGAAGCACTACTGAGTAGACAGGAAATCCATAAAAGAAAATTAAATTTTAATTTTATAATGATTTATAGTAATCTTACAATGATTGAAAGAGTATAGTGACAAGAAGAGAAAGTGAAAAATTAAACACAGTCAGCCTCAGCTACTGAAAGGAAGATTTTCAAGGTCCTCTGCTTTTTGTGGCGATCTGCTACATCACTGCTCTTCAGCACAGGGAGGTGAGAAACAGATACACTCAAGTCAATTTATGTCCTCAAGTCTGTTTCTTTTTTAAAAGACTGGCCACAGAATTATAAGTAAATTTCACATATCTGTATTGTATCAAACATTATTACTAAGAATCAAGTTGGTCTTGTATTTTAGTTTTACCTAGACACAATAAAATGCTTATATTACATTAACAATGTATTTCTAAAAAACATTATTATAAAACAGACTGATAAAATGTGCACCTTTGCCCACAGTGTGACTGTAGTAAAGAAAGCTAAGAACAGTCTGATCTTAGAACCTAATTCATAGCTTCAGCCTTGAGGTTTAAGAAAAAACAGGTGCTGTAGAAAATTGCATGACCAAACATAACGGAATGCTATTAAATAACCCACACTGGTATTTAAAGTATCCTAAAATAACAATCCAAAAGGAAAAAAGAAAAAAAATCAAAGGTTTTCTTTACATTACAAAATGTGATTAGGTTTACTATAAGCAGAATGTATACATTATTAACACTGTATACAGGTAAATTATCAACACTGTATACAGGTAAATTGCAGAACTCAAAAACTTAAGTTTGACTAGCCAAAACCATCCCCAATTAAAAAAACACCTGGTAGCTTCCACAAGAAAATGTATTAATTTTCTTCTGACTTGCATGTTAAGTGGGCAAAAGAACAAAAAACATATTTTTAAAATTTAATGAAAAAAAATTAAAACTTAAATGACTTTCAGTTATATTATTTTACTTATATACTTTTATTTATATTATTTTATATATTATAGTAATTATTTTACTTAACATATACAAAAGCCTGCTTTTGCTTTTAAAATTCATAAGGCATTAAACTATATAAAGCTACATTAAGTAAAGGACCATCGTTCTTCATAATGAGAACCAAAATAAGAAAGATTTTTGACTCAGGAATTATGATATTCATTGACTGTAACCTGGGAATGCTTAATTAACTGATCCTGAGATGATTTGGGGATGCTTGTTAGTAAATAAATTGAAGTCCCCTTACTGTGGCAGCAAGTTTCAGTGAGATCAATAATTTGGAACAGAATAACAGATGAATTTACGACATAAAATGAACTTGGAATTTCAGATCCTTTCATGTGCCTTAATGTTCAATCCAGAGTTTTTAGTGGTTCTTCTACAGCCTATCTATATCTCTCCTTATCTAAAAAATTTCACAGAACTTCAACAAAAGAATTTAAAAATTTTCCAGAACACCAAAGAGAATAAAAAATTCTTAACTTTTCAAATTATACAAAAAAGTTGGTATCACCATAAAATAAAATTTATTTTTGAATATAACTACCCCTACTGCTGGTACAAATTGTAACTATCGATACTTTTATTTCTATAGGTATGTTAATTTTACTATTTTTAACTTTGGTAAAAATAACAGCATTCACAAAGAATACTGCCATTTCTCATGGTCATTTTTTTTTTCTTATTGAGGTCTCATGGTCATGTTTCCATTCTGAACAACTGAACATGACATAAACCATAAAATTATCATTGAGAATACTTACCCACCCACAAAGCAGAGGATATAAAATGCCAAATAAAATATTACAAAGGGTCCAAATGTTATTAGAGAAAGGACAATGCCAAGGCTTCCCCATCCCCATATGGATAGACTGGTCTGAAACAAAGCAGGAAAAAAATCTTTTTAATAAATAAATAACTTTCCATAGGAACTAGAAAAGAACCAACAAAACTTTTCATAGTTTATATTTTTTCCTTTTAAGCATTTCACAGTACTGTTTCAATAATTTCAAAAATATTTACTTTTGACAGTACATTATTGGAAATTTATCTCCAACAATACATCAAATCTATAAGTAGAAATAAATTTATAGTGTATCAGCAGTGTTTTAAAAAATCCACTGGGAAAATAAACGAACAAGAAAAAGTTATATAAACTCTTGAATGAAATACTGGCATGAGAAGTGATAAAGTACTTATAAAAAAAATAGTTACATATTTATATATGTAATAGCAAGTATAAAAGGTACAGATTTTACTTGTTTGGATACTCTTTTTAAAACTATAGCATGAGACTTTTTAAAAATTAAAATTTCAAGGTAAGAAATCCATCTCTCACTGAAAATTATATTTTTCTTTTGCTCAAAGTGTGTGTAGAGATTTGTAAAATTATAATTGCACAACTTACAGTTACCAAAATTTACCATGAGTACAACAAAACATCTCTAAAAATTCTCCATCTTTATAAACAATTCCTATTTCATTTAGAAATACACTGTATTATCTATTAAAAACACTCATTTTGTTGAAGGCAAACTGGATTCTAGCAATTTATTATGAGTAAATAAATGTATTCAGTTCAACAAGTTCCTACATCCATTTGCCTTGTACTGTGAGGTATACCATCTAGAGGGTCACACAGAATCGGACAAGACTAAAGTGACTTAGCAGCAGCAGCAGCAGTGAGGTATACAAAGGATGTATTTGTCCCACTCCTGCCATCAAGGAGCACAGAGAAGAATGTCTTACAGGAATGAACAATTAGACACTGAACCACAAGAAAATAATAGAAAGCAACAGAAACCAAAAGAAAATAATAGAAAATATGCTAAACTGAACAAAACTAATGACTAAAAAACTATGGAATAGACAATAAGTACTATGGATTATGAGAGAAAGTTTTACTTATTTATTCATTCACCAGTCATTGATTGCTTCCTCTGTGCTCTAAGCTCAAAGTGCTGGGGATATCACAAGGAATAAGACATTCTAATTAGGGAAGAACAACAAGCACTCTCTCATGAATTTACATACCTTCGTAAGTTTACATTCCAGAAGAAAAAAAGACAAATAAATATATTTAGTGAAAGAGGAGAATAAAAAAGCTAGCTTAAAATTCAACATTCACAAAATTAAGATCATGGCATCCAGTCCCATTACTTCATAGCAAATAGAAGGGGAAAAGGAGAAAACAATGACAGATTTTATTTTCTTGGGCTCCAAAATCACTGCAGACAGTGACTGCAGCCATGGAATTAAAAGACGCTTGCTCCTTGGAGGGAAAGCTATGACAAACCTAGATAGCGTATTAAAAAGCAGAGACATCCCTTGGCTGACAAAGGTCTGTATAGTCAAAGCTATGGTTTTTCCAGTAGTGTACAAATGAGAGTTGAAACATAAAGAAGGCTGAGAGCCAAAGAATTGATATTTTCAGTCTGGTGCTGGAGAAGACTCTTGAGAGTCCTTTGGACTTGAAGGAGATTAAACCAGTCAATCCTAAGGGAAATCAACCCTCAATATTCATTGAAAGGACTGATGCTAAAGCTCCAATACCTTGGTCACCTGACGCAAAGAGCCAACTCACAGGAAAAGACCCCGATGCTGGGAGATTGAGGGCAGGAGGAAAAGGGGGCAACAGAGGATGAGATGGTTGAATGGCATCGCCAACTCAACGAACATGAGTTTCAGCAAGCTTCTGGAGTCGGTAATGGACAGGGAAGCCTGGTTAACTGCAGTCTACAGGGTTGCAAACAGTCAGACACAACTCAGTGAATAAACAAAAAAATTAGTTATCAGATGGGGATGAAGGCTATGGAAGAAAATAAATTATGACTGGTCTAAGAAGTTTTCAATGATTAACTAACACATGAACAGAATCTTGGATACGATTTAAGGAGAATTTATAATAGTGAGTCTTCCTATCCCCAAATAGTACTTTTCCCTTTATTCATATCTTCTTTTATATCCCTCAGTAAAGGGCTCTTTTATTTTTTTCTTCTACATAGGCCTACACAACTCTACTTCATCCATATTTTTATTATCTTTTTTCTTCACCCTGGCCACTCATCTTTTTAACCAGACGACAATGCCTGTTGATGAAGTTTTTACTCTGCCTTCCTGATCAGCTCCTTAAATCAGCTGGGGATACTACTGCACCTGCAGAAGAGGTCTTCCCTGACTTTTTTTTTTTCTGTCAAAATTCATTTTTATATATAGAAAATAAAGACTTATTCCAGTTGTTATACTTGAAGTTGCTAATAAAATTTTTTAATCACTAGTTAATAACCCTGTTTTAACCAAAACAATGAAACTGTATCTTTAAAAAAAAGTATTTAGCACCATTTGCTTACAGGCCTTTTAGACTCTGTTCTTAAAGTTTCTGAAACTTTGCTGCCTGTAAAGTACAGGAACTGCTAAGCTACACAAGGAACCCTCTCTGGGACAACCAACAAGAAGGTTAAGTGGTCAATAAACATTCAGCCTGCTGATGTGGACTGTACAAGATCCCATCCTCTCCACTCCAGCTCAGGAGGGACCTGGCTCCACACACTAAGGTATGAAGAGTCCTGCCATTAGTAGCTGGAAAGACCAGTTTTAACAGCAAGTAACAGTAAATCTCTGACACAGAGGCTACTGTCTTTAATATCCTGTAATTTTAGGAAATTCTGTAAACAGCTTGGATTTAGTTCAATTTATTCTGAAATGAAACACACTTAATAAGGTTAAACTACTCTGCTAGGGTACCTGTCTGCTGGTTTAGTATCCTTACAGAATATAAAAATATAATCCATGTAGGTAAATTATAGTCTTAAAGTATACTTAGGATACGGCATTATTTAAACCAAAGTCTAACAAAATGTCAACAAACAGAAGCAGCTAATGAAACCAAAACCAAAGTTATGACAAAGGAGACTCTCACTTGAAGCTGTGTCGCTTAGAGAAGGCTGAACTCAAAGCCATTCAAGGGTGGTGAAGGCAGCACCTTTAGATAATTTCAATCAGGACCAGAAATCAGTACTTTTCAGAAAAGTCCACAGAAGTGTTCCAAAGACTCTTATGCAAAAGAATGTCAAATTTTCTGCATCAGTGAGCAGTAGTGCCCATCAGAACGTTCTAATAACTCAAAGACAAAGGCAAGTCCAACTTGCTCAGATGTCAAAGGAATGGAAAGTGGACTGTCAGGTCACCCTTACAGCTTCGGCTGGCTTTTTACCATATGCTGTTCACCAGTGTGAGTCAGGTGGACTTCTGTAAGAGAAGTGTTTGGTGGCCAGGACCTCTTTTGGGCATTTCTTCCTAACTGGAATACACAACAGATAAGGAAGAGGGGTTCTCAGGTAATGCTAGTAGTAAAGAACACACCTTCCAAAGCAAGAGTCAAAAGAGACACAGGTTCACTCCCTGGGTCAGGAAGATCCTCTGGAGGAGGAAATGGCAATCCACTTCAGTATTCTTGTCTGGAAAATCGCACGGACAGAGGAACCGGGAGGGCTACAGACATAGGGCTGCAAAGAATCAGATACGACTGAAGCGAGCACAGCACAAGGAATAGGGGACGTAATACCGGGAAGCTACTCTGTCCAGCTCAGAATGAGTTAATTAAGTCCATATATGCATTCAGGAAGCCCATGGATCCTCTAGCTGTGGACAGTGGCTGATGTGGTCATCCAAAATCGACACCGTGGACCACAGCAGTGTTTTCCTACATAGCTCCAAAAACCCTAGAGATTCACTGGATCCAATGGCCCATAGATAAAATGCATGGGAATGGAAACAGACAGAGCTCCCACCAGCATCTTCTGAACTTCCTCTGACTGATGAACTGCAAAGACTGTCAATAACCACATTCCCATCACTGTCACATATCCCTACCCACGTGTCCCACAGTTCACTCTCAGAGGGGTGGGTGTACAGCCTGAAGACTGGGTGAGATCTCAAGAGAATTCCTCATCAACTACGTGAGGAAGGGGGACAGCATGCCTCCATCTCTGAGAAGTTTTGGAGAAGGAGAGGACGGTCAGTCAGGAAATAAACCTCCACTTGACAAAAAGAAACTCTAGATGGTAAGCAGACCAGATCAATTCTGCTTGAACTTACACAACAGCTTCTGAGCAACAATATCCCTAATAGTTGTGAGATAACAGGTTGATCCTACGGTTCTGAAGTCCCAGATGCCACAAAGCACCTCCATGATGGCCTGCTCAAACATGGAATACTGATGTGGTCTCGGTTTGTTGCTGAGGCCAAATGCTAGGAAATTGAGGGCAATCACTCAATGAAACCTGAGGGTCTGACCTGCAATTTTGTACCAATCATAGCTGGATGTTGAAAAGCCATGTAAAAGCACAACTATCTCTGGATTCCCAGCCACATCCCATGGAGAAGAAGATCCCATGGTAGAAGATTCGAAGTCCATTGAAAGTAGAAAATTCGCCTGATGACTTCCATGAGGAAAGAGCAGGGGGCAGGGGGCAGGGACTGCAGACAGGCCACAAGCAGGGGCACAGCCAACAGCCCCACTGGACCCACCACTACTTCATCCTGATTAAGGTAAGACCTAGGCTACAAGACTCTATGTTTGGGGAACCAGGCTGTGCCTACCCTGACTTCTATATAAGAGGTAAAAGTAGGCCATGGTGGCTGAGAAGAAAGTACAGTGTTTCAGTCCCTCTGACAATACTTCTGCAGAACACCCAGTTACCTGATCCACACTACAGTACTGCGAGATGGCCAACTACAAGAAACAGATGCTGTTTCAACCAAGATCCACTCAAATAAAGCTTTCCACTGACTTTCCTGAAAAAACTTCTTATAAACTCAGGAGAGCCAAACCAGACCATGACCCAGATAATTTATCCAACCTACCTTCTTCAATGAGATTTGACCCAATATTAGCAATACTGCTCCTTCTTTACAAAGTTATATTTATGCTTGCTAGCCAGTTTTCAAAGCTATACAACTTACTGGTTAACAACTTACAAGTTAAGTAAGTTAACAACTTACTATTCAGAGGTTTTACGAAACCAAATAAAATGGCTATCTCTGGAGATGAAGGAAGGAAGGCAGCATGCAACTGGAGGATGATACACACGGGGCTTCTCAAATAGTACTCAAATGTCCTGGTTTTTAACAAGGCGTTTGCTTTAAAGAGTATAAACATGTCTTCCATCTGTTTGAATATCAATTCAAGAAATTTAAAAATTAAAGAGATTTTCAAGAAAGAAATATAATTATATAATCTGGGAAAGATTATTAACTCAATTATTTAACATGAAGAGATGCTCAACTGTCTAAAAACTCAAATTTTAAGAATCTTACAACTGTCTTCCTACTTGTTGGAAAATGGTAGCAAAAGTCATCAAAAAAACAAACTCTTAATTCATTCATCTGACAATATTTGTGAATACCTACAATGTGCCAAATGCTAGTGAATCAACAGTAAACAAAACAGACATTACTCTCAGATGAAAAAAAAAAAAAAAAAACTACAGAAGACCCTTTACCTCAATTAAGTTTGAGAGAAATTTCTATAGTTCAGGGATTAATAAAATTAAACATTTCCAATCAAGTAAGTCAAGTGCACATTTATTTTGTGGTTAATCTTATAATATTTAACTTCAAATATTAAGTAAAGTAATGCTTAAAATTCTCCAAGCCAGGCTTCAGCAATACATGAACCCTGAACTTCCAGATGTTCAAGCTGGTTTTAGAAAAGGCAGAGGAACCAGAGATCAAATTGCCAACATCCGCTGGATCATGGAAAAAGCAAGAGAGTTCCAGAAAAACATCTATTTCTGCTTTATTGACTATGCCAAAGCCTTTGACTGTGTGGATCACAATAAACTGGAAAATTCTGAAAGAGATGAGCATACCAGACCACCTGACCTGGCTCTTTGAGAAACCTATATGCAGGTCAGGAAGCAAAAGTTAGAACTGGACATGGAACAACAGACTAGTTCCAAAAGGAAAAGGAGTACATCAAGGCTGTATAGTGTCACCCTGCTTATTTAACTTATACACAGAGTATAGCATGAGAAACGCTGGGCTGGAGGAAACACAAGCTGGAATCAAGATTGCCAGGAGAAACAGCAATAACCTCAGATATGCAGATGACACCACCCTTATGGCAGAAAGTGAAGAACTAAAGATGCTCTTGATGAAAGTGAAAGAAGAGAGTGAAAAAGTTGGCTTAAAGCTCAACATTTAGAAAACTAAATCATGGCATCCGGTCCCACCATTTCATGGCAGATAGATGGGAAAACAGTGGAAACAGTGTCAGACTATTTTTCTGGGCTCCAAAATCACTGCAGATCATGATTGCAGCAATGAAATTAAAAGACTCCTTGGAAGGAAAGTTATGACCAATGTAGACAGCATATTAAAAAGCAGAGACATTACTTTGCCAACAAAGGTCCATCTAGTCAAGGCTATGGTTTTTCCAGTGGTCATGTACGGATGTGAGAGTTGGACTATAAAGAAAGCTGAGCACCAAAAAATTGATTCTTTTGAACTATGGTGTTGGAGAAGACTCTTGAGAGTCCCTTGGACTGCAAGGAGATGAAACCAGTCCATTCTAAAGGAAATCAGTCCTGGGTGTTCACTGGAAGGACTGATGTTGAAGCTGAAACTCTAATACTTTGGCCACCTGATGCGAAGAGCTGACTCACTAGAAAAGACACTGATGCTGGGAATTATTGAGGGCAGGAGGAGAAGGGGACAACAGAGGATAAGATGATTGGATGGCATCATTGACTCAATGGACATGGGTTTGGGTGGACTCTAGGAGTTGGTGATGGACAGGGAAGCCTGGCGTGCTGCAGTTCATGGGGTGGCAAAGAGTTGGACATGACTGAGCGACCGAACTGAACTAAACAATGAAACATCAGTATAGAGAACTGTCCAAAATAAGGAAGTTTTATGTCAGACTTTGTTTTTCTGGGCTCCAAAATCACTGCAGATGGTGACTGCAGTCATGAAATTAAAAGACGCTTACTCCTTGGAAGGAAAGTTATGACCAACCTAGATAGCATATTCAAAAGCAGAGACATTACTTTACCAACAAAGGTTCGCCTAGTCAAGGCTATGGTCTTTCCTGTGGTCATGTATGGATGTGAGAGCTGGACTGTGAAGAAGGCTGAGCGCCGAAGAATTGATGCTTTTGAACTGTGGTGTTGGAGAAGACTCTTGAGAGTCCCTTGGACTGCAAGAAGATCCAACCAGTCCATTCTGAAGGAGATCAATCCTGGAATTTCTTTAGAAGGAATGATGCTAAAGCTGAAACTCCAGTATTTTGGCCACCTCATGCGAAGAATTGACTCATTGGAGAAGACTCTGATGCTGGGAGGGATTGAGGGCAGGAGGAGAAGGGGACGACAGAGGATGAGATGGCTGGATGGCATCACTGACTCGATGGATGCGAGTCTGAGTGACCTCCGGGAGCTGGTGATGGACAGGGAGGCCTGGTGTGCTGCGGTTCATGGGGTCGCAAAGAGTCGGACACGACTGAGTGACTGATCTGATCTGATCTGATGTTATATTTAGGGTTCCCATTTATATGTTTGGCTAATATTATAATCTTATTATCCAGTGAGATTAAGAAAAATATTTCATCTAAAACCATTCTAAGTTTTTGAGTTCTGATTATTTTCTTAGATGACACAGGATGATATAATTTAGGACAGTTTTGTACTATATCAGAATATTTTTTACAAATTCAGAATGGAAGCCAAAGAATAGAAATAAATCCACATAACAGTGATTTTTATTAAAATAATACTTTTCAGTAAAATAATACTTCATTAAAATTACTATTTTCTTCTCCAAACACAATAACAACACTGAAATATCCATATGTCTGCTTCCCTAAGGTTATCGACACACAACTGTAAGATGGAAGAAACCTCCAAAATCATCTCTTGCAGTACTTCTCAAACTTTAAGGATCTAAAATGCAAGTTCTTAAAATACAGATTCTGGTCCATTATGTCTGGGATGGGGTTTGTGATAGTTTCATTTCTAACAATTTACCAGAAGTGTTCAGAACTAAGGACCATTATGTATCTATAATGCTACCAAAATTAATCCCTAAGTCCACAAAACCTTACTCACAATTCCAGAAGCTCTGAAAACCAAAATTGTACCAAGCATTCTACATGCGTACCTCATGTCCTCCTCAGAACAACTTAAGAAGTAAACGAGAAAGTAATATAGCACAGTGCTCAAAAAAACATGAAGTCTGGAGTTCAACTGAATGAAAATCTAACTTTCATTATTTATTAACTATGTAACCACTCCATGCCTTCATTTCTTCATCTGTGTTGTATGGTTGTTTTGGGTAGTAAATGAGCACGCATCCCTAACCTCTGGGATCTAATGCCTATTGATCTGAGGTGGAGCTGATGTAACAAAAATAAAGTACACAATAGAGGTAACGCACTTGAATCATCCCAAACCCATCCCCCTTCTCCCTGGTCCATGGAAAAATCGTACTCCATGAAATGGGTCCCTGGTGCCAAAAAGGTTGGAGACCACTGGTCTAGTGATCAATTTTAGCTTAATCACTATTATTATTTCTAGTTTAACAATAGAGAAACTAAAATACAGAGAAGATTTTTAAAAAATGGTCCAAGGTCACACAGCTAGTAACAGTAAGAGTGGGATTTGATTCTATTCAAATTCTGACTCCTAAGGAATCATAAAATTTGTCAGTTGACAACTGCCTGAAGTTAAAAGTCACAGTAAAAAAAAAAAATTAAAATCATAAATGAGTGGTTTTATTTAATTAATCAGCTTAATATACCTCCCAAAAAATTACAGTCAGAAAACTACTAGTAATGAATGTAATAAATTCCTGATTTGAGTACAAAGTACATAAATATAAAGTATAAGTTTTATTAGATAATCAGTTCATCCACATATTCCTTACATAAATAATGGAAATAACACACAAAGACATTAAAAAATGACCCCTGCTGCCATGATGCTTAAGAATCAAGAAGTGACAATGTAAAAAGTGTTGCATGTCTCCTGATAGTAGAAAGCATGTGGAAGTAATTTACATTGTAGTATTTCATGTCTATTCATTCATACTACCATTTATTTCATTTGATCTTCATCACAGACTTCTATGATAGGAAAAGTAGCATAATACAGTACTAAAAACAGAATCAGAAATTACAGGTTGCAGTTTGCCACTAAAGTTCTGTGTAACCTCTGCAAAATCACTAACCTCTTTTTGATTCAGAACTCACACTAGCACAATCAAGGAGCTGAGAGTTGTGAAATTATCTCTCAAGTCAAGTCCATCAAGGGCAGACTGATTAAGTAACTTTTATGTAGAGCCAGGCATAAACTCTCCTGGTTACATGTGGAGAGTGGGGCTAAGTGGAAACAGCTATTTTCGATCACAGAAGAACAGACGGTCAGAGCTTCCAGAGAACAGACTTTGGACTCTCCTAAGGAACCAGAAATCAAATTCCCAACATCTGTTGGGTCATCAAAAAAGCAAGAGAGTTCCAGAAAAAACATCTACTTCTCCTTTATTGACTATGCCAAAGCCTTTGACTCTGTGGATTACAAAAAACTGTGGCAAATTCTTCAAGAGATGGGAATACCAGACCATCTGACCTGTCTCCTGAGAAACCTGTATGCAGGTCAAGAAGCAACAGTTAGAACTGGACATGGAACAACAGACTGGTTCCAAATCAGGAAAGGAGTACATCAAGGCTGTATACCGTTACCCTGCTTATTTAACTTATATGCAGAGTACACCATGAGAAACACTGGGCTGGATGAAGCACAAGCTGGAATCAAGACTGCTGGAAGAAATATCAATAACCTCAGATATGCAGATGACACCACCGCTATGGAAGAAAGGGAAGGAGAACTAAAGAGCCTCTTGATGAAAGTGAAAGTGGAGAGTGAAAAAGTTGGCTTAAAACTCAACATTCAGAAAACGAAGATCATGGCATCTGGTCCTATCACTTCATGGGAAATAGATGGGGAAACAATGAAACAGTGACAGACTTTATGTTTTCTTGGGCTCCAAAATCACTGCAGATGGTGACTGAAGCCATGAAATTAAAAGACACTAACTTCTTGGAAGAAAGTTATGACCAACCTAGACAGCATATTAAAAAGCAGAGATAGTCAAAGCTACGGTTCCAATAGTCATGTATGGATGTGAGAGTTGGACTATAAAGAAAGCTGATCACTGAAGATTGATGCTTTTGAACAGTGGTGTTGGAGAAGACTGTTGAAGAGTCCCAGGACTGCAAGGAGATCCAACCAGTCCAGCCTAAAGGAAATCAGTCCTGGATATTCATTGGCAGGACTGAAGCTGAAGCTCCAGTCCTTTGGCCACCTGATGTGAAGAACTGACTCATTGGAAAAGACCCTGATGCTGGCAAAGATTGAAGGCAGGAAGAGAAGGGGATGACAGAGGATGAGATGGTTGGGTGGCATCACCAACTCAATGGATATGAGTTTGAATAAGCTATGGGAGTGGTGATGGACAAGGAAGCCCGGCATGCTGCAGTCCATGACGTCACACAAGAGTTGGACACGACTGAGCGACTGAACTGTACTGAAGAGTCTCAATAGAGTGAGTCAGCCACTCTCAGTTATATTCACTTGGTATGTCTCAACATATTACATGGCATAGGGCAGCCAGCCAGACAGGGCTGAGACTCATAAAGCTGATATTATTTCAGCGCCAACCTGGGTCACAGAAACTACATACAGGAATTCAACAACAAAAATAAGTACCCAGAAGAAGAATGGCGTTATTGAAACTATAGATTGTTTTCCTTCCACCTTATTCCATCTGTAAGTAATTGCAATAGAATGAGCTCTTGACACTGAACTTTGGCTCATTCAACAATATACAGTAATTTAACCAAGGCCTGCTACAAAGAAGCTGCTCAGTAAATATGGAACTAATTAACTCACTTACTAAGGAGAGAAGTAAAATGAGGGAAGTAACAGAAAGAGACAGGAGAAGGGCAAAAGGGAGGAAAAAGACAAAGGGCAAGAAATGGAAAGGGAAAGTGAAAAAGAAAAGGACCCTAAACTGAAGTCCTCCTTCTCACTCCCACCCTAGGACTGTATGCAGAGCTACACATTCCTACCAGCATAACCCACAACAAGGCCCCAATCTCAAAAAAAAAAAAAAAAAAGGAAAAGTTTGAAAAAAAGGTTTCAACATACCCTACACCAGCCTACATCACTACTTCCCATTCAGGGAGGCAGCACGGAGAGGCTGTCACAGAGGGCCCATCAGTACATTTAGCTAAGTTGGTCCCAAACCCCTCTTTTGATACTCTGGGGACATGTAAATAAAGATCCTCTTCCACTCACAACTAGTATATCCTTGTGAGGATGATTAAACACCACCATGATATGGTGTGTGTTTTCAATCCAGCTGCTGGGCCAGGAAGGACAGAGAGCCTTGTCTCTAAGACGGTCAACTGCCCAGCTGGCAAAGATTATGGCCACTGGGTACCTGTGGACTTTCTCCTTCCACTCCCAACCAGGGGTGCCCAGAACATGTATATAACACATATATATATACATATACACTAGCCCCATGTACTTAGTTCTCTAGTAACAGAACTCTCTCCCTTAAAATGGAGGTCTACAGTTAAACTTTTACATATTTTCAAAAATTATGTACACATATGTAGGTAACTACTTTAACAAACCCTTTAATTTTTTATTAGAGCAGTAGTTACAAAAGGTCACATACTGCTATATAATTAGCACACCTAGCATCCAATGACAAATAAAACACAAGAAAACAAAAAATGATACAATTAATTCAGTGTCTTTTAAATGAGATTCCACCAATTACAAAATAACTATATACGGTTTGAATAAATAACAGGTACATTCATAGGCATTTGCTTATTCAGAATACAAACTAAGTTGGGCTGCAGAACTTCTCCCCACCCCCACAGCCCATACATTGGGAACCACTGGAATTAGAGTCTAAAAGAAACTACAGTACTGAAAAAACAAAAGACTGTATTTACTGAATGCTTTCCCTTATACAGAAAGAATAATAAAAGTATTTAAAATGTGGATGGAGCAATATAGCAAAGAACAGTCCTGACAGGCTTCTAGCAGGCTCAAAGCCTCCAACTGAAAAACCACATTAATAAGGTTTCCTGAATTTCTGATAAAAGGTCCAGAATATACATAAAGCTGAAATAAATTAACCAATGGTGCTTTTTGGAAGCTCTATTTTTCTAACTACACACAATGCTTTTGTGCTTTAATAATAAATAACTAAAAAAATAGTAAAGAGTTTTTAAAATAAACTTTTGATCTTTATCAAAAAGAAAATTACTTTCCTTATGTTTCCATTTGACAGATAAATGTCTATTTTTAATTTATATATATATATATATCAGTTTCATTCCTAAACAAATATATATGTGATGTGTGTGTATATATGTATTATGTATATATAAATGACATGCAAAAAGGAAAAGTATCCCCTTAAAAATAACTGATCAAAGCAAGTTTTAAAGCTACTAAAGAATAAGACAGCTGAATATCTAATTATGCAAACTAATCAAACCCATCAATATTTTAGAAAATGCCAATTTTGTGCATTTTGAACAAATTTTTTTGTATTAGCATATGTACCCAGATTATTTTTTTAATTCAATTACATACCAGTAAAGAAAAGTATGTATAGCTATCATTCATCCAAAAAAGGGATGGTAAGAGTTATAAATAAAGAAACATTTGTGTTTTCTTTTAAATGTAAGGATATACAGAAATTTAATCTACAAGGAATGGAGAAAATGGGGTAAAAGAGGATAGGTATGAGAACTAGGCACTTTGAAAATACTTTGCTCAAATATTATTTGAGCTCAAATATTATTATTATTTTCAAAATATAATATTTTGAAAATATTATTTTCAAAATAGAAAAATAATTTTGTATTGGTATAAACATCTTACACATAAAAAGAATTTCAAAAGCAATCTCTAAAAACAAAGTGAAATTTGAAAGTCTAACTGTATATACTAACAATGTGGAAAAACCACATAGAGGAAGTATTTCAAGTGATTTTAAAATATAGTAATTTTACTGTGAATCATTGCTTCAGTAACAAATAGTCTTGACAGTTCCAACAAAATGAACTCAGGCTATTGGGGGAATGGCTAATTCCAAGGCTAGAGCAGGAAATGAGTTTAAGATGGGGCCGAACACTTTATCATACCAGAAAGCTACCAAAGATTCCTGAAACAATGTCAAACTCAGCAGACAACCTGAGGAGGTCTCACCTGGCTAAAAATGGAATCTGTAACAATAACAACTGCAATGGACTGGAGTACATCAAATATCTGAGTTCATGAAATTATAGATACTTTTAAATTTCACTGATCTTTGAAGGGTTCTAAAGAACCAACTATTTTTGAAAAGTGTTAGAGAATTAGGCATTTACTGGGGTGATCAGAGAGTTAATAAAAAAAATCAGTTTCTCCTTAAGGAGAAAAATTCACATAATAAGAAATGACAGAATATTGCCATATTGCCATACTGCAATCCCTAAAATATTAGTGATCTAGCAGTCTAGGTAGGGCATCGGAGTGGGGGGAGGGAGGAAGAAGGAAAAGAGAGAAAGGAGAATATGAACCAAACATACATGCCTCTTGGAATAAAAATACATATCAATTCAGTTCAGTCACTCAGTCATGTTCGACTCTTTGCAACCCCATGGCCTGCAGCACGCTGGGCCTCCCTGTCCATCACCAACTCCCGGAGTTTACACAAACTTATGTCCATTCAGTTGGTGATGCGATCCAATCACCTCATCCTCTGCCGTCCCCTTCTCCTCCCGCCTTCAAACTTTCCCAGCATCAGGGTCTTTTCCAATGAGTCAGTTCTTCGCATCAGGTGGCCAAAGTACTGGAGTTTCAGCTTCAACATCACCCATCAATCAAAGTTTTGTGGGGCTGGGGTGGGGGGAAATCAAACCTGAATCTGATTAAGGAAATGCACAAAGACTGAGAAAATGTTACAATACATCATGGAGATGAACTAAGCAAAATTCAGACTATGAGAAACAGTAAAGGGCAGAAGATCCAATTCCTTCAACAAATACAGGGCAAGGGGGAAAAAAAAAAGAAGGAGGGGAGAGGAAGGTTAAGGATAATCTGCGGGTTAACACTGCAATATGCAAACTTATTCAACTTGATTATAACAAAAATACAGTGGAAAGAGAAGAAGGAGGATGAGGAGGGAAAGAAGGAAGAGAAACTGGGTAATTATAAACATTTTTTAATGAAATTAAGAAGCTGCTGTTTATTTTTTGGCTTGATATAATGAATGGTACCAGCTATTATGCTTTAACAAAAAGAACTCTTAATGTTTGAGAGATAGATGATGAAATATTTAAATATGAAATCATATGATCTAGAATATGCTTCAAAATAATCCTAGAAGTAGACAGTAGGGGAAAAGTGAAAAAGGATTCAACACAAAATATAATTAGCCATGAGGTGATAAATGTCTAAGCTGAGTGTGACAGAGGGAAGTTCATTACACTCATCTTTCTACTTTTAAGGTTTGAAATTTTTCACTAAAAACATTTTTTAAAACACACAATAATCACAAAATTCACTTACATTGTAAATGCACTTGTATTTCTCAAGGGATCAATACCAGAAATAAACAGTCGATAAACATGCTAAATGTTCATAGCCCAGAGACTTGGGAGTAAAAGATTTCTGTGATTAGTTGACATTAAAGCAATATACACTTGGCTATTCAATCAAGACAAAGATTCTTTTAAATCTGGAACTACTTTAAGTAATGAGTTTTAACATCCTATCTCATGTGTGGGTTATATATTCATTTTAAATAAGAACTATTGTCTTCTAAAATTATTGTTTTGGGAGGTTACACTGATCCTATAATAATTGGATAGCTATGTATTGGGCCTTAATCATACAAAGATGAATCAAGCAGTTTCTGCCCTCAAAATGCTCACAAACTAGGAAGGCAAAATACACATGGAACGATAAACAACTGTAGTTAAGTGCCATAATGAAAAGTTACAAAATGTTTGGGAATACAAAAAAGGTAAGTCCTCCAGAGCTTAAACAGTAGTGATAAATTTGCTTTGTCTTCCAAAAGCAGTTTTGCAGGTGAACAAGAAAAATCAATCTCTTTTCTTTACAGTTACCATTTCTTTCCATCAAAATGGTATTATTGGAAAGTGACTAGTAAAATTCCAAGCGAACAAAGATTTTAAAATGCTAGCACTACAGAAGAGTGTGCCAAAGGGGAAGTACTCTTTGACTCAAAAGTAGGACAGAGAATATTCTTTGTTTACTGAACTTAAACCCAATGCTCAAGGCTATTTATACTTTTATGTCTAAGTTTATTTAAGATTCCATCTATAAAAGGCAACAAAGTAAGTTGTGAGGGATAGATGCAGTATTAAACAGTTTCCAAAACTACACAAAAGCAAAAGACAGTCTTTTCAACAAATGGTGCTATCAAAATCAGACATCCATATGCAAAAAATAAAAATAATCTGACACAGATCATAAACCTTTCACAAAAATTAACTCAAAATGGACCATATACCTAAACGTAAAATAAAACTATAAATCTCCAGAAGATAACATAGATGACTTTGAGTATGGTGATGCCTTATTAGATGTAACACCAGACATAATGTATGAAAAAATTAATTGATAAGCTAGATGTCATTAAAATTAAAAACTTCTGCAAAAGACAGTATTATGATAATTAAAAGACAAGCCAAAGACTTGGGAAAAATATTTGCAAATGACATATCTAATAAAGGCCTTTTTATTCAAAACTACAAATAACTCTAAAAACTAAACAGTAAGAAAATAAATTCTGGTTAAAAAATGGGCCACAGATTTTAACAGATATCTCACCAAAGATGATATGAAAGTGAAAGTCGCTAAGTTGTGTTCAACTTTTTGCAAGCCCATGGACTGTAGCCCACCAGACTTCTCTGTCTATGATTTTCTCCAGATAAGAACACTGGAGTGGATTGCCATTACCTTCTCCAGGGGAAAATCCCGACCAAGGGACTGAGTCCCAGGTCTCCTAAACTGGAGGCAGATTCTTTACCATCTAAACCACCAGGGAAGCCCCAAAGAAGATATACCAATGGCAAATGAGTACATGAAAAGATGCTCCACATCATATGTCCCCAGGGAGATACAAATTAAAAACAGAAAAAGATACCACTACATACCAATCAGAATGGCTAAAATGCAGAATAACTAAATGCTACCAAGAATGTGGAGCAATAGGAACTCACTGGCAGCAAGGCAAAATCATATAGCCACACTGGAAGATAGATTGGCAATTCCTTACAAAACTAAACACACTCTGCTGCTGCTGCTGCTCCTAAGTCGCTTCAGTCGTGTCCGACTCTGTGCGACCCCATAGATGGAAGCTCACCAGGCTCCCCGTCCCTGGGATTCTCCAGGCAAGAACACTGGAGTGGGTTGCCATTTCCTTCTCCAATGCATGAAAGTGAAAAGTGAAAGTGAAGTCGCTCAGTCGTGTCCGAATCTTAGCGACCCCATGGACTGGAGCCTACCAGGCTCCTCCATCCATGGGATTTTCCAGGCAAAAGTACTGGGGTGGGGTGCCATTGCCTTCCCCGAAACACACTCTACCATACAGCAATCATACTCGTTGGGGTTTACCCAGGAGAAATGAAAACTCATGTCCATGCAAAAACTTAAATCAACTTATTCATAACTGCCAAAACATGGAAGCAACCAAGACATCCTAAAGTAAGTGAATGGATATATAAATTGTGGAATGGAGACACCCAGACAATGGAATATCGTTCAGCACTAAAAAGAAGTGAACTACCAAACCATGAAAAGACACTGAGGAACTTTAAATGCATACTACAGAATGAAAGAAGCTAATGCAAAAAGGTTACTTACTGTATGATTCCAAGCATGTGACATTCTGAAAGACAACACTATGGAGACAATAAAAAGATGGGGGGGGGGCGGTATAAGACTGGGTGATGAACTAGCAGAGCACAATTTTTAGGACAGTGAAAATACTCTGCAAGTTATTACAATGATGGATATACATTATTATATTTTTATCTTAGCCAACAGAACACACAATACCAAGAGTTTTGAACTCCAAAATAAATTATGGACTTTGGGTGATATCATGTCTATATAGGGTCATCTTTGGTTAAAAAAAAAAGTACCATTCTGGTGAGAGAGGTTGATAATGAGAAGAGACTGTGTGAGAGCAGGGAGTACATGTGAAATCTCTGTATCTTCCTTTTGATTTTGTTACAAATCTAAAACTTTTCTTTTAAAAAGTCTTTTAAAAACTACATGTAAATAATCATAAGCACAAGACAGTTTTACAAAAGGAGACAATGCTAACAAGACACTACCAGTCATTAATTATAAAAAACTGATACACAGTTATAGCCAGCCTTCAGTTCAGTTCAGTTCAGTCGCTCAGTCATATTTGACTCTTTGCGACCCCATGAATCGCAGCACGCCAGGCCTCCCTTCCATCACAATCTCTCAGAGTTCACTCAAACTCAGGTCCATCGAGTCAGTGATGCCATCCAGCCATCTCATCCTCTGTCGTCCCCTTTTCCTCCCGCCCCCAATCCCTCCCAGCATCAGAGTCTTCTCCAATGAGTCAACTCTTCGCATGAGGTACCGAAAGTACTGGAGTTTCAGCTTTAGCATCATTCCTTCCAAAGAAATCCCAGGGCTGATCTCCTTCAGAATGGACTGGTTGGATCTCCTTGCAGTCCAGGGGCCTCTCAAGAGGATTCTCAAATACCAGAGTTCAAAAGCATCAATTCTTCGGCGCTCGGCTTTCTTCACAGTCCCACTCTCACATCCATACATGACCACAGGAAAAACCATAGCCTTGACTAGACGGACCTTTGTGGGCAAAGTAATGTCACTGCTTTTGAATATGCTATCTAGGTTGGTCATAACTTTTCTTCCAAGGAGTAAGCGTCTTTTAATTTCATGGCTGCAATCACCATCTGCAGTGATTTTGGAGCCCAAAAAAAGTCTGACACTGTTTCCACTGTTTCCCCATCTATTTCCCATGAAGTCATGGGACCAGATGCCATGGTCTTCGTTTTCTGAATATTGAGCTTTAAGCCAACCTTTTCACTCTCCACTTTCACTTTCATCAAGAGGCTTTTGAGTTCCTCTTCACTTTCTGCCATAAGGGTGGTGTCATCTGCATATTTGAGGTTATTGATATTTCTCCCAGCAATCTTGATTCCAGCTTGTGCTTCTTCCAGCCCAGCATTTCTCATGATGGACTCTGCATATAAGTTAAATAAACAGGGTGACAATATACAGCCTTGACGTACTCCTTTTCCTATTTGGAACCAGTCTGTTGGTCCATGACCAGTTCTAACTCTTGCTTCTTGACCTGCATACAGATTTCTCAAGAGGCACGGCAGGTGGTCTGGTATTCCCATCTCTTTCAGAATTTTCCACAGTTTATTGTGATCCACAGAGTCAAAGGCTTTGGCATAGTCAATAAAGCAGAAATAGATGTTTTTCTGGAACTCTCTTGCTTTTTCCATGATCCAGCAGGATGTTGGCAATATGATCTCTGGTTCCTCTGTCTTTTCTAAAATCAGCTTGAACATCTGGAAGTTCATGGTTCACGTATTGCTGAAGCCTGGCTTGGAGAATTTTGAGCATTACTTTACTAGCATGTGAGATGAGTGCAATTGTGTGGTAGTTTGAGCATTCTTTGGCATTGCCTTTCTTTGGGATTGGAATGAAAACTGACCTTTTCCAGTCCTGTGGCCACTGCTGAGTTGTCCAAATTTGCTGGCATATTGAGTGCAGCACTTTCACAGCATCATCTTCCAGGATTTGAAATAGCTCAACTGGAATTCCATTACTTCTACTAGCTTTGTTCGTAGTGATGCTTTCTAAGGCCCACTTGACTTCACGTTCCAGGATGTCTGGCTCTAGGTCAGTGATCCTACCATTGTGATTATCTTGGTCGTGAAGATATTTTTTGTACAGTTCTGTGTATTCTTGCCACCTCTTCTTAATATCTTCTGCTTTTGTTAGGTCCATACCATTTCTGTCCTTTATCAAGCCCATCTTTGCATGAAATGTTCCCTTGGTATCTCTAATTTTCTTGAAGATATCTCTAGTCTTTCCCATTCTGTTGTTTTCCTCCATTTCTTTGCACTGATCACTGAGGAAGGCTTTCTTATCTCTCCTTGCTACTCTTTGGAACTCAGCATTCAGATGCTTATATCTTTCCTTTTCTCCTTTGCTTTTCGCTTCTCTTCTTTTCACAGCTATATGTAAGCCCTCCCCAGACAGCCATTTTGCTTTTTTGCATTTCTTTTCCATGGGGATGGTCTTGATCCCTGTCTCCTGTACAATGTCATGAACCTGAGTCCATAGTTCATCGGGCACTCTATCAGATCTAGTCCCTTAAATCTATTTCTCACTTGCACTGTATAATCATAAGGAATTTGATTTAGGTCATACCTGAATGTTCTAGTGGTTTTCCCTTCTTTCTTCAGTTTAAGTTTGAATTTGGCAACAGCCTTATCAATCCCCAAAAGTACAAAACTCAACTGTAAAACTGCTCAAAATTCATTCAACTTTAAATAAAGTATAAAGAAACCTATTTTTACATTATATTAAAATCAATTATTTAGATTGATTTCACAGATTTCATAATCTCTCATTTTAGTACAGGAAATAAGACATCAACACCTCTGATACAGAAAAACCTAAGAAAACATACACAAAATATGTGTCATATATTTAAGGAAAATTGTTAGGTGATCAGAATTTTAGTTGGCATAACATATTAACACATACTTCAACCAGCTCCACCGAAATGCCACTCCTCCCAAAGAACATCACTGTCTTTATTTCGGATACATAGTGTGTAAATTCCTTTCATAATATAATCTGGTGTGGTCAAAAGCCAGCTAGATCAAAGATCAGATCAGATCAGTCGCTCAGTCGTGTCCGACTATTTGCGACACCATGAACCGCAGCACGCCAGGCCTCCTTGTCCATCACCAGCTCCCAGAGGTCACTCAGACTCACACCCATCAAGTCAGTGATGCCATCCAGCCATCTCATCCTCTGTCGTCCCCTTCTCCTCCTGCCCTCAATCCCTCCCAGCATCAGAGTCTTCTCCAATGAGTCAACTCTTTGCATGAGGTGGCCAAAATACTGGAGTTTCAGCTTTAGCATCATTCCTTCCAAAGAAATTCCAGGATTGATCTCCTTCAGAATGGACTGGTTGGATCTTCTTGCAGTCCAAGGGACTCTCAAGAGTCTTCTCCAACACCACAGTTCAAAAGCATCAATTCTTCGGCGCTCAGCCTTCTTCACAGTCCAGCTCTCACATCCATACATGACCACAGGAAAGACCATAGCCTTGACTAGGCGAACCTTTGTTGGTAAAGTAATGTCTCTGCTTTTGAATATGCTATCTAGGTTGGTCATAACTTTCCTTCCAAGGAGTAAGCGTCTTTTAATTTCATGGCTGCAGTCACCATCTGCAGTGATTTTGGAGCCCAGAAAAATAAATTCTGACACTGTTTCCACTGTTTCTCCATCTATTTCCCATGTAGTGACGGGACCAGATGCCATGATCTTCGTTTTCTGAATGTTGAGCTTTAAGCCAACCTTTTCACTCTCCACTTTCACTTTCATCAAGAGGCTTTTTAGTCCCTCTTCACTTTATGCCATAAGAGTGGTGTCATCTGCATATCTGAGGTTATTGATATTTCTCCCAGCAATCTTGATTCCAACTTGTGTTTCTTCCAGTCCAGCATTTCTCATGATGTATTCTGCATATAAGTTAAATAAACATGGTGACAATATGCAGCCTTGACGAACTCCTTTTCCTATTTGGAACCAGTCTGTTGTTCCATGACCAGTTCTAACTGTTGCTTCCTGACCTGCATACAGATTTCTCAAGAGGCAGATCAGGTGGTCTGGTATTCCCATCTCTTTCAGAATTTTCCATAGTTTATTGTGATCCACACAGTCAAAGGCTTTGGCATAGTCAATAAAGCAGAAATAGATGTTTTTCTGGAACTCTCTTGCTTTTTCCATGATCCAGCGGATGTTGGAAATTTGATCTCTGGTTCCTCTGCCTTTTCTAAAACCAGCTTGAACATCAGGAAGTTCACGGTTCACATATTGCTGAAGCCTGGCTTGCAGAATTTTGAGCATTACTTTACTAGCGTGTGAGATGAGTGCAATTGTGCAGTATTTTGAGCATTCTTTGGCATTGCCTTTCTTTGGGATTGGGATGAAAACTGACCTTTTCCAATCTTGTGGCCACTGCTGAGTTTTCCAAATTTGCTGGCATATTGAGTGCAGCACTTTCACAGCATCATCTTTCAGGATTTGGATCAAAATCAAACGATCAAATTTAGATCAAAATCAACAATCAAATCCTAACATCTTGTGAGACAGCTTTTTAAATATAACTTTTATTATGAGATCTAACTTTTATACAAATGGAATTTATTACAAAGGAAAGTTGTTGCTACAAGGGAACATGTACACTCAAAACTATGAAAGTTCCACTTGCAGGAATCATTCCTTTTCCCTCTCACGGAGCACAAATAGAAAAGCCAAAGGCCAGTTCCAACATATCACCCTGGCTTTCCTATGGAATAAGCAGAAGATTTTTCTATAAAAAGCCTTTACTTTGACTCAACCAAAACAAATAAAGATAATACAGCAAGCCCTAACAAATTATACTCAGAACTTGAAACCCACCAAGTGACAGAAACATTATTATTCATGTGGGTTACATTCTGGTGGCAAAATACCAAAGTTGCATTTGTATGTGTGTGTGTTTGTATGTATGTGTGTGTATTTGTATGTATGGGTGTGTATTTGTATGTGTGTGTATTTGTATGTATGGGTGTGTATTTGTATGTGTGTGTATTTGTATGTGTGTATGTTTAATTTTGTACTTAAATATGCATGATAATTAAATTAGATATTAAATTAGATATATAGATATTACATTAGATATATATTAGATATAATTATATATTAGAGATATATATAGATAATATATATTAGATATATAATTAAATTAGATATTAAAATTAAATATGCATGAAATTAAAAGACGCTTACTCCTTGGAAGGAAAGTTATGACCAACCTAGATAGCATATTCAAAAGCAGAGACATTACTTTACCAACAAAGGTTCGCCTAGTCAAGGCTATGGTCTTTCCTGTGGTCATGTACGGATGTGAGAGCTGGACTGTGAAGAAGGCTGAGCGCCGAAGAATTGATGCTTTTGAACTGTGGTGTTGGAGAAGACTCTTGAGAGTCCCTTGGACTGCAAGGAGATCCAACCAGTCCATTCTGAAGGAGATCAATCCTGGAATTTCTTTGCAAGGAATGATGCTAAAGCTGAAACTCCAGTATTTTGGCCACCTCATGCAAAGAGTTGACTCATTGGAGAAGACTCTGATGCTGGGAGGGATTGAGGGCAGGAGGAGAAGGGGACGATAGAGGATGAGATGGCTGGATGGCATCACTGACTTGATGGGTGTGAGTCTGAGTGACCTCCGGGAGCTGGTGATGGACAGGGAGGCCTGGCGTGCTGCGGTTCATGGGGTCGCAAAGAGTCGGACACGACTGAGCGACTGATCTGATCTGATCTGATCCATGATAAAATAATAGAAAAATATCATCCCTAACTAAACACTCTAGTTTTAAGTCACTGACCATGGTACCCAGGATCAAAACCTCAGCAAGTAAGGAACTTGAGGTGGGGAGGATTCACTACCAGCTTACTTACTAAAAGTGGGATAGATTTCAGCCCATTTGACTTCATGGCTCATTATTACTCAATCTTCAAAATCAAGGGATTGAGCCTGTCTCCTTTTCCACTAGTCAGCTGAGGCTCTCAAGTCAAGTTTCCTCACCTACCCTAGTATGTAACAGAACCAAACATATCTCAGACATTTCAGCAGGTCATGCGGGTTGGTCTTTGATACAAAGAATTTAAAGTTCAAGAAAGGGATCAAAATTTGCCAGCACATTATTTTATTAAATTCTGAATAAAATTTTTTAAAATCACCTAAGAATAAAATAACTTTTCTCAAAAAATAGAAAAATCAGGAATCACCTCTACAAGGCAATAATGGAATAAAGCTGAGTCGCAACAATCTCCACAAAAATGAGGCACAAAGCTGGGATTGCCACAGTCCCAACACATGCTACAAGGTGTACCTGATGTGAGTCCAAGATGTGATTTATCACTTTATAGTTATTTTAAAGAAAGAAGCAAAATATTTATCTGTATCTATATCACCATCAAAAAAGGAAAAACAAAAGATAAACCAAGAGTGTAATATGTTTAAAAAATGGCAATCTGTTTCTTAGTAGAAGTAAACTTAGAATACCTATGCCCTTTTCATGAAGGGATGTGAATTCACAGAAATGATTTATGCATTTCCTTTTCCCTAGTTTAGTTTGACAACAGACACTTCAAAGAGGAATAAACTAACAGCCTCAAGAAGAAACCAGCTGCATAAAGAATGAATTGAAATGAAATCATATCTCTTATGATTATACAGTGGAAGTGACAAATATATTCAAGGGATTAGATCTGATAGAGTCCCTGAAGAACTATGTATGGAAAGAGGTTCGTAATACTGTACAGGATGTGCTGATCAAAACCATCTCCAAGGAAAAGAAATGCAAAAAGGCAAAATGGCTGTCTGAGGAGGCCTTACAAATAGCTGAGAAAAAAAGAGAAGTGAAAAGACAAAAGAGAAAAGAAAAGATACACCCATCTAAATCAAGAGTTCGAAAAAAATAGCAAGGCAAGATAAGAAAGCCTCTTTAAGTGAACAAAGCAAAGAAATAGAGGAAAACAATAGAATGGGAAAGAGAGATCTCTTCCAGAAAACTGGAGATTCCAAGGGAACACTTCATGCAAAGATGGGCTAAATAAAGGACAGAGACGGTATGGACCTAACAAAAGCAGATGTTAAGAGGTGGCAAGAACATACAGAAGAACTCTACAAAAAAGACCATCACGACCTGGATAACCATGAGGGTGTGATCCCTCACCTACAGCCAGACTTGCTAGAGTGTGAAGACAAGTGGGCCTCAAGAAGCATTACTATGAACAAAGCTAGCGGAGGCAACAGAACTCCAGCTGAGTTATTTCAAATCCTAAAAGATGCTGCTGTTAAAGTGCTGCACTCACTATGCCAGCAAATTTGGAAAACTCAGCAGTGGCCAAAGGACTGGAAAAGGTCAGTTTTCATCCTAATCCCAAAGAAAGGCAATGCCAAAGAATGTTCAAACTACCACACAATTATGCTCATTTCACATGCTAGCAAGGTAATACTCAAAATCCTTCAAGTTAAGCTTCAACAGTACATGAACCGACAACTTCCAGATATTCAAGCTGGACTTAGAAAAGGTAGAGAAACCAGAGATCAAATTGCGAACATCCATCGGATCATAGGAAAAGCAAGAGAATTCCAGGAAAGCATCTACTTCTGCTTCATTGACTATGCTAAAGTCTTTGTGTGAATTACAACAAACTGGAAAATTCTTCAAGAGATGGGAATATCAGACCACCTCACCTGCCTCCTGAGAAACCTGTATGCAGGTCAAGAAGCAACGGTTAGAACAGGACATGGAAAAACAGACTGGTTCCAAATTGGGAAAGTACATCAAGGCTGTATATTATCACTCTGCTTATTTAACTTATATGTAGAGTACATCATGTGAAATATTGGGCTGGATAAAGCACAAGCTGGAATCAAGACTGCCAGAGAAATATCAATAACCTCAGATATGCAGATGACACCACCCTTAATGGAAGAAAGGGAAGAGAAACTAAAGAGCCTCTTGATGACGGTGAAAGAGGAGAGTGAGAAAGGCAGCTTAAAACTCAACATTCAAAAAAACGAGTTCATGGGATCCAGTCCATTACTTCATGGCAAATAGATGGGGAAACAATGAAAACAATGACAGACTTTATTTTCTTGGGCTCCAAAATCGCTGCAGACTGACTGCAGCCATAAAATTAAAAGACGCTTGCTCCTTGGAAGAAAAGCAATGACAAACCTAGACGTCGTAGTAAAAAGCAGAGACGTTACTCTGCCAATAAAGGTCTGTGTAGTCAAAGTTATGGCTTTTCCAGCAGCCATGTAGTCCAGCAGTCTTTTCCAGCAGGATGTGAGAGTTTAACAACAAAAAAGGCTGAGTGTCAAAGAACTGATGCCTTAGAACCGTAGTGTTGGAGAGACTCTTGAGGGTCCCTTGGACAGCAAGGAGATCAAACCAGTCAATCCGAAAGGAAACCAACCCTGAATATTCATTGGAAGGACTGATGTTGAACCTCTAATACTTTGGCCACCTGATGCAAAGAACTGACTCATTGGAAAAGACCCTGATGCTGGGAAAGATTGAAGGCAGAAGGAGACCAGGGTGAGAGAGGACAAGATGGTTGGATGGCCTGACCAACTCAACGGACATGCATTTGAGCAAAGCCTGGGAGACGGTGAAGGACAGGGAAGCCTGGCGTGCTGCAGTCCATGGGGTCACAAAGAGTTGGAAATGACTGAACAATTGAACAACAACAAAGAATGAAAGGAACAAACAGGGGCTACAAAGAGGAAGTTTCTGAAATCTGATAAAAGATTAAAGGGAAAGAATAAAGGGAAATTGATACTCCTTTCCAAGTATTCCAGAGTATCTTTAAGCAGAAGAACACCTGCAAGTCCCCGGATTCTGTATTCACTCTCCTACAGTCGTACTGTATGTACAATCCTTAAATAATCTTGTTTACTTTTAACAACCTCAGATGTACCATGACTTCCAAAGCTGTGTCTCCAATCCAGATATACCTCCTGAGTTTCTAACACTTATATTAAACAGTATGCTGAACGTTTTTGCCTGAATTTCTCATGGGTACTTCAAACTCGTCGTCTAAAATTAAATTTATACCATACCCCAAATTTCCTGTATTCCTTTATTTAAATTAAAAGGAGATACCAGCGCCTAATCAATCACTGAAAAAAGAAAACTTAGGAGTTATCCTGAACTGCCCTCTTAGAACTCTCACACTCAACTAATTAGTTATATTTTACAGCTTAAGCATCTCTCGTGGCCCTCCCTCTCCTCAACACCAAAGCCTGAGAAAAGACCTTTGCTCAGGCCTGCAAGACTACAACTGCTGCTTCTCCTCTATTCCATCTTCCACCCAGCCTCTCCTCTATTCTATCCTCCTTTTTTTTAAAGGCCAAAATGACCTCTGAATTAGAAACACCTGGCTTTTTCATGAGTAGGACCTGTTCTCTTACTTTTGTTCTCTGGGATGGAGTCTCTCTTTCTAGCAAAACCTCTATCAAGTTCCCTTCAAGAACCAGCTCAAACTTCTATCTTCTATAAAGTAAGTCTTCCCTTAAAAGCACCTCTCCCTTCCCAGCTAGAAGGTTCAGTCCTTGCATTCCCTGTCTCTACTGCACTATTTAAAGTTCTATCAGATCAGATCAGTCGCTCAGTCGTGTCCGAGTCTTTGCGACCCCACAAACCGCAGCACGCCAGGCCTCCCTGTCCATCACCAGCTCCCGGAGGTCACTCAGACTCACACCCATCAAGTCAGTGATGCCATCCAGCCATCTCATCCTCTGTCGTCCCCTTCTCCTCCTGCCCTCAATCCCTCCCAGCATCAGAGTCTTCTCCAATGAGTCAACTCTTCGCATGAGGTGGCCAAAATATTATTTATGTATGTATATCTACCTTTTCTAGACCAGAAACGTCTTTCACTCATTGATCAGTTCAGTTCAGTTCAGTCGCTCAGTCGTGTCCGACTCTTTGCGACCCCATGAATTGCAGAACGCCAGGCCTCCCTGTCCATCACCAACTCCCGGAGGTCACTCAGACTCACGTCCATCGAGTCGGTGATGCCATCCAGCCATCTCATCCTCTGTCATCCCCTTCTCCTCCTGCCCTCAATCCCTCCCAGCATCAGAGTCTTCTCCAATGAGTCAACTCTTTGCATGAGCTGGCCAAAGTACTGGAGTTTCAGCTTCAGCATCATTCCTTCCAAAGAAATCCCAGGGCTGATCTCCTTCATAATGGACTGGTTGGATCTCCTTGCAGTCCAAGGGACTCTCAAGAGTCTTCTCCAACACCACAGTTCAAAAGCATCAATTCTTCGGCGCTCAGCCTTCTTCACAGTCCAGCTCTCATATCCATACATGACCACAGGAAAGACCATAGCCTTGACTAGGCGAACCTTTGTTGGCAAAGTGATGTCTCTGCTTTTGAATATGCTATCTAGGTTGGACATAACTTTCCTTCCAAGGAGTAAGTGTCTTTTAATTTCATGGCTGCAGTCACCATCTGCAGTGATTTTGGAGCCCAGAAAAATAAATTCTGACACTGTTTCCACTGTTTCCCCATCTATTTCCCACGAAGTGATGGGACCGGATGCCATGATCTTCATTTTCTGAATGTTGAGCTTTAAGCCAACTTTTTTACTCTCCTCTTTCACTCATTGATCACTCATTGATCAAACATTTATTAAAGTCCAGCATGTACTCCCTATAGGCAGGTTCTGCAAGTAAAAGATTATTCTGAGTCTCAATAAGCTCACAGTCTTGTGGAGGAGGAGAGTTACATATGAACTAATACAGTAAGAAAATGACAAACATGCATCAGCAACTGCAAGGTGCTAGTAAGGAGGAGCAGGTACTCCAACCCAGCCTAAAAAGGAGGAGAGGCAGCAATCAGAGGACACATCCTGAGAAAGGTGATATGTAAGATTAATCTCAGAGGCTAACGGGACACAGCCAAGTGAAGAAGAGGGCAACTGATAACGAGAAGGCAAGAGGAGCAGGCACTGAAGCAAAGAAGACTATCCCACAGGGAAGCCACTGGAAGTTGTTTTTAAAGGATAGATTGTCAGAGGCATATGTAATGTTCAAGTTTAAACCATTCTATCAATTATGTGCAAGATTTAAAATAGGCAGGAAAATCTATAAAGAGCAATTATAGTCATTATTACCTAAAAGCCAGAAATAGAGCAGAAGCAGGTGTGATGAACAGAAATGTGCATTCTGGAGAAATATCTAGAAGATCTGATCAACAAATCAGTAGACTGCATGGAGCGAGAGAAAGAGCCATCATCACAGCTTCTTAAGCTGGCTGAACAACTAGTCACCCTAAACAAGATACAAGAAAGAGCTGGGGGATGGTATGTTTGCTGTTTTGCTTTGTGGATGAAGAAGTGAAGTTCAGTATGGGACATATTAAGAGTAAAGATATATGCAGAGCTCAAGTGAAGACAACCAGCAAGCAAATGGATATAGTACTACAAGTTATTTCCAAGGGAATATTCAGGACTGATAGAATCAGAACTGATCACCACACAGTCATCTAAAAAAAAAAGACAACGAAGCATATTATGAAGACAGCAGAAAGTCAAGGATGAAATACTGGTAACATCAACATTTTAAGAAGCAGAAAAGGAAAAATGAAGCTCATGAAGATGACTGAGAAGGTAAGCTCAGAAAGGTATAAGAAGAACCAGTAATGGATGGAGCCCTACAATCTTAGAAAGCATGACTAGCCGGTCTAAAGGAGAAGAGCTCAGTAGGTAAAGGCCAGTAAATGTCCAGAGGATCTGACGACTAGAAGGTAACTGAGAGTGACATCTAAAGTGTAGTAAACACAAAAATAGCCTGCAGTTGTTCAGAGGTGAGTGGGAACAGACTTGTATATATATCAGGTTTTAGGATGGGAAGAAATGGCAACCCACTCCAGTATTCTTGGCTAGTAAATTCCATGGACAGAAGGGCCTGGCAGGTGCAGTCTGTGGGGTCACAAAAGAACTGGACACGACTGAGCACACACACACACACACACACTCAGGCTCTAGGGAAAGATCCAGTAAAAAGTAGAAGTGAGATAAGGTATGACGCACAGAGAAGTAGGTGAAGGAATCAAAGGTACAAAGAGAGTCTGACCTCTTTCATTAGAGACAGTTCAGCTTCCAAAGCACAGAATTCTTTAAGAGCAGAGAAAATACAATATTCAACTTAATGTGCCCACAGCTAGCAAAATTCCTGGAACACAACACAAAGATTCTATGATATGTATGAATGCATGCATGATTTCAGGAGGAATCTCCCTTTCTATTAGACTAAACACTAATTTCACACACAAAAAAATGGACCATAAAATATTAAAAACAAGCATTAAAATAAATAATCTGACCAAAGGGGGGAATCCTTAAAAGAAACATTCCCTAGAAGCATGTATCTCCACCCGTGAGAGCTACTACTTTTGAGATTTATTTACATTTAATAAACTTAAAAAATACCAGAAATGTATGGGATCTAGAGATATCCCATGATAAAGTCTATTCAGTCTTATTCTAAATAAGATCTCTTTAGTAGTTTACTAAACAAACAAAAACTACAATCAGTAATTCTTATATACTGTAAAAGGCATGTGCCAATCCCACCTTCTCATCCACAGCCCTGAGACTCACAGTATCCTACCCACCTTCTCTGCCTCATCTCCAACCTTGACTACCAGGAATGTACCCCTGACGCAAAGACAGCCGAGGAACAGCATGGCTGTGTACCGAGGCAGACAGTGTATATACTTGGTGAGACCCATATATACTTGGTGAGACCCGGCTCCATCAGCGAACTGAGCTGGACTCTTTCTCGGTAATCTGAAAAGCTAAAAACTGCTGCCTGTCCATGATGGGCAGAGCCTGAAAAAGGGTATGTATATTCTGGGACTGGAGTAGCCATTTTAAGGTGACATACAGGCCACTCAGTAAGCAAGGGAACCAACTTAGAAAAACAGAAATGAGGCAGATAACACTCTAAAAAGACAAGACAAGAGACTATGTGATTCCCTGAAAGAGAGAGAAGTAAGATTTTAGGTCAGCATTTTAGTTCCCACAGGACCAGCTGCATTCCACTGCACTACCCTGGATTCTCCATTTTATGTGACATAACTAGGGTGTATGTCTATTCCTTACAAGGACAATCAAGTCATAACTGGAAAAATTCCTACACAAGATTAGATAAGTGCCAACAATATGGAAGTCATTTTTGTTTCAAGTCTAAATAGATACCACACACTGTAATACACAAGTAGCTCTGCTTTCTAATCTGAGCTCTGCTCACAGATCATGCGACCCTGGGCAATCAAAATGTCTGTCAACATTTGTTTACTCACTTCTAAAAGGAACTGAATTACATACTTCTTATACTTAAATGGCTTAAAAATTAACTTGAGATGATAGTGAGGGGTGTGTGTAAGTGTATACGTAACAAATTCACAGATATGCTCAAGGCAACTCCTTGGAAGTCTCTTGTGAATTTCTATAAATGCAAGGAGAATGTAAACTTAGGAGAATAAAAATGCTCTATCCTAAAACCCTTAACTGGGTTACACATAGTAAATTATTTTCCTATTGAGATCATCATTAAGACTACCAGAAATCCAAAAAGCAGTACCTGAAGCAAATATAGTTAGCTATGTGAAAAAAATGAAGCTGCTGCTGAGGACAAGGCACTCATCTGATACACTGCCTCTCTTCTTGGGCTTCTTAAAAATGCCTACCGACTACGGTTTAAGCCATCTTCCGAGGGATTCCTGAAGTATACATCACCATGCTCTGAATTATAAGAATGACCCCCACCACACTGGGCCATAGTTACAAGGGTAGATTTCTACAGCTGGTTTAATGGTCTATGAGACAGCCAAACAGAATAGCTCTATCAAATAATATAGGTAATCAAGAGTAAGTCGTGACTGTCATCTAGCCAATAAAATCTCTTGCGACTGTCGGCTGAGGGTGATGAGAATAAAAGTAGCAGTGAGAGACAGTTAATCATGATGGCACAGTGCCAGCACAGGCGATGCTAAAAGCCTAATGCCAGGGAGTGTCACAGGGCAACCACATAGCTAGATCTGTTTTATATATATGTGTGTGCGTGTGCGTGTGCGTGTGCGTGTGTGTGTGTGTGTGTGTATAATGTTCTGGTGGTCAGACGTGTTTAACTCCAGTCTAGATCTCAATCTATTTGAAATCAGGAAAAGCAACCATTTCTGGTATACTGTGAAGTCTGGCTATCTAATAAGGCTCTTTTTCCACAAACTTCTCCAGTCCTTTATAATATAAAATTCTCATCATTGAAGATAATTCCAGAATCTTTGTACCTTATATACTTAAAAAAAAAGTCTAACATAGCTCATACTTTTCATAAAGCTAAAGATCTTTTTAGTAGGTCTCTATCTTTAAAACTAAAGACATAAAAACAATGACCTTCAGATTCTTTCCTCAATACTACAGATTTAAGTTTATATTCTATTAATATATTCTCTATTAACAGAAAAACTCAATTAGATCTTTCCGAGTTGACATTAGCATCTTAACTTTTTTTTTTTCCTGGTAAATAACTTAGGGTCATTTTATGACAAAAATCAAATTAAAAACGAAATACTGTAAGAAATAGGCAGACTTTAATAATGTCAGAAGGTCATTATTTACTCCAAACTAAATTAAAATCAACCTTTATCAAAAACTCAAGGTATCTAATGACTATTTACCCTATCTTAAACCATTTACTTTGAAATTTCTATATTACCCATTTATCAAGCATAATACAAAGCATTGTTTTCATAAGTAAGTTATAGTGACAAGATGGATAAAGAGACAAAAAACAACTGCCAAGCTCTTTGCAAAAGCAGAACACAAAGAAATCTGACCCACACTGAAGTCAATTAAAGCCTATAAATAACCTTGAAGGTACCCAAGACTATTTTTGCTATTATTTTTTCTGTTTTTTTCTTTTTCATCATTTTCATTTCATTTTGTACAGTAAACAGATATACATTTACTTAGACCTCTAAAAGGCTTCCCAGGTGGTGCTAGTGCTAAAAGAATCCACCTGCCAATGCAGATATAAAAGATGCGGGTTTCATCCCTGGGTCTGGAAGATCCCCTGGAGAAGGAAATGCAACCCACTTCATTAGTCTTGCCTGGAGAATCCCATGGACAGAGGAGCCTGGAGGCCTATAGCCTATAGGGTCACAAGAGTTAGACACAACTTAGCATGCATGCACAGACCCCTAAAACCATTCTTATGGATTCTAACAACATAAATATAGTGAGAGAAAAGAAATGAAGGAGCACAACTTCACTTCAGTTTGAATGAAAGGAACGAAGCAAGATCATATTCAATGAACCTCTAGAAAAACCATAAACCTGTTTGAAGAATCTATTTTATAAGATGTACCAAATAAAAGTTGACACCTTAAAAAAAAAATTGATCTTTGGTTCATTTTCCTTTTCAAGTCACCACAATTTTACAAAGAGAAGTAGAAAGGAAACTGGGGATATGTATTAATAAGTATTAATATGTATGTATTAATAAGTATGTATTAATAAAATCGTGTAGCCATTGTATAGAATGGACTGGCAGTTACTTAAAACTTTAAACATACAACTACTATACGACTGAGAAATTATACTCCTAGGAATATATCTAGGACTGAAAACGCAAATACATATACATATATGCTCACAGCCAAAAGATGGAAATAGCCTAAATGTCCACTAATGAATAAATGGATAAGCAAATTGTGGTCTCTGCTTACAAAAAAGTATTTATTATTCAACTATAAGAAGGAATGAGGCAGTAGTGATATATGCTACAATGGGGACAGGACATTACGCTAAGTGAAAGAAGCCAAGCTCAAATGGTAGATATTATGTGATTTCATTTATATGAAATACCCAGACTAGAAAATTCTGTAAGACAGAATGTAGAATGATGGCTGCCAAATGCTGGGAGAAGAAAATGGGAAGCAGCTGTAGTGGATGCAATCTTCCTTTCGGGGTGATAAAAATGTTTTAGAAATAGATAGAGGTGACCGCACATCTCTGTGATTATACTAAATGCCAGTGAATTGTTCACTTTAAAATGGTAACTATCTTATGTCAATTTCACTTTCACCTCAATTTTTTGAAAACTTTAAAATAAGAAAAAAAAAAAAAAAAAACTGGGTCAGCTGTTAGAAGACACAATTTCTAGAACCGGGTTCTAGGCCAGCCACATATAGCTGACCTCTCTGAGCCTCAATTTCTTCATCTGTAAACAGGTTGGGAACAGATGATATCCAAGCCACCTCTCATTAACTGTTGTCCTATATCTGCAGCTCTGAATTTTTAAAGAATTGTATCAAATAGGAATTTATCTGGAAAAAAAAAAAAAAAAAGCATGAACTACTGGTTAATGTTCTCAGACAGTTTTACATGAAACTCAGTAGAAAGTTCAACAAAACTGCCTCTCATAATGACTTTAAATTAGGTGGACATAAACATTAAAAGGCAAGGCAATAAAGGCAATTCTGTAGAAGTAAAACTAATGTGTTCTAAGATTGTAATTTTCTAGTAGTCATGCTATATCCAAGGACAGAAGTTAAGAGAATCTAACCACAATTAACAAATAAATAAATGAAATTTGCAAATCTAGAAGAAAGACTGGATTACATAACTCTCAGGCATTTTTCCTTGACATCAATTCTTTCAGGCTTTAAGAGGTGCTGAGTATTATGTAACCTGCAGTTATGTAACCTGCAGTCACTGAGTGTTGGTAGTCTGTACTTCAGATTCAATCTATTAATGTGCTGTGCTGTGCTGAGCTTAGTCGCTCAGTCGTGTCCTACTCTTTGGGACCCCATGGACTGTAGTCCGCCAGGTTCATAGGATGGTTTCTGCAAGCAAGAACACTAGAGTGGGTTGCCACACCAGTTCCTCCTCCAGGGGATCTTCCCACCCAGGGATCGAATCCAGATCTCCCGCATTGCAGGCATATTCTTTACCTTCTGGGCCACGAGGGAAGCCCTAATCTATTAATATATACAGCTAAAAATAAGGTAAACCATAAATACTAAAGAGCCTAACTAGTGTTCTCACAACTCTTATAAGTTGGCAGACTAAAGCCACGTAAGCAAGCCAAAATTTTCCTCAGGAAGCAGCTTTGGCTATATTCTAACATAACAAATGCTGACCTGAGTTAGCAGAATCTCCCACCATATAGTATAGCAGAAATAATTGTGGTCTAGAAAATTTAAGCCAAATGATGTCAGCTGCCACAGCCAAAGAAATATCTTAATAACACTCCTATGAATTGTCTCAATCTGTACTGGCAAACTAAACTATGAGATGTGTCCACAAATGATTGAGACAACTGATTAGCTGTGCAGCTTTTTTTTGTTTTAATAAATATCAACTGAGCTTTAGAAAAATGGGTACCATTCATACCACCTAAACATAGGTAAATCAATGAATGCAAACCAAAAAAAGAAAAGGGAAACAAGTATCATTTACCAATAACTGCTCTTCAGTCATCTTGCTAAGCACATGTGAAAACCATGAGCACAAAAGATACATATAAAAAAAGATGCATGTCACAACCGGCTGTTAAAAGCATCCTTTCGATGCAACCTAAAACCCTATGACCCATCATAGGCATTGTATGCTCGGTGTCACACATCAAAAAGTTAATTTTCCTTTCATAATTCAAATGTGAAATAAGATCACTGAATACAAAATCAATTAATTTTTAAAAGTATAACAGCTTTTAATCATGGACATATGTTCTGTTTAGTAAGGGCACATGGGTTTTAATTACTAGCTGACATAATATACTATAATTATGCAAAAGTATATTTTCCACTTAGCATACAATTTTCTTATTTATATATCCAGCTACCACCAAATCGACGACTATACTACTTACCCTATTGTGACCAAAAATACATTGAAATTTTTGATGCTTTTAAATGTACTCATCTTTCAAAAGTAATTCCATAGTTCATTTGTATAACTAGAGTAGCTCTTGAAGTCTACTAGTATTATATTTTAAAAAGCTTTAATTTAAAAGAAAAATAAATTTGCTATACTGTTGACATCTCTCAAGTTTAACAATGCAAAAAAGTTATGTATCAAATTAAACAAATGAAGTGCAATAAACTAATGTATTCTGACAAATTTGAATCAGTGAAACAATTATAAATTTCTAGTTCCATATATAGTTTATACTTTAGTTAATCCTGACTGAATGGTTTCTTTATGAAACTCATCTCAATCCTTTATGCATAAAATTCCAATGTATAAATAAAGTTTCCCTAGGTAATATACAAGGTCCTTTTTCACTGTTTCTAAATCTACACCATTTCTTCAACACTGAAAAAAATCTGGAGTTGTGCAATTAAAATTGTTCCTGAAAAGCATTAGGTGTAAAAATAAAGAAAAAGCAAAGGTTTTGCTATTCTTAGGTATAGGAGAGGGTCCAACTCACATAAGTAAGCACGCTGGAGTGAGAAGAGCTATGCTGGGCAGAACTAACCAGACCCTGACACTCCAGAGCTGCCTCCTGCTATTGTGGCAACAAAAAAGACCAGTCCTCTCAACACTCCCCTAGGAGCTTGTGGAACAGCAGTGTGAAATGCTGGGCTTCTCCATGGATCTTACACAACCAATCCAAGTCCCTTAACAGAGAGAAGAATATAGAGCTAGGACTTCCTACGAAGTTCAGCCCATCTAGGTCTTAAACTGACTCCTGAGAGCCATTCACCCAATTCCCAACTCTCACTGACCATGAGACCACTAAATATATTTTCCAGACCAATTCTGAACCCATGATGCCCTGTTATCGCTGCCATGTCACTATCAAAAGACAAACGTAGTTATCAGTCCTCTCCGGTACTCTAACCACTGTACTGTTCTTGTTACTTCCTCCTTTATCCAACTTCCTGTTGCCTCCCTTCCTCCCAAAACCTCCCTCTGAGTTTATTCTGCTCTATGACAAAAATAAATGCATCTATATCATCAACAATTTCATTGTTGCTTTACGTAAAAGCTGCTTCCCCTGCAGCACTCTCAAAGGCTGCTTATTCTTTATCAAGTAGCCCAACTTCACAATGAAGGGTCATAGTCCTAACCATAACTCTCAGCCAGTCTCCTGTAAAAAGGAAAAAAAAAAAACCCTGTCACTGTGCAATTGCTGCACATCAGAATTACCTAGGGGCTTTTTAAAGTCCCACTGCCCACGTTACACCCCTATACAAATTAAATCAGAACAGCTGAGGCTGGGAACTGGCGATTGGATTATCTAATGTGCAGCAAAGTTAGGATAAGTAAATTGGTAGTTTGCAAAGTTCCCCAGGTGATTTTGCAATATGCAGTCACTGATCCCCAAGGCATTCCTAATCATTCACTCAAAACTCTTGACACATAGCACATGACAAGCTTCTCTATCCTAAGTACTGAATAATCTTGAATTATTTCAACATACATCCATTCAACATTCTCTGTTTTGCTTTGTTTTTTTGAACACGCTGCACAGCCTGTGGGGTATCAGTTCCCCAACCAGGGATTGAACCCAGGCCACAGCAGTTAAAGGGCTAAATTCTAACCACCAGACCACCAGGGAACTCCCAACTCTACTGTTAACATCATCAGCATTTCACTTCCACCAACTTTCACTGCAAGTCCACTTTTGCCACTGTAAGACCACACTTCAAACTTCATCATTCTGTCTTCTCTGGATGGGAAATGTGACTATCTTACCCTCTGTTCATAATCTTCTAGTTCTACACTATTTAAACCTGTTAGATCTATGTTTCATTATTATTCAGAATTGCAGACGCCTAACTCTTCTACTTTCTCCTTACATAGCCTACTTCTGCATTCACTTCCCTATCCAGATCAGACTCCACAGTTCACCATTTCAATGACTCTCTTGCCACTATCTTCATTTATCATATTAAGTTGGAATTGTCTGCTTGTTTTCCTGTATATACCATATGCTCTAAGGCTCATGAGGACATAAATTGTGTATGTTTTGTTCACTGATGTATTCTTGGTGCCAAGAATAACATCTGACACATCCAGGATACCCTGAATAAGTATACCCAGAATACACAGATCTTCACACTGGTCATCTAAATCAGTGTTAGGACACATCACTATTTTTTTCCTAGTGATGATCTTCACCAGACTATCTTCTTTTATCATTAACTGTCATCTTAACACTTAGATGTAACTTGCCCTTGGTTTCTGTGTCAAATCAATTCAGTGAGCAACTATTCTCTATAGGGAAAGGGAAGAGAAGACAGGAGTAAAAAGTGCAACAATAAGTAAACTCTACTGGAAAAAGTAGACAAACACTTCAGAAGCTTATAAAAGCAGGAAAAGATAATTTACACTGCCACCTTTAAGAGTAAATTTTTAATTTAATGAAAATATTCTCTCATGTGTAAATAAGTACCCAGACTGTTTTTAAAACAGAGAAAGCAAACAATACTTTCACTTCTTACTAAACATTCTTCCAAACTGGTTTACTTTTCAAGCTGCATGAACTTTTTAAATATATATATATATTGCAAATAATACTTTATTATTTTTAAACTACACGTATCACTTTTCTTACAAAAGACACACCATATCCTTAACTCATTTTATATTTATGGTCAATCAACAGTCATTTAAAATATTTAAGTGACAACACTATTATGGGTGTTTATTTCTACCAAGCAATGATCATGGTCATAAAACTTGTATTCCACCACGTGAAAAACATGAAACTAACACCTTGCTTAAGAAAGCAGGGCAACACAGTCAGTCAGACTATGGTAACAATTAGGGAATAGCTCAATGCATAGCCTTTAAAATGAATCTGCTATGGGAAAAAATCTTAAAAAATGGATACTTAATGACCTAGATAACCACAATGGTGTGATCACTCACCTAGAGCCAGATATCCTGGAGTGCTAAGTCAAGTGGAGCTTATGAAGCATTACTATAAACAAAGATAGTGGAGGTGATGGAATTCCAGCTGAGCTATTTAAAATTCTAAAAGATGATGCTGTGAAAGTGCTGCACTCAATATGCCAGCAAATTTGGAAAACTCAGCAGTGGCCACAGGACTGGAAAAGGTCAGTTTTCATTCCAATCCCGAAGAAAGGCAATGCCAAAGAATGTTCCAACTACCACACAACTGCACTCATCTCATACGCTAGCAAAGTAATGTTCAAAATTCTCCTAGCTAGGCTTCAATAGTATATGAAACAAGAACTTTCAAATGTTCAAGATGGATTTAGAAAAGGCAGAAGAACCAGAGATCAAATGGCCAACATCTGCTGGATCACAGAAAAAGCAAGAGAGTTCCAGAAAAACATCTATTTCTGCTTTACTGACTATGCTAAAGCCTTTGACTGTGGGGATCACAACAAGCTATGGAAAATTCTTCAAGAGATGGGAATCGCAGATCACCTAATCTGCCTCCTAAGAAGTCTGGATGTCTGGATGCGGGTCAAGAAGCAACAGTTAGAACTGGACACGGGACAAAAGACTGGTTCAAAACTGGGAAAGGAGTACATCAAGGCATTTAACTCATGTAGAGTACTTCATGTGAAATACCAGGCTGGATGAATCACAGGCTGGAATCAAGACTGCTAGGAGAAATGTCAATAGCCTCGGATACACAGATGACACCACTCTTATGGAAAAAAGCAAAGAGGAATTAGAGTCTTTTGATGAAAGTGAAAGAGGAGAGTGAAAAAGTTCGCTTAAAACTCAACATTCAGAAAACTAAGATCATGGCATCTGGTCCCATCACTTCATGGCAAATAGATGGGGAAACAGGAACAAACTTTATTTTCTTGGGCTCCAAAGTCATTATAGATGGTTAAATGCAGCCATGAAATTAAAAGACTCTTGCTTCTTGGAAGAAAAGCTATGACCAACCTAGACAGCATATTAAAAAACAGATACATTACTTTGCCAACAAAGGTCCATCTAGTCAAAGCTATGGTTTTTCCAGTAGTCATGTATGGACATGAAAGTTGGACTATAAAGAAAGCTGAGCACCGAAGAATTGATGCTTTTGAAGTGTGGCATTGGAGAAGACTGCTGAGAGTCCCTTGGAGTCCCAAGGAGATCAAACCAGTCAATCCTAAAGGAAATCAGTTCTGAATATTCACTGGAAGGACTGATGCTGAAGCTGAAGCTCCAATACTTTGGCCACCTGATGGGAAGAACCAACTCACTGGAAAAGACCCTGATGTTGGGAAAGATAGAAGGTAGGAGAAGGGGACGACAGAGGATGAGATGGTTGGATGGCATCACTGACTCAATGGACATGAATCTGAGCAAGCTCTGGAAGATACTGAAGGATAGGGAAGGCTGGCATGCTGTAATCCATGGGGTCACAGAGTCAGACACGACTGAGTGACTGAACTAGTTTAGTTTGTATATTGTCAAGGTTTACTTAAGAAGTAAATAAAAATTTTAAAACATTAATAAGTATAAGAGTAACAAGGTGGAGGTGATGAGGGCAGACACATTGCTGCAAGCCACTGTGAAGAGGCAGCTGGACCACAGTCAGAAACAATCCTCAAGACAATCATGACTGGGCTGCGACTCCTGGACATGGAGTGCTGCTCAAAGAAGCCAGCCTAGTTAGGGATCTGCACAGTCAAGACCCAGAGACTCAGAACACGCTTGCTGTTGTTTAGTCACTAAGTCGTTCGCGACCACATGGACTACATGTAGCCCACATGGCTCCTCTGTCCATGGGATTCTTCAGGAAGGATACTTGAGTGGGTTGCCATTTCCTTCTCCAGAGATTTGCCTGATCCAGGGATCAAACCCACGTCTCCTGCTTGGGCAGGTGGATTCTCTATCACTTCTCTATCACTTAGCCACCCGGGAAACTCTACTAGACATTAGGGAAATGCAAATCAAAACCACTACTGAGATACAGATAATAATAAAGATTCTTGAGAATGTAAAGAAACAAGAATCCTCCCATATGGCTTGTGGGAAAATAAACTCAATCACACAGCAAATCACCTTAAGCTCCTCTTACAAAAGTTAGAAAGAATGAACTTAGCTAGGCTGTATATTGTCACCATGTTTATTTAACTTATATGCAGAGTACATCATGAGAAATGCTGGACTGGAAGAAACACAAGTTGGAATCAAGATTGCCGGGAGAAATATCAATAACCTCAGATATGCAGATGACACCACCCTTATGGCAGAAAGTGAAGAGGGGCTAAAAAGCCTCTTGATGAAAGTGAAAGTGGAGAGTGAAAAGGTTGGCTTAAAGCTCAACATTCAGAAAACGAAGATCATGGCATCTGGTCCCATCACTGCATGGGAAATAGATGGGGAAACAGTGGAAACAGTGTCAGACTTTGTTTTTCTGGGCTCCAAGATCACTGCAGATGGTGACTGCAGCCATGAAATTAAAAGACGCTTACTCCTTGGAAGGAAAGTTATGACCAACCTAGATAGCATATTCAAAAGCAGAGACATTACTTTACCAACAAAGGTTCGCCTAGTCAAGGCTATGGTCTTTCCTGTGGTCATGTATGGATGTGAGAGCTGGACTGTGAAGAAGGCTGAGCGCCGAAGAATTGATGCTTTTGAACTGTGGTGTTGGAGAAGACTCTTGAGAGTCCCTTGGACTGCAAGAAGATCCAACCAGTCCATTCTGAAGGAGATCAATCCTGGAATTTCTTTGGAAGGAATGATGCTAAAGCTGAAACTCCAGTATTTTGGCCACCTCATGCGAAGAGTTGACTCATTGGAGAAGACTCTGATGCTGGGAGGGATTGAGGGCAGGAGGAGAAGGGGACGACAGAGGATGAGATGGCTGGATGGCATCACTGACTCGATGGATGCGAGTCTGAGTGACCTCCGGAAGCTGGTGATGGACAGGGAGGCCTGGCGTGCTGCGGTTCATGGGGTCGCAAAGAGTCGGACACAACTGAGCGACTGATCTGATCTGAATACATCAGAAGACTGCCAAACTGTTGTCTACTAAAGTACACAAAACTTTTACCATGGCAGTTAACTAGTACAATATAAGATAAAACAGGCCATATTCATAAATGTCCCTTTGTCTCATTCACATAAGACTTTAACAATACAAAAATAAAAAGTCCCAGTATTGACAACTCTACTTCTGCTTTTCCCCATAAGAGATAACAAAAGGGAAAGTCACAGTAGTTAGATGTTCAAAGCACAGCCTAATACTGAACTGTCACCAATCCCCTACTTCTGCTTTTCCTTCTTATGAAAAGAAGCATCCTATTTTAAAGGAGTGCTTAGTATTAACTGCTTAGTGCTTTGCTAACCACTTTACATATATTTCTAATTCTCACAACAACTCTATGCCATGCTATATTACTAACTCTAATCTATAGATGAAGAACAGCTTAAGACACAGAAGCGGACTATGCATGAACTAAGGCTTGGTTTAAAATTCAAGCATGTCCTGCACCATGATTTCACACTGGCTCTCAAATAGGTTTGTTATTATTTTTTTAATCATGTGGAGGTGATGGGCAAAATTCTGCACACGTATCTAAGGAATCAAATAAAAGGGATTTATTAAGATTTAAAAATTCTATTTATCAGAAAAACCCGGAGTGACTAAACGGACATATCTTAAAGTCCTTGGTACTCCTTAAGAATCTGATGTAGATTTTGTAGGTATTACTATTCAGATAACTTTCCAAGGTATATTCTAGAGTTGATACAGGTTCAGAAAAATTTCCTTCATGTTCCTGAAGGCTGTACAGTAACAACAAAACAAGGATCCTGAAAGTACTACAAGATATTTGTGATTCACATAAAAAATAAAGCTTAACATCATTCATTAACTGTGAGATTCTGAGGCTTTTTAATCAATAAATTCAGACAAGAAGGCATACAACACAAAAGGAAGTTATACTGAGTTGTATTATTTATATATATATAAAAACTGTATACATTTGCCTTTTAAATTAGCAATGGAAAATATTTTTAAACCTATTAAGTGGAATATAACTTAAAAAAGTAAAAGTTAAACTCTTTATTGTGGCCTGTTAAATTTACTTCAGAGGGAGAGAAAAGGGTGACAGTCAAGGGAAAAAACTGAGAAGGAAGCTGCAGAACTACAGACACAGAAGAGAATAATACAAGACAGAGATGGGGGCGGGGGGGGGGGAGTCAACATATCCACAGAGCAAAAACGACACGGAGGAAAAAATAACTTAAGTAAGGAAAACAGAGACAGACACAGATTCACCCACAGAAGACCTTGATGGCACAATCTTCAGCTAAGCAAACATTATTATCACATGAACACCCCTCTCCTTGAACATAACAATTTATTGTACTATTACAGGAATGCAGATAAGGAGCTGCTGAATAAAGGAAATGCAATTATTTATGTTCTTAATACCCATATTTAGATGTACAGTACAATTAATAATTTACAAATCAAAGTCCTTTTCTTAACCTACATACATTACTAAAAGCTAACTATATATTTTCTTTTAAACAAAGAATTTTTAACATTTCTCATCTTTTTCTATTCTCTATAAAGGAACAATTCAAGAGAAAAGCTTATATAAATTCTGAGTTACTTTACATAAAACTTGATTAAATTGACAAGAACCATAGTATTTGCCATAGCAGAAAACTACACAACACTGACACTTTTTAAAGCATAACATGAGAATACTACAACTTTTTCCTTTCACTTCATCTATAGTAAAAGTTTAATCGCCAGAAGAAATTACTGGTCAGTGAAAAGTCCTAGTTATGGTCATGGTATACAAGTGTCACCTCTCTTGACGTCCTCCTGATAGTTAGTCTAAATTTAGCCCTAGGGCAATACATAAATTAGAAAGTTGATGAAAACTGAGAAAGTAAGGGAAGAATTAGATTATCTAGGTCAACAGGGAATTACTTTATTTGATTTGACATTTTAAAACTTATCCAATGAAACAAAGACAAAAAACAAAAAACAATTTCGAACAAATTTTAAACAAGTGGTTTAAAAAAATAAACCACTTGTTATTTACTTCTGAGGAAACAATAAAATCTAGATATTTCTTGGGTGTTACTGTGGGAAATACTGTGTGCAGTACTTAACATGCTATTTCACTTAATACCGAGAACAACCTATGGGCTAAGGATCATTAATTTAAAAGTTACACGGATGAGAAAACTGAGGTTCATAAAGGTTAATAACTTTCTAAGGTCAAAATACTCCAAACTGACAAAACTTACAGATTCATATCCAAACAATCTGACACCAACTGTCAGTCTTAACCAAAAGCATATACTCTTCAGAAATTAAGAATGTAAGAATGTTCAATCTGTGTTTAGAAGAGATAAAGACATAGATGATAACACTCTTTGAGCTCCAGCAGAAAGATAACCTCACTAACTTCTGCAGTCCTATAAATTTCGCATTAATGCTTAGTATTTGACTGAATATTATGAGCTATCAGACATTAACTTGTAGAACTTGGTTCAAAAAACATTTTTTATATAAAATACTCTTAAGCCTAATCAACTTTCCTAAAATTTTTATATAATATACCCATTATTTGTACAGCCTATCATTTCAGTTTCTTTTTCTGTACCTTTGTTGTGCTATACATTTCACGTTGTCTCCACCCTCCCTCTAGCCCATTTCCTCTTATTCTGCTAACTCTTCAGGATTAGACCATTGCAACAGTTTAAGTGTTGAGCACTCAGGTAGTATACGAGAAAAAAGCATCAGATATTAGCAATTAACACTAGATATTAAAGTAGCTGGTTATATTAGTAGTTGCAATCCAATTAACACCCTGAGGAAAACTGAGGGGGTAAAAATGCCACCTCAAATAATCTCAGGAAGAGAAATCAAGAACAAATTCTAAGGTATATCATGACTTGGAGAAACACTGGTAATACATAGTATCAGAGTATCTTAAAATCAGACCATTATTTCCCCAAACTGAGGCGAAATTAAACTGAGGCGAAATTAAACGGAGGTCAAATTTTATTTCAGACTCTACTGTTCCATGAAAACTGTACAACTTCAACCAGTTTTATAAATTCCAAGCCTCAAATGACAGTGAATCCAAGAGCCATTCTCCATACACATCCTGTCTTCACATAACACTAGCCTGAAAATAAAAGATGTCACAATACAAAGAATCACATACTCTCTCACGTGCAAAGCCACAGCAAGGCTAAAAATAACCCCAGGGTTCCAGGAGCAAAAGCAAGTCAGATTTAAATGGGAGTAACACTCAAAAAGACTCTCCAATAATGCTGGGCTAGGGTCGAAAGCAAAGCAGGATTCACTTTAGCAGTCTCTTGGCTGCATCAGAATTAAAAGTCCCTCAGGAAACTGGAGAAAATGGTGCAATAATCTAACAATGCTGAATTATTCCAGATTGTATATGACCCTCTGGTACTAAATGAAAGACTATTAAGCCAGTTTAATTTTCACCACTGAACACAGCAGAATTACATTATTAAACTTTTCTGGTACATGTTATTTCTGAATATGCAATGGAAACAGAGATGAGTGAAATGAGCAAACAGTAAGAGTGACATGGAGAGATATTTTAGGTAAGAGATCATGGTAGCAGCTGCCCTCCTAGAAAATGTACTCTCAAAATTTCCAAATTTTTGAAATTCATGACCAAATTTTACTCCTGCAAATTTCAAGACAGCATTAAAGGTCATACAAACACGAAACACTCCACAAAGCACACAAAAATGTGTGTTACTGTACTATGATAAACAAAGCTTTAAGTTTATCTAGTTCTGGAATACAAATGAAATCATAAAAATAAAGCAGTAAGAGATACAAAGTAAAATTGAAGTTGTTCTTGCATTTATAATTTATTATATAAAAGCAACATCAACCTAATCATATTTTTCCCTGTAATTACATTCTAACTAAATGCTTGATGTTAGCTATTATTTTTTTTTTTTTTTTGGTCAAACTTTTGTGTGTTCTGCGATCCCAAACATAATTTTCAACCACAATGTACTATTTTAAAAACCCTTATGGAGTTAGATACCAATCAGTCTTTAAAGGGTAATTAATGTGATAGTTTAAATTTATCAAAGACAATTTTTGTCCTAGTAATTTTTCAATTTACTTTCATTTTATTGGAGGGAATATTCAAATTTCTTTTATTCGACAGCTATTTAGTGAGGACTAAGTGTTAAGCTCTGTTCCAGACACTGGGAACACAAGGTAAACCACATACTCTGCGTTTACGTGAATATGTGATATACGAGGGTAGGGACCAAGAATTACTTTTACCAAGGTAATGGAATTAAGCCAGGTCTTTCAGTAAAATTTGGCAGACTTCTTAAGGAGTGATAAAGAGCTTTTTTCAGAAAAACAAAGCAAACAAAAAAAAGACAAATTCACCAATTTTTTTTTCACTTCTGTGAATTAGCGTGGAGCAAACAGAGACAGTAGAAGTGGGTCAACTCTTCACTTATAAGAAGCAGTTCATTTTAGAACTGCCATCTCATCCAAACTGGTAGTTTCACCTGGAGTTATTTTTAAAAAAAGGAAAAAAAAAAGCAAGTAATTACCTGTTAATAACAAATTCTCCAAACTATTATTCCTCTTAATTTTTCACCTTTTAATTATATTATGTTTTATTCTGACAAAAAAAACCTCAAGGCTTCAGCTGAATGATGGCCAAACTGCCAACATTTAGCTCTGATGGTGAATTTTCTGAGGGGAGGTTTCAGGTCAGATGCAACTTCAGCACCTGAACTTAGCATGTGCCTTCCACACAGTAGGGGTATGTACGTTTGGTAAACAAAGTGACCCACAAAAAGTAATCTTCAGTACAAGTTACTATCAAAGCTTTTTAAACACTGTACTAAACAACAGCTTTTCCTTTTTAGAACTTACCAGGGGTTGATTAAAAATAAAAGCTTTTGCCACAAATATTTCATAATATGTACAAACAAATGACTATGAACCCCCAAATAAGCAACCTTTCCCAAAAATATTTTTGGAACTTCCCTTTCAGAATTCTTTGGAATCAGTTTACCAACCACACAAGAAACTATCCTCATCACCAGCTGCCAAGACATGCTGTCAGTCTATTCCCTTTTTCCTTTCCCTTCTTTCAGTCTAATCCTTGACTCCCCTGTTATTGTACCAATAGCCAGAAGACACCCTCTTTTCTCCTGGGATCCACCCACCCACTGAGAAGCCAATAAGCCACTAAGCTAGATGGAGCCTAGGCTTTGAATTCATGTAAGTGCACAGAGAGGAAAAAATATATATTAACCACCAATATTTGTATAATGATTGAGTTTACAAAGAGTTCTACTCTACCATTTATTCAGTTTTCACAACAATGTGAAAGTAACTAGGAAGGTGTTATCATCTCTGTTTTACACAGAAGGAAACTAAGACTCAGAAAGTTCAAACAACTTTCCCAGTGTCACATCATAAATAAATCATGAAGTTAAGACTCATCCCTGTAATGCTTAACATATAGGTCATACTTGGGTAGCCTCACTATTGAAGTAGCTAATAGACAAGTATCCAACACCATAACTCCAATCTATTATTGAAATTTTAACCATTTTTAACATGATAAAACAGAGCTGTCCACTTGATTCAAAAATGGAAAGTCAATGTTAAAGTACCATCAATTGAGGGGGCACTTGGTCTCTGAAACCACAAAATTTCAAAACAGTTTAAAAAGTCACAGCCTTGAACCTCACACAGGAATGCCATCAAGTCACAGCTTTGCCATCAAACGGCTAGTTAGCGGAGTGGCCAGCATGAAAAACTCTCAAGCGTGATCAAATCTGTTTTCTTCCTCTTCCAGAAGCTCACGTTTTCTCCTTTTCCACTATTAGTCAGCTAACAGAGCTTACTTGATCCCACCTAAAACAATGTTTCAAACATCCTCTCAGAGCCTTTCTTCCTCTCTCTAAGCATACTCTATTCCATAGATAAACTGGAAATGACACCATACATAAATATAAGCACATCTAACAATGTGATGATTAAGAGATAAAGCACCTTTTACAACCTGCAAAACTCTATGTATGTGCTGCTAGTTACTGCACACAGAAATGAAGAGCTGAAGTGTGGCCTTACTACTCACAAACCAATGCCTTGTTATCTTTTAAACTACAAACATTAGTACTCAGTTCTTCCAATTTAATTCTGTATTTCCTCAAATAAAATAATTTTATAAACTTGTGGCAATTACTGCAAAACTTTTAAACACAGTGGACTAGTTAAGAAACTTTTATATCAATTTTCGTGAAAGCAAAAGTGTTAGTCGCTCAGTTGTGTCTGACTCTTTGCGACTCCATACACTATATAGCCCGCCAGGCTCCTCTGTCCATGGAATTCTCCAGGCAAGAATACTGGAGTGGGTTACCATTCCCCTCTCCAGGGAATCTTTCTGACCCAGGGATCAAACCCAGATCTCCCACACTGCAGGCAGATTCTTAACCATTTGAGCCACCAGGGAAGCCCAACTCTTGTGAAACAGTGGTCAAAAAAAACTTTGGAACAATCCATTTGAACATTAGTATCTCTAAACCCAGGACATCCAAGAATGGTTATGGAAATCTAAAACCTCTTTTTTAATATTCTGAAATGCCAAATGGAAAAGCGAGACTTACCTAATATAAACTTATAGGGTTTAACTAAAAAAATTCAAACATATTTGCTTTTGTTTGCAATTCTATCAATGAGTTAGCTAGTTGCTAATCAGAAGTGATGAAAAATGGGTATATGTATGCTACAATAATAAAAAATAAGGAAAATAAATACGAAGTAAGAATAATTTATGTATAAGCTCTCTGAAAATCTGGGATCAATGGGGCAAAAAAATGAAACATAGGTCCTTTAGAATTCTTGAGAAATGGCTGACAATATTCAACTTTGTTTGTCAGAAGATCCTAAACAAAGTCATATGTAGAGTGACAAGGGGAGAAGGCAATGGCACCCCACTCCAGTACTCCTGCCTGGAAAATACCATGGACGGAGGAGCCTGGTGGGCTCCAGTCCATGGGGTCGCTGAGGGTCGGACACGACTGAGCGACTTCACTTTCACTTTTCACTTTCATGCATTGGAGAAGGAAATGGCAACCCACTCCAGTGTTCTTGCCTGGAGGATCCCTGGGACGGCGGAGCCTGGTGGGCTGCCGTCTATGGGGTCACACAGAGTCGGACACGACTGAAGTGACTTAGCAATAGCAGCAGCAGAGTGACAAGGTGGTCTCATTTTAGACAGTGATGTCCTTATACTTCCCTTATAAAATCTCTTTCCCACCTCTTAACATTCTTTGAAGGTCAATGGGCCTATGGTTCTTGTTCTGGTTAGTAGCCTTTAAAAATGTCATTAATTAATAATTAAAGAGGTCACATCACAAGGAATAAGCCACCACACGTGTATTTCTCTGAACAAATATATTAATCAACAAAATCAAGTCATAATTTTCTCTTAAGCACTTACTATGAGCAAGAGTGTATGTGTGTGTGTCTTTTAAAAAGAGCTCTGAAAGTCCAAAGATCTCCCCTGATGCACAACTCATCACATCTCAGGGTTTCCCAAAGCAAAATACAACAAACTCTTTTAAGTCTTTATATTAAGTCAGGGTTCTCCAGACAAACAGAAGCAACAGGAAAATTTTTTTAAAAAGATATTATGAAGGACTGGCTCACAAGCTTATGGAAGCTGAGAAGTCCCACCATCTGCCGTCTGCAAGCTGGAAGGACAGGAGAGCCAGTGGTGTAATTCAGCCCAAAGGCCTGAGAATCAGGGAAGCTGATGGTATAAATCATGGCCCAAGGGTAGAAGAAGATGAAATGGCAAGTTTGAGCTGGCACTCAAAACAGTGAAGCAGAAAAAAGGGGCAAATTCCTTCTTCTCATTGTCTTCCTCAGGCCCTCAACAGACTAGACAGTGCCCACCTACACTGCAGAGAACGATCTACTCTAAGGAGTCCACCACTTCAAATGCTAATCTTGTCCTCATCCAGTTATACCCTCACCACTGTACCCAGAAATACTGTTTAATGTGACACTCCAAGGCCGGTCGACACATAAAATTATCTATCACAGTCTGTATGCAATTTGACACAAATTCTAACACTTTCTCTGAGAGTTAATCACCTACAAAAGCCATAAGAAGTCCCATCTAATTTTCCGTAGGCAAATCTTCCAAATGTATGTGAACCACAACATTGTACTCCCTTAACAACTATTAAACAGGGGCTTCTAAAAGGGCAGCAGCCTATGCCTTACTCATCTGTACATATTTGTTAACCACAAAATCAAGAATTAGCATTAGTATACAAAAAAATCAATAATTCTGGATGGAACTTACCTAGCACACGTGTAAGTAACATTTACTAATGCTCCATATTTACATACAACCCAAACAACTACTAAGTTTAAATAACTACAATTTTTATTCACTATTTTTAAAAGCATGCATGTCAACAGACTGCTGACTGGTTCTCATGCAAAGAAAAACCTCCAGAGTATGCCATAGCACTTGACCAAATTAAGCATACTGTCCTTCATCTTCTATACCTTTCAGTTCAGTTCAGTCACTCAGTAGTGTCCAACTCTTTGTGACCCCGTGAATCACAGCACGCCAGGCCTCTCTGTCCATCACCAACTCCTGGAGTTCACCCAGACTCAAGTCCATCGAGTTAGTGATGCCATCCAGCCATCTCATCCTCTGCCATCCCCTTCTCCTCCTGCCCCCAATCCCTCCCAGCATCAGAGTCTTTTCCAATGAGTCAACTCTTCGCATGAGGTGGCCAAAGTATTAGAGTTTCAGCGTTAGCCTCAGTCCTTCCAATGAACCCCCAGGACTGATCTCCTTTAGGATGGACTGGTTGGATCTCCTTGCAGTCCAAGGGACTCTCAAGAGTCTTCTCCAACACCACAGTTCAAAAGCATCAATTCTTTGGTGCTCAGCTTTCTTCACAGTCCAACTCTCACATCCATACATGACCACTGGAAAAAACCACAGCCTTGACCAGACGGACCTTTGTTGGCAAAGTAATATCTCTGCTTTTTAATATGCTATCTAAGTTGGTCACAACTTTCCTTCCAAAGAGTAAGCGTCTTTTACTTTCATGGCTGCAGTCACCATCTGCAGTGATTTTCGAGTAACTACTCACTTACCCATACCCTAAGTCTGATATGTTGAAATTCATTCCTATTTTAAAAAGAGTGGCACTTCCCAGGTGGCGCTAACAATGCAGGTAGACAGAAGAGATGGGAGTTCAATTCCTGGTTAGGGAAGATCCCCTGGAGGACAACATGACAACCCACTCCAGGATTCTTGCCTGGAGAATCCCCACGGACAGAGGATCCAGATGGGCTACAGGCCATGGGGTCACAGAGCCGGACACGACTGAAGCAACTTAGCACACAGAGGATAAGTAAGTGAGCTTTAAACAAATAATTTTCAAGTATAGTATTTACAAATTATTGGACAAATGTTATAAAAGGAACTTTAAAATTAAGAAGTCCTGAAAAAAAGGTCAAATGGACATCAAGGTAGGGGGGAAAAAATCCTCTCATCCATATATGGAAATGCAAGGACACAAATACACAAATATAGCTAGCGAGTCTTCTAAATACTTCAACAGTATTTAGGATGAAAACAAAACAAAGTCAAAAAACTTAAATTGAGAACTATGTTAATAAATTCTCTTTACATTAAAAAAAGAAAAAACAGCATAATGATGCACTGGGGCTCTACTTTCAATTCACACTAATCTATCATATCTCACAGGTTTCTAAGTTCAGTGTATACAAATGAATTTGCTCAACTGGAAAAAATTTTCCTTTCAGCTTAATTTAATGTAGCCCTTAATTGAACACTTGCATGGTTTCTCACTTCTGCAAAGGTTCAAAGACCTAGTCTGACAAAATGCAAAAGTGAAAAGTTTCACCTGAATGTTTATTATTCTCATTTGATATGAATGTTACATTAAGTAGTTATATTTTTCACATCCCCACCTCAGTTTAAAAAAAAACAACCAAACTAAAAACAGTGTGCTGATGATTATGAGCTACAAAAAAAAGATTAATGATGCATTCCATACTGAGCCACAGAAACAACAAACAATTTGGAATGAGTTCCTAGGTGTGATTACTGACTGACTCAACCAGTTGTATAACTTTTAAGCAGGCTATTTTAATTCTCAACCTCAGTCTTCTTATCTGGCTAATGGGGCTATCACTCGCTCCAATGTTGTGATGCGAAAGAACTGAGCAGACTGTATGATTCACCACTTTCTGGGCACCGTATACGCTCACTGAACAGAGCTCATCATTATATATTCTGAGATCTCACATAAAACAAATCACAGCCCCCTAACATGATATCTAAGTCAGCACTACGAGAAGCACTAAGAAGAAATCCCACACTACAATTTTAGTAAATCAATACTGAACATCATTTTATATCCAAAATATTTCAAAACAGGACTATTTCTGAATGTGGTCCAAAAAAACTAAGTTCAAGCAAAAAAGTCTTTCTCAAGTAATAATAATTTTCAGCTTATCTACTACAATATTCAGACAAAGCAGCAGTATGTTTTAAAATCTATGAAGAGAGCTGAAAATTACTCATGAGGAGCAACATGCTCAGAGTTCTGTACCTAGTCAGGAGATGGGATTCCAGTTTCACCTCTGCCACTAATAATTATTTGGCCTTGGACAAGTATCTGGGCTTCAGTTTTCTAATCTATAAAATGATTACTCACAGACATAGATAAGATCCAAGTAGCATTTAATCTGGGCCTTACTTTGGAGAAGCAATCCAGGGTAGTTGTTAACAATGGACTCAGCAGAGATAGCCGAGGTTAGAACCCTGGCTCTGACTCTTAAAAGCGGGAGGGGGGAGGGAGGAGGGTTCAGGATGGGGAGCACATGTATTCTGGTGGCGGATCTATCTTGATGTATAGTAAAAGTAATACAATATTGTAAAGTTAAGAAAAATTAAAAAAATAATAATAATAAAAATGCAAAAAAAATAAAAAAAATAAAAAGTATATATATAAAAAAAAGCTAAGTGCAGCACACACACGCACATGTACACACACACACACACACACACACCTAAAGCACATCTAACTACAATGACTGACTTACTTTTGAAAATATCTCACTGAAACATGAAATTATTTTAAAACAGGGAAGCTTAGGGGAATTCCCAGGTGGCCTCATGGTTAGGATTTCAGGCTTTCACTGCCCATGGCCCAGGTTCAATCCCAAGTCAGAGAACTGAGATCCTACAAGCCATGTAGCGTGGCCAAAAATTAATTTAAACAATAAAACACAGACACTTAGAAAGTTCAGTCTTCCGCATTTTAACACTAGCACTGAGTTCATGTGAAAGTATTACAACTCTTCAAAGGCTGCTAACCTAAGCCAAATTTAATCAAAAGATCATCTCCTAAAAGACTGTATATTATCAACAGCACTGAAAAATTGTAAGGCTAATCTTTCCCACAAAATATCACACTAAAGGTAAATATAAAACTTCTGATACTTACTTTTTTTTCCAAACCTAATACTGCTAATGACAACAAAAGCTTATGATGTACCATCATCTCTGGGAATAAAATTAACTACTGGAGTGAAAAAAAAAACCTGTGGGATATAGAAATACAAAATGAACTACAAACTACTAGAAATAAGTAGTTCATGAGCTAAAGTCAACCAATAAGGATTGACCAGGCACATCATATGCCAGGCTCTATACACATTATCAAGTACAAATACCAAAGTATGAAGCTCCTCAGAGTCAATAAAGTAGGACAGGTAAGTCCTCTATTACCAAGTTTTCAGACAACAAAAGCCACTCATCCACACACATTTCTATCAGTCCAAGTAGGAATACTTCCCACTGCCCATTAAAATTTCTTCCTTAGTTCAGCCTTAGTTCAGCCCACAAAGATGCCCAAACTAGTCCCTGACAGCTGACACTGGAATTTTCACAGGATTTCAAGTGAGTAGCTTCTAAGACATTTCCTCAAATCCGCAAGCCTCAGAATTTATCTTCAATGACACCCAAGAGCATACACCACAACGCCTGACTGTGTGAGGTCAAGTACCTAGCTACATCAATTTTGTTCTTCCCCTTAAAGTACTGCTACAGAAGGCAAACTCTACTTCTACACAAAGTCTACTTTTTGCAATGGACATCAGACAACAGAAAAGGGAAACTGATTGGCTAGTCACAGTTGCCCTACTTTCATTTCAGGACCAAGGTGGGGGAAAAAAAAACTGTTCCACTGAAAGTACCAAGGGAGCCTTAAGCAAATCAAGAGGACAGATGCTAAACTCAACTTTCTGATTCCCACGATTTAAGCGAAAGGTGAGGGGTGTGCGATAGGGCGTTAATGTAACCGGGCCACCCAAGTGTCCCCTTAGACAAAGAGGTCTTCTGCACCAAGTAGTCAAGGTGGGGGCGGGAAACCAGCCCGACTGGCCGAGTGACAAACCCAGGATGCTGACCGAGTTGGGAAGTGGAGGGCCCTAGAGGCCAGGGACACGAGAAGGGAGACACCTCGGGCAAACCGTAGGGCAACAGGAACCAGCACGAACGCAAAGAGACCGACGCTGCCACAGAGCAACGCGTAAGGGGACGCCACGAAGGGAGCGGCGAGTCAGGAGGCAGCGACAGCAGGAGGGAGACCAGTGCCAGGGAAGACGGGCAAGTGGCAACCGCGAAACCAGAGGCACAGGCAAGCCGGAGGTGGTGGGACTGTTGAGTCAGCACCGCTCCTATTCCAGGGGCACTTGTAGGATCCCCGCTGCTGCTCGGCCCTCGGGGCCTGCTACCAAAGGTCGGGCCCGCCAGCGGCTGAAATGATGTTATCTGACCGGCCAGCGCCGGCCCCTTCCCCATTTCACAGGTAAACACTGGCCGCCGTCGCCGCTTACCTCTGTTAACATTATTACACCCCGGGGAAGTGAGCTCCTCCCTAGCCTCGCCGCATGGCAACAGCCGTAGCAGCAGCGAAAACTGCCTGAGCCGCCGCCAACGGCGGCAACAGCTCCTTCAGTCCTCTCCCGGGCGGCGGCTTTACTCGGCTTCGCTGGCTTCCCCCTGGACCGGCTGCTCGCGACGGACGCGCCGCCATCTTGGAAGAGCGACGTCCGCGTCTCCCTGCGACGTGCGCTCCCATTGGCGGGCGCAGGGGCCGCCGGCGTCTCGTGACTGTCGCCATAGCGCCGGCGCGCGGGGAAACGGAGGCGGGCGGCCGAAGACCAGCTCATCGCTAGTGGCCAGGGCCCTGGGGCAGGGCTCGGTGGCTGACTTGGGGCCGCCGGGAGGGCAGACAGGCCCCAGCGCGGGGCCGGCCCGGGAGCGGGCGCAAGCGCCGGAGGCGACCGCTTATCTTCGGCCGCACGCCGGGGTCGGTCGGCCCTGGGGTGGAGCGGCGGAGGCCGAGGCTTCGACGGATGATGCGGCGGACTTCGCGCGTCTCGGGGATAAGGAGGCAGAGGTCCAGGAGAAAAACTTCCTTCTCGCATTTCCCTGGCCCTGCGGCGACCTAAGAGCAGCTGGGGGATGTTCGTCTTTCTCCACTGTCTGTGGCTTAAATATGATCTGAAACTGCTCCCTGCTCAGTCCCTCTCCTAAACTTTGCCAGAAACTTTCCTTTGTTCTTACCAATCCTCAGCGAATTCTCTACTGGGGTGCGCGACGGGTAGTAGGAGCTATACAGGCATATCACCTTTACCCATATCGTAGCAGTTAGACTGTCGCTGATTCGATGATTGGCCAGCACCTGTATAGCAATGAGGGCTTGGTTTTGCCTCTCATGAGAAATCTCTAAAAAAATAAAAGCCAGTTTTGCTTTTTTAACTGAGGTCTGTAAAGCTCTACTGGCTTCTTGATGCAATGTGTGTATGTGTGTATATCATAGCAAATTTCAGCAGGTATCATTGTAAATAGTCATGACTTAAATGGGACAGAGCTCTGGAACCCAGCATGCATAGAAGCCCTGAGACAGACGCTGTTCTAAACCTGCAACTAGATGACTTAACGATGTGTGAAACAAGGCAGTCACTTCTACCTGAATTGTAGTGAAAGTAGTTTACCTGAATCTGCTCTCTATAAAGTGTGTTACCCTGTTGTAAGAAACCAGTTTCCAAAGAAATTGACAAGTTGTCAAATTTGACATGCAGAATCCTTCCATCTCTTTTAAGGGGATACGAAGGCATTTCCGAAAACTAAGACCGGTAGAAGTTCCTCTCTAGTGGAGTCCCCGTCCCCCTTCCCTAACGGTAGTACTATTGTGTAAAATGAAATTTACTTAATACATTACTCTTAAATTCTCAAGGCGTTACGGACCTTGTGTTACCTCGTGTCCTCCTCATCAAGGAAACAGGATGGTTCATTTTGGTAGTCAGAAATTCAAGATAAATCCTGATTTTACTCACTTCAATTAATGGAGGCAAGTAATTTTGTGTTGCTTTGATCTACATCTGATACATAATTTCCATATTAAAAAGCCAGCAAAATTACGACCTCTGCAACAGAATAAAATGTGTTAACTGATATTGACAGCATAAGCCATGAATAGGAAATAAGATTGGAAAATACTATCTGGCCTAAGATACTAAGGGAAATGAAGAGATACTAGAGACAAGAACCTGGAAAAAGACAACTGTTCCAATGTATAAATAAAACAGGAGGCTCATTAATATTTAAGATACCAACTAGTAAATTCAAACTGTAATTTAGGTGTCTGCCCTGAGTAATTTTGTTTCACATATTTTTCCCATTCCAGAAGCAAGGCATTTTCACTTGTTTTAAAGGTGGTAAATTAAGTGTAGACACAACTTGAGGTTTGTACCAACCTGTAATATGACATGGGTATACTTTTAACGTTTAGGAGTTTGTAGACCAAAGAGCAAGTCAAAATCGTTAACTCCAAGTTTTCTTACCCAGAGTTCTTTGACCTAAAAAAGCCCTTGTGCTATCTAGTCTCCCCAGTCCCACCCCACATCCACCTCTCTGACCTCATTTCTACTAAGCATTGCTCCTGTAAGCATGGTATCCTTCTAGCCCTGGGGCCTTTGCTCTGACTATTTATCTAGAAGCATGTTTCCACCAGATACCCCCGATCTCTCACTTCTGTTCCATCTTTGCTCAAATGCCATTTTTTTTAAGGAAGACTACATTTAAAATGTTACCCCTCCCCCAGCATCCTCCTAAAAGACCCTGAAAGGAAAAGGTGTGATTAAAACTGAATTTTAAAAAAATCCCTGGTGTTGAATTTTTTTTTAATTGACCATTGTGTTTTCTTATCTTTATGTTAGTGGGGGAATTTCTTTTACTGTCAATAGAATGCCGGAGAGAAGTTTATGACAAAATTGTAAGCTGAGCCTTTCCCTTAACCTTATGTAACTGCTGATATTTTCAATGGCAGTAATAGGATAGGGGGGATAAAAAGATAAAATATGTTAAAAAAAAATTTATTTTCCCTTGAGCATGAGTTAAAAGTTATTTTGTTAGCAAGGGAAGCAACAAAGTAAGAGACTTATGGAAGTTGGGAAAGAGAATGCTTACAGAAGCAGCTAGCTTTTAAAAAAAAAATGGTAAACATCTAATTTGGCACAGATTGCAGTTTCATTCCATGTGTTCTTAAAAACATCCTATCACTTGTAAAGGAAACTTGGGACATGCTGACCTAAGATGCCAAGTTTTTTGACTATCAATCAGAAATTTAAAACAAAACAAAACAATCCATCTTAAGAAACACGATAAGGATACATCTGTGGTTGTTACTGTGAAAGGTTTAATTCCTCAGCAGCCAGTTTGTCCAGTTAACACAGAAAGGATGACAAAAAGGTCAGAGGCACAAATCAAGTGTGTGATGCTTTTAAATAGGGCATTGCTGGTGATTTCTAAACCTCAGAGCAACAATTTAGAATATCTAGTTTGTCTTTTTAATTTTAAAGCAAAGGAAAAAAATTATTCTACATATTCAGCTTGTCACATATTGACTGTACTCCTTTCTGAGCAACTGGGAAAGTGTAATGTCAATATCCCAAGCAAATTCCATCTATCGAATAGTTGGCGCATTTAATCCTTTGGTTTCTTAAGCCATTTTACAGTTTATTCATGATGCAGCGTCATCAGTGTCACCTATCACCTCCACTGAACATTAAATAGTACCATATATTCATGGAACAACAGACTGGTTCCAAATAGGAAAAGGAGTACATCAAGGCTGTATATTGTCACCCTGTTTATTTAACTTATATGCAGAGTACATAATGAGAAATGCTGGACTGGAAGAAACACAAGTTGGAATCAAGATTGCTGGGAGAAATATCAATAACCTCAGATATGCAGAAGACACCACCCTTATGGCAGAAAGTGAAGAGGAACTCAAAAGCCTCTTGATGAGAGTGAAAGTGGAGAGTGAAAAGGTTGGCTTAAAGCTCAACATTCAGAAAACGAAGATCATGGCATCTGGTCCCATCACTACATGGGAAATAGATGGAGAAACAGTGGAAACAGTGTCAGAATTTATTTTTCTGGGCTCCAAAATCACTGCAGATGGTGACTGCAGCCATGAAATTAAAAGACGCTTACTCCTTGGAAGGAAAGTTATGACCAACCTAGATAGCATATTCAAAAGCAGAGACATCACTTTGCCAACTAAGGTTCGCCTAGTCAAGGCTATGGTCTTTCCTGTGGTCATGTATGGATGTGAGAGCTGGACTATGAAGAAGGCTGAGCGCCAAAGAATTGATGCTTTTGAATTGTGGTGTTGGAGAAGACTCTTGAGAGTCCCTTGGACTGCAAGAAGATCCAACCAGTCCATTCTGACGGAGATCAGCCCTGGAATTTCTTTGGAAGGAATGATGCTAAAGCTGAAACTCCAGTATTTTGGCCACCTCATGTGAAGAGTTGACTCATTGGAGAAGACTCTGATGCTGGGAGGGATTGAGGGCAAGAGGAGAAGGGGACGACAGAGGATGAGATGGCTGGATGGCATCACTGACTCAATGGATGCGAGTCTGAGTGACCTCCGGGAGCTGGTGATGGACAGGGAGGCCTGGCGTGCTGCGGTTCATGGGGTTGCAAAGAGTCGGACACAAATGAGCGACTGATCTGATCTGATTTGATATATTCATTAGTAAGGTCCAGTATGAGAGTCAGTGTATCAGTATTGAAAGAATACATTGCCAACAGAAGAGACACGTTATAAACAACAGCAGGATATCCTGATTCTTTTATAGCTTTAGTATGACACCAATAAGACAGAAATTTCAAAGTATTTAAGAGTGATCTGAAGTCTAGCTTCAACTAGCTCAGCATGTGCTTTTTTCTTAAAACAGTATTTTTTGAAGAAATACTGAGGCAACTCAAGACTGAGAGAGGCAGATATAATATGAAGTTTCTCTAACATCAGATAGAGCCATAAAATAATAATATTCACAGTTCAGTCCAGTCACTCAGTCGTGTCCGACTCTTTGCGACCCCATGAATGTCAGCACACCAGGCCTCCCTGTCCATCACCAACTCCTGGTCTTCACTCAAACTCACGTCCATTGAGTCAGTGATGCCATCCAGCCATCTCATCCACTGTCGTCCCCTTCTCCTCCTGCCCTCAGTCCCTCCCAGCATCAGAGTCTTCTCCAGTGAGTCAACTCTTAGCATGAGGTGGCCAAAATACTGAAGTTTCAGCTTTAGCATCATTCCTTCCAAAGAAATCCCAGGGCTGATCTCCTTTAGAATGGACTGGTTGGATCTCCTTGCAGTCCAAGGGACTCTCAAGAGTCCCTTTTGAACACCACAGTTCAAAGGCATCAATTCTCCAGCACTCAGCTTTAGCTCCACAATGGTACCAAGATCTTCATAGAAAGGACCTTATTATGAATATGTAGAGGTCTGTATTTCAGAGGTTTTGCTAGATCACTGACAACCTCCGTCAGTAATTTTTAAAACAAATATTTGTACACCATAAACATTAGGCCTTGAGCACTTTTCAAAGAGTTATTTCTCAATTGTTGATACTGTTTTTCAGTGTATGGGCCAGGTGCTAAGGGTGGTATTTCACATACATGTAACAACTGAAAATGACTATCCCAGTAGATCTTAACCTCCAGGCTGTGAGAGTTTTAGTAACTTAACTGAGATCACCTATCAAGGATACATGCTATCAACATGATCCTGATGTTGACCTCAATCACTACCTCCTCTTTGAGTATGGTGTTCAGTCCCTAAGTCATGTCCCAGTCTTTGCAACCCCATGTGTTGCAGGACACCAGCCCCCACCCCCACCCCTACCCCAGTCTTCCACTATCTCCCAGTTTGCTCAAATTCATATCCATTGAGTCGGTGATGCTTTCTAACCATCTCATCCTATGCTGCCCCTTTCTCCTTTTGCCTTCAAATCTTTCCCAGCATGAGAGCCTTTTCCAGTGAGTCAGCTCTTCACATCAGGTGGTCAAAGTATTGGAGCTTAATCATCGGTCCTTCCAATGAATATTCAGGACTGATTTCCTTTAGGATTGACTGGTTGAATCTCCTTATAGTACAAGGGACTCTCAACAGTCTTCTCCAACACCACAATTCAAAAGCATCAATTCTTTGGCACTCAGCCTTCTTCATGGTTCATCTCTCACACCCATACATGACTACTGGAAAAACCATAGCTTTGACTTTGTTGGCAAAGTGATGTCTCTGCTTTTTAATACGCTGTCTAGGTTTTTCATAGCCTTTCTTCCAAGGAGGAAGTGCCTTTTCACTTCATGGCTGCTGTCACCATCTGAGTGATATTGGAGCTCAAGAAAATAAAATCTGTCACTGCTTCCACATTTCCCCCTTTTATTTGCAATGAATTCATAGGACCAGATGCCATGATCTTAGTTTTTTGAATGTTGAGTTTTAAGCCAGCTTTTTCACTCTCCTCTTTCACCTTCATCCAGAGGCTCTTTACTTCCCCTTCTGCATATCTGAGGTTGTTGATATTTCTCCTGGCACTCTTTATTCCAGCCTGTGCTTCATCCAGCCCAGCATTTCACATGATGTACTCTGCATAGAAGTTAAGCAGGGTGGCAATATATAGCCTTGATATACTCCTTTCCCAATTTGGAACCAGTCTGTTGTTCCATGTCTGGTTTCAACTGTTGCTTCTTGACCTGCATAACAGGTTTCTCAGGAGGCAGGTAAGATGGTCTGGTACTCCCCTCTCTGTAAGAATTTTCTAGTTTATTGTAACCCACACAGTCAAAGGCTTTAGCATATTCAAAGAAGCAGAAGTGGATGTTTTTCTGGAGCTCCCTTGGCTTTCTCCATGAACCAGTGAATGTTGACAATTTGACCTCTGGTTCCTCTGCCTCTTTGAAACCCAGCTTGTACATCTGGAAGTTCTCAGTTCACATATTGCTGAAGCCGAGCTTGAAGGCTATTTGAGCATAGACTTGAAAGTATGTGAAATGAGCATAATTGTATGGGAGATTGAACATTCTTTGGCATTGCTCTTCTTAGGGATTGGTATGAAACTGATCTTTTTCAATCCTGTGGCCATTGCTGAGTTTTCCAAATTTGCTGACATGTTGAGTGCAGCACTTTGACAGCATCATCTTTTAGGATTTTAAATAGCTCAACTGGAATTCTGTCACCTGCATTAGCTTTGTTCATACTAATGCTTCTTGAGACCCACTTGTCTTCCCACTCTAGGATATCTGGCTCTAGGTAAGTGACCACACCATTATAGTTACCCAGGTCATTAAGACCTTTTTTTCTAGGTCTGTATATTCTTGCCACTTCCTTTTAATTTCTTCTGGCTTGTTTTAGGTCCTTAAGGTTTCTGTCCTTTATCATGCCCATCCTTCCATGAACTGTTCCCTTGGTATCTCCAGTTTTCTTGAAGATATCTCTAGTCTTTCCCATTCTATTGTTTGCCTGTATTTCTTTGCTTTGTTCATTGAAGAAGACCTTCTTTGAATATAGATCTACATAAATTATTTCAAATTGTTTTGCATAAGACGGTTGTTTCCTCCATTTTTTATTGATTCAATCATTTGTTTGTATGAGTATGTACTCACAGATATTTATTTTATACTTTGGGATAAATCCAATATTGACTTATTTGTTTGCTCAAACTGTCTCAGCTTTGGCCACTGGAAGTTCTTTCATTTGTCCTATGTCCTTTTAATATAATCCCATCAGTGTAAGATTTTTTTTGTTCTTGTTTTTAAATACTTCCTTAATTTCTCATACTATAAGATTCTCCAGGCTCATCATACCTCACTTCTAGAATCAGTCATTTCTCTAAGGAAATCTGGTTCCTTTTTTGGAGAATCGTATTAGAAGCCAAGATCTGTTCCTGGTTTCTGGAAACACATCTAGAAGCTAGAGGTATCCTTTGCTACTCATGGTGTCCTTTCTTTTCAGCTCTTGTGGCTGAGAAAGCAAGGAAATGTATGCATGTACATTAAGCCATAGATATACATCCATTATATGTATTTCTGTTTAGAGCCATCTATTCCCATAGTAAACTAAGCATGAATTCATAGGAATGTCTCCAACTCTAACCCATTACCAAATGGATGATTCTAGCCTGCTTTCTTTGCTTATCTATAAATTTTCACTCCAACAATGAGAAACCTGATTCCTATTATCAGCCATCCGTTTCAGTTGTTCAATTCCAGTATGCATGTATAGCAGTATCAGAATCATTAGCCACAACCCCTTGTGAAATTGAGTAGTGTCTAGGTGCAGTTTCTTTTATCTTTAGTCTTACAAGCTTCATTCATTTCCAAAGTTGCTTAGTTCAGCACCTTTTCCTCCACTCCCTTCAGTGAGGTCTTTTGGAGTCTCTTGTTGCAGTCTACTTTCTTTCTTGAGATTCTCCCAACCTCCTCAATAATTTGAATTTTTAAGTTCACACACCTTAAGTTTCACTCTTTGTGCTGACTTTTGACAAATGTATAATGTCATATCATAAAGAAAACTTTCACAACCCTATAAATAAAGAGAAATGCATAATGAAATTACTTTTACACTTTACATTTTTTCAGACCCAAACAACTAATGATTTTATAAAAGAAACTTCACTTGGATATAGATAGAGATATCTATCTATATGTGCAGCATGCCAGGCTTCACTGGCCTTCACTATCTCCCAGAATTTCCTCAAATTCATGTCCACTGAGTCAGTAATGCTATCTAACTATCACAGCCTCTGCCGCTCCTTTCTTATTTTGCCTTCAATCTTTCCCAGCATCAAGATCTTTTCCAATGAATCAGCTATTTAAGAACTAAAGTTAGTTAACTTTAAAAACTAAAAATTTTCAATGATCTTGTCCCGGATTTCTTATGTGAATCCTAAGAATAGTGATTGACATTTGACCTCCCGTATCTGCCTTCAGGCAAAGGAGGAAATGAGAAGAGGAATCAGTAGTCATAGGCAGAACCAAATATATCTACTTATTTAAGGCTTCCCTCAGCTAGTTCCATTTTTACAGAGTAAGGGCAAAATCAAAGACTGCATTTATATTGCTTCCTAATTTACTAGCTTAACAACAAAGGTAAAACATAAAATTGTTCTAAGACTCACTAGTGTTTTTAAATGGTCACATATTACATTATTTAGCGCAAGGTTATTAAGACCTGCCCTCACCCTTGCATATATGGTGATCTTTCTATTTTCAGTAAAAATTTTAAATGTTAAAATAACTGTAATAGTTTTGGGGGGCTGTTGTTTAGTCACTATGTGTGTGTGTGCTTAGTCCCTCAGCCGTATCTGACTCTTTGCGACCCTGTGGACTGCAGGATGCCAGACTCCTCTGTCCACGGGAATTCTCCAGGCAAGAATACTGGAGTGGGTTTCCATGCCCTCCTCCAAGGAGTCTTCCCAACCCAGGGATCAAACCCAGGTCTCCCACATTGCAGGCTGAATCTTTACCATCTGAGCCACAGGGAAGAGCTCACTAAGGCGTATCAAACTGTTTTACTACTCCACGGACTGTAGCCTGCCAAGCTCCTCTGTTCATGAGATTTCCCAGGCAAGAATCCTGGAGTGGGTTGCCATTCCTTCTCCAGGGGATCTTCCCGACCCAGGTATCAAGTGTGATCTCCTGCATTGGCAGGCAAGTTCTTTACCATATGAGCCACCAATGAAGCCTTAAGTGTGTAGATGTACATGCAGTGGAATGGGATTAGACACATGCCACATAATATTGTCAGTGGAATGAGAAGAGTTGCCTGAAAAGATTTGCATTGTGGTCCAGTCTTCGCTATTCCTGACGCTTAGTGATGTCTGACTCTTTGTGACCACATTGACTGCAACATACCAGGCCTCCCTGTCCATCACCAACTCCCAGAGTTTACTCAAACTCATGTCCTTTAGGTTGGTGATGCCAGGCAACCATCTCATCCTCTGTTGTCCCCTTCTCCTCCCATCTTCAATCATTCCCAGCATCAGGGTCTTTTCCAGTGAGTCAGTTCTTTGAATCAAGTGGCCAAAGTATTGAAGTTTCAGCTTCAACATCAGTCCTTCCAATGAATATTCCGGATTGATTTCCTTTAGGATGGACTGGTTGGATCTCCTTGCAGTCCAAGGGACTTTCAAGAGTCTTCTCCAACACCACAGTTCAAAAGCATCAATTCTTCGGCGCTCAGCTTTCTTTATAGTCCAACTTTCAAATCCATACATGACAAATGGAAAAATCATAGCCTTCACTAGATGGACATTTGCCTGACAAAGTAGTGTCTCTGCTCTTTAATATGCTGTCTAGGTTGGTCATAACTTTCCTTCCAAGTAGTAAACGTCTTTTAATTTCATGGCTACAATCACGATCTGCAGTGATTTTGGAGCCCCCAAAAATAAAGTCAGCCACTGTTTCCAATGCTTCCCCATCTATTTGCCATGAAGTGATGGGACCAGATGCCATGATCTTTGTATTCTGAATGTTGAGTTTTAAGCTAACTTTTTCACTCTCCTCTTTCACTTTCATCAAGCGGCTCTTTAGTTCTTCTTCACTTTTTGCCATAAGGATGGTGCCATCTGCATATCTGAAGTTATTGATATTTCTCCTGGAAATCTTGATTCCCAGCTTGTGCTTCATCCAGCCCACCATTTTTTATGATGTACTCTGCATATAAGTTAAATAAGCAGGGTGACAATATACAGCCTTGACGTACTCCTTTCCCGATTTGGAACCAGTTTGTTGTGCCATATCTGGTTCTAACTGTTCCTTCTTGATCTGCATCCAGATTTCTCAAGAGGCAGGTAAGGTGGTCTGATATTCCTATCTCTCAAAGAATTTTCCAGTTTTTCAAGATCCACGCTGTCAAAGGCTTTGGTGTAGTCAATGAAGCAGAAGTAGATTTTTTCTGAAATTCTCTTACTTTATCTGTGATCCAGTGGATGTTGGCGATTTGATCTCTGGTTCCTCTACCTTTTCTAAATCCAGCTTGAACATCTGGAAGTTTATGGTTCACGTATTGTTGAAGCCAGACTTGGAGAATTTTGAGCATTATTTTGCTACTGTGTGAGATGAGTGCAATTGTGCAGTAGTTTTAGCATTCTTTGGCGTTGCCTTTCTTTGGGATTGGAATGAAAACTGACCTTTTACAGTCCTGTGGCCACTGCTGAGTTTTCCAAATTTGCTGACATATTAAGAGCAGCACTTTCACAGCATCATCTTTTAGGATTTGAAATAGCCTCAACTGGAAATCCATCACCTCCCCTAGCTTTGTTTGTAATGGGCTTCCTAAGGTCCACTTGACTTCACATTCCAGGATGTCTGGCTCTAGGTGAGTGATCACTCCATCGTGATTATCTTGGTCGTGAAGATATTTTTTGTACAGTTCTTCTGTGTATTCCTGCCACCTCTTCTTAATATCTTCTGCTTCTGTTAGGTCCATACCATTTCTGTCCTTTATCGAGCCCATCTTTGCATGAAATGTTCTCTTGGTATCTCTAATTTTCTTGAAGAGAACTCTAGTCTTTCCCATTCTATTGTTTTCTTCTATTTCTTTGCACTGATCGCTGAGGAAGGCTTTTTTATCACTCCTTGCTATTCTTTGGAACTCTGCATTCAAATGGGTATATTTTTCCTTTTTTCCTTGCCTTTCGCTACTCTCCTTTTCACAGCTATTTGTAAGGCCTCCTCAGACAACCATTTTGCCTTTTTGCATTTTTTTCATGGGGATGGTCTTGATCCCTGCCTCCTGTACAAAGTCACAACCTCTGTCCATAATTCTTCAGGCACTCTGTCTATCAGATCTAATCCCTTGAATCTATTTGTCACTTCCACTGTATAATCATATGGGATTTGATTTAGGTCATGCCTGAATGGTCTAGTGGTTTTCCCTACTTTCTTCAATTTCAGTCTGAATTTGGCAATAAGGAGTTCACGTTCTGAGCCACAGTCAGGTCCTGGTCTTGTTTTTGTTGACTATATAGAGCTTCTCCATCTCTGGCTTCACAGAATTTAATCAGTCTGATTTCGGTGTTGACCATCTGGTGATGTCCACGTGTAGAGTATTCTCTAGTGTTGTTGGAAGAGGGTGTTTGCTATGACCAGTGCGTTCTCTTGGCAAAACTGTGTTAGACTTTGCCCTGCTTCATTCCATATTCCAAGGCCAAATTTGCCTGTTACTCCAGGTATTTCTTAACTTCCTACTTTTGCATTCCAGTCCCCTATAATGAAAAGGACATCTTTTTTGGGTGTTTGCTCTAAAAGGTCTTGTAGGTTTTCACAAAACCATTCAACTTCAGCTTCTTCAGCATTACTGGTTGGGGCATAGACTTGGATTACCGTGATATTGAATGGTTTGCCTTGGAGACAAACAGAGTTCATTCTGTCATTTCTGAGATTGCATCCAAGTACTGCATTTCAGAATCTTTTTTGACTGTGATGGCTACTCCATTTCTTCTAAGGAATTCTTGCCCATAGTTGTAGATATAATGGTCATCTGAGTTAAATTCACCCATTCCAGTCCATTTTAGTTCACTGATTCCTAAAATGTCAATGTTCACTCTTGCCATCTCCTGTTCCACCACTTCCAATTTGCCTTGATTCATGGACCTAACATTCTAGGTTCCTATGCAATTTTGCTCTTTTTATAGCATTGGACTTTACTTCCATCACCAGTCACATCAACAATTGGGTTTTGTTTTTTTGCTTTGGCTCCTTTTCTTCATTCTTTCTGGAGTGATTTCTCTACTGATCTCTGATAGCATATTGGTCACACCAACCTGGGGAGTTCATCTTTCAGTGTCCTATCTTTTTGCTTTTTCATACTGTTCATGGGGTTCTCAAAGCAAGGATACTGAAGTGGTTTGCCATTCCCTCCTCCAGCAGACCACGTTTTGTCATAACTGCACCATGAACTGTCCAAGTTAGACAAGGCTGTGGTCGATATGATCAGATTGGTTAGTTTTCTGTGATTGTGGTCATCTGTCTCTCTGCCCCATGATGGAGAAGGATAAGAGGCTTATGGAAGCTTCCTGATGGGAGAGACTGACTGAGGAGGAAATTGGGTCTTGTTCTGATGGGCCAGGCCATGCTCAGTAAATCTTTATTCCAATTTTCTGTTGATGTGTTCCCTCCCTGTTACTTACCTGAGGCCAAACTATGGTGGGCGTAATGAAAATGGTGACCTCCATCAAAAGGTCCCATGCATGCACTGCTACACTCAGTTCCCCCAACCCTGCAGTGGGCCACCACCAACCTCCGCCTCCGCCTGGGACTCCTGGACACTCATGGGCAAGTCTCGGTCAGTCTCTTTTGGGGTCACTGCTCCTTTCTCTGGGTCCTGGTGTGCACAAGGTTCTGTCTGTGCCCTCCAAGAGTCTGTTTCCCCAGTCCTGTGTAAGTTCTGTGTAAGTGTTCTGCTGTCTTCACTATTAAATAGGAGTAAACTTTGGAAGTGAAAATTCATCATTTTTTGAGCTTCATTGTCTTTTTCTGTAAAGTTAGGAGGTTGAAACATATAATTAGATTAACACTAATATACTGTATACATGAGTAGTCAGTTGTTCCTTGAAGAATTGGGCAGTGCATTACAGCTCAAGATCAAATGCCCTCTGAAGTGTCTTTCAGTTTTAAAACGGTGCTATTTATGATAGTAAGTTGCAGTTCAATTTCTTATCCCTTTCCTTCAACAAGCATGTTCATCATCACCTTTTTCAAAAACCTTGCTATTGACTAGAGGCTGCTGTGAACTGTTGCTGTGAACTCGTTGAACTATCACCCTTCCACTTAAAATGAGACACTTTCTGCATTATAATGACCATGTACACATCCATGAACAGAGAAATCAGCAGAAATACCAAGAAGAGTGTTGGTGTATAAAACACAAAGCAAATAATCAAATAAAAAGCATATTATTCTTGAAACCTATAATCCACCTAATTTGGATGGATACAATTTATCTTGTTCACTAAATCAGCAAAGTGCTGAGGGCTTCACATTTTATTTTTAAAAATAGATGTCCTTTTCAAGTTTTCCTGTTGTTGGGGAAGTGTTCTTTCTGTTGCTAACAGAGAGCTAAGTGTTCTGGTGTGAATGGGACATGTTTGTTTTGATCAGTAGGAGTGGCAAAAGGATGAGTGAAGGAATCCCTTTTGTTAAAACTGTGTTTCTCTAAGTGAGATGTCGCATTCTGGGTCAAAGCCTATGATTGGCTGTTTACCAGAGTAGCCTTTAATCATGGAATTTGCTCATCTGTTTACACATTATTTTATTCACTAAACCTTAAATGAGCTCACTATTCAATTTTTAAAGATCACAGGGCTATAGAATTCTTAATAAAATCTCCATTATCACTCAATTTCTAATAGTTAGAAGGTACAAAGAGATGATTTATCATCTTTGCATTTTTGGCTAATATAATTTAGCCTCAAAGTGAGGAGGAGGATTAGAAACAGATGAGATCTGGCTTTCCCTTCAAATCTTATGATCATATAATTAAAATATAAGGCATCTTGCCCTTATTATTTGTATATCACTGTTTGCACTGTTTAGGGAAGGAAATTGAAGGGGGAAATATCACAGGCAAGCAAATTTGAGCAAAATATTACTTTGGTATATATTATGCTTAAAACTGAATGAAAAAAAAAAAAAAATGGCCATTCTGGCAATCCTAAGCTTAAGATAAGAGTTACAGAATTATTTTTAAAATGCAATTTTCTTAACTTGAAATTAAGTTCTGTATTATCACCATCCTAATGATAATGTAATACTCTGTGAAAAACTGTTAATTTCCTAAACAAAAACTTTTGTTTTATTTGAAGTTGTATCTCTGAGTAGTTCATCAAGTTTACACTTTATAGTTATACCAGAAATTTTGATTACACTGAAACTCTATACTGTGAAAAGTGTAATTGAGTTACCATCTTCCAAATTTCATTTTTTATTCTTTAGAAGTAAATTGTTAATCTGTGAGCCTCTGGTTTTGGGAATATAGGAAATATTTCATTGTAGCTTTCTAAATCATTCTGTGGCATAATGATGTTGTGTTGGCGTAGTCATTTCATTTTCCTCCTGAGCATTTGCTGCTGCTGCTGCTAAGTCACTTCAGTCGTGTCCAACTCTGTGCGACCCCATAGACGGAAGCTCACCAGGCTCCCCTGTCCCTGGGATTCTCCAGGCAATAACACTGGAGTGGGTTGCCATTTCCTTCTCCAATGCATGAAAGCGAAAAGTGAAAGTGAGGCCGCTCAGTTGTGTCCGACTCTTAGCGACCCCATGGACTGCAGCCTACCAGGCTCCTCCGTCCATGTGATTTTCCAGGCAAAAGTACTGGGGTGGGGTGCCATTGGGAGAGTACAAATCCTGCCTATCTAGGTGGGGTCGAGTAATGACCCCATGAGCTAGCTCAATGAAATGCAGCAATCCTCCTCTCTTTCCACCTCCCAAGGTGACCTTGAACACTACTTGAGATACCAAACAAAGACTTGATGTGGAAGGAGCCACACAGGAGAATCTGCCCACTAGATTAAAACACACACACACACACACCAAAAAAATAAAATAACTTTGAACTTTGCACAAGTGACAAATTCTTTTATTATCATGAGTTGTTGTTACAGTGTTAAAACCCCCTGTGACTTCTATTTATTGACAATACAAAGTGTCTAACCTGAGAAATCCTCCCCCTTCTCATAAGCCTTCCTCCCCAAGTAAGGGTGCTGTTTGAAGTAGTATTACTTAAGTAGATTCACAATAGCTACACATGTTTTTAAGGAGAGCCACTTTAAGTCGTGGCCTGGGTGTTACAGATTAGACAGACACACACACAGGCTCACACACACACATAAACACACAGATAGCTCCTAAAGATCACAATAAACTATGGAAAATTCTGAAAGAGATGGAAATACCAGACCACCTGATCTGCCTCTTGAGAAATCTGTATGCAGGTCAGGAAGCAACAGTTAGAACTGGTCATGGAACAACAGACTGGTTCCAAATAGGAAAAGGAGTACATCAAGGCTGCATATTGTCACCATGTTTATTTAACTTATATGTAGAGTACATCATGAGAAATGCTGGACTGGAAGAAACACAAGTTGGAATCAAGATTGCTGGGAGAAATATCAATAACCTCAGATATGCAGATGACACCACCCTTATGGCAGAAAGTGAAGAGGGGCTAAAAAGCCTCTTGATGAAAGTGAAAGTGGAGAGTGAAAAGGTTGGCTTAAAGCTCAACATTCAGAAAACGAAGATCATGGCATCTGGTCCCATCACTACATGGGAAATAGATGGAGAAACAGTGGAAACAGTGTCAGACTTTCTTTTTCTGGGCTCCAAAATCACTGCAGATGGTGACTGCAGCCATGAAATTAAAAGATGCTTACTCCTTGGAAGGAAAGTTATGACCAACCTAGACAGCATATTGAAAAGCAGAGACATTACTTTGCCAACAAAGGTTCGCCTAGTCAAGGCTATGGTCTTTCCTGTGGTCATGTATGGATGTGAGAGCTGGACTGTGAAGAAGGCTGAGCGCCGAAGAATTGATGGTTTTGAACTGTGGTGTTGGAGAAGACTCTTGAGAGTCCCTTGGACTGCAAGAAGATCCAACCAGTTCATTCTGAAGGAGATCAATCCTGGAATTTCTTTAGAAGGAATGAGGCTAAAGCTGAAACTCCAGTACTTTGGCCACCTCATGCGAAGAGTTGACTCATTGGAGAAGACTCTGATGCTGGGAGGGATTGGGGCAGGAGGAGAAGGGGACGACAGAGGATGAGATGGCTGGGTGGCATAACTGACTTGATGGGTGTGAGTCTGAGTGACCTCCGGGAGCTGGTGATGGACAGGGAGGCCTGGCGTGCTGCAGTTCATGGGGTCGCAAAGAGTCGGACACGACTGAGCGACTGATCTGATCTGATCTGATCTGAAAGATTTCTGGGAGAGGGGAATGGATTGAAGACGCTGTTTCTGTCTTCTCAGAGAAAAAAACCGGGGAAGTTAATGGAATATAAAAATGTATATAAGAGATAGGCGTGAACCAGAACCAAGGCCCAGTTGCTCTGAAAATTCCGAGAGCCTTTCCAAACTAAAGGAACTAAAGGAGGGTTCAGACCAGACTATGTTTGACTCAGAAATTTCATCAAAGAATGACTTCCTGGTCATTTGCAAGGCTTTGCCCTGGGGATGTCTTACAGATACTCCTTACCTATGACTCTCCCACACTGAATGGTTCACTTGGGGACAAGGAAACTATTGTTTCTAAATGCCTCTCCTGTGCCAGTTGCATTCTGTACATCTCATCTTTAAACCTTATTGTTAGCACTATTAGCCCCATTTTAAAATGAAGAAATTAAAGCTGAGAAGGTTATTTAATTTGTCTAAGAGTCCTCTGCTAATAAATAGCAAATGGATTTCAAGTTTCTAACTTGAAATCTAATTCTTTTGTCCTACTGTATCTTCCCTAACACATACTTGCTCAGCCTCAGATCTAGGAGATAATATACCCTTTGAATGGCCAATAAAACACCTCTTTCCCCCAAACATTTCCTGCTTTTTACAATCCAGAGCTCTGGAGGATCTCTTGGAATAAACCATTGTTTATCTAGTGGTGACATGTTTTTCCAGTTTACACACTTACCCCCAACCTCACATGAGAATAGATAAGGGGATGAGCCCGATAACATTCTGATTTGTTCTGTTAATTTGTCAAGTCTAAGCACAGTTCTTCTCTAGTGTAAACACTCTTTACCTCTCCTGATTGTAAAATGCTAATCTCATATATTTATCGAATTTTTCTCATTGATTGGCATGCATTCTAAATTCAGCTAATTTCACAAAGCCCACTTGAGGCCTCTTTATCATTGACAGCAATATGATTTTCTTGTGTCTGTGTCAGATCTACTGGCCTGCACCTCTTGCCTTACCTGTCCCGTAACCAGAGGGTATTTGGTCTGTTTCTTTCATTTGTCCTGCCTTTCCAAGTGAGGTGCCAGACTTTAGCTGTGCCAGTTCTGTTCTCCTTTACTCTTTTCCCCTCAGAGGCTTATGGTTTTGTGATTGTGCAGACGAATTAGATCTTCCCCTCCTCATCTGCTTCTGACGTTGACAAACCCATCATTAATGAACTCTTCTTTTTCCTTAGGCTAATCCCTACTCCCTAAAGTATCCTTCATAACCACGGTCATAAGCTCTCTCTGAGCCCCACGGGAGCAGAAAGGGGTGACCCTGTGGTCTGTAACCAGCAAAACCACAAAGTACAGGCTGTGACTTCACCAGCAGGCCTATTTTGCTGCAGCTCATGGACATTTTTAAGAAGCTAAGTCCAGTTAATTTGCAAAGTCTTCCATTTTTGACATGAAAAGCCACTAATGTAAATTTATTTTCAGTCATTTCTAATGATTTTTCTCCTAAGCTCCAGGTTATCTTTTCCTTATTTATTAGTCTCATTCATTGTCCCTTTTCTTTTTAACCAATTCCTCAGAAACGTGCTTGGTATGCTGTATTTCACATAATTGTATGTTTTTCTTTGCTTTGCTCATTTTAAGAAATAGATACTAAAATGTAAAATGTAAAACATACACTGAAAAAACCAATAAGGTTTTACAACTATTGTAAGGTATAGTTCGGGCCAAGGCAGAAAAAGGAAAGACGACCTCAACAGAAGTAGGTTACCTTTATTCAGGCAAGGAGGGGCGACAGTCGGCCTAACGACCAGACTGAGCACGGAGCGGGATCAGGGAGGCTCCATATTTGTGGAGGATTGTGGAAGCAATAAGGGAAACATTAATCAGGTGAGATGTTTTGAGTATTTTTTAGTTGAGATGGCATTTGTAGTTGGGCAGGGGGTTATAAGTCTTCTGGGCAGGTGTAGTGGATGGAAGGTTTCTGGACAGGGGGTGATAAGACCCAGATAGATGCAACTGGCCTGGTGCATCAGGGCAGGACCTGTTCTGTTTTGTTTTCTCCAAAGTTAGATGATTCAGAAAGGGCCTTTGAAACTGTTGTTTTCTTTTCTAGGCCCAAAAGACTCCTTCATTCCAGACCCCGAAATCATAAAAAAAAAAAAAAAAAAATTGGAAAAAGGGCACCGTATCTCTCTGGCTACTTCCTGCTGGATAGGGGCGACGGTTTTGGGTCTGGAGTGGAGGATCCTCCTAGGGCCCAGGGTCTCCTTTTTCTGAGCTTGGAGTGAGGCTCTCGAGAAGAAGAATGGTCTTGACCTGATCTCAAGAGATGGCCTGAATCCATTCTTGGAGAAACCTTTGAAAGAGATTGAAGGGACAGCGTCCAAATAAGAGGAATAGAATGGTAAGTACCAGTGGTCCCAGGAAAGGGAGCAACCAAGGGAGGACCTGTTGAAACAGGTTTTGGGGACTGTAAAGGTTTTGTAACTCTTTTCTGCAGCGTTCAATTCTGTCTCTATGTTCTTTGACTCTGCCCTGGACTATGCCCGTTTCATTAACAAAGTAGCAGCAGTCCTCTCCTAGGAAAAGGCAGGTCCCTCCCTTTTCTGTGGTGAGAAGGTCCAGGGCTTGTCTATTTTGTAGGGCCACAGAAGCTAATGAGTTAATTTGTCTTTGGGTTGAAACGAAGGACTCTACTACCTGTTCCATGTCTTCATTAAGTTCTTGGGACAGCTTGTAGCAGAAATGGGCAGAGTTCGAGATGCCTCCAATCCCGGTGCCTAGGGCTGCTGCTATGCCAGTCCCAATCAGGAGGGGGGCTATGACAGCTTGTCTTTTCCTGTGGGAAAGTTCCCCTTGGGGGTAGACTATTTGTTCTACCTCTTCTTCTTTGAGGAATGTTAGGCCCGGGGTCAGGAAGACCAAGATGCAAGGTCCAGGGTGGCCCAAGGGGAGACATGAATATGCATAGGTCCCGCAGAGAATGAAGATTCCCGGATTGGTGCAATTATTTGTGCCATTCCAGAGAACCCAAGTGGAACAGAAGGAGGGAGTGGAGTTTGTAAGACCAGTGTAGTTGGGACTAGAGTAGTTAATACAGGTTAGGTTTGAAGAGGCTGAGCGTAGGACATTGTCAGAGACTGGCCCAATGAGTTGTGTAGTTTTTTGTTGGGAAGGGGAGGTATAGTTGCCCTGTAACAGCCAGGTTGAAGGTAAAGGAATTGCTATGTGCGGTGAGGGAGACAGTGACATGCATGTCCAACACTGGTATATGTGTTGTGTGTACTGGAAGAATTGAAAGGAAGAGTTGAGAAGGTGGGTAAGGTGTTGGTTGCCAGAGGGAGGTTTTAGGAGAGGCCGTAACTGGGAAAGGAGGTCTAGGTGTTTATAAGCCTCAAGGGTCGCCTGTAACCGCGAAATTATGTTCTTTATGACTTCTTGTTTCTTTTCCGGATTTTGATCTAGTACCCCGCCCCCATCTGAGTATCCCAGTAAGTAATGGGATAGAAACATATGTTTCTTCCATTTGGCTTATGGCAGGTACTCATGAAACTTCCTCTTTTGTACTTTAACAGTGAGTAGGGATTTGGACTTCCCACCCCCGAGGTCCATGGTGCATGGTTTTGGAGCTGTATTATAACATGAGGAATGTACATAGGAATAAATGTCAGAGCAGGGGCAGGGAGTAGCCGGAAGGCTGGGGAGTGCAGCAAGGATAAGGAGCAGAGGAGTCATGGGGCTGTTAGGCAGTGCAGAGGAAATAGCACCCTAGGAGTAGAGCACAGCTAGCAACATAGGCGATACCCACGGAAAGACGAAGGATAGGTGGCCAGTCCTGAGGGAGACAGCTACTAGGCCTATAGCAAGGATTAAGATTAAGAGTGCTATTATAGTTAGAGAGACAGGGAGAGGCCAGTCAGGGCGAGGGGCAAAAGGCCCCAAGTTGGCAGTTATTTGAATCTGAGGAGGAACAGTGTTCATTAGGATGTAGAATGATGTAGAGAATGAGAGTAAAGAAATCAATTTCGTCTGGAGTCAGGTTGTAGAAGGTTCCCTGGAGCCACAGTTGAGACACCAGTGTAGTCAGGTCTTTGAAGGAGGTTCTTGTCAGGGTGCTGGTCCAGAGGTCTTGTAGTAGTTGGGTCAGGAACAGTTGTAGGTTGAAGAGAATCCAGGTCACTCAGCGTCCTCTCGGATGGTTGACAGAGGTTGTCTCCAGGTGAATTTTAAGGAGGTGGGTCCTGTGAGGGAGACCTGATAGGTGTTATTTAAGGAGGGCAGCGCAGGGTTGAAGGTGACCCGTTTTAGGCGAGAGAGGTGTACCCAGGAGGGGTGACCTTCTCGAGTTTTGCTGCAGTTGGGGTAAAGAGGATGATTTTGAATGGTCCCTGCCACTTTGGGGTTAGGTCACCCTGGGGATTATCAGACAGATAGACCATGTCCCTAATTTGTAAATGGGGCAGGGAGGCTTGGGGGTCGGGGCGGGCAAGTTGTGGTTGACATATTTCCAGAGGGCATTGCGGAGTTCCACCAGCAGAGGGGGAGAGTAAGAAGCTTGGTATGGGAGGAGGTTCAGGGGGAGTCCAGGAGGGAGCATGGGCCTTCCACACATCACCTCAAAGGGGCTCAGCCCCAGGGGCTTTCTGGGCAAAGCCCGTATTCTGAGGAGAACAACTGGCAAAAGTTTAGTCCAATTCAGATGTACTTCAAGGGTTAGCTTGGTAAGCGTTTCTTTGATTATTCTATTCATCCTTTCTACCTTTCCTGAGGACTGGGGATGGTATGGAATGCGAAATTTCCAGGGTATCTGTAAGAATTGGACAAGTTGTTGGGTGACCTTGCATGTAAATTCTGGGCCCTTATCAGACTGTAGGGATGAAGGCAGGCCAAACCTGGGGATAATTTCTGTGAGGAGGATTTGGGCCATGGTGTGGGCTCTTTTGTTTGTAGTGGGAAATGCTTCTACCTATCCCGAAAAGGTGTCCACAAGGACGAGGAGGTATCTGACTCTCCGGACCAGGGGCATATGCATAAAGTCTATCTGCCAATCCTGTGTTGGGCGGCTGCCTCGCATTTGAAGGGTTGGAAAGGATGTCAGTTTAAGGTTGGAATTGGGGTTAGTATGTTGACATGTTTGACAGGAGTGGGCAAGGTTATCTAAATATTGTTGGCCAGCATTGGATATGGGGAAGTGCTTACGGAGGAACTGTTGGAGTGTCTTGGATGAGGGATGAAAAAGTGAATGTAGATAAGAGAGGATTTCTCTGGTGGTGGGAGGGTCGAGTGGAGTCAGAGCTAAGATGACAGGGGACTGGAGCGAAGGATGGGACAGTGTTATCTCCTTTGCCTTCTGGTCTGCCGCATTGTTGTAGGCGGATATGAGACTTCCCTTTTGATGTCCCCCACAGTAGAGGACGGTGGCTTTGTTTGGTAAGAGCTGCCTTTAGAAGTTTGTGGATCAGGTCTGAATTAATAATGGGGGATCCCTTTTGGGTCAGGAAACCTCTTTCTCTCCATATTAGGATGTTTGAGTGAAGTATATTATAGGCATATTTGGAGTCTGTGTGGATGTTAACCCTTAGATTTTTAGCCAGAGTTAAAGCTCTGGTGAGACCTATCAGTTCTGCCTGTTGGGGGGTGGTGTGAGGTGGCAGAGGTGAGGCTTTAATTGTCTGGGTTTCATGATTGTAACAAAGGTCCCCCTGGATGATGGTATATCCTGCTGCAAAGGGTGGGGATTTTTGAGAGCTGCCATCAGCAAACCAGTGTGGGCTGTCTGGGACTAGGATGGGCTGATCTGTTAAATGTTGGAAGAGGTTTTGGGTAAGATCTACTGTTAGGCTGCAGCTATGTAGGAGGGAGTCTGTTGTAGAGGACATGGGTAATAGCTGGCGGGGTTAAGGAGAGAGCAGGGGGAGAATTAGAGCTGAGGGTCGAGGAGAAAGGTATGTAGGACCTGTACCCTGGAAGGGGGAAGGGGGAGAGGAAAGCCCAATGTGACAGTAAGTCTCAGAAGGTGTGTGGAGAACAGACTGTTGAAGGGGCGTGTCTAGAGAGTTTATTTGCATTAGGTACAAGGGCTGCAATAGTAGCCATGGCCTGTATACAGCTTGGTCACCATGTCAAGCTGTTTTGATAGATAGGCTATGGGAGCCCAGGTGTCTCCGGCCCACTGACACAGAAGTCCCAGGGCCTGTCCTTGGTTGGAATGTGCAAAGAGAAAGAATGGTCTGGTGTGATCTGGCAGGTGGAGAGCTGGCAGTTGGAGGAGGCTCTGGGTGAGCTGGCGAAGAGGATTGGCCAGCCAGGAGGGATTAAAGAGGGGCTCATCCAGACATCCTTTAGTTGCCTCATAGAGAGGCTTTGCAATGAGGGAGAAGTTAGGGATCCAGATACGGAAAAAGTTTAGGAGGCTGAGGATAGACAGGAGCTCTCTTTTCATTTTTGAAAGTGGACAGTTAATCAAGGCCTGGATTCTATCTGAGGGAATAGTTCTTTGTTGATGGGATATGGAGAGCCCCAGGTAGGTGACATTTGTCTGGGCTATTTGGGCCTTAGATTGGGATACCTGATAACCCCAGGATCTCAGGGCCCCAAGGAGTTTGGCAGTATGTTGGAGGCAGAGTTTTCGGGTTGGGCTACAAAGGAAGAGGTCATCTACGTATTGGAGGAGATGACTTGGGGCTAGGTCGAGTGTCTGTAGGTCTTTTTGTAAAGCCTGTCCAAAAAAGTGGGGACTGTCTCTGAACCCCTGGGGGAGAACAGTCCATGTTAGTTGTTGGGAAACATGAGTCTTGAGGTCTTGCCAGGTGAAGGCGAAAGGGCTTGGGAGAGGGAATGGAGGGGGATGGGGAAAAAGGCATCTTTGAGATCTAATACTGTGAAGTGGGTTGCAGTCGAGGGTATGGTAGACAGGAGGGTGTAAGGGTTAGGGACCACTGGGAATGTTGATTGATGGCCTCATTGACTTTTTGCAGATCTTGGACCAGTCTCCAAGAGTTTGGTCCCTTCCTTACTGCAAGAATAAGGGTGTTGTGTGGTGAATGGGTAATAATTAGGACAGAGGCTTGAAGAAGACGGTCTATGATAGGCTTAAGTCGCCTGTGGGCCTCCAGGGTGAGAGAGTACTGTTGTTGGGTGATTATAGTCGAGGGGTCTTTTAGGGTAATGTGGACTGGGGGGTGATGTTGGCTATGGATGGGTGATCAGTGTCCCAGACTTGGGAGTCTAAAGAGGGTAGATCCAAGGGAAGGTCAGGGGTGAGGGATAGGGACAGTCCAGGTGTCATCTGCATGTAGAATATAGAGACTATGTCGAGGGAGGGGTATGGTAATAAAGACCCCCAATTTGGATAACAAATCTCTCCCTAGGAGTGCCATCGGGCACTGAGGCATTATGAGGAATGAGTGTATAAGGGTCGATTTTTCAAATTGACAGAGTAATGGAGGGCTGATTTTTGGCCTTAGGGGAACTCCAGACATCCCCTTGATTGTGAGTTCTGAGTCTTGAGTTGGGCCAGAGTAGGAAGTTAAGAGAGAGAAAGTGGCTCCAGTGTCTACTATAAAAGAGGTCTTTTTTCTGGCCACTACCCCATCTACCCTAAGTTCCAAGCTCGTGTTCAGGACACAGGCCGGGGGGCTGGAACCTGGGCCCCGTCATTGGAACAGCTCTCGTAGGGTCGGGCTGGGGTTCTGGGGAGAAGTGAGGATTTCCCCAGAGGTGCCAAGGTGTCCCTGTGGACATTCCACTCTCCAGGTCTGGGAGGTGGGGATCTCCCCAGGGGTGCCAAGGTGTCCCTGGGGATAGTCTATCTTCCAGTGTCCCCACTGGCCACAGGTTGGACATGCTTTTGTTGAGGGGACGGGTTTGGGCATGCCTTTGCCCAGTGTCCTGACTGGTTCCTTGGGAAGCAGGGTCTGGGGGAGGGGTGGGTCTTAAGCCCCGTTCTGCAATGACTTGGGCCAAGCTGATCTCTTCTCTTAATTGCTGCCGCCAAAAAGGCATATTTAGCTTTTCTCTCACATTCTTTTTCTCTCAGCCTCCTCCTCTCTATTATTGAACCTTGAAGGTTACTTCTAGAAGGTCTCTTTGGGGAATCTCAGGGCGCTTTTCTAGTTGTTGGAGCTTGCATCTGGACATCAGGGGCAGACTGGCTGATGAACTGAACGTGAAGGTAGAGTAACCCAGCAGGGGTGGTGATATCTGGGTTGGTATACTTCTGGACTGCCTCTGTGAGGTGTGCCAAGAATAAGGCTGGATTTTCATCTGCCCCTTGGGTGATTTCTATGACTTTATCATAATTAACATGGATATGAGTATTTTTTTGCACTCCTTCTAGAATGTAGGTAATGATATGATCGAGTCTCCTGATATCTGGGTCACCAGGTTGGTAAGTCCAATGTGGATCTAACTGAGGCACCGCCTCATCAGCAACTGGACTATCCTGGTCTTGGTTATGTAAATGATCAGTATGGGCTTTTGCCACTTGCCAGATAAGGTCTTTTTTGTCAGGGGTGAGAGTGGCATTTAGAATATAATATACCTTACTCCATGTGAGGTTATAGGCCTGGGAGAGTCTAATCTCAGGAATTGATTTCTGTATCTGGTAGGATTTTCAGAAAATGATCCTAACTTTTCTTCTATCTGGCTCATATCTGACAATGAAAATGGCACATGGGTGTGGGTGGGGCCCTCTGGTCCTGCCACCTCTCTCAGGGGAAACTTGTTTTGGGTACGTGTGGCAGAGGTGGGGAGAGGGGAGCGGGGAGGAGGAGTCTGGGAGATGGGGTAGCGGTGGAGGGGGAGTCAGGAGAGGTTTCCGGGCTAGTAGGTGAGTTGGGTGAAGAGGAAAGAGAGGGTTGGCAGGGTAGCGGGTAGGTAGGGAGGTAGCTCCTCAGCGGGTCGAACTCTGGGGGTGCGGAAGGTCGCGGTCTGCGGAAGGTCGAGGTCTGCGGTTAGTTGAGGAAGAGCCCTTTTGCTTGGGAGGCAAGGTGCATAGAAGGACCTCGTGGGTGGAGCAGGCTTTGCATAGGGAGGGCCTGCTCTGAAGGGCCCTAAAGGCTTGAGTTTAGGGGACCTCCGACCACTTGCCATTCCGTTTGAGGAAGTCGGTGAGATTTTGAAGAATGTTAAAGTCAAATGTGCCAGCTTCAAGCCAGTGGTCTTGATTGTCTAATTTGTATTGAGGCCAAATCTGTGTACAGAGTTGTTTTAAACGGTTAGCTTTGAGTTCAGTGAGTGAGAGTGGTTTGAGATTTTTGAAAACCCAGGTCAGAAGGGAATCTTTTGGGACAGATTAGCCAGACCCCATAATTGAAAGGCAAGCAGAGGCTCCTATTGAGAGCTCGAATTGTCACCCTTAGTCACAATAGGAGTTATGAGAAGAGACCTCTGTGTCGAGGTGGAGCGTCTTCCACTGTCGCCTACAGAGTGGCCCTGGGCCAGGGGTCCCCGGGACCCGGAGAGGACTGAGTTCTAGGGTGCCTCTAGAACACCGTCTGAATCTTACCTTGATCTAGGGTCTGGCTTGAGTGGAGTGTTGCATGTAGAGCAGTCGAATGGCAAGAGTTCCCTATTCCGGAGATAGAGAGAGAGAGGAGAGTGAGACGAGACGACCTCAACAGAAGTAGGTTACCTTTATTCAGGCAAGGAGGGACGACAGTCGGCCTAACAACCAGGCTGAGCACAGAGACGGATCAGGGAGGCTCCATATTTGTAGGGAGGTTTGTGGAAGCGGTAAGGGAAACGTTAATCAGGTGGGATGTTTGGGGTATACTTTAGTTGAGATGGCATTTGTAGTTGCGCAGGGGGTGATAAATCTTCTGGGCAGGTGTAGGGGGTGGAAGGTTTCCGGATAGGGGGTGATAAGTCCCAGATAGATGCATCCGACCTGGATCATCAGGGCAGGACCTAAAGTTCTGTTTTGTTTTCTCCGAAGTTAGATGATTCAGCAAGGGCCTTTGAAACTGTTGTTTTCTTTTCTAGGCCCCAAAGACTCCTTCAACTATGCAATGTTTAAAAGCAATAGGTCTATGCGCCACATCAAAGACAGAATAATTACTAAATGACACAATTACTACCCAGTTTTTAATTTAATTTATTCAGCAATTACTCTCATTTATCCATTTCTTTTACTGATTAAAGCACATGAAGGTTTGAGTTGTTGGAAAGCCAACAAGCAGACACCTCTGTATTCAATGTTAAATACATAAAAGTAGAGTATTAAATTAAATATCGAAAATGTTTCTCACTGTCATTTTCCTTTATTCTTATTTCTTGGTCAAAGCGTACTCACTAAAAGTGCAGTATATCTGAGATAAACAGCATATTCCCAGTGTTCATTTTCCCACTTTGTCTATTATTGTTTTTTAAGAAAATTACTAGAGTGTGAAAGAGATTCTGATAGAGTTTATAATGTGAAGAAATAGAAGTCAGATTTTAATCACACACATCAGTGAAGGAGCAGAAAAGGCTTTCAGAGATCTTCATTTCATTTCCTTTTCTAACTAAAATATAAAGCTTATGGAAATTACACTTTTTGTAAATGTGACGAAATAACTTCTCAATCACTAGCACTAATAAAAAGAGAAAATGGTTTTGAAAAATCCAAAATAGTGAATAATCTAAAACTTGTCAAACTATAAAGGAAAGCCATTGAAATTTGAGTATGTCTAATGTGGAATACCTACCTTGCTGTATTTATTGAGTATAGTGTTTTAGATAAATCACACAGATGTCATGGCAGAACCTTAATTTCACATGTTAGCTCTCTATTTCACAATAACTTCAAGTTATTATTATTTTTTTACTACTATTTCATCATAGGACTCATGCAAACCATCACTAGTGGTGTGCTAGAACTGGTTTGGACTGACTCATGAACTAGGGAAACTGTTAAAATTCTTGGAAATTTACTAGTCAATTTTTAGATATAGTAATTATTAAAAAATAAACTATATAAATTTACAATTAAACATATTATATATAAAACAAAATAATAAACACAAACAAATCTTCACTTCCCAATTATTATACTACTCTTTATTATTATCTATTACTGAGGTTATTTATACCTAGAGTATGGTGAAAATTCTATAGAATAGTGTGCTAGTTCTCATTTCTTCCCAATTTTTTGTTTATTGATTAGTATTTAAAATTGCCTTCGATGGGAATATTTACATCATGGAAATTGGCAATTATAACAAACCATGATTTGAATTAACATTTTGTTGATTTTCTAGAATTAGGGAAGTGATCAAGAATATGTTATATGCATATTAAACTTTAAAAGTGTCATAACTAGTTGTTACATTGTAAGTAACACATAAAAATTAGAGGAGCCTTCCACTATTCAAAAATTATTATCCAATACAGCAAAGAAGTTGTTCCCCACACTGACAAATGAATGAAGTTCTGACATTTTACTTGTTCAGTTCAGTTCAGTTCAGTTCAGTTGCTCAGTTGTGTCCGACTCTTTGCAACCCCATGAATCACAGCACGCCAGGCCTCCCTGTCCATCACCAATTCCCGGAGGTCACTCAGACTCACATCCATCGAGTCAGTGATGCCATCCAGCCATCTCATCCTCTGTCGTCCCCTTCTCCTCCTGCCCCCAATCCCTCCCAGCATCAGAGTCTTTTCCAATGAGTCAACTCTTCGCATAAGGTGGCCAAAGTACTGGAGTTTCAGCTTTAGCATCATTCCTTCCAAAGAAATCCCAGGGCTGATCTCCTTCACAATGGACTGGTTGGATCTTCTTGCAGTCCAAGGGACTCTCAAGAGTCTTCTCCAACATCACAGTTCAAAACCATCAATTCTTCGGCGCTCAGCTTTCTTCGCAGTCCAACTCTCACATCTATATATGACCACAGGAAAAACCATAGCCTTGACTAGACGGAACTTTGTTGGCAAAGTAAGATCTCTGCTTTTGAATATGCTATCTAGGTTGGTCATAACTTTACTTCCCAGGAGTAAGCGTCTTTTAGTTTCATGGCTGCAATCACCATCTGCAATAATTTTGGAGCCCCAAAAGAAAAAGTCTGAAACTGTTTCCACTGTTTCCCCATCTTTTTCCATGAAGTGATGGGACCAGATGCCATGATCTTTGTTCTCTGAATGTTGAGTTTTAAGCCAACTTTTTCACTCTCCACTTTCACTTTCATCAAGAGGCTTTTTAGTTCCTCTTCACTTTCTGCCATAAGGGTGGTGTCATCTGCATATCTGAGGTTATTGATATTTCTCCCGGCAATCCTGATTCCAGCTTGTGCTTCCGCCAGCCCAGAGTTTCTCATGATGTACTCTGCATATGAAAAAGAAAATATAAACCAATCTTCATGTTCATCAAAGACCTGTCAGTTGCAACCACAGTTTAGCCAGGATATAGGGACAGCAAAAATCAACAAAAGCATTAAAAGAGAATCAATTGGCTATATTCAAATAATAAAAATATTGAACATTATATCATTTTTGAAGAATTTAAGAAGAGGTGGCAAGAATACACAGAAGAACTGTACAAAAAAGATCTTCACAACCCAGATAATCACGATGGTCTGATCACTCACCTAGAGTCAAACATCCTGGAATGTGAACTCAAGTGGGTCTTAGGCAGCATCACTACCAACAAAGCTAGTGGAGGTGATGGAATTCCAGTTAAGCTATTTCAAATCCTAAAAGATGATGCTGTAAAAGTGCTACATTCAATATGTCAGCAAATTTGGAAAACTCAGCAGTGGCCACAGGACTGGAAGAAGTTAGTTTTCATTCCAATCCCAAAGAAAAGCAATGCCAAAGAATGCTCAAACTACCACACAATTGCACTCATCTCACATGCTAGTAAAGTAATGCTCAAAATTCTCCAAGCCAGGCTTCAGCAATACGTGAACTGTGAACTTTCAGATTTCAGCTGGTTTTAGAAAAGACAAAGGAACCAGAGATCAAATTGCCAACATCTGCTGGATCATCGAAAAAGCAAGAGAGTTCCAGAAAAACAATATTTCTGCTTTATTGACTATGCCAAAGCCTTTGACTGTGTGGATCACAATAAACTGTGGAAAAATCTGAAAGAGATGGGAATGCCAGACCACCTGATCTGCCTCTTGAGAAATCTGTATGCAGGTCAGGAAGCAACAGTTTGAACTGGTCATGGAAAAACAGACTGTTTCCAAATAGGAAACGGAGTATGTCAAGGCTGTATATTGTCACCCTGCTTATTTAACTTATATGCAGAGTACATCATGAGAAACACTGGGTTGGAAGAAGCACAAGCTGGAATCAAGATCGCCAGGCAAAATATCACTAACCTCAGATATGCAGATGACACCACCCTTATGGCAGAAAGTGAAGAGGAACTAAAAAGCCTCTTGATGAAAGTGAAAGTGGAGAGTGAAAAAGTTGGCTTAAAGCTCAACATTCAGAAAATTAAGATCATGGCATCTGGTCCTATCACTTCATGGCAAATAGATGGGGAAACAGTGACTGACTTTATTTTTTTGGGCTCCAAAATCACTGCAAATGGTGACTGCAGCCATGAAATTAAAAGACACTTACTCCTTGGAAAGAAAGTTATGACCAACCTAGATCACATATTAAAAAGCAGAGACATTATTTTGTCAGCAAAGGTCTATCTAGTCAAGGCTATGGTTTTTCCTGTGGTCATGTATGGATGTGAGAGTTGGACTGTAAAGAAAGCTGAGCACTGAAGAATTGATGCTTTTGAACTGTGGTGTTGGAGAAGACTCTTGAGAGTCCCTTGGACTGCAAGGAGATCCAACCAGTCCATCCTAAAGGAGATCAGTCCTGGGTGTTCACTGAAGGACTGACATTGAAGCTGAAACTCCAATACTTTGGCCACCTGTTGTGAAGAGCTGACTCATTTGAAAAGATCTTAATGCTGGGAAAGATTAAGGGCAGGAGGAGAAGGGGACGACAGAGGATGAGATGGTTTCTTGGCATCACAGACTCAATGGACATGAATTTGGGTGAGCTCTGGGAGTTGGTGATGGACAGGGAGGCCTGGCATGCTGCAGTTCATGGGGTTGCTAAGAGTCCAAGACAACTGAGTGACTGAACTGAACTGAACTGAACTGAAAAACTATGCATCATTTATTCTTTATATGCATCTTTAAATACATGCATCATGCATTTTATTTCCAGAGAGTCAGCTTACCAGCTCACTACTGTTACTGACCCTCCAGCACCTTTCACACAGCCTTAGTTTTTTTTTTTTTTTTTTTTTATTTGGAGGATAATTGCTTTACAATGTTGTGTTGGTCTCTGCCATACAACATGTGAATCAGCCATAAGCATCCCCTCCCTCTTGAGACCCCTTCCTACTCCCCCATCCTATCCTCCAGGTCATCACTGAGCACTGGGCTGAGCTCCCTATGTGTTATAAGGCAACTTCCCACTGCCTCTCTGTTTCACACATGGTAATGTGTTTGTTTCAATGCTACTCTCTCAATTTGTCCCACCTTTCCCTTCCCTTACTGTGTCCACGTCTCTATGTCTGTATCTCTATTCCTGCCCTCCAAATAGGTTCATCAGTACCATTTTTTTTAGATTCCATATATATGCCATTAATAAATTATATTTGTTTTTCTCTTTCTGACTTATTTCACTCTGTACCCACTTCAGGGTTCTTGGGCTTCCCCAGTGGTTCAGACGGTAAAGAATCTGCCTGCAATGTAGGAGATCTGGGTTCGATCTCTCGGCTGGGAAGATCCCCTAGAGAAAGGAGTGGCTACCCACTCTAGTATTCTTGCCTGGAGAATCCCATGGACAGAGGATCCTGGCAGGCTACAGTCCATGGGCTCACAGAATTGGACTCGACTGAGCGACTTTCATTTCCCTTCACTTCACAACAGGTTCTAGGTTCATCCACCTCAGTCCTACTGACTCAAATTCATTCCTTCTTATCAGCCACAGTTTGTTATCACTTGCCAGCTTATGGTCTCATTCCGCCAGTCTCACATTTAGTTAGTTATGACTTGAATGATAAAGTCCTTCTCTGGTTTTGAGACCTGGATGCTCAGGAGTGCTGTTTTTCCTACAGTTGCTAAGTCGGATCTGCTGGCAGGTATGTTCTCAGCCATATGAAGAAGGAGTTTTTAGCAACATTAGAAAATGAAATTAATATGCCAAGAGAAGTAGAGACAAACAGAAATGAATGCAGATTGAGTATGTCCTGGTGATGTTGAGTTTCCAGATTCATTTCTTTATTTCAATGTCTTCCCAGTTATGTGAACCGATATACATTTATCTTTGCCTCATGATAGCATGAGCTGGTTTTCTATCAGTTGCAGTATTAAAGCCCTAATACAAACACCCATGCAGTTAATGGGCAGACTTCAGTGAGTCTGTAAACTGCTTGAAATTGTGTGCAAGATTTTGTGTGTTTGTGTGTAAGTGCATTTCCTCCCCTCTGAGAATAGGGTTCATAGCTTCCTTTAGATTCACAAAAAGACCTATAAACCCAAATGCTTATTTAAGTTAATGAGAATCAAAATAAACTAAGTCAATAGCTTTCTATGTCAAAATTTGCTCAGCATATATTTTATACCAACCTAGAGGTGGTTACCAGGGAAGGCAATGGCACCTCACCCCAGTACTCTTGCCTGGAAAATCCCATGGACGAAGGAGCCTGGTAGGCTCCAGTCCATGGGGTCGCTAAGAGTCAGATACGACTGAGCGACTTCACTTTCACTTTTCACTTTCATGCATTGGAGAAGGAAATGGCAACCCACTCCAGTACTCTTGCCTGGAGAATCCCAGGGACAGAGGAGCCTGGTGGGCTGCTGTCTATGGGATCGCACAGAGTCGGACACAACTGAAGCGACTTAGCAGCAGCAGCAGCAGAGGTGGTTACATTCACCTGAATATGAATTTGAGTTTGTCTTTGCCTGATGTTTTTAATCTAGATTTTTAAGGCTTCCTGGAAAGTTATGACCAACCTAGATCAGATCAGATCAGTCGCTCAGTCGTGTCCGACTCTTTGCGACCCCATGAACCGCAGCACGCCAGGCCTCCCTATCCATCACCAGCTCCCGGAGGTCACTCAGACTCGCATCCATCGAGTCAGTGATGCCATCCAGCCATCTCATCCTCTGTCGTCCCCTTCTCCTCCTGCCCTCAATCCCTCCCAGCATCACAGTCTTCTCCAATGAGTCAACTCTTCGCATGAGGTGGCCAAAATACTGGAGTTTCAGCTTTAGCATCATTCCTTCCAAAGAAATTCCAGGGCTGATCTCCTTCACAATGGACTGGTTGGATCTCCTTGCAGTCCAAGGGACTCTCAAGAGTCTTCTCCAACACCACAGTTCAAAAGCATCACTTCTTCGGCGTTCAGCCTTCCTCACAGTCCAGCTCTCACATCCATACATGACCACAGGAAAGACCATAGCCTTGACTAGGCGAACCTTTGTTGGTAAAGTAATGTCTCTGCTTTTGAATATGCTATCTAGGTTGGTCATAACTTTCCTTCCAAGGAGTAAGCGTCTTTTAATTTCATGGCTGCAGTCACCATCTGCATTGATTTTGGAGCCCAGAAAAACAAAGTCTGACACTGTTTCCCCATCTATTTCCCATGCAGTGATGGGACCAGATGCCATGATCTTCGTTTTCTGAATGTTGAGCTTTAAGCCAACCTTTTCACTCTCCACTTTCACTTTCATCAAGAGGCTTTTTAGCCCCTCTTCACTTTCTGCCATAAGAGTGGTGTCATCTGCATATCTGAGGTTATTGATATTTCTCCCGGCAATCTTGATTCCAACTTGTGTTTCTTCCAGTCCAGCATTTCTCATGATGTACTCTGCATATAAGTTAAATAAACATGGTGACAATATGCAGCCTTGACGTACTCCTTTTCCTATTTGGAACCAGTCTGTTGTTCCATGACCAGTTCTAACTGTTGCTTCCTGACCTGCATACAGATTTCTTAAGAGGCAGGTCAGGTGGTCTGGTATTCCCATCTCTTTCAGAATTTTCCATAGTTTTTTGTGATCCACACAGTCGAAGGCTTTGGCATAGTCAATAAAGCAGAAATAGATGTTTTTCTGGAACTCTCTTGCTTTTTCGATGATCCAGCGGATGTTGGCAATTTGATCTCTGGTTCCTCTGCCTTTTCTAAAACCAGCTTGAACATCAGGAAGTTCACGGTTCACATATTGCTGAAGCCTGGCTTGGAGAATTTTGAGCATTACTTTACTAGCGTGTGAGATGAGTGCAATTGTGCGGTAGTTTGAGCACTCCTTGGCATTGCCTTTCTTTGGGATTGGGATGAAAACTGACCTTTTCCAGTCCTGTGGCCACTGCTGAGTTTTCCAAATTTGCTGGCATATTGAGTGCAGCACTTTCACAGCATCATCATTCAGGACTTGGAATAGTTCCACTGGAATTCCATCACCTCCACTAGCTTTGTTCCTAGTGATGCTTTTTAAGGCCCACTTGACTTCACATTCCAGGATGTCTGGCTCTAGGTCAGTGATCACATCATCATGATTGTCTAGGTCTTGAAGCTCTTTTTTGTACAGTTCTTCTGTGTATTCTTGCCACCTCTTCTTAATATCTTCTGCTTCTGTTAGGTCCACACCATCTCTGTCCTTTATCGTGCCCATCTTTGCATGAAATGTTCCTTTGGTATCTCTGATTTTCTTGAAGAGATCTCTAGTCTTTCCCATTCTGTTGTTTTCCTCTATTTCTTTGCATTGATCACTGAAGAAGGCTTTCTTATCTCTTCTTGCTATTCTTTGGAACTCTGCATTCAGATGTTTATATCTTTCCTTTTCTCCTTTACTTTTTGCTTCTCTTCTTTTCACAGCTATTTGTAAGGCCTCCCCAGACAGCCATTTTGCTTTTTTGCATTTCTTTTCCATGGGGATGGTCTTGATCCCTGTCTCCTGTACAATGTCACGAACCTCATTCCATAGTTCATCAGGCACTCTATCTATCAGATCTAGGCCCTTAAATCTATTTCTCACTTCCACTGTATAATCATAAGGGATTTGATTTAGGTCATACCTGAATGGTCTAGTAGTTTTCCCTACTTTCCTCAATTTCAGTCTGAATTTGGCAATAAGGAGTTCATGGTCCGAGCCACAGTCAGCTCCTGGTCTTGTTTTTGCTGATTGTATAGAGCTTCTCCATCTTTGGCTGCAAAGAATATAATCAATCTGATTTCGGTGTTGACCATCTGGTGATGTCCATGTATAGAGTCTTCTCTTGTGTTGTTGGAAGAGGGTATTTGCTATGACCAGTGCATTTTCTTGGCAAAACTCTATTAGTCTTTGCCCTGCTTCATTCCGTATTCCAAGGCCAAATTTGCCTGTTACTCCAGGTGTTTCTTGACTTCCTACTTTTGCATTCCAGTCCCCTATAATGAAAAGGACATCTTTTTTGGGTGTTAGTTCTAAAAGGTCTTGTAGGTCTTCATAGAACCTTTCAACTTCAGCTTCTTCGGCGTTACTGGTTGGGGCATAGACTTGGATTACTGTGACATTGAATGGTTTGCCTTGGATACGAACAGAGATCATTCTGTCATTTTTGAGATTGCATCCAAGTACTGCATTTCGGACTCTTTTGTTGACCATGATGGCCACTCCATTTCTTCTGAGGGATTCCTGCCCACAGTAGTAGATATAATGGTCATCCGAGTTAAATTCACCCATTCCAGTCCATTTTAGTTCGCTAATTCCTAGAATGTCAACATTCACTCTTGCCATCTCTTGTTTGACCACTTCCAATTTGCCTTGATTCATGGATAGCATATTCAAAAGCAGAGACATTACTTTGCCAACAAAGGTCTGTCTAGTCAAGGCTATGGTTTTTCCTGTGGTCATGTACGGATGTGAGAGTTGGACTGTGAAGAAGGCTGAGCGCCGAAGAATTGATGCTTTTGAACTGTGGTGTTGGAGAAGACTCTTGAGAGTCCCTTGAACTGCAGGGAGATCCAACCAGACCATTCTGAAGGAGATCAGCCCTGGAATTTCTTTGGAAGGAATGATGCTAAAGCTGAAACTCCAGTACTTTGGCCACCTTATGCGAAGAGTTGACTCATTGGAAAAGACTCTGATGCTGGGAGGGATTGGGGGCAGGAGGAGAAGGGGACGACAGAGGATGAGATGGCTGGATGGCATCACGGACTCGATGGATGTGAGTCTGAGTGACCTCCGGGAGTTGGTGATGGACAGGAGTCCTGGCATGCTGTGATTCATGGGGTTGCAAAGAGTCGGACACGACTGAGCGACTGATCTGATCTGAAGAGTTTTAAATCCCAAAGGCACTTAGTTTTCATTTAATTCCTTCCTTGTTACTTTCTTCACATACTAGCCTATTTCTATATGTGTGATATTGTTAGCATATTTTCTCAACAGATACTAAAATGGGAGGCACTTGTTATTCATTCGACTTAAAAACTTCAAGGAAGATGAACATCTAATAGAAGTCAGTATCTATATTCTATCAAAACTTTAAAAATGACTTATATCCATCTTTAGAAGCCACTTTCAAGGAAATAATGTGTGTGTGCGCGCTCAGTTGCTCTGTCGTGTCCATCTTTTTGCAACCCCATGGACTGTAGCCCACCAGACTTCTCTGTTCATTGAATTTTCCAAGCAAGAAGTTGGAGCCGGTTGCCATTTCCTATGCCAGGGGATCTTCCTGACCTGGGAGTTGAACCTGCATCTCTTATGTTTCCTGCATTGGCAGGTGGATTCTTTACCACTGTGACACCTGGGAAGCCCAAGGAAATAATATCAGGCATTAAATCCCAATTTGATAAAGATGCAAGAGTTGTTTTAAGATTACTTTCGGAAAGACTTCTAGGTTAAGAAGCTGATGAAATTATACTATAGGACAGGAAGCATCTTTATTGGGGCAAAACTGGGCTCACTATGAATGAGAAAATAGTAAAAAGTAAGAATCCATCTTGTCTTGTGATGTTAGCTCTCAAGTAGAAAATAACTGTATTCGATAAGAAGCAAAATAAAGTATTCCCAATACTAGGTAGCCAATATCTTCCCTTCAGAAAAAGTGAAAGCAATTTCAGAGGATAATTTTTGTCTTAAAAAAAGTAATTTATTGCTTGGATAAACATGACATAAAAGGCTCTGCAGGTCCCACTCACCTAACTGAAGCAATATTTTGTTAGCTTTTGTAAGAATTTTGATTGATTGCACCCATTGCACTAAAAATACATTATTTAAATCTCATTTAAAATATGTGTGGACACAAATAAAGTAACAGTCAAAATGCCTTTGAAAATAAATATGGTTTGAAAATTAAAATATGATACATTTAAATTTCTAAAAAAAATAATAAAAGTTTGTCATCAAAGCCAATAGACAACATTACAAATATCCTATCAAAGCAGTAATGAATAAGCAAAGTTTCAGGCTCATACTGAATACAACTAGACTAATACATCAGGTTAATTGGTAAGTCTAGTAATGCGAGTTTAAAAGGTAAAGTTATCAAGTTAACAGGACTATTTTAGCAAAAAAATTACTACATTTAAACTTTACTCTTAGTTGAAATTTAATGTTGCTTCTCTAAATCATATAAACCATTAAGTTGAGAATAATTAATTGACACACAGAAGAAAATTCTAGCCTTAGTTCAAAAGCTACAGAGTGGGTCATACGTATTTAATGGTTAGTTGGGCTAGTCCAACTTTTAAGGCTACAGTCTATAATTATTTTGGAGTCTGTAATTGTCTTCATCAGTAGAGCTCGTGCTATTGGCTATAATGTTCATCCAAATGTGTACAAATAGATTCATAGATAAGCATGACACAGAATGTTGTGAAGGCACTGATCACCAAACAGAAAAAATATTTTGTTGTCCTTTAATAAGGCTTAGTACAATAAGAGCAAGACATTGACCCCTGGATGTCTCTGACTTCAAAACTCGGATTTTCATGATAGATCATTATAATAGAAGTGCAAGTTATCACGGGTCTAGGTGTTCAACTCTAAGAAGAAAAAGTTAGATGCAAAAAAAATCAGTTTGGGACTAGAAATATGTGGTTCTTTTACTCTTCATTATCTACTTATTGATATTATTCATTTCTTCTATAAGATGCCTTATACTGACATCAAAATAACCTACCCCAACTAAAAATAAACTGTAAAACTGAGCTTGACACATATTTAAGTTGTTATTCTATGTAACATGAAAAACAGAGTCCAAAAAGGGCAAAATAGATAACCAACAGATCCATGTGGCAACTGTTCACAATAAAGACTCTAGATACTGTGGTGTACAGAAAGCAACACACACTCGCCCGCACATAGCACTAAGAGTTAGGGCATTTTCACTCTGATACTATCAGGGTGAAAATTACAAGCAAATGATATGCATAGTTCATTGATATGCTTGATACACTTACCTCATGAAATGTAGAGAAACTATCAAAAAAGAAAATATGAACAGTGTTTCAAGTCTTTAGGAATGTAATGTTTTATTTCAGAAGAGTAATAATTAAATACCATTTTCTATTTCATACAAGTTACTTAGATATCTACGTAAATTTCCTCCTACATATAAAAAGCTGCTGCTGCTGCTGCTAAGTCGCTTCAGTCATGCCCGACTCTGTGCGACCCCATAGACGGAAGCTCACCAGCCTCCCCCGTCCCTGGGATTCTCCAGGCAAGAACACTGGAGTGGGTTGCCATTTCCTTATCCAATGCATGAAAGTGAAAAGTGAAAGTGAAGTCGCTCAGTCGTGTCCGACTCTTAGCGACCCCATGGACTGGAGCCTACCAGGCTCTTCTGTCCATGGGATTTTCCAGGCAAAAGTACTGGGGTGGGGTGCCATTGCCTTCCCCATATAAAAAGCAGATAATACTAAATGATAATAAAACAATCAATGATGCCACTAATATTGACATTTCTTAAAGAAAGGCAAATATTGTGATCTTTCACAGCTAACAGGATTCCAATGAGACTTGGTGGATTGTCTTCTACTGGGTCTCTTCTTGTAACTATTTCTCATTTGCAAGCTTGTTCTCATAAGATAACAGCCTAGCTAAGTTATCAATAATAACCTTTGTTTCTAGAAAAAGCCTCTGCCCTAGGTCCCTCACTTTAATAAACAGGGAAGCTAGAAAAAAAAACTTTAAATATTCTTTACTCTGTATCTCCTGAAATATAACATCTAGAATTAGTCTTAAGTGCCATCTTGGTGACTTCTGTTTTATACCATACCCTAACCTTTTTATCTTTTCTAGTTCATTGGTGACTCAGGTGGTAAAGAATCTGCCCACAGTGTGGGAGACCTGGGTTCAATCCCTGGTAGGGAAGATCCCCTGGAGAAGGGAATGGCAGCCCACTCCAGTATTCTCGCCTGGGAGCTTCCATGGTCAGAGGAGCCTGGTGGGCTCCAGTCCATGGGGTCACGAAGATTCAGACAGGAGTGAGCGACTAACTCTTTCACTTTCAATTCACTAGTAACTGAAAGCACCTCTGACCTGAGACAGAGTGAACCTGCAAGGGAAGAGAAAGACTTACAAAAGGTGCAACAATTCAGGCAGAAGTACATAGGAGACCAAAAGTTTACTTCACTATGTCTAATTTTAAAAATTCTACAGTCCACTCTAAGTTTAAAATTTCATTTCCTTTCTTCCAAAATTTCCATTCCTATCCCCCACCCCAAGCATCAGGACCATTTAGATAACAGGGCAGCAATATGTGAACCGTGAACTTCCTGATGTTCAAGCTGGTTTTAGAAAAGGCAGAGGAACCAGAGATCAAATTGCCAACATCCGCTGGATCATCGAAAAAGCAAGAGAGTTCCAGAAAAACATCTATTTCTGCTTTATTGACTATGCCAAAGCCTTTGACTGTGTAGATCACAATAAACTATGGAAAATTCTGAAAGAGATGGGAATACCAGATCACCTGATCTGCCTCTTGAGAAATCTGTATGCAGGTCAGGAAGCAACAGTTAGAACTGGTCATGGAACAACAGACTGGTTCCAAATAGGAAAGGGAGTACGTCAAGGCTGTATATTGTCACCATGTTTATTTAACTTATATGCAGAGTACATAATGAGAAATGCTGGACTGGAAAAAACACAAGTTGGAATCAAGATTGCTGGGAGAAATATCAATAACCTCAGATATGCAGATGACACCACCCTTATGGCAGAAAGTGAAGAGGGACTAAAAAGCCTCTTGGTGAAAGTGAAAGTGGAGAGTGAAAAGGTTGGCTTAAAGCTCAACATTCAGAAAACGAAGATCATGGCATCTGGTCCCATCACTACATGGGAAATAGATGGAGAAACAGTGGAAACAGCGTCAGAATTTATTTTTCTGGGCTCCAAAATCACTGCAGATGATGACTGCAGCCATGAAATTAAAAGACACTTACTCCTTGGAAGGAAAGTTATGACCAACCTAGATAGCATATTCAAAAGCAGAGACATTACTTTGCCAACAAAGGTTCACCTAGTCAAGGCTATGGTCGTTCCTGTGGTCATGTATGGATGTGAGAGCTGGACTGTGAAGAAGGCTGAGTGCCGAAGAAGTGATGCTTTTGAACTGTGGTGTTGGAGAAGACTCTTGAGAGTCCCTTGGACTGCAGGCAGATCCAACCAGTCCATTGTGAAGGAGATCAGCCCTGGGATTTCTCTGGAAGGAATGATGCTAAAGCTGAAACTCCAGTATTTTGGCCACCTCATGCGAAGAGTTAACTCATTGGAGAAGACTCTGATGCTGGGAGGGATTGGGGGCAGGAGGAGAAGGGGACGACAGAAGATGAGATGGCTGGATGGCATCACTGACTCGATGAATGTGAGTCTGAGTGACCACCGGGAGTTGATGATGGACAGGGAGGCCTGGCGAGCTGCGGTTCATGGGGTCACAAAGAGTCGGACACGACTGAGTGACTGATCTGATCTGATCTGATCTGAAACCATCTTTTCTAACTCTCCCCAAATTTGAAAGTGGTTGTGAAATTTTAAGAGAATGAAATCAGAAGACACTGAGAGGAAAAAACATGGGTCTCAGTTGATTTGGGGTCAGTATACAACATTTAAAATGTTAGTGTAATCTTTTAATAAAAATAAGAGAATTCCTTTGCTTTCAAAGACAATTATTTTCATAATTTTAAGGGACATCTGGTCTCTGATGATAAAATAATTATGAAAACACTAGGAACTGACAATTGGGTGAGACTGTTTGTCACAATCAACTCATCTGCAATTTGAAAATAACAATAAGGGGTGGGGAAATAAGACAGGAAACTATAATTTCTGTAGGGCATCATCATAACTTTATCAGTCAGTGACTTTTAATGAAGACCAATTTTGAATAATTTTTAAAAGCAGAGAATAACAGATAGTATCATAGGACACACTTTTGTAGAAGTTAAGGGTACATAAATAAAGCCAACTTTCTGCAAAGGTGCAAGTACTGAAACACTTTCCACAATGTGATAATTATATTATATACAACTATTAGTTTGTAGGTCCTCTTCTACTAAATTGAGCTCCTTGAAGGAAAGATAGGCTTTATCTTTCTGCACAAAGTGTGACTCAAATGTTTGATTAATTTGTATACTGATACATATCGTTATGGAATATATAGTCAAAATACTCAAGTTAGAGTTTGTACTATATTAAAGTCACTTTCAAAGCTTTTTATAAAACAAATACTCAGGTCTTAATCTATACACAGTCCTAGATATGTTTTTTTTTTTTAATAAAGACATATGAAGTTTATTTTTGAGTGTGGAGCACTGATTGTGGAAATTAGTTGCCCAACCCATGCCCTTCACAGTGACAACGTGGAGTCCTAACCACTGGCCCACCATGGAATGTCCCCTAGATATGTTTTAAAAGCTCTACTAATTGATACACCTCCCCACAACATGAAGAATATACAGGGAACTACGAGAGGCAGTCCCGCCAAAGTCAGGAGCAAAGCAAGGATGCCTATTTAGCTCCACTAGCATTAAACTTGGATCAGAGGTGCCAATTCAGTCATACAAGTAAGAATAAGCAGAAGTATAAGAATCAAAAAGGAAAAAGTGAAGCTATATCTAATGACATATAATACATTTGTATAGCTAGAACACAGAAGAGAAGCAATGCTAAGACTGGCGCAAGTAAGAAAAAAGTTTTAACCCAGGTCTCCTGCATTGCAGGCAGAGTCTTTACCAGCTGAGCCACAAGGGAACCCCAAGGTATTAATAGCAGATGTTAAATTAGGGCTTCCCTGGTGGTTCAGTGGTAAAGAATCCACCTGCCAAGCAGGAGACACTGGTTCGATCCTTGGGTTGAGAAGATCCCCTGGATAAGGAAAAGGCAACCCACTCCAGTATTCTTGCCTGGGAAATCCCAGGGACAGAGGAGCCTGGTGGGCTACAGTCCATGGGGTTGCAAAGAGTTGGACACAACTTAGCAACTGAACAACTACAGCAATGTTAAATTAGCATATGAAATAAATAACTTTCATAGAAAAATAACCACTTAAATCATACAATTAAAGAAAAATATTTATAGTAACATCTAAAGTATTAATACTTGGATATCCCAGGGCTGATCTCCTTCAGAATGGACTGGTTGAATCTCCTTGCAGTCCAAGGGACTCTCAAGAGTCTTCTCCAACACCACAGTTCAAAAGCATCAATTCTTCAGCGCTCAGCCTTCTTCACAGTCCAACTCTCACATCCATACATGACCACAGGAAAAACCATAGTCTTGACTAGACGAACCTTTGTTGGCAAAGTAATGTCTCTGCTTTTAAATATGCTATCTAGGTTGGTCATAACTTTCCTTCCAAGGAGTAAGAGTCTTTTAATTTCATGGCTGCAGTCACCATCTGCAGTGATTTTGGAGCCCAGAAAAATAAAGTCTGCCACTGTTTCCACTGTTTCCCCATCTATTTCCCATGAAGTGATGGGACTGGATGCCATGATCTTTGTTTTCTGAATGTTGAGCTTTAAGCCAGCTTTTTCACTCTCCTCTTTCACTTTCATCAGGAGGCTTTTTAGTTCCTCTTCACTTTCTGCCATAAGTAGTAGTAGTGTCATCTGCATATCTGAGGTTATTGATATTTCTCCCGGCAATCTTGATTCCAACTTGTGTTTCTTCCAGTCCAGCATTTCTCATGATGTACTCTGCATATAAGTTAAATAAACATGGTGACAATATACAGCCTTGATAGTATTCCTTTTCCTATTTGGAACCAGTCTGTTGTTCAGTTCTAACTGTTGCTTCCTGACCTGCATACAGATTTCTCAAGAGGCAGGTCAGGTGGTCTGGTATTCCCATCTCTTTCAGAATTTTCCACAGGATTTCTTTGGAAGGGATGACGCTAAAGCTGAAACTCCAGTACTTTGGGCACCTCATGCGAAGAGTTGACTCATTGGAAAAGACTGATGCTGGGAAGGATTGCGGGCAGGAGAAAAAGGGGACGACAGAGGATGAGATGGCTGGATGGCATCACTGACTCGATGGACATGAGTCTCAGTGAATTCCAGGAGTTGGTGATGGACAGGGAGGCCTGGCATGCTGCAATTCACGGGGTCGCAAAAAGTTGGACACGACTTAGCGACTGAACTGAACTGAACTGATAACCTTAACAGAAAATGTGTTTAACCTAAGGAGAACTTCAATACTCAAACTCAGAAAGTATATCTAAAGAAATGGAAAGACATTCTTTATTTTTTAACAGAAAAAGTCAGTATTATAAAGATGTAAATTCTCTCTAGGTTAGTATATGAATTTAGTGTTGTCTAAATAAAAATCCCCTGAAGTGTGTTTGATGAAGATGAATTATTCTAGAGCTCACATTCGAGAATAGATAGGGAAATTCTAAAGACGATCTGAGGGAAAACTAGACCTATGTGATATAAAACATACTACAAAGCCTCTATAACTAAAAATGTGGGGAGTGGATGCAAGAATAGAGAGGCCAATGGAATAAAATAGTTCAGAAATAGTTCCAACTAAACACGTATGGAATTTAGTAAATGATAAAGGGGGCAGTTTAATTCACTGGGAGAAATAATAGACTTCAAATAATTGTATAAGAATATTAGATATAATTCTGGAAAGACAAAATTAGATGCATACCTCACCCATACAAAAGAGAAAACTCTGAATGCGTCGGAGATCAAATGTAAAATATTAAATCATATAAATACTAGAGCAAAACAAGGGACTTTTTTTTCCTGGTTGGTTTTTTAAGTTTAGCAGTGTGTACATGTCAACCCCTAAATCCCTGACTATCTCTCTCCCCTACCTTTCCCCCTGGTAACCACAAGTTCAATCTCTAAATCCGTGAGTCTGTTTCGAAAGTAAGAGAGATTTTAAGATGTGGTTATATGACTCAAAATCTAGAAGCATTAAGAGGAAGTATTTTATTTCGCAGCCTTTATTGCTGACGGAATATCTAGTCAATGGGAAGTTGAGCCTATACTTACCAGAACAGGGAAAACCAGTCAGAGGGTTTGGGGCTGAACCCTGCAACCGAAGGACCAGTATCGTCACGTGTGTGTGTCCCCCGGGCAGATGTGTCTCCAGTGCAGCCTGCCTTTACCCCCCACAGTACTGCTCACTTCAGACACCTGCCTTTGCTTTTCAATCTGATATTTTGCTAAGACTGGAGACATTAGCCTGCTTCTCTAATACCTGGTGATACTGCGTTAAAATTTACTACCAGCTCCCCACAAAAAGGTCACATCCTAGTCCCCAAATTCCCATACCATTAGTCACAGACTGAGGACAAGTTGTGAAGTAATAACCCAGAACCATAAAACTGACTTCTTCCAGTATTTGCATTTCCCTGTAAATACAATTAATGCTTATTACCCTGTTGTGGCATGGACTCCTTGCGTGGCCTATGGTCATTATCGTTAGTCACTCAGTCCTATCCTACTATTTGTGACCCTGTGAACTATAGCTGGCCAGGCTCCTCTGTCCATGGGATTTCCCTGGCAAGAATACTGAAGTGAGTTGCCATTTCCTTCTCCATTATTACTGCATAATTGGTTCTCCTCAAATAATGACTCCTGTAGGAACTTTCAACTTTGCAGTTTGAACTACTGGCCTGGCTTCCCCAGCATCTTAACCAGTAGAGAAGCCACTCTTCTCAGTGACCATTTTCAGTGGAATCCTGTCTTCCTTCTCCATGCCCAGACCTCTTTGATAGAGTTAGCTGGCTAAACCTGTCATTTTCCCCTTAATCACCAAGTTGCTTTTCATTATGTATGGTAGACATTACAACGCTCACCTATATCTATCCTTCCTGGAAATACTGTGCATTACACTGCTCTGCCCAGGTTTTAGTTAGGTGGTACTCTCATAGCTTGAGCTCCCCAGATGCAGCCTCTAGAATAAAAATGTGTGAGCAGGTGATGAATTAAGACAATGTTCCCAAGAGAGAATGATAAGGAAGTGAGAGAAGCAAAAAAAGAATGAAATAAAATCGAGCAAGAGTATAAGCTAAACACCCACAGAGGGCTGGCTTTAACATGCTCTCACAAGAGAATTCTGGAGGGTAGGTGATACCTCTGAGTTGTCCTAAGTTAAGGAAAGAGAGTTGAGCTCATATTCCTGCACAAGATGGTCATTAATTAACAGCCACTGGGAAGAGGGGGTATGTGACCTCCTGGTTCTCTGGACAAAGGAGTCCCAGTAGCTCACAGGCAGGCTGCTGAAGAAGACCAGTGCTGGCCATTGAATGCACACAGACTAGAGATTTAAAAAGATGCACCAAGGAAAGACATTGTCTGTGAACTTTGAGAGTTACATGAGTACTTCTGGCCGATGATGGAAACACTGGAAATGACTATCACAGGTGAATTTAATTTCAAATGTACAGTCCTCCAGCATTTTATTCTCTTGTCTTGGCAACTTAGAAGCTTACCTGCTTCAAGCAATCCAGCACCACAAGGTGGTATAGTCTTGTCAGCCTGTATCCTTAAGTTACTGGAGCAGAGCCTCCTTCCTGGAGGCTATTTTCTCTGGGCACTTCTACTTACTAAGTGAAAAATAGACTTAGGCTGGGTTTGTTATTATGGCATATCCTCTCCTATCCTGACTAATACATGTATCATTTATACATTACTCATTCAAAAATAGTTTTAAGCAAATACCATCTGCTAGGTACTGTGTTTGAGAATATAAAGATAGAATAGTTTTTTCCCCTTCAGAAAGCCCATTTTGTCACAAAAGACTATAGTCAGTACCATAATAGAGATACAGTGTGGAATCCAGTTAGCTGTATGAACAATGAATAGTAGATTCTAAATCAGACAGCAAGTTAGGGAAGACTTCTAAGAGGAGGTTACAGACAAGGTATAAAGCATGAGTAGAAATTAGCTGGAAAAACAAAGAGACTAAGGAAAGAAGGTCATTTCAGGTAATGAGATTATTAGATGTAGAGCTCAGATTCATGATGCACAGGACAGGATACACTAATGACTCACAAAATACAATGGTACACAAATTAGTATTTTGATATTTTGTTTGTTGTAGTTTAACCTATCAGATTGAACCACAGACCAGTTAACTGATAGGAAGTCAATTCAAATGATGAGCTAGTTCATGACCTAAGGCAAATCACTCTGTTACCTCACTGTATCCTGTTTGCCTACTCTGAAAGATAAAGGTACTTACTGACCTGCTTCATAAGGATGTTGTTTAATTAATATTTGAAGTTGCTTTGAAAATACCAAGCCCTTCTCAAATGTGAAGAACTAGAACAATTTCCTTGGGAGCTGTGTTGATAAAAAGACAGTATGATTTTTAAATCTTTGGACTAGACTAAATGTAAAGAAGAAAATATGCTTCCCTGGTGGCTCAGCTGATAAAAAATCCACCTACAATGTGGGACACCTGGGTTTGATCCCTGCATAAGGAAGATCCCCTGGAGAAGGGAAAGGCTACTCCAGTATTCTAGCCTGGGGAATTCCATGGACTCTATAGTCCATGGGATCACAAAGAGTCAGACACAACTGAGCGACTGAACTGAATAGTCATGTGACAGACTCATAGAGCAGCAATGAAAACAGTAACATATTTATTGAGCACTTACTGTGTATCTGCATTTTGTTACTGGCAAAGCCCACAGGAGTCTTCTGGAAAAATAAGATGGAATCCAGGTGATAAGGCCTTCCTTTTTCTTTTGTGCACAGTCTGGTTTCACTTGCCAATTGGGGGATGTGTGGCAGGATTAGAGGTCCCAGCACAGAACTGCATGTCTGACAGCTCAGTTCTGCGGGTCACCTGCTGTAGCGCTGCCCAGGACACCTCGATTCAAGATGGCGCTTCTGGCCATGTGCTGAGAGACTGCTGTACCCAGCAATGCAATATGAAGCCAGCCCAGCACTGCTGCAACAGACAGAGGAGAAAAGCCCCTCCTGCCTCACTGCTGAAACCCTATAAAGTAGCTCTGTTTATGGCTTGTCTAGGAGAACATGTTCTCTGGAGATCCAGCACAGGAGCCTCTATTCTCTAATGAAAGAATAAAACTTCCCTTTGCTACTGAACTGAACTCAGTCTCATTCCATTAATGCAAGTGACACCAGAGAGGAAGACCCTTGTTGAGCCCCAACTTGAGAGAGTTGGTAACAATTTGACTTGCAGTATCTCATCTAGTATCTCCTCAAAAACCTATGACTTATATATACTGTGTATACTAATTGATACATGTATCTGTAAATTTGTCTAACTTGTAAATGTATGTGCCTAACTTTCCCATCCCACATAAACTAAACAGGTATCTAAATGATGTGATTTTTATGACAGCTGTGAAAATCCTTCTAATCACCCTGCATTGACATATGGTTTTCCCATCTGTCACTTTTTTTAATAGAAAATATCCTTTACTCTCTAGGGGTTTACTTATTACTTCTAGCAAGTTTTATTAAAAAAAAAAAAAAAAGTAGACCGTCATTTCCAGATGTTGAAAAGACTCAAAAATTACCAGAGTGAACAATTAGGGAAGATTAGAGAGGAAATGGCAACCCATTCCAGTATTCTTGCCTGGAGAATCCCATAGCCAGAGGAGCCTGGCAGGCTACAGTCCATGGAGTCACAAGAGTCAGACGGGACTTAGTGCACTGTCTCAGTGAGGAAAGGATAGGGTCTGGGGCTCTAGCTCTTTATCAGTTCAGATAGCAGCAACCAAAAGACACTGTTAGCTTGGGAGAGACACAACCGGGAGCGGAAAAGGGAAGGAAAAAGTTAGAACATTAACTTTGCATTAGAATCGTAACTTAGGCTAAGGACAAATACCAATTTCCATTTCACTCAAGAAGAACTAGAAACATCAAACAATCACACAAAGTCACACAGGTGGTAGATCCTAGAATGAAATCCCAGTTTTGTCTGATTCCAAATAATCGCCACCATTTTTCTATTTACAATAGTGCTTCCTGAACTCATGGTACCTTTGGTGCCTTTTTTTTTTTTCCCTTTGCCATGCTGCTTGTGGGATCTTAGTTCCCTGATGGGGATTACACTGTGTCCCTTGCAGTGGAAGGGTGGTGTCTGAATCACTGGACCACCAGGGAAGTCCACCTTGATACTTTTTTATTGCAATAGACTAAAGTGAGCTGACTTTCCCAGCCTCCTCTCAAAGAAGCCTAAATCTAGGTGATCTGATGTCTTTTGAGATTCAATACTCTACTCGTGTACAGTAGTACTAATTAGGAAGAAAAGTTTAGACAAGTGCTGAGCATGGAAGCCATGGAGCCTAGTGACGAGTCTCTGAACTCTGGAGCCTAATCTTGTGATGTTCAAATTCCAGCTTTACTACTTACTGCCTGTGTTTCCTTGGCCCAATTACTTAAAATTTTCATGCATGAGTTTCCTTATCTGCAAATTGGAGGCAATAATAATATGCAGTTCATGGAGGCCTTTTAAAAGCATGAAGTGATAAATATTAAAGAGTACAGAGAATAATGCCTTTCACACAAGGAGTGTTCAATTCATGTTGCAAGATATTCAACATTAACAGCAAGACACTAATGTTATGATTGGACGTGGGAGTAGAAACCAAGAAGGCAATGAAGAATGAGGATTGGAATCCTCTAGAACAGACAAAAATAGCTTAGTGGAAGTGGGAGAAGAAAGGAAAGAGAAAGCACAGAGGGACTTCTAAGCAAGTTGAACCGAAAGAATAGGGTGCAAATATCAAATACTGAGAAGTAAAATACAATTTAACAATACAGAAATTGCTAGGGAGTGAGGAGGAAACCTTCTTTCTGGCTGATTGTAGAAGCAGCAAAGGCAAGAACTTCTTAGGGAGAGATTAAGGAAGGCAGAGAACCCAGAGGAGAAAGAAGTTATGAAAAATAGACAGAATTAAGCACAAGTATACCCTCAGGGGATTGGGTCATGGTGGTCACAAGGAGAGGAATGGAAATGAGGGGGAAAGAAAGGATTGTTGAAAGGGAATTTTATGTAAAAGAATGAAGATAATGATTCGGGGCTGGAAAAGTGGGTAGGGGAAATAAGAATGAGGAAATACTGAAATAGGAAAAATTAGGACATTATATGAGGCAGAAAAGAGTCTACAGCTTATTTTCCACGCACTGAGAGACAAAGATAAATCACGGTCAGGGTTGAAAGGTGAGGGTATTCAGGTGATAAACATACAGAGAATTGTGCTGACGCAGAGTTACGTGGCTTACTTCTAAACCTTCGTCTCATAGACATTCTTTGCTTGACCCAGAAAATCCATATTCACAGTATGACACACACAGAATACAGCTTGATTTATGAGTGGTTACATACACTTTGCATGTGAGTGGTTAAGATGTAGCAATTCTTTTCACACTTGTATGTAGGTGCAAATATATAAAGAGAATGAGCTGTTCACCATGTATTCACCTGAGTGGGTTCTACTATGGCTACTATATGAATTTCAGAGTTTCTGACAAGGGTGTGATTTTAGAACAACCTAGTTATGGAAGTGAAAATTCAGCTTTTCAGACCTCAGAACAAGTAACTGTCATATTTAAATCTGAATAGTTCATTCAGATTTCGACAGTGATCCTGGTGTGCAATAAGACTTTGGCCCCCCAGTGAGGCTATAAGTGAAGCAGAAAAACAAATAGGCTATGAATGCAAGAGTTGGGCTGAATATATTTTTGTCCTAGGAATTTATAATATAAGGTATCCTAAATACTTTGATTTTTTTGGAGTACAGACATATGTTAATATATTAAATGTATTTTCCCAAAGACATTTTTATAGGTATAGTCAATAAATATCAATATATTTTACTTCTAGTGGTCTTTTGTTTTCCTCATAAAAATATTAGTTTTTTAGGGAAGAGCTTTCAAATATATAGAGACATTAAGTTTTAGAAGTAAAGGACTTCTGTGTTCACGTAAATATTCGGGCATTAAACCGTCTCATATTGTTAGGATCGTTTTTATAATATATTTTGAACTGAAGTAAAATTTCAACTCTAGGTGGCAGTTTACTCCATCACTTACTTATGTTCATTTAACAAGCAGTAGCTTCATTCACAGTTTTTCCATGAATGCATAATTTTGTGTAAAAATTAGTCTCTGGCTCTCAGTTGCTGTTAAAAATAGGTTTGATTTTAGGAATAAAATCATGGCTTGAGATGCAGGTTTTCCATGTATCTTGTCATTCTTGATTTCATTAAGTTGATGAAATGAAGCAAAAAAGAATAAAGATGAACATTTTAACCACTTTTTTTTTTTTGAGGAATATAATCTTCAAATCATGGCAACCATTCTATGTCAAAGTTGTGTTTCTATCATGCAGAATAGAATTTAGGATGAATAATTTTTCATGAATACACTAATTTCCAGAAATATCAAGGATGTTGAATTCAAGACCTTGAATTTTCTGAAAATTTTTATAAAAAATGGTATTAACTTAATTGAAGGAAAAGTATACATCAAAAGGAAAATGACTCATATCTGAGTTACTCTCTGCCTCTCATTGATGGAAATAGCTAAAGCTAGTGTTTTTTGGGGTCATCAAAGACCAAAATCCTCATCAGACTGCCAAAATAAAAACAATGCTTCCCCTAAACCACTCTGCATAGGTATTTTGTTTTGCCTTGCATTCATAAGGACACTAAAATGGGTTATACAGAATAACGCCAGGCATTTACCACCCGAATAACTCGCCACTTCATAGTTCTTTCATTTTTTTTAGTTCTAACAAGAGAAAAATTGATATGGATTTAAATTGTCCCCAAATTAGGTTTCCTTTAAAGTGGGGGTAGTAATAATATCTACTTGACTGTATTGTTGCAAGCTTGAAAAAAAGATTATGTTTGTACAGTGACTGGCAGCAAATATTCTGTATTAGTTATTGTTACCTACCTCTTTGTAAAAATTAATAAAATTTATCAACTAGGACCTCAAGAGACTGGTCAATATGACAAACTCATGAAAAGTTTTTATTTATGGAGTTGCGTGACTCTGACTCCCCAGGGCCCATCACTCTCCATACTCTCCTACAAGTAAAAGGAACATAGGAAAAAGCCATATGGCATGGGTGTAGGGGGTGAGAATATTAGTCACTGAAGTGAGAAAATGAACAATTTCCAAAATGTGTCCAATTGTTTATAAAAGTGAATATGAAATTACATTTGGTTAAACTGGGTTTCTGCATTTCTCCTTGATAGCTGTATATGTCTCTATATAGGGGTGTGTGTGTGTGTGTGTGTATACACATATATATATACACATATATTTATAATATGTGTGGATGGAGAGATATATATGCATTGTAATATCATCAACTCTATTCTCATTTTATTGAATGATACTCTTCAGGGTTTATATAGAAATCAAAGATACTGACTCTAATAATAGAATGGAATCTTTTATTTCCCTCAAGCTCCATTTCTATATCATTCACATAAATATGTCTACCTAAAACATCCCTGTGGCAGACATTCCTAACTGCAGTATCTCAAAGAGATAGATAATAGGAATGCTGTCATATCCCAGGTGGGGCCTGAAACAGCTCAGCATGGAGCCAGTTGACCTCATCCATTTAACCCAGGGTGTTATACAAAGAGTACTTCTATGTATGCTCTTACATGAAAAAGATTGGAAAGAACTATCCTAGCATCATCAGGTAAAGGGCTGGATATGGTCTGCAATTATATGACCTCTCAATAACCTTCCCCCAAAAGAGTACTAATCATCTGCATAAGTTTTAAATGACTTTCCATTGCTTATTGAGTAAAATCCAAACTTCTTGGGGTAGTATTCAAGCCCTTACACTGTCTGGCTCCTGGCTACCCTTCCAGGTCTATTTCCCATCAATATCTTTCCATACCTGACACTGGAATGTCATCTCATTTCCACATACCTAAACCCTATGTGATTCAAATGCAACTGTCTCTACATAGCCTTCTTAAAGTAAAACTAATCCTTCAGTTTTCCAAGTACCCTCGGCATTTTATTTTGCTCTCTTTATGACTGTTCTCATGTTCTATATGCATCTTGTACCCTAGTTTTCAGTAGGATTAAGCTCCATGTAGCTAAAAATTACCCTAATAATCCAAAATAATAAGAGCTTAAACAGATAATTTTGTTTTCTCAATCATCTTAAGTCCAGAAGGAGGCAGCTAAGAGCTGTTGCAGTGCTCCATGGTGTCACCAATCTAGATTCTTTTAAGTCTTTGCTCAGCCCTAATCTGGCACGTGGTTCCAGTCACTTGGTCCAAGATGGTTGGTCAAGCTGGGGCTTGACTGGGGCTGACTATGTCAGGAATCTAACCAGCTGAAGATAAAATAAGAGCATTATGTTTGCATTTTAAGGACTCTTTCTGAAAGTTAAATACCCCACTTATACCTGTATTTTGTTATCCAGGATTGAATCACACATGCACATCTAGCAACCAGGTCAGCTGAAAAGGCAGCCTTTATTCCACTGGCCATATCCCTAATTTTTTTTTTTTTTTCAATAGAGGTTATATTACTAGATGAACAAGAGAGGATGATATAGGGGAAAGCTACTAATTTCTGCTTCATTCATCTATGAGAAGTATAACCTTTTTGAAAGACAGACTTCTATTTGATTTAACCTTGTAATCCTGGAATCAGGAAGAGTTATATATATATATATATATATATATATATATATACACACACACATACACACACACACTAAATATTGAATGAATACATGTGTACATAAGAGTAAGACATGGGGATATTAGTCACCTATTCTTTTATTGACTCCATTACTTCAAGTGACATTGAATATTGAATTTGAATATATGAAGTTGATTTTATTTTAATATACACACATGACTATGGGACATTGAGAACCAGGTGATAATTAAATGTAGGGAAGCAAAATGAAAAGAGATCACTCTGAACATATGTATAATAGGAATCTGGAAATCATGTGCCTTAGACTAGTGCTAACACCAAATCTGAATATCACTATTGGCAAGCCTATTGTCATTGCTCTACTCCAACTACCTGCATGAACACAGGTAAAATAACAAATCAAGCCCCTTTCCTGATTATTGGAAACATGGGGATTGTCACATTACACATTAAAAGAACTGCACATCACTCCCCTTGTTTCTTTCTCTCTGAGGCCAGTGACAAGTTGTGTCACTCTGTCACTAGTAGTTACTCAGATTTGAAGAAGTTTTCTTAAATGTACCCCTCCCACCTTCATCAGTGGAAGATCTTGGTTTTGGAGAAGTTAAAGTATATCCCTATAAAAGTCCTTCCCTCCCCCCCATATTATACTTTATAATTTAATGTCCCTAGCTTCTTTCCTGGAGAAGGCAATGGCACCCCACTCCAGTACTCTTGCCTGTAAAATCCCATGGACGGGGGAGCCTGGTGGGCTGCAGTCCATGGGATTGCAAGGAGTCGGACACGACTGAGCGACTTCCCTTTCACTTTTCACTTTCATGCACTGGAGAAGGAAATGGCAACCCACTCCAGTGTTCTTGCCTGAAGAATCCCAGGGACGAGGGAGCCTGGTGGGCTGCAGTCTATGGGGTCGCACAGAGTCAGACACGACTGACGCGACTTAGCAGCAGCAACAGCAGCAGCTTCTTTCCTAGATCTTGATTTTGGAAGAAGACTGTTGAAGTTCACTTTCTAGTTCTTTTTCTATGGGTCATTATTAGGCCTCTGGAACTCGCCATCATGTTTTACATGAATTTTTACAACATTTCCTTAACAATACACAGATGCATTATTGTACGAAAAGGACCTTTCATTTGGGCAAGAACAGGAAGAATAGGGGAGTAAAAACTAAAAACTACAGGAACTTAAAAATAAGTTGTACCTCTGTCTTGCTGCTGCTGCTAAGTCGCTTCAGTCATGTCTGACTCTGTGCGACCCCATAGACTGCAGCCCACCAGGCTCCGCCATCCCTGGGATTCTCCAGGCAAGAGCACTGGAGTGGGGTGCCATTTCCTTCTCCAATGCATGAAAGTGAAAGTGAAGTACCTCTGTCTTACATTCTCTTAAAAATGGCTAAAATCTCCTAATATCCTTTGACTTCTTTTTCTGTGCCTATCACCACAGAGTAGACTTTATTGTTAAAATTCAAGATTTATTGAGTTTTGATTAAGATCAGAAACTTAATCGTCTATGAACTGACAGAAAGATTTAAAATCCGATCCATCCACCCAGTCACCAAGTATTTGAGTGGCCTTACATTTTGTAGGTGCATAACACCTTACCAATATGTAAGGTGCAAATATCAACATTTGAAATGAATACAGAGATGAATCCTATATCAGGTTGGCTCTCAGAAAGATGACAAACTAACTGCAGAAAGTAAGCATCATGTTTTGGTCAGCATTAGGTTTAGATGTGAGGAATAGGAAAACTCAAAACAACAGTGGTTTAAAGAACGTATTTCCTATCCATTTTAAGAACTCTCAAGTTGGTCAATTCCAACAATGAACAGTGGTGACAGGGTTACTCTGCTGTGCCCCCCTTGCATTTCCAAGCCTCCTTCATGGTCCCATGCTGCTTTGGGAGTTGCATCTTTCATTACCAGTCAGCAGGAAAGGGGAAGGGAAAGAAGAATGCATAGCTTTTGCATTAGTTTCCTAAGGCTGCTGAAAGACACAGCTACAAAAGTGCTGCTCTAAAACAAAAGAAATATTCTCCTACAGTTTTGGAGGTCAGAAATTTGAATACAAGGTGTAGACAGGGCTGTACTCCCTCCAAAGTTCTAACTGGAAAACACTTCCTTGCCTCTTCTAACATCTGATTGCTCTAGATATTCCTTGATTTGGGGCTGCTTAGCTCCACGTTCTGCTCTGTCCTCACATTGCCATCTGCCTTGGATGTCTCAGGGTCTCAAATATCCCTCTGCCTTTCTCGTCTAAGGACACTGTCATGAGATTCAGATCAGATCATTCGCTCAGTCGTGTCCGACTCTTTGTGACCCCATGAATCACAGCATGCCAGGCCTCCCTGTCCATCACCAACTCCTAGAGTTCACTCAGACTCATGTCCATCAAGTCAGTGATGCCATCCAGCCATCTCATCCTCTGTCATCCCCTTTTCCTCCTGCCCTCAGTCCCTCCCAGCATCAGAGTATTTTCCAATGAGTCAACTCTTTGCATGAGGTGGCCAAAATACTGGAGTTTCAGCTTTAGCATCATTCCTTCCAAAGAAATTCCAGGGCTGATCTCCTTTAGAATGGACAGGTTGGATCTCCTTGCAGTCCAAGGGACTCTCAAGAGTCTTCTCCAACACCACAGTTCAAAACCATCAATTCTTCAGCGCTCAGCCTTCTTCACAGTCCAACTCTCACATCCATACATGACCACAGGAAAAACCATAGCCTTGATTAGCCGGACCTTTGTTGGCAAAGTAATGTCTCTGTTTTTGAATATGCTATCTAGGTTGGTCATAACTTTCCTTCCAAGGAGCAAGCGTCTTTTAATTTCATGGCTGAGTCACTATCTGCAGTGATTTTGGAGCCCAGAAAAATAAAGTCTGACACTGTTTCCCCTGTTTCCCCATCTATTTCCCATGTAGTGATGGGACCAGATGCCATGATCTTCGTTTTCTGAATGTTGAGCTTTAAGCCAACTTTTTCACTCTCCAGAGGCTTTTTAGTTCCTCTTCACTTTCTGCCATAATGGTGGTGTCATCTGCATATCTGAGGTTATTGATATTTCTCCCAGCAATCTTGATTCCAGCTTGTGTTTCTTCCAGTCCAGCATTTCTCATATAAGTACTCTGCATATAAGTTAAATAAACAGGGTGACAATATACATGAGATTCAGGGCCCCCCTAAATCCAGGATGATCTTGTCTCATGATCCTTCACTTAAGTACATCTGCAAAGACCCTTTTACCAATTAAGCTCACATTTACAGTTTTCAGGTGGCTATATCTTTCAGCAAGTTATGATTTAACCCACTAACTCCTCTCACTTTAAGAGGGCTTCTTAAACCCAGAGGGGTGGTATGGGGAGGGAGGTGGAAGGGGGTTCAGGATGGGGAACACAGGTACACCGGTGGGAGATTCATGTTGATGTATGACAAAACCAATACAATATTGTAAAGTAACTAGCCTCCAATTAAAATAAATAAATTTATATTTAAAAAAGTTGTTCTCATCACTTCTACTCCTATCCTATTTAATAGAACTTATTTAGTACCCATACTTATCTACCTGGGCAGCTGAGAAATGTAGTCTTTATTCTGGGTGACGATGTACTAAGTTAAGAAGCAGGGATTCCATTAATGATCACAAGGAAAAATGATACTGTTTTAATAAAAACTATTTAGAAATGCTATGGATTAGTATGACATGCTTGTCCATTTGGGCTAATGTTATTCTCAGTTAGACGTGTATGAGTTATAAAAATTTTAAACAGTAATTATGTCTTATAAAGAAGGAACTGTAAAAGCCCTGCTAGGAATTTGGTACACAACCAATTCCATAATGGCCACATTTTCCTAGAGAGTTTGTGAGGTTTAGTGTGGCTACAAGAGCCTCTTCGACTCCTCTCGCAGTTGCTTTTCTATGCTTTAACTCAAGTTCCTAGTAAAGTCTGAGAACTCACAGACTTGTTTTTTAGTCAAGAAAGAAATCAGTTCATGTCTGAGAAGAAAAATCTGTTAAAATTCACAAACCTGTAATTTGGTGGCAATAAAGTGTTTCTTTTTGTAAAGAGGTATCAACTATATACTCAGTCGAATCAGAACCATTTGCTATCGGATTGAGAAAGATAGATGAATAAAATCTTAGTTTTTTTAAAAAAATTTTTTAATTTAATTTAATTTTTTAACTTTATAATATTGTATTGGTTTTGCCATATATCAAAATGAATCTGCCACAGGTATACATGTGTTCCCCATCCTGAACCCTCCTCCCTCCCCATACCATCCCTCTGGGTCGTCCCAGTGCACTAGCCCCAAGCATCCTGTATCGTGCATCGAACCTGGACTGGCAACTCATTTCATATATGACATTATACATGTTTCAATGCCATTCTGTCAAATCATCCCACCCTCTCCCTCTCCCACACAGTCCAAAAGACTGTTCTATACATCTGTGTCTCTTTTGCTGTCTTGTATACAGGGTTATTGTTACCATCTTTCTAAATTCCATATATATGTGTTAGTATACTGTATTGGTGTTTTTCTTTCTGGCTTACTTCACTCTGTATAATGGGCTCCAGTTTCATCCACCTCATTGAACTGTCTTATGATCCAGCAATCCCACTGCTGGGCATACACACTGAGGAAATCTTAGGGTTTAAAATGAACCGCATTAGATGAAGAGACGTTTATAAGACTCAGTCAGCAAACAGCTTGATACTCAAAGTTCTGGGCAGTGGATCTTGGTTTATAAACTGGGAAAAATAAAGCCCCTCAAGATACAAGTAAGGATCTAAGCATTCATAAACCTATTGACTAAACACATTGCTCTTGTACTCTTAGAAGTTTCTCTTGTTAAAATTTTCAGTCAAATTTGGGTATTCTCACAATGATTATGTGAGACTTTTGTTTGGTTGGTTGCTTTTTTTTTTTATGAACCAGTAATGCATCTGCCATGAAATTAAAAGACGCTTACTCCTTGGAAGAAAAGTTATGACCAACCTAGATAGCATATTGAAAAGCAGAGTCATTACTTTGCCAACAGAGTTTCATCTAGTCAGTCAAGGCTATGGTTTTTCCAGTGGTCATGTATGGATGTTGGACTGTGAAGAAAGCTGAGCCCCAAAGAATTAATGTTTTTGAACTGTGGTGTTGGAGAAGACTCTTGAGAGTCCCTTGGACTGCAAGGAGATCCAACCAGTCCATTCTGAAGGAGATCAGCCCTGGGATTTCTTTGGAAGGAATGATGCTAAAGCTGGAACTCCAGTATTTTGGCCACCTCATGCGAAGAGTTGACTCATTGGAAAAGACTCTGATGCTGGGAGGGATTGAGGGCAGGAGGAGAAGGGGACGACAGAGGATGAGATGGTTGGATGGCATCACTGACTCGATGGACATGAGTCTGAGTGAACTCTGGGAGTTGGTGATGGACAGGGAAGCCTGGCGTGCTGCAATTCAGGGGGTTGCAAAGAGTCTGACAGGACTGAGCGACTGAACTGAACTGAATGCATCTGAGGGCTTCCCAGGTGGTTCTAGTGGTAAAGAATCTGCTTGCTAATGCAGGAGACATAAGAGACTCAGGTTCAATCCTGGGGTTGGGAAGATCCCTCGAGAAAGTAATGGCATCCCACTCCAATATTCTTGCCCAGAAAATCCCGTGGGCAGAGGAGCCTGGAGGGCTACAGTCCATGGGGTTGCCAAGAGTCAGACATGACTGAGCAGTTGGGCAATGCATTTAGAGTAGAGGTTCAATAGGAAAAGGAATACGTCAAGGGTGTATATTGTCACCCTGCTTATTTAGCTTATGTGCAGAGTCTATCATGAGAAACTCTGGGCTGGATGAAGCACAAGCTGGCATCAAAATTGCCAGGAGAAATATCAATAACCTCAGATATGCAGATGACACCACTCTTATGGCAGAAAGTGAAGAAGAACTAAAGAGCCTCTTGATGAAAATGAAAGAGAGTGAAAAAGTTGGCTTAAAGCTCAACATTCAGAAAACGAAGATCATGGTATCTGGTCCCATCACTTCATGGGAAATAGATGGGTAAACAGTGGAAACAGTGTCGGACTTTATTTTTGGGGGCTCCAAAATCACTGAAGATGGTGACTGCAGCCATGAAATTAAAAGACACTTTCTCCTTGGAAGGAAAGTTATGACCAACCTAGACAGCATGTTAAAAAGCAGAGACATTACTTTACCACCAAAGCTCCATCTAGTCAAGGCTATGATTTTTCCAGTAGTCATGTATGAATGTGAGAGTTGGAGTCTAAGGAAAGCTGAGCACTAAGAATTGATGCTTTTGAACTGTGGTGTTGGAGAAGAGTCTTGAGAGTCCCTTGGACTGCAAAGAGATCCAACCAGTCCATTCTAAAGGAAATCAGTCCTGAATATACATTGGAAGGACTGATGCTGAAGCTGAAACTCCAATACTTTGGCCATCTCATTCAAAGAACTGACTCACTAGAAAAGACCCTGATGCTGGGAAAGATTGAATGTGGGAGTAGAAGGGGATGACAGAGGATGAGATGGTTGGATGGCATCACCGACTCAATAGGCATGAGTTTGAGTAAACTCTGGGGGTTGGTGATGGACAGGGAGTCCTGGTGTGCTGCAGTCCATTGGGGTCACAAAGAGTGACCCCAATGGACACAACTGAGTGACTGAATTGAACTGGTCAATTCAAAATTATCTCCATATGCCCTTTGCTTGGCTAGAGATTGTTTTTCCTGCTGTCCTGAGTTTCTCTTGTACCAGAGAGCAGAATGCCTCAGCTTAAAGAAGAATCTTGCATTTGCTAGATGTTGTACATTGAAAATTGGTTGAAATGATACACAAACTCATATGAGGAAGTGATTAGGAGAAACAGAAACTCCTCAAGGAACATGGAGCATAACCTATTTAAGTAATTATTGGCTATCAAAAAGTTACCAATCAGATTTAGACTCCTAGGCCCAGTCTCTTGTTGACTCTGTGAAACTGCCCATTAGGGCAGACTCTGGTACACAGAAGGGAAATGAACACTTCCTTTCTTGTATGAAGTATCCACCTCTAGGATATTAGCCATCAAAAGTGCAAAAAACTTCAAGTTGTAAAGCTACTACCCCCTGAGCATATTATATGCTTAGTTCTGTCCACATATATTCCACGTGTTACCATTTAGAAAGTTTGGGTGCTGTTTGTAGCTAACTTTTGTGAGGAATTTTCCATTTAGGAATTAGTGTTCTGCATGGGCTATTCTTAATTTTTAAAAGCCTCTTTCACTTTCAGTATCACTAAACTTTAATACTTTGGTAGTAGTCAGATTTCTGGGAACTGCTAGAAAAGAAGTCTAGTTTTCTTTCCCTTGTTTCCTTGGAAACAGGCAAGATGTTGAAATGAAAAAGCTTCCTGATTCCCTTTTAGTGTCCTTTTCTTTCTCCCTTCTATCTCCTCCTGGTCCGCATTCACAGTGTCTTCTTCCTGCCCTGAGTGCCTTTTGTAAGACCTCTCTGAGGCCATTCTATTTTCAGGGCACTCACTGTTCCCAGTCATCTCATCTCCAGTCCTGGAGTCCAGATTCCTCCCTTACAGCCTTCCATTAAGTACTACGAGGAAAGCAAGCTGATTGAATTAGTTGGAGTTCTGTGTCAGTGAGTAATAGTTTCTTTAGTCTCAAGTTATTCACTTTACTAAAGGGGAAGGCTTGTTACCTAATAAGAATGGCTAATGGGAAGAATTTCATTCAGGACAATGAAGTAAAGTACATAGTTCTTTTAATAAGATGAAAAATGACTTTTAATACTCCCTTTAACCCCCTTGTTCTTCAATTTTATGACAAAATAGGAGTTGTATAGGGGCAGAAATAAGGGATTGTTCAAAGGACAGAGAATATTGGCCACAGGCCATTTTCCCTCCTCTGGAACTGTTTCCTGGGTCTACCCCAGACTCAGCTTATTGCAGTTCTTTAGGACCAACTGGGACTTGGAGTTGGAAACATAGAAATATAATGAGTCAATATGTCCAATGGAAATATAATGAGTCACATATGTAATTTAGAATGTTCTAGTAGTCATATTTTAAAAAGTAAGAAGAGTAACTTTAATTTAACCCAACATATCTAAAATATTTAGCATTGAAACATTTAACCAGTATTAAATTATTAATAAATGTTATACATTATTATTTTCATAGTGAGTCTTTGAAATTCAGTGTGTATTTTATACTTACAGCACATCTCGATTCAGACTAGTAGCGTTTCATGTGCCTTAATAGCCACGTGTGTCTAGGGGTTACCTACCAGGTGCGTGAGTTCGTGTTAAGTCGCTTCAGTCCTGTCGACTTTTTGGAACCCCGTTGACTGTAGCCCACCAGGCTGGTGGATTCTCCAGGCAAGAATACTGGAGTGGGTAGCCATACTCTCTTCCAGGGGATCTTCCTGACCCTGGGATCAAGCCCAGGTCTCTTACATCTCCTGAATTGGCAGGTAGGTTCTTTACCACTAGTACCACCTTGGAAGCCCAGGGGTTACCATATTGAATAGTATATTCTGGACCATGACTCTCCATCTTTGCTGTACATTAAGATCATCTAGGAAAAACCCTGATGCCCAAGTCAAACCCCAGACTCATTAAATTAGAAGATTCTACTCTTTGGGGTAGAATCTGGCCTTAGAAACTTTTTTTTTCTTTTTTTGAGTTTGTGTTTGGTTGTGCTGGGTCTTTAGTGCTGCATGTGGGCTTTTTCTAACTGTGGAAAGTGGGGGCTCCTCTCCAGTTGTGGTGTGCAGGCTTCTTATTGTGGTGGCTTCTCTTGTTGTGGAGCAGAGACTCTAGGGTGCTAGGGCTTCAGGAGTTGTGGCTCTCAGGTTCCAGAGCGTAGCCTCAGTAGTTGTGGCACATGGGCTGCACGTATGGGCCCCTCGGCATGTGGGATCTTCCCCAACCAATGATCAAACCCACGTCCCCTGCATTGCAAGGTGAATTCTTAACCACTTGACTACTAGGGAAGCCCTGGATTCAGAAAATTTTTAAAGATACCTAGGTGATTACATTGGGATGCTAAAGCTGAGAAGGTGCTAGATTTCTGTTTCTCAACTTTGGCTTAGAATATTTGTATAGTTTTTGGTTTGAATAGCAATGCCAGAAATCCACTCCCCAGAGATTCTGATTTTAATTCATTTAGATTGGCTAAAAGACAAAGATGTTTGTTCAAATTTCCCCCAAGAGTAATGTACAGGCCAGGTGGAGAAACACTGGCAGATGCTTTTTTCATTTGACTTCTTAAAATTGAAGTATAGTTGATCGGCAGACACTTTTGAATTCAGTTTTCTATCAGCAGCTTTCTCTACGATATTCTCGATGAGCTAATTAGTCTTCCATTTGGATTCTAAGATCCACTTCTCTAACTACCCACGGATCCTTGTTTTTGTTTCCCTGCTTGTTTTGCTATTTACTTGCTAAGTCATGCCCAGCTCTTTGCAACCCCATGGACTGTAGCCCACCAGGATCCTCTGTCAGTTTCCCTACCTAGGTCCCTACTTAACCCACAAAGTATTCCATTTCCTGTAGATCTGTAAGTCATTTTTTTGTTGTTGTTAGTTTCCCCTTCAGGCACTAGAATTCTCTCCCAAGACCCCACCCAGTAAACAAGTTTCCTGCTAGATATCCCCAGTGATAGCTGTCTGCCTGCTGGGATTCCTAAATAATACCTTTTTTTTGAATTTTATATCATTGTTGCCCACTCGACACTTTCCTCAGATGACAACGTGTGTGTAGTATATGTACACATGTGTGTATATATGTGTTAGTCGCTCAGTGGTGTCCAACTCTTCGCAAGATTATGGACATAGGCCAGGCAAGAATATTGGAGTGGGTAGCCAGTTCCTTCTCCAGGGGATCTTCCGGACCCAGGGAGCAAACCCAGGTCTCCTACATTGCAGGCAGATTTTTTACCATCTGAGCCACTGGGGAAGCCTCTCAGATCACAGTAGATTTCCCCCTTACAAGGGATTTACCTCTACCACCACCTACTGCCTGCCTCTATCTATTCCAGGTGCCACAGACTACCTCAGCCTTCAGCTGTATTTGTCACCTCAGGCCCCATCCTGGTATTATATTCAGGTTATATACTCTCCCACTCTGTCTCATTTTTTTTTTTAGGGGAAAAATTTGTTAATTGATATATTTAGCACAATTCTCTTTATAAAATATACTTATTTTAAAACCCTGAGCAAAAACCCTGTCATTCATTTCGAAATCAAGTCATTTCGGTGTTCTCCCTTGAAGCGCCTGCAGTTTCTTCCTCTGGTCTCAAAGAAGGACAAGGGGTCTGTTCTTCACATCGGTCATCAGGGTAAAAATCCAGGAGAGAGAAATCCTGTTGTAGCCAGTACTGTTCTCGCCTAATACAAAGAGACCCTGCACCTTCAGGACACGGGGTTGCCCACTGCCCCACAGCAGGGCCTGGAGCAGGTTCGTGGGGACTAGGCCTTAGTGACATCTGAGGGAGGGGCCGTAACTGTTGAGCCAATTAGGAGAAATGTTGAGACGAATCTTCTTTGTCAGCTTTGACCCTATATGGTCACACATCTTAGATAGTTTATCTAACACGGTCATTAAAGCTAGTGATTTTAGATGCTATCCCTTCCAAGGAATTCTTCCAAACAGGAGGTAGTGTCTAAAAAGTTGTTACAAAGGAATACTATAGACAGTGTCTCCCACGGTGTCAGTGATGAGAGGGAAGTTAGTCTAGCTGGTCTTAGGACTTAATGAAGCTTCAGTTCAGTTCAGTTCAGTTGCTCAGTCGTGTTCAGCCCTTTGCGATCCCATGGACTGCAGCACACCAAGCCTCTCTGTCCGTCACCAACTCACGGAGTTCACTCAAACTCATGTCCATTGAGTTGGTGATGCCATCCAACCATCTCATCCTCTGTCGTCCCCTTCTCTTCCCGCCTTCAATCTTTCCCAGCATCAGGGTCTTTTCAAATGAGTCAGCTCTTTGCATCAGGTGACTAGAGTACTGGAGTTTCAGCTTCAGCATCAGTCCTTCCAAAACCCATGCACAGTATGAGCAATATAATGAAGCTTAGGTTCTTTAAGTCTCATCACAGGAAGAATTCAGTGAGAGAGAAAACAATAGGTAAGCAGTGAATTTGTTTAGACAGATACACATCCTATAGGTAGAAAGTGTGCGTATGCTAAGTCCCTTCAATCATGTCCAACTCTTTGCAACCCTATGGACTGTAACCTGCCGGGCTCCCCTGTCCACGAGATTCTCCAGGCAAGAATACTGGAGTGCATTGCCATGCCGAGGGGATGTTCCCAACCCAGGGATTGAACCCACGTCTCCTGAGTCTCCTGCATTGGCAGGCTGATTCTTTACCACTATTGCCACCTGGAAAGCAGTTCATCTCAAAAGACAAGAAAGTCCTTGGGAGAAACACACTCCTCAGACCAAGTGTGGGCCATCTCAGAAGGTGAGAAGCTCACTCTGCCTGATTCTGATGCAGCCAGAAAATCTCATAAAACCTGTGAGAAGGACTGTCTTAATGATTGACACACATTTTCTTGTCAGTCTTCCCTCCCTGGAAGCTCACACTAAACTCCCCTACACTTTTGATTATAGTTTCTTCCCCTAGTTCTATTTTTATGCCAAATTGCTCTTAAGATTCTACATTTCTCAATTTGGCTCTTTCTTTTTGGGCCACCTCTCAGGTGCCACTATCCATCTACACATTTACCTAAGCCAGGATAATTGGGAATGTTCTTGGCTCCCTTAATCCCTACCTTCAGTTTGTTCGCCATGTTCTTTTTGACTCTGTCAATTTTATTTTTCACTTAGCATTATTTATCCACTGCACTTATATTTCTAAAATACACTGAAGCATCACACATTTGTTTAAAACTTCCTGGCTTTCATGTCCTACAAAAGTACAAATTCCTAAGCATGGCATATAACAATAAAATTGATAATGTGTATGATTGCCAGGACTGGGTTAAGAACCTCCCATTTTTAGACTGTCCTCAGTCTTTGTGTTTGCCTCATTTCACTGCATCTATGCCTTCTACCTTCTGTCTAGACACTCTGAACACGCACTGTGTATATGTGTACTTTTTCCAAGTTTGCTATTCTTTCTACCTGGAGTACCATTCCTCTCACTCTTTGCCTGGGAAACATTTGAATAGAGTAGCCATTATAAAATTCTGAAACTTGACATTCTTCTTCTTTGGATCTTTAGCTCTTTGCACTGAGTTACATTGCTAGCAATTACTGAATTACCCATTATTTATGTGTATGGAGTGGCCATCATGGTCAACAAAAGAGTCCAAAATGCAGTACTTGGATGCAATCTCAAAAATGATAGAATGATCTCTGTTCGTTTCCAAGGCAAACCATTCAATGTCACAGTAATCCAAGTCTATGCCCCAACCAGTAACGCCGAAGAAGCTGAAGTTGAACGGTTCTATGAAGACCTACAAGACCTTTTAGAACTAACACCCAAAAAAGATGTCCTTTTCATTATAGGGGACTGGAATGCAAAAGTAGGAAGTCAAGAAACACCTGGAGTAACAGGCAAATTTGGCCTTGGAATATGGAATAAAGCAGGGCAAAGACTAATAGAGTTTTGCCAAGAAAATGCACTGGTCATAGCAAATACCCTCTTCCAACAACACAAGAGAAGACTCTATACATGGAAATGACCAGATGGTCAACACCGAAATCAGATCGATTATATTCTTTGCAGCCAAAGATGGAGAAGCTCTATACAATCAACAAAAACAAGACCAGGAGCTGACTGTGGCTCAAACCATGAACTCCTTATTGCCAAATTCAGACTTAAATTGAAGAAACTAGGGAAAACCACTAGACCATTCAGGTATGACCTAAATCAAATCCCTTATGATTATACAGTGGAAGTGAGAAATAGATTTAAGGGCCTAGATCTGATAGATGGAGTGCCTGATGAACTATGGAATGAGGTTCGTGACATTGTACAGGAGACAGGGATCAAGACCATCCCCATGGAAAAGAAATGCAAAAAAGCAAAATGGCTGTCTAGGGAGGCCTTGCAAAAGCTGTGAAAAGAAGAGAAGTGAAAAGCAAAGGAGAAAAGGAAAGATATAAACATCTGAATGCAGAGTTCCAAAGAATAGCAAGAAGAGATAAGAAAGCCTTCTTCAGTGATCAATGCAAAGAAATAGAGGAAAACAACAGAATGGGAAAGACTAGGGATCTCTTCAAGAAAATCAGAGATACCAAAGGAACATTTCATGCAAAGATGGGCTCGATAAAGGACAGAAATGGTATGGACCTAACAGAAGCAGAAGATATTAAGAAGAGGTGGCAAGAATACACAGAAGAACTGTACAAAAAAGAGCTTCACGACCCAGATAATCATGATGGTGTGATCACTGACCTAGAGCCAGACATCCTGGAATGTGAAGTCAAGTGGGACTTAGAAAGCATCACTAGGAACAAAGCTAGTGGAGGTGATGGAATTCCAGTGGAGCTATTCCAAATCCTGAAAGATGATGCTGTGAAAGTGCTGCACTCAATATGCCAGCAAATTTGGAAAACTCAGCAGTGGCCACAAGATTGGAAAAGGTCAGTTTTCATCCCAATCCCAAAGAAAGGCAGTGCCAAGGAGTGCTCAAACTACTGCACAATTGCACTCATCTCACACACTAGTAATGTAATGCTCAAAATTCTCCAAGCCAGGCTTCAGCAATATGTGAACCGTGAACTTCCTGATGTTCAAGCTGGTTTTAGAAAAGGCAGAGGAACCAGAGATCAAATCACCAACATCCACTGGATCATGGAAAAAGCAAGAGAGTTCCAGAAAAACATCTATTTCTGCTTTCTTGACTATGCCAAAGCCTTTGACTGTGTATATCACAATAAACTGTGGAAAATTCTGAAAGAGATGAGAATACCAGACCACCTGATCTGCCTCTTGAGAAATCTGTATGCAGGTCAGGAAGGAACAGTTAGAACTGGACATGGAACAACAGACTGGTTCCAAATAGGGAAAGGAGTACGTCAAGGCTGTATATTGTCACCCTGTTTATTTAGCCTATATGCAGAGTACATCATGAGAAGTGCTGGACTGGAAGAAACACAAGCTGGAATCAAGACTGCTGGGAGAAATATCAATAACCTCAGATATGCAGGTGACACCACCCTTATGGCAGAAAGTGAAGAGGAACTAAAAAGCCTCTTGATGAAAGTGAAAGTGGAGAGTGAAAAGGTTGGCTTAAAGCTCAACATTCAGAAAAGGAAGATCATGGCATCTGGTCCCATCACTACATGGGAAATAGATGGAGAAACAGTGGAAACAGTGTCAGACTTTCTTTTTCTGGGCTCCAAAATCACTGCAGATGGTGACTGCAGCCATGAAATTAAAAGACGCTTACTCCTTGAAAGGAAAGTTATGACCAACCTAGATAGCATATTCAAAAGCAGAGACATTACTTTGCCAACAAAGGTTCGCCTAGTCAAGGCTATGGTCTTTCCTGTGGTCATGTATGGATGTGAGAGTTGGACTACAAAGAAAGCTGAGTGCCAAAGAACTCATGCTTTTGAACCATGGTGTTGAAGACTCTTGAGAGTCCCTTGGACTGCAAGGAGATTCAACCAGTCCATCCTAAAGGAAATCGATCCTGAATATTCATTGGAAAGACTGATGTTGAAGCTGAAACTCCAATACTTTGACCACTTGATGCGAAGAACTGACTCACTGGAAAAGACCCTGATGCTGGTAAAGATTGAGAGTGGGAAGAGAATGGGATGACAGAGGATGAGATGGTTGGTTGGCATCACCAACTCAATGAACATGAGTTTGAGTAAACTCTGGGAGTTGGTGATGGACAGGGAGTCCTGGAATGCTGCAGTCCATGGAGTCACAAAGAGTTGGACATGACTGAGTGACTGAACTGAATTGAACTGAACTGAATATTTGAACACTCATTGTGACTGGTATTATACAAACATTATCTCATTTAATTTTCACAGCCACTCATGGCAAGTACTATTATTGACCTCATCTTACAGGTGAAGAAATTTAGAATTAGAGACATTTGCTCCTGGTCACAATTGGTATATGAAAGTGCCAGAGTTCAAATCAATTCCTCTCTGATTTCAGAACACATGTAGCTCTGCACACTTCTCAACAGGCTACTCTATTTTTTAGAAAAAAATATTTTTATTTATTTTGCTAAATTAATTTTTTATTGAAGTATATTTACAATGTTGTATTAGTTTTAGATGTTCAACAAAGTGATTCAGGTATACACACATACACACATGTATACATGTGATGTGTGTGTCTGTGTATGTATATATATATATATGCAGGAGACGGGGTAGGCAATGGCACCCCACCCCAGTACTTTTGCCTGGAAAATCCCATGGATGGAGGAGCCTGGTGGGCTGCAGTCCATGGGGTCGCTAAGAGTTGGACACGACTGAGCGACTTCACTTTCACTTTTCACTTTCACGCATTGGAGAAGGAAATGGCAATCCACTCCAGTGTTCTTGCCTGGAGAATCCCAGGGACAGGGGAGGCTGGTGAGCTTCCGTCTATGGGGTCGCACAGAGTCGAACACGACTGAAGCGACTTAGCAGCAGTAGCAGCAGCATGCAGGAGATGTGGGTTCGATCTGATCGCTGGGTTGGGAAGATACCCTGGAGGAGGAAATGACAATCCATTCCAGTATTCTTGACTGGGAAATCCAATGGACAGAGGAGCCTGATGGGCTATAGTCTATGGGGCTGCAAAGAGTTGGACACGCCTTAGCAACTAAACAATAACAAATGTATATATTTCGGTTCAGTTCAGTCGCTCAGTCGTGTTCAATTCTTTGCAACCCCATGAATCGCAGCACGCCAGGCCTCCCTGTCCATCACCAACTCCCGGAGTTCACTCAGACTCACGTCCATGGAGTCAGTGATGCCGTCCAGCCATCTCATCCTCTGTCATCCCCTTCTCCTCTTGCCCACAATCCCTCCCAGTATCAGTCTTCTCCAATGAGTCAACTCTTTGCATGAGGTGGCCAAAGTACTGGAATTTCAGCTTTAGCATCATTCCTTCCAAAGAAATCCCAGGGCTGATCTCCTTTACAATGGACTGGTTGGATCTCCTTGCAGTCCAAGGGACTCTCGAGAGTCTTCTCCAACACCACAGTTCAAAAGCATCAATTCTTGGGCGCTCAGCCTTCTTCACAGTCCAACTCTCACATCCATACATGGCCACAGGAAAAACCATAGCCTTGACTAGATGGACCTTTGTTGGCAAAGTAATGTCTCTGCTTTTGAATATTCTATCTAGGTTGGTCATAACTTTCCTTCCTTCCTACCAATTTCTACTCATAATCTTCATATCAGCCGGCCCAGGTTACATTGGAGGAGGCAGCTGTGATTTCTATTCACTTGGAAGTGCTCTAAGGGATGACATCATATCCTTTCATGTCCTCCAAATCCAACTATCCTCCTTGCATCCTGACATTGTTACCATTTTACACAAGTTCCCGAGGACCCAGCAGAATGTAGAACCCTGAATGGTCAAGCTACATAGTTTGACATGTTAAATGTATAAAGTGTTAGGTTGAACTCAGGTAATCAAAACTCAATTTGTATACCACATTTGTCTCTGCACTGGGAATGCCACAAATTCAGTACCAAAATTTGCAAAAATCAAAACCTGAGCACTTTGATATTAGAATTTTATGGAGTTATTGCTGCCCTTTCCCACAATACCCACTGATGGCTTTCTTCTTACTCCTTGCTCATCCCACCCCCATCTAGTTGACCCTCTTGTCACTCACTTTTTGGCATGAATAACTTGGCCTCTGCTTGTGCCCAGGCTCATTATGTGGCAGCTGTTTTCATTACCATCTCATTATTTCACTGAGGGGGAGATGTTTCCATGGTGATGCTGAATTGCATAAGTAGAGATTTTACTACACTGAGCTTTTATCTACTCAATGTTCCAGTTATAGGGGAATTGAGCTAGAACCTTTTTCTAGTAGGAAAAGGGATTGTAAATCTCCCTTGTTTACTGTTAGGTGTCTGCACTTTTTATCAGTGAAAGTATGTTGTAATTTTGATTTCTAAACAACAGATGGAAGTTGATGAAGAAAACCAGGAATTGTTTCTTTTTATTCTAATTAACTTGCCCTTTACCATACCCATGGAAATTTCCAGAGCAGCATTTCTTGGGATAATTGACTAGCACTCTTAATATTTTTTTAATAGCCCCACAAGGAAAAGAGAATTTGAAGTCCCAAGAAAAAATCTATATAGCAACTCGACCCAGTCACTAATGTGATTACTCACTAAGGTTTGATTGCTTCTAAAGTTGTCATTGCCCAGGGAAACAAAGGTCACAACAGCATGGAAATGACTATTTAATATTTACTTCACATATGAATGAGTGACACAGCTTTTCATTAATTGCTTTGTGGTTAATCCTACATTTGCAGGAAGATTTTTTATTAATACACTTTCCTTTGCAGTAAGCCTTCAATAATTTGATCTTCAGTAAATGGCAAATAGATGGGGAAACAGTGGAAACAGTGTCAGACTTTATTTTTCTGGGTTCCAAAATCACTACAGATGGTCACTGCAGCCATGAAATTAAAAGATGCTTGCTCCTTGGAAGGAAGATTATGACCAAGGTAGATAGCATATTCAAAAGCAGAGACATTACTTTGCCAACAAAGGTCCGTCTAGTCAAGGCTATGGTTTTCCCTGTGGTCATGTATGGATGTGAGAGCTGGACTGTGAAGAAGGCTGAGCGCCGAAGAATTGATGGTTTTGAACTGTGGTGTTGGAGAAGACTCTTGAGAGTCCCTTGGATTGCAAGGAGATCCTACCAGTCCATTGTGAAGGAGATCAGCCCTGGGATTTCTTTGGAAGGAATGATGCTGAAGCTGAAACTCCAGTATTTTGGCCACCTTATGCGAAGAGTTGACTCATTGGAGAAGACTCTGATGCTGGAAGGGATTGAGGGCAAGAGGAGAAGGGGACGACAGAGGATGAGATGGCTGGATGGCATCACTGACTCGATGGATGTGAGTCTCAGTGAGCTCTGGGAGTTGGTGATGGACAGGGAGGCCTGGAGTGCTGCAATTCATGGGGTCGCGAAGAGTCGGACACGACTGAGCGACTGATCTGATCCGATCTGATCTGATCCGAAAAGTAAATCTATCCATAGCTTCAGATTCTTTTGTCACCATTTGCCTTTGGATTTTTAGCAAAATCAAGCCACATTTGTTTAACATTTAAGTTCTTAAACTTATATTATACTTTTTAATGTAACAACTCTGTGCTAACTGAAGTCCAAAGGCAATTAAAAAGTTTAGAATAAATAGCATTGACATTGATGGAATTATTAAGGACATTCATTAAACAAATGCACCAATAAGGTAAGTACAGTGGAGCATGTTAAGGTCAATACAGAGAATGAACAAATCAATTACAAACTGAAATTCAGTCTAATATAGATTGATTTCTGACTGAATCAATGAACTTTGGATGAGTGGAGTATTCCTTTCACGTAGTTACTGGTGCTACAGAGATTCTCCCACAGCTTATTTTTAATGAATTAAAATAAGTTTGCCTAATTAAAATTATTAAAATAGGTGGTACAGAAGGATAGAGTGCCATGGAACACTTTTTGAGGAATTATTATGTATTACCAACAATGGAAGATCTTTTCCTATTACCTCATTTTTTTTTTTCTTGCACCAGCATGAGGCAGATGTTACCATTTCCACATAAAGAATGATGAAACAAATGTTTGGATGTTAAGTACCTTATCAAATGTCAAACATTGTCAGTATTAGCACTGGGGTTCAAATTCTGGTGTTCAAGTCTACTGTTCCTAACACTTCATCAGAAGCAACTGTGAAATTATGATAGTCACTGTCAATCTCCAAATAAACTAAGAAAGTTTTGGGGGGTATGTGTGAGTGAGATCGTGATGGAGAACCATAGAAGAGCTAGCAAAATCTAGCACAGAAATCTGCTTTTATGAAGATTTTTTTTGTGTGTTAATAAGTAATAGCAATGTGCTCTGCAAAGCTTAGTCACTCAGTTGTGTCCAACTCTTTGGACTCTTTGTGACCTCATGGACTGAGGCCCACCAGGCTCCTCTGTCCTTGGGGATTCTCCAGGCAAGAATACTGGATTGGGTTGCCATGCCGTCCTCCAAGGCATCTTCCCAACAGAGGCATTGAACCCAGGTCTCCCACATTTCAAGCGGATTCCTTTACGGCTGAGCCACCAGAGAAGCCCAAGAATACTGGAGTGGGTAGCCTATTCCTTCTCCAGGGATTGAACTGGGGTCTCAGGCATTGCAGGCAGATCCTTTACCAGCTACCTTTGGACAATAAACCACATATTAAAATGAAAAATAGAATCTTTTTGTGGATGAGGATTGGTTTGGAGGGCAGTTCAAACTTAGTGCAGTTTATCCTCTCTATGAGGCCTCATTCAAATCAAAGGGCATTTGAATTGTTCATCACTGTGTTTTATTTTAAGCTGCTTCTATTTCAATCAAAGTCCCACTTCCAAGGGGAATAATGTCTCCTATCACCACATGAAATCCAAGTACTCTCTTCCTTAAGTGCTTAGATATAACCCACAGCATCCCATAACCTGTACATTTGAAATACATGTAGGTTCAAAACATGATGATCTTGCCTTTATATTCCATTTGGCATTCAAAGTTCTATTTCACTAACCCACGGAGCTAGATTAAGTAAGATTCCATCTTTCCTTATTAGAATATTTTATTTTTGTTAGAATATTGCTTATTATAATTATTTACGTTCCCTGTCAAACTTTGTTTTCTATATTTTGAGTTAAGGGGAAATTGTAGAGTTGAAGAAATAGACACAAAGAGACATAGGGTAATCAGGAGAGCCTCTAGCCAGGGTATTTCCAAAATATGCAGAATGAAACTAATACAACCAGTGTTCAGTCCAATGCTTGTAGAACTGAGTCCTTTGAAAAGTGTAGGTATAGATAAAGCAGAGCTCCATTTGACTAGGAGCCAAGTATCACCTGGTACTATTTTTGTACAGTCTATTATTATCAAGCAATGTCTTTACAGAGAGTGAAAGTATAATGACCTTTCAGTCCTCTAAATGTGGATAAGATCTCAATGTCAAAATGCATTGCTATGCCTCACCACATAGCACCAGACAAAATTAATCAGAATTTTATGTGTGCAGATGGAAATGCCTAAGCCAGTTTTACAAACCAATTACTGTTCAGTTCCAAAATCCTGTAACTTGTTCAAGATTTAATACACACTGAACAGCCTCAGAACTCCTTGAAGAATAATAATTCACACTTAGTGTAGAATGTAAGTTAACTACTATTTCTGTGTTCTTTAGTTCCTATATTTTTCAGTTAAGGCAAGTTATGATTCAGGACCACGCAGGAGGTGCCTTTGTAGAATATGTTTTCTGCTGATTGGCCTTTTTAAAAAGACGTACGCAGAATATTTTTAGTGATGTAGCACCATTGCTATTAAGGGTTCTGATTCTGCACTCCTTATTCAGAATAAATGTCCTGAGAATCCTAGATAAAGACAGCTGAATTTAGGATAAAGAAACAAGGTTTTATTTTAGCATTTGTCATGGCTAAACCTTAAGGATTACTATGAAAGGTCTTTACTTAGAAAAGTCATAGATGTCCAGATCAAAGAATACACTTTGCTGTTTTATTTTAAAATTTTGGTTACAATGTAAGTAATATTGCATGTCTTTCATATAAATTAAAGACAGAGATAAACAAAAATGAAAATAATTCACACATAATGTTACCACTCAGAGATAATCATTGTTAATATTTTAGCATTTAATATTATATATAATCTGATGAACACTTTTTAAATAATTGACATAATATGCTAAAATTGATAATAATATTACATTTTTAACATTTTATTCTAGATTTTAAAAATTGCAACATGTCACATTATGACAATCACTTAATAAGTAATATATTCCAAATGCTTTTCCATGTCTTCAAAAAACTCAATTATGATGATAAGAAAATATTATAGACTAAATAGAAAGTGTCCCATATATGAATCTTCAATCATTTTTATTATTCCCTAAAACTGTTTTGAAAAATTCAGATACCCAATTGTTCATTTTAAGTAAATATTTACATTTTAAATCATGGATTTAATAGCTAACAAATGTGCCATGTCTGTAATATTAAAATACTAACATTTTAACTTAAAACTGTTACAGAGCTCTTAAGTATAGCTAATGGAATCTAATGTCATAGTGATTTGGCGCCCACAGTAGTACATTTGAAAAATATATCAAGATGTTTTGTCAGACAGTATACATTATCCCTTTTCCTTCTTATACTCATGTTTCCATTACATTTACCCCCACTGCTTTTTCTTGTCCTAATAGAATCTATTTTTATTTTTGAAGTATTTATGTTTCAAAAAGATTTATTGATTACATTTTTATACCTCTCTGAAGCAAAATATACATATAAAATGACATTTTTTGACATATACTACCATTTTTTAAAAATTCTTTTGTACCCCACTCCAGTACTCTTGCCTGGAAAATCCCATGGACGGAGGAGCCTGGTGGACTGCAGTCCATGGGGTCGCACAGAGTCGGACATGACTGAAGCGACTTAGCAGCAGCAGCAGCAGCATAATTATATTTAATATTAAATGATCAATGATAGATAAATGCATTGCATTTTTATAATTTATTAGCAAATATTAAAGTAAGGTTTTGTTGGAAATATATTTCTTAATAAAATGGATAATTTTTCTTCAATAAAGGTCATATCCACAGGTGAGTATGCCCTATTCCTAAAATGGGACAAATTTTGGAAATTGAACATTCACTTATAAGTATGTGCTGTACTGTGTTTAGTTGCTCAATCGTGTCCAACGCTTTGCTACCTCATGGACTGTAGCCTGCCAGGCTCTTCTGTCCATGGGGATTCTCCAGGCAAGCATACTGGAGTGCGTTGCCATGCCATCCTCCAGGGGATCTAATTCCCAACCCAGGGATCAAACCCAGGTCTCCTGCATTGCAGGTGGATTCTTTACCGCCTGAGCCACCAGGGAAGCCCACTTACAAGTATATGCCATACAAATTTTTTTTATTGTTGTTTCTAAGTGATTATGAAAGAATTCATAGCACATTTCCTCTGCTGTTGCTGCTGCTAAGTCGCTTCAGTCGTGTCTGACTCTGTGCGACCCCATAGACGGCAGCCCACCAGGCTCCCCCGTCCCTGGGATTCTCCAGGCAAGAACACTGGAGTGGGTTGCCATTTCCTTCTCCAATGCATGAAAGTGAAAAGTCAAAGTGAAGTCGCTCAGTCATGTCCAACTCTTAGCTACCTCATGGACTGCAGCCTACCAGGCTCCTCCGTCCATGGGATTTTCCAGGCAAGAGTACTAGAGTGGGGTGCGATTGCCTTCTCCCACATTTCCTCTAAGTTAGCCTAAATTTGAATAAATATGTGGCAGGAATGGAAAAATACATAGAGAAGTAGTTGACATGTGATGGTGAACAGGAGACCTACCCAAAGAAAAGACAAATACAAATTTATAATTATCTATGATATTTTAGCAAATGTTACTGAAAATATATGTCATATGAGTCTGAGTATATGTTAAAAGGACTCTGAAACCCATTAAGCTACCTCCACTACTTTTTTTTTTTTTTTTAACCAAAACTTGAGATGGTCATAAGAAGTGAAAAAAAATACAACATGTATTATATATATGTATTATATTTCACTACCTCCTTCTTGAAATCATTTTTTTTTTTAATATAACAGAATACTGGCGGCGGATCCATCTTGATGTATTGTAAAAGCAATACAATATTGTAAAGTTAAGCAAAATAAAAAAAATAAAAATAAATTAAAAAAAATTAAAAATAAATAAATATAACAGAGACCCAAACACTGTCTTGATTAAAGGAGGCTTCCAGACGCCAAAATTTTGAACTGTTGTTTGGCACCTCATAATCTTTATGCAATACTTTATATACTTTATACAATACTTTGGTCACCTGATGTGAAGAACTGACTCATTGGAAAAGACTCTGATGCTGGGAGGGATTGAGGGCTGGAGGAGAAGGGGACAACAGAGGATGAGATGGTTGGATGGCATCGATGACTCGATGAACATGAGTTAGAGTAGGCTCTGGGAGTTGGTGATGGACAGGGAGCCTGGCCGGCTGCAGTCCATGGTGTCACAGTCAGACACGACTGAGTGACTGAACTGAATCTTTATACAATGCAATTTGTAAATTCAGAACTGGTAAGAGATGGTTTTTTTTGTTTTTTGTTTTTTTTAATAAAGTAGACAAAAGCGTTAGGGAAAGTGAAGCTAAGGAAGGAAAATAGACATGGTATTTTGACCATAGGCACATTCAAGAAAAAATTCATTTTAAAGAACAAAACTCTGAAAATTGATTTTCTTAACATATACTGTCAATACTTAAGTTCCACACAGAGTGTCTTCAAATATCCTCAAAGATACTAAACCTTGGGTTGAATATCATTGGTGTGCTAGGTCTTTAATGCTAAAACATCTGTCTAAATATACTGACAAGTGATTAATATTAAAACACAATTGTTTTTAAGATGGTTACTCAGAAAGAAGACATTCCGACACTTCAAACAAATGTTTGCAGATCTGCATTAATACCACACTTCAGATACTCTCTTGGTGGTTCCCTATTTTGCATGTCTTTTCAAACTTGTCTCTTCCACCAGTCTCTTGCTGACCCATTAGTCTCTCACTGCTGCTGCTGCTGCTGCTAAGTCGCTTCAGTCATGTCCGACTCTGTGCGACCCCATAGACAGAAGCCCACCAGGCTTCCCGTCCCTGGGATTCTCCAGGCAAGAACACTGGAGTGGATTGCCATTTCCTTCTCCAATGCATGAAAGGGAAAAGTGAAAGTGAAGTCGCTCAGTCGTGTCCGACTCTCAGCGACCCCATTGACTGGAGCCTTCCAGGATCCTCTGTCCATGGGATTTACCAGGCAAAAGTACTGGGGTGGGGTGCCATTGCCTTCCCCGAGTCTCCACAGCTTTTGCTAACTAATGCTGTCTACTTGTTTATTATGTTACTTTTTTCCTGGCCCCTTCTCTGCCTTAAGACTTTTCTTTGTACATCCTTTCAGCTTCAGTCTCACTGCCTGATTTCTTCAAAATTCACAGTTGCAGTTTCCTCAGAGCAAGATTCTGATTGACACAGCTTACTGCATTTGGTCAGAGATTTTTTTTTTTTAATTGGAGTATAATTGCTTTACAACGTGGTGCTAATTTCTGCTGTACAACAAAGTGAATCAGCTATACGTATACACGTACCCCCTCCCTCTTGAATCTCCTTCCTACCCCATCCTGCCGCTGGAGGTCATCACAGAGCACTGAGCTGAGCTCCCAGTGCTGTACGGAAGCTTCCTGCTAGCTATCTGTTTTACACGTAGTCTTTCCTGTGGTCATGTATGGATGTGAGAGCTGGACTGTGAAGAAGGCTGAGCGCCGAAGAATTGATGCTTTTGAACTGTGGTGTTGGAGAAGACTCTTGAGAGTCCCTTGGACTGCAAGAAGATCCAACCAGTCCATTCTGAAGGAGATCAATCCTGGAATTTCTTTAGAAGGAATGATGCTAAAGCTCAAACTCCAGTATTTTAGCCACCTCATGCGAAGAGCTGACTCATTGGAGAAGACTCTGATGCTGGGAGGGATTGAGGGCAGGAGGAGAAGGGGACGACAGAGGATGAGATGGCTGGATGGCATCACTGACTCGATGGATGCGAGTCTGAGTGACCTCCGGGAGCTGGTGATGGACAGGGAGGCCTGGCGTGCTGCGGTTCATGGGGTCGCAAAGAGTCGGACACGACTGAGCGACTGATCTCTCTCTGATCTCTCTCTGAGTGCGTGTATGGGAGAAGGAAATGGCAACCCACTCCAGTGTTCTTGCCTGGAGAATCCCAGGGACAGGGGAGCCTGGTGAGCTTCCGTCTATGGGGTCGCACAGAGTCGGACACGACTGAAGCGACTTAGCAGCAGCAGCAGCAGCAGCAGCGCGTGTATGCGGAGAAGGCAATGGCTCCCCACTCCAGTTCTCTTGCTTGGAAAATCCCATGGACGGAGGAGCCTGGTGGGCTGCAGTCCATGAGGTAGCTAAGAGTCGGACATGACTGAGCGACTTCACTTTGACTTTTCACTTTCATGCATTGGAGAAGGAAGTGGCAACCCACTCCAGTATTGTTGCCTGGAGAACCCCAGGGATGGCAGCGCCTGGTGGGCTGCCATCTATGGGGTCTCACAGAGTCGAACAGAACTGAAGCGACTTAGCAGCAGCAGCAGCAGTGTGTGTATGCAGAGAAGGCAATGGCAACCCACTCCAGTGTTCTTGCCTGGAGAATCCCAGGGATAGGGGAGCCTGGTGGGCTGTCATCTATGGGGTCACACAGAGTTGGACAGAACTGAAGCGACTTAGCAGCAGCAGCAGCAGTGTGTGTATGCAGAGAAGGCAATGGCAACCCACTCCAGTGTTCTTGCCTGGAGAATCCCAGGGACGGGGGAGCCTGGTGGGCTGCCGTCTATGGGGTCGCACAGAGTCGGACAGAACTGAAGTGACTTAGCAGCAGCAGCAGCAGCAGCAGTGTGTGTATGTCAATGCTACTGGATGTGGATGGATGTAAAGTTGGTCAGAGATTTTGATGCCAAGATACCTTGAGCTTATGACCAGCTCACAGACTGGCTGCCCAGTTTGATTTGGTAAAGGTGGATGGTGTCATCAAAGACTTGAGACTGCCCCTTCAGTAATGATTCACCTTGCACACAGAATACCAGTTAGTACTCTAAAGAACACCACTATATCCTCAGTAATACTATTTTGCTTCTTGTCTTTTTGACAAAGCAATATATTGTAAACATTCCTTCATGATAATACATTTTTGTGATATCACCTTAATATAATAGTTTCCAAACAACATTGTTCACTGCAGCTGGGAGCTTAAAAAATAATGATACCTCAGTCTCACTCTCAGAAATGATGATTTTTGAAAAGTGACCCAGGCTTTGGAATTTTAAAAATATCTTCAGATGATTCTGAATTGCAGACAAGTTCATGAACCATGGCTTTAATGGATCCACAGTGTCCTTGAGTGGATGCCCTCTAACTTATTTAATAAACTTTTTCTCAGTGGATATATTTAAGGTTGTTAATTAGTCTTCACTACCTTAAGCAACACTGACAAGAATATGCTCTTAGCAAAATTTCTGAGCACATATGTGATTACTTTCCTAGGACACATTCTTAACTACTGGAATTATTGGATCAAAAAGCATAAACAATTCAAAACAGACCTCAAAAAGTCCACACATTTATACTTTTGCAAACAACGTATGCGTTAATGTATTTGCCTAAACCAGGTGGCTCAGTGATAATCTGCCTGCCAATGCAGGAGATGCAGGAGGTGCAGGTTCGATCCCTGGGTCAGGAAGATCCCCTGGAGGAGGAAATGACAGCCCACTCCAGTATTCTTACCTGGAAAATTCCATAGAGGAGCCTGGTGGACTTCAGTCCGTGGGGTCACAAAGGATCAGACAAGACTGAGCGACTGAGCATGTACACACTCATGCTAAGCCCAAATAATACTGTGGTGGTGATTTAGTTGCTAAGTCGTGTCTGACTCTTGCGATCCCATGGACTGTAGCCTGCCAGGCTCCTCTATCCATGGGATTCTCTAGGCCAAACTACTGTAGTGGATGGCCATTTTCTTCTCCAGAGGATCTTATCGACTCAGGAATCGAACCCGGGTCTCCTGCATTGCAGGCAGAATCTTTACAGACTGAACTATAAGGGAAGCCCATATAGTATTGAGTATTTAATTGTTAAGTTTTTCTACTTGGAAGTAAAAAAAAAAAAAAAAACTATATGTTTTAATTTTTTTTTCTTGCATTACTAGGAAGCTTAAATTCCATCCCATTCTCAATTTATTTTGCCCTTGTTTTCCTTCTGTGAATTATTCATACTTGTTTTTGTTCATTTTTTTCTGAGATGATCATTTCTCTGATTCATTTATTTCTCTTTACACACTAAAGCTATAGATCATTTGTCATATATATTGTGCATATATTCAAAATTGTTATTTGCTTTCATTGTTGCTTTGCCATATAGATTTCTGTAAGGTTAAATAATTCAATTAAATTTTTTTTTCTATTTTTAGTACTAGTTTCTTTTTTAATGTGTTGGTGTAATTGACATATAACATTAGATTAGGTTTCAGGTGCACAACACAACAATTTGACATTTGTACATTTTGTGAAATGATCATCACAATGTTTAGTTACCACTACCACCTGAATAGTTTCGATTTTTTTCTTTCTCTTGTGATGAAGGTTTTTTGATTCACTCTCTCAACAAGTTTCGATTATGCAATATGATATTATTAAATACAGTTACCATGCTGTGCAGGCTTCCCAGGTAGCACTAGTGGTAAAGAGCTTGCCTGCAAATGCAGGAGACAAGAGATGCAGGTTCAGTCCCTGGGTGGGCAAGACTCCCTGGAGGAGGGCATGATAACCCACTCCAGTGTCCTTGCCTAGAGAATCCCACGGACAGAGGAGCCTGGTGCATCCACAGGGGTACAAAGAGTTGGATATGACTGAAGTGACTTAGCACGCACATGTGCACCATGCTGTATGTTACATCCTTATGCCATTTACTTGTAACTTGAAGTTTGTGCCTTTTGTACTGATTCCCTTCACCTGTTTTGCCCACCTCTGGCTACCACCAATCTGTTCTATTAGCTTGGGTTTTTGTTTATTAGTTTTTGGGGTTTTTTTTAGATTTTACATAAAAATATGGTATCATATGATATCATAGAGTATTTATCTTTCTGACTAATTTCACTTAATATAATGCCCTCAAGGTCTATTCACATTTTTGGAAATGGAAAAAAATCATTCTTTTTAAAGGCTGAACAGTATTTCATTGTGTATGTGTGTGTGTGTGTTGGTGTGTGTGTGTGTATACACCATTTTCTTTATCCACTGATGGACACTTAGGTTGTTTCCATATCTTTAGTTCAGTTCAGTTGCTTAGTCGTGTCTGACTCTTTGTGATCCCATGGCGTCCCTGTCCATCATCAACTCCCGGAGTTCACTCAAACTCATGTCCATTGAGTCGGTGATGCCATCCAGGCATCTCATCCTCTGTTGTCCCCTTCTCCTCCTGCCCCCAATCCCTCCCAGCATCAGAGTCTTTTCCAATGAGTCAGCTCTTCACATGAGGTGGCCAAAGTATTGGAGTTTCAGCTTTAGCATCAGTCCTTCCAAAGAAATCCGAGGGCAGATCTCCTTCACAATGGACTGGTTGGATCTCCTTGCAGTCCAAGGGACTCTCAAGAGTCTTCTCCAACACCACAGTTCAAAAACATCAATTCTACAGTGCTCAGCTTTCTTCACAGTCCAACTCTCACATCCATACCTTTCTACTGGAAAAACCATAGCCTTGATTAGCCGGACCTTTGTTGGCAAAGTAATGTCTCTGCTTTTGAATATGCTATCTAGGTTGGTCATAACTTTCCTTCCAAGGAGTAAGCATCTTTTAATTTCATGGCTGCAATCACCATCTGCAGTGATTTTGGAGCCCCCCAAAATAAAGTCTGACACTGTTTCCACTGTTTCCCCATCTATTTCCCATGAAGTGATGGGACCAGATGCCATGATCTTCGTTTTCTGAATGTTGAGCTTTAAACCAACTTTTTCACTCTCCTCTTTCACTTTCATCAAGAGGCTTTTTAGTTCCTCTTCACTTTCTGCCATAAGGGTGGTGTCATGTGCATATCTGAGGTTATTGATATCTTAGTTGTTGTAAATAATGCTGGAATGAACACAGGGGCACACACTTTTTTTTGAATTAGTGTTTTCATTTTCTTTGGATAAATACTTAGGAGTGAAATTGCTGGATCATATGGTAGTTCCACTTCTAATTTTTTGAAGACCTTTCATACTGTTTCCCTTAGTGGATGCTCCAATTTACATTTCCACCAATAATGCACAAGGGTTCTCTTTTCTCTGCATCCTTGTCAACACTTCTTAGTTCTTGTCTTTTACTAATAACCACTCTAACAACGGCTTCCCTAGTGGCTCAGACAGTAAAGAATCCTCCTGCAATGCAGGACACCTAGGTTCTATCCCTTGGTCAGGAAGATCCCCTGGAGAAGGAAGTAGCTACCCACTCCAGTGTTCTTGCCTGGATAATCTTATGAACAGAGGATCCTGGCAGGCTACAGTCCATGGGGTTGCAAAATATTGGACATGACTGAGTGACTAAGTGCGCGCGCACACACACACACACACACACACACACACACTCTAACAGGTGTGAGGTGACATCTCACTGTGGTTCTGATTTGCATTTTTCTGAAGCTTAGTGATGTTGAGCATTTTTTCATATGCCTAGTGGATATCTGTATGCTCTCTCTGGAAAAATGCCTACTCAAATTTTCTGTGCATTTTTTTAATAAAAATTATTATATTGAAGTCTATGAGTTCTTTATATATTTTGGATATTAACCCCTTATCAGATGTAGGATTTGCAAATTTTTCTTTCATTCTGTAGGTTGCCTTTTAATTTCATTGATGATTTCTTTTGCTGTTCAGAAGCTTTGCATTTTGATGCAGTCCTACTTGTTTATTTTTGTTTTTGTTGTCTTTGCTTTCAGAGTCGGATTCAATAAAACATGGCCAAGACTGATATCAAGGAGCTTATCACTTACATTTTCTTCTAAGAGTTTTATGGTTTCCTGTCACTTTTAAGTCTTTTATCAATTTTGGGTTAATTTGTGTTTATGATGAAAGAAGTAGTCTAGTTTAATTCTGTTGCATGTGACTGTCCAGTTTTCCTAGCACTATTTATTGAAAAGACTGTCCTTTCTCCATTGTGTATTTTTGCCTCCTTTATCGTAGATTAATTGGCTATATGAGTGTGAGTTCTGGGCTCTCTGGTCTGTTCCATGGTCTATGTGTGCCAGTTTCTTGGCTTAAGAAATACAATCCTTCATTGACAATTTTTCTTAAACTCTAGAAAAATAATTTATTGAAACTGAAATTGATTGTTTTATATGATAAATAAATGAGATCTGAAAAATATAAGAGGTTTGTATTATTCAGCCATTACTTGCATCCATCTCTTACCAGAAGCATAAGTGACTAAACATGAGAGATGTAAAAGTTTACCTCCAAAAAGTGCTTCGTTTTCACAACAGCTCAGCAACTGAAACTTTGAAATATTCCTGGGTATACTGAAACAACAGGAAAACAGTAGTGATGGCATAATGAAGCTAGATGATGTTCAACTGAAGACTCTCTTGCTCATTTTGTTTCATAATCAAGATTCCAAACAGAGCTTTTAAAGAGGATTTGGTTCCCCATAGTGCTACCCTGATGCCTGTGTTTGTCTGTAATGTAATCCTTAGATGTAGATACAGATATCAAGTCCTGTGGAAAGTTAGCATTAAATTACTGGTTAATGTAACTCTGAGAGAATTGTGTTCAGTACAGCATGTCTTTGAACCGACTCAAATATCCTTATACTTGTCCTTCAGTTTATGATGCTGAACGTATGGTGCTCTAACCCTATAAGAAAATAGTAAAGATGAGATTGCCGGGTAGTCTCATTTAGACAGTTAATTTTATCTTTGTTTTCTTAAGTTACATTTCATTGTTCTTCTCGATGGTGCAAAACTAATTGGCTCTTATCACAGCTGCATTACCTTCAAAGGCAGATAAAATTAATGCAAAGTAAAAGATCACTAGAATCAGAGATATCTGGTTAAAAGGGAGACAGGCTTGCATAAAGTGGTCGCACAATCCACAGAAGGCTCTGGCAGAATAATAAATCATTACTTTCTCCAGGTTATCATTTTGTACTCTAGTTCATTATTTTGTATCATTTTGTTTTAACCTTGGATTGTCCCTACTACATCTGCTCTGCTGTGATTAATTCTGCTGATGGAAATAAACTGTCGAAGGGCAATGCTGTACTGCATGACTAATTAGCCTACCGAATTATGTCCATAAATTAACATTTTGTTTTTATTCATTTAAATAAATCAAAGTTGTCCAAACTTATTTTGTACAGATCACTCTAATACCAATTTCTTTTTGTAACCTTTTAGCTAGATCAGGTTGCTTACTTTTCGGTTGACTAATTCCTAACCGTTTCTTAGCTGTGTTGTGCTTAGTTGCTCAGTTGTGTCTGACTCTTTTGAGACCCCATGGACTATAGCCTGCCAGGCTCCTCTGTCTATGGGGATTCTCCAGCAAGAATACTGGAGTGGGTTGCCATGCCCTTCTCCAGGGGATCTTCTCAACCCAGGGATTGAACCCAGATCTCCTGCATTGCAGGTGCATTCTTTACCAGCTGAGCTACCAAGGAAGCCCTTCTTTCCTGTACTTTTCTACAACTACTATTGGGCCTACCTATAGTCCAAGCTATAGTCCCAGTTGGTCCAAGCGGAAGAAAACATTTTTGTTTGTTTGTTTTAGTGAAGCTGAACTCTGCATCAGGCTTTCTGCTCTAGTTTACCTGTCCTCTGCTTCCTCCCGCCCGCAGTTCTGGCCACAGCCCTTCATCCTCTGTTTCCATTGTTATATGAAAGTAACTGTATTGTAGAGTGAATGTTTGCATCTCCCCAGACTCATATGCTGAAGTACTAATCCCCAGCCCTAATCCCCAGTGGTGGTGGAAGGTGGGGCCTTTGGGAGGTAATTAGGCTGAGATTAGGATGTGAGGGTGAGACCTTCGTGATGGGATTAACATCCTGATAAAAAGAGGGGGAGATAACAAACTCTCTCTCCATATGGTGAGGATGTGGTAAGAAGACTGCAAGCTAAGAAGGATGCGCTTATCAGACATCATGTTGGCCAGCACTTGATCTTAGACTCTCTAGTCTCCAGACTAGGGGAAGGCAATGGCACCCCACCCCAGTACTTTTGCCTGGAAAATCCCATGGATGGAGGATACTGGTAGGCTCCAGTCCATGGGGTCGCTAAGAGTCGGACACGACTGAGCGACTTCCCTTTCACTCCACTTTCATGCATTGGGGAAGGAAATGGCAACCCACTCCAGTGTTCTTGCCTGGAGAATCCCAGGGACGGGGGAGCCTGGTGGGCTGCCGTCTGTGGGGTCACACAGAGTTGGACACGACTGAAGTGACTTAGCAGTAGCAGTAGCCTCCAGACTGTGAAAAACATTTGTTTAAGCCACCCAGTTTATAGTATGTTGTTATAACAGCCTAAACTGACTAACACAGATTACTATTGAGGAAAAAAACAAAAACCCAAATTCTTCTCATAACAATCTTCTAGGGCCTCTATCAAAAGAAAAAGATATTTTATAATACTGAGGCAGGGACCAAGCCATTGATTTTTTTTTTTAGGCCTTCACTTAAAACAATAGTTAGGACCAAGTGGGCTCACAGGAAACTTCCGAAGTCTGCTCAAGATTGCTGCTGCTGCTGCTGCTGCTAAGTCGCTTCAGTCGTGTCCGACTCTGTGCAACCCCATAGACGGCAGCCCACCAGGCTCCCCCGTCCCTGGGATTCTCCAGGCAAGAACACTGGAGTGGGTTGCCATCTCCTTCTCCAATGCATAAAAGTGAAAAGTGAAAGTGAACTCGCCCAGTCGTGTCCGACTCCCAGTGACCCCACGGACTGCGGCCCACCAGGGTCCTCCGTCCATGGGATTTTCCAGGCAAGAGCACTGGGGTGGGGTGCCATTGCCTTCCCCGCAAGATTGCTATATGAAATAATATTATTTGTTATAGGACAGATTATTTTAAGAACAGAAAAATGGATGGGAAGCATTTCTATATATTCTGCAACATTGGGTTATCTGCCTCCAAAGATAATTTGAAGATTAGGACTTAGTCTTTTCAGAATCTTCTTTCACTGGTCTTATTTTAATAAAAGCAATTAGGCCCTTTTCAATAAGGGGTTCACTCCCTGCCACCTCAGGAGACTGAATAATATGAAAGAATTTACAAGCCTCATGTTGATTTCGGAAAACTCTCACAGTAACCGTCCTAAACTCATATGTAAGAGTGTCCTGGACTGGCCCCTTCCTGCCCACTGGACCTGTTGTGCACATGTTTCCCAATTTCATGTTCAGTGAGGACATGTTGGTAGCTTGAATTTGGCAGGAGGAGTATTTATTTCATGAAAATATGCAAACAGTGCCAGTTAGGACCTAAGTTTTCCAGAAAGCTGGTTGTTTAACCTTAACCAGCATCCCACTGTTTATAATCCAGGTCAGCGTCTCCAGGCACAGCTCTTCTATCATGTCTTTTTGGATTGAATTCTTTACTGATTCATAGAAGAAGAATCTTTATATTCATTCCTTTCCGGAGAGGTTTCCACAGTTATAGAGCCTGTTTCTTCTTTTCTGAGGCAGAGCCACCTTATGTTTCCTCTGATACTCACATGGCTTTGACAGAGGAAAGGATCACACGATCAAATCACTGTATCGTGCACAACTGAATCACAACTTAGTGACCAGCGTGTTTTCAGTGGAAATAGATTTGCCAAAAGGCACTTTTTATACCAAATGAACATTTTTTTTCCAGTTTATTTCATGCCTACTATTACTGTCTTAAGCACTATAAGGGATACAATGGTGGTTTCTTACAGAATCCTTTCAAACTTCTTAGGAAATTCACTGAATTTCTAATAATCAGAGACATTCATTAGCCAGGACTAATGAAATATACAAAACAAATAGGAAAGACAGGTAGTAAGAGCCAATCATTTAACTTCCTGAAATTTTAACCAAATGATCCATATTTTGAAGAAGTATACATGCTTGAGGGGCAGAGGAGCAGAGATATTGGAAAAATTTGAGAGGTATTTGCATTCAACTTCAGTAAAATGTTGAATTACTATTATCTTCAGATATTGTATTCTTCTGATTCATTTAGGAAAATTTTTCTGGACTTCTTATATTTATTTTTTATATTCTTCTTATATTTTTATATTTATTCTTATATTTATTTTTCTTAGGTTCATTTAACTTTTCTGACTCTTCATGGTAGTAGAGCACATACAATGTAATATTACTTTAAAAATTGGAGATTGCATAGAACTCAGTCATTATTCTTTCCTGATGAAGCAGAAAGCATAGTTTTGGACAATTCTTTATTAACTCCAGGACCCATATTTTTGTAAATGAGGCCTCAATTTGAGCTTATATTTTTCATCATTTGCTTGTAGGAATTCAGTATTTTCTACTAATGATGTTGAGGGTACTATTTAATTCTAAGGGAGTATGATTCCATGGTTTCCTAACAAGTCTAGGGCATATACCTATACACTAAAAAGGTTAACTGAGGATTTTGCTTGTTTGAATATGTGTAAGTTATCAAACTTTGAATAAATAACATTTTAGAGTATTTCTTAAGATTTCCACATTATACTATCCAAATTCTGTTACCAAATAGAGGAACACAGGAAACAGTCTCCTAAGCAAGTCTATTAATAGAAGGAGATTTCTGTTTCAAGCAAAGGAAAGGAGGAAATCTAGGCTTTATTTCATGTACACACCATGTGACCAAAACTGTTCTAGCTGTTTCACACATGTTCATCTTGAATCACAGCGATTGTGTAAGATATTTTGTCTCCATTATGGAGATGAGGAATCAGAGATTCAAAGACATGTATTAACTGGGTGGTAATATAGTTGGTAAGCAGTATATGCAGGAATGGAAATTAAGGTTTATCTAATTCTAAAGCTAATTTTTATTTTCATTGCCCCATGCTCCAGAAATATGTCTGTATATGTAAACTTTTATAAAAGAAATTTCAAAATCCATTTTTTTTTCAGATTCTGAAGCAATAAAGTCTGTATCAATATATTTCTGAGTCCAAAAACCAAAATTATCCTTACAAGTCAATCCCCAAACACAAATACATTTTTTATGTATTAATGCAATATTGCTCAAAATAAAAACCACCTGAGACATCTGCTTGGTCTAGAGCTAACCCTATAAGAGGGATGTCATGTAAGTTTCATTTCCTGGGTCAGATCTTATCCCTTGGTTGTTGCTAAGTCGCTTCAGTTGTGTCCGACTCTGTGCAACCCCATAGACGGCAGCCCACCAGGCTCCCCTATCCCTGAGATTCTCCAGGCAAGAACACTGGAGTGGGTTGCCATTTCCTTCTCCAATGCATGAAAGTGAAAAGTGAAAGTGAAGTTGCTCAGTTGTGTCCGACTCTTAGCGACCCTATGGACTGCAGCCCACTAGGCTCCTCTGTCCATGGGATTTTCCAGGCAAGAGAACTGGAGTGGGGTGCCATTGCCTTCTCCATATCCCTTGGTAGTGGCTTTGAATTCCTGCATGGAGAAGAAATCTGAAGTTATCTCTAGAGTCAAGGAAGTACCTTGGGATTCATCAGAGATGAGGACCATGGTCATGGGAGAGGAAAATGGCAACTCATGTACCTTGAGTTGGCTAGAACTGTCACAAATATTAGTAAAGCAATATGTAATTTGGGATGCTACTGCTCAAAATTGCCTTCGACATTCAAAGTTATATTTATCTCACTTTGGGTGGTTGTGTTTCTTAAGTTTGCCTGATTATAAGAATCATCTGGATTAATTGTTTAAAAATACTGTTTGCCAGGCCTCCTCTCTGGAGATTCAGGAGGTTAAGAGTGGGAAATCAGGAATTTTATGATCTGGCAAGTTTGGGAATATTTGAATTGCTTTTGCATTCAGAAAGTCCCTGTGAAGGCAAACATTAACTTATTAAGCAGTAATAACTTAAGACATAATCTTCCCAGTAGAGACTTGAGCATTTATAGGCCAGGGGCAAACCATAAATCAATTTGATGGTGACTAGTGATTAGAGAAATTCAGAGCATGTGATAGCTTCCTTTATCCAGCTTGCTTTGTTCAATTTACTAACTTTTAACCTCATTCAGCAGAGGTTTTTCTCTTGTTCATTCTACTCCAGCCAGACTAGTCTTCTTTCTGTTCTAACACGTACGTGTTCTCACCTCAAAGTCTTTGCCTTTGCTGTTCCCTTGCATGGTATATCATTCCTGGAGACCCTCACAGGGCTGGTGTCCTTAATTCTCTTTCAAGTGGTAGGGCTGTTAAGTGAAAAACCAAAATGGTAAGCAAAGAGGAGGAAGAAAAGCACGATTTTAAATGTGTGAAGCAGATTCATTGCCTATCTGACAACTAAACATTTTCATTTTGTAAAAGGGAGGCTCCTGGCTCTTTCCTTGCTCTAAGCAATGAGTTATACCAGTCATTGCATAGCATCTGCATTGAAATCAGGGTAAAGAAAGTAATGGCTTTCCTAGAGAACAAGGAAACAATGACAAGTAAGAAAATAGAAGAGAGAGTCACTAGTTGCATAATAATTAAATCTGGGTAAAATGTATTATTTAAAACCATTCAATCACTGCCTTATCTTTTCTGATTCTTCAGGGGGCTCATAAGTATAATCATCTGACTGTATCTTTGAAATAGCATTAGGAATTGGGAAGCATCTTAATAAACACGAACTGAAGCCACTCTAAAGAAAACATCATTAATCATGTCATCTGATAAGAGATACTGTCAGTGTTACATTTAGAAATTTATACTCAGACTGAATTCCAGTAAACAACTCATGTGTGCATTAGGGATTAAGAAAGTGAGGGCTTCTTTGTTACTGCAAATCAAAAAATATTATGTTGGCCTAATTTTTAAAAATGGAACCCACCTGGACACATTTGTTCTCCCAGTTGCATAGGCTTTCTAGTCCAGTCCACTTTGCACAATGCAAGGACATTCTCCTCCTAATGTACTATTTTCAGTACAACAATCATATACTGAAAACATACCTAAAAAGCCACCATAGTTCTCTATTGCTTTTTAAATAAATAAAAATCTTTAGGTTGTCATTTAAGACACTTACTTATATATTTGTAGGTTTACCCATCATTACCATGGATGGAGGAGCCCGGTAGGTTGCAGTCCATGGGGTCGCTAGAGTCGGACATGATGGAGTGACTTCACTTTCACTTTTCACTTTGATGCATTGGAGAAGGAAATGGCAACCCACTCCAGTGTTCTTGCCTGGAGAATCCCAGGGACAGGAAGCCTGGTGGGCTGCCGTCTCTGGGGTCTCACAGAGTTGCACACGACTAAAGCGGCACAGCAGCAGCAGCAGGTACTGTTTCGGAGAAGACAGTGGCACCCCACTCCAGTACTCTTGCCTGGAAAATCCCATGGATGGAGGAGCCTGGTGGACTGTGGTCCATGGGGTCGCTAAGAGTCAGACACAACTGAGCGACTTCACTTTCACTTTTCATTTTCATGCATTGGAGAAGGAAATGGCACCCTACTCCAGTGTTCTTGTCTGGAGAATCTCAGGGACGGGGGAGCCTGGTGGGCTGCCATCTATGGGGTCACAGAGAGTCAGACACGACTGAAGTGACTTAGCAGTAGCAGTAGCAGGTACTGTTTATATCTTAAAAAAAAAAAAAAAGTCAACCAAACCATAATACCTGACTGCTTAGTATTAAACATTATATGAAGCATCTTGAAGATACAAAAAATATATGAAATATTCAGATCGGATCAGATCAGTCGCTCAGTCGTGTCCGACTCTTTGCGGCCCCATGAACCGCAGCACGCCAGGCCTCCCTGTCCATCACCAGCTCCCGGAGGTCACCCAGACTCACACCCATCAATTCAGTGATGCCATCCAGCCATCTCATCCTCTGTCGTCCCCTTCTCCTCCTGCCCTCAATCCCTCCCAGCATCAGAGTCTTCTCCAATGAGTCAACTCTTCGCATGAGGTGGCCAAAATACTGGAGTTTCAGCTTTAGCATCATTCCTTCCAAAGAAATTCCAGGATTGATCTCCTTCAGAATGGACTGGTTGGATCTTCTTGCAGTCCAAGGGACTCTCAAGAGTCTTCTCCAACACCACAGTTCAAAAGCATCAATTCTTCGGCACTCAGCCTTCTTCACAGTCCAGCTCTCACATCCATACATGACCACAGGAAAGACCATAGCCTTGACCAGGCGAACCTTTGTTGGCAAAGTAATGTCTCTGCTTTTGAATATGCTATCTAGGTTGGTCATAACTTTCCTTCCAAGGAGTAAGTGTCTTTTAATTTCATGGCTGCAGTCACCATCTGCAGTGATTTTGGAGCCCAGAAAAAGAAAGTCTGACACTGTTTCTACTGTTTCTCCATCTATTTCCCATGTAGTGATGGGACCAGATGCCATGATCTTCGTTTTCTGAATATTGAGCTTTAAGCCAACTTTTTCACTCTCCACTTTCACTTTCATCAAGAGGCTTTTTAGTTCCTCTTCACTTTCTGCCATAAGAGTGGTGTCATCTGCATATCTGAGGTTATTGATATTTCTCCCAGCAATCTTGATTCCAACTTGTGTTTCTTCCAGTCCAGCATTTCTCATGATGTACTCTGCATATAAGTTAAATAAACATGGTGACAATATGCAGCCTTGACGTACTCCTTTTCCTATTTCGAACCAGTCTGTTGTTCCATGTCCAGTTCTAACTGTTGCTTCCTGACCTGCATACAGATTTCTCAAGAGGCAGATCAGGTGGTCTGGTATTCCCATCTCTTTCAGAATTTTCCATAGTTTATTGTGATCTACACAGTCAAAGGCTTTGGCATAGTCAATAAAGCAGAAATAGATGTTTTTCTGGAACTCTCTTGCTTTTTCCATGATCCAGCGGATGTTGGCAATTTGATCTCTGGTTCCTCTGCCTTTTCTAAAACCAGCTTGAACATCAGGAAGTTCACGGTTCACATATTGCTGAAGCCTGGCTTGGAGAATTTTGAGCATTACTTTACTAGCATGTGAGATGAGTGCAATTGTTCGGTAGTTTGAGCATTCTTTGGCATTGGGATGAAAACTGACCTTTTCCAATCTTGTGGCCACTGCTGAGTTTTCCAAATTTGCTGGCATATTGAGTGTAGCACTTTCACAGCATCATCTTTCAGGATTTGGAGTAGCTCCACTGGAATTCCATCACCTCTACTAGCTTTGTTCGTAGTGATGCTTTCTAAGGCCCACTTGACTTCACATTCCAGGATGTCTGGCTCTAGGTCAGTGATCACACCATCATGATTATCTGGGTCGTGAAGCTCTTTTTTGTACAGTTCTTCTGTGTATTCTTGCCACCTCTTCTTAATATCTTCTGCTTCTGTTAGGTCTTAATGACTACCCAAATTAATCTCACAAGAGAAGGCAACACTGTAGAGAATAATGAAAATAGTAAGAGTTTATGGGAGACAGAAGGAGATCAGATATTGAGATGTTTGTGAAAGAAATGGAAAGTAAGATTTAGTCAAGTGGAGGATAACAGAGAGGCTATTGGAGTTAGGTGATGGTACAGAGGAATTATGGCAGAGATTTGCATATATTTTCTGGGTCTATGAATAGACTAGTAAGAATAGGGTGGAGAGTTTATTTTTTACATTCATTTGTTTATTTGGCTGCATCAAGTCTTAGTTGCAGCATGTGGGTCCTTCCTTGTGTCCGGTGGGATTTTTTGTCACTGCACATGGGCTTAGTTGGTGCTCAGCATGTGGCATCTTGGCTTCCTGACCAGGGATCAAACCCCCATCCCATGCACTGCAGGGAAGATTCTCAACTACTGGACCACCAGGGAAGTCCCAAGTGGAGTATTTATAGTGAGAGCAGTGGGCCAGATTTTGGTGGCTAAATATCAAAATAAAGGGTGGATTGTTTGGGTAAATAATGAAAAAAATGAAAAATTTGATCATGGGTTTAAAGTAACAAAAGTACCCTTTTAAGAATAAGTCTGGCAGAAGTACATAGGAAATGTGGAGGACCATATTACGGTAAGCAAGTGTTTACCTTAGATACTAGTCTATGACAAGGCCTCCACACTTCAGATTGGCTCACAGAAGCTGAAATGAGCTGTATCACTGGGATGACAGGGAAGAAGTTTGAGAAGACCAAGAGTTGGGGGGAAAGTCTCTGTACTACAGTGTTATAAAAAGTGAAGTGAAGAAGACACCTGGATAAGAAAATAGTCATACATCTTATAATAGTTTTTAGAAAGATCAAAGAGAAGTAGAAAGGGCAATAAAAATAAATAAATACTTGGCCTTGAGGGAAGCCATCAAAAGACAGGAAAAGTAAACAATTTCCAGTTGATACAAAGTATATGGAAACCAACTGCCAACAAAGCCTAATGGAACTAAAGAATTAAAGTTCATAAAGATAAAATAATCCTCCAAAAGGAAGTTGTGTAGCAAATTTCTAGATTAATTCTCAAATGATTATCCAATACTGAGAAATAGAAGGGTCTATGAGCAATTTATTGAATTAAATTAGTACATTAAAAGGCTTCCCTTGTGGCTCTGACAGTAAAGAATCTGCCTGCAGTGCAGGAGACCCAGGTTTGATCCCTGGGTTGGGAAGATCTCCTGGAGAAGGGAATGGCATCCCACTCCAGTATTCTTGCCTGGGGAATTCCAAGGACAGAGGAGCCTGGTGAGCTACAGTCCATGGGGTTGCAAAGAGTCTGACACAACTGAGCAACTCACACACACACAATAAAGAGCAGTGGAGAACTTCTCTGGTGTCACAGTGGATAGGAATCCACCTGCCAATGAAGGGGACATGGGTTCTAGCCCTGGTCCAGGAATATTCCTTATTCTGAAGAGCAACTAAGTGCATGTGCCACAACTACTGAGCCCTGTGTGCTGCAACTACTGAAACCCTCACACCCTAGAGCCTGTGCTCTGAAACAAGAAAAGCCAGCGCAACGAGGAGACTCAGTACCGCAACGAAGAGTAGCACCCACGAGAGAGAGAGAAAGCCTGTGCAAAGCAAAGAAGACTCAGAGCAAACACTAAATAAAGAAATAAAATTATATATAAAAAATAAAGAACAGTGAGATGGTAGTGACTGTCTCCAACTGTTATAACAGTGGTCTTCAGCATTATGCCACGAGAGACAATTTGTGAGTCTGGTTCTTAGAAGCAAGAAGGAATAATTTCACAGAGGGCTTTTAGGCTTGAAAAGTGCAATATCCTAAGTAAGTTATGGTCACCCCAATAGCTGGGAAATCTTTGAAGCCAGAAGTAAAAAGATGCACCACAAAGGAAAAGCTACCTGCTATCCTTCTTTTTCTCTATTACTGTACATCCTCAATAAAACTGCTAATGTTGGGAAATAGAATTAAAGGTTAAATATAATTGTAGAACTATGATACTATATTCCATAAAATGAAAAATAATATCAACGATATCAACCACAAAAAAGAAAGGCTGCTGTGAAAAACAAAAAAAGTCTGTGAAAGTTAAAAACATGATTGTTGATGTTGAAAGCAAATCTCATCCCATCTCATCAATAGATGGGATGAATCATAGAATTAATTAGTAACAGAACTGACTGAATTAAACTAGAGGATGAAATTAAAGAATTAACCATTAAGCCACTGACAAAGAATAAGTGATGAAAAATGTGAGGAAGTTAGGAGACAGGGACCATCTATCCAGAAAAGAACATACCTTTTAATAGGGGATCCAAAAAAGATAATTAGAGAAGGGAAAATATGTAATGTGGTGGGTTGAATAATAGCCCCTAGTGACAGCACTTATTTTATCCTGTCTCTGTCTGCTTTGGTTTGGTGTCTGTCATGGGGTCCCCACCATGAGATAACAGAGAAGCTTACCAATCCTTTTTGCATAACTATGACTACTCCTGCCTTCTGCTCAGATGGTAGATTGGACCTGTGAGTCACACCATCCTCTTCACTTCTTTCTGAGCTTTCCCAGGAATCTCCTTTTTTGTCTCTATCTCTACCAATAGTCTCTTCAAAGTAATTTAAGCTTTTATTATCACACACCTCAAAATTCTTCCAAGTCTTTGAGGAACCTAGCCAAAAATCCTAGGCAGTTCTAAGGCAAAATCCAGGTCCCTTTCTAGTATAAAATGATGACATAAGACCATAATTTAAGTGTATTTTTTAGCATGGGAGACCTCATAAGTTTGAAGAATGGTATTTTGAAAGTTGTATCATGTTCGAAGGGAGTGCTTCTTGGGCACCGAAGGGCCATACATCCAGTGGCTTACCAAGATTAGAATTTTCTGCCTCACTTGATAAGCATTAATAGATCACCAGGTTATATTCTCTAAATTCATGGATGCTGAGCTGGACTGTGTTTTGCACAAAAATCAGTTTTCTTATAAAATAGCTAATGATTGCACCCCAAGCTGCACTGCAAAATGCTCCATTTAGACAGAAGAATCCCTGCAGCAAATCCAGATTGTCATAGAAAATGATGCTGTCTTCACCTTGAAGTTTGTACAGACCATCTAAACACAATCTAAGTTTGAAATCTATCTTCTGTTGAACTTTTTGAAAATAAAAAGTGCATTAAAATAAAATTCTTCCAAGCCTATTCTCCATACTTAATTCCAAAGCCACTTCCACATTTTTAGGTGCTGGTTACAGTAGTGCCCCGTTTCCTGGTATATAATCTGTATGAGTTTCCTACAGCTCCAGTAACAAATTCCCACAAACTGGATGACTGGAAATGACAGAAATTCTTTCATAGTTTTGTAGGACAAAATTCTGAAATCAAGGTATCAATACACTTGAGTGTTTCTGGAGGTCCTGAGGGAGAATTTGGATAGATCTCTCCTCGCTACTGGGAGCTGCTGTAATCCTTGACAGTCCTTAGCTTGTAGATACACGACTCCAATGTCTGCCTCCGTCAGCATGTCACTTTCTCCTCTGGGTCTCTCTCTCAAATATCCCTCTGCTTTTCACCTTTAAGGACACCTGTCATTGATTTTAGGGCCCACCCTAAGCCCAGGATGATGTTATCTGGAAACCTAAACCTAATTACAGATGTGAGAGTTGGACTATAAAGAAAGCTGAACACTAGAGAATTGATGCTTTTAAACTGTGGTGTTGGAGAAGACTCTTGAGAGTCCCTTGGACTGCAGGGAGATCCAACCAGTCCATTCTGAAGGAGATCAGTCCCGGCTGTTCATTTGAAGGACCAATGCTGAAACTAAAAGCTCCAATACTTTGGCCACCTAATGCAAAGAACTGACTCTTGAAAAGACCCTCATGCTGGGGAAGATTGAAGGCAGGAGGAGAAAAGGATCACAGAGAATGAGTTGGTTGGATGGCATCACCGACTCAATGGACATGAGTTTGAGTAAACTCCAAGAGTTGGTTGTGGTCAGGGAGGCCTGTCGTGCTGCAGATGGGGTCACAAAGAGTCAGACACAACTGAGCAACTGAACAGAACTGAACTGAAACTTAATTATACCTACAAAGATCTTATCCAAATAAGGTTTTCGGGGGTTATGACACTGATGTATCTTTTGTGGGAGGGGCCTCTATTGAACTCACTACAGTCTGCTCTCTAGCCCCTGCCAAGTTCTTATCCACACAAAACACATTCACCTCATCCCAACATTCCCTCAAAATCTCAACTCGTTACAACCTCCACTCTAAGTTTCAAATCTCATCTAAATATCATCCGTTCAAAAATCCCAAATCTCATGATTAAATCATCTGAATCAGTGATGAGTGAAACATCCGGGAGCAAAACTTTTCTCCATCTGTGGACCAGTGAACATAGAAAACAAGTTATCTGCTTCCAAAATACATCGGTAAAGCAGGCATGGGATATATACTCCTATTCCCAAAGCAAGAAATTTGAAGGAATAAAGGGGTTGCCCATCCCAAGCAGGTTTGAAATCCCATAGGACAGATTTCTTTAGGTACTAAGGGCTGGGAATAATTCTCTGTGACTTGATGCTCCACTTGCTGGGCCCACAGCTCCAGCCTTGGGGGCTGTAATGGTGGCTCCGTCTCTGGGTTCACAGCAAAGGCTCAGCCAGCCTCTAGCCCTCTCTCAATGACACTGCTGGCCTTTGCACCACTCTTGGCATCTCTGCCCTTAGGGTCATTATTTTTCTCAAAGAGTAACGCATGTCTGCAGCTGAGTCGCTCTGTCAGCCTATTATTTCCTGTCTGTAGAATCCTGGAAGTCATGCCTCAATCTCATCTCTTATAAATTTCTATAAATTCTCTTTTACAAGAGTATAAAAGTTATTCCACATGCTCTTCCAGGGCTTTACAGTTTGTTTTTTATAACCATTTCTTCTGGGCTTTACTTTCGTGCATCATTTAAAGACAAAACAGAACAAAACAAAACTGGTATCCCAGTTAGTAGTGAGTTATCTAGAATGATTGATGTGTTATTTATCCAGTGACATTATAGAACAGTTTTATCACATATATGAACTGGTATGTGATATTATTGAGTGTATTAAACAACTTGTGGCCAATAAACATAAGCACACTGTAACTTTCAGCTAGGGAACCTGCTACTTTTCTAACTACAGGGTGATATATATTCTGTAGTATATGGTATTTACTATTCATCTATTTCATATTCTCAGAACAGTTTCTCCAAAATTACTGCTTACATATGTAAAAGTAATATTGGTTATTCTTCATATAAACATGGTATAATATTATGATGGTACTTGAAGTGGACATTTTAAAGAGGCTGGAGGTGCTTTCTGGGATATAATCAAGAAATCAGAAAGTTAAGATCATCAAGGAGCTACATGTCTCATCACAGGGAAATTCTTTACCATCTGAGCCACAAAGGAAGTCTAATTGATAAATGACAGTTGACATTAAGAAGCCCATTATTAGCATCACCATTATCTGATTGATCAACATTTGTATGAAGATACTTAGGGAAAAAAACAAAAAAAAACAACTATGGCAGGAATCTTTTCCCTCATTTCAGAGAATCTGAGTAGGTTTCAAGGGTGGTTGCCAAATCAATATATCAGGAAATCATCTCCAGAGGGACTTTCTAATAATGATTCTCCTATAGAATTGATTCAGTTATGCTCATTTTTTCCAGTAACACAATCCCTGCACTAAATAGGCTATGTGTGTACTAAATTCCCATAAGTATACCTAGATCTGTTTCAGGAATCTAAATTCTGTAGTATTAATTTATGTGTTCATTCCTGCGTCAATACATCAGTCCTATTACTGTAGCTTTACAATGTTTAATATATTGTAGTATAAAAACATTTTCAAAAAGATCTTGAGTATTTTAAATCTCATTTTTCTAGATTAACTTTAAGAAAACTTACAAGTTTTCTTGAAAAATCTTCAGATTTTTACTGGGTTTATACTGACTAGATTTGAGGCAACTCGTATTATTCTTCATATTTAGAATCATAATGCATTTATTCAGATATTTTTTGTATCTTTTAGCAATTGTTTCTCATACAAGCCCTACAGTTTGGGGATTTATTGCTGGTTATTATGGAGATTTTATTGCTCTAAAAAAAAAAAAAAAATTCCCTGCTCTAGTTCCTGATGGCTCAGATGGCAAAGTGCCTGCCTAGAATGTGGGAGACCTGGGTTCCATCCCTGGGTTGGGAAGATCCCCTGGAGAAGGAAATAGCAACCCACTTTGGTACTCTTGCCTGGAAAATCCCATGGACGAAGGAGCCTATGGGGTCAAAAAGAGTCAGACACGACTGACGGACTTCACTTTCACTTTCAGCTCTAGGTTGCAGAAACTTTTTTCAGTTAGGATTTGTTGGTATTTAGAAAAGGCTATTATTTTACTTATCTGATGTACAGTCACTTTACTGACCTCTTGTAGGAATAGATTTTTTTCACTGCTGGATTTTTTTGTTGACAATCATAACATTTGCAAATAATGAGAATTTGCTTCTATTCCCCATGGTTTTACTAGCTCTTTTCTTTTTGCCTTATTTCACTGGCTTTGAAAATTGCCTGATTTTAATGGGAGCATTTTCAACACTACATCATTAAGTATATCTTTGTAGGTATCTAGTAGATTTTCTTTATCAAATCAAGCAAGCTTCATTCTATTACTATTTTACTGAGAATTTAATTTTTCAAAGTATAGTCAGGATGATTGTATATCCATTTACTATATATGGTCTTTATAAATTCTTTTTTAAAGATTTATGAAGACTTTTTGTGATTTATTGCATCTTTAATATTATAAATGTTTTCATTTAAGCTAGGAAAATGTGAATTACTTGTTTAAATTTTGTGCATAGTTAATGTGATATGGAGTTATTTAAATCCTATAGTATCTTTTCTTGATTATTTATGTGAGAGTTCTGTTAAAATTTCAGTCTGTAAGTTATACATTTCTCCTTATATTCTCACTGATCTTTTTCCCTTAAACTTTGATGCTGAATTGTTAGGTTCATAAAGATTCATAATCAGAAAAATATTCTGTTTTTACTTTGACTGGAAGTAACACTCCTAGTTTCTCTTGGTAAGCATTTACTTGGTACATTTTTCATCATCTTTTTATATCCAATTTTTTTGCTTCAATGTGTCTCCCCTAAACAGCATGTCATTAGATATTTTTGCTACTCATTCTGATAACTGATCTCTTAATGTAACATATTGAGTTTGGTAGTGATAACAAATATTTGGTATTTTATACTTTGTTTTCTTCCTCATCTATTTCCTATATTCAGCTGGATGTATTTACTTTGTTTACTGTGCCATTATGTCAGGAGGAGAAGGGGACAACAAGGGATGAGATGGTTGGATGGCATCATGGACTCAATGGACATAAGTTTGAGCAAGCTCTGGGAGAAGGTGAAGGACAGGGAAGTCTGGCGTGCTATAGTCCATGGGGTCGGGAGTTGGACAGACAGGATTGATGGACTGAACAACAACATGCCTTTTTTTTTTCTGTCTAGGATTTTGGAAGTAATTTATCTCATTCTTGTTTTCTCTTGCTTGTTCTTAAATTTTATAAAACTTTTATTTAAAGTTATTTTCTTCTATAATGTCAATCATTCAAGTCATTAACGGCCTTCCCAAACTAAATAAGACAGTTAATATATGCAGACTAATCCTAGCTCCTTGTGTTTTGTGGCTACTACCTGGATACTTGTCTATAGATTTTTTAAAAATTTGCTTTACATTGTGACTCAATCTTTGGTCTAATTTTACCTTAATAATTGTAATGATATTCATAATTTCACAAAACTATGTTTCTATCAGTTTCAATTATTTCTCTGCTCACTATCATCTCTTTTATCCCATATGTCCCTCTTAGTTGAACATAGTTTCTATTTTCAGTATCCTCAAGTAATACTTTCAGGACCCTTTTATGGTGGTAAAGTTTCTGAGTCCTTTAGTACATAAAAGTCCCTTAATTTTGCCCCTAAACTGGGTAATACTTTGGCTAAGCTCAGAAATTGTTAAAAATAATATTCTTTTAGAGCTGCAAGAGTATTGTTCCATTTTGCTTATTACCTGAGAGATCAAACGAGAAGTCTGACAGAAATCTGAATATTGTTTCTTTAAAACTATCTTATGTTTTACCTTTCAGAAACTTTTAGGGCCTGTCTGAATTTTCTTGGAGTCCAGAAATTTCAGGATGTATCTGAATGAGATGTTAATTTTTCTCACATACATGCAGACTTTTTATTGGATTTCTCTATAAGGGACAATAATATAAATTTAAAAATGTAAATCTGAAGTCATCTGAGAGGCCAACCAAATGCAAGGAAGATTAAAATTAAATCCTTAATCAAATGGTACCACAACACGCACCTAAAATCTACTTCCATGGCAGTAGTAGATTTAGATTCAGTTCAGTTCAGTCACTCAGTTGTGTCCGACTCTTTGCAACACCATGAATTGCAGCACACCAGGCCTCCCTGCCCATCACCAACTCCCAGAGTTCACCCAAACCCATGTCCATCGAGTTGGTGAGGCCATCCAGCCATCTCATCCTCTGTCATCCCCTTTTCCTCCTGCCCCCAGTCCCTCCCAGCATCAGTCTTCTCCAATGAGTCAACTCTTCACACGAGGTGGCCAAAGTACTGGAGTTTCAGCTTTAGCATCATTTCTTCCAAAGAACACCCAGGACCAATCTCCTTTAGAATGGACTGGTTGGATCTCCTTGCAGTCCAAGGGACTCTCAAGAGTCTTCTCCAACACCACAGTTCAAAAGCATCAATTCTTTGGTGCTCAGCTTTCTTCACAGTCCAACTCTCACATCCATACATGACTACTGGAAAAACCATAGCCTTCACTAGATGGACCTTTGTTGGCAAAGTAATGTCTCTGCTTTTTAACGTGCTATCTAGGTTGGTCATAACTTTCTTTCCAAGGAGTAAGCGTCTTTTAATTTCATGGCTGCAGTCACCATCTGCAGTGATTTTGGAGCCCCCCAAAATAAAGTCTGACACTGTTTCCACTGTTTCCCCATCTATCTCCCATCAAGTGATGGGACCGGATGCCATTATCTTCGTTTTCTGAATGTTGAGCTTTAAGCCAACTTTTTCACTCTCTTCTTTCACTTTCATCAAGAGGCTTTTTAGTTCCTCTTCACTTTCTGCCATGGGTTTCCCTGGTGGCTCAGAGGTTAAAGCATCTGCCTGCAATGCAGGAGACCTGGGTTCGATCCCTGGGTTGGGAAGATCCCCTGGAAAAGGAAATGGCAACCCACTCCAGTATTCTTGCCTGAAGAATCCCATGGACAGAGGAGTCTGGTGGGCTATAGTCCACGGGGTCGCAAAGAGTCAGACATGACTGAGCGACTTCACTCACTCACTCACTTTCTGCCATAAAGTTGAGCTATTTCAAATCCTGAAATATGATGCTGTGAAAGTGCCACACTCAATATGCCAGCAAATTTGGGAAACTCAGCAGTGGCCCCAGGACTGGAAAAGGTCAGTTTTCATTCCAATCCCAAAGAAAGGCAATGCCAAAGAATGCTCAAACTACTGCACAATTGCACTCATCTCACACGCTAGTAAAGTAATGCTCAAAATTCTCCAAGCCAGGCTTCAGCAATATGTGAACCGTGAACTTCCTGATGTTCAAGCTGGTTTTAGAAAAGGCAGAGGAACCAGAGATCAAATTGCCAACATCTGCTGGATCATGGAAAAAGCAAGAGAGTTCCAGAAAAACATTTATTTCTGCTTTATTGACTATGCCAAAGCCTTTGACTGTGTGGATCACAATAAACTGGAAAATTCTGAAAGAGATGAGAATACCAGACCACCTGGCCTGCCTCTTGAGAAACCTGTATGCAGGTCAGGAAGCAACAGTTAGAACTGGACATGGAACAACAGACTGGTTCCAAATAGGAAAAGGAGTATGTCAAGGCTGTATATTGTCACCTTGCTTATTTAACTTCTATGCAGAGTACATCACAGGAAACGCTGGGCTGGAAGAAGCACAAGCTGGAATCAAGATTTCTGGGAGAAATATCTATAACCTCAGATTTAGATTAAGCTACAGCAAAAACTTCAGAGATTTTAGAGACTATATAATGCAAATTTTAGAGACTATATAGTATGAAGTGGATTTGCTTTCCAGAAAACTGCTACATTGATAATTTGGATTCAACAGGATATTTGACCAGGAAAATGTTAAGATGGTTGGAAGTAAAGCTAAATCAAAAAGAATAGGTATAGTGAAGAAACAAAAAATAAAAATAATCTCTTACTTATGGTTAATTCATGTTGATGTTTGGTAGTAACTAACAAAATTCTGTAAATCAATTATCCTTCAATTAAAAATAAATTTAAAAAAATGCATAGTCTCCAAACATGGTGACAGAGTTATTTTCTTCCTCTCAAGTAGCATATTCTCATGATTCTCCCCAATGGCTATTCAATCTGAAAGCTGCTGCTCTGGCTTTGCAGGTGGCTCAGCAACCAGGTAAACTAGGTTTGGGTTGCACAGGGCTCTTCATGTAATTTAGCACAGATCTTAGAGAACTTATGATACTTGGGGATGAGGGGACTGTGGAATACAGGGAATAGGGAGGGGTTGGTGGTATGGAGATACGGTGGTGGCAATGGTGGACTGGGTTGGCTGCATTGTTAGCTATTCTGGATAAAGTAAACCCTGAAGCGTTCCCATATTAAGTACACTGTTTCCCCAGTTACTTTCAAAGAACTCCACACAACACCTTCAAAGTCTGAAGTCAGCAGCTGACCTGTAGTTAGAGCTGCTGCTGCTGCTGCTAAGTCGCTTCAGTCGTGTCCGACTCTGTGCGACCCCACAGACAGCAGCCCATTAGGCTCCCCTGTCCCTGGGATTCTCCAGACAAGAACACTGGAGTGGGTTGCCATTTCCTTCTCCAACGCATGAAAGTAAAAACTGAAAGTGAAGTTGCTCAGTCGTGTCCGACTCTTAGCGACCCATGGACTGCAGCCTACCAGGCTCCTACGTCCATGGATTTTCCAGGCAAGAGTACTGGAGTGGGGTGCCGTTGCCTTCTCCGAGTTAGAGCTGCAAGGCTCACAAAGTCATCAAAGAAGCTAGAATGAGATGACCTAGATAGGAAATTCTAGCAATTATTCTCCATCAGTCTTTCTCCAATCTAAAATGAAGATCTAATATACATGATGTGGGATTTAGAAAGCCACGCTGTAGCAAGCAGGGTATTCTGTCAAACTTTTCATCAAACATCAAGGGAAACTCACGGTCAGGATATATTTTATCTTATTTTATTTAATACACAACTCCCAACATCATTCTTAATACACAACTCCCAACATCATTCTATTATAATGGGACATGGTTGAACAGGTAGGAGACAGATTTCCCACTGTGAGTTCTTCGGATGGCTTCTGCAAGAATCATGGAGATGTCGATCACCTGTATTTTGGAGCAGTGCTTCATCTTATCCTCCTGAGGTACGGTATTGGTGACTACGACTGCTTCAAAGCCTGCACTGTTCATGCGAGTAACGGCTGGGCCAGAAAAGATTCCATGAGTCAAGATCGCATGAACTCTGGTGGCTCCAGCTGAGAGAAGTTTGTCGGCTGCGTGGCAGATTGTACCACAAGTGTCAGCCATGTCATCCACAAGGATAGCCACACGATACTTTACATCTCCCACTAGCACCATTCCGTCCGCTTCACTGGCTTTCTTCCGTTCTTGGTGAATCAAGGCAAAGTCCACATTCAATCTGTCTGCAATGGAGGTCACTCTCTTAACTCCACCAGCATCTGAGGAGACTATCGTGCAGCTCCTCCACTCAGAGATACGTTCCTTTATCCACTTCAGGACAGCGGCTTCTGCACACAAATTGTCTACTGGGATATCAAAAAAGCCCTGAATTTGAGAAGCATGTAGGTCCATCGTGATGATATGATCTGCGCCTGCTGTTGACAGCATATCTGCAACAAGTTTGGCGGAGATCGGGGAACGGCTCTCACTTCTCTTATCCTGCCGGGCATACGGGAAGCACGGGATAACTGCGGTAACCCGGCATGCTGAAGCAATCTTGCAGGCATTAATCATGATCAAAAGCTCCATCAAATTGTCATTGATTTCGCCACAGCCACTCTGCACTATGTAGACATCCTCTCCTTGCACACTTTCGCCAATTTCCACGCAGGTCTCCTGGTTGCTTAATTTCTTGGTCACCACCTTGCCCAGCCCCAGGCCCAATCGGTCGGCGATTTTCTTGGATAAGTCCTGGTGGGAGCTGCCGCTTAAGATTTTGATATTTGGCTTTTTGGTCAACTGCAGTAGGCTCTTTGCGTCCATTGATCACGCCGGCAGCTGAGACAGGAACAAAACTCAGACGGCAGACTATGCCAGGCGCCACCTCAGGCGCCAGGTACTATAGACTCTAAGCAACGGCTTCTAGTTGTTACTCTGTGCTTCCGGTCCCGTCAGGCGGTGCGCGGTTTTAAACTGCTACCCTAGATCTTTTTTTAAAAAATTCCTGCTTGGAACCGACCTCACAAAAGAGAATTAAACATTTTTTCAGTTCGTGAACTTTTTTCCCCCTTCTGTTAGTGCCTGTTTTAGTTTCCAAGGGCAGCTTAAATCTGAATAAGTAAAAATATAAAATTTCTGTTAGGCAAAAAATGTAACTTCGAAAAGTTCTGGACTGGAAGGAATATCTAGAATGTGTCCTGAGTTCTTTCAAGCGAGGAAAGGTAAGTAAGAACAAACATATGAAAAAAAACCACTAGAAATCAAGAAAATGATACATTTTCACACACCAGTTGAGCCAAAATTATGATAGATAATTCCTTCTATTCTAATGGGATGTTTAAGTGAGGGATTTTGTGAGAGAAATTTCACATGTAACCTTTGACTCAATGTGTCTTCTAGGAATTTACTCACTAGAAATATTCTTAAAATATATTGATAACTATTTCTTTCTGTATTAATCCTTTCAGTCAAAATTTCCTGAGGTATTGTGTGTGTCAAGTTTTGGAGCCTTCAGAGTACAAGATGGTGAATGACAAATTGTAACTCTCTAGAATTGTTTATAAAAGCAAAATACGGAAACCAATAAATGTCTGTCAATAGCTAAATTATCAGATAATGTATAGTTGGTACACAGGGCCACTGTTAAAGAGATTGTAATAGTCATGTGAAAGAAATCATATAGAAGTATCTCCAATGTGTTTTTAAATGTGAAAAAAATTCATAAAATATGCATAATATATTTATGTATTTAAATTAAGTAATATAGTCAGAGCATCAAATAATTATGGAAGTCTTTTTAAAAAATTATTTATTTATTTTTGGCTGCCTGGGTCCTCTTGCTGCATGTGGGCTTTCTCTAGTTGTGGCCAGCGGGGGCTACTCTCTAGTTGTCCGGCACAGGGTTCTCATTGCAGTGGCTTTTCTTGTTGTAGAGCCCTGCCTCTAGGGTACTCAGGCTTCAATAGTTGCAGCATGTAGGGTTAGTTACCTTGAGGCAGGTGGAATCTTCCTGGATCAGTGATCAAACCCATGTCCCCTTCATTGGCAGGAGGATTATTAGCCATTCACTGAGCCACTAGGGACATCTTATTTTTATTATGATTACCTTTGGAGATGGGAGTAGGTTGATAGTAGTTGGGGTTACTGCTGCTGCTACTGCTAAGTCCCTTCAGTCGTGTCCGACCCTGTGTGACCCCATAGACGGCAGCCCACCAGGGTTAGTTATGCACAATTTATTGACATTGTTAATGTGGTATTTGAACCTTCATTACTTTTATAATTTAAAAAAGACTAAAAAATATATATGATGATTAACATCTTTGCTAGCAAACTTAAGTACACTGCTTCCAAATGCATTAGGGGTTGGAATTATGGGCTCAGAAGTGGAGGGGATCATAGATACCAGGAGTTTCGACAACAAACTGTGTCATAAAAATAATGTAGACATTAGAGACCAGAAAACTTTATCATGTTAATTGTGTGTTTGACAGTTGGTTCTGGGATATTTTTATTTCATCTAAAACCAAAATAATTATTTTATAATATTTTGAAATTACTAAAAATTTTTTGAACCTATAGCAGCTCATTTTAGTTCACAACCCTTCATTCATGTTCTTTCCTATCACAAAATCCACAGACACACCTATACTATATAATTCTCATCCTCAGCCAAGATTATATACAGTGATTTCTAAAGAAAATTCTGTGGCTTAATTTAGCAGCACTGAAAAGTACTTGCAGCTTCGATTAAAATGATTTTTATCTTAGTATTCTCAACATGTCACACAGTTTTCAGTTTTTAAAGAAAAACAAAACAAGTTTTTAAATAGACTTATTATTACCCAAATTGAAGTGAATGCTAATGTAAACATTAAAAACCATAGTTGGTTGCATTTTCCTTGAGGTGTTAAGTAGGAGAAATTTTTCTGTTGCTGCTATTTTTGCTCCATGCTCTCGCTCTTGCAGCACCTCACACTTTCAGGGATTTGTCTAGAATCATATAATGTTAAAGATGGAAATGACCTTAGAAACCACCAGGTCTAACATCCCAACTCACAGATAGGGAACCAAGGCTCAGAGAAATGAAGCAAGTTGCCTGGTATCTAACAGGTAATTTGAGGCAGAATGTGGATTAGGACACAGAATCCCTGAATTTCCAAATAGGGCTTTTCTTAGTGTATCATGTCTTGGCCTTTTATTTGAGGTCTATCAGAATGAACGAAAAGTCAAAAGGTCACGCAGAAATTGCTGCACAAAATTTTTACTCTTCTATTGAACATTTACAACAAAGAACAAAACCCCAAAACTGAGACTGGAAAATCCTTTTACTTTAAAAAATTATTTCTAGAAAGAGATAAGTGATTAGTAATGTCATGGAAATATCTTTATTACTCTGATATTTCTGTTACATGGATCTGCTGTAAGGGGATTTAGCTACTGTTTATTTTAGTCTCTGTAGGTAGAGAAAGACATCTGTCTTGTCACTGTTTCAGACCAAAGTTACAGGGAGGCATAATGCCCATTGAATAACACATTCTCTCTATTTAAGACATTGTTTCTTAATAAATTACTCTGGAAACAGAAATTGTGGTATAGAGAAAATGCCTTATCTTTCTCCTTCCCAAGGCCAGCATATTTAAATGTCATCTTTACAGGTCTGTAAAAATTGCTGTATTTTGAAGGTCTTTTGAGTCAATACCCAGAATATATCTATTACCTTGGTAATAGTTTCTTGCTTTACTGATTATTCTTTTACCCTTCACAATTCCAACATAAATAATTCAGAGAGCCCCGATACAGCTTGATCAGCTAAGGAGAAAAGAAATTCAGTCAGTTCTTTCAGAAAGTGGAGAAAAATGGTTGTTGTATTTTAAGTAAAATAAATGCTTTCACTAAACACACTTGCAGTTGACAAAATGCTAGATGTTTAGGTGGCAATTATAGTTCTTTGATAAACTGTCAAATCTTGTCACAACACACGTTACAAACAAGGACAGATTTAGATGTCCTTTATGACAGCTTTGTGTAGGTTGAGAATGTTTGGCAGTTAATTTCAAAAAGTAACATATTTTTCTTTCCAGCAGTTATCTGCTTGTTTATTAGGAAGAGTTTCTTTGTGCCTTTAATCTTCCTCATTTGACTCACAGTTCCAGATCATTATTGTAACATTACCTTACCTCCTTTATTTTGTTCATAATAATCATCTACAATACTTTGAGAAAACAATTTCCCACAGAGCTTTATACTGGTAGAAATGCTTTAAAGTTTGTTTTGTGATTGTTTACAATTAAAGTTGACTACTGTGTGTGTTTACTGAGCTTTTAGTTGGAAATCTGTCATTTTATACAATAGATGTGGAGATGGTGATTAGGTAAGTAAATACGAGTGAAACAAATAGAATAAAAAGACAAAAATTTTGTTATTCAGAAATGTGACTTTAATTTTGAGTATATTAGACTTATGATGGTATTTTTTAAACACAGTTTGGAATTAAAAAACTTTCTAGTGAACTTAACAATCTTAGTATGAAAAAATAGTCTTGGAATAATAATGAAGTTAGGTGTGCTGCAATATAGTTGAGGCAATATATGGAGAGGTTCCATAACTGGTTAATTTCAATAAACATATCTTTCTGAAGATTTATGTGAAATATTTTAAAGTATTTTAAGGCAGCTGTTGATAATAGATCTTTCCCTTCTCATGTAGAATATCAGTTTCCTGAAATTAGTAAAAAGATACTTATGTTAATTTGACAAAATGAAAGTTCCATTTATGCTATTCAACCCATTTTAAAGACTTTGTTTTTCCCTTCCATTGCATCATTAATCTTCATAATAAACATTAAGACCAATTGTCCATTCACATAAGAATATATTGAATGTCGTATGATTTGAAATGGTTCAGTGATTCTCCAATTTTATGGGCAGCAGGATCACCAGTAGGGACTATGAGATTCCAGAGCCTCATTCCTAGAGTAATTGATCAGTCAGTCCCCCAAGGGGAGCCTCAGACTTCACGTTTCTTACAAGACACCAGGTGATGCTGATGTTGCCGTTCTGGTGACCACACTTTTGAGAACCACTAGTTTGCATCATTTACATTTATTTTACCATTTGGGAAGATAAAAGGTACTAGTTGATTTACTTTGCTTCTACTCATTTCACTAGCCCTTGTAAGTTTGGCATATTTTATTTTGCTTCTAGATCTTTTCGTGTTCTTTTGTACATATAAATATTGCTTTCAAATATCGCATAGTCCTTCATGAACTGTATATTTATACATACATATATATATGTATATATTTATATCCTTCAACTTAAAATACCTATAGTATGTTCCAGAAATACTTAAGCAAATACATGTAATATGTGAATTCTAATTTGGGGTATTTAAAAAATCCATTAGATATTTGAACAACTGAAAACTAATTACCACTTAAACTGTGGAAAATTCTGAAAGAGATGGGAATACCAGACTACCTGACCTGCCTCTTGAGAAATTTGTATGCAGGTCAGGAAGCAACAGTTAGAATTGGACATGGAACAACAGACTGGTTCCAAATAAGAAAAGGAGTATATCAAGGCTGTATATTGTTACCCTGCTTATTTAACTTCTGTGTAGAGTACATCATGAGAAATGCTGGGCTGGAAGAAGCACAAGCTGGAATCAAGATTGCTGGGAGAAATATCAATAACCTCAGATATGTAGATGACACCACCTTCATGGCAGAAAGTGAAGAGGAACTAAAAAGCCTCTTGATGAAGGTGAAAGAGGAGAGTGAAAAAGTTTTAAAAAGTTAAAACTCAACATTCAGAAAACGAAGGTCATGGCATCTGATCCCATCACTTCATGGGAAATAGATGGAGAAACAGTGGAAACAGTGGCTGACTTTATTTTTCTGGTCTCCAAAATCACTGCAGATGGTGATTGCAGCCATGAAATTAAAAGATGCTTACTCCTTGGAAAGAAAGTTATGACCAACCTAGATATCATATTAAAAAGCAGAGACACTTTGCCAACAAAGGTCCGTCTAGTCAAGACGGGTCTTTCCAGTGGTCATGTATGAATGTGAGAGTTGGGCTATAAAGAGAGCTGAACGCTGAAGAATTGATGCTTTTGAACTGTGGTATTGGAAAAGACTCTTGAAAGTCCCTTGGACTACAAGGAGAGCCAACCAGTCCATTCTGAAGGAGATCAGCCCTGGGATCTTTTGAATGAATGATGCTAAAGCTGAAACTCCAGTACTTCGGCCACCTCATGTGAAGAGTTGACTCATTGGAAAAAGACTCTGATGCTGGGAGGGATTGGGGGCAGGAGGAGAAGGGGACGACAGAGGATGAGATGGCTGGATGGCATCACCGACTCGATGGACATGAGTCTGAGTGAACTCTGGGAGTTGGTGATGGACAGGGAGGCCTGGCGTGCTGCAATTCATGTGGTCGCAGAGTTGGATACGACTGAGCGACTGAACTGAACTGAAGAGGCTCTCCTGTTTATTATCTCATTTCCCCTCCTTGAGTATCGCTCAGCATTCATCACTGAGAAAGTCTTTTCATCAAACTCTGAAAAGCACATGTCCAAGATGATCCTAAATATTGTACAGAGTAAATACTTTCTAATTTGATCTGATGTTGCCATTTGGGAGGAAACCGTTGTTCAGACTCTTTCCAACTTACATTGGTTCAACTAACAATTTTTCAACTTTATGACGTAGTAGAAGAAATCACTTTCATTATAAACTGAACTTGGATTTTGATCTTCTCCAGGGCTAGCAATATGTGGTACAGTACTCTCTTGAGATGCTAGGGACAGGTGTCAGCTGCACCTCCCAGCTTTTTCTCTTTTAAATTACTGTATTAAATGACAATAAAGTATTGTAATTTTTGCATAGAAATCTATCCTCAGATATGTATTTTTACATTTTTAAGGTATTTCCAGGTACTTCATTTTGTATGATTTAAATGGTCTCATGGGAAATTGTATTTTCTATTACATAGTAATATATTTGATAGTCTAAATTTTGTGTCTGTTCTTAAAAAATTTATTTGTGACTTTTACAAGTTTCTATATAAACCATATATTATCTGGAAATAAATAACAACATAGCTCTTCATTCTATTCCTTGTACTTTCCCTCCTTGCCTTGTGGTGCTAGCTAGACTTCTAATGTCAGGTTGACTAGAAGTGGTGACAAGTGGGCATTCTTGCCTTATTTCTAATTTTAAAAGGAAATTGTTTTAATGTTTTACCATTATGTATGATATTTGTATGTTGTATTTAGGAAATGCTCTATACGGTTAAATCCATCCTATTATTAGTTTTTTGAACGTTTCTACTTTTTTTTTTTAATCAAGAAAGGGACTTGGATTATATCAAGTGCTTTTTTCTGCCTCTTTCATGATTGTTAAGATTTTTTGTGGTTATCCTCTTAATATGGTAAATTATATTGATTTCTTTTCTAATGTTAAACAGACCTTACATTCATAGGATAAACCCAATTCAATAATGACATATTGTCCTTTTTATATATTAGTTGATTCAGTTAGCCCATAGTCCTTTTTATTTAGAATATTTTCTTGTACCTTTATGAGAGAATTTAGACCATAATTCTAGGTTAATTTCTAGGTTAAGAAAGCAAGATTATGCTACCTATGTATGAGTTGGAGAGCATTTCATCTTTTTCTATTCTATGGAAAAGTTGTATAAATTATGACATTAGGTAGAACTGCACCAGAAGATATTTGACTACTTATTCAATTTTTCTAATGGTTATCAGTTAAATTTAGGTTATAGATTATTATTTATATACATATTTCCATGTTTTGGTCAGTTTTCTTAAATTTTATTTTTATGCAAAATTTCCTATTTTATCTAATTTTTCAAATCTGTTAACAATAGTTCCCACAGTACCCTTTTACTGTATATTTTTATATCTGCAGCATACTTAATATGATTACTTTGTCATTTCTGGTATTAGATTTTGAAACTATTCTCTTTCTTTTTGATCAGTTTCACCAGAAATCTGTGAAATATAAATAATATAAATATATAAATATAAATCTGTGTAAAATAAATAATATTATATTTATTTATTTGGCCGTGCTGGGTCTTCCTTGCTGTGTGGGCTTGACTAAAGTCAGAAAAAGTGCTCTGTGTGATTTAAGTCCTTTGAAATTTACCAAAACTTTTATGTTCATAGGTGGTCACTTTTCCTAAGTATTTCTTGTCTGCTAGAAAAAGTACACAATATACATACATACACACATTAGATGAGGTTTGTTTGTGATGTTATTTTTATTTTCTGTATCTTTACTGATTTTAAAAAAATCTATTTTATCAAATACTGAAATATGTTAAAATTTCCACAGTGATTATTGCTATATATCTCTCTGTCCTTGTGTTTTTCTTTTTTAATTTCTGTGTATTTTGAGGCTTGTTATTTACAAATTTAAGTTGCTGTAACTTTTTGATGAATTGAGATATCATTTTAAAGTAATACTTTTCTTTTCTAATAATGCCTTTTGGCTTAAATTCTAATTTGTCTGGTGTTAATATAGTCATGTTAGTAATCTTTTAAAAGCTTTGGTTGATTTTCCTATTTTCCTTCTTTCCTCCCTCCTCTTTTTTACTTCTGCAATCACATTAATATTGTTATTTTATATAATCAATGTTCATGTACATATACCTGGTGGCACTAGTGGTAAAGAACCCACCTGCCAGTGCAGGAGATGCAAGAGACTCTGATTCAATCCCTGGGTCGGGAAGATCCCCTGGAGAAAGGAATGCAACCCACTCCAGTATTTTTTCCTGGAGAATCCCATAGAGAGAGAAGCCTGGCACGGTATAGGTTTGCAAAGAGATGGACACGACTGAAGGGACGTAGCACACATGCACCTGTGTATATGTAACTATATGTACCTACTCTTTTTGCTCTTATTTTTACATTTTAAGCCTTTCATTTGGGGTCATTTGCATCTGCTTGAAAAATATCTTTATAGATTTTCAAGATACTGCTGTTGAAAAACTTTGGCTTGGAGTTTAGAACTCAGTCTCCTTTAATGCTATTCTTTTAAAAATACATTTTTTTCTCCTCCAGATGATTTTGATTTTCCTTCCTCCATCCCTCCCTTCTTTCCTTCCTTTCTCTATTTCCTTCTTTCTTTCCTTTTCCTTTTATTTCTTTCTGATGCACAGTCACTATTACATGTCTGGGTGTGGAATTTTGTAAAGTAATTACCTGCTTGAGATTCGTTTGGTTTCTTGAGTGTATAGATTGTGTTTTTCCATTAGTTGTGAATTGTTTTTTAATTGCTTCTTTAAATATTGCTTCTGTCTAATTCTCTTTCCTCTCACTGGAATTCTGATAAAACTCAAAATATATCTCTCATTCTATTTTCCATGAACCTCTGTTTCAATTTCTTTAAAAAATATTTGCACATCTGCATTGTATTCTGCTTCTCTTCTGCCCTGTCTTCCATCTAACTCATTCTCTTTTCATATTTGTGTGTGTGTTAGTCACTTAGTCACTATGCCATAGCCTTTGACTGTGTGGATCACAATAAACTGTGGAAAATTTTTCAAGAGATGGGAATACCAGACCACCTGACCTGCCTCTTGAGAAATCTGTATGCTGGTCAGGAAGCAACAGTTTGAACTGGACATGGATCAACAGACTGGTTCCAAATAGGAAAAGGAGTCCGTCAAGGCTGTATATTGTCACCCTGCTTATTTAACTTCAATGCAGAGTCCATTGCGAGAAACGCTGGACTGGAAGAAGCACAAGCTGGAATCAAGATTGCTGGGAGAAATATCAATAACCTCACATTTGCAGCTTACACCACCCTTATGGCAGAAAGTGAAGAAGAACTAAAGAGCCTTTTGATGAAAGTGAAAGAGGAGAGTGAAAAAGTTGGCTTAAAGCTCAACATTCAGAAAATGAAAATCATGGCACCTGGTCCCATGACTTCATGGCAAATAAATGTGGAAACAGTGGAAACAGTGGCTGCCTTTATTTTGGGGGGCTCCAAAATCACTGCAGATGGTGACTGCAGCCATGAAATTAAAAGATGCTTACTCCTTGGAAGGAAAGTTATGATCAACCTAGACAGCATATTAAAAAGCAGAGACATTACTTTGCCAACAAAGGTCTATCTAGTCAAGGCTATGATTTTTCCAGTAGTCATGCATGGATGTGAGAGTTGGACTATAAAGAAAGCCAAGCGCAGAAGAATTGATGCTTTTAAACTGTGGTGTTGGAGAAGACTCTTGAGAATCCCTTGGACTGCAAGGAGATCCAACCAGTCCATCCTGAAGGAAATGAGTCCTGAGTGTTCATTGGAAGGACTGATACTGAAGCTGAAATTCCAATACTTTTGCCACCTCATGCGAAAAGCTGATTCACTGGAAAAAACTCTGATCCTGGGAAAGTCCAGGAGGAGAAGGGGACAGCAGAGGATGAGATGGTTGGATGGCATCACCGACTCAATGGGTTTGGGTGAACTCCGGGAGTTGGTGATGGACAGGGAGGCCTGGAGTGCTGTGGTTCATGGGGTCGCAAAGAGTCAGACAAGACTGAGCGACTGAACTAAACTGAACTAGTCACTTAGTAGTGTCTGAATCTTTGTGACACCATGGTCTGGGGCCCGCTAGGCTCCTCTGTCCATGGAATTCTCCAGGCAAGAATACTGGAGTGGGTTGCCATTTCCTTTCCCGGGATCTTCCCAACCCAGGGATCAAACCTGGGTCTCCTGCAGTGCAGGCAGATTCTTTATCATCTCTTTTTATATGGGTCTGTTAATTTATAATCCAGTTTATTGAGTTATTTAAACAACTTAATTTTTTAGAACAGTTTAACCTTACAAAAAAATTGAGTGCAAGGTACAGAGATTTCTCATGTACTCCCTGCCCTCACACACATATAGCCTCCCTTATTATCAATGTCACTCACCAGTATGGTACATTTTTATTTTTACCAAGGGTGAACCTACCTTGTGACAGACTTTATTTCTTTGGGCTCCAAAATCACTGTAGATGGTGATTGCAGCCATGAAATTAAAAGACATTTGCTCCTTGGAAGAAAAGTTATGACCAACCTAGATGGCATATTAAAGAGCTGAGACGTTACTTTGCCAACAAAGGTCCTTCTAGTCAAAGCCATGGTTTTTCCAGTAGTCATGTATGGATGTGAGAGTTGGACTCTAAGGAAAGCTGAAGACTAAGAATTGATGCTTTTGAACTGTGGTGTTGGAAAAGACTGTTGAGAGTCCCTTGGACTGCAAGGAGAACCCACCAGTCAATTCTAAAGGAAATCAGTCCTGAACATTCATTGGAAAGACTGATGCTGAAACTGAAACTCTAATACTTTGGCCACCTGATAAGAAGAGCCGACCTATTGGAAAAGACCCTGATGCTGGGAAAGATTGAAGGTGGGAGTAGAATGAGATGACAGAGGATGAGATGGTTGGATGGCATCACTGACTCAATGGACATTAGTTTGAGTAAACTCCAGGAGCTGGTGATGTACAGAGAAGCCTGGCGTGCTGCAGTCCATGGGATCGCAAAGGCTCAGACAAGACTGAGCCGGTGAACTGAACTGAACTGAACTGAAAAATTTCACCTCCTTTGTTAAATATCAAGGAATGTGATTTCTGAATTGTATAATAAGAGTATATTTAGTTTTGTGAGAAAAATAACAATCTGTCTTCCAAAGTGACTGTACCATTTTGTGTTCCCAACAATGTATGAGAGTTTGTGCTGTACCACATTCTCACCACTATTAGGTGCTGTCAGTGTTCTAGATTTTGGCTGTTCTAATAGATGTGTGCAACTGTTGAGTTTTTAATTTTAATTATTGCATTTTTCATTTGAAGACATTTTGTTTAGTCTTCTAAAGTTCTCCTGGGGCAGTTTTTAGAGTTCATTGCTCTCTGAATGTGTCTTCAAACTTGTCTTTATTTCAAACTATTTTTGGGGGGAGATGGAAACTTGGGTTGGTTATAGCCTAGTTAAGCGTATTTTTATTTTTCCTATCTATTTATTTAAGTATAGTTGATTTACAGTATTGTGTTAGTTTCAGGAGTACAGAATAATAATTTAGTTATTTTTTTCAGACTGCATTTCATTATACATTCTTATGAGATGTTGAATACAATTCCCTGTGTTATAGAGTTAACCCGTGTTGTTTATCTATTTTTATGTCAACAGACTGGTTCCAAATAGGAAAAGGAGTACGTCAAGGCTGTTTATTGTCACCCTGCTTATTTAACTTATATGCAGAATACATCATGAGAAACGCTGGACTGGAAGAGACAAAAGTTGGAATCAAGATTGCTGGGAGAAATATCAATAACCTCAGATATGCAGGTGACACCACCCTTATGGCAGAAAGTGAAGAGGAACTCAAAAGCCTCTTGATGAAAGTGAAAGCGGAGAGTGAAAAAGTTGGCTTAAAGCTCAACATTCACAAAATGAAGATCATGGCATCTGGTCCCATCACTTCATGGGAAATAGATGGTGAAGCAGTGGAAACAGTGTCAGACTTTAATTTTCTGGGCTCCAAAATCACTACAGATGGTTACTGCAGCCATGAAATTAAAAGACCCTTACTCCTTGGAAGGAAAGTTATGACCAACCTAGATGACATATTCAAAAGCAGAGACATTACTTTGCCAACAAAGGTTCGCCTAGTCAGGGCTGTGGTTTTTCCTGTGATCATGTATGGATGTGAGAGCTGGACTGTGAAGAAGGCTGAGTGCCGAAGAATTGATGCTTTTGAACTGCGGTGTTGGAGAAGACTCTTGAGAGTCCCTTGGACTGCAAGGAGATCCAACCAGTCCATTCTGAAGGAGATCAGCCCTGGGATTTCTTTGGAAGGAATGATGCTAAAGCTGAAACTCCAGTACTTTGGCCACCTCATGGGAAGAGTTGACTCATTGGAGAAGACTCTGATGCTGGGAGGGATTGAGGGCAAGAGGAGAAGGGGGCGACAGAGGATGAGATGGCTGGATGGCATCACTGACTCAATGGATGTGAGTCTCAGTGACCTCCGGGAGTTGGGAATGGACAGGGAGGCCTGGTGTGCTGCAATTCATGGGGTTGCAAAGAGTCGGACACGACTGAGCGACTGACTGATCTGATCTGATCTGATCTGATGTCTAGTAATTTGTATCTGTTAATCTCATACTTCTAATTTGCCCCTCCCCTCCTCCCTCTCACCTTTGGTAACCATAGGTTTGTTTCCCATTTCTATGAGTCTGGTTTTGTTTTGTATGTAGATTTATTTTGGTATTATTTTTTATACTTTAGATATAAATCTGAAGTATATAAAATGATATAAGATGATATCATTTTATAGTATTTGTCCTTCTCTAACTTTATTCACTATGTTAATTTCTAGATCCATCAATCTATTAAAAAATATTACAATAGCTGTTTTATAAGATGCATCTAGTAATTTCAGTATCTGAAGTTTTTGAAATCTGTATCTGCTGTTTTTCTTGCTCACGCTTGCTTTTTTCCTTTGTGCTTGTTTATACTTAGCTATGTACCATTATGGCATATGAAATTTTATTTGAGGAAATTCTTTGAGGCCTAGAATGAATTTTTTTTTCTTCTAGAGAGAATTTGCTTCTGACTCCTGTATGGAGTTGCTGTTAGTCTGGGACTACCTTAAGTTTCCCTGGACTGTCAAGCTGATATAACCCCAGGCTGCAGAACTATGCAAGGGTAAGCTAAATTCACAGCTTCTCATGGATCCATACCTCCTAGCCCCTTCACCTGTTTCTTAACACTGTTTTTCTCTGCTGTGTGCTATGCTCAACAACAAACCACCTTTCCCTCCTATAGATTGTGGGGGCAGGTTTACCTGTGGTTCATCCTTATTTCGATCATAGAAAGCTTTGGGGCCCCAATTTAATGAGTCGAAAGTCTCCCATGGGACTCTTCACCTTGGACAGGCCTCAGGCCTTAGCTTCCGTTTCCCTTGACCCTTGAAACCTGTAAAACTGAAACCTAAGATAATTATAGTTAGTCTTAGCTCTTGAATCCAGAATTTAGGGTGAGAGTTTGCTCATATTCCCTCCCTGAGGGCAGAATGGTGGAAGCAGGAAGCAGCAGTTGCCACAGGCAAAGAACACTTGTGCCTGAGAGAAGCCATCTCAGGAAAGTTGGTGGTAGCAGAGACTGTGTCATGGTGGCTGATAAAGAGACTGGACAAGTCTGCAGGCTATTTATAAGTAACAGAAACCGATAGTCTGAGAAATTGTCAGAAATAGCTCACAGTGGGACCCTCAGAGAGAGCGCTCATTTTTTTGAATTAGCTAGAGTGTGCTTGTGCCACAGTAGTTATAGTTCCAACTTGGTTTTCTCATGTTTGCTAGGACCTTTGAAATCAAGGTTATTCTTATATTTATTATAAATTTAAGGTCAGTGCTAAGAGAAACTAAAGATATATAATGAATGTATAGTCTCTATACTACCTTCTAGTAATTTGGCTTTAAAAATATTGCTTGTGATTGTTGTTGACTTTAGCAGTTTACTTCACCAACAGTCACTTTCTGTGTAAATACATTCTGCTTCATATCCTTATATGTTAATTTACTTCTTATCAATTCAATTCATGAGCTCTCTTTTCAAATAAACTACAATGAAAAACAAGAAACAGCTTATTAGTGTCAATCTGTTTTCTTCTTTTTGTAGAGACGAAAAAAGAGGTTTTGCCAGTGGATAAATGAATTTATGACAATGAGATATTATTTTATTTCTTGAAAATTATATATAAATTTAAAGCATTAGTTTATTTTCACTAACTTTGGCTGGTTCTGCACTGTTTGGTGCCTAGAAAGGTAGTGATTAATGATGCTTCCAAGTATAACGTGGAGAATGGAAAAGGGCAAGTTTTTATTTTTTGTATATTTAATCCAACAACAGAGGGGCAGTTTCGTGTTACCAATTTGCCTGCAGGTTCTGATGTCAGATTATTTGGGTTCGAATTCTGGCTAAATAGCTTAACATCTTGGTGGCTTTGGGCAAATTACTTAACATGTCTTTGCCAAAGTTTCCTCATCTATAAAAGGGATGACAATAATACTATCAACCTCTTCAGATTGTGAAGATTAAATAAATAGAACAATTATGAACCACCAGTAACAGTTACTTTTTATAGTATATGTATATAGCATATACTTCATAAATGTTAGCTATTTATTTGCACAGAATACAGACAAGCATTGAAAATTTTGATCAGTGACAGCAGAATTGGTCTACATGGAGACCTGCTCCAGTTTCTTCTTTCACTTGGCATTTATCTTCCTCTGGGAGTGGTGATAACAGTATAATAGAACCAGCAAATTATTGCTGTGTCCATATCTCTCCTGTGGGATTAGAGAGAGTTGTGATGAGAGGGTCACATGCTGAAGGTATGCCTGTTCCAGAGAGAGCATGGTTCCAGCTGACTTCATGAACTAGATTCATTACTGAAGTACTCCTGTGTCAGGTGAGAGTTGGGAAGACACTGACAGCCTAGTCCGTATGATAGCAGATTTTCTCCACATGTAAGGATAGAGTAAGGTCTCTTTAAAAAAAAAAGTTTGTCACAGGCCATGTAGAAACTTATTTATTAACTAAAAAAGGATGGTTTCTCATTTTCTTCAGTTATCTAACAGGGACTGAGCATTTTTTAATTATAGACCACAAAATCTTTTGAATAGTTCAGTGTTTAATTCTTCTGATGACATAATAAGTCTCCATTTTTAGAGTATTTGAAAGCAGTAAATGGTGATGGGGAAGCATGGTCTTCCTATCCTGAGTTCTGATGGAGGTAGACTTCACTGAAACATTTTGAACAAGAATATACACCTTTATATATATGTATCTCCAAGGAAGGAAATCCCTCAGATCTTTTTGATGATTTGCTCTTTTAAAAAACGTAGCTGATATAAGATATCCTCTTATATCTCACTTAAGTCTACTCTCCTGAAATTTAATCTTATTTTTACTTATTCATTCCTCAGTAAAGATGGAGAGCAGCTGATATCATCCTCTTCACATACTTGAGAACCATTATTAAAAATTCCTTTGCTGAATAATCTCATTTTGTCAAGAGTTTTGTTATAGGTTCTATTTTTAAATCCTTTGATCATTTTTACTGCTCTGTACATCTCTTTCTTGAATCTCTGAATCTAAACAATTTGTGCCCATGTGGGTCTGACCAGTGTTTTATTTATTTATAGTTTTATTCTGGATGTGTCACTTCACATTCCTAATGCTTAACTACTATTTATGCATCCCAGTATCACACTTGCTTTTTTAAGAACAAAAGCATTTCAGTGGAGGTGATACATTATCTCTGAGCATTTATTTGTATCACAGGTAAACTAAGGCCATTTGAAAACAGTCTCCCTTCACACACACGACTGTGTGTATCTTGATTATAAATTTTTTCTAATTAGACTAATTTTTTTGTTTTTAATTTTAGCAGTTGTAAAAGAACAGCACTACTTTCCAGAGCTACTTCAGGTTAATTATGCTCTATCACACATTTAAGGTAAAAAGAAAATCAGGGTACAAAAAGGGTAAAAAGAATGAATTTTAAACAGTTAATTGAATTATATTTCTTAAAAAATACAATATATCTGAAATAAATAATCAGATTTTTGGTTGAATTGTTAGATTTTACCAATGAAATGCTTTTGATCTTTCCACTTTAAAACATGGATTATAGTTATAGTGTTTGCATTTGAAGTTTGCATCTGTCATCGCTATGGATGAAAAAAAATAATTGGAATAATTATATTATGAAACTGGAACCAAACTTGGCAAGGTAACTCATTGAAAGTTAAGATTTCCTTGATTATTGTGTTAACTATCAGATTATAGCTTGAATTTATGATTAATTCAAAGAGTATATGGCACAGATTGTTTTCTTTAATTCTGCTTGATAGGTTTTTGATGTTGCTTTGTTGAAGGACAGAATTTTACTTGCTTCTTTCACTTGTGTCTTTGTGTCTTTAAGAGCTTTTACCGCTTTCTGAAAACATTACAATCAGAGAAGATTTTCATTAAATCCTTCTTTCCATAGTTACTCCCTTGTTTTGCTGATTAAATCTTTGTTTGCTTTTCTTTGGGAGGTTTAGATTATAGCTAACTATTTACAGACTATTTACAACATGTTCATAATTTATTTATGACTCAAAATAAAATAAGACCAAAAATTAGTGAAACTTAACACTGGAAAGGTTCCATATGTTGGGATGTGCTCAGATTATTATTTTTTGCCTATAACTAAGTTACAAATCACTGAGATGTAACTTATGTGCCGGCACTGTATGGGATGTCATGAATATTTAGTGCTTTGTTTCTATTTCTGTTAAGTTTCATAAATCAGCACTGTTTTTGCCTGGTTGCTACATAGCTGTGATTTTTGTGCTGTGTCTTCTGTATTATAAGGACTGAGTTTCATACAGTTTGCCTATGGAAATAATTCCTAGTAGGTAAAAGATGAATTATGTTGGCTCTATGTTAGGGGTTATGGTTTAAGTGTAATGGAAGTGGAAAATACACATTTAAACTTCACTTTAAACCTCCAACTCCTGTATGTTGTTTATAGGTTAGTAAATAATGAGGTCTTATGATTCTATTTTCAATTTTATGATCTGGAATCCAAACTATTACCAGCTATTTTCTGTCTGAAAACTCCATTGGCAATGTTTCTGTAGACTTCATAACTGTAAATAAAGACTCTCAGCTATTTTATTGGGGCATTACATGTTCTTAGGGCTTCCTTAGAAGCCCTGGTGGCTCAGCTGGTAAAGAATCTGCCTGCAATGGAGACCTGGGTTCAATCCCTGGGTTGGGACGATCCCCTGGAGAATGGAGCGGCTACCCACTCCAGTATTCTGGCCTGGAGAATTCAATGGACTATATAGTCATGGGGTCACTAAGAGTTGGACACAACTGAGTCACTTTCACTTTCAATTCCACCTATTCTAAAGCAGCAATTTCCAATATGGTCAATCATCATATTGGGATGTTTTCTGAAAATATAGATTTCCAGACTCAACCTTGGGAAATTTTTATTTTTCGTTTTTACTTGGTAGCAATTAAAGCAGAGTCTCAACCTTGGTTACAGATTAGAATCCTCTGTGGAGATTACCACCCCCTTGCCAAACTTGATGTCTCAGCTTCATCCCCAGAGATCCTTATGTAATTCTGGGTCACCTTAACTTTAACCCAAACTAAGAGTTTTTCAGACTAATGTCCAAGTACTTTTGAGAACCACTGCTTTAAACAATATATTGCTTGGTTAGAAGTACGATATTTAGTGTTTCTTATAGTGAATATTGATTTGGCTTACAATTTTACAGTTTCATTACCATCATCAAATATTTCTTTTTTGTTGTTGTTGTTTATAAAGTTATACTAATAACCCCTTTGAGGCTGATACCTCTGAACAAGTTCTGGCATGGGAAGATGCCTGAGACTGTGTACTTCAGCAGGAGAAATATATGACTTTGAGAAATACTGTAGAAGCAGAATTGCCTTCCTCCCACCAGACAGAGAGATTAGGGGTAGTAGAATTAATAAGTTGATTTTGCTGTGCCCAGGATAACAAAGAGGCCTACTTTAGCTTGAGTTGACTCCTTGACCCTTGGTAATGGTAGCTAACGTTTATTGAGTACTTACTATAAACCAAATTCTTAGAATTCCTCACCATAGCCACACTGTCATTTTATAGGAAAGAAAATGACAAGCACAGAGAGACTAAGTAACTTTCCCTGAGTCACACAGTTTTAGTATCCAGTAAAGGCTGGATGTGAACTCCAGGGTTCTGACTCCAGGGCCTTTATGACTGCCTATGATGTTCCCTTGCCTGACTTGCTAGACTACTATATGGTATAATGAATATGAATGAGGGATACATAAGCACATCAAAGTCCGATCTCACATTAGCAGTGTTTACATGTACAACTTTCTTGACTTCTCTTTAATTATGCCATCTGTAAAATGAGGTTAATAATAATAACGTCTTCACAATGTTTATGATGAGGCTTTTAAGTAAAGAGTTAGCTTGGTACCTGGCTTATAAAAGTACTAAGGAAGTAGTGTCTGTTTTTATAAGTCAGCAGAGTTTACAAGTCCAAAAACATAGAAATTTGGGGTTTAGATTCATTGCTGTTCTTCATATTGGTTGTGGTTGTTGTTCGATCATTAAGTCGTGTCCAACTCTTTGCCACCCGATGGACTGCAGCACACCAGGCTTCCCTTCACTACCTCCTGGAGTTCGCTCAAACTCGTGTCCACTGAGTCAATGATGCCATCCAACCATCTTATCCTCTGCTGCCCCTTTGTCCTTTTGCCTTCAGTCTTTCCCAGCACCAAGGACTTTTCTAGTGAGTCAGCTCTTTTCATTGGGAGGCCAAAATATTGGAGCTTCAGCTTTAGCATCAGACTGTCCAGTGAATATTCAGAGTTGATCTCCTTTAGGATTGACTGGTTTGATCTCCTTGCTGTCCAAGGGACTTTAAAAAGTCTTTTCCAGCACCACAATTCAAAAGCATCAATTTTTTGGCACTTAGCTTTCTCTATGGTTCACCTCTTACATCTGTACATGACTATTGGAACAACCATAGCTTTAACTGTATGGACCTTTGTTGGCAAAAGGATATCTCTGTTTTTTAATATGTTGTTTAGATTTGTCATAGCTTTCTTTTCAAGGAGCAAATGTCTTTTAATTTTATGGCTGCAGTCATCGTCTGCAGTTGTTTTGGAACCCAAGAAAATAAAATCTGTTACTGTTTTCACTTTTCCCCTTTCTGTTTGGTCGCTCAGACAGTAAAGAATCTGCCTGCAATGCAGGAGACCCTGATTCAATCCCTGGCTCAGGAAGATACCCTGGAGAAGAGAACGGCAACCCACTCCAGTATTCTTGCCTAGAGAATTCCATGGAGAGAGGAGCCTGGCAGAATACAGTTCATGGGGTCCCAAAGAGTTGGACACAACTGAGGGACTAACACAACACCATTTGCCATGAAATCATCCATGATCTTAGCTTTTTTTGAATGTTAAATTTAAGCCAGCTTTTTCACTCTCCTCTTTTACCTTCATCAAGAGGCTCTTTAGTTCCTCTTTACTTTCTGCCATTAGAGTGGTGTCATCTGCATATCTGAAGTTGTTGATATTTCTCCTGGCAGTCTTGATTTCAGCTTGTGATTCATTCAGCCCGGCATTATGCATGATGTACTGCACATATAAGTTCAATAAACAGGGTGACAATATATAGCCTTGACATACTTCTTTCTCAATTTGGAAGCAGTTCATTGTTTCATGTCTGGTTCTAACTGTTGATTCTTGACCTGCATACAGGTTTCTCAGGAGGCAGATAAGGTGATCTGGTATTCCCATCTCTTGAAGAATTTTCCACAGTTTGTTGTAATCCACACAGTCAAAGGCTTTGGCATAGTCAGTGAAGCAGATGTTTTTCTGAAATTCCCTTGCTTTCTCTATGATCCATTGAATGTTGGCAATTTGATCTCTGGTTCCTCTGCCTTTCTAAACCCAGCTAGTACATCTGGAAGTTCTCTGTTCACATACTGCTGAAGCCTAGCTTAAAGGATTTTGAGCATAACCTTGCTAGCATGTGAAATGAGTGTAGTTGTACAGTAGTTCAAACATTCTGCAACATTGTCCTTCTTTGGGATTTGAGTGAAAACTGACCTTTTCCAGTCTTGTGGCCACTGCTGCGTTTTCCAAATTTGCTGGCATATTGAGTGCAGCACTTTGACAGCATAATCTTTTAGGATTTGAAATAGCTCAGTTGGAATTCCATCACCTCCACCACCTGCAGTAATACTTCTTCAGGCCTACTTGACTTCACACTCCAGGAAGTCTAGCTCTAGGTGAGTGATCACACCATCGTGGTTATCTGGGTCATTAAGACCTTTTTTGTAGAGTTCTTTTGTGTTTTATTGCCATCTTTTCTTAATCTCTCCTGCTTCAGTTAGGTCCTTGCAGTTTCTCTCTGTTGTATGGTGTGCTTTGGAAACAACCAAGATCACTCTGTCATTTTCGAGATTGTACCAAGTACTGCATTTCAGACTCTTTAGTTGAGTATGAGGGCTGCTCCAAATTTTGGGTTTAGATTCAGTGCTATTCTTCCTGTGGATAGGCTAAAATATACAGTGAGTGTATATAGATTTAGTTAAGGTTTATTCTAACCCTGAAATTCTCTAATTTTTATATATTTTATCATTCACCCAGTTACATTATCTCTACTTGGCAAAACTTCCATGGTCCTACCATTATGGTTAATAATTTAGTTTGTTAAATAAAAGGTTCTGAGTACAGGACTTTTCCTAAGGAATTAATATGGTAGCTTAGTTTAAAGTCTCTCCCGACAAGTGGGGGAGGAGCTAAGATGGCGGACAAGTAAGACGGGAGAATACTTTCTCCTCCACAAATCCATTAAAAGAACATTTGAATGCTGAATAAACTCGATAAAACAACTTCTGAATGCTGGCAGAGGACATCAGGCACTTAGAAAGACAACTCATTGTCTTCAAAATGAGAAAATGAGCCCTGCGGTAACTCCTTTTGTGGAGAAGTGGCGCGGACACCAGCATTTGCTATTGGCAAGTGGGGGCTGGGCTAGGAGGAGCGGCGAGGCCTGCATTGCTTTGAGAAAGGATTTGGCCTGGCTATCTCGGGCGCTATCTGAGTGAAATAACCAGACTGTCGGTTATCTACTACATCAAAAGCCAGCCCTAACTTAAGACACCACCAGGACTACCTACGGAACAAAGGGCTGCACAGAGTTGGCCGGCTGCAGGCCGTCCCACTCCGGTGACAGGCAGCCAGGGCCGGAGGCGGGCAATTACAGCCCTAGAGAGACACTGTCTAACGGAACTGTGAGTAGGTTTCTGTGCTGACTCACGCTTCTTGGGGCTCTGGATGGTCAACATCTGCCTGAGAAAGTGCGCTGTTTGTATACCCAGAAAACTGAGTGGCAGAGAGGCGATAAGTCGCAGCAGCTGCGCTCGCTGAACATTTCATCACCTGTGCCACTCGGATCTGGGAAGGGCATAAAACGCAGACTCAACCAAGTCTGTGCTTCTGAGGATTATCCGAGGGCCTGAACCTGGCCGGTTTAGATTTGGGTGTTCATCTCTGCCCCCTCTGTAACAAGGCAGAGATCAGATATTGAAAAGACCTGTAAACCGCCTCAATAAAGAGAATGCAACAAACTACCAGAATATAGTAAGGACACTTTAAACTTGGCAATTTTAACAAAATGAAGCGACAAAAGAATACCCAGCAGCTAAAGGAACAGGATAGATGCTCACCAAACCAAACCAAAGAGGAAGAGATAGGGAATCTACCTGATAAAGAATTCCGAATAATGATAGCAAAATTAATTCAAAATCTCGAAATCAAAATAGAATCACAGTTAAAGAGTCTGGAGACAAGGATTGAGAAGATGCAAGAAAGGTTTAACAAGGACCTAGAAGAAATAAAAAAGAGTCAACACATAATGAATAATGCAATAAATGAGATCCAAAACACCCTGGAGGCAACAAATAGTAGAATAACAGAGGCAGAAGATAGGATTAGTGAATTAGAAGATAGAATCCTAGAAATAAATGAATCAGACGAGAAAAAAGAAAAACGCATCAAAAGAAATGAGGACAATGTCAAAAACCTCCAGGATAACATCAAACGTTACAACATTCGAATCATAGGAGTTCCAGAAGAAGAAGATAAAAAGGAAGATCATGAGGAAATACTTGAGGAGATAATAGTTGAAAACTTCCCTAAAATGGAGAAGGAAATAACCACTCAAGTTCAAGAAATCCAGAGAGTCCCTAACAGGATAAACCCAAGGCGAAACACCCCAAGACACATATTAATCAAATTAACAAAGATTAAATATAAAGAACAGATATTAAAAGCAGCAAAGGAAAAACATCAAATAACTCACAAGGGAATTCCCATAAGGATAACAGCTGATCTTTCAATAGAAACTCTCCAAGCCAGGAGGGAATGGCAAGACGTAATTAAAGAGATGAAGGAAAATAACTTACAGCCTAGATTATTGTATCCAGCAAGGATCTCATTCAAATATGAAGGAGAAATCAAAAGCTTCACAGATAAGCTAAAGTTGAGAGAATTTTGCACCACTAAACCATTTCTCCAACAAAAACTAAAGGACATTCTCTAGATAGGAATCACTAAAAGGGTGTATAAACTCGAACCCAAAACAATAAAGTAAATCTTATTTATCAATAATTGCTTTAAACATTTATGGGCTGAATGCCCTAATCAACAGACAAAGACTGGCCGAATTGATACAAAAACAAGACCCCTACATACCTTGTCTACAAGAGACAACCAAAAGACTAAAATGGATCAAATGGATACAAAAACTAGACCCCTATATATGTTGTCTACAAGAGAACCACCTTAAAATACAGGATATATACTGACTGAAAATGAAGGCCTGGAAAAAGATTTTCTATGCAAATATGGACCATAAGAAAACAGGAATAGCAATACTTATATCAGATAAAATTGACTTTAAAGATCTTGAAAAGGAGACAATGAAGGTTACACATAACGACTTAAAGGAACAATCAAAAAAGAAGTCATAACAATTATAAATATATATGCACCCAACATTGGAGCATTGATATATCTAAGACAAACATTAATTAATATGATAGAAGAAATATGCAGCAATACAATAATAGTGGGAGACTTTAATACCCCACTCATATAATCTGGCTGTAATAGACAAAGTAAAGAGCAAAACATATTTACTTATGAGCCTCAAAAAATTCAGTTCACTCAGGAGAGTTTAAAAAAAAAAAGACTTATTTGTTCACTCTGTAAAGGTTTATTGACTATTTTATGGGTTTGGTACCACTTTGGGTAGTAGGGAAGAAGAGGTGACAAATGTGATCCTGTCCTAAATAATATATTGTGGTAAAGATAGACCTACCAATACAAAATACCAAGATGTGCCTAAAGATGAGGACACCCAAACTGGACTTTTTGTTTCCTGAACTTTTCATTTCGAGAACAAACCTCCTAATATAGGATGAATTCAACATGATTTTTTTTGAAGTGTTCTTTGTGATTAAAAACAGAAAGCCATTGGTTAAGAAATTACATATACTCCTCCCCACCATCACTCCCCTTCTTTCTTCCCATTTCCCTCCCACCCTTATTGATCCTTTCCTTTGTCCATTTTCCCCTGCAAAAAAAAAAAAAAAAAGTCACAAGTGACTCAGAAAATAAATAAATAAATAAAGTCTCTCCCAACATGTCGCCACATAAAATTACTGAAATGGGAATCAAAATACTTGTTTTCTGTTCTTCTTGGTCTTCCTTTAAGTACTGGGCACACTTCAGGTGTGTTTACTAACTTTTAAGTGGTTTGTCTTTGGTTGTCTTATATGTAAATTTGAAAGCTGTGTTATATGACAGTGATGACTTCTTCTTGCTCTAATAGTATGTGATTCTGGATATAAAATAGCAACAAGGATACATTTATGTATGTAAACTGTGTATATAATGGGAAATGCAGTTCTTACCCATTAGCTTATCTTTTTAGTTCCAACATTCTTTTCCTTATTTTGATGCTGCTGCTGCTGCTAAGTCGCTTCAGTCGTGTCCGATTCTGTGCAATCCCATAGATGGCAGCCCATCAGGCTCCTCTGTCCCTGGGATTCTCCAGGCAAAAATACTGGAGTGGGTTGCCATTTCCTTTTCTGTTCCTTATTTTGAACTCACCTATTAAAAACAATAAATAGGATTCTATATTTCTAACTTTTTAATGACTCTATTAATCATCCTCCATTGTCAGCCTTTTGCTAAAAATATCACTGCCCCTGTACCTAGTGATCTCTTCGTTGGTTACTCTCTAATAACTCCTGGAAATTTGCTTTATCTTCTATCATCTAGTATTTTATTACCTAATTACAGTGTTCCTCAAATATTGATTTCTGGGTATACATTTGATTTACACAAATAGTGGAAATCTTTTCTTAATATACACATATAAGAGTTGAATTAGTGGGTAAAAAGACTTCTCCCATAAAATATTTTTAAACCTCTGACACCTGGTACCATTTGTCTGTGTTAGAACAAAATATGACAGAATATGCAATTAATACAGAATTATTTATATTGTAGTATATTGATCTCAAACTAATATCCAAATCCATTACAGACTAATTCTTTTGTAAAATACAATAAAAATGAATCACCAGAAAAAGAATATTTTGAAAAAACAAAAATTCGATTTTTAAAATTGTTTGTTGCAATCGAAATAAAATCAACCTGTCAAACTGGTCTAAAATTAGTTCTCTCTCAAAAAAAATTCTCAATGACTGTTCGTGTCATAAATCGAAAGCAAAGAGTTCATAGAACTGTACTGATCTGTGGATAAGATGTTGAACTGTGCTGTTCTTGAAAAGTAAGTTTGACTTACCCTTTTTTTTTAAGTTTGAAATTCTTCCACAAAAATAAGGGAGCTTCCTTATTCTGCTCTCTCAGCTTGTAGTATTCTCCAAGTGGCTGGAGCTCCCTAGCTTCAGATAATCTCTACATTCAGTGACTGGATCCTTCAGATTCTTTGCTGGGTGAAAGTTTAAGTTCAGTTCAGTTCAGTCGCTCAGTCGTGTCCAGCTCTTTGCGAGCCCATGGACTGCAGCACACCAGACCTCCCTGTCCATCACCAACTCCTGGACTTTACTCAAACTCATGCCCATTGAGTCAGTGATGCCATCCAACCATCTCATCCTCTGTCATCCCCTTCTCCTCCCACCTTCAATCTTTCCCAGCATCAGGTCTTTTCAAGTGAGTCAGTTATTTGCATCAGGTGGCCAAAATTGTGGAGTTTCAGCTTCAACATCAATCCTTCCAATGAATATACAGGACTGATCTCCTTTAGGATGGACTGTTGGATCTCCTTGCAGTCCAAGGGACTCTCAAGAGTCTTCTCCAACACCACAGTTCAAAAGCATCAATTCTTCAGCTCAGCTTTTCTTATATTCCAACTCTTACATCTATACATGACTACTGGAAAAACCGTAGCTTTGACTAGATGGGCCTTTGTTGGCAAAGTAATATCTCTGCTTTTTAATAAGCCATTGAGGTTGGTCATAACTTTTATTCCAAGGAGTAAGCGTCTTTTAATTTCATGGCTGCAGTCACCATCTGCAGTGATTTTGGAGCCAAAAAAAGAAAAGTCTGTCACTGTTTCCACTGTTTCCCCATCTATTTGCCATGAAGTGATGGGACCAGATGCCATGATTTTCGTTTTCTGAATGTTGAGCTTTAAGCCAACTTTTTCACTCTCCCCTTTCACTTTCATCAAGAGGCTCTTTAGGTCTTCTTTGCTTTCTGCCATAAGGGTGGTGTCATCTGCATATCTGAGGTTATTGATATTTCTCCTGGCAATTTTGATTCCAGCTTGTGCTTCATCCAGCCCAGCGTTTCTCATGATGTACTCTGCATAGAAGTTAAATAAGCAGGGTGACAATATACAGCCTTGATGTACTCCTTTTCCTATTTTGAACCAGTCTGTTGTTCCATGTACACAAGAGACTGACCCAGACTTGCTTGTGAGTGTCCAGGAGTCTCCAGTGGAGGCATGGGTCAGTGGTGACCTGCTGCAGGTTTGGGGGCACTGAGTACAGCAGGACATGCAAGGGATCTTTTGAAGGAGGTCGCCATTATCTTCATTATCTTCACCATAGTTTGAGTGAGTGAGTGAAGTCACTCAGTCGTGTCTGACTCTTTGCGACCCCATGGACTATAGCCAAAAATGCTCCTCTGTCCATGGGATTCTCCAGGCAAGAATCCTGGAGTGGGTTGCCATTTCCTTCTCCAGGGGTCGAACTCAGGTCTCCTGCATTGCAGGCAGATGCTTTAACCTCTGAGCCACCAGGGAAGCCCCCCACCATACTTTGAAAAGAAAGTGAAGTCGCTCAGTCATGTCCAACTCTTTGCGACCCCGTGGACTGTAGCGCTTCGTCCATGGGATTCTCCAGGCAAGAATACTGGAGTGGGTTGCCAGGGAGAGAACACAGTTCCACCCATCAACAGAAAATTGGATTAAAGATTTACTGAGCATGGCCCTGCCCATCAGAACAAGACTCATTTTCCCCCTCAGTCAGTCTCTCCCATCAGGAAGCTTCTATAAGCCTCTTATCCTTCTCCATCACAGGGCAGACAGACTGACAACCACAATCACAGAAAAATAACCCTTCTGATCACATGGACCACAGCTTTGTCTAACTCAATGAAACTATGCAAGGCCATCCAAGATGGATGGGTCATGGTGGAGAGTTATGACAAAACGTGGTTCACTGAAGGAGGGAATGGCAAACGACTTCAGTATTCTTGCCTTGAGGACCCCATGAACAAAAGGCAAAAAAATAGGACACTGAAAGATAAACTCCCCAGGTCAATAGATGCCCAATATGTTACTGGATTCAGTGGAGAAATAACTCCAGAAAGAATGAAGAGACAGAGCCAAAGCAAAGACAACACCAAGTTGTGGATGTGACTGGTGATGGAAGCAAGGTCCAATGCTGTAAAGAGCAATATAGCATAGGAACCTAGAATGTTAGGTCCATGAATCAAGGCAAATTGGAAGTGGTCGAACAGGAGATGGCAAGAGTGAACACTGATATTTTAGGAATTAGTGAACTAAAATGAATTAGAATGGGTGAATTTAACTCAGATGACCATTATATCTACTACTGTGGGCAGGAACCCCTTAGAAGAAATGTCATCATAGTCAACAAAAGAGTCTGAAATGCAGTACTTGGAGACAATCTCAAAAATAAAAGAATGATCTCTGTTCCTCTCCAAGCAAACTATTCAATATCACAGTAATCCAAGTCTATGCCCCAACCAGTAATGCTGAAGAAGCTGAAGTTGAGCGGTTCTATGAAGACCTACAAGACCTTTTAGAATTAACACCCGAAGAAGATGTCCTTTTCATTATAGGGGACTGGAATGCAAAAGTAGGAAGTCAAGAAACACCTGGAGTAACAGGCAAATTTGGCCTTGGTAGTACAGAATGAAGCAGGGCAATGGCTTACAGAGTTTTGTCAAGAGAACGTACTGGTGATAGCAAACACCTTCTTCCAACAACACAAAAGAAGACTCTACACATAGACATCACCAGATGGCCAACACCAAAATCAGACTGATTATATTCTTTGCAGCCAAAGATGGAGAAGCTCTATACAGTCAACAAGGACAAGACCGGGAGCTGACTGTAGCTCAGATCATGAATTCCTTATTGCCAAATTCAGACTGAAATTGAAGTAGGGAAAACCACTAGACCATTCAGGTATGACCTCAACCAAATCCCTTATGATTATACAGTGGAAGTAAGTAATAGATTTAAGGGTCTAGATCTGATAGACAGGGTGCCTGATGAACTATGGATGGAGGTTCGTGACATTGTATAAGGAGACAGGGATCAAGACCATCCTCAAGAAAAAGAAATGCAAAAAAGCAAAATGGCTGTCTGAGGAGGCCTTACAAATAGCTATGGAAAGAAGAGAAGTGAAAGGCAAAGAAGAAAAGAAAGATATACCCATTTGAATGCAGAGTTCCAAAGAATAGCAAGGAGAGATAAGAGAGCCTTCTGCAGTGATCAATGCAAAGAAATAGAGGAAAAACAATAGAATGGGAAAGACTAGAGATCTCTTCATGAAAATTAGAGATACCAAGGGAACATTTCATGCAAAGATGGGCTCAATAAAGGACAGAAATGGTATAGACCTAACAGAAGCAGGAGAGGTGACAAGAATACACAGAAGAACTGTACAAAAAAGATCTTCACGACCCAGATAATCACGATGGTGTGATCACTGACCTACAGCCAGACATCCTGGAATGTGAAGTCAAGTGGGCCTTAGGAATTGCCACTACAAACAAAGCTAGTGGAGGTGATGGAATTCCAGTTGAGCTATTTCAAATCCTAGAAGATGATGCTGTGAAAGTGCTGCACTCAATATGCCAGCAAATTTGGGTAACTCAGCAGTGGCCACAGGACTGGAAATGGTCATTTTTCATTCCAGTCCAAAAAAGGCAACGCCAAAGTATGTTCAAATTACCACACAATCGCACTCATCTCACACGTCTGTAAGGTTATGCTCAAAATTCTCCAAGCCAGGCTTCAGCAATATGTGAACCATGAACTTCCAGATATTCAAGCTGGGTTTTAGAAAAGAGGGAGGAACCAGAGATCAAATTTAAGTAGGTATGTGTTAAGTCTCATCTGTATTTAGCCTCAAAGGGAGTGAGTTGTTCAGATCTTTTCTTGATAATGGCTTTTAGTGGAAAGAAAAGAGGACAGACAGCCTGGGTAGGAACCATGTGACTCAGGTGTAGAAAGCGGACACTACCAAATAGGTCATATCTGAGCCGCATGCCTGCTAATAAGTCACCAGATGTTTATTCATGATTTTAATGTCAGCATCGATGTCCAAGTGGAAAACAATCCAAAAAGTTGATGATGGAAAAATACATGTAAGATCATTCTGCTGTGAAAATATCTGAGGCTTTAAAGGTGTTTTTTCCTTTTGATTTATTGTAAGAAAGAATACAGAAATTACTATTGCTCAAAATAGTCATTCTACTGGAAACCTCAAATAGCAAATTAGAATTATATATATTGAAAGATAGTTGCTAGGAGAGTAGATTTTCCAGACCCCAATGAAAGATTCATTTTGCAATCAGCTTAAGCCTATATTTTTGAAACTCAAAACCTTACTCATCTGGCAGAGAAAAGGATCATAACCACTGAGAGGGAATACAAAGATCTTTCAGAGCATCCAGATTTTACTTCTAAATCTTAATCTTCAATGACTTTCCTGTATACTTTAAAAAATCTCATTTGCCTGTCAAGGAATTTTATGCATTATTTCACAACCAAGTTAACTATTATAATGCAAAAATCTACCTTTATAAGGACCCAAGAGAGATATTTCTCTCTGACAATGCATTAAAAATACAGTGCTTCCCCTGAGCTACTCAGTTGTTTTATCTTTTTCTTAGCTCTGTTGCTTATTAGATTTAAGACTTTGATAATGTATTTAACTTTCATGGTCTTCACTTTCATTTCAAAGGTGGGGATAAAAATCTTACCCACTTTATAGAGTTGATCTATAGATTAAATGAATTAATATAGCATAAATATTTAAACAGTGCTTGGAACATAAGTATTTAACAAGTGTAAGCTGTTGTTACTGTCTTGTTTCATGGAATTGGTGACTCTTGTAACTATTTGTTTTCCTTTTTGCTTTCTTTCCTAGGAATATTAAGGATCATATCTGCTTATTCTAGTACCTATTCACCATTCTTTTATTCCCCTTATTCTCAATTTGTCATCAGTTTAATCTTTATTTTTCTATTTTGCATGCATATTCATCAGTTCAGTTCAGTCACTCAGTCGTGTGCGACTCTTTGCGACCCTGTGAATCACAGCATGCCAGGCCTCCCTGTCCATCACTAACTCCCAGAGTTCACTCAAACTCATTTCCATTGAGTCGGTGATGCCATCCAGCCATCTCATCCTCTGTCGTCCCCTCCTCCTGTCCCCAATCCCTCCAAGCATCCGAGTCTTCTCCAATGAGTCAACTCTTCGCATGAGGTGGCTAAAGGACTGGAGTTTCAGCTTTAGCATCATTCCTTCCAAAGAAATCCCAGGGCTGATCTCCTTTAGGATGGACTGGTTGGATTTCCTTGCAGCCCATGGGACTTTCAAGAGTCTTCTCCAATACCACAGTTCAAAAGCATCAATTCTTTGGTGCTTAGCTTTCTTCACAGTCCAACTCTCATATCCATACATGACTACTGGAAAAACCGTACTCTTGACTAGATGGACCTTTGTTGGCAAACTACTGTCTCTGCTTTTTAATATGCTATCTAGGTTGGTCACAACTTTTCTTCCAACAAGTAAGCGTCTTTTAATTTCATGGCTGCAGTCACCATCTGCAGTGATTTTGGAGCCCCCCAAAATAAAATCTGACACTGTTTCCACTGTTTCCCTATTTGCCATGAAGTGATGGGACTGGATGCCATGATCTTCGTTTTCTGAATGTTGAGCTTTAAGCCAACCTTTTCACTCTCCTCTTTCACTTTCATCAAGAGGCTTTTTAGTTCCTCTTCACTTTCTGCCATAAGGGTGGTGTCATCTGCATATCTGAGGTTAGTGATATTTGTCCTGGCAATCTTGATTCCAGCTTGTGCTTCTTCCAGCCCAGCATTTCTCATGATGTACTCTGCATAGAAGTTCAATAAGCAGGGTGACAAAATACAGCCTTGACGGACTCCTTTTCGTATTTGGAACCAGTCTGTTGTTCCATGTCCAGTTCTAACTGTTGCTTCCTGACCTGCATACAAATTTCTCAAGAGGCAGATCAGGTGGTCTGGTATTCCCATCTCTTGAAGAATTTTCCATAGTTTATTGTGATCCACACAGTCAAAGGCTTTGGCATAGTCAAGAAAGCAGAAATAGATGTTTTTCTGGAACTCTCTTGCTTTTTCCATGATCCAGTGGATGTTGGCAATTTGATCTCTGGTTCCTCTGCCTTTTCTAAAACCAGCTTGAACATCTAGAAGTTCACAGTTCACATATTGCTGAAGCCTGGCTTGGAGAACTTCGAGCACTTTACTAGCGTGTGAGATGAGTGCAATTGTGCAGTGGTTTGAGCATCTTTATTGCCTTTCTTTGGAATTGGAATGAAAATGCCTTTTCCAGTCCTGTGGTCACTCCCGAGTTTTCCAAATTTGCTGGCATATTCATAGGTTGCCTCAAATTCTTTTTGGAATAAAATGGCATATCAATCAATTCATCTATAAGTCTCTTAAAAATTGGATTATGGGTCCACGTATGGATAAGAAAACCTCAAGGACATTTTATAATCATGATTGGCTTAAATTTGCTTTCCTGAACCTATTACTTGAAAGGACATCCCTTGTGGCTCAGATGGTAAAGAATCCACCTGTGATGTAGGATTTGATCCCTCAGGTTCGATCCCTGAGTTGGGAAGATCCCTTGAAGAAGGGAATGGCAACCCACTCCAGTGTTCTTGCCTAGAGAATTTCATGGACAGAGGAATCCACTGAGTCATAAAAAGTCAGACACGACTGAGTGACTACACTTTCACTTCACTTTGAACGCTTGAGAGGGAGATGGAATTACTATATTTGGTTTGGAAAATCATTACTGCCATGAGTCTGAGGCCAATCCTCAAAGTAAATTGCTGTTACACCAAGGAGGAGTGCTGGGATGGGTGATAGGAGTCCTCCTCAATATCAGTCACAGTAGAGCATATCATCCAGGTACCCCCAGTGACAAGCACAGTTTCTGGTGTATTATGATACTCAATAAAGGGTTGATGAATGTACATATCATTTTTTCCTGGGTGCCACATTTTTCATTTGGCAACTTGAGCTTAGGAACCTCAGTGATAATCATAGAATTATCCCTTAAATGAAGCTTTGTTTTCTGGAAATAAAACCTTCTTATCAAGCAAAACTCTAGGAAGCTTTTTGTGATTTATTCCCTGTATAATCCACTTTCTATCATTCCTCTACACTCACTCTATATTCTGAGATTATCAAGTCATATACCAGAGGAAGGTCTCTGAGACCAGCATGCTTTTTCACTCATATTTATCTTAGAACCTGCTGATCTCTCTTGTCTAGTAAAGCACTTATCCTTTAAATCTGGACTTATTTGCTAATTGACTCCACTATAAGTAGACATGTATTTTCGTTACTTGATGCTCTGGTAACCTGTGCTGGATAAAACTCACAGGTTTTGTAATGGGGCAAAACCAGGTTGGGTCCTTTTTAACTGTGTAACTAAGCCCTGTTGCTTAACCTTGCTGAGAGGTTACTTGTTTTGAAATGAGGATAGTAAAGTCTATCTCGTAAGATGCTGTAAAGATTAAATTAGGTAATATATGCAAAAGTCAAGCACATAGTCAGTGCTCAGTAAATAAATAATAGAGTATACAATAAATAAAATGTGTGTGGCATCACCATGTGATTCTTGAAAAAGTGAAGATTATATACCAGACAGATGATTATATACCAACAGATGATGATAGGTGAAAAATCAACTTGAATTTTGATTTCAAGCATTAGATTTTTTTGAATTAAATTTATTTTAGGCTTATGAATGTCAAAGGAGAATCATGTTTTTATCTGCCTCCTAAAAAGTACTTGAAATAGCATCATGTGTTAATAGACACTAATTATTTTGATGAATGACCAACAAGCAGATTTGCTTCTTTGCTTCACATGTCCTTAAAGCTCATCAGTGATTATCATGGTATTAGAGCAGTAGTGTTCCAAAACCATAAGCACTGGTTTCCAGATGAGGCTATTCTTGAAAGACTTAATTTAAGCTTTTCCACTTAGCATTTAGTGTGACTTATTTTGTACAATGACAAAGCTGCAGGTGTTAACAAAATCTAAGAGTTTAAAAATGTGCTTGTGGTATATTTAAAGTGACCAAAATAACTTTTTTTTAAGATTCAAAAATAAACTGTTGACATAAATCACAGAAATACCACTGCTTAAGAAATAAGATTTGTTGCATTTCATCATTTTCACTCAGAATGAAAGATCCTCTGTAATCTTGCCCTGGTTTACCTTCCAGACTTCTGCACCCACCCTCTTTTCAGACCCTCTTTAGTCCAGCCTCAAGATGGATTTTTTTCCCCCACCTCTGTCTCTAAGTCCTCCTTCGCATCTGATGTGTTTTTGTGTAGAGATGTGCCTTTTCCATCTTTTTATTCCAACATGGAGTTGAAACTCAGAACCTGGCAAGTGATGAGGGCTCAAGACGTAGTTTCTTAGTGGCAGGTCCCTCAGAGAGCCTGAGAGGGGCTGTGGAGCTTTCAAACACATCCTGTCCTTCATGGGAAAGTCAATGACTAGAGTTGTTGGAGTTTGTGGCTGGGCTCCCCAGACTGGTGATAAAGCTGTGCTTAAACATCCCTGGCACTGTGCTTGATGGGTGCGGCCTGAGTGGCAGGGGAACTGAGGTTCACAGACTTGGCCCACAGACAGTGGATGAAGGTCAGAAGGGAAGAGGCAATTTTGAATGAATCACAAGGCATAACATATAGCTGCCCTTTCTGCTTAGATATCTCTCCAACTTTTAGCTTCTTCAGGATTTGTGTCAGAGCCCTGGGGAGAAGACACGCATGGACAGTTATTTCCTTTAGTCAGTAATGCAAGAGGGCAACTCAGTTAGAAAGCTGAGTGGGAAGAATAAGATGCTTATAAAAATTGTTTGTATACATGTCTCTCTGATTCCTTATACTTCCATACTACAAAGCCTAAAGAAATTTCTAGAATCTGTGCTCTTTCTTAGAGTAACAAGGTAACAGTGTTTAAAGTGCCTTGTAACTTCTTAGAAGAGATTATTTCTCTGTAGGGTCTCTCAGATGGAAGAAACCAAATGTGACATTTCACAATCTGGGAAGGGGGAGGCATCTTGCTAATTGAGAAAACATTTCTATTCACAGTCTTTAGACTGAGATTTAGACTATACTATCCCCCAACTAACATCTGTTCTTGGTAAAGATAGCATGGCTAAATTCAACCCGTCCATTATTTAAAGGATGAGGCATGTCTCCATTTTACCTTGGTGGGTCTATGGAGAAGGAAATATCTGGAATTTTTACAACCTCATGACCACACCAACTATTCTTTTTATGTATAATAACTTATTCTTCCATACCTCCTGAAGGAAATCTGAAAGACTGAGCATTAATCTTAAAATACTGAGTAATTAATAAGAGTTTGAAACTGAGAAACCAACATGTGGTAAGTTTGCCTGTTTCACCTACAGCAGTCTCTCCCCACCAACTCCCTGCAATATCAGGCTCCAGAGAAACATTCATGAGCATTATAAAACACAAAGAAACTATTCTCTTTGCACATCTGCATAATACGTTGTTAATTTTCAACCCAGTTATATCTAAATGCTGACTTTGTTGTTGTTGTTTGGTCGCTAAGTCATTGTCCGACTCTTTTGTGATGCTGTGGACTGTTGCCTTCCAGGCTCATCTGTCCACGGGATTTCCCAGGCAAGAATACTGGAGTGCCATTTCCTTCTCCAGGTGATCTTCCTGGCCCAAGGATTGAACCTGAGTCTCCTGCATTGGCAGGTGGATTCTTTACCACTGAGCTACCCGGGAAGCCCAAATGATGACTACCATATATGAAATACTTTCTTTCTTTCTTTCAGTCAAATATTGCCCATCTTTTAAAGCCCAAATTAAGTTCTGCACATTTGGCCTCCTTACCTTCTCTCACCCAAAGCTTATTAGCATCCTCTCTTTTAACCTCTTTTTTTTAAAAGCATTGTTATCTGTATTTTATATCTATCTATTTGACAATGGCTCACGGACACAGTGGGAGAAGGCAATGACACCCCACTCTAGTACTCTTGCCTGGAAAATCCCACGGATGGAGGAGCCTGGTGGGCTGTAGTCCATGGGGTCGCAGAGAGTCGGACACGACTGAGCGACTTCACTTTCACTTTTCACTTTCATGCATTGGAGAAGGAAATGGCAACCCATTCCAGTGTTCTTGCCTGGAGAGTCCTAGGGACGGGGGAGCCTGGTGGGCTAACGTCTATGGGGTCGCACAGAATCGGACACGACTGAAGCGACTTAGCAGCAGCAACAGCAGCACGGACACAGTATGTGACTGGTTAGTCTTTCATTAAAAGCTTAGTTACCTTAACCACTGATTTGTCCATACTTGATTGGTTTAGACATACTGTAGTCCCAGGAGCTAGGAACTTGGGAGCTCTGGTCTACAAAAAATTTCAGGATAGTTTTTAGAAAGGAATAAATGAACACTTGGCAGGAGATGCCTGTCACTAACACTGTACACATCAAAACACATTCTAGTGGGGATTTTTCAATGGTGCACATTAATTTCTAGTGTTTTTACATGGAATTCCACATAAATATGTAAAGCTTTAGGTTTATTTGTTTCTTATTAAATTAGTTAATGTTCATCGTTGAAATTTTGAAAAGTGTGAAAAGGCATAAATGAGTACAAGAAAGTCACTTAATATCCTGCTACTCATTTTGGCATACTCCAACATTTTTTGTTACATATTTGAGACTTTACACATAATTTCATATCTTGTTTCTGCATTTAATATTATAACATAAGGAATTTCCTTAGTCATTTAAAATACCTAGCAAACATTATTTTAAAAGCAAAAATGTATATTTCCTTGTTTCCTATCTCATAATATGAATAATTCATGCTAGTTATAGAAATTTCAAATCATGCATAAGTGTATAGGGCAACAGTAATAAATACAGTGAAATTTAGTGTATATCCTTCCAGAATTTTGCCCTTGCATTTAAACATAAACTGGTATGCATAAATATAGATAAAATGTATATACATAAACATGCAACCCTGAGATCACACTTGGTATATAGTTGGGCAGCCTATGTTTGTCACTTAATACATTTAAAAATATTTTACTATCTATCATTTACATGTTTATGCTTTAAACAGCTACATGGTATTATATGGTAAAAGTTATAATGGTTATATAAAATTCCATTGAATAGGTGTATATAGTATACTTAACATCTCCTTGCTGCATATGCCCACTCTCCCATTGATGGAGACATTGTTTTCTTAACCTTTAAAAGTAATTCTAAGTTAAAAATAATATTGTGATGAACGTCTTTACCCATAAAGTGTGTCCACACAAAATTATTTCCTTAGTAGAGCCCCACTGTTGAAATTATTGATTCAAGTAAGCTTAAGATTCCTGATAAATACTATAAACTTTCTATCGTTTTAAGAATTTCTTTGCTGTTCCTTATTTCATGTAAAATTCTTGCATTACCTACCCTTTAGTTTTTAAACTTATATTCTAAAAGCCTTTTCCATTTAAATTTGCAGTTCTGTCATTTTCACTGAAGATATTGGACATGATTTTGTCAATTTGAATTCCAGAAAGACTACTGTATAGGTGGCTACTGTGTGTGAAATTTGCTTGTAGATTGATTTGATGGTATTTTTTGGCACTCTCTCCTTTGTCAGCCCCCTTGGGAAAGTTTATGATAATAAACACAATATAGCATACCTGACAATATGAACTCGGTCTTCAAAAATGGCATTAACTGGTTTCATTCTGTACTAGTATTTACTGAGAAATGAAGTTTTATTTAGGAACGTACTCAAGCCTGAAGTCTTTTGCAATCTTATCTATGAGATGTGTGCATTCAGAGTTAAAATTTCATGAGAACTTTGCTCAAGGAATTACTCTTCACCTCTGTTCAGTGCTAATTTACTTTACTTGTAAGCAAACAGAATGTAGTTATACTATTTCTGTCTTAAGAACATATGCATGTTGTTCCATTAGTAGTAATATTTTCATCAGAATATTGTTGAACAGTAGCAAGTGATAACATTTGTAGGCAGTAATCAGAGACTTGACAGCTTTTCTCATCACTAACATTCTTCCTTCTAGGAGGCGAGAGATGTAAATTGAATAGAACATTTCAGAAAGTGATTATTAGCTGATGTTAACTCAAATACCAAGTTGAAGTTGCATTACTCACTTTGAAAAAGAAAGTCATCTTCTGAGGTATCTTAGTGACTTCATTTTATAGGTGACAGCCATAACAGAGTGGGGAATGAAATACAATTGTGCAAAATTTCTTATCTTTCACAGAGAAAATATGAGTTATCATGTGTGAGTTTCTTCAATTCCCTGCTATGCACCTAAAATTTATGGGAATCTATTCCATTTCCTTCTTTCTTTATCAATTATGAAGGAAGAAGAGCCTCTCCTATCTAAAACTAAGCTCTCCCACCTTCTCGAGGAACTTTGTGCCTCTATCAGAACTTCTCTCTCATCTGCTCTTAATAGCCAAGCTTTTGAAAAATGCCATTTGGTTCCTTCTCCTTTTGTTTTACTTTTTCAATGTTTAATTTTACTTTCTTGCCCAACTATACATCCCTTTTCCAACCACAGTTATATGAGGGAACTAAGCCACACAGTGTGTTCTCTTGGCAAAACTCTGTTAGCCTTTGCCCTACTTCATTTTGTACTCCAAGGCCAAATTTGCCTGTTACTCCAGGTAACTCTTGACTTCCTACTTTTGCATTCCAGTCCCCTATAGTAAAAAGGACATATTTTTGGGGTGTTAATTCTAGAAGGTCTTGTAGGTCTTCACAGAACTGTTCAGCTTCTTCAGCATTACTGGTTGTGGCATAGACTTGGATTACTGTGTTATTGAATGGTTTTCCTTGGAGATGAACAGAGATCATTCTGTCATTTTTGAGATTGCATCCAAGTACTGCATTTCAGGCTCTTTTTGTTGACCATGAGGGTTATTCCATTTCTTCTAAGGGATTCTTGCCTACAGTAGTAGATATAATGGTCATCTGAGTTAAATTCACCCATTCCAGTCCATTTTAGTTCACTGATTCCTAAAATGTTGATGTTCACTCTTGCCATCTCCTGTGAGTTTGGTGTATTTGTTAAGCTGGCCCCCTCCCTGGAACATCATCAGGGGATGATGTTTCACAGTCAAAGAATATGCTCCTCCCAACATGGCCCGCTCTACAAGACTCTCCTAGGTCACAGGGACTGCATCCTTATCTTGGTTTTTAAGGTCTATTCTCCCGTTGCAAATTGTGCCTTAGTTAAACCTTACTTTCTTTTTGTTATTCAGTTACTCAGTAGTGTCTGACTCTTGTGACCCCGTGGACTTAAATTATCCTAGTTTGGGAGTACCACATGTTTGCTGTTGGGACCTTAACTAAATTATTGTGGTTGGTAGTGGTTGTGATTCTCTTTGGCCACTTCCCTTGTAAAGAAGTCTCTCTTCCATGGTTTCTGGTAATGGAGTCTCCCTGCTGATAGTACCTGGGTGCTTTACTATTGGCTGTTGGTTCCTTAACTGTACTTGTAACTGTAAAGAGGCCTTCGCTGAACTGAGAAGAAAAAAGTGAAAGTGAAAGTCATGTCTGACTCTTTGCGACCCCATGGACTACAACAGTCCATGTAATTCTCCAGGTCAGAATACTGACCCTTCTCAAGGATCAAACCCAGGTCTCCTGATTGCAGGTGGATTCTTCACCAGCTGAACCACAAGGGAAGCCCAAGAATACTGGAATGGGTAGCCTATCCCTTCTTCAGGGATCTTCCTGACCCAGGAATCTAACGAGGGTCTCTTGCCAACTGAGCTATTAGGGAAGTTAGGAAGTCCAGGTTCATTTCCCAGCCCATGCAGCTACAGCGTCCTGTTTATATTTGCGGGTTTCCTTGATACCTCAATTGGTAAAGAATCCGCCTGCATTGCAGGAGACTCCGATTCAATTTATGGGTTGGGAAGATCCTCTGGAGAAGGGAAAGGCTACCCACTCCAGTATTCTGGCCTAGAGAATTCTATGGACTGCATAGTCCATGGGGTCGCAAAGAGCTGGACAGGACTGAGTGACTTTCGTTTTTACTGAACTATTCTGTTAAATACTTGTATGCTATTTCTGGCTAGAATATTGACGGATACACCAGACACTAAATAAATATTGAATGAATGAATGAAACTTCTGTTATCATTGTATTGTAATACCTTTGTTGCTTTTCTATTATTGCCTCAAGACTGAAAACCACTGAAGAGGAAAAGAGTAATTACAGCCTTAGAACTTAGTATAATACTTCAACAAATAAGGTATGTTAGATAAAAGTTCCTAAATGCTGAATGAATTTGACTTAGAATCTGAATCTGGTTCTCGAGTTTATGAGCCATTTGACCTTGGCTTAGTCCTTTTAGGATGGCCGAGCAGTGTAGCGGTCTAAGGTGCTGCGTTCAGGTCCCAGTCTCCCCTGGAGGCATGGGTTCGAATCCCACTCCTGACAAGCCAGTCTTTGGACCTTCCTTCATGACTCAAGTGGTACAGAATCTGTCTGCAAGGCAGGAGACAGAGGAGACATGGGTTCAATTGCTGGGTCAGGAAGATCCTGTGGAGGAGGTAATGGCAACTTACTCCAGTATTCTTGCCTGGAGAATCCCATGGACAGAGGAGCCTTGTGGGCTACAGTCCCTAGGGTCTCAAAGAATCAGACATGACTGAGCATGCAAGCACTAGTCCCTTAGGTTCTATAAAACATAAAGAACCTAAATGTACTTAATGTTAAAAATATTAATAGTTACTCCACATGGTAATAATATTTATCCTTTATGCTTATTATAAATTATAGAGATGCTTTTTAAATGTAAGAATTCATTTCAAAAGAGAACGATATATGCAAGCTATTGCTGTTCTAGAGGAAATAGTTGCTGGTCAATAAGTATCATAAATTCCTTCTTTTGTAAGTTGGTTTGTAGCCCTTTTTACTTTCTTTTGTCAGACATAAAGTCATCTGGACCATTTTCCTTGCTTATCATGAAAGCAGGAACTTTGTTTTCACCTGGGCGTGTAAAGCCACTAAAATGCCTATGGATTTGTTTTTATTTCAGGGACTAAGGCTCTGACTCTACTGGTGAAGGTATAATTTATTTCTTTTACCCCAACACTCTGAAAGGACAGCCTTTAAGACAAATGTGGTCATCTATAGGTAGGAACCAACATTAAAACGTTTACTAGATTACTGCATATCAGTCTTATTTGTGAAGTCATCAATCATTGGCTTGTCCTATCCAAGAAATGAATATAAGTTCACATATCTTTAATAGCATTTAGTTGTGTTATCTTGATTTTTTCCTCTTAATTTACTTATCTCAGTGTTGATTATTCATCCTCCCTTTCATAGCCTGTTGCTACCAAATACTATGATGTGTTTAAAAAGAATCAGATGACACTTTCCTTACTCTCCTTAATTTTTCCAAATGGAATGAGGAGCATTGGGAAAGCATTTCATAGCCCTTCCCTACCTCTGTGATCCTTGGCTACATTGCTGGCTTGGCTTGAAAGGCAGGTGTGTGACAGGGAAGTTGTTATCACTAAACATAAAGATAATGAATGAGTTACAATCATAATAACAGTAGGAATAAATTATTAGTGCTGATATTGATGGAGCACTTACTTTGTGCCAGGGACTGTACTAGGCACTTTGCAGACAATAACCTACTTGATCTTGACAGCAACAATTATGAGGTATATATAATTATTATCTCTCCATTTTATAGATGAGGAAACTGAAGAACAGAAAGATTGTGACATGTTTTTCAGATTGTAAGGAGTGAAGCCAGCCATGAATCCAGAAAATCTGACTCTAGAGTTCTTAACCACCTATGCCATGTTGCCTCTCATAATGATAGAAGAGTTAGGATTAAAATTAATATATGTGGTCATTGACTTTAAGTCTAACACTCTGTTTCTTTCCCTTCTTTCAGCCTTCCTTCTTTTACCTCCTACTTAGGTTGCAGTTGTGTGTATTTCTGTATAACTTCAGTTAGTTACAAGAATGTTTTAAAACTTGTTATAAGCATAGAAAGAGCACTCACATATTTAATATGTAGAATCTTTAGCTAGATTTATGAAGTCTGGAGAAAATATTTACAAATAATTACAGTATTTTTTTCTTTTTTAAGGAAGATACCATAACTAGCTCTGAGAGAAAAGTTGGTGTAGATAGCCTTTGTTGAATGGTTCCTAATAACTAGATCAAAATTATTTCTAAATAGCATGATAATGAGTCATGTGCAAATGAGTGCTTTTAAGTGCTTAATAGTATCTGAATATATTTTTAAACAGTTTCCTGAAATTTTGTGGAAAATTTATTTGTTTAAAAAATACATTCTTTAGAGATAGTGTAAACACTAGTCTGGCCTTCTTCTGACTAATTACAAATTCAGCTTTAGTGGAAGTGGAGTGTGAATTAAGGAAGTATTTTGCTTTCCCAATGCTCCTCATTCCATTTGGAAAAATTAAGGAGAGTAAGGAAAGTGTCATCTGATTCTTTTTAAACACATCATAGTATTTGGTAGCAACAGGGGGCATTCATTGAGTGTTGCCGACTGATGAGGATGAAAGAACAGATGTGCCCCAGGAGTGCGTTCCCCAATGTAGAGAGTCCCTTTTGGGGGATAAAATCACAGGAAATGGAAGCCACTTTACAAAAGAAAAAAAAAAGAAAAACAAAATGTTGGTTTGTAATTTTTTTTTTCTGGTTGTTTTAGAATTTCCATTTTTAGATGAATTTCTCACTTGTGTGAATTTATGAAAGGCAAATTATGACTTCCAGTGTTTTTCTCTCAAGCTATCCACTCAGTTTTCCATTTTACATCCCTCAAATGATTCCATTCTGTTAGAAATGTTATATGCAATTCTGTATTTACACAAGGAGTGAATTGCCAGGGAGGGGTTGAGATTTGGGGAGTTTGGATCACAAGCATCTCTTATATTGCCTCCTGCATATACTCTTAATAAGATTAAGTGCAGCAGGTAACCTAACTTAACAGCAAAACTGAGCAACTTGGAATAAAAAAATACTAGAAAGTAAGACAGACAAATGAAATTCTCCTATTTGAAGAGGATCAATTAGAAGCATCAGTTAGATCAATATAGACACTTGATAAAATCCTCAAAGAGACTTGATAAAATCCTCAAAACAAAGGTCAAGATGCAGATGTTAACATTCTAAAACACTCAGAATTTATTCAGTCAATTTTATTGCATGTCTACTATGTACCAAATACTGTTCTAGATGGTTAGGTACAAACCACCGAATAGGATAAAAATCTCTAACCTTGTGGAGTTTGCATCAAGTAGAAGTGGAGGGGAGATGTATAGTACTCAAATAAATAAGTAAAAATGCAGTACTTCAAATAGAAATAAGGAAGGAAGGGAGATTAAAAAAATGACAGAATGTGAGGGGTGTTCAATTTTAGTAAGTGACTTGTGAATAACTAACTCACATGATGGGATGTGTGGAGCATATATTTGGGAGAAGAGCACTGCTACAAAGGAAATACCAAGTGCAGAGGGTCTGGGCAGTGTTGTGCCTGGCATGCTCAAGGGAGGCATAGTGTTAAAAGACATGAGGTCAGAAGAAGTCAGTGGGAAGTAGATCAGTTATCTAAGGATCTTGCAGGCCACTGTTAAGACTTTGGCTTTTATTTGTTCTGGTTTCTATCTTGAAAATAAGTTGTAGTATGACAAGAGTACAAGCAGGGAGACTGGTTAAGAGGCTAATGAAATGATCCAAGTGAGAGGTAATGACAGCTTGAAGAAATGGTGTAGTTGGTGAGACAGGATCAAATTCTGGATATATTCTGAAGGTAGAGATACCGGGATTTTGCTAGTGGGTTGGAGGTAGTTTATGAAAGAAAGACTGAAATTAAACATGAATCCAAGTATTTGGCTTGAGTAGTTGGGAGTTTGGGAGTTGGGAAAAACTCCAGTAAATGCTGCTGGATTGCAGAGGGAGGATGGGATGCTTGGTTTTGGACATCTAAGTGAGCCTGTTAAATAGCAGGTACAATGAGGGAAGAGATAGAGGCTAAGGTAACATTTGAAAATCTTTCATAATAGATAAGAATGGATTTGTTCATGAAACAAAATTCCCAGTTCCAATGCTTTTGTCTTTTCTGATAGTGATGGTGTAAACAAGTTGATTTTACTTGTTTACTTTGATATACTTCAAGTTGGTCTGTTGATCACATTGAGCACAGATCTTTTCTCTACTTTAGCTTTCAACTTCAACCATCATCTTCTTCCCTGTGAAAACTGTTTGTTGTGGTAGGGCTGACCACTAGTGAGCACTACTGAGCCTTCCAACCCAAGGCCCTAGGAGAGAGTACTACTCACACTTTGTTGCAGTTCAAAAAAAATAAAACATAGCAGAAAACATCCAACTCCAGAACATACTGGCAAATGACAAAAAAATTTATTTCGGATTTTGTGATTTGACAGAGAAGAAGGTTGACAGTGTACACTGTACAGATGAAATATAATAAAAATCTCCTCCCTCAGTTTTTCTTAGGCTACCAGCTGTCACATCTTCATTCTTCTCCCCTACCCCCTTCACTATTTCTCAGAACTCCCCTTACTATCCAAATAATTCACTTTTGGTTTTAGGCTTGTTTACTCTTCACCCTCCACAAAACAAAACCCCTATCTACATTTAACCAAACCTATTTTTTCTACAAAGCAGTTCCTCAACCTCCTGTTGAAACTCATGTTTGTCTTTTAGGTGACTAGCTGTCCATATCAAAGTCCTTATCCAAAGTACTTTACTATAAACTCCAGGTCTTTTAAGTGTGTGTGTTTTTGCCTGTGTGTATGTGTGTGTGTGAAAGGGAGGTGGAGAGAGAAACAGAAAACAGAGAATAGAGGAAAGAAAGAGACTGGGTGTTGAAGAGGTAACTCTCCAAATCAATGCACATTTGTTCCCTAGTTTGGATAAGAACTACAATGTACGCTGAGAATGTATTATTTTTATTTGGTCATAATTTGAATAAGGAACAATATAAAATGCCAAGAAATTTTTGATCATATCTTCACAATCTTTTTACTAATCTTTACCATCCTATTACTTATTCATGTTAATATAATTATTTTCAAACTCTCTTCCTCTGCCATATAAATATGCATCACTGGATAATTGGATATAAACCAGTATATGTTCTATTTTAACATTTTCCCTTATACTAGTCTTCTCTACTATCATGGATACCGCACTGTGCTGTCCAAATCCCCTGTTCAGAACAGAGGGACTTATTTCCTCAGCTGATGGGAAGAACTGTCCTCTGTTAAAGAGAGCCTTCTTACTCAAATTCCATGCCTTTGAAATAAGGATAAAAATGGCTCAGCTTCCTCACCCCAACTCAGAACAACTGGAAAGGGCCATCCCAGCTCCAGGGCTCTTGTTGTGCAGTCAGCCAGGACCCTGTTGTGGCTTCAGGGTCATCCCAGCTCCAGGGCTCTTGTTGTGCGGTCAGCCAGGACCCTGTTGTGGCTTCATTGCAGCCTGACTTCCTCTACTATCTTGCTGCCTTCTCTTCCCTTCAAGCGATTTGATCCTGAGGGCTGTGCCTATCACACAGTAATCTCTGTCTCAGCGTCTGTTTTCTGGAGAAGCTGACCTTTACATTCCCTCCTGGTCACCTCCTACCAGAATATTTGAGACTGAGAGAATGTTTTTCACACCTCTTCTTGAGCTGCCTGCCCTCATCTGCTTCTCCTGGTCCTGTGCTTCTCTCTGTCCCCTCTCACTCAGCTATAAGCCACTTCCTGAACCACGTTGTTGCTCTCTCCCAGCAGGTGCCCCTCTAGAGCATTCCATGTGGGATAGACACCATTCCCTTTACTATCTTATTTTCATTCCCTGCAATAGCCACCCACACCAGGCTACAAGGATATATCAGAATTATTGAAGCATTGCAGGCAACTGAAAGCTTGAGTTCTTATTATATTCTTTGTTTTCAAATCCTTGTCTTTCCTTCCCCCCACCCCACCAGCCAAACACACACTCTGCAATAAGCATTTCCATTTTCAGACATTCATAGTACATGTATTCTTTTTCTTTTAGGGAAATCTCACTCTCAACCTACAAGATTTCTAGAATCTCTCCTTCAGAGATCCTATCCTGTTTCTAGGGATTGTTAATTCAATCCTAAAGTCTGGGTATCAACTGGACCGTCTCCTGTGGGCGCTGGCACTTCAAATCAGTCTACACACAGTGTAGTTATCAATGTAATAATATACAGATCTGGCTCCTCAGTTTCCCCAGTCACTTGGTGGTTCATTATTAAATCATCTCTTAAGGGCAAATGAAAATTTTCAGAGCTAGTATTATCTACCTCTGTACTCTGCAGTATTGTATCCACCAGCCAGTTCCACTTAGAGGTATCTGTTACTTCCAGTTCCTGAGTTGTGAGTTGACATATCTCTGGTTTTTATTTTCCCCTGGATTCTAAATCAGTTATAATTCATCCTCCTTGTTTCCACCCATAAAATTGTGCTGTTGTCATCGTCTTTCCCATTCTTTTTGTACTCTGGATTTACGTTTTAAAAATCTTTGTTGTCATTTTAATGGGGTTTTAGGAGAACCCGTGACAAATACATGTTCAATCCACTGTATTTAACTCAACATTCCAAATAGAGTATTCTCAAACAGTTAAAGTTTGTCTCATAGACCTTAGATTTATATTAAAATTGTAGGAAACTTATTATTATGAAATATAGGAATTAATCTCTAAGAGAATTTGTTGTAGGATAAATATTTTGGCTACCATTGAGGTTAAATCATATTGAAATAGGAGGAAAGAGGATTTTCTATAATTCCAGATGAAATATATTAAAATAACATTTCAATATAAGGATTTGTGAATATAGCCTATCAGTTCTTCTAAAATTCCCCAGTCCTTTCTGGGGAAGGCTTCTTCATCTTTTTGAACTTCTAAGTAAGAAAAGTAGTCAGGAAAGAATATTTTCCCCAGTACGCTTTTACTTAACATTAATTTATATCTCTTGTGACCTATTTTTTAACCTGTCTTTATCAGGCTATAAAGAAGCATCTTTTAAAAATCATGGATGAATTTCATATTTAGAGATGACAAAAAATGCCTCTATTACCAGTAAGCCAAAGAGTAAAGAAAAATAGCACTTTGTTCCTGAGTATTGAAGGGACAAGTCTGAGCAATACACAAAGCAGTGGGGAAAAAGACACATATTTTAATAAACATATTACAAACCCAAAATGCTTTTTTAAAGCACTGAAGTTTGCAATTGTTATGAGATGAGTAACACCCCATAAAATATAGTTGTTGCTTTCTATTTTCAAGGGTTTTCAACAGACACTAGAAAGTTTTTCTTCCAGACCAAAAGATCAAAGTCTTTTCTTAATTGAATTATAATTGATATATAGTATTATATTAGTTTCAGGTGTACAGCATAGTGATTTGATATTTTTATACATTACAAAATGATGGTCCATGATAAATCTAGCTAACATCTGTCATCATACAGAATTATTATAATGTTACTGACTGTCTTCCCTATTCTGTACATTCCATACCCATATGTACTTATTTTATAGCTGGAACTTTATATCTCTTAATCCCTTTCACCTATTTCATCCAACTCCCAACTCCTTTCCCCTCCGGCAACTACAAGATTATTCTCTGTATCTGTGAGTCTGTTCTCACTTTGTTTTGTTTGTTCATTTATTTTGCTTTTTAGATTCCACATATAAATGAAATCATATGGTATTTGTCTATCTTCTAGGTCCATCTATGATTTTGCAAATGGCAAAATTAATTCTCATTGGACATGTATATCACATCTTCTTTATCTGTTTATTTATCAATGGACACTTCAGTTGCTTCCATACCTTGGCTATTGTAAATAATGCTGCAATGAACGTAGGGATACATATGTCTTTTCATATTAGTGTTTTTGTATTCTTTGGATAAATACTTGAAGTAGAATTGCTGGATTGTATGGTAGTTTTAGTTTTAGTTTTTTGAGGACCCTCCATACTGTTTTCCATAGTGGCTGCACCAATTTATGTTCCAACCAAGGTACACTAGTGTTCCCCTTTTCTCCACATCTTTGACGACAGTTGTTTCTTGTCTTTTTGATAATAGTTAGAGAGTTCCAGAAAAACATCTATTTCTGCTTTATTGACTATGCCAAAGCCTTTGACTGTGTGGATCACAATAAACTGTGGAAAATTCTGAAAGAGATGGGAATACCAGACCACCTGATCTGCCTCTTGAGAAATTTGTATGCAGGTCAGGAAGCAACAGAACTGGACGTGGAACAACAGACTGGTTCAAAATAGGAAAAGGAGTACGTCAAGGCTGTATATTGTCACCCTGTTTATTTAACTTATATGCAGAGTACATCATGAGAAACGCTGGACTGGAAGCAACACAAGTTGGAATCAAGATAGCTGGGAGAAATATCAATAACCTCAGATATGCAGATGACACCACCCTTATGGCAGAAAGTGAAGAGGAACTCAAAAGCCTCTTGATGAAAGTGAAAGTGGAGAGTGAAAAAGTTGGCTTCAAGCTCAACATTCAGAAAACGAAGATCATGGCATCTGGTCCCATCACTGCATGGGAAATAGATGGGGAAACAGTGGAAACAGTGTCAGACTTTATTTTTCTGGGCTCCAAAATCACTGCAGATGGTGACTGCAGCCATGAAATTAAAAGACGCTTACTCCTTGGAAGGAACGTTATGACCAACCTAGATGACATATTCAAAAGCAGAGACATTACTTTGCCAACAAAGGTTCACCTAGTCAAGGCTATGGTTTTTCCTGTGGTCATGTATGGATGTGAGAGCTGGACTGTGAAGAAGGCTGAGTGCCGAAGAATTGATGCTTTTGAACTGTGGTGTTGGAGAAGACTCTTGAGAGTCCCTTGGACTGCAAGGAGATCCAACCAGTCCATTCTGAAGGAGATCAGCCCTGGGATTTCTTTGGAAGGAATGATGCTAAAGCTGAAACTCCAGTATTTTGGCCACCTCATGTGAAGAGTTGACTCATTGGAGAAGACTCTGATGCTGGGAGGGATTGGGGGCAGGAGGAGAAGGGGACAACAGAGGATGAGATGGCTGGATGGCATCACTGACTTGATGGATGTGAGTCTGAGTGACCTCCAGGAGTTGGTGATGGACAGGGAGGCCCGGCGTGCTGCGGTTCATGGGGTCGCAAAGAGTCAGACACGACTGAGTGACTGATCTGATCTGATCTAATCTGATTCTGACAGGTGTGAGATAATATCTCATTGTGGTTTTGATTTGCATTTTCCTGATGATTAGTGATGTTGGGCATCTTTTTATGTGCCTATTGACCATCTGAATGCCTTCTTTGGGAAAATGTCTACTCAGATCCTCTGCCCATTTTTAATTGTATTTCTTATTTCTTTGATATTCAGTTGTATGAGTTCTTTATACATTTTTTATATCAATCCCTATTAGATATATAATTAGAAATATCTTCTTTTATTCAGTAGGTTGCCTTTTTGTTTTACTGATCACTTTTTCACTGTGTGAAAGCTTTTTTAATTTTAGTTTTGTAGTAGTTACATTTGCTCATTTTTGTTTTTGTTGCCCCTGCCTAAAGAGACATATGCAAAAAAAAATTGCTCAGACTAATGTCAAAGAGAGTAATGTCTATATTTTCTTGTTGAACTTTTATGGTTTCAGGCCTTACATTTAATTAGAGTTTTTTTTTAGTATGATGTAAGAAAGTGGTCCAATTTCATTCTTTTGCATGTAGCTGTCTAGTTTTCCATTTATTGAAAAGACTGTATTTTATTGACTGTATAAGCATAGGTTTATTTTTGGGCTCTTTGGTATGTTCTACTGATATGCGTCTGCTTTTGTGTCAGTACCATACTGTACTTTGATTACAGTAGCTTTGTAGTAAGTTTGAAATCAGGGAGCATGATACCTCTAGCTTTGTTCTTTTTTCTCAAGATTGCTTTGGCAATTCGGGGTCTTTTGTGGTTCCCATATAAATTTTAAAATTATTTGTTCTAGTTCTGTGAAAAATGTCATTGGCATTTTGATAGAAATTTCATGAAGCTGTAGATTGCTCTGGATAGTATGGATATTTTAAAAATACTGATTCTTTCTTTTTTTTGAATACTGATTCTTTCAATCCATGAACACAGTATATCTTTCCATTTATGTGGTCTTCAATTTCTTTTATTAATGTCTTAACATTTTTCAGCGGGGAAGGCAATGGCACCCCACCCCAGTACTTTTGCCTGGAAAATCCCATGGACGGAGGAGCCTGGTAGGCTCCAGTCCGTGGGGTCACTAAGAGTCGGACACGACTGAGCGACTTCACTTTGACTTTTCACTTTCATACATTGGAGAAGGAAATGGCAACCCACTCCAGTGTTCTTGCCTGGAGAATCCCAGGGACAGGGGAGCCTGGTGAGCTTCTGTCTATGGGGTCGCACAGAGTCGGACACGACTGAAGCGACTTAGCAGCAGCAGCAGCAACAGTTTTCAGAGTACAGATCTTTCACCTTCTTGGTTAAATTTATTCCTGGGAGTCAGACTTGACTGAGTGCACATGCGCGTGTGCACACACACACACACACACACACACACCCACACACACACAAAGCACATTTCTTTTTCTTCCTTAATTGCTGTAGCTAGGACTTCTATACTGAATAAAAATGGCAAGAGGGGAATCCTTGTCTTATTCCTCGTCTTAGAGGAAAAGCTTTCAGTTTTTCACTGTTGAGTGTGATGTTAGCTGTAGATTTGTCATATATGACCTTTTTATTCCCTCTACCTAGTCTGTTAATTTTTTAAAAATCATAAATGGATGTTGAAATTAGTCAAATGTTTTTTTCTACATCTGTTGGGATAATTATATGCTTTTTGCCTTTTGGTTTCTTAATTTGATGTATCATGTTGATTGACTTGAAGATATTAAAGATCCTTGTAGCCTTAGAATGAATCTCACTTTATCATATTGTGTGAACTTTTTAATATATTGTTGAATTGGTTTGTTAATATTTTGTTGGGGCTTTTAGCATCTGTGATCATCAAGGATGTTTTTGGCCTACAATTTTCTTTTTTTGTAGTGTATCTGTCTGGTTTTGGTATCAGGGTAATGCTGGCTTTGTAAAATAAATTTGGAAGTACTTTCTCCTCTTTAACTTTTGGGGAATAATTTGAGAGAGTTAGATATTAAATTTTTAAATATTGGGTGGAATTTACCTGTGAAGCCATCTAGACTTTTGTTTCTTGAGAGTTTTCTGATCATGGATTCAATTCTTTTACTAGTAATTGGTCTATTCAGATGTTGTTTCTTCATGATTCACTCTTAAGAAGATTGTATGTTTCTAGAAACTTGTCTTCTAGATTGTCTAATTTGTTGTCTAATTATTCATGGTATTCTTTTATGAAGTGGCATTTCTCATTTCTGATTTTATTTGGTTTCTTTTTTTCTTGATGAATCTGGTTTTTCAGTTTTATTTATATTTTCAAAGAACCAGTTCTTGGTTTTATTGATTTTTTTCTTTTTCTATCGTTTCTTTTTTTCTCTATTTCATATCTAATCTTTATTATTTTCTTCCTTCTATTAATTTTTGGCTTTGTTTTTTTCTAGTTCCTTTAAATATAAAGTTAAGTTGTTTATTTGACATTTTTCTTATTTCTTAAAATAAGCCTTTATTGGTATGAATATCTCTCTTAGAACTGTTTTCACTGTGTCCTGTGGATTTTTTATCTTTCAGTTTCCATTTTTATATCTTAAGGTATTTGATCAACTATTTATATGTCATTATTTCCTACTGCACTTGCAAGCTTCCTCAGTCTTTTAAAAAAATAATTTCATATATTTATTTATTTATTTTTTGCTTTCCTGGGTTGTTGTTGCTTTGCGCATGTTTTCTCCAGTTGCAGTGAGTGGGAGCTACGCTCCAGTTGTGGTGCGCAGGCTTCTGATTGCAGCGGCCTCTCTTGTTGTAGAGCACGGGCTCTAGGAGCACAGGCTTCAGTAGTTGTGGCACATAGTCCCACTAGTTGTGGCTCAGGGGCTCTAGAGCACATGTGCTTCAGTAGTTGCAGCACTTAGGCTTGGTATTTGCAGCTCGAAGCCTCTAGAGCGCAGGCTCAGTAGTTGTGGTGCACAGGCCTCACTCTTGAAGTAGTGGCTTTTCTGTGTGACCCAGAAGCACAATCTCTCCTGGCCATCAGAACCACCATGCCACGGGATGGGCATTCTTTGTGTGGGCTGCACGCACTTGCTCTCTGTGTTAGGGCCATGGCTACTGTGCTGCAGTGAGGGCAGGGCTCAGGGCACCTACCTAGGCAGATTAGGGCTTGGCTGCTGCAGGGAGGGAATTGTCTTGGTGTGCTTGCTGACCCAGCTGTGGCCTATCCACTGTGTAGGGAGGTTGGGTCTCATCAGGATACTTGTCTGTCATGACTCTGTATGAAGAACTGCCTGATTTATTCTTGATATGCTCCGGTTGTTGGGGGTTTGCTGAAGCCTATCAGTGTTCCAAAGAGAAAAATCTTACTTAGCACTTAGTTTCAGGCTCATTGGATGCCAGACCCTCAGGCAGCAGCTTTTAAAGTATGCATCCTTTGGGGCCATTGTCTTAATCCCAGCTGGCCTCCAGACCAGGAGATCTGGAGATGTACCCTGGGAACAGTTGCAAAAATTGGGGTTCCTGAAAAGTGTATAAGCTCCTTTCTGAGGAGTCTTCTGGTGGCTAATGGGGTGTGCAAGGACGGTATCTGCCTGCTTATGTTTCCTAAAAGCACCTCCTTACCCTCCAGATGAGAGCATAACTTTAAGTCTGTCCTGCAGGGTAAAACTTAAGGCTAAGTAGAAAGTAGTGCCCTGGGAGTGGTGGCCTGCCAAGAACCAAGATTATTATAGTTGTGTAGAGCTCAGAAAAACCAGCCTCCTTGGTCACTGGGGCCAAGAGACCAAGATGTGTCCTCTGAGTGAATTTCATTCACCTGCTCATTTTAGCCAAGCTTCCCCAGTGCCTCAGATGGTTAAGAATCTGCCTGCAATGTGGCCGACCTGGGTTCCATCCCGGGATCAGGAAGATTCCCTGGAGAAGAGAATGGCAACCAACTTTAGTATTCCTGCCTGGAGAATTTCATAGACAGAAAAGCCTGCTAGCTTTAGGTAGGTAGCTGGAGAGTATAGGGCCAGGATTTGTTCTTTTGTTTAGAAAGGCGACTAGAAAATGATTTAACTATTTACACCCACCAGCTTCAGCTGTCCACCATGAGAATGCCTTGTCTCTGCATCCATGTTGGCTTTAGGCAAAGGATAGGAGAACACCAGCCCCAGCGGGGGAGGGGAGTTTCGAGTTGGCAGACTTTAGCTTGGAAGAAGGAGAAAACTACAACTGCTCAAGCCCACCTGTTTCAGCCAGGAAGTGGGGGACTGCTGCAAGCCACTGGAGCTCTCTGGCTTCAGCAGCATGGTAGGGTAGTGCCCATGATCTATTGCTTGCCCCCGTGTCCTGCCTGCCTGCCTGCACTGGTTAGATAGGAAAGTAACATCAGTGTCTGGCAGTGTCTCAGTCTCTGGGGAGTGTTTCCAGCATGCTCATTTCTCTAACCGAGTCTTCATATTCACAGATGTCTCTATCACTTTTCAAGCTGCTGTTGTTTTGCCGGGTCTTGGGGTGAGTGAGGTTGTATGGGAGCCCTTTAAGATGAGTCTTGGTGTACTATAGCATTTTAGCATCCTTGGATGGCAGCCTCCTTGGTTTTCTAAGCCAAGCATTTTGGGTGCTCTTCTCTCTTGTATAGATTTCAGGGGGTGGGGTGCCTGATATTGGGTGCCAAGGCCTTGCTTCTTCAGGAGAAGCACCTGTCTGGTGAGATCCTTCTCTACTGGATGTCAGGGCATGGGTTCTTGGTAAGAGTGCTTCTCTGCCTCTCCTACCCAACTTGATGTCATCCTAATTATTCTTTGTTGTGGAGCAGGTGTTCTGCTAGCTCTCAGGTTTTTTTCAGAGGGGATCAATACACCTGTGGGTATATGTTTGTTGTGTCCTTGGGAGGAAGTAAGTTCAGGATCTTTCTGTGTCTCCATTTTGAACATCCTCCTCTAAAGTCTCTTTTTGAAGAGTAGGAGGATATTACTGGTGGGACTGGGGATTTACCATTCTCTGGATTCATTCATGGAAAGTCAATTTCTTTAAGATAAAACAAAAGCATCCAGAAGAGGTATTAGTGGTGCAAAAGTAAGTGTGGTTTTGCATTGTTGAATTTGCTGTTTGATATTGGGAGTATTTTTTTTCCTTTCCTTCATAAATGGTGACATTTTCTATTCTTCCAATTCTCTTAACATCTCATTATGGTGTTAGACCATCTATTCTAAATTTGCCTTTGGAGTTGGGAGTATTGAACAGCCTCTTTTGAAGACTGATTGGAATATTACTTTCTTCAATTATGTCACCTAAAAACACACTATAATGGAAAGAATGTTTTTCTGTGACAAGTATTTAATAAACAGATTACTTTTTGCTCTGTAATTCACATGTTTTATATGGAGGATACACTTTCATGCAGCCTGTTTCTTGTCATGTCAATACTAATCTTAGATTGTGTTAGATAAGCCCACTGAAGATACATATGTTTATTTAAAATTGAAACACACACACAGTGGTGTTTCCTTTTTCAGTAAGGCTAAAACTTGGAGGAATACACACATTCCACTTGTTGGGTGGGAAAATCCAGTGTTCTTGATAAGTGTCTTAGAGTTTTGGTTTGGTGAGCTCCCTCATGCACCTTAAAACAACTATCCAATCAACCTTACTCTTGTGATGATGAAATAGCTATATGGTAGCTGGAAACAGAGTATTTTGTGGTTGACTAATTTAAAACCTTATTCTTAGTACAGGTGGTTGTTAGCCTATATTACAGCCCAAGCTGGAAAACAGGTGGCACAACCAAAGGAGAAAATAGGGATTAAGTCACTCTTCTTATAGAGATGTGGAGGCAACAAGTTGTAGAGAGGTACATACAGCTCAGAAATAGCAACAGTCCTTAATGTCCCACAGCCTGAGGTGTTGAAGGGTGAAAGCATTTGAGCAGAACCCTATGAGAGCTGCATCTGTGGGAGCTGCTGGCTACAGAAGAATGCCATCCCTGCCAAATTATGGCTCATTAGGCAGAGAGGAAGTGGTCGGACTAAGTATGGTGTGACTTCTCTCTCTGAGCTTTCCACAAACAAAAGCCAGCCAGTAGTCCAAAGGCAAGAAAGACCAGGTGATGCAGTCTGCAGAGGCCAGTCTTCTGGGCACAGAGCCAGACTGAGAAAACAGTGGGCCTGGAAAGAATGGATGAAATATTTCCTTTAAACTGAAAATGTGATCTGATTACTGTGAAACTGAAATTCCATTGGGATAAAATGGAAAATGTGACTCAGTAAAACTCAGATACTGATTACCGATTACACAAAGGCACAGATGATGATGAGCAGGGTATAAATGAACAGTTAAGAATGGAACCCAAAATGAACTGACACATTTAATAACGTACTCAATCAATATTTTGTTCATTATTTATCCATTCAGTCATCTGTTTGTCTATTCAAGGTGAGTGCTTTACCATAAATTGTGATATATAGTCAAAGCCTAATTTAATTAAAAACAAAGCTCCTCTGTTTTTAGTGTATCAGAGGGCCAGGATTAGAACTCTGGAATAGTAGGGATAAAACAAGTACAGTTGACCCTTGAACAACACAGGTTTGAATGGTGCAGGTCCACTTATATGCAGAATAGTACAGTACTATGTGACCCATGCTTGGTTGAATCTGTGGATGTGGAATTAAGGATGGGAGTCCACCTGTAAAATTATACATGGATTTTCAGCTACATGGGCTTGGCGCCCCTAATTCTCCTATTGTTCAAAGGTCAACTGTATACAAAATTTTATGTGATAAGTTTATGTGTTCTCAGTGCATATGCTGACCCACTTGGACAATGTTTTGTTGAGGAGCTAGAGAAAAGAAAGAAAGAAAAAAAAGGAGAGGCAGCTGCAAACTGTGGACTAGGACTTTGTGTATTACTTTAGCACACTGGTTGGGAGCTAGGTTCTGAAGGCGGACTCCCTGTGTTTGAATTTAGTCTCCAGTTCACACATTAGTTCCAGGATTTTAGCATTAATTAACTTTTCTCTGTCTCAATTTTCTCTTCTTTAATGGAGATAACTATTAGTACCCAAATTTTAGGATTGTCATAACCATTAAATGGGACAGTCTGTGTACTAGTACCTAGCCTAATGCTTGGTGTATAAGAGATCCTTAATAAATATTATTATATTATTACCATATAATATTATATCAATACTATTTGAGGCTCCTCTCTGTGAGAAGATTGTACTTCCTACTGCATTAAAGTTAGACTTGGCTAAGTGACTTGCCTTTGCTAATGAAATATGAAGGGAATTGATGTATGCAACTTCCAAACAGAAGCTTTTAGAACCAGTGTCCACCAGAGCTGTGCTCTCTTTGCCAAGAATATACTTTTGAGATAGCCATGCTCTTATATGTCTGAGCCTGCAAACAGACACATCATGGAGGAGTCTGAAAGCTGAGCTACTACTAAAGACCAATTTCATGAGCATGAAATAAACCTTTGAGATTTCAGGGAGCTGTTTGTAATTGTGCATAACTTAGAGAAAGCAAATATGCCAAGATAATTCATTGTCAGACTGTTACTTGTTCACTGTCTTTATACCTGGAGGGCTTTGTTTCTTTTTTATAGAGTAAAATATGTGTTCTATGGCTTATTGAGGTTGATCATTTGTCCAAAGAAAGACTTGACCTCAGAGCACTGCCAGCCTTAAAAACAAGTTCATGTTACCCTCCACTCTGTTCCATCATTGTCTCATACTTGATACTTGGTTAAGAGTAACATGGCAATTTATGAAAATTTAGTTAAAATGCTGGTGTTTTCTCTTTTAAGAATTGTCTGCCAGTGACACTCAGATCATTTAAAAGTTGTTTATTGCTATTCTTGTGCTTGGGAGAAATAATGCTTATAATTTTAAACATAAATTACATTACTATAAATTATTAAAAGAAAATAGGCAATGGTATAATGGGAATTAATTTGCTTAATACTTTCTTTGTGTTCCTGAATTGAATTAAAATAAAAATTGAGAGTTCTGAAGTCACTAGAAAAGCTCATTATGTAATAAAATCCAGAGATTAAAATTTTTTAAACACTTGTTTATAAATTTTATGAAAGATTCTTCTAGATTTTCCAACTCTACTTAACACTACATGATTATAGATTTCAATGATCAAAACTATTAGAGAACAAATAACTTTTTATTAATAATCACTCCCCAAATTAATCTTTTTCCTGCATTTAAACTTTCTTAAGACTATTTTTATCAGTGTATCCTATCTTCTTAGGTAGTCATAGAACTAGGGAAGAGAATGTGCTCCTTTATAGGCAATTACAACCATCTTTAGACAAGGAAGGTACATTGCCAGTGTTCTGAATGTTTAGAAATAATAACTGAAGAGTTACTAACAGTAGAATGTTAAACTGTCTTTAAATACTAATCTGAATAATATCAGTGTTTTGGAAAATATTTACTATGTATGTGATTTTGGCTCAGAAGAAAGTAATGACTTAGAAAAGGATGGTAAAGATACTTTCTCCCTCCCTCTCCCTCCCTCCCTTCCTCTTCTCTTCCTACCTTCCATCAGAAAAGGCAGATTGGGCAGGAATTTCACTTGAAAAAGGGTGCTGACCCCAGAAAGTGTGTTAGATCAGAGAGTGGCTCTTAGTTCTGGAAAAATTAAGACCCAACTAAGCCCTTGGGCTATTACTTAGAACTTCTGGATCTCAGTTTCCTTATTTGTAAATATTGGATTAGATTTGATAACTAAAATCTGGGTAACAAACTTCTGAAACTCCCTGAAATTCTGTAACACAACACAGTCTTTTAAAGAAATTAACAGAATTTTTCTAATAGAGCCAATATCAATTTTTTGAAACTTCACTTTGGAGTTTTGGCAGATATTATAAGTCGATTCACTTATCCATTCAAACTCTCTTTCCCTTGTCATTCTCTAGTATAGAGGCTGGAAAAAAACCTTAAGAAATATGAAATAAAATTTGCTATCCCAGCGTCCCTTCCAGGGGTGAGGGAATGACAGTGTGGTTGGTGAGAAGTAGGTAGTAGTATGCTTGTGAATTCTGATAAAGTTTCTATTCCCTTCATATGTATGTTACCCATTTTATATTCCCCTCACCTTTGCCTTTTCTTACTCTGTAGAAAGTAGTTTTGATGTCTGGTGCAGCAACAGCCATTTAGACAATAGACAATAAGGAAAAGACCTTGAAAAATCACAAAACCTTGGCCTTCTATCCTTGAGCTACCAAACCAATACCAGCAGTTTTCTATCTCCAGATTTCTTATTGTGTTAAAAAAAAATAAAACTTTTAGCTTGCCCAAGCTACTATTTATTTAGATTTACCACAGCTGAAAGAAAACTTTAACTCTTAGAGGACTGAAAATAAACACCTTTAAAAAGGAAGGTATCCTTAAATGCTGCAGTTCATGGGGTCGCGAAGAGTCGGACACGACTGAGCGACTGATCTGATCTGATCTGATCTGATCCTTAAATGTGTATACATTTATTCATATGGCAAACAACATTATGCAGCTGGTTAAACAGCCTAAGTTCAAAGGGTAACACTAAATTTATGCTTTCACATCATAAGGTAACACTTTATAAGAGCTAAAATATAACTTAATGATTAGCTCAAGCATACTGAAAAACAGCCCACAAATAGCCTTAATTCGTTCAAGTTTTTCCTTTAACTTAATTAGCATAAAACTTAGTTATGTTAAGAATTATTTTCTAACAAATACTTTAATTTACCCACCAGTATTATGTATAAATATAGGCATATGCATTTAAATATACATCTAGATTTTGAGATCTTTCTTTCAGTGTAAGCTTATTAGCTACAGATTTGAGGCACATAGGTCACTTTACATGGATATGAAAACCTTTATTTTAAAAGAAATTCACTGTGAATGTATAAAAAACCAAGGCTTTTCTTTGATTGTTTCTTAATTCAAAAACTTGGTTTGACAGCCTGCTAACATGAAGGTGATAATAGCACTTCACATTTGTACATGACTAATTGCAGTTCAGAGTATTTCATAAATGAGCAAGGGGTTGTGATTAAACTTTACTATGACCCACACATTTTTGCATAAGAAAGAAATTATTAAAAATAGAGGCAACATATTCATCTAGTTTCCATTCAATATTTGGCAAGAGAAAGAAATCCTTAATGGGTAACATTCCAACCTCTATTTCTGCACAGACCTCTCCCTTCAATGGGGAATTCCTGCACAGATGATGACCTGTACAGGATCCATTGTTGCAGACCTAGAAATGGACAAAATTAATTCAGAAAAAATAGTTATTTAATTCTTCTGAGGAGATTATGAGCAACCATGATAAAAATTATTCTCAAAATAAAATGACTTCTAGGAAAAATTATCTCAGTGAAAAGTAGAACTTTTATGGAGAGGACTAATACTGTGTTCACAGATTTTGAGGGGGTTGCAAACAAAATGAAAGCCCCATGATGGGAAGATGCTACACTGAGTATACAGAATTGGCCTTGCATGTTGGGTAGTTCAAGAGGCTCTGCCTGACATTGGATATATCCTCTTCTCTTATTAAAGATGCACATGCTGACTCGGTTTTAAATCTGACCAGGGAACCCAAACTTCAGGGCCACCTTGCACAGAACACTTTCTGGGAAGTCACATACAAAGACTGGGAATGTTGCCTGTTATTCTTATAACTCTTATAGCTCTTTTTTTTCATCCTTTCATATATTGTAGTATGCAAGGGAAGAGCCAGGTTTGGTGCATCTGAAGCTGAGACATATTTGGGGCCCTACTAAATAAAATAATGAGATCAGATCATATCAGTCTCTCAGTCGTGTCTGACTCTTTGCGACCCCATGAATCGCAGCACGCCAGGCCTCCCTGTCCAACACCAACTCCCGGAGGTCACTCAGACTCACATCCATCGAGTCAGTGATGCCATCCAGCCATCTCATCCTCTGTCGTCCCCTTCTCCTCTTGCCCTCAATCCCTCCCAGCATCAGAGTCTTCTCCAATGAGTCAACTCTTCGCATGAGGTGGCCAAAGTACTGGAGTTTCAGCTTTAGCATCATTCCTTCCAAAGAAATCCCAGGGCTGATCTCCTTCAGAATGGACTGGTTGGATCTTCTTGCAGTCCAAGGGACTCTCAAGAGTCTTCTCCAACACCACAGTTCAAAAGCATCAATTCTTCGGCGCTCAGCCTTCTTCACAGTCCAGCTCTCACATCCATACATGACCACAGGAAACACCATAGCCTTGATTAGGCGAACCTTTGTTGGCAAAAGAACCTTAGAAAGCATCTTTGCAAATGAAGGTCTCTGAAGCGGAAGCCTCATTGCTTCATAGTAAAATCTATCTCTGGTATATTATTCTAGTTAAATGTCTTTCTCCATTACTTCTAAATATTATATCTTTTAAAATGGCATCAGCCTAAAACTAAGATTCAGAAAAAAATTTAGTGGGTATTCAATTAATTTTGTGTGTTTTTTTTTCATTTCATCATGTATTTATTTTTTTTAATTTAATCTTATTTTTAACTTTACAATATTGTTACAATAAGTTAAAGTTTTGCCATATATCAAAATGAAACTGCCACAGGTATACATGTGTTCCCCATCCTGAACCCTCCTCCCTCCTCCCTCCCCATACCATCCCTCTGGGTTGTCCCAGTGCACCAGCCCCAGGCATCTGGTATCAGGCATCGAACCTGGACTGGTGACTCATTTCATATATGATATTATACATATTTTAATGCCATTCTCCCAAATCATCCCACCCTCTCCCTCTCCCAGAGTCCAAAAGACTGTTCTATACATCAGTGTCTCTTTTGCTGTCTCATAAACAGGGTTATTGTTACCATCTTTCTAAATTTCATATATATGCGTTAGTATACTGTATTTGTGTTTTTCTTTCTGGCTTACTTCACTCTGTATAATAGGCTCCAGTTTCATCCACCTCATTAGAACTGATTCAAATGTATTCTTTTTAATGGCTGAGTAATACTCCATTGTGTATATGTACCACCGCTTTCTTATCCATTCATCTGCTGATGGACATCTAGGTTGCTTCCATGTCCTGGCTATTATAAACAGTGCTGCGATGAACATTGGGGTACACGGGTCTCTTTCAATTCTGGTTTTTCTCAGTGTGTATGCCCAGCAGTGGGATTGCTGGATCATAAGGCAGTTCTATTCCTAGTTTTTTGAGGAATCTCCATACTGTTCTCCATAGTGGCTGTACTAGTTTGCATTCCCACCAACAGTGTAAGAGGGTTCCCTTTTCTCCACACCCTCTCCAGCCAGCATTTATTGCTTGTAGACTTTTGTATCACAGCCATTCTGACTGGCGTGAAATGGTACCTCATGGTGGTTTTGATTTGCATTTCTCTGATAATGAGTGATGTTGAGCATCTTTTCATGTGTTTGTTAGCCATGTGTATCCCTATCAAGCTACCAATGGTATTCTTCACAGAGCTAGAACAAATAATTTCTCAATTTGTATGGAAATACAAAAAACCTCGAATAGCCAAAGCTATCTTGAAAAAGAAGAATGGAACTGGAGGAATCAACCTGCCTGACTTCAGGCTCTACTACAAAGCCAAAGTCATCAAGACAGTATGCTACTGGCACAAAGACAGAAATATAGATCAATGGAACAAAATAGAAAGCCCAGAGATAAATCCACGTACATATGGACACCTTATCTTTGACAAAGGAGGCAAGAATATACAATGGATTAAAGACAATCTCTTTAACAAGTGGTGCTTGGAAAACTGGTCAAACACTTGTAAAAGAATGAAACTAGAACACTTTCTAACACCATACACAAAAATAAACTCAAAATGGATTAAAGATCTAAATGTAAGATCAGAAACTATAAAACTCCTAGAGGAGAACATAGGCAAAACACTCTCTGACATACATCACAGCAGGATCCTCTATGACCCACCTCCCAGAATATTGGAAATAAAATAAAAAATAAACAAATGGGACCTAATTAAACTTAAAAGCTTCTGCACAACAAAGGAAACTATAAGCAAGGTGAAAAGACAGCCTTCAGAATGGGAGAAAATAATAGCAAATGAAGCAACAGACAAACAGCTACTCTCAAAAATATACAAGCAACTCCTACAGCTCAATTCCAGAAAAATAAATGACCCAATCAAAAAATGGGCCAAAGAACTAAATAGACATTTCTCCAAAGAAGACATACACATAGCTATCAATTAATTTTGTTGACAGTGTCATAACTAAAGGATGGGATTTTTTTTCACTCATAAAACATGTTATTTTTTAAAACCTAATAGGAAATCATTTTCAAACGTACTATATCATAACCAAACACAAATAGGTCCTGAAAGGCTATACCTCAGAGGTGATCACTGAAGAGAACTGAATCAAGCATAGCACTTGGTACTCCAATTTTAGGAACTCAGGAAGGACTCTGCAGTCTGACTGGATAGGTCAGGCAAAGGTGTGATAACAGCAAAGCCCCAAATCTTAGTGGTTTATTCCTTGCTGACGTTTATGTCCTCTGTGATATGGTGGAGGGCTCCATGTGGCCTTCATTTCTGGAAGGGGCTGTCCTTATTTGCAAAAATGCAAATCTAGTGGCTGAGGGCAAAGACAAATAGAGGAACAACAGGAAGGTTGTTAGAGATTGCACTTGAAAGTGGCACATCACTTCTGCAAATATTTCATTGGCTAAAATAAGTCATAAGAGTACAAACGTAGTGGGAGGTCTGGCCCCCCGGGGGCTGCCACAAACATTTCAAACAGAAATAAAATTTATGCAATACTTTTCCCTAGAAAGAAAACTATACAACATCTAGCATCATCACCACCATCACCATCACAAATACCTCATTTATCTTACCTCTGTGTCTAACATTTTTAAAAAATGGAGATTTATCATAAGGCTTTTACTTTTATTGAAAAAATTTCCTAGAGGGAAAATTTTTGTTTAAACCTTGTTTTGCAATCCATAACAGCCTATGGTGGTGGGGGCACAATGCTGATATCTGGAGAAAAAAGTAAAAGTAAAAATTCCAGAAAGTTACATAGATACTCTACCCTAAAGGAGGCAGGACTGACTCCCCACTCCTTACATGTGGGCTGTGCATAGTGACTTCCTTCCAAACACTATTTCAACCTGGTCAAAATCAACAGTGATAAATCATGTTGCTCATATGTACTCTTTCTACGATGTGCTGAAAAGGCATTTTACGTCTATGATCTTCATTCCAAATCCCATAAACTCAACTGCATCATGAGAAAAATGTTAAGACAAATGATAAAAGTGGGGCACCGTGCAATATGCTGCTGCTGCTAAGTCACTTCAGTCGTGTCCGACTCTGTGTGACCCCATAGACGGCAGCCCACCAGGCTCTGCCATCCCTGAGATTCTCCAGGCAAGAACACTGGCGTGGGTTTCCATTTCCTTCTCCAATGCATGAAAGTGAAAAGTGAAAGTGAAGTCGCTCAGTCGTGTCCAACCCTCAGCGACCACATGGACTGCAGCCCTCCAAGCTCCTCCAACCATGGGATTTTCCAGGCAGGAGTACTGGAGTGGGATGCCATTGCCTTCTCCGACCCTGCAATATACTTGATCATTATTCTTGAAAACTGTCACTGTCATGAGAAACAAGGGGAGCTTGAGAAACTGTCACAACCAAGAGGAGCCTGAGAAGACATGATCACTAAATAGAAGGTGGGATCCTTTATGGAATCCTCAAACAAAATACAGAGGTAAAAACCTAGGGAAATATGAATAAGCTATGGATTCCAGTTAATAATAATGTATCAACACTGGTAGGCTGCAGTTCATGGGGGCGCAAACAGTTGGACACATTTATGACTAACAGATACACATTAGTTCACTAATTGTAACAAGAATACTAATAATGTAAGATGTTAGTAACAGAAAAATTAAGTGTGTATGTGGGGGAATATATGAAAACTCTACATTATCTTCTAAATTTCTCTAAAATGTAGCCTGTTTAAAAATTACAAAAAATATGAATGAGGTATCTTTGTTCTCCGACTGTTCAGTTGTGTGAACCTGCTGTTGCTCAATTGTATCTGACTCTTGTGTGACCAAGGAAGAAGCAGAAGTTGAACAATTCTAGCACCCCACCCCAGGACTCTTGCCTGGAAAATCCCATGGACAGGGGACTCTGGTGGGCCGCAGTCCGTGGGGTCACTGGGGGTCGGATACAACTAGGCGACTTCACTTTCACTTTTCATTTTTATGCATTGGAGAAGGAGATGGCAACCCACTCCAGTGTTCTTGCCTGGAGAATCCCATGGACAGGGGACTCTGGTGGGCTGCTGTCTATGGGGTCGCACGGAGTCGGACACGACTGAAGCAACTTAGCAGCAGCAGCATGAAGACCTACAAGACCTTTGAGAACTAACACCTAAAAAAGATGTCCTTTTCATTATAGGGGACTGGAATGCAAAAGTAGGAAGTCAAGAAACACCTGGAGTAACAGGTAAATTTTGCCTTGGAATACAGAATGAAGCAGGGCAAAGGCTAATAGAGTTTTGCCAAGAGAACGCACTGGTCATAGCAAACACCCTCTTCCAACAACACAAGAGAAGACTCTACACATGGACATCACCAGATGGTCAACACCGAAATCATATTGATTATATTCTTTGCAGCCAAAGATGGAGAACCTCTATATAGTCTGCAAAAACAAGACTGGGAGCTGACTGTGGCTCAGATCATGAACTCCTTATTGCCAAATTCACACTTAAATTGAAGAAAGTAGGGAAAACCACTAGACCATTCAGGTATGACCTAAATCAAATCCCTTACGATTATACAGTGGAAGTGAGAAATAGATTCAAGGGATTAGATCTGATGGACAGAATGCCTGAAGAGCTATGGATGGAGGTTCATGACATTGTACAGGAGACAGGGATCAAGACCATCCCCATGGAAAAGAAATGCAAAAAAGCAAAATGGCTGTCTTGGGAGGGCTTACAAATAGTTGTGAAAAGAAGAGAAGCAAAAAGCAAAGGAGAAAAGGAAAGATATAAGCATCTGAATGCAGAGTTCCAAAGAATAGCAAGAAGAGATAAGAAAGCCTTCCTCAGCGATCAATGCAAAGAAATAGAGGAAAAAACAGAATGGGAAAGACTAGAGATCTCTTCAAGAAAATTAGAGGTATCAAGGGAACATTTCATGCAAAGATGGGTTCAATAAAGGAAAGAAATGGTATGGACCTAAGAGAAGCAGAAGATATTAAGAAGAGGTGGAAAGAATACACAGAACTGTACAAAAAAGATCTTCACGACCAAGCTGATCATGATGGTGTGATCACTCACCTAGAGCCAGACATCCTGGAATGTGAAGTCAAGTGGGCTTTAGAAAGCATCACTACGAACAAAACTAGTGGAGGTGATGGAATTCCAGGTGAGCTATTTCAAATCCTGAAAGATGATGCTGTGAAAGTGCTGCACTCAATATGCCAGCAAATTTGGGAAACTCAGCAGTGGCCACAGGACTGGAAAAGGTCAGTTTTCATTCCAATCCCAAAGAAAGGCAATGCCAAAGAATACTCAAACTACCGCACGGTTGCACTCATCTCACACGCTAGTAAAGTAATGCTCAAAATTCTCCAAGCCAGGCTTCAGCAATATGTGAACTGTGAAGTTCCTAATGTTCAAGCTGGTTTTAGAAAAGGCAGAGGAACCAGAGATCAAATTGCCAACATCCGCTGGATCATGGAAAAAGCAAGAGAGTTCCAGAAAAACATCTATTTCTGCTTTATTGACTATGCCAAAGCCTTTGACTGTGTGGATCACAATAAACTGTGGAAAATTCTGAAAGAGATGGGAATACCAGACCACCTGACCTGCCTCTTGAGAAACCTATATGCAGGTCAGGAAGCAACCAGTTAGAACTGGACATGGAACAACAGACTGGTTCCAAATAGGAAAAGGAGTACTTCAAGGCTGTATTTTGTCACCCTGCTTATTTAACTTCTATGCACAGTACATCATGAGAAATGCTGGGCTGGAGGAATCACAAGCTGGAATCAAGATTGCCAGGAGAAATATCAATAACCTCAGATATGCAGATGACACCACCCTTATGGCAGAAAGTGAAGAGGAACTAAAAAGCCTCTTGATGAAAGTAAAAGTGGAGAGTGAAAAGGCTGGCTTAAAGCTCAACATTCAGAAAATGAAGATCATGGCATCTGGTCCCATCACTTCATGGGAAATAAATGGGGAAACAGTGGAAACAGTGGCTGACTTTATTTTTGGGGGCTCCAAAATCACTGCATATGGTGATTGCAGCCATTAAATTAAGATGCTTTCTCCTTGGAAGGAAACTTATGACCAACCTAGATAGCATATTAAAAAGCAGAGACAGTACTTTGCCAACAAAGGTCCGTCTAGTCAAGGCTATGGTTTTTCCAGTAGTCATGTATGATGTGAGAGTTGGACTGTGAAGAAAGCTGAGCGCCGAAGAATTGATGGTTTTGAACTGTGGTGTTGGAGAAGACTCTTGAGTGTCCCTTGGACTGCAAGGAGATCCAACCAGTCCATCCTGAAGGAGATCAGTCCTGGATGTTCTTTGGAAGGAACGATGCTAAAGCTGAAACTCCAGTATTTTGGCCACCTCATGCGAAGAGTTGATTCATTGGAGAAGACTCTGATGCTGGGAGGGATTGGGGCAGGAGGAGAAGGGGACGACAGAGGATGAGATGGCTGGATGGCATCACTGACTCGATGGATGTGAGTCTCAGTGAGCTCCAGGAGTTGGTGATGGACAGGGAGGCCTGGTGTGCTGCGATTCATGGGGTCGCAAAGAGTCAGACACGACTGAGCGAATGAACTGAACTGGTGTGACCCCTGCTCAGTTGAGGAGAGAGTAAAACCAGAAAAAAAAAAAAAAAGTGTCATAAATGCTATAATGTAGGTTGGAACACAGACCTGTGAAAATGCCATCAGGACTTTTAAAAGAAACTTTTCTATTAAACCGTATCTTTTGAATATCTGAATCTCCAGTAGCACCTAGCAAGTACCTTGCTCAAAGGTGGCATTCAAATATCTAAGAGAATGACAAAGAATTCAGCTCCTTGTTGTAAAATGACCTAGTTAAGGTAGACATAAAAAGTTAGAGATAAGTAAAGAATAACAAGGCCTGTACCATTTCCCTAAAAGGTATAAAGAAATTCAGTTTGGCCAGACACACCTTTATTACATAAATATCTAGTGAAATCCCAGCAATATGTCTTCTTCTGTGCTTCAGAAAAGGTGCTTTTGGTACTGCAAAAATGACTTCCCAAGGAGAAAATTTTTCTTGAGAGATAATAGAGGGAAAATTGTTTCCTTTTGAGTAAGTAGGCAAACAAAACATTAAAAAAAAAAAAAAGTTGGACACGTGACCATTTCAGAAGGAGCTCCGTTTTAGAAAGTAAAGGGTGGAAAGTCACTAGATGTTTATACCTGCTTGTACTTAACTCATGCAGGAATGAGGAGTTTATTTTTGTCAGCACAACAGATTTCACCACTGAAAACCCATTACAAGATTCATCTTCCTAATCAATTCATTTCCTAGTGTAGACAGAACCTTAAGCTAGATGAAGCTCTAGCACCAAAGGCCCTTTAGGAATGTGACCTTTTAATGTAAAGGTAGTGGTCACCTGATGGGAAGAACTGACTTATTGGAAAACACCCTGATGCTGGGAAAGATTGAAGGCAGGAGGAGAAGGGGACGACAGAGAATGAGATGGTTGGATGGCATCACTGACTCTTTGGACATGAGTTTGAGCAAGCTCCAGGAGTTCGTGAAAGACAGGGAAGCCTGGTGTGCTGTAGTCCATGGGGTCGCAAAGAGCTGGACATGACTGAGCCACAGAACTGAACTGGAACTGAACTGACCACGCTTGGAATGTGAATTCTCGATTACTGCAAAGTGAGGGTTAAATCTAATCATAGCACACCTTCATTCTTCTATGAATGCTGAGCTATTTTAAATCAAATTACAGGCACCATACCATGAACTTTCTCAAAATTATACTAGTCTTACAGCATTGGTGAAAGGGAAAGTGAAGTCGCTCAGTCGTGTCAGACTCTTTGCCACCCCATGGACTGTAGCCTACCAGGCTTCTCTGTCCATGGGATTTTCCAGGCAAGAGTACTGGAGTGGATTGCCATTTCCTTCTCCATACAGCACTGGTAGTTTAGCTTTAATCTTAGGGATTAAACTGAACCCTGGCACTAACTCAGAGACCCTGGTCAAATCACATCACTCTTCTGAATCCAGTTTTCCTTCTGAAAATGAGGGCACTTGGTTATGTCTCTTTTGTTCTTTACATCCTAATCAGGAGTCAGCTCATGGATTTGAGTCCGTGTTTGAGATGCCATAGAAGAAGCCATACATGTATATGTAGAAACACTAGCTTTGTGTTAGGGTCAAATTACTAATAGCTTACATCATAAACATTATCCTTTTCGAATGATGACATTAACTTAAGAGAAGTATGTTTAGGATTACATTAAAAAAAAAACCTTTTAAGCGTTCTACATTTTAAAGGATTCTGTAAGTATTAGTGATACTATAATATGGACTAGGTTATAGAAGTTAAAAAAAAAGTCCACAAAATGAACTTACTAACCGCTGAAGGGGATCACCTCTTCAGTTCTCAGACCTAACTCTACCTCCCTTTTCTTTGGTTGGTTTCAGAGCGGACGGCGCTCTGTTCAGTCTTAAGACGCCACAAACCTAATTTATGTTGCCAGTAGCAGTCACCATATTTCCTCACGTTTCCCATTTGGTCATTAAAACCCCAAATGGAAAATTCCCTTGAATGATCCTTTAAACTCCAAGCATCTCTAGGGACGCTCCAGGTACCGCCCCACTGTGCTCTCTTCTCTCAAAAAGAAGTCTGGGAGCTGTGGAGCCTCCAACACGGCGCTGCGCGCACCTGAGAGGCTGGCGCCTTTGCCTCACCGTCCTCGGCCCGGCCGCGGGCAGCCCAGGGGCCCGGCGCCCGGTCAGCACCTTGCGTCGCGCGTGGGCGTGTTTCGCTTCAGAAATCCCGGGTCGTGTCAGGCGCCCCGTCCTTCCCCGGAAAACAATCGCCGGTCCGGCCCGGAGTTCCGCGCCGCTCGACTCCAGGCGGCTCCCTGGGTTCACCCAGTCTCGTCCGCACGGCCAGGTGTCCCCGCACCCCGCGCTGCCCCGCGCCCGGGCCTCCCGACTCTCCAGTGCTTGGGTCCGCGCTCCTGCCGCGGGTCCAGCCTCTCTTCCCACCCGGCTCCGCCCAGCCTCCGCCGCGCCGGGGCTCCCGGCCCGGCCTCCCAGTCTCCCTCCCACCTCCGCCCCCCCCACCCCCTCCCAGAGAGTTGCTATTTTTAGCCAATCCTCCGCGCGCCGCCACCGGCTTTGCTCACAGCTCGCAGCCGCGCGGCCGCCCTCCCAGACCACCCCCCAACCCCGCGCCGCGGTGGCCGCGGCGGCGGCGGCGGCGCATCCCGCACATCGCGTAGCGCGCACCCCGCGCACCCAGCCCGCCCCGCCGCGCCCGCCGCCCTCGCTGCCGTCTCCTCCTCAGGCGCCTGTCGCGGCCGGTAAGTCCCTGCTGGCGGAGCAGCGGCGGTCCCTGAGTCAACTTTCAGTCACCCCTTTGCTTCTGCCTCACCATTCTCTTCTCCGCAAACGATGGCTGTTGGGCGAAGGGGGAGAAGTTAGGGGGTCGTCGGAGCGGGGCGAAGGAGGGCGCGATAGCCCTGGCGGGAGCGGGCGGAGGTGAGTGGCACCACAGCCTGGTCGCGGTCTGGTGCCCGGGGAAAGCCCTGGGAACGCGGGCCGAGCGTCCTCCGGATGCTCCGCTGGATTCCTGGCTAGGGCTCCCCAGGTTAACAGAATCCCAGTCGGGACCCCGACACAGCTTGCCTGGCATCTCGCAGCCCGGAGGTTGGTGAGTTTAAGGGCGCCTTTGTCACAAGTTCGGGGCCAGGTGATCTTTTTGGTGCAGACCTTGACATTTGCTAGACTGAGGCGAGGGTTCATGCCCCCCACCCCTACCCCGACACACACCCCCCAGTGGATGCTGGAGTCGAGTTATGAATGAAAAGTTTGTACTGCCAACGTGTTGCTTGAGGGGAGCAACACTTTGTGAGGGTACCTTTGACGTTTCATGGGGGACCTCAGTTCCAAGTCCATACATCTGAATTCTGTGTTTACGAAAAGTTCTGGAGCCTGGGGCATGGAAGATAAAGCTGTTGCTTGGCTAGTGGAAGGAGAGTGATGAATCGTAAACTTCCCGAGGTAAACTGGTTAATTAAACGCCACCTGAGGGTGTCACACGGGGACCTGAGGGAGCCGAGGAGGGACGGGGGCGTTCCCCGAGAGCCGAGCGGGCGGCGGCAGTCTGGCCTGGGAGGTTGCCCCCTGGTCTCTGCAGTGAGCGGTCCGGAGTCAGAGGCCTGGGCGCGGGGACCCGAGCGGGACGGGGGGAGAGGAGAGGGGCTCCGGGAGCCGAGGACGCGGTTCCCGGGCTGTGGAACTGCAGATTCCGCAGAGCCTCCCATGCTCCAATTTCCGGAAGCTCCTTCGTGTTTGTTTCCCCTGCCGGGGAGGTCTGTATAATCTCCTGAAAGGAACTTTTAGATTAAGTAACTAACATTTTGAAATCTGTGAGAAATGAAATATCTACACAGATCCCATTGTATGTCTGTGTTGTGTGTAGTAATGCATGGGTATATGTAAAATGTGGGAGTGAGGTAACAAGGGCTTTAAAAGTTTAACTGGAAAAGAAAATGAAGAGTTAATTTTTTTCTCCCCAAGTGGCATAACAATGCTTATTCAACAAATATTCTTGAAGTGCTGAGATTTATCATAAAGGTAAGATTTAGGAATTACAGGTATTTGGAGTACAAATATGTTTTCAAATCTGGCTGTTATTGACATCTAGGAAAAGGGAATAAGTATATAGAGCATCTATATTAAAGAAAAATAAATTATTTGGAAAGAAAATCCTTAGACATCTGAAAAGGTCTGGATGTTATTTTCTGATGTTCTAGAAATCTTTTAAATCCCATAATTAATAACAGCACAGAATAAGTTGCAGTTGGTAAATGAGGACAATTAAAATTATCGTGTTTGGAAGGGATATCTTTTGAACTACTCTTTGGTACTTTGGATGTTTATCATGGAAATTACTGTGATATTTGCTGTTTACCACAGATAATTAGTCCTTCTTTTCCTTTTAAACCACTGTTCCAGTTTGGATCAATTTAATTAGTCAAACATCAAATCACTGACATGCCTTCTGGAAAGCATTTGTTTTTGTTTTTTTGTTTTTTGGAAGGCATTTGTATTTAAAATGTTTAATAAGAATATTATATTTTCAAAAGGACAATAATTTTGTCAGTTGTAAAGCTTTGTTGTAATTTATTTTCATCCATTTTGTTTGAATGAGGCAAATCTCAAGAAGAGAAGCATTTTCTTGGGATATGTTATTTTCTGGGTGGGGAAAAAGTGAATGTTTTCATATGTCTTTCAGTGTCAAACAGGTGCATATAGAGTAGGAATCCGGAATCTGACTTTTGATATCAGCCTGCCAGCTAGAGGGAGAGATGCTTTCCCTTTTTCTCTTCCTGCATCGGTCATCCCCGCTACAGATTGGACACCGTTAGATGCATACATGGTTGTGCAGAAGGAAGTTTAGAGTTTTAAGCTAAGTACCAGTTTAAGGTTAGGAGGGAGGTGGGCTTTTTGCTTCTCTTTTTTTTTTCCTTCAGTCTTCTTGTTTCTCTCCTTCTGCAGTTGATTCAGCCTATTGGTCTGGTCTTTATTGGAAAAATCAAACCAAATAACTCTGGCTGGAGAGTGGCGTATTAAACAACTGTCTTCTGTAAAAATAAGAAAGGCTCTTCCGAAATTAAAAAGGTTATTTTATAAATTGTTGCAGACTGTAGTAATTGTTTTATGTTCATTATTATGCTCATTATTATAGTAGACATAGTTGCTTTATGAAGTTACTGCCATTATCTGTAAATACTTATTGTGTATATTTGTCATGTATTTGGATAATATTTGGGTTTTAAGGAGTTTTAAATCATGAAGGTAACTGACCAGATAACCTTTTTAATTAACTAGTTTAGACAATACATATAGTTCACATTTATATTAATCTTTGTGTTGAAGGTTGTTTTAGGGTTGCAAAGTTTTCATTTCTTTTTATTAGCATTACTTCTATTTTGAATTTATTTAACTATTACAACATATTAAATTGTAATTTACACTTGCTCAGTGGGGAAGGTGTAGGCTATTCTTAAATAGCGATACGGAGAAGTAGCTAACAAGGAGAGTCATTTGAGAAGCATATGGACATCATAAAATCCTTCTGTATGTAGCATCTGTACCTTCTCATTAGTGAAATATTGTAGTCATGGACATTTTTTGTTATTACATCCAAATATGGCTTTTTATTTTTGCTTCCATAGAATGTTTTAAAAATGTAATTTATATGAGTATTAAGTTAGTGGGAGCTTTTATTGTTTGAAACCCTTTCCTTTCAACAAAGACATCATACTTAATTTTTATTGCACGTATCCACAGATACATACTGTTGTTTCCTAGCTTGTGATTATAATTGTTACCTTTTCTGGTGATTCTTCAAAAACATTTGAGAGATAGGTAGGAAGATACATAGTTCTCATTTTTAGAAGGAGGCAGCAGGTGCACTGATAGACCCAAGGTCACACACCAGTGAATCAGTGTGAAGCTGAGGATAACATCTATATTTCCTGTATCCTGTTCACAATGGCAAGCTGCTCCCATGGCTATGTTATGACATTTCCATAAATTAAACTTTCCTAGATATTTACGTAAACCTGCTTTTTTTTTTTTTTGGCTCCACCTCAGGGCATACTGAATTTACAAGATGAGGGATCAAACCTGCACCCCCTGCAATGGAAGTGTGGAGTCTTAACCACTGGACTGCCAGGGAAGCCCCAGACTTTCCTAGATGTTTAAAACACTGAACTTGGTAGATGTGCCTGTAGATTTTATGCCAGTCAATATAGTCCTATTTTGCCTGCTGGTTGGGGAGAACCAGGACTCTAGTAACTGGTTTTAAATCAGTTATACCCACCTCTGAGGGGTGTCCATTCTTGCAGTCAGTCCATATCCCACACATCCCTTTGCCCCCTTATCAACTGCATGCTGCCCTTTTATTGGTCAGAGCTGCTTTGAAGTTTATCAGCATAGTTGTTAAGCTTGAGGATCATCAGGCTCACTGGTGAGAGAACTCAGAATGTGATTTTTGAAGAGAGTATTGACAGAGAACAGTAATGGAAGTCCACTATATAAGCAGCTAGTATCAATTAAGGTACATGGTATTTGGGGTGTTAGCACATCCACTTTCTTATATTAGCTCTGCTTCTTTAAATAGAGAGTTTGTGCAGTTATTTAGTCATTTCTTTCTGTGTAGACCTCTTGATAAATCAACAAAAAGAAAAAGGATAGCAATTTGTTCTTCTGTAGGAAAGGTATTAATACTTTTATGACTTTTTCTTCGTTCTCCCAGAAAACCTCTCCTTCAAATTTCACCAGAATTTTTGGGAGTAATTGCCCACATGATTTGTAAGAGCCAAGGTGATAGACTTTTGATATCAAATTATTAGATTTAAAAGTGGAATACATTATCCAGGGTGCAGAAGAAATCTTTGCAGTTTCATAGACAATAGTATTGATAATATTTATTCTTACACAAGCTCTCATGTATTTGATGAAAGTACTTCCAGTATTTTTGAATAAGCAGATGGTACCAGGAGCTCTCTACTGTATTAGGTTAGTATATGTGTGCGTGTGTGTATATATACATAAAACTGTTCTTTCCCCCAAATGTGTGTTTTACGAGAGCTCATTAAAATCATTTTTAAATGTGAAATATTGAAAAAGAAGTGACTATTCAAGGGTGACTTGCTGTTTACTATAATTAATTCTGTTTAGAACACCCAAAGAAGAAAACTCCCATTCTTTATATTCTTTGCTGCACCAGAGAGAGTATAGACTGCTGGTGAGATTGAGAAAAGTCGAGGTTACTGGAAATGATATGTTCTTCATGTTTCTACAGAATCTGTGGTAAGAAGATGGGTGTAGACTAGTCTAGTTTGAATGGAATAGTGATGAGTGGAATTTGAATTGGCCACTAGAAGAAGAATAAGATTCAAATCACTCAAATATCACTGAAGATATTTGGTAGCAAATCATCAAAATTAACTTTAGTTACTTTAGGTATTACATAAACTTAGTAGATGTTATTGACTCAGTTTGTTTTCTATTGCTTTGTAACACATTACTACAAATTTAGCAGCTTAAAAAACACATACGATCTCAGTTTCATTGCTCAGGAGTTCACACGTGGCTCAACTGGATCCTCTGTTCAGGGATCTCACCAGGTGTTCATCAGTGCTGCTGTGTTATGAGAGATTCACTGGGGAAAGACCTGCTTCCAAGCTTTCTTAGGTTGTTGGTAAAATTCATATCCAAATTGTGATTGTAGGACTGAGGTCGCCATTTTCTTGTTGGCTATCAGAGACCACTCACAGCTCCTAGAGCCTGCCTGCTGTTCTTTGCCATGTGACTCTCTCACAGGCATGAGTGACCCTCTTACAGCATGGCATCTGCTATTCAAAGCCTATTAGAAAGAGTCTTTTGCTCCCATATGCTATAACATATATGAGTAATGTGACATCACCTTTTCATATAACAATCTAATCAAGAGTGACATCCATCACCTTTGCCATCTTTTATTTATTAGAAGCAAGGCACGTGTTCTACCCAAACTTAAGGGGAGGGAACTATACAAGGACATGACTCATTGGAGGTTGCCTTGGCACATCTCCACCGCATTGACTAGTTCACAGAATCTCTGGGCTGGACAGCAGACCTGGCTTAGAAGCCACTTAGTCAGAAAGGTGCTCAGAATCACTCTGAAGAACTGATTCCATCACTGTTGGCACACCAACTACTAGAGGGGAAGGTAGACTCTTTCTTAAGAGAGAGTACGCCATATACAATAGTGGTGTTCAGTTGTTTATGGCCAGAAAGAATGATGTATTCGCTGCTACAGAAGGAAGGAGAAATATTATGAGCAAATGACTGCTTAAGGAAATGATGAAGTTTTTGACCAAGGTAGGCATGATGACCATCTGGAGATGGGATTGAACTGTAGAGTAGCTACTAGAGCTATGCAACTCTTTAGAAAGAAAACTTTTAGAATTTAGGAGAATGGTGGTGGTGAGGCCTCATTTAGTAGTGGTTATAAGGAAGGAGTCTGAATCACTGGTGTGAATGTTAGTCTAGGAGTTAATTAGTCTCCAGTGTATTCCACATGGGAAAGATTTTTAAGGGACTGGGTCCATCAATCCTTACAGGGAACCAACCCTGTGATTTGGAGTCCCACAGCGTGGTCTCCTTTTATTTTAGAGGCTAGAGACCCTCTTAAGTCCACTGTACATCTGTGGCCCTGTGACTCTGGGGCATTGTTTAGGGGAATGGGGATCAGTTGAGCATAACTAGTGTCCAGACTCTTTGCAGGAATGATTTTATCTAATCTTCCTCTCATCTCTAGCAACTGAGTTCAAGTTTCCCTAGTTCCACCTCCTCTTTCTTGCTTCCTCTCTCCCCAGATAAATGGAGGCTTTGAAAGGTGAATGCTAATAGTCATTTAGATAGGAGTGGAACCAGGGTTTGAATGTAGGTCTGATTTCAAAACCCATAGTCTTATAATACACATCCCATATTTACATGCAGGAAGCGAAGTTTCCAGGGCGAAAGCTTGGTTTTTTTTTTTTTTTTTTTTCCTCATTGAAATGAATGTCAGCACTACAGTTGCTCTTGGATTCCTTCATTCATCTTGAGAGAGCTGGGTACTGGAAGATGAGGGTTAGAGAGAGGAGTGAGAGAGTGTGCTGCATCATGCATTCTTTTATTTTCCCAGCAGGAAGTACAGATTATCCGTATCCCTTCCATATAAAAAGTAAGAATTTTTTAAAAAGTAAGAATGTGGAGTGGAGTCTCTGTATTTTTATTTCTACTTATCGTTTTGGCAGAAATCAAAAACTCTGTGTCTCCTTTCTCTCTTATATGTAGATTTCTCCTGTTAAATTCAATCAGCAAACTATGAATTCTCATTGCCTTTTTGGTCATAAGGTTCTTTCTATAGCTTTTTCAGTAGATGCCACTGTTTTGATCTACTTGAAAAGTCTATTGAGACGTTCCTCCTTTGTTCTTCTGTTACTCAGTTCCCCTTTCTACTCTGTGGTGCCTCTGAATTCTATTCATAGATATTCTACTTTTTTCCCCTTCTGTTTTATGTACTTAAATCTTTTCTTTAAAATGGATCCAGTTCCATTGATCGGAATCATTGGCCCAGATCCCCTTGCTGCTCTATTGCAAAATATAAGCTCAGTGTGGGACTCATCTGTATTCTGTTAATTTTACAAAGTTGTACCCTGTGTCCCAGCATGGATTGAGGAAGATTTCCTGGGTACTTGAATATTTCCTTTAAGATTTCCCTGGGTATTTGAATCAAAACGTAAATATTTAAAACTGAGTATCCCCAAACTGCACTCTGATTTAGGTAAGGTGTATACCTATGAACCATTTATCTGTGGCAGGTAGGCAGGGTATTGGGATGGTACCATCGTGGCTCAGGTGTCTGCCCTTCTGGAGTAGGACTGTTCTCAAACAGGGAAATTGTGAGCCACTCAGCCTGATTATGGGTGACTGCAGTAACTTCATCAGAGCAAGCTACAGCTCAGTAATTTTTGAAATAAATACATTTCTTCACACAGGTTTTAGATTTCTGACTGAGCTTAAGCTAGATTTGACTCTAAAGCCAAAGCTCCTTAGTGTGACACCTAGGTTTTCTTAGAGACTGGACCTAGCCTAGCTTTATTATCTTTCCATTTTTAACTCTTGCCACTCCCTGCCTTACACCTTTAAGGATATAAGCCTTAAGCTTGGACCTACCAAGTGGTTTAGATTTTAGATGACGGAAAAGACAGCTTGAGAGAATAAATCAACCTGTAAAGAAAAGATGTGCATGTATGCATGTGTGAGTGAGTGAGTATGTGTATGCATGCACGTGGTGGGTAGGGAACAAGTAGTAAAAGCATTTCAGTTTTTCATTTCCTGCACCCATGCATTCTCAAGGCTGTTTTATCACTGATTTTTCTGGGCTTATGTTATATGAGCAATAAATTGAATTTCTGCCCCTTGCAGTCAAGAGTACTCTGTAGTAGAGATTTCTGTTAGCCAAGGATTTGCAGTGTGTTTTTTGAATCTATTACTCCCAGAACTACCATATCCATATCTTACCTAACTCACACTTTCCTCCTCTGTGGTTTTACTTAAGAAACTGCCCCTTTTCTGCTTTCCTTTTTCTCTGGGCCCAACTTATGTCCTTCTTCTTTTGTGATGCTTCCTCTTGATTTTGGCAGCTCACGATGATCTTATTCTTCTCTGAGTCCTGCAGTAATTTAGGACTATGACAGTGGTTCACACAGGCTTACAAGTTGAATTTTAGTATTGATTTTATTAAGAAAATCCATAATAAAAAAAAGGCTACCATATGAGTAAAGTCTGTACAAAATTGGCCTTTTATTACTCAGAACAGCATCTTTGTACTTTTGAAATATGGAGTGTGAAAGTCACTCAGTCGTGTTCAGCTCTTTGTGACCCCATGGACTATACAGTCCATGGAATTCTCCAGGCCAGAATACTGGAGTGGGTAGCTTTTCCCTTCTCCAGGAGATCTTCCCAACCCAGGGGTTGAACCCAGGTTTCCTGCATTGTAGGCGGATTTTTACCATCTGAGCCACAAGAGAAGCCCAAGAATACTGGAGTGGGTAGCCTATCCCTTCACCAGTGGATCTTCCTGACCCAGGAATTGAACTGGGGTCTTCTGCATTGCAGGCAGATTCTTTACCAACTGAGCTATCAGGGAAGCCCTTGAAATATGGTAGCATATTTAATATATAGAATGATTTAAATATGTATTTGTGATTTCAATTCCTCTGTGGTTCACTAGAGAGAGGTCCAAGGCCTCCCACATCTAGATAGAAAAGATAAAAGAGAAGGGTTGGCTTCTTAATGAGCACTCTCTTTTAATAAGACACCATAGGATGAGTGGTAGCAAAGGTGACTGGTCTGAATAGTGTGAACCTGTGCTGTGCTGTGCTTAGTTGCTCAGCCGTGTGTGACTCTTTGTGGACTGTTGCCTGCCATGCTCCTCTCCCACCACGTCCTTGTTGATTCTCTAGGCAAGAATACTGAAGTGGGTTGCCATGCTCTCCTCCAGGGAATCTTCCCAACCCAGGGATTGAACCCAGATCTCCTGAATTGCATGTGGATTCTTTACCATCGGAGCCATGAGGGAAACCCAAGAATACTGAAGTGGGTAGACTATCCTTTCTCCAGGGGAACTTCCTGACCAATGAATCGAACTCAGGTCTCCTGCATTGCAGGTGGATTCTTTACCAGCTGAGTTACCTGGTAAGCCCAGTGTTAACCTAGGTTATCCTTATTAAACATTTCACTTATGTATATAGACGGAGAAGGCAATGGCACCCCACTCCAGTACTCTTGCCTGGAAAATCCCATGGATGGAGGAGCGTGGTAGGCTGCTATCCATGGGGTCGCTAAGAGTTGGACACCACTGAGCGTCTTCACTTTCATGCATTGGAGAAGGAAATGGCAACCCACTCCAGTGTTCTTGCCTGGAGAATCCCAGGGACAGGGAAGCCTGGTGGGCTGCCGTCTATGGGGCCGCACAGAGTCAGACACGACTGAAGCGACTTAGCAGCAGCAGTATGTATGTAGGAACACACTACAAAATACAAACACTTTTACTTACAAATTTCACAAATTATAAAACCAAAGCCAATGAGAAAATATTAAATGTGAGCAACAGAGTTGATGAAATTAAAAGGAACAACATTGAATTATTTTGCAAATGATATTGTATTGTTGAAATTACATTGCCAGTGTTGGATTTAAGAGTATAAAAGATGTAGCCTCAGATTCTATTCTTATTTAATCTGTTTCTGTTTTATATAAATATAGAAAGTGCCCTTTAAAATGTAGATTAAAAATTACCATCAAAGCTTCGTTTGCTGGTTCAAGGTGATCAGACTTCATACGTGATGAAAACTCTTACCAGTAGATAATCTTCAAATGTCAGTTTTAATGAAGTGTCACCATAACTTCTTTTTGTTCTCTTAAAGATGTGTTTAGCATTGTGAAGTTCCTGAATTCTAAATCAAATGTGTAAGCTGTACCCAAAGACTGCAGGAGTGGAGAACAGGCCGTATAGGAGCTCCACAGAGACAGGATGCACGTGTCGCCTTCACTCTCAACATGGTGGCGATGGTAACCACTGTAGTGCGGGCGCTTTTAGATACCTCTGCTACCGTATGTTCTGTGTGCATGCTAAGTCACCTCAGTCGTGTCTGACTCTTTGTGACCCCGTGGACTGTAGCCCACCAGGCTCCTCTGTCCTGAGGAATTCTCCAGGCAAGAATACTGGAGTGGGTTGCCATGCCCTCCTCCAGGGGATCTTCCCAACCCAGGGATTGAACCTGTGTCTCTTATGTTTCCTGCATTCGCAGATGGGCTCTTTATACCGTTGGTACCACCTGGGAAGCCCTACCTTGTGTTCTCTAATGACTCGATTCATCCTCACCTCCCCACCCCGCCAACCCCATCAGACTTGATTTATTTAGGCCTTCACCTAGTACATGCATGATTGAGAACACCAACAGCAGATGCCAGAATGAAAATTCATTGGTGGTATTTAGTTTTAAGATGCTTATCCAGAAATTAATTAGAATGCATTTTTTAGATTATCATTCCAATGAAAACACAAAATGGAAGAAATGATTCCACATCAAACTCAGTGGGTCTCAGTTTGAAGACATAGTCTCAAATATTAATCGCCACTTAAAACATTTTACTTCTTACTCTGTGTTGTGTGTCATTTTTGTTGTTTAGTTGCTTAGTCGTGTCTGACTCTTCTGTGATCCCGTGGACTGTAGCCCACCAGGCTTCTCTGTCCATTGGATTTCCCAAGGAAGAATACTGGAGTGGGTTATCGTTTCTTTCTCCAAGGAATATTCTGAACCCAGGGATAGAACCTGCGTCTTTGGCATTGGCAGGCAGATTCTTTACCACTGAGCCACCGGGGAAGCCCTGTGTGTCCTTAGCCAGGTTGTAAGCCCCTGAAAGGCAGAGAGAACTTGGTTACTGTTTTTTTTTTTTTCTTCTTCATCACTAAGTGCATTTCTGATAGTTGGACCCAATACCTAAGTATTTGGTGTTTGATCAACTTTTTATAGTCATTATTTCTTAACTGTTCTTGTGAGCTCCTTGAATGCAGGGAATGTTATGTTTTAATCTATGGATTCCAAATTCCTAGCATAGTGATTCTCACATGAGGAATGCTCAATAAATTGTTCTGCAAGAAAGAATGGGTGAGTTAGTGGCTTTGTGTGTGTGTGTATGTGTGTGTGTGTATGTGTGTGTGTGTGAGTTTCATCTTTCACATGCAAGGCATCTCGAGTAGCTGTATAGATCAGTGCTTTTCAATACAAATATTCTGTCTGTGACTTTTGAGCACTTGAAGGGAGTAAGAAGTTAGGCTGAGAGCCTGCATCATTTATTTTTAATTACATACATATATGTATACACACACATGCCTGACATACACACACCCACACATACACACACACAGACACACACACATATATATATATACTTATAAGATATACAGTAGTAGCCCTTTGGGGCTTCCTGGGTAGTTCAGCTGGTAAAGAATCTGCCTGCAATGCAGTAGACCCTAGTTCAGTTCCTGGGTCGGGAAGTTACCCTGGAGAAGGGAAAGGCTTCCCACTTCAGTATTCTTGAGCTTCCCTGGTGGCTCGGGTGGTAAAGAATCTGCCTGCAATGAGGGAGACCTGGGTTTGATCCCTGGGTCAGGAAGTTCCCCTGGAGAAGGGCATGGCAATATTATTTGCCACTCTAGTATTCTTGCCTGGAGAATCCCATGGACAGAGGAGCCTGGCAAGCTGCAGTCCATAGGATCACACACAGCTGGATATGACTAAAGCAACTAAGCAGTAGCAACAGCAGTCTTTTATCCATGGTTTCACTTTCTATAGTTTCAGTTACCCCTGGTCAACTGTGGTCTGAAAATATTAAATGAAAAATTCCAAAAATAAACAATTCACAAGTTTTAAATTGCATGCCATTGTGGGCAGTGTGATGAAATCTCTTGCTGTCCCACTCTGTCCTGCCTGGGATGTGAATCATCCCTTTGCCCAGTGTAACCACACTGTATATGCTTCTGGCCTGTTTGTCACTTAGTAGCTTTCTTAGTTTTCAGACTGACTGTCTCATTATTGTAGTTCTTGTGCTCAAGTAATCCTTATTTTACTTAACAATGGCACAAAGTGCAAGAGTAGTGGTGCTGGCAGATTGGATATTCTCTTACTGTGACTAATTTATAGATTAAACTTAGTCCTAAGTGTGTGTATGTATACACACACACACATGCACACACAGACATATGAAAAAACATAGTGATGTAGAGTTCCTACTGTCATATTTTCAGGCATCCTCTGAGGGTCTTGGAATGTATCCTCTGCAGATAAAATAGGAATGGGACTACTGTACAATCATGTGGCCAGTAGGCAGCCTAGGTCCAGATATAATGACTCCATTCTCAAACTCATTTGTTCACATCTGCAGCACAGCTACATTTTTTGGTTGTACTTGAATGTTATTGTTATTTCTATGCCTTTAAACATGGTGCAGTACATTCCATCAGTTTGGTTTCATTCTTTTCCCAGATGCCCAGCACTGCATGTTATCTCTTCATTCATGTCACCATCTGATTTGGTTTCTCATCATTTCCTTATGAGTCTACAGGCCTGACACTGACTGCTTTACCAGATAAATTTTATATTCACTTTTTTTAATGGCTCAGATTTCCTTGTATTTCCTAGTCCCATTATTTTAATCCTTTCTTTCCTAATAAACCATTTAAACTTGGATTCTCCATATCACTATGATGATCATCATCTAAAATGATGTTTATGCTATGCTAGCCTTTATTTGATGTAGTAATGTATGCTGATATTCTGAAAAGATTTTGAGTTCACCATATTCTTAAAAAATGTATTGGAATATTCCTTCTCTTCTGTTGATTTCTTTGCCTTTCTTGTTCTTTTATCCTTTCTGGTATAGGAGAAGAATGAAGAAGCATCATATGAATTTAAAAACATTATATAACTCAATCCATATGTAAGATGTAATTCCACCATAACAAGCTTCACAGCTGGTGTAAAAATACATGAAATAAATACAACAAGATTTTCTACTTAGAATGGGAGAAATTACTTCCAATAAGTAGCCAAAATCTTTTATGCGACTGTGGCACTTCCAGAGCAAGACTTAGAGTAAAATCCGTCATAAATTTGTTGAGGTTCAGTGTTGAGTATATTCATGTGTATTGTTTCCGTTCATTCTTTCAAGAATGCTGAATCTAGTAATATGTAATGGTTATAGAGACTTAATATTCAAATAAATAGAAATGAATCTGCTGACAAGCAGAAACACTTTAGAATTTTCCACTCATCCTCTACTGCTGGAGATTTAATAGTTGTCTTATATGGGAAAATTTGAATGCACAGCTTTTGGCATGGGACTTCTTGCTTTTTGTTCACTTTATTTTAGACTAAAATAGTAGTTCCCAAACTTGAGTGGGCATCAGAATTTCTTTTCAAGGATGCTGAGTTAACCTATTTCCAAAGTAGTTTGCCTTTATTAGGTTTTCATCTTGAAGTCTACTTTTTCTCTTACTACCCAAAAGACCCATCTCCTTTGTATATTTTAATTTCTACTTTCATTCTACTATAGAACTACTCACTGAAAGAACTTTTAGGTATGCTTTTGAATAGATTTCACAAGACAGGAGAAAAATTCAGTAGCTGTGTATAGAATTTTGCACTCGTGAATTGCCTACTGTGCTGTGGTTTTATGATTGCTTTCATCTACCTCTTAATGATGAGAACTGCTTTGTTATCTTCTCCCTCTAACCTTCCTAATAAACATTCTTGTAAAAGCCCAAATGATGTATATTATGTTAATTGCTCATTTTGAGCTGGTTTGGGGAGCAATGAAGGGAACATTGTTTTGTGACTTGTGTTATAAATATAGTTTTAATCTACTTATCTGTTTGACCCAATTTTAAACAGTTACCTACATTAAATATTTGATGAATTTAACTTTGTAGTGAAACAGCAGTTGTTTCCTTTTATTTATAAAGTTCAGCAAAAGCCATTGCTGAACCTTGTGAGATATTTTACTAGAACATCATTTTCAAATTATTGCTTTTTCTCTGTGAAAACAAATGTATTAAGTTCAACTTCAATTATATTTTCTGTAGCATAATGCTAAGACTACTCAAGCCAAATAGAAAAATGTAGGCCACATGGCATGAAATATCAGAAGAATGGTTTTCAGATTTTAAGTTCTCTAGAATAGTAGCTCAGAAATATTCTTGTGTGAATTTATAATTTTCAAGTAACTATTGAAAACACAGTAACATTTCTTTTTGTTTTTCTTACATATCTTATAAACTTAGGGGCTTCCCAGGTGGTTCAGTGGTAAAGAATCTTTCTGCCAATGCAGAAGATGCAGGTTCAGTCCTTGAGTCCGGAAAATATCCTTGGGAGGGAAATGACAACCCACTCCAGTATTCCTGCCTGGGATATCCCATGGACAGAGAAGCCTGGTGGGCTACAGTCCATCGGATTGCAAAAGAGTTGCATATGACTGATTGACTAAACAACAAAAGCAGTCTCATAGACCACATTCTACATTATCATATTAAACAATAATATTTTAAATAAATTTACATAATAAAAGCAACTCTCTTATGTTTACTCATGTAGTTGCTGTTGTCAGTGCTCATCCTTCTATTTATTCCTTCATTTACTTTCATGCTTTTCACACCATTTCCATTTGGTCTCATCTTACTTCTGTGTGAAGAACTTCCTTTCTTATATCACAGGTCTGCTGGTGATGGATCTTTTCAGCTTTTGTATTTTTGAAAACATTTTCAGTTCAGTTCAGTTCAGTCACTCAGTCATGTCCGACTCTTTGCGAGCCCATGAATCGTAGCACACCAGGCCTCCCTGTCCATCACCAACTCCCAGAGGTCACTCAGACTCATGTCCATCGAGTCAGTGATGCCATCCAGCCATCTCATCCTCTGTCGTCCCCTTCTCCTCTTGCCCCCAATCCCTCCAGCATCAGAGTCTTTTCCAATGAGTCAACTCTTCACATGAGGTGGCCAAAGATCTGGAGTTTCAGCTTTAGCATCATTCCTTCCAAAGAAATCCCAGGACTGATCTCCTTCAGAATGGACTGGTTGGATCTCCTTGCAGTCCAAGGGACTCTCAAGAGTCTTCTCCAACACACCTTGATTTTTAAAGATTTTTGTTGGATATAGAATTCTAAATTGGCTTGTTTCTCTTTTAATACTTTAAAGATGTTGCTCCACTGTTGTTCTCACTTGCATTGTTTTTTTTTAGTGAGAAATCTGCTGTTATCCTTGTTTTTGTTCCTTTTATATATAAGATGTCTTTAAGAATTTTCCCTTTTTCATTGGTTTTGAACAATTTGATATATGATGTGTCTTGGTTAAACTTTCTTCAAGTGTCATATTTTAGACTCATTGAATTTTATACCTGTGGGTTTATAATTTCCATCAAGTCTGAAAAACTAAGTCATTATTTTTTGAGAACATGGCTTCTTTTTTAAAAATTTATTTAATTAATTAATTATTGTGAACTTTCTGTAGTGGCGAGCAGGGACTACTCTTCATTGTTGTGAGCAGGCTTCTCATTGCAGTCGCTTCTTTTGTTGTGGAGCACAGGCTCCAGTTGCCTGGGCTTCAATAGTTGTAGCACACTCTAGAGCATCTGGGCTTCAGTGATTGTGGCACACAGGCTCAGTGGCTCTAGAGCATCAGCTCAGCTGTTGTGGTGCACAGGCTTAGTTCCTCCACAGTATGTGGAATCCTCCCAGTCCAGGGGTTGAACCTGCATTGGCAGGTGGATTTTTATCCATTGGGCTACCAGGGAAGTCCAGTCGTTACTTCTTCAGTTGTTTTTGTTTTCCCTCCTCTCTTTTAGGAACTCCAATTACATGTATATTAGAATTACTGATGCTCTTTTAAATTTTTAAATTAATTTTTCTTTGTGTGTTTCATTATGGGTAGTTTTTATTGCTGTGTCTTTAAGTTCACTACCAATAATCACACTTAGTGTGTTTTTAATCTCATACCAGACCACCTGATCTGCCTCTTGAGAAATTTGTATGCAGGTCAGGAAGCAACAGTTAGAATTGAACGTGGAACAACAGACTGGTTCCAAATAGGAAAAGGAGTCCGTCAAGGCTGTATATTGTCACCTTGTTTGTTTAACTTATATGCAGAGTACACATGAGAAACGCTGGACTGGAAGAAACACAAGTTGGAATCAAGATTGCTGGGAGAAATATCAATAACCTCAGATATGCAGATGACACCACCCTTATGGCAGAAAGTGAAGAGGAACTAAAAAGCCTCTTGATGAAGGTGAAAGTGGAGAGTGAAAAAGTTGGCTTAAAGCTCAACATTCAGAAAACGAAGATCATGGCATCTGGTTCCATCACTTCATGGGAAATAAATGGGGAAACAGTGGAAACAGTGTCAGACTTTATTTTTCTGGGCTCCAAAATCACTGCAGATGGTGACTGCAGCCATGAAATTAAAAGACACTTACTCCTTGGAAGGAAAGTTATGACCAACCTAGATCACATATTCAAAAGCAGAGACATTACTTTGCCAACAAATGTTCGCCTAGTCAAGGCTATGGTTTTTCCTGTGGTCATGTATGGATGTGAGAGTTGGACTGTGAAGAAGGCTGAGCGCCAAAGAATTGATGCTTTTGAACTGTGGTGTTGGAGAAGACTCTTGAGAGTCCCTTGGACTGCAAGGAGATCCAACCAGTCCATTGTGAAGGAGATCAGCCCTGGGATTTCTTTGGAAGGAATGATGCTAAAGCTGAAACTCCAGTACTTTGGCCACCTCATGTGAAGAGTTGACTCATTGGAGAAGACTCTGATGCTGGGAGGGATTGGGGGCAGGAGGAGAAGGGGACGACAGAGGATGAGATGGCTGGATGGCATCACGGACTCGATGGATGTGAGTCTGAGTGACCTCTGGGAGTTGGTGATGGACAGGGAGGCCTGGCGTGCTACGTTTCATGTGGTCGCCAAGAGTCGGACACGACTGAGTGACTGATCTGATCTGAATGTCATACATTGTAGTTTTCATCTCTTGAAGTTTGGTTTGAGTGTTTTAAAAGTCTTCCACGTCTCTATTTAATTGCTTCGAACATACTGAGTAAATTTATAGTAACTGTTTCAATGACCTAGTCTGCAAATTCTAACATCTTTTTTAGTTTTTGGTCAGTTTTTTGGGTTGATTTTTCTCATTATAGGTTATATTTTCTTACTTCTCTGTGTGCCTGGTAATTTTTGGTGAATACCAGACATTGTGAGTTTTACCTTATACAGTGCTGGATATATACATCTCTATAAATTTTATAGAGATTTTACATCTCTATAAATCTTCTTGAGCATTGTTTTTTAATGGAATGCAGTTACTTGGAAACAGTTTGATCCTTTTAGATCTTTTTTTTTTTTTACGATTAATCTCTGAATCCTCTACCCTAAACTTGGTGAATTATCAGGTTTTTTGCTCTGGCTGGTGGGAACCAGCACAATTCCCCTGCATTGTGTGTTTCTTTTCCTTGCTGTGGGTTGTTTCCTCATATATATATGCTGATCAGTACTCTGCTGAATAGCTGCAGAGGTATCTACAGATCTTTAGAGATTGCTCTCTGTTTGGCTCTCCTCCCTCTCATACTCTGTTCTGAGGGTTTTAGCTGCTCTGATGTATCCGATTTCTCAGGTACATTTCTTCAGTTCAGAGTTTGTGCCAGGCTCTGCCTCAATTTTCCTTTCCAGAGCCAGTGTCTGGAAGCTGGGTGAGTCATAGGGCTAATGTCATCAGGTTCCCATTTCTTAGGGTTCACATTATGCTTTTATTGTCTTTTTTAAAAAATAATAGTTTTTAGTATCTTGAAAACTATTATACAGTAGTTTCTTTTTCTTTTTTTCAGGCAGGGGGGCAGTTCCCATCATTGTTACTGTCTTGATTGGAAGTAGGTATGCTCCATTCATGTTTAATAGGACGTAATAGGATGTTGGAGAAGGAAATGGCAACCCACTCCAGTGTTCTTGCCTGGAGAATCCCAGGGACGAGGGAGCCTGGTGGGCTGCCGTCTATGGGGTCACACAGAGTCGGACACGACTGAAGTGACTTAGCATATTAGCAATAGGATGTTATGTGCTCTTTCACGTAACATCCTATTGGTTAAGATAATTTTGGATACAATTTATGTATTTAATATTCAATTTAATACAGTTTATTGTAGTATTCTTTCTACTTTTCAGTAGGTTCCAAACTTACTGTAATGAATAGTTTGTAGTATAAACGTATTTTCAAAAATTGTTTTAATAGTTATGTCCTACATTATGCTTGATGATCTTAATCATTGCCCTGGCCATTCAAAACTATTCTTTTTTTTCAAAACCATTCTTAAAGCAAGCCATTCATGGAGGATTGCCATTTCCTACTCCAGAGATCTTCTCAACACAGTGATTGAACTCATGTCTCTTATGTCTCTAATTTGGCAGGTGGGTTCTTTACCGCTAGCGCCACCTGGGAAGCCCATTCAAAAATTAAGATGTTAAATTTGTTAAACATAATAATTTATATGCTTTTAAGTGGATAAAAAATGCTACTATAGGGAAGTACCTAGTTTTTCTTGTTTTTTTTTTTTTTTTTTAAGGTAGGTTGAAGCTAAAAAGCTTTTAAATAATATACTCTTGAATTTGTAGATCTGAATCATTATAAAACACCAATAAATTACTGTCTTAAATTCTATAACTTTTTAAGGAGTTCCTCTTTATATATATATTTATATATATATATTTTTTTATAAGATTCTATAGTTCATGGATAAGTCTTAAAAGAATGTTCACGTATCAAGCAGTAGTGAACCATGTGCTGGTGAACTATTTCATTTTTAGTTTTTTTCTAGTATTTGGTAAAATATAGTATTGTAAACTAATATGAGAATAAGTGTCAGAATTCAGGAGCATATCTTGCTATAGTGAATACTTATTGCTTAAAGAGTTTTCTGGCAGTAAGGGCACAATTGACTGTGTGTTAATTTAAAAGAATCTTTGAGGTAGTATAGTTCCATATGCTGTAGGAATATGTCAATGATTTTTTTTATTTTATAATTTGAGTTTTTAATGCAGTCTTTTGAAAGCTAGTTGTTAAGCATGGCAAGAAGACTAGAATTCCTTTAGAATTCTTAGGAAAATAATTTTGTAAGAACAGATTAAAATTAACTTTAACTTTCTTCAGCACTGTCATAAATACCAGCACGATGAAGCCAAAATTGTGGCAATGTTACATTGCTGTGTTTCCAATATTTAAGCATAAAGGTTAGGCCAGATTTATATTCCCTTGTAAAACTGAACCAAAATATAAATTATTTATAGAACTTTAAGAACAGAATCTTAAAAAACTGAATGCCACTCTGTGGAGGAGACCGCTAGTTGTCTCACAGTATCCCCTTTCTCCACTGTCCTTGGATGTAGAGCCCCTGAATTTTCATTGGGGACAGACCCCTACAGAATAAAGATGACATTTCTCAGCCTCCCTTGCAGCTAGGAATTATGCCATGTGCCATATAGTGCTGGTTGTACAGTGTAAGCAGAAGTGACTTGTATGACTTCCTGATGCCCATCCAAGGCTTGGGGTGCTCTCTTCTTCCCCTTCTCAATGTCTGGGATGTGGATATGGTGGTACACTCACTTGGACCTTGCTGAAGAGGGCAGCCCTATGAAAATGGCAGAGTAACATGATTTTTTAAAAAGGCTGGAATAGTGATGATGACTTTTTGAAGCAGAGCTGCTGTAACAGCTTGGGGTTTCATATGAGTGAGCAAGAAACTTCTAGGGTGTTTAACTAACTGTGTCCATGCTCTAGCTGTGTCTGACTCTTTGTGACCCCATGGACTGTAACCTGCCTGGTTCCTCTGTCCGTGGTATTTCCCAGGCAAGAATACTGGAGTTGGTTGGTATTTCCTTCTCCAGGGGATCTTTCTGACCCAGGAATCGAACCCATGTCTCTTGTGTTTCCTTCATTACAGGTGGATTCTTTACCACTGGGCTACCTGGGAAGTCCTAAGCCACTCTTAGTCTAGGTCTCTGTCACATACCAGCAAGTTTTTTTCTTTATAGGGAATATAAGTAATTCCATTTTTAAGTTGTAAGCTTGAGAACCAGTGGTCTTATAGAGATCCAGATTTCTTCAAGGGATCTCATTTTTTGAAAATTGCACTATTTATAAGCTGAAGAAAGAAAGTGAAAGTCGCTCAGTCATGTCCGACTCTTTGCAACTCCATGGACTATACAGTCCATGGAATTCTCCAGGCCAGAATACTGGAGTGGGTAGCCTTTTCCTTCTCCAGGGGATTTTCCTAACCCAGGGATTGAACCCATTCTTTACCAGCTGAGCCACCAGGGAAACCCATCTGACTCTTTTTCTGAGAAGCTTAAACATAATCTTACTCACTTTTGAAGGAAACAGTGTTTGGGAAGAGAGAGAGAGACCTTTATCTTTTAACTTTGTACTTTGCTCACAGTTAGCAAATATTTTTTCCATTTTCCCATGTTTTTTATTTCATAGTTGTCAAAGTCAAATCCCAAGTCCATGTTTCCTTCTGCAATGTGAATGGCTCCCTGTGCTATTTTACTAGTCCCCTTCTAGCAGTCTGTTGTCCCAGAACCACTGGGAAGTCACACCATTACAATTTCCTCCTCTGCTTCTGCTCTCTCCTTCATCTCATCGTGGAATATTCTTTAATCCACCACTTCCTCATGGGCATACTTTGATTCTTAGCTCACTGTCCCTTTTACTCTATGTTAGGGAGATGACAAATTGGCAGCTCACGGGCTTGTTTTGTTGATATTGCACAGAACGCAAAGAAATGTTTTATCTATTGGCAGTATTTAAAGATCACGATGTTTAACATGAAATCCAGATTTTGGCTTCTCTTTCTGACAATACTGCACCTGCATTCCCCACCACGTTAGGTGGTTGGAGCTGAGTTATAGCTACTTCTTTAGAGTGGATATGTTCTTTCTTCTTAGTTATAGCCACCCCTTCCCACTCCCCATTGCTTACATCTTATATGTTTTATTTCCATTACTCATCTGATCTTTTAGGCATTTAAGTTTATGATACTTATCTTCCTGGGTAATTTAAGTTTTAAATCAGTCTTTTCTAAAAGTGATTTCACTTTTCTTCCACGTCCTTTTTAATTCCAATTCCTCCTCTCCATCCTTATTAGTGCTCTGCTAGTTAGACTGACTTGTTTCTTGTTGCTTACTTGCAGTAGGATTCTAATGGACTTCTCTGCCTTTTCCTTTTATCCAAATCCTTTAAATCATCCTCCGTACTGATTCTGGAGTGACCTCTTAAAAATTAAAAATTTAATATGACTGAAGACTTTAACTGTCTCACCTGCCTGCTAGATGACTAGACTTTTTAGAATTGATGTGAATATAAAATGGTGCAGCCACTTAGGAAGATAGTCTATCAATTCCTCAAAAAGTTAAATATAAAGTTACCATATTAATTAGTAATTCCACTGCAAGTTATATGCCTAAGGGAATTGAAAACATAGTTCTAGACAAAAATGTATATATGGATATTGCTAACTATGAGCCAAGAAGTGGAAACAACCCAAATGTCCACTAACTGATGAAGAATAAATGTGGGATCTTCACACAGTGGTCCATAAGGAAAAGAGTGAAGTACTATTTCATGCTACAGTATGGATGAACCTTGAAAACATTATGCCAAGTGAAAGAAGCCAGATTTGTAAGGCCCTTTATAAGGTCATATATTGTATAACTCAATTTATATGAACTATCCAGTGACAGAAATAAAGTAGTGGTTGCCAGGATCTGGCAGGAGGGGAAATGGGAAGTAAGTGCTAATGGATATGGGTTTCTTTTTAGGGTGATAAAAATGTTCTGGAATTAGATAGGGCTGAATGGTTGCAGGTTCTGAATATACTAAAAAAATCACTGAGTTACAAAGTATAAAGGGTGAATTTTATGCTATCTGAATTATATCTTAAAAAAAAATCAGAGACCGTAGCAAATGTGACTTTTGCTCATCTCTCCAGTCTCATTCCTGGCATTTTAGTCCTCTCCTGTCTCTGACCTGCTGCCCCACCCCCACCCCCCAAGACTGATCCCTTAACTGCCCTCAGACTTCCATGCTCAGGACTACCCATTTACACAGTTTTGCCAGAAGACTCCTACCCACTTTTCCCTCCCTCTCCCCAATAAAAGAATTCCTAATTTTCCTTCAAATTTTACTTCAGCTCTCACCTCCTCTGGGATTTCTTCTTACACACTAGTGCTGGATTACTTGAGAGGAGGATTAGGTATATTCTCCAGAGCCAAGCAGGAGCACCCTACAAAATGAAAAGAGATTACTTTGGAGTTGATCCAAATTTTGCAATCAGAAAACCTAGAAGAAGCTCTTTTAAATTTCAGTGGGCATGTAAGTGTTCATGTTTTATAGTTTTTAATTTTAAATAAAATATATGGACTGAGTGTAGGTGACCATATTTGAAAGCAAACATCATGTCAGAGTCTTAATCCAGATTGTCTGCCTCCCCACTTCACCTTATATAGGCTAGGAGCATCTCCTCTGTGACCCCCAAACACCCTGGACAATCCTGATCACCCTGGAAGTGTAGTGTAGTAGCATTAGTCACTTAGTCACCGCCGACTCTTTGCGACCCCATGATCTGTAGCCTGCCAAGCTCTTCTTTCCATGGGATTTTCCAGAGAAGAATACTGGAGTGGTTTGCCATTCCCTTCTCCAGAGGATCTTCCCTACCGAGGACTGAACCCAGGTCTCCTGTATTGTAGGCAAATTCTTTACCATTTGAGCCATAGAGAAAATCCTTATCACCCTGAAGGGTAACTATTTAGTTTTCTGTCTCCCCATCTCCCAAGCAACTCCTTGGGCATAGCTCTGTCTCTCTTATTTTTCTGGCTATACGTGTAAATCCTAGTAATTCTCCATAGAAAGTATTTAGCAAAATTTGAATAAATGAATGGACATGCTCAGTGACATCAAATGGGAGAAGACAGCTTGTATTTGCATTACTGAAAATTAGAGATCTGAGGACTGTTTAAAGATGCCTTCATTAAACACAACTTGATCTTTTCTTCTTTCTCTCTTCCCTACCCAAATATCCTCCCTCCTTCCCTCCTCCCCGCCCCCTGCCCCCTGCCCCTTACACACACACACACCCTTCATAAAGCTATTTCAAAAATAGTAAAACAAGTAAATTGAGAATTTTCACTTTTCTCAATCTATGCGCCTAAGGAGGGTGTTAGATTTAAGGCCTAAATGAGGGGGGAGGGTATTAAAATGGCACTTTCCCCAGCAGATTTAAGAGTGTTTTTTGTATTTTACCTTTTCATGTCAGAAAATCAATATGTTAAAATTCATGTAGTGTTAATTTCCAGTTTGGATTTTTTTCACCATGCAGTAGCAAATAGTGGCTGGTTAATGTTTTCTTTTTGAAAATGTGATTATACTTATTTATAAATGATCCCTTGCTTTTTAACCTTTAGTTTTTAAAACTGAAAATTCTTTCTTGTCCTATAGTGTCTTGTTTCTCAGACCCTGAGACAAAGGTTTGAAAACTGATAGCTTATTTAGGAAAAAAGAGAACACATGAGTAGGAGTATGTAAGTCAGTGTTTTTCAGTAGCCCAGTCATGTCCTACTCTTTGCAACCCCATGGACTGTAGTATGCCAGCATCCCTGTCCCTCACCACCTCCCAGAGTTTGCTCAAGTTAATGTTCTCTGCATTGGTGATGCCATCCAGCCATCTCATCCTCTGACAGCCTCTTCAGTAGAGGGTTGTATTAAACCGTCTACTGTGTGGGGCAACTGAAACCTAATTCTTCTTGGGGAAATTGTAGAAAGTCCCCCTTGGAATTATCTATCCAGAAAGCAAGGGAGCTGCATGTTACACTATAGGGCTCCTTAGTGGAGGACAGCTTCCAGCCTGCTGTGTGGGTCCAGTGAAAACCCCAGGCAACAAAATAGCAGTGTTGGCAGATGGAAGCCTGTGGGCATACAGTTGAGTAGTAATGGCCAGGGGAAAGTGGGTGGGCATTAGTAGAATCCGCTATATATGGAGATAGTACACCACTCTGTGAGGAGTGCTCAAGTGTGAAAAATATCAGAATTTAAGTTAGCCTAACACAAGCATTTACTCAGCCATTAGATTATGTGCTAAGTACTGTGCTAGGTGAGTGGGTATGCTGATTAACTTTGAGGTGCTTAACTTTTTAAAGCTCTACTTCTTTACAAAGATAACTTTTCTTCCTTTCAAAGTTGAGATATAAATGAAATGATAACTCCTGAAGATGCTTTGAAATGTTTAAAGCAGTATTTCACATTTATTATTATGGCATTTATCCAAATTTATCCAGAGAAAGGAGTAGGCATGTGGTTAGGCCATAAACTTAGGGGTATGTTAGCCAATTAAAAGCTTTTTTTCATAAGACTGTGTGAAATTGGCCTTCCTATGCAGTTTGTATAGGATAGGAAATTTATAAGTTCCATGAAAGGAATAAGGTACCATGGGAATGACTATTTTTAGGCAGTTGGCAGTGAAGGCATCACAAGGAAAGTGGATAAAATGAACCTTAACATAGTATCTATGAATTAGCCGTGTAAAGGGCTTCCCTGGTGGCTCAGACAGTAAAGAATCTGCCTGCATTGTGGGAGACCTGGGTTCGATCCCTGAGGTGGGAAGATCCCTGGAGGAGGGAGCAGTTACCCACTCCAGTATTCTGGCCTGGAGAATTCCATGAACAGAGGAGCCTGGCAGGCTATATATAGTCCATGGGGTCGCAAAGAGTCAGACATGACTGAGTGACTTCCACTTTCTTTTCAGCCATGTGAAAGGGCTTTCCTGGGGGCTCCAATGGTAAAGAATCTGCCTGCCAATGCAGGAGATGCGTGTTTGATCCCTGGGTCGAGAAGATCCCCTGGTGGAGAAAATGGCAACCCACTCCAGTATTCTTGCTTTGGAAATCCCATAGACAGAGGAGCCTGGTGGGCTGTAGTCTGTGGGATCACAAAGAGTCAGACATGACTGAGCAACTGAGTATGCACACACAGCCATGTGAAAATAAGGAGTTTGTAAAGGAACAGTATATTCAGGAGAGACTGAGCTAAGTTTAAGAGATGGTGCAAGTGAGAACACACTCAATGATCAGGTTAAACTTTTGGACCCATGTGTTGGTTAGGACAGGGTGACATTCTGTCTCTATTGCTAACTAGCTGTGTAGTGCCTCTTTGGTTACTTAACTTTGATTAACCTTTCTTTCCTTAACTGTACATTGGGGACCCCATTACTACCTATACTATAATATAATACTATTCTGTAGGATTGTTGTGAGAATCTGTTGTAAGGGCAAATGAGGTGCATTATGTAAGGCATTTAGAATAAATTCTCAGTAACCTCCTTTGTAGCTTTTGGTTTCAGTGTAGTTTCAGGTTACGTCTTTATTTCATGAAGATGCATCCAGTCCCATTCAGTGCAAAGTTTCCCAAAGTATATGGAACATTAATCCTACAGCATCTGCCAGAAAAAGATTATGGAGTTAAAAGAATTTGAGAAACCCCATGGATCATAGATGGACTTCATGGAGAGTCATATTAAGATATTAATAGCTCTGAAAAATCTGAGAGAAAATAAATCTTTCTCACTTTGTTTAATGCTGTATACTAAATTTATTTAATCACTACCCTCCCCCATATTCACATTGTATATTCTTTGGGAAATGCTAATTTGAAGAGCTTCGTGAGGTAGATCAAGCAAATTACTGGTGCTGATAGATTCCTATTGTGAACTTATAATAAATGACAATAAAATATTTTCTGAGATTCTCTGAGGTTCTGTATAACTCTGAGCCAGTTTATTAGTTGCCCTAAATCAATCATTACATTATATTTTACATATTTCATTGTTCATTTTGTACACAGAGCTGTATTACTTGCCCTGTGTTCCTCCTAGGCCTCAGATGTGTTCAGCATGATGTTTTTTGGCCTGACTTGAGATAATTTAAAGAACGTTCCCCAGACAGTTCTGAAAGTTGCCTTCCAAAAATACTTGGAATAATGCCACCATCATTAAACTAAGCAGATAACTTTCAAGGTGAGTGGCTTTGAAAGGGACAGCAGCTACTTGCATATGTATTTTCTCTGCAGAATAAAGGGTTTTTCATTTTACAATCATACAAGGGTGCTGGGTTCTTACTACCTGCTTGTCCCTGTGGTAGATATAGTTGATTTGAAGCAGACATTCTTAGTCTAGTGGGAGAAAATAAATGTTCAAAATGAGCCATTATGGAAGGGGCTAAGTACAGTCATAGAAGACCATTATGAAAGTATGGAGGAGGGATTTTCCTTGGGGGTCAAAAAACAGTTCACAACATCAAAGAAACTTATGGTTACCCTTGATTGCCATGTAAACAACAGAGAGAGGATGTTCCAGGCTGAGAGAAGTAAATGTACATAGGCCTCAGAGACAGCAAAGAGAGCGGGGAACTATAATCATGTGAGTGCAGATGGAGTGTAGGCTCTTCATGGAAAAGTGGGAGGTGATGAGGCTGGGAAGCCAGATGGAGTTCTGACCATGGAGAGTCTTGTAAGTTCTGGGGGACATAGTTTGGAGTTCATCTCCTACCTGGTGGAGCACCACTGATAGATTGTTAGACAGAGATGGCCATAGTCAAAATTTTAAAAAGATCGTTTTGGTAGCACTGTGCATTTGAGTTAGAGTAAGAGAGACAGGAGCAAGGAGCCCTGGAGGCCATTGCAGTGGTCCTGGCAAGAATGAATCTAAACTAACATAGCAGGAATAATGATGCAGAAAAGGGAACAGCTTTGAAAGATATTTAGGAGATGAGAAAGTAGACTGTGGCGAATGGCTGGATAAGAAGAATAAGGGAAAGGAAATCTAGGGCTCTGTCAGAGGGAGCAGGGTTGGATATTGGCATCATTCGATGTGATTGGGATTCAGAAAAGAAATACATGTTGGGGGACACTTACTGAGTTCTGTTTTATACTTGTTGCATTTGAAATGCTTATTGGTTAGTCATCTGTACCTTTATTGATTCCTGGAGTAATCACTGTGCTAGAGAATGTGGTAGATTCTGAGATATGGCAAGAAAAAAAGGCACAATATTACACATGTCTGTGAGTCTTACAGCCTAGTAGGAGAGACAGACATAAACAAATAATCCACAAATTACTTAACTAGTAAGCATATAAGAAGGTGACCTAAGTCAGTGCGGTGTGCAGTTCATTCTGGAATTTAGCAGAATAGTCTGGTCTGTGATAGAGATTTGGGGGTCATTGGTGAATAGTTACTAACTGAAACCATCATGAAACCATAGCCTACATGAGCAGGAAAGGGGACTGAGGTTAGAATAGGATGAATATTTAAGGAGAATCGTGGATGACTAAAGTCCTAAAATATATCTGTGAAAGGACAGCAGAGTAGTTGAAGGGTGTATTGAGAGGGTTGGGCTGTGGCATAGAGATAACATAAGATAGGTATACAAAAGTTCCGTGGCTTTGGAACTTCAAGTCCTCGTTGACTGTAGCAAGAGCAGGTACAGTAGAATGGAAGGTGTACAAGCCGTATTTTCATGCAACGGTGCACTGGAGCTGGCTTACACTCATTTCTAAACCAGATTGTTAACTTTTCAGAAATTGTGCAAGCTAGTTGTTAAATATAGCCATTATTGAAAATTATATTATGTACACTTACAATTAATAAATTTTATTCAAAATAAATTTAATAAGTATTCAGAACTCATGTAATCATTTTACTGCATTCTGTTTTTATCTATGCTCTTAAGTTTACTTAGGTCTGTTTTACCTAAATGGTAGATATGCAGTGTATAATGGTGTGCAAGTGGACATCTATTTGGAAGTCTGTGTTTGTTGAGTTCACTTTAGTATCTTGAAATTACCCTATTGTGAGTATTTACACCAAAGAAATTGGCAAATGTTACACATCAGAGACATTGTTTTGTTGATTTTCTAGACTTAAAGTGTTAGGAATATTGTAAATAATGCAGACTAAACTCTAAAATATGTTGAAGATGTAGCAGTTACATTGTGAGTGGCACACAGAAAATTGAGGAAATGGTCTTAAAATTGTTCTTCAAATATATAAACTATTATCCACTTCAGTGAAGAAATTGCTCCCATTTTTGACTGAGCAAGAGAAGCTTTAACATATATATTCATTGTTTCACTTTTGTCTTACTTATTAATTCAAAAGAAAGATTCAACCAACTTTCATGCCAGCACATCTACCTTTGGTAAATATCAGTGAAAGCATTTTATAAGAAACATCTGTCTATATGTATTCTTTATTACCATAAAGAATGTTGTATATCATGTGTAAATTGTGTGCCTTGTATTGGTAAAATTTATAATAAACATAAATGTATATAGATACATACATCAGTTCAGTTCAGTTGCTCAGTCGTGTCCGACTCTTGGCAACACCATGGATTGCAGCACGCCAGGTTTCCCTGTCCGTCACCAACTCCCAGAGCTTACTCAAACTCATGTCCATTGAGTTGGTGATGCCATCCAACCACCTCATCCTCTTTTGTCTCCTTCTCTTCCTGCTTTCAGTCTTTCCCAGCATCAGGGTCTTTTTCACTGAGTCAGTTCTTCGCATCAGCTGGTCAAAGTATTGGAGTTTCAGCTTCAGCAAGAGTCCTTCCAATGAATATTCAGGACTGATTTCCCTTAGGATGGACTGGTTGGATCTCCTTGCAGTCAAAGGGACTCTCAGAAGTCTTCTCGAACACCACAGTTCAAAAGCATAAATTCTTCGGCACTCAGCTTTCTTTATAGTCCAACTCTCACATCCATACATGACCACTGAAAACACCATAGCTTTGACTAGATGGACCTTTGTTGGCAAAATAATGTCTCTGCTTTTTAATATGCTGTCTAAGTTGGTCATAGCTTTTCTTTCAAGGAGCAAGCATCTTTTAATTTCATGGCCTCAGTCACCATCTGCAGTGATTTTGGAGCCCCAAAAAGTAAAGTCTGACACTGTTTCCATTGTTTCCTCATCTGTTTGCCATGAAGTGATGGGACCAGATGCCATGAAGTTAGTTTTCTGAAAGTTGAGCTTTAAGCCAACTTTTTCACTCTCCTCTTTCACTTTCATCAAGAGGCTCTTTAGTTCTTTTTTGCTTTCTGCCATAAGGGTGGTGTCATCTACATATCTGAGGTTATTGATATTTCTCCCAGCAATCTTGATTCCAACTTGTGTTTCTTCCAGTCCAGCGTTTCTCATGATGTACTCTGCATATAAGTTAAATAAACAAGGTGACAATATACAGCCTTGACGTACTCCTTTCCCAATTTGGAACCAGTCTGTTGTTCCGTGTTCAGTTCTAACTGTTGCTTCCTGACCTGCATACAAATTTCTCAAGAGGCAGATCAGGTGGTCTGGTATTCCCATCTCTTTCAGAATTTTCCACAATTTCTTGTGATCCACACAGTCAAAGGCTTTGGCATAGTCAATAAAGCAGAAATAGATGTTTTTCTGGAATTCTCTTGCTTTTTCCATGATCCAGCGGATGTTGGCAATTTGATCTCTGGTTCCTCTGCCTTTTCTAAAACCAGCTTGAACATCAGGAAGTTCACGGTTCACATATTACTGAAGCCTGGTTTGGAGAATTTTGAGCATTACTTTACTAGTGTGTGAGATGAGTGCAATTATGTGGTAGTTTGAGCATTCTTTGGCATTGCCTTTCTTTGGGATTGGAATGAAAACTGACCTTTTCCAGTCCTGTCGCCACTGCTGCGTTTTCCAAATTTGCTGGCATATTGAGTGTAGCACTTTCATAGCATCATCTTTCAGGATTTGGAATAGCTCCACTGGAATTCCATCACCTCCACTAGCTTTGTTCTTAGTGATGCTTTCTAAGGCCCCCTTGACTTCGCATTCCAGGATGTCTGGCTTAGGTCAGTGATCACACCATCGTGATTATCTGGGTTGTGAAGATCTTTTTTTGTACAGTTCTTCTCTGTATTCTTGCCATCTCTTCTTAATATCTTCTGCTTCTGTTAGGTCCATACCATTTCTGTCCTTTATCGAGCCCATCTTTGCATGAAATGTTCCTTTGGTATCTCTGATTTTCTTGAAGAGATCTCTAATCTTTCCCATTCTCTTGTTTTCCTCTATTTCTTTGCATTGATCGCTGAAGAAGGCTTTCTTATCTCTTCTTGCTATTCTTTGAAACTGTGCATTCAGATGTTTATATCTTTCCTTTTCTCCTTTGCTTTTCACTTCTCTTCTTTTCACAGCTATTTGTAAGGCCTCCCCAGACAGCCATTTTGCTTTTTTGCATTTATTTTCCATGGGCTTCCCTGGTGGCTCAGAGGTTAAATCGTCTGCCTGGAATGCGGGAGACCCGGGCTCGATCCTCGGGTCGGGAAGATCCCCTGGAGAAGCTAATGGCAACCCACTCCAGCACTCTTTCCTGAAAAATCCCATGGAAGGAAGAGCCTGGTAGGCTACAGTCCATGGGGTCGCAAAGAGTCAGACATGACTGAGCGACTTTCCTTACCTTCCTTACCTTTCCATGGGGATGGTCTTGATCCCTGTTTCCTGTACAATGTCATGAACCTTATTCCATAGTTCATCAGGCACTCTATCTATCAGATCTAGGCCCTTAAATCTATTTATCACTTCCACTGTATAATCATAAGGGATTTGATTTAGGTCATACCTGAATGGTCTAGTGGTTTTCCCTACTTTCTTCAATTTAAGTCTGAATTTGGCAATAAGGAGTTCATGGTCTGAGCCACAGTCAGGTCCCGGTCTTGTTTTTGCTGACTGTATAGAGCTTCTCCATCTTTGGCTGCAAAGAATATAATCGATCTGATTTCGGTGTTGACCATCTGGTGATGTCCATGTATAGAGTCTTCTCTTGTGTTGTTGGAAGAGGGTGTTTGTTATGACCATACATACATACAAATGTATTTATGTTATGAGAGCTAATTGCTGAACACTTACTAGCACATAATGGCTATATATGGAGGATATGAATGGAATCAGATGATTGGATTCCATGGATGGAACCACTCTTTTGAAAAGCATGGCAGGGAAAAGATGTTCTCTTGGTACTAGGTTGTAGGTACCCATAAGACATTTGCAGGTTTGGGGACTTTTATGCTTTTGTTCTTTTTGTGTCTTTACTTCAAAAGATTTTTAGCCCTAAAGAGATGAGCCAGTAGAGGGGGAGATATTAATGGTGCAGAACAAGGTAAAAGTAAATGTTGGAAGAATGTGGCAAAGAAATGGTAGGAAATAAGATGCAGACTACTGGGGGAAAATTAACCTTGAGCACATGGTGGATGCCTATTCCTGTAAGGATGAGGAATGATCATGCAAGATGTGGTAAATTCAAGTACAAGGACCTTAAAATCTTTTACATCAATGAATTGTAATATAAGAAGTAGGCAGGAAGAAACTCAGAAAGGTATCTGTTAATTTATGAATAAATTATGGAATAAGAGGTTAATACTGTGATTGACCAGGGCAAGATTTTATACTAATTTAATCTCTGAAATATTGTGTTGTATTTTTAGTCTGTTTTTCCAGGTGGAAAGATATGAATAAAAGTGAGAGACCATTTAAAGGGACCTCATGTATTTAAATACCAAGTCGTATTTGTTTTACTGAGCTCTGCAGTGTAGTGCTACATTTCTGTGGACACGGGTTGAATTTCTACAAGATGATCAGATATGGGGAATAATTTGAGGTTGACAAAACTGCATTCATTGCATGCATGGATAGTTTGAACACAAGGTAAAATGTTATCCAGACTGCTGAAGAAAACAAGATTTATTTTGGAACATGACTTTCTTCAGCGTTATAATTTATGACTTTTTCACTTGGATTCTTGCTTTTAACACACTCATATTTATATATATGCTTCAATCAAAGAAATGAATAACATTTTGCTTATGCTGTCTCAGTTCTATTAGTTTTCCACCATTAAAATCTACAGCCCTTATTTTTTTCAATTGAATTACAACAATATAAAGAATTTATATTTTCATAGTACTCTAATATCTCAAGTCTTTTCATATCTGTTTTCTCAAAATACATTAAATAATTATGCTGAATACTCAGAAGTACTGGTATGAGCTGATTATGCTGAATATGGGTATTAGTATTGAATATTGCATGCCTTTGGCTCTCAGTTGCCATTATAGCTGTCATTTTTGAGTCTTAACAGCTGTAGTTACCTCCTTTGCAGTTTAATAGCACATCATCCATCTGGCTGAGGATTACAAGGCCTCAGCCTTGACCTTTTGGAAGAATAGCGCCTCACTCTGTGTTAGTGTTGTTAGAATACTGTTGTAGCCCTCCTTACACAGCTGGTCCTGTGTTTGTTAACTGAGTCATGGTTGCAAGATGCTGCTGCTGGTCTAAATGTTGTGTTAATGTTCAAGGTGGAAAAAAGGATGGGGGACAGGGAGGGGATAGCACCAGGCAACACGTGTGTCCTATTTAATCATGAAAGAAAAAGCTTTAGAGACACTTCCTCAGAGTTCTGTTTAGACCTTATTGGCCACCCCTAGGTACAGGGGAGTCTGGAAAGTGACTTTGGCTTTTTGGCGTCTGTAGTGGGAGACTGAGAAGGAGAGGGTGGTAGGTAGAGAATGGTCTTGATTGGCTCATTAGCAGTTTTTGCCAAAGGGGGATATCTCAAGCTTTGCATTTCTGCTGCTTATCTATTTAAGGCTGTCTCACCTGGAAAGCTTCCTTGGTGGCTCAGAGGGTAAAGTGTCTGCGGGAGACCCAAGTTCGATCCCTGGGTTGGGAAGATTCCCCTAGAGAAGGAAATGGCAACCCACTCCAGTATTCTTGCCTGGAGAATCCCATGGATGGGAGGAGCCTGGTATGCTACAGTCCACGGGGTCGCAAAGAGTGGGACACGACTGAGCGACTTCACTTTCTTTCACTTTCACCTGGAAAGCACTCCTTTTTGGTCTATTTCCCTGCAGGCCTGGAAAAAGTTTTGTTGGCCTTCATCTTGACTCTACTTTTAGCTGGAATGTAGGTTATGAGATAGTCATTCTGAAAGAGAGGATACATCTTTCAATGTCAGTCTGGAGAGGGCAGTCCAGGAAATAGGATACAACCCTGAATTTGAAAGAGTACCAATGTTAACAGCATTTCTGTACCAAGCATGGCTGCCGGGAAGGCTCCTGTGAAAAAAAAGACCAGCAAGGAAGAAAATAATCTGAGAATCTGCCTGATAATACTTTTGGCATCTGAATGATTTAAACAAGTATAGCTGCATACGTTGCTGGGTTATTTTCTGGTCGGTGTGGGACTGTACATCAAGACTTCTTGTTTGAAGTGTTAGTTTCTCTCATTGCAGCTAAAAATATTAGAAAAGAATGAAGTTTAAGTAAACTGTCTATCTGTGAACTACTTGGGAGCACTGAGAATGGTTCTGTAGAGAATATACTTCTAAAACCCCTGTCTAGATCAATCCTGAACTATTCACCCCTACAAAAATAAAATATTTCTGACCCTCAAGCTGTAGAATAATTCTTTATTTTGGATTTGTGAGAAAATTTTTTAAATGACAAAAATTTTCAGTGCACATAAATGAAAAGCCAAATATTAAAGTATTTGCAAAAATGAATTCCACTATGAAGATATCATGAGACATATATATTTTTATGAGATCTTATTGTCTTCCAGTATTGGGCTAAGTGATTCATGTGTTATTTCATATCCTTGAAGTACATTGTTACTATTATTTTCTCCTTTTGAAGAATCTGATGCCCATAGAGGTTAGGTTACTTGCCCGAGGTTTCAATGCCAGTAATTAACAGCAGCTGTGATTTGAAACCAGGCAGTTTGCCATACCTGCCAGGTGTGAATCTGTGATCTTAATAATAATAACAATTAGGCACTATGCCAAAGATTTTATAGTCATTTCTCCTATTATTCATTAAAATCCTAGACATTAGTACTAGTATCATCATCCCTGTTTTACAGATGAGAACATTGAGAGATTCAGTAGCTGTCTTAATTTTTCACAGCTTCCAAGGCATGGTTTCCAACCCAGGCTGTCTGACCTGACTCCATGTGAACCCTAAGTTCTTCACCACACTGCTTGTATGAAGTTAGTCATGTGTTTGATTTGTATCTGTGTAGTTTTCTATAAAATGCAATTTTTATTTCCAAAAAGAAAATTTCATCTACGTAATAAAATTCCAGAAAAGCCTTCTGGTATTTCTCAGTGGCTTCATGTGGAGAGACAACTTTGTTCTGCCAGATCAAGTTTGGTAGTTGTTTTAGCTATTTTTCTGGTGTATGTTAATGAAAATTTGATATAGATTACTATGTCTTGCACATGTGACCAGAGCTCAGATTAATTCATTTTTAGGTGACCGAGTAAACTTTTTAAACTCAAAATTAGCTCAATTTATATTAGGAAGATTCCAGGGTGAGAAAATTGGACATAAAAATTTAGTGACGATGAAAAATTACACCTGATAGGAAAAGTTACATTTTATGTTACTTGTTGATATTTTATGATAAGGGAAAATTGATCATTTTTATTCTTCAATCATCATTTTGCTTAAAGGATTTAATAGAAAGTAATATGTATTTCCTCATATAGTAGAGTGTGAGTGGAAAGAAAATGTGATGGCTACTCAGTCTCAAAAAATAATCTACTTCATTACAGAAACATTCATATTAAATTATAGTTCATTCTAGACCAGCAGTGCTTTGATTTTGATTCAAATGTGTGTAAAATAAAATATAATAAAAAATTGGTACATGAAAAAATCAACTCTGTATTATTCTAGGCACATTTTACCACCTATCTCTGTTTCACCCAAATTCGGTGCTGTATTTTATAGTAATTGACTCGCAGGAGAAAGATCTGTGGCTTGTATCTTGCTGCATGACCTTGGGGAAAATTGGCTTAAATGTATGAAAGGATATTTCAGGCATTGACTCAGACTAAATAAATGTGCTAAATTTGATACAGTGAGTGGGAAATTTTTCTCACCACATGGAACCACTAATGAGCTTGGGAAGTAAACATGGTTAAGTAGACATAGTTGCCTTTTTGTTACTATAATTCTGAATTGGCCCATTAGCATGAATATCATTTCAGTAAACTTTGCAATTGTAGCTTTGGGACTGACCCCCAAACCCCAAGCCAAAAAAGAAAAATGTCTATGAATGACAGAGCTATTGTGGGTTAGATTATGTTCCCCTAAAAGATACATTCAAGTCCTAACCCCCAGTCCTTGTGAAAGTGACCTTATTTAGAAAGAGGGTCATTGTAGATATAATCAAGTTAAGATGAGGTCATACTGGAGTAGTGTGGGCCGTTAATCCAATATGATTGATGCCCTTATCCGGGGAACAGAGGTAGACACACAGGGAGAACACCTGTGACAACAGAGGTAGAGATGATGTGATGCAGCAGCAAGCCAAGGAATGCAAAGGATTGCCAACTACCAGGAGAAGGAGAGGTGAGGAAGGAGTCCACCCAGAGTCTCAGAGGGAGCATGACCTTGCTGACACCCTGATTTCAGACTTCGGGCTTCTAGAACTATGAGAGAAGAAATCTCTCTTATCGTCAGCCACTTAGTCTATAGTAGTTATGGCAGCCCTCAGAAACTGACATTAGAGGTAACAGTGGAGCAGTGATGGAGAGAGGCAGTGGTAGTGCTCTGTGGATTTGCTTTCTCCTGTAGCTTCACGTCTTCCTACCTCTCCCTGTGATCTTAACATAAACATCAGAAAACTGGGTTTTGTTTCTTCTTGCATCACATGCCTTTGCAGCATTACTTAATCTCTCTGGGTCTCATTTGCTTCATTGTTGAAGAGAGGATCTCGCACCCTTCTGAATAACAGTAGCCATCATTTAGGGCAATTTTGCCTATCCAGACCCAGGGCTCACTGCTTAACACACATGATTTTATTTACTTTTTATGAGAATTCTATGAGGAATATATTATTATCCCTACTTTACAAATGAATCAAATAATGACATTTCTCTGTGACTCCCCATGTTTTCTTGTCCCCTCAGAGACTTGAACATGAGTCAGAGCTGAAAAAGTGTTAGTATTTATGTTTCCTTGATGGGAAAGGTAACAACAGATACGTAACTTGACTTAATCTGTGTAGAAGGGAGTGAAAGGTATTGGGAAGGGATGTTACAATCACTTTGGCTATTTCACACTTTCTCAATGTGCAGAACAGAGAGTAAATACTTTTTAAACTTCTCTTTGATATATTTGACTCCTTTTTATTTTGAACAAAATATTAGTATAATTTCCTTATTTTCTGACTTACTTGAAAGTTTCATTTTTGGAACTATTTCAAGTTAGGATGTAATAGAGGAATTTAATGATGTAACTGCCATTATTCATATTCTTGTTGTCTTAGACACTGTATTTGTACAGCGGCGAATGAGATAGTGATACTTTTATTCTGTGGTGTACAAAATGAGGCATAGAAAAGTAACCTGGTAAAAATTACTGGTCTTCAAGTTCTTTTTTTGCTTCCAGAGTCTACTTTTATATGTTTCTGTTAGAGAAGGCCATTAACACAGTGACATGGACTAAATTATCAGATTAATGATAAACTTGGAAGCTAGACATCTGGGCTCTAAGAGATACTGGCCAAAGCAGGTAAGTATGGGTAATCTGGAAACATCTGAAAAAATGGTATGCTGAATGTAGTAGCTTAGGCTAGAGGGTGGCAGGTGCATCACCATGGGAATATCAAAGATGAACTTGGCTTCTTTCATAATATTTAAAGCTCTTCTAGGATAAGACTGAAATATCCTTAGTTACTGTAATTAGGGACAAGCAGAAATTCAGCACTATTGCTTAGCTTTTGGTTGCTTATATTCTCTCATTCAAGGATATGGTTACAAACTTTACACTCCACCCCTAACATGGGCCTTTTAGTAAATGGTGAGTTACAATCTGATAATAGAAAGGATGTTATAGCTGAAATCAGAGTGCATAATAAGTCCATTCCATGCTGTTTCCTTGGAAGGCATAGACACTGTGTCACATGCCTCTAATATTAAAATTCTTAGAAAATACAGCAAGCAGTAGTGTTTGAGTAGGTCTTAGAGGCAAAACTGATCTGACCAAGCAATGTATGTTGGTTAAGTGAAATGTGAAAGACTGTCTGTTCTATCTCAGCTGAGGATGTTTGCCATCAAAAATGTTTGTTATGGCACATAGAGAGACTGAAGCTACCGGTTTCTTGCTACCCAAACTTGTCTTGGTTAAATTTGTCTTCTGTCTTCTAGACCCTAGGGAGCTGTCAGTCTGCTGTAGAACTGGGCACTATAGTGTAGGAAACAGGAAGAGAGTTTGAGGAGTTTAGCCAGTTTACCAGAAACATTTACTGGGAAAATGTACTTGGACAGTAAATAGACACTGGAAAGTCTGACTGTCTAATTTGGATTTCTCCATATACCTGTCATGATGAAGTGAAATATCTGTTGGGCTGGAGTAAGCGTGTCAGTATTTTGGTCATACCTCTATACAAATTAACATTAGGACTGGGAGCTTTGTGGTAATAGCTTTCTTCATGTGTCAGAGCTGTGGAGTTTTTAGATTCCCTTTAAGTTCCCCCAAATTCCTTCTCAACCTACAAAAGACTGTAGAGGTCATATTGAGAATGCATTTTATCAAGTGTTGATCAACCCATTGGATGTTTGCCATGACCTTGCCATGCTTGCCATCTTTGCCACCAAAGAACATTTTCATGGGTAATATATAGGAAGTTCAAAATGCAAATAATACCACAGTTTTTTTTTTTTTTTTAATCTGGAAACCAAAATCTAATGGATAATGATAATGTTGACTGCTACCATTAAGTGAGTAAGCATTTATTATGGGCCAGATAATTCGCTGACACTCCATAGGGGAAGGCTTTGCCCTTCCAGGGATATTTGGCAATATCTGGAGACATTATAGGTTATCATAGCAGAAGAGAGGAGTGCTACTGGCATCTAGTGGGTAGAGGCCAAAGATACTGCTAAACGTCCTGCAGTGTACAGGACAGCCCCCACAACAGAGCTTATCTGACTCAGATTGCCAGTAGTGCCAAGGCTGCTTTAGAGTCCGTATCTTATTTAACTTGTATACATGATGATCATAGAAGATTTAAACCTCTCTTACGGCTGAGGTTCAAAACGGTTAATTTTTCAATTTTCGTTAACCAGCATTCTACTTTAGTCTCTACTGCTCGATCTTCTTAAACTAAGAGATGGCACTCAAACAGAAATCTTTTCCTCCCTTCCCCCATTGTGGAAAGTATCCACCTCAGTCTCTTCATCCCTAATATGAGAATATTTTCTGTCCTTTACCTGGAAGTCTGTAGTAATGTATTTGGGTTGGAGGTAAGTAGTAGGAAGGAAAGATGGAGGGGGGACTACAGATCTTCAAAAAGTTGAGGTATTATACTTAAATGTAATATTTTTGGCAAAAATCTGTAGTCATAAGCAGTGTGGGTGAAATACAAAATGTATATTTAGAGTTTAGTGTTGCTCATACATATGCATTGTTTTTAGATTAAGAATGAGAGCTTTTAGTTTTTGCTTCTCTTTGTATCTTTCAAAAGCATTTTGATTTGCTCCTCTCTTGGGCGTGATGGTGATTTGTAGAGCTTGCTGGCTGTTAAGGAATTGAAGACTCTTTGTGAGTACTTAAAGAATGAGAGTTTACTTCCATCTAGGCAGAAAGGTAAATTGTGGATGTTTGGACTCAAAGCATAACAGAAGATAGAGAGATGTGAGCAAGGCCAAATTGTACTTTGGGAAAAGAAGTGTGGAGAGCCCCATGAGGAAAATGTGCTTTATTTACTTCTCTAATCAGTGACAAATATCAATTTTGGGATAAAGTTTGACAGATAAATAAGGTTACTGGAGTGTAAGAGGTGGGGAAAGTTAAATTATTTTATTTGAATATTACATTTTGTAAGTGGGAAATGTGGCCTAGGAAAATTGACAAGACTCATTCCTCTATAATATTAATTTCTTGCCAAAATATTACCTGTCATATAGCATCTTTAGGGACTTTTACATTGAAAAATACAGACAGCTGCCCTGGCTAAGGTTACAGTGCCATAGAATTTTAAATTTGCATAGAGAGTCAGGTTTTATTCTGAGACTTGTGGCAGCGGCTTCATTTGGTTTCTGGGATAATCACATAGAACAAGGGCACCTCTTTGATTTACCTAGTATTCATTCTGCCAGTTGGTAGATTTAATAAACAGAGGAAAGACAGGACATGCAGCCAAGGTAAGGTGAGCACCATAACAGTATGCAAATTACACCTTGAAATTATCTATAGAGGATTGGAAATAGACAGCTTCTAATCAGCACCCCAAAACTGAACATTTTAAGGAAGCAATACACAGAGATATGCTCAGTGTGGCAGTCAAGTTAACTGAAAGAATGAATTCCAACTTTTCAGTGTTAATTTAAATGCATTAAGAAAACTGAGGTGTAATCTTACTGCCTTATGTTAACTACAGACTTTATTTTTACAGGCATTCACTTATCATTGCATTTTATGTTTAAGTTAAAAAAGCTATTGTGTGAGGGAGAATAGTTTTGGACCCTCCGAAATGTAATAGTTCACAAGGAAAAGATGAGGAGATTGTGAGGCAAAGATTATACTCTCTGAATTATATCAAATCCTGATTTGAACTGATATTGTTAATTTGCTTCTTTTTCGCCCTTTTATGAAACAAAGCTACCCCTGTGTTTTTTCCATATGCTAATCCTCAGAAAGCCAACATCAAGATCGATGGTTTCAGCAGAATTTAAATACAAGTTACAGTCATTGTAGTATTGAAAAGTCCCCATAGCATTCAATCATAATATTTTATGTAAGGCAGAGAGAAATGTTAATTCATTTTCACATACAGTTGAAAGATTATGTTAGACTTGATTTTCTTTAGACACAATATGCATATTTACCAGTAGAATAAACTCTGGTTGTCGGTTATGTGTGTAGGTTGGGGAGAGTTTGGATATCTTATATGAGGGCAATATTCTTGTAGGTCGAGAAGAGCGGACAGAAAGTAGTGAACTGACTCTGAGGACTTTGTAGTTTCAGGCATAGTGTTGGGTGATGCTATGTGTAAATGTCACTACAGCCCAGGGACCTGGATGGTATTATTTTCACTTTACAATTTGAGGAAATAGAGATATAAACCACAATGATTAGGAAGTACTGTTTCTACTATACCCTGATTCATCCCTAGTACCTGGATCAAAAAATGGAGATGTAGGGGGAGAGGGAGTCAAGTTATAGTTGGTTGACTTGAACGCAGAACTTCTAAGGATTTGGATTTATCCTTAGATACAAAGATCACTGCTATTTTTATTTTTTTCCCTTGCAGCAAGGGGATGGATTTTCATGTACTCATTCAAATTACTGCATGAAATATTTCCCAGTGGGTTTAAAGACACACTGGTTACAGTGACAAGTTTTGGTAGGGTGGGCACTATTTAGTTTGTAAAGTAACCTCCTCCTCCAACAGAAAATTACTTTAAAATGGAGTCTGATTTTGCATTGTTACTTGGTACTGCTGGAAGTCACGACCCCTTTTTATTCAGGGCTATTTTATCCAAAATGACAATGGGTTATTGATCAATTTAAATCCACAGTCCAAATGTGATTTTTGCAGTTGATAACTCGCTTTCATCCCTGTGTATTTTAATTGTAAACACGTACACAATCTCCCAATTTAAAACAGGTTGCATTCCAAAGTTCAGTTCGAACAGAGTCATTTGGAGTTTAAAGCATTTTTCCATAGAAACAATGTTAGGTTTCCAGGCCAACCCACAAAAGCCTATTTAAACCATATTGTACAGTTTCTTCTCTGAAATCATCATGGGGCCCACATAACATATATAATAATATTTCTATTATTATAAAGGCAAGGCATTTGGAGTTTGGCTTGGAATAGACTAGAGCTTCACTGGAGTAGAACTGGGCACTTAAAGTCCCCCTGCCGTCTTGGCAGTGAGAACCAGTGTTTTTTTCTTATGATCATGTCTATAGTGCCTGTAACCTATGGTGAAGACTATGGCAGGATGATGGCTAAGGCAGGGAATGGGTGATCTTTCAAGGATGGATACACGATTCAACATGCTTTTCGTTCCAGGCAGGAGAGTGTTCAACTTGAATATAAGGTTTTTTTCTCTCACATAAGAAGTCTGGAACAGGCAGTTTCAACACTGGTTAATTCAACAGCTCAATGAAGTCAAGGCTCTAGATTAGGTTGTGTGCATGTGTACTCAGTCACTCAGTCATGTCTGACTCTGCAACCCCATCCACTAGCCTGCCAGGCTTCTCTGTCCATGGGCTTCTCCAGGCAAGAGTACTGGAGTGGGTTGCCTTTGCCTCCACCAGTGGATCTTCCCAACTCAGGGATCAAACCCACATATCCTGCATTGGCAGGTGGATTCTATACCATTGAGCCACCTGAGAAGCCCCTGACTATATCCACTGAGGCATAAGAATCTTGTTCTTGTGTCACAAACTTTGAATGGTGAAAGAATGAGAAGTGACCTCTTAATCTTATTAAGTAAGAAAGTGTCTCCCAAATGGACTTTGAGTTAAAAGTCCACTTCTAAACCAATAATTGGCCACTGACTATCAGATTGCTAGCGCTGGCTTAGAGTCTAAGCCTTAGGATGAGTTGTAGTTCATGTCGTAGGGCATGACGCAGATGCCCACCTCCTCTCAGCATGTTGCCAAGCTCATTTGAAGATCTGTTGACAAAGAAGAAGGTGGAATGTTCTGTTGAGTGAATGTCACATATTGTATGACACTAAGGAGCTATGGCCTGGGGCAAAGGGAAGGTCATAAAATTCAAATTTTTGTTTTAGCTGGCTCCAGCCTCCTGAAAATCATGTGATTCCTCCCTCGTCTAGTTTCTGTAAAAGAAGCAGGTTGGATAGATTCATTTATTCCTTAATTTATTCACTCAACAAATGTTTATTGGGCATCTTCTTTGTTACAGGCAGTATTTTAGGACAGATAAGTTGATTGATGTTTTCTAATTTTTTTTTTTTTAATATTGTTAGCAGTAGAGGAAATAGATGGGAGTGGTGGTGGTGTGGAGTGACCTTCTTCACCTTCCCCATCAGGGGAAGTTAAAAGTACATAAAGAGCAATACTAGTGCCTCCTTGAATCAAAAGTACTGAAGTAAGATCTATTTATATTTCAGAGAAATATCCCGATTTGATAAGGAAGACGGGGAAAAGTGTGTTGGATGAGATTGGTGACTGAGAACAGCCACAGGGGTACTGAGGTTACCCTCCCAGCTTCTGCCCTGGGCTGGGAGCGTAGAAGCTGGGAGAGTAACCTCAGTACCCATCATGCCACATCAGACACTGCCAGTCCCTGGCACCTTGGACACTGCCCTGGCCTGCCCAAGGTGTTGGTTGGGGATCAGCAGCTGGCAGGGAAGGGATTCTGGGCCATGAGGCAATGGGAGGGGCAAGGCAGAGAAATCCTGCATGGAGAGAATAGCAGAAATCCTGCTGCAACTCAAGTTTCTGGGTTTTCCTAAATGTCCATTTTCTAAGGGAAAGCATATATATAACCAAATGTAGCAATAATACTGGCTCATGATAAATATGTTTTGTTTTTTAAGTGATGATAAAATACATCACAAAGTACTGTGGTGATTTTAATTACTATGCTTTGGATTTCTAGTGGAACTTTTTGAAGTGTAGATGGTGGAGGATTACAGCTTGTATGATCTACCTACTTAACTGTCTACCTCAGGAGTCAGCATACTTTCTCAGCAAAAGACAAGAACGTAAATATTTTAGGCTTTGTGGGCCATATGGCTTGTGTTCTAAGTATTCCATTCTGCTGCTGCACCACAAAAGCACAGTTTAGGTAAACAAATGGGTGTGGCTGTGTTCCAATGAAACTTTATTTATGGATAGCTTCCTTGAGTTTCCTTCAGTTTCACATAATCTTAATGTCATGAAATATTTTTTTCTTTTGATAGTTTTCAATCATTTAAAAGTGTGAAAGCCACTTTCACCTTGTGGGCTATGCTAAGGGAAGCCAAGAGTCAGATTTTTTTCTCCTGGGCTGTAATTTGTGGACTCCTGGTTTGAATCTCGTTTGTCTGTCTATCTGTCTTCTTTCTTTCCTCTTTTATCAGTGAGCAAGAATCTGATTTCATTTAATTCTGTACAAGGAATTTTTATTCATGTAGTCAATTACTCTGAATACTTATAAAGAATGAAAATAACTGATTTATAGGATCTCTAGTATTGATTCACTTATGTTTTCTGTGGTTGAACTTGTACAGCTTTAAATATTATCATTATTATTGTAAAAATACTATATTTAACATCCTTATAACCAGTTTGGAGTAATTCCTTTGTAAAAGATCCTTAAGGAAGTACTTTCATCTTATAATAAATGATTTTGGATCTTGTTGAAACTTAAAAACCACAGGTGAATGATAGTGTCATATCAATTTTTACATCCTCAATAGGGCACTTGTATTTTCTGAGGCAGACAGGCAGGACTTGGATGGCTGTATATTACTGTTTATGAGCCTTATCCTTTACTGCAAATCAAGTGTTTATTCCACTCCTGAACTTAATTAGCAGTTAAGAGTTTTGTGCTTTGTATTTTAAGGAAGCATGTGATTTGTTCATTAGTTCAAAAGCAGATTAATTATTATATCTTTAGTCGCCATCTGTAAACACATCTATATTGGTGAGCTCTCTCCTGCTGAGTTACCTTGAAATGCCCTGTGGTGTTTTATTAGCTTTCAATTCTGTGTTTATTACAGTTGGCTGGAGATTTTTCAATTTAGTTTATTGGCCACAGAAAGTCCAGTCCTTCTGTGGAAACTACCAATTTTGGAGGGTGAGAGATTTATTAATGCTGGCTATCAGTTTGCTGTAAACATTTTTCCCAAGTTGTACTGTGCTTTGGTTTGGATTAAAGATATTAGTAGTAGTTCGATTATAAGCCAAGGTTTTAAGCACCTTATATACTGTCTAGGTTCAACGAGGAGCAATTGGGAATAAAATTAGTAACCCGCATAAAAAAATGTCTTCTGAGTCTAAGCCAACCCTGAACAGAATTCTTAAGTACATGAGGGCAAGCGGATAAATGAATAGTTATTGATGCATTGGCACTTTAATATTATTTTTGGTGCTGCAAGAACACTTTCAGTTTCCAAGCAATTTTCAGAGAATTTAAAGAGCTTGTCTAAGGTCAGTGGTGGAGCTGGGAGGTGAACCAAAGTCATATGATCTGTAAGTTTATGTTCCTCTTCACCCATGCCAGATAAAATACAGGATTCTCAATTAAGTTGGAATTTTGTCATATCAACAAATAAGTTTTTTCATTGCAAGTATGTCCCAAATATTTCATGGACATATTTATATTGAAAATATTTGTTATTTGAAAATTTAATTTATTTGGACATCCTGTATTATCATTATTATTATTTGCTAAATTTGGCAACCTTACTAGTGTCTTCCTCACTCTCTCTTTTTCCAGGTATTCACATTGTCCAGGGCACCTCCCTGTGCTGCTAGCTTTAGTTTATTAAGCCTGTATTACTGTATTCAGGCAACTGTAACAAAATACTATAACTTGGTGGCTTGTAAACATGTTTATTTCTCATAGTTCTAAGGGCTGGAAAATCCAAGGAGCTGGTAAATTCTGTGTCTGGTGAGGGCTTGTGGTAGAATGGGCTATGGATCTCTCAGGGGCTGCTTTTATAAGGGCACTAATCTCATTTGTAAAGCCTCTGCCCTCTTGATGTAATCACCTCTAAAAGGCCCTACCTCCTAATACCATCATCTTGGGGGTTAGGATGTCAACACATGAATTTTGGAGGAACACAAACATTCAGACCAGGAAAGAAAGCTGTGACAAAGCTAGACAGCATATTAAAAGCAGAGACATCACTTTGCTGACAAAGGTCTGTATAGTTAAAACTATCATTTTCCCAGTAATTATGTACCGATATGAGAGCATTGCTTGCAATGCAGAAGACCCGAGTTCAATCCCTGGGTCTTGAAGATACCCTGGAGAAGGAAATGGGAACCCACTCCAGCACTCTTGCCTGGAAAATTCCATGGACTGAGGAGCCTGGTAGACTACAGTCCATGGGGTTGCAAAGAGTCGGACACTACTGAGCAATTTCACTTTCATATGAGAGATGGACTAGAAAGAAAGCTGAATGTCAAAGAACTGATGCTTTTGAACTGTGGTGTTGGAAAAGACTCTTGAGAATCCCTTGGACAGCAAGGAGATCAAACTGGTCAATCCTAAAGGAATTCAACCGTGAATATTCATTGGAAGATCTGATGTTGAACTCCAATACTTTGGCCACCTGATGCAAAGAGCTGACTCACTGGAAAAAGACCTTGATGCTGGGAAAGATGGAAGGCAAATGGAGAACGGAGTAGCAGAGAATGAGATGGTTAGATAGCATCACTGACTCAATGGCTATGAATCTGAGCAAACTCCAGGCGATAGTGAAGCACAGAGAAGCCTGTCATGCGGTAGACACTTACTACATAGCAACTGAACAGAATAAACACCATTCTTTATATATATATTTTTAGTTCAAAGTTTCCCTGCTGAAGACCAGTAAGTGAGAATCTTATTTTCAAAGCATCCAATGACTAATCTGATGAAATATCGGTAATTTGGGTACGCTGTTGATCAGAGCTAATGGCTTCATGCGTAATTTTTTCCAGGTTATGTATTTATTAACATCACTTGCTATAGTTAATACTTAAACACACGGTGACTGCAGAGGCCAGAACATCAGACTTCATGCAAAGAAAGTGGAAACTAATTTTGAAACCATTCTTTTAGTTATTCTAGTAATCTATTTTCTCAGAAGCCTTAAGTTTATGATTTTAACTGTATTTTTTATTCTATCTAAAATTTGATTATCATAGTTACTCATTTTTTTGCTTATGATTCCCATGTACTTTACACATCTTAAAGATGGTTTTCGTGCATTTTCAAAATAAACTATATTATTAGATACGTTTTAGAAATTTAGTGGATGATTGAGATTGCCACCAATCTGAAGCTTTATTTTCACTTTTAGTGAAAAATAGTGTTGTACAGAACATTTTTTTCTTTCTTTAGCAATTAGAATACAATGAGAGAAGTTAGTTCTTAGCATCCAACCACTTATTCAAGCTAATTCAAGCCAGTGCCTACCACTCTGCCAGAATTCTAGGACACTTGTATCTCTGCCCCTAGTACCCCCAGTACCTCAGAGAATGGGCTGGAAAATCACTGGGTATATTACAGGGATAGGTTTATTATCAAGTTACCATGTGGAGAAGGCAATGGCACCCCACTCCAGTATTCTTGCCTGGAAAATCCCATGGATGGAGGAGCCTGGTAGGCTGCAGTCCATGGGGTCACTAGGAGTTGGACACGATTGAGCAACTTCACTTTCACTTTTCACTTTCATGCATTGGAGAAGGAAATGGCAGCCCACTCCAGTATTCTTGCCTGGAGAATCCCAGGGATGGGGGAGCTTGGTGGGCTGTCGTCTATGGGATCGCACAGAGTCGGACACGACTGAAGCGACTTAGCAGCAGCAGCAGCAGCAGCAAGTTACTATGAAGCATTTAATAGGGGCCCCAAACCTTTTTGAGAGCACTTGGCAGAAATGGTATATTGTTGACTATGTTTGCGTGTGTGTAAGTTGCTTCAATGTGTCTGACTCTTTGGGACCCCATGGACTATAGGCTGCCAGGCTCTTCTGTCCATGGAATTTTCCAGACAAGAATACTAGAATGTATTGCTATGCGCTTCTCCAGGGGATTTTCCTGATCCAGGGATCTAACCCTTAGCTCTTATGTCCCCTGCATTGGCAGGTGGGTTTTTTTTTTTTTTTTTTTTTAACCACTAGTGTCACCTGTTGGAAGGGAAGTTATGACCAACCTAGTCAAGGCTATGGTTTTTTCCAGTGGTCATGTATGGATGTGAGAGTTGGACTATAAAAAAAGCTGAGTGCTGAAGAATTGATGCTTTTGAACTGTGGTATTAGAGAAGAATCTTGAAAGTCCCTTGGCCTGCAAGGAGATCCAACCAGTCCATCCTAAAGGAGATCAGTCCTGGGTGTTCATTGGAAGGACTGATGTTGAAGTTGAAACTCCAATACTTTGGCCACCTGATGTGAAGAGCTGACTCTTTGGAAAAGACCCTGATCCTGAGAGGGATTGGGGGCAGGAGGAGAAGGGGACGACAGAGGATGAGATGGTTGGATGGTATCACTGACTCAATGGACATGGGTTTGGGTGGACTCTGGGAGTTGGTGATGGACAGGAAGGCCTGGCGTGCTGTGGTTCATGGGGTTGCAAAGGGTCGGACATGACTGAGTGACAGAACTGAACTAGTGCCATCTGTTGTTGACTATACTATGGAAAAAATCATTTTGTCTCTGGACCTTGGCTGAAGCTGAAGTTGAACTGTTTTATGAATACCTGCAAGACCTTCTAGAACTAACACACAAAAAAAATATGTCCTTTTCATTATAGGGGACTGGAATATGAAATTAGGAAGTCAAGAAATACCTGGAGTAACAGGCAAATTTGGCCTTGGAGTACAGAATGAAGCAGGGCAAAGGCTAATAGAGTTTTCCTAAGAGAACGCAACTGGTCATAGCAAACACCCTCTTCTAACAACACAAGAGAAGACTCTACACATGGACATCACCAAATGGTCAATACTGAAGTCAGATTGATTATGTTCTTTGCAGACAATGATGGAGAAACTCTATACAGTCAGCAAAAACAAGACCAGGAGCTGACTGTGGCTCAGATTATGAACTCCTTATTGCCAAATTCAGACTTAAATTTAAGAAAGTAGGGAAAACCACTAGACCATTCAGGCATGATCTAAATCAAATCCCTTATGATTATACTGTGGAAGTGAGAAATAGATTCAAGCGATTAGATCTGATAGAATGCCTGAAGAACTATGGATGGTGGTTCGTGACTTTTTACAGGAGGCAGTGATCAAGAGCATCTCCATGAAAAAGAAATGAAAAAAGGCAAAATGGCGGTCTGAGGAGGCCTTACAAATAGCTGTGAAAAGAAGAGAAGTGAAAGGCAAAGGAGAAAAGGAAAGATACACCCATTTGAATGCAGAGTTCCAAAGAGTAGCAAGGAGAGATAAGAAAGCCTTCCTCGGCGATCAGTGCAAAGAAATAGAGGAAAACAGTAGAACGGGAAAGACTGGAGATCTCTTTATGAAAATTAGAGATACCAAGAGAACTTTTCATGCAAAGATGGGATCAATAAAGGATATAAGTGGTGTGGACTTAACAGAAGCAGAAGATATTAAGAAGAGGTAGCAACAATACACAGGAGAACTATACAAAAAAGATCTTCGTGACACAGATAACCATGATGGTGTGATCACTTACCTAGAGCCAGACATCCTGGAATGTGAAGTCAAGTGGGCCTTAGGAAGCATCACTACGAAAAAAGCCAGTGGAGGTGATGAAATTCCTGTTGAGCTATTTCAAATCCTAAAAGATGATGCTGTGAAAGTGCTTCACTCAATAAGCCAGCAAATTTGGAAAACTCAGCAGTGGACACAGGACTGGAAAAGGTCAGTTTTCGTTCCAATTCCAAAGAAAGGCAATGCCAAAGAATGCTTAAACTACTGCACAGTTGCACTCATCTCACACGCCAGAAAGGTAATGCTCAAAATTCTCCAAGCCAGGCTTCAACAGTACATGAACTGTGAACTTCCAGATGTTCAAGTTGGGTTTAGAAAAGGCATAGAAACTAGAGATCAAATTACCATATGTTGGATCATCAAAAAAAGCAAAAGAGTTCCCGAAAAACATAGAATTTCTGCTTTATTGACTATGCCAAAGCCTTTGACTGTGTGGATCACAACAAACTGTGGAAAATTCTTCAAGAGATAGGAATACCAGATCACCTTGCCTTATTCCTGAGAATCTGTATGCAGGTCAGGAAGCAACAGTTAGAGCTGGACATGGAATAACAGACTGGTTCCAAATAGGAAAACGAGTACGTCAAGGCTGTATATTCTCACCCTGTTTATTTAACTTATATGCAGAGTACATCATGAGAAACACTGGGCTGGATGAAGCACAAGCTGGAATCAAGATTTCTGGGAGAAATATCAATAACCTCAGATATGCAAATAACACCACTCTTATGGCAGAAAGCGAAGAAGAACTAAAGAGCCTCTTGATGAAAGTGAAAGTGGAGAGTGAAAAAGCTGGCTTAAAACTCAACATTCAGAAAACCAAGATCACGGCATCTGGTCTCATCACTTCCATGGCAAATAAATGGGGAAACAGTGGAAACAGTAAGAGACTATCTTTTTGGGCTCCCAAATCATTGCAGATGGTGACTGCAGCCATGAAATGTATAGATGCTTGCTCCTTGGAAGAAAAGTTATACCAACCTAGATAGCGTATTAAAAAGCAGAGACATTATTTTGTCAACAAAAGTCCGTCTAGTCAAAGCTTTGGTTTTTCCAGTAGTCATGTATGGATGTGAGAGTTGGACTCTAAAGAAAGCTGAGCACCAAAGAATTGATGCTTTTGAACTGTGGTGTTGGAGAAGACTCTTGAGAGTTCCTTGGACTGCAGCGAGATCCAACAGTCCATCCTAAAAGAAATCAGTTCTAAATATTCATTGGAAGGACTGATGCTAAAGCTGAAACTCCAATACTTTGGCCACCTGATGTGAAGAGCTGACTCATTTTAAAAGACCCTGATGCTGGGAAAGATTGAAGGCAGGAGGAGAAGGGGACAACAGAAAATGAGATGGTTGGATGGCATCACTGACTCAATGGACATGAGTCTGAGTAAACTCCAGGAGTTGTGATGGACAGGGAGGCCTGTCATGCTGCAGTCCATGGGGTCGCAAAGAGTCAGAAACAGCTGAGCAGCTGAACTGACCGACTGACTGAGATTGCATGAACTCTGAGGTCTTAATTACTTTGGTACTGGCTCCAACAGAGTTGGAAACCTCCAAGTCATATGAAGCTCTTCTAAAATTACTTCACAGGATTGACTTAGGGTAGCTACATGATTACAAGAACCAACTCAAGTATGTGCAGATTTGTTGCAATAGAAGGATTGGATCTGAAGAACTGTTTTCCAAGGTCTCTGCAGACTGTAATGCACTTAGATTTGACTACACACAGAGCAGGCTTATTCACGGAACTGAATGGCATGTTTCATTTAAATAATGGAAGTTAAATAAAATATCTTCTTAATGGGCCTGATGTGCCATACCTCTCTCTCTTATAATTAATGCATCTGAGTCTTGATTCTCTTCCCTTTCGCTTTTATTCCTCCCTCCCTTCCTTCGTTTTGCTCTCCCTTCTTTGTTCACCTCCTCATTGCTTCCTTGCTCTTTTAACATGAGATGAAGAGTTTCAGAGGCTATTCTTCCAGAAACAATACTGTTGCATTTGTTTCCTTATCTGGTTCCAGAGCTTATTTCTCCCCATGTACTTTCTAACTATAGAGAAAATAACACAAGGACCTAAGCCTTTCAAACGGAGATAGCTCCTGACTTAACAATGGCTTGATTTTGGATTTTTTGACTTTATCATGCTGTGAAACAGATATGTATTCAGTAGAAACCATTCTTTGAATTTTGAGTTGTGATCTTTTCCTAGACTAGCAATATGCAGTATGCTATACTCTTCTGGTGCTGGACAGCGGCAGTGACCCTCAGTTCCCAGGCATCCGCAGCATCATGAGGGTAAACAATGATCCACTTACAACCATTCTGTTCCCACACAGCCAATCTGTTTTTCACTTTCAGTACAATTTTCACAAAGTTACATGAGATATTCAATAATTTTTATTTTTTTGAAATAAAATAGGCTTCATGTTATAGGATTTTTCCCAACTGTAGGCTAATGCAAGTGTTCTGAGCATGTTTAAAGTAGGGTAGGGTAAGCTATGATGTTTTGTAGGTTAGAGGAATTAAATGCATTTTCAACTTACCATGTTTTAAACTTGCATTGGATTCATCAAGATGTAGCCCCAATGTATGTTGAGGAAGATCTGTATATCAGTTTATAAACAAAACAAAACTAGAGGAGTTTGCATTTTGGTGTTTTTCGATGGCACATATAAAGAAAAATACTTAAAATCTGTTTCAGTTTTTTTTTTTTTTTTTTTAAGGTGGACTCTGCTTTAAAAATAGAGCAGTGATAATGCAGTTGCTCAATACTTGTTCTTATGAACTTAATATATTGATAACTAATAGCACTGTTTGATTGTTGGTTAGATATCCACAGTCTGCTGAGAATCAGAATGTTATGGTTGAAAAACTAGCCTAGTAGCATTAATCAGAATTCCTTCATTTCTAGAAAATTAGGAGATTGCTTCTTTCCTGCTTAGGAAAAAAATGAAGAAGTCTTAACCTTCATTTATTTTTGACCAGACCACTTGTGGGATGGAGTGGGAGGTACAGTGTATGCTATTGAACTACTTTCTAAAGTCAGTTATAGAAAGCATCTTTTGAAGATAGAAAAGGACTAGTAAATGTCCCTCCTGGGCCAAAGCTTTGTCACCCCAGAGAAGGAAAGGACTCTGATGTATAAGCAAGGGAGGAGAGTGAAATCAAACACTGCCATCGTAAGGCTGTGAATGGCTTAATCCTAGCAAAGGACTTTATACACTCTCCTCAATGAAAGCAGCTCTAGGCAGGCTATTATGCTTACTCGTTTTTGGTCTTTCAATATGAGCAATACAGAATTTAAAAATTATGATGTAATGGTAGTTAATTTGTGTCAAAATTTAAGACAAACCCCCAATTTGTTCTAGGCAGAGAAGAGGCTGATGTCAAGTATTTAAGAGCTATTTCAGCAAATGGCAAGAGATAGATTATGGAGAATCACTACTTGTTCCTTGGGCCAGGTGGTAATTAGAGACTTAAGAAGTGAGTTGAATGTGTTCCATTCTCTAACACCTTCACATGCATGCCTCTTTTGAAAAATTCTCTATTGCCTGTTCATTTGCTTTCCTTTCTTTGCTCCCAAGTCACAGCAATTAAGGGCTTTTTCTTGCCTTCAGTGTGCCAATGTGTCCCAGTGACGTTATTTCTCTTTTCTTCAGACAATTAGTAGCTTCCAAAATCCACAGCAGTCTCCAAATTGCTAACTAAAGAAGCAAAATATAACTATATTCAAAGTGTTTAAAAACTCTCATAAGATTGTAGTAATATGAGGAATAATAGGCAAAATATTTTGTCATATCTGAGGATACTCAAAAGTTGTGATCAGTTTTCAGCCATATTCTATGTAGGAGATCAAAACATTTAATATCACTTTCCAAATTAAGTATAAGAATCTAATAATCTCTTCAAAAGACAGTGTATTTTTTCAGGTAAGATTATTCAGAAAACATCATAGAATCATTAATGACCTTGGCTGAGTTCTTTGGACCGTGAGGCCTTAGTTTTCTTATCCATAAAATGAAGAGTTTAGCCTGAATCAGTTTTTAGTGAGGTGGGTCATGTAAGAGTGACAATGAGGAGTTACTTTTCCAAATGATATTGTTTCTTTATATCAGAATCCCAATGTGCCCTGCTCCCCCTTCCCTGAATAAGGTGACTGTATTTTTTATTCGATTTTATGTTTGTAGAGCATCCTCAGGTTAACAGTCTTTTAAAATAGCTCTCAGAATTAAATCAGCTGCCTGTGAACTTTGAGTCCTGGCCTAACTGAGTCCTCTGGTCTCAAACATAGATGCAACTGCTCACCATGGAAACAGACTGTATGAGTGGTCTGTTTGATAAGGAAAACAAATCTTGATTCAAACTTCTGCTCCCCACCCCCAACTCATCATCCTTAAGCTTTTGTCATAAACTACTTTGGAAATGAACAACAACAACAAAAACCAACAGAGATGTGAACTCTGGCTTAAAGAAGAACAAATTCTCCTAAAATTATCCATGGCATGTCAGTAAAAAGCAGGATTAATCACAGAAAATAATTGTAGTCTTTGGACATGTCAGAACCTCATAATATATTTAGAGCTGTTCATTCCTCATGTCACTCTCTTAAGAAAAAAAAATCTGCCGGGCTTTTAGTTAAGTGGTGGTGATATTCTGGATAACATATGAGAAGACTTGTCAAATATCCATGACTTGAAACTAGAAACAGCATGACTTCTTGTCATTTTAGGGAGCGTTAGGAGCTAAGTCTGGAAGCTTTGGCATCAACTTATTTTTAGCAGCGTGTGATGTCTGTTTTTTTCTGGTTATTATCTCTGGGCTTAATTTTACAATTACAGGATACACACATTATTCAGCAGATATGAACATTTTTCACTTAGTATATTCTGTATATATGAACACCTTTTTAACGAGTTAATGGGCTCAGTTTTTGTTGATTGTTTTGCATTTCAAATGGCACTTGGGTCAGATAACCAAAGACAGCAAATGGAAAAAATGATTATTATAAGAAAAAAAAGGGGGAAAGAGCATGTTTCTTTAAATGCTTTCATATCGCTTACTCAGAGAAATCCATTTGGCTATTGGAAGTTGCTATGGGAAGCGCACATTTCTGTGGTGTTACATTTTATTTTCTTGTTTTCTTATTTGAAGTTGTTCTTTTAAAAAATCTATATCTACATATCTGTGTGTATGTGTGTATATATATACATACATGTATGTACACATGTAGCTATATGTGTATATATGTGAAAATATATATACACACACACACACACACATATATATATACACACACACACACACATATTTTTAAAAAATGTCTGTGTATCTCTTTTCAGGTAGGGCCAACAGAGTAAACTTTAGCTTTAATTATAATGTTCACCTTCCTGGAATTGGTCTATTACAACCATTGTGTGAATAGCCTTTGGAAGGAAGTTTCCTATAACTGTGCTGGCTCCTTGGCACCACAGTATTTTTTGTGGTCATGCTGTGGGACTGCCTTAAAGTTCAGATCTCCTTACTAAGAAGCTTGGTATTTCAGAGACTAAATTCCCATGTGTCTGAACAATACAAAATTGACCTGCTTTATCCCTAATTCTGTTGGATAGCATATTATTTTTTACTAGTGTCATAGTATATATTAATTAAGAAGTGTTATTAAAGAGCAGCTTGGGAAAGAAATGAACCTTTGGTTGACCATGTAAATTCCTTTATAACTCTGATGGATCAAAACCAGTGAAGCTAGTGGCTAATTTTTACCATTAGCTGTACTTATATCTGTCACTATTAAAATTAATGGATTGAATATCGCTTAGAGATTCTCATGCATGGCCCTATTTTAGGCAATTGAAATTTGATATGACTCTAAAAGGCAGAAATTAGTTACAGAGGCTGTATAAAACATAAAAAGAAGAGGGTCAATTGTTGTCAGTATTAGTTAGCAACACTATGGCTCATTCGTAAACACTGAGGGTAATTCTGAATCAGATTTATGTTTCTAGTTCTCAGCCTCATCTCCATGCACAACCCCACCCTCAACCTAAATAATATTTGACTAAAACCAGAAATATTTTATTTGCTACATTAGGGATTTTAGAAGGAATTCTGTTAATCCAGGGAAAAGAAAATCAGGCCATTTCTGAGAAACTAAAAATATAGCTATGCAAGATTGTTTTCAGAATGGAATTCATTGGCATTTGTTTTTATGCATGACAACTCTCTAGAATATAGCATTGAATCAAAGTATGATTCTGATTACAGTGAGTTTTGTAGTCCATTTAAGAATATTGACTATAGATTCTAATATAATTTATATGTAAGCAGATCTAATTTAAATCCTTGGAGCATTGTAGTAATATTAATAATAAAATAATATGAAAAGAATATATATGCATAACTGGATCACTTTACAATAGAAATTAACACTTTATAAACAAATTATACTCCAATAAAATTTTTTAAGTGTAAAAAAATAATGATGCACAATATTTAGTTTGTAATATGTGCCTGGCAGAGTGCAAAATTATTTTACATATATTTTCTCTTTTAATTCTCACCACTACCTTTCCAAGAAGGTAGTATTAGCCTTATTTAATATCTAAGAAGGTGGAGAAAATTTCTTATCAGTTTGACAAAAGTGAAAATCCCTTTTAGGAAGAGAAACCTGTTAGTCTGCAATCTTAATAAGGGATCTGGGAAAACCAGGGACTTCTCACCTACCCGATGCCTTCCTCTCCCTCTCTCCTTTCAAGGGCCCTCTTCTTGTCACTGATGCCAGAATGGGAGCTGCATGGCAGAATAGTGTGAGGAGGATTTGAAGTTCCTGGGTTTATCTGAGATTGAAGAAGTATGGAACAGAGATGGGAGGGGGAGAAAAAAGGAGTCAAAGAACAGGATGGTGGGAAGCTTTTGATACAGTTTATTTATATTATCATTATTTTGTGTACATGTGTGTGCACATGTACCTGCCTTTATAAACTTGGGCTCCTGGCCCAGGTAGACACAGTGCTGAAAGAAGCCCAAGAAGTAGAGAAAGTGACAGGCTACAAGCTTGCCAGGAACCGGTAGCAAAAGAGATAGGATTACTTTGGACTTGCACCAGCTAAAGCATTTAGGGCTCAGTTCTATTTCATTATGAATCTTGATTGGCAGAGAAACTTCTAGGGACATCTCTCACATCACAGATTAGAAAATTGAGCATAAGTACTTGCCTGAAGTCATTCACTTTGTCAGGGGCAAGGCTGGAATGTAAACTAGGGACTCTCTCAGTTCAGAGTGCTTGATTCTCTTCTTTCTGGAACTCTAGAATAATGATTTCTAGTATGAGATGTAGTAGAGTCCCAGCAAATAAATGTTATGATTGTATCTGCATTTACTAGCGGTTCTAGTAATCTTCAATTTCTAAACTAGTCAGATGTGCTTAAAATTTAACCAAAAATAATGTATTTTAGAGTGAAAAGTATGCTTATGAATATTAAATTTTATCAGATATCATCAAAATGCCATTGTAATTTTTACTTTTATGACATTTTATTTCATCCCCCAGCATCAAGAAATTATGAAACATCTAATGCTTCACTTGCGATCCACATGTACTGTGTTTTGCTATTCTTTCATTTTTGGAGAGTCACAGAGAAGTAAGTTGGCAAGTTTTACAGGCTGCTTTGTAATCTGTTGGATTGTATGAGACACCTGTAGTCGGCTGAATGATGGCACTGCATGAGACACCCACTGCCTTACCCTTGGAACTTGTGAGTGCTGCCTTATGTGGCTGAAAAGGGTCTTGGCATTTATGATTAAAGAATTTGCGACTACTGTGACTGTTGTGTATTATCTAGGTGGGCCCTAAATGCATTCACATATGTCCTCCTAAGTGGGAGGCAGAGGGACATTTGATACATACGAAAAAGGAAAAGGCAATGTGACCTTGGGGCCAGTGACTGGAGTGATGCTGCCACAGTCAAGGAATATCAACAGCCACCAGAAATGGCAAGAAACACATCCTCTCTGAGAGTCTCTGGCAGGATTGGGGTCCTGTTGACACCTTGTCCAGTGAAATTGTTGTTGGACTTTTGACTTCTAGAACTTCTGTCAGTTCAGTTCTGTTACTCAGTCATGTCTGAATCTTTGCAATCCCGTGGACGAGCACACCAGGCTTCCTTGTCCATCATCAATTCCTGGAGCTTGTTCAAACTCATGTCGATCGAGTTGGTGATGCCATCCAACCATTCTCATCCCTGGACATCCCCTTCTCCTGCATTCTATCTTTCCCAGCATCACGGTCTTTTCTAATGAGTCAGTTCTTTGCATCAGGTAGCCAAAGTATTGGAGCTTCAGCATCAGTCCTACCAATGAATATTCAGGACTGATTTCCTTTAGGATGGACTGATTTGATCTCCTTGCTGTTCAGATCAGATCAGATCAGTCGCTCAGTCGTGTCCAACTCTTTGCGACCCCATGAATTGCAGCACACCAGGCCTCCCTGTCCATCACCAACTCCCAGAGTTCACTCAAACTCACATCCATCGAGTCAGTGATACCATCCAGCCATCTCATCCTCTGTCGTCCCCTTCTCCTCTTGCCCCTAATCCCTCCCAGCATCAGAGTCTTCTCCAATGAGTCAACTCTTCGCATGAGGTGGCCAAAGGACTGGAGTTTCAGCTTTAGCATCATTCCTTCCAAAGAAATCCGAGGGCTGATCTCCTTCAGAATGGACTGGTTGGATCTCCTTGCAATCCAAGGGACTCTCAAGAGTCTTCTCCAACACCACAAATCAAAAGCATCAATTCTTTGGCGCTCAGCCTTCTTCACAGTCCAGCTCTCACATCCATACATGATCACAGGAAAAACCATAGCCTTGACTAGATGGACCTTTGTTGGCAAAGTAATGTCTCTGCTTTTGAATATGCTATCTAGATTGGTCATAACTTTCTTACCAAGGAGTAAGTGTCTTTTAATTTCATGGCTGCAGTCACCATCTGCAGTGATTTTGGAGCCCAGAAAAATAAAGTCTGACACTGTTTCCACTGTTTCTCCATCTATTTCCCATGAAGTGATGGAACCAGATGCCATGATCTTCGTTTTCTGAATGTTGAGCTTTAAGCCAACCTTTTCACTCTCCACTTTCACTTTCATCAAGAGGCTTTTTAGTTCCTCTTCACTTTCTGCCATAAGGGTGGTGTCATCTGCATATCTGAGGTTATTGATATTTCTTCCAACAATCTTGATTCCAACTTGTGTTCCTTCCAGTCCAGCGTTTCTCATGATGTACTCTGCATATAAGTTAAATAAACAGGGTGACAATATACAGCCTTGACGGACTCCTTTTCCTATTTGGAACCAGTCTGTTGTTCCATGTCCAGTTCTAACTGTTGCTTCCTGACCTGCATACAGATTTCTCAAGAGGCAGATCAGGTGGTCTGGTATTCCCATCTCTTTCAGAATTTTCCACAGTTTATTGTGATCCACACAGTCAAAGGCTTTGGCATAGTCAATAAAGCAGAAATAGATGTTTTTCTGGAACTCTCTTGCTTTTTCCATGATCCAGCGGATATTGGCAATTTGATCTCTGGTTCCTCTGCCTTTTCTAAAACCAGCTTGAACATCAGGAAGTTCACGGGTCACATATTGCTGAAGCCTGGCTTGGAGAATTTTGAGCATTATTTTACTAGCGTGTGAGATGAGTGCAATTGTGCGGTAGTTTGAGCATTCTTTGGCATTGCCTTTCTTTGGGATTGGGATGAAAACTGACCTTTTCCAGGGACTCTCAAAAGTCTTCTCCAACACCACAGTTCAAAAGCATCAATTCTTCGGTGCTCAGCTTTCTTTATAGTCCAACTCTCACATCCATACGTGAGTACTGGAAACACCATTGCTTTGACTAAACAGACCTTTGTCGTCAAAGTAATGTCTCTGCTTTCTGTCTAAGTGGGTCATAGCTTTCCTTCCAAGGAGCAAGCGTGTGTTAATTTCATGTCTGCAGTCACCATCTGCAGTGGTTTTTGAGCCTGAGAAAATAAAATCTGTCACATTGTCTTTCCATTGTTTCCACATCTGTTTGCCACGAAGTGATGAGACAGGATGCCATGATCTTGGTTTTTGAATGTTGAGCTTTAAGCCAGCTTTTCACTCTCTTTCACTTTCATCAAGAGGCTCTTAGTTCTTCTTCGCTTTCTGCCATAGAGTGGTGTAATTTGCATATCTGGAGTTACTGATATTTCTCCTGGCAGTCTTGATTCCAGCTTTTGCTTAATCCAGTCCAGCATTTTGCATGATGTACTCTGCATATAAGTTAAATAAGCAGGGTGACAATATACAGCCTTGATGTACTCCTTTCCCAAATTGGAAGCAATCCGTTGTTCCACATCTGGTTCTAACTGTTGCTTCTTGACCTGCATACAGATTTCTCAGGAGGCAGGTCAAGTGGTCTGGTATTCCTATCTCTCAATTTCTACAGTTTGTTGTGATTACACAGTCAAAGGCTTTGGCATAGTCAATAAAGCAGAAGTAGATGTTTTTCTGAAATTCTCTTGGTTTTTCTGTGATCCAGAGAATGTTGGCAATTTGATCTCTGGTGCCTCTGCCTTTTCTAAATCCAGCTTGAACATTTGGAAGCTCTTGGTTCATGGACTGTTGAAGCCTTGCTTGGAGAATTTTGAGCATTACTTTGCTAGCATGTGAGATGAGTGCAATTGTGTGGTAGTTTGAACATTCTTTGGCATTGTCTTTCTTCAGGATTGGAATGAAAACTGACCTTTTCCAGTCCTGTGGTCACTGCTGAGTTTTCCAAAATTGCTGGCTTATTGAGTGCAATACTTTCACAGCATCATCTTTTAGGATTTGAAATAACTCAAGTGGAATTCCATCACCTCCACTAGCTTTGTAGTGATGCTTTCTAAGGCAAACTTGACTTCACATTCAGGATGTCTGGCTCTAGGTCAGTGATCACAGCATCATGGTTATCTGGGTCATAAAGATCTTTTTTGTATAGTTCTCCTGTGTATTCTTGCCACCTCTTCATAATGTCTTCTGTTTCTGTTAGGTCCATACCGTTTCTGTCCTTTATTGTGACCATCTTTGCATGAAATGTTCCCTTGGTATCTTTAATTTTCTTGAAGAGATCTCTAGTCTTTCCCATTCTATTGTTTTCCTTTATTTCTTTGCCTTGATCACCGATGAGGACTTTCTTATCTCTCCTTGCTATTCTTTGGAACTCTGCATTCAAATGGGTATATCTTTCCTTTTTTCCTTTGCCTTTTGCTTCTGTAGGAGAAGAAATTCTGTTATTTAGAGGCATCAAGTTTGTAATAATTTTTTAGGATAACCTTAGGAAACTAATAGAGCGCCACAGAGAAATCCAGCTTCTCCACTAACCTCAGTCCATGAATAAATTAAGGGCAGGATGCAGACCTTTCCTCCCACAGCCAGGGAGGAGCCTGTGATGAAAAACCAGTGGTGGCAAGGTAACACCCTGCTTAGGGATTGTTGGCATCAGGGGAGTGGCCTCTGTTTCTTCAAAGACAGAATTGGTCTAAAGAAATGATTAATTGGTATAAATTTTGTTGTATTTTTAAAGGTTGGAAGACCAGTGTATAAGTTGTTTTACAAGTTTTTTTCTTTGAGCACACCAAAATCAGAAAAAACTTATATATTTTATTCCCCAGAACTTAGAATAAGTTATGTCACTCTGGCCAGATCTAGATTTAATTCCATCTCCTTATTATTGTTTTAATTCAAGTAAACAAAATTAGCAAGGTGTGTCAATACTTTGTATCATGTAGGAGAAATTATTAATAATTATGTTTAGATAATTGATTATTCAAGATTTTCCTACTATTTAGCAGTGCAAATAACTACACTGCACTGTAGGCAGGTTCTTTACCATCTGAATCACCAAGTGATTATTGTAGTTAGTCATCTAATTATAATAACTTAGGCTTTTTTATATTACTGCTTGGTATGCAATACTTAGAAAAAGTAACATTAATTTTTTTCTTTCCAATACCAAAGATTTTAATCTATACGCCAATGTCATTGAATATATATCCTGTTCTTCTTTCTTTAAATTTTCTCATGTAAGAGTAATATCAAATTTAAAACAAAGCAGTTCTGTTGATAACAGCATTTAATTTGGAGGTCACTCATATTTTGAATGGGAAATCAAATTGTAAGTTTTTTTTAATTAAATGACTACAATGGAATTTGATTTCTGTCCCTTCACAAAAATAAAATTCTCAATGAGTAGCAGTTGTCTTTAGAATAAACCAGCCACTATGAAAACAAGATTCTTCAGCTGATGAGATGTTGTGTGCCCTGATTAGCAAGCCATATTAGTCTTCAAGCATTTTAAATTTGAACCAAGGACCCTGCTGAAGCATAGCTTCTATTGTTTGGTAATAAGTATTTTGCAGAGTCCTTTCAAAAGTAAACTGTATTGTTCCCTTGCTAGTTGCAGTGCATCTGAGTGAGGTGATTATGGTTTGTTAAAAAGCACTTTCAGGACTGTGGAAAAATTATCTATTTGAAAAAAGTCTTTTCCCCCTACATCTGGTGATAAATTTAAAAACCTTGAACATTTCCTGAATGTTCTAGCAAAGGCTTTAAAGTTATCTGAAAATCCTGCCTTTGATCCCAGGTGCACAGAGTCTAAAACACCCTTCAGAGCCCACAGGCAGAGCTCTGCTTCCTGAGCTGCTGCTCCAGTTGGGCAGGAAATTTTGCATAGTAAATACTTTAAAACTTTGATATTCAGAAAGGAATATTAAGTCCAGGGCAGGACTAACAGCTCTGAATAAATAGAGCAAATTTTCAACACACCAGGGTACTTGTGGTCTAGATATCGAGACAGCCTGATTCATCATATAAAATGTTCAACTGCTGGCGTTTGTATTTTTTAGTGGCGTGTCTACTTTAGGGTTCTCAGAATAGCGTGGGGCTGGGGATGGGCATGGTGTGGAACTGGAGCTCATCTTTTACGTCTTTGTGTTTTCATAGATCCTGTCTTTTTAGTTACTTGTGTCATTTCATTGTTACCAAGCTGAAATAACCACCAAGTTATGGTCAAGTTCTGATATATTGTTTTTAAAATACTTGCCGCATAGATTTTGTTTTTGGAATCAAGCATCTCTTAAGTTTACTTTCTTTAAAAAATTTAAGAAAGTTTTATGTTGAAGCATAGTTAATTGATAATATTGTGTTAGTTTTAGGTGTACAGCAGAGTGATTTAGTTATACATATAATGTATCTATTCTTTTTCAAATTCTTTCCCCTTTAGGTTATTAAAGAGTATTAGGCAGACTTCCCTGTGCTGTACAATAGATCATGTTTGTTATCCATTTTAAATATAGCAGTGTGTGCATGTCGATCCCAAACTCTGAATCTGTCCCTCTCCCCTACTCTTCCCCCCTGGTTGGTAACCATAAGTTAGTTCTCTAAGTCTGTGACTCTTTGTTTTAAAAATAAGTTCATTTATATTATTCTTTTTAGATGACTCTTATAGGTGATATCACATGATATTTATAAATATTTGTGTAAGTAGTGTTTGGAATACAGGAGGCACATATTGGATAGGGCCTACAACACCGTATCAGTTCCTTTACTCCTGATTTTCCTTGACAAGTCCTTGGTTCTTAATGAATTGAAACTAGTCCTTCATTGTTTTAGGATGATGAAGAATCCCCATTTCCCCACTTGTTGTGAGCATACTTTAGGAGATATGGAAGGGATTAGAAGTGTCTTCCTTTGGCCTAAAGAAGTGACTTAATTTGACCCAATGAAACTCTATCCAAAATATAAGTTGCTTCCAAAATAGTCAACTAGAGCAGAGTAATCCCTCCAGGGACCCATCCCTTCTTATAATCCTTCCTACCCATTTCCCTTGGGGCTCAGCTGGTGAAGAATCCACCTGCAGTGGAGGAGACCTGGATTTGATCCCTGGGTTGGGAAAATCCCCTCGAGAAGGGAAAGGCTACCCACTTCAGTATCCTGGCCTAGAAAATTCCATGGACTGTATAGTCCATGGGGTCACAAAGAGTCGGACTTGACTGAGCAACTTTTACACACACCCACTCTAGCAATTCTTTTTTACTCCCTGAGGTTCTTCTCCCTACCAAAAAATACATGTTTGAAGATTAAGTTCATTGAAGTCTTATGTGCTGCCCCAACTTGTTATAGCAGTATCTCTTGCTACTGGGATGAGGTCAATGTCATCACATAGAATTTTGTTGTCCTATCTTCATCATGCAAGGGAATCAGAATTCTGTCCATCCCCTAACTGTTTCTCTGCTTTGAGCAGAAGTGACAACTGACCATGTTGTTTTTGTTCTTTCTGGACCAGCTCATCTCAGATCAGAGTAATAGCTTTCATCTTGCCCTCCAAGACCCCTCATCTCAACCCCAGCAAGCTGCTTTTACTTTCCTTGAAGTGAAACTCAGTCAAACCTCCTTCCAGAGAGTTTGGCAGGTCAGTATTAGTCGCTCAGTCGTGTCTGACTCTTTGTGACCCCATGGAGTGTAGCCCTCCAGGCTCCTCTGTTCATGGGATTCTCGAGGATATCTCCTGACCCAGGGATTGAACCTGGGTCTCTTGCATTGCAGGCAGATTCTTTACTGTTTGAGCCACCAAGGAAGCTGTATAATACAAAAAAATTACAGCCCAAAGGTCAAGAAATACAGAATTAGTAATGATTGTGAAGAATCTAACAATTAATGATGTAAAATTCTAGACAGCGTCTACTTTCGTATAAGTGTAAGATTATCATATAGAAAACTTGTTCTATTAAAAGTATCTTATAGAAAGGGAAAACTATAAAGAAATAGACTGTGTTAGAGATCTAGTTAAGTGCCCTCCTTTTACAGATTAGAGACTGAGACTCAATACGTAACTGTTCCAAGACACAACTCAATGGTGGAACCAGGATTGATTCCTGAACTTGACCTCTATTCTGGGCTCTAGTTTACCCTATCTGTGTTCTCTCACTTTATGACTTTATCATATTATTTATTTGCTACATTTTTACTTTAAATGTAAACTTGGCAGGTCATGAGTATTCAACTGTATGTACACATTTTGTGATTCTAGTTCTTCCTGCTCCCAAGTCTGTGGAGTTATCCCGTGGCAGCAAATATTATACCAAGCTGAGGAGGCAAAACATTTCCCTTAAAATGTTCCATTATATCAGCAGCATGCTCTGAAGCACTGGATTTAGTTGTTAGGCCTATTTGGTCCTACCGGGGTTCTTCAGTTCCACTCTTTGGAACCCATAGGTTTTGAACCACTTCAGATTTATAGTAATCTTGTGGAGATACTTCCAAAACTCTGCCCACTGCTGCTTTCTCACCCGAATGTAAGCTCCATGAAGTCAGGAAGTTTTATTCCCCTCATCTTTTGTAAACTGGTGTATTCCATGTTCCTAGACCTGTTGTTGAGTGAATAAATCTCTGCAGTGGCATATTTGCATTTTGGACAAGTAATAATAATAATTCTTTCTAAAGCCTGGAGAAGAAATTACCAGAGGAATCAGAAGACGGAGTTATGCTACTTGTTAACACTTAACCACATAGCTGACTACATTAAGACACTTTTGAGCAATCTATATGATTCTTGTGGTCACCCTGTTTATGAAGGTGGTGTGTTATAAGTTGTTTATTGACAAGAATGGCAGAATCCTTTTGAATTACCATGTCAAGATGTTAAGTATGTAAGATAGCTTGCTCTAATTGAGTAAAAATTGAAAGCAAGCTAAAGTTTGTGGGAAGTGAATATCCCTTTTATTTTACCTATTAATTTGGTGCAGAGTATGGCTGGGCATGATATAGTTTAACAGAAGACATTACACAAAATTTCTATGACATGTAGCAGATAATCTCATTAGAAGGAGAGAAAAGCCCAGGTTGATATGGTTCACCTAGTAGTCTTCTGTTACTGGGTACATTTATACCAAAAACACACACACAAAAACTCCAGTCCTCTAAATCTATCTACATGTCACACTTGGTTTTGATTTTAATGACTTTTAGACCCTCTAGTGGGAAGTAAATAAATAAAATAATAAAAGCAATTTTATTGAAAAACATTGGAAATAACATTTCCTGATTGTGAATAATACATGTTTTATTTTAGAAAATTTGGAAATAAAAAGGCTAAAGGAGATAAAATCATCTTAAATGCCAGTTTTCAGAGGGAATCATTAACATATTGACATATTTCCTTACCTCAGTTCAGGGACGGTAAAGACTTCTGAGTTACTTTTCCTCATTTCTTATTTCTGATTTCTGTGGTGGGAACCTCCTTTTGGATCACCGAATCAGAAACCTTCGGGGTCATGTTTGACCTCTGCTTTCACTCATCGCTTTTATCATTTAGCCCTATTGGTCCTACCTCCCTGAGTGCCCCTGTGCTCCATTCTCTCTGGTCCAACCCCACTCCCATTGTTTCAGTTTCCCTTCATGTTTTATTTGGGATCCTGTAGCAGCTTCTTGCAGAAGGCAATGACACCCCATCCAGTACTCTTGCCTGGAAAATCCCATGGATGGAGGAGCCTGGAAGGCTGCAGTCCATGGGGTCGCTGAGGGTCGGACATGACTGAGTGACTTCCCTTTCACTTTTCACTTTCATGCATTGGAGGAGGAAATGGCAACCCACTCCAGTGTTCTTACCTGGAGAATCCCAGGGATGGGGGAGCCTGGTGGGCTGCCATCTATGGGATCACAGAGTTGGACACAACTGAAGTGACTTAGCAGCAGCAGCAGCTTCTTACCCAGTCTTCCTGCTCCCATCATTCCCTCCTCTGAAATATGAACCATTTGAGACTGCCAAATTATTTTTTTCTAAATGTTAACCCGATTATGACCTACTCTTGTTTAAACCCTTTCAGAGGTTCCCACTACCCTCCTTTTCATGATCTGCCGTCATAACTCCCAGTATCACACCTTGCCCTTTCTCTCCTCATCTTCTCCTCAGCCATCACCCCAGGCAATTGACCAGCAGTTTCTAGACCGTCCATTTCTTCCAGAATGCTCACAGTTCTGTTGCTTGTACCTTTGATGCTTCTCTTAACCTCCTTGAAATCTCAAACCTCCTGAGGTCTAAAAAAATGAAAGACATTGCAGTAGTGTGTTTATTATAAATAAGTATTTTGAATGGCATTTTCCTGTTCTTCCTTCAGGGCTTAGCTTGTCCTCACCAACTCTGGGAACCCTTCCTGTTCACAAAGACTAAGTTTCACTACTTTTGTGTTTCCACAATTAGTGACTAGCACTTAGGTGTTGTAAGATTTAGGTCACTAAGTGATCCCAAATATGTTTGTCAGGTGAGAATTTTTGAGAAGCAGATTTTAGAACAGTTAATAGTATATGTAGACTGTCTATCCTATGTCAGGCACTTTCTCTGGTTCCTCTGAATTAGACCTCATTTTTACTTTCATGGAGTTTGTAATCTGACAGTAGAAGATATACGCTCAAGAGAAAGCATTGACTAAGCAAGATAATTTCACATGGAGATAAGTAATTTCAAGTAATAAGCCAGGGTGATGTGATGACTTTGAATACAGTAGTATGTTTTCGGATAGACTGAGCTGGTGAAGGCTGTGCTGTTTCACATTTGCCAGTGTATTATGTAAGCACATGCCAGTCATAGATTAGGTTAACACCAATTGGTGGTGAGAGCTATGCATAATTATCGGGCTCAAGGTATTAAGGCTTATTTGAAAGAGCAGAGGACCTTTAATTAAGATTTGAAGGAAACTTGGTAGTATTCAAATAATTGAGTGACTACATAACATAACAGAGGGGATGCTGGATCACTCACAGAAGACTTAATGAAATAAACCAATAAATAGAACTTACAAAGGTATATCTCAATGTAGAGAACACCTTTTAAATGCTTATTATTTGCTCATTAATAGAATGGATTTGAGCTTTTCACAGAGGTTGTGTTCAGGTAGAGGTGATACGTTAGAAGTCAGTGAGGAATTAATTTCCTCTAAAGGAAAGAAGAGCAGCCCAGATGGATTTAGAGACACCTATTGTATTAAGTTTAAGGCAGTTAACTTAGAAGGAATAGAAGTAGGTGCTTAAAGAGAAAATGATCCTAGTGAGAGAAGGAATATCTCTCATAAAAAGTGAGTAGAACAACAGATGATATTTCTCGAGAGAAGAGGCATGTAAATGATATGTAGGAATGTTGATTCACCAACCAAAGGGTCTTCATGCTGAATGATTGAAGAAAAAGAAACAGGAAGGAAAAAAAGGTGAAATAATCTAAACTGGAATAGTATGTTTATCTTTTATTTTAGGCATAAATAATATGACAAGTCTTCATTTTTAATCTTCAGAATTGATTGAAGCATAAATGGATTTAGGCTTGACCAGTCAGGAAAACAGCTGTTTTTCTTTGGAGCTGCTACTATTGCCTTTTATGTTGTGGTTGGCATATTGGCAGGCACAGATATTAAATTTTGTGCCACCCAGGACTAAATATAATTAATTTAGTTTTCTCAGGCTTAAAAGAAAGGGACCTTGGCTTGTTTAAGGGATTAAGTAAGCTTGATTAGAATAACAGTGGGTGGCAAAACAGTTCTTACAGTTTACCTGTCATATATTTATACATTATTCTTAGATTTTTCTTGGGCTTATTTTTTTCGTCTAGCAAGAACAATTTAGTTTCTGTATTTTAAGTTATGAATGCTTCCTAGATAAACAGTTAAAGCTTTCCGGCTTGGGAGGTTGTTGTTCAGTTGCTCAGTTGTGTCCGACTCTTTGTGACCTGGACTGCAGCACGCCAGACTTCCCTGTCCTTCACAGTCTCCCAGAGTTTGCTCAAACTCATGTCCATTGAATCGGTGATGCCATCCAAACATGAGGAAGAAAAGTAGTCAAAGTGGAAACCCCCTCATGTTTTACATTTTCTCAAGAAAAATAATAGTTTTCTCCTAATCTTCTCATCGGGGAAGGCAATGGCACCCCACCCCAGTACTTTTGCCTGGAAAATCCCATGGACGGAGGAGCCTGGTAGGCTCCAGTCCATGGGGTTGCTAAGAGCTGGACACGACTGAGCGGCTTCACTTTCACTTTTCGCTTTCATGCATTGGAGAAGGAAATGGCAGCCCACTCCAGTGTTCTTGCCTGGAGAATCCCAGGGACAGGGGAGCCTGGTGAGCTTCCGTTTATGGGGTCGCACAGAGTCGGACACGACTGAAGCGACTTAGCAGCAGCAGCAGCAATCTTCTCATAATACCCTTGAGACATTAGACAAACATTGCCACTTAAAAAAGAGAAAAATAGAAATGGAAATGTATGTGATAGGAGTGTAAATAATAAAGGAAAAAATATTAAACCACAGAAGTAGATTTATGTTTTTCCTCAACATTTTATCTTTAGCTCATAGGCTTATTTATCCTTATTGATGTAGGGTTTTGATGATGCGAAGTAGAATGTTATTTTATCATTTAACAATTTATTTCAACATTATGTTTCTAAATGAACCATCTTTCTTTTTTGTCTGAAAGGTGACAGCATTCTTATTATGGTCTGTTTCATAAATACCCACTTTCAAATAGATCTCTTCACATCTGGGTGTGCCTGACTGGAGGCAGAGAAGAAATCTTCCCAATGTGAATTACTTCTTGACTTTCAGACGTTAAAATGAAATTGCTTAAAATAAAAGGAAAAATAAAAATCTGCTTGCTTCAGTGTACATTTGGAAGGTTACAAAAATTGGGTCAAATATTGATATTTGCTTTTTGGTATTTTTGTCTTTTAATTGGCAAGTTAATAGGGATACATACTTCCTTGGGTGAGATTATTTTCTGTGAGCTTGGGAAGAATCAGTTTCTCTGCTTGCCAGTGGACACATGAAAAGTACATCATTGAAACATGTTTTTTTTTAATTTATGAAATGTTTCAGAATACAGAAAATATGTATGATACATTTAATTGTTGTCTACTCACTATATAATTGTCAGATCTTTGTGTTTTGTCTTATTTTCCTTAGAACTTTTGTTTTATAAAATAAAGCATTCAAGACATACTTGAAGCGTCTGTCCATTTTGGTCCACAGAGGTAGCCACTCCTGAGTACAGTGTTTACCATTCCCATCCATTTACTTCCTCTTTAACTACTGCATTATTTATCCCCATACATCATCATATCACTTTGTATGTTTTTAACCCTATACAGATTGTATTTTATAGAAACCATGCTTTAGTTTATTATTTTTATTCCTTTTACAACCAGTCTATTCTGAAGGAGATAAGCCCTGGGATTTCTTTGGAAGGAATGATGCTAAAGCTGTAACTCCAGTACTTTGGCCACCTCATGCAAAGAGTTGACTGATTGGAAAAGACTCTGATGCTGGGAGGGATTGGGGGCAGGAGGAAAAGGGGACGACAGGGGATGAGATGGCTGGATGGCATCACTGACTCGATAGATGTGAGTCTGAGTGACCTCCAGGAGTTGGTGATGGACAGGGAGGCCTGGCGTGCTGCGATTCATGGGGTCGCAAAGAGTCAGACACGACTGAGCGACTGAACTGAACTGAACTGAACCATAAGTTTTAAGATGTATCCATGTTGATTTATATAGCTCTCGGTCCTTTATAGTAATTACTGTGTAGTATTCTATTATATAAATCATGACAGTGTTTATATATCCATTCTTATGTTGATGGACATTTAGACTGTTTCCAAAATTTCAGTTCTGAATAATCTTACCTTGAACATTCTTGCAATTTTGTCCAAGAAGGAAGGTGAGGGAATTTCCCTAGGAGTAGAATTGCTGGGTCGTTTATTAACTTTCTGTTGCTGTTAAAACAAACTACCCCACACCCGCTGGCTTAAAACAACACAAATTTATTATCTTAGTCTTATGGAGATTAGAAGTCTGACATGAATCTCAGTGGGCTAAAATCCAGGTTGACAAAACTATTTTTCTTACGGAATCTGTACAGGGGAATTCATTTCCTGACTTTTACACATCTAGAGAGTGCTCACATTCTTTGGATTGTGGCCTCCTTCCTCTGTCTTCAGAGTCAGCAGTACTTGATTTCTCTTATTATTCTGCTGTCATAACTCAGTCTAACTGCCTTCTTCTGTCTGTCCTCCACTTTTAAGAACCATGGTGAATACACTGGGGCCCATCTGAATAATACGGGATAATGTCTCTATTTTAGGGTCATTTACTGCTGCTGCTGCTGCTGTGTCGCTTTAGTCGTGTCCGACTCTGTGCGACCCCATAGACGGCAGCCCACCAGGCTCCCCTGTCCCTGGGATTCTCCAGGCAAGAACATGGAGTGGGTTGCCATTTCCTTCCCCAGTGCATGAAAGTGAAAAGTGAAAGTGAAGTCGCTTAGTCATGTCTGACCCTCAGCGACCCCATGGACTGCAGCCTTCAGGAAACTTAATTCTGTCTGCAACTTTAATTCCCCTTTGTTCTGTAAGGTAATTTATTTACAAGGTCTGGGGATTAGGCCATCTTTGGTGAATGCCATTGCTGGCAAGGCTTTTATTCTGTCTTTCACAGTTATTAAAACTCTCCCACTTCACAAAATAATTTTAAATATCTCTTCTAAGTGATACATGTATTTACACTGTCTCTGTATGTGTGTGAGGCTTTTAGTTGTTCCATATACTTACAAACACTAGAGTTTTAAGATTTTAAAAATGGTATCCAGTCTGATGGATGTGATTGGTATCTCACTGAGAGTCTTTTCATGGAATTATTGGCTGCTGAAGTTTACTTTCAGTTTATTGCCCATTTCTTTTCTATTCCTAAATTGTTCTTTTTTGGTTTACATGGTTTTCTTACTGATTTTTCCCTCTGTGTGATTTATCATTATACTTTTTAAAAGTTTGTTTGTTGCACAAAGTTTTAAATTTCAAAGGAGAGAAATTATGTCTTGTTTAAGAAAGAATGTCCTACTTGAAGTCATAAAGATACCCCTTTTGATTTTTAAACGTGCAACAGAGCAAATTACACATTTTAATAGTTTTCTTTTTAGGTTTGTGTGTTTCTATCCATATCTGTGAAATATACTGATACAAGCAAGTGTGATTTATTGGGTTGGCTCAGTTTTGTATAGGTTACAACTGAGAGCTACATTATTTAAAGACTGATGGATTTATGAAGTGTTTTTTCTAGGAAGTGTTTTTTCACTTTAGAGGTGATCTGGTTTAAACCTGCGTCCCAGAAAGGCAGGGAGTGGCAATTCTAGGCCTACTTGTGTTAACAGTGACCTGCATAGATGCCTCATTATATTATCTTCATGGCTGAGAAAACTGCCTTACTTACCTTGAAGGGTTTTATTCTACTGGTAGACACTTAACTCTTGGACTGAGTAAATAATGGATACTAATTTACATCCAAGAAAATAAAACAACATTCACAAGGCAGAAATTTTCATGAGACAATGGCATATCACTGTGTTTCTAACTATCCAGAAAAAAAAAAGGCAGGATCAGAAGCAAGGAAAAATTACCATGACTGTAGTACTTACTTATTCTTCAGTGATGAGCATGTGAATATAAAAATGACTAGACATCAGTTCTGTTGAGAATCACCAATTTCCCCCAAAGTGCATAGTTTCTTTTAGAAGGCTTCTATCACAAGCATGTCTCTACTGTGGACTGTGTTCTGAAAGGGAAGCTTCCTCTAGTGAAGTCCCTCGACTTTTCTGTCTAGATACTCACCCACCTCACTATGTGATTCACACACTGCCCTTCCTCCAACTCACTGAACATTTTCACAGTATCACTCAATTCTTAGACACTTTAAGCTCAGGGATAAAATTAAGTGCATTTCTTATGCCCAAAAAAAGCATCTCAAGAATTTTTCACTATTTTTTTTTCTTAAAGGAGTGTTGCAGAGGAACTTAAGAGTGAGTGACAGTTGACAGAGCTCTGGTTGCCCAGCAACTGGCAATTTAAATATCTAGGAGCTGATATGATTTACCAGCCTGATAAACAGCAAGGACTTTAATACAGTCTTAAAGACTACTACAGATGTTGCATTGAGCTATTTATATGTGTTGATCTGTCTCAGTTTATTTTAATATGTGCAGATATATATGTATGTACATATGCTTATTTTTTTCTTCCAGAGGTAGAATATGAAAGAAAAGATTGTGTTTCTTCCCCTCTGTGACATTAATAGAAGTTGCCTGCGATAAAATGGTTTGTTTTAGCCCCTTTGTTTTTATTCAGATACTCAGTTTCAGAGAAGGCCTTCTCACTCAGAGGGAGTGTCTTGTGGATTGAGTGCTGTGTTTGTTTTGAGTTCTGAGACTGTATTTATATATTTGGTAACTGTTATTTTTTGCAGGTTTTGTAATTCTCTTCATTTTTTTTTTTTTTTTTTTTTTTGAAGGGGAGGAGTAATTGCTCTTTATTCTTCCCAGGAATTATAAGGTTTAATAGGTTTGGCTCTGAGTGTGTTAGCTTAATTGATTAGTGTGTTTTACTAATGGGATCAAGAGGCTTGATTTTATCATAAGCCAGTTAGCTTCCTGGAGCAGGTTAGTCTTCATCTTCTTGACCTTCCTGACCCTCAGTGGACATAGTTCATACGTTCTTCCAAGCAAGGATAAAATAGCTACAACCCATCAGTAATAAGAGTATAGAAACCCAAAGGGTCTCCCTCCCTGAGGAGGCAGCCAGCACTGTCATTTTGTATATCAACAACACAACAGTCTGTATAAAGTCCTACTGTCTTGTCAGGAATACAAGGTGCTACATAAAGCACACTACTAACATCCTGTTACTAGCATAGAACTTGAAATAATTTTGAGGATAATTTTAACACAATATATTTTATGATATGGGAATTCAAATGTAGCTTGTTTGCATCACAGGATAGTTGAAGGACACAGCGAGGTAACTTTAAAATTGTTTCTTAAAACTTTAGTTCATTGAGTTAAGGCTTGAGGACCCTTGGGAAAGGAGGACGTTTTTGCCAACCATGCATGTTTGATTTACAATCCAACATCCTAAAGCTGCATACCAGCTGCATACCAGCTGTTTCAGGGTACCTTTCCTTCTGATTACAGTGAAAACTCCCTTTCCTGAATTCTTGTAGTGCATATGCTGTCCTGTTCCCTTTAAAAAATTATACTTATTAGGGCTGTGATGTTTCATAATTCTAGGGGCAGTTTGTAACACAGAGGCCCTGATTTTCATAATGCTATTTCCCAAACTACCGAACAATTGCACTCATCTCACACGCTAGTAAAGTAATGCTCAAAATTCTCCAAGCCAGGCTTCAGCAATATGTGAACCGTGAACTTCCTGATGTTCAAGCTGGTTTTAGAAAAGGCAGAGGAACCAGAGATCAAATTGCCAACATCTGCTGGATCATGGAAAAAGCAAGAGAGTTCCAGAAAAACATCTATTTCTGCTTTATTGACTATGCCAAAGCCTTTGACTGTGTGGATCACAATAAACTATGGAAAATTCTGAAAGAGATGGGAATACCAGACCACCTGATCTGCCTCTTGAGAAATCTGTATGCAGGTCAGGAAGCAACAGTTAGAATTGGTCATGGAACAACAGACTGGTTCCAAATAGGAAAAGGAATACGTCAAGGCTGCATATTGTCACCATGTTTATTTAACTTATATGCAGAGTACATCATGAGAAATGCTGGACTGGAAGAAACACAAGTTGAAATCAAGATTGCTGGGAGAAATATCAATAACCTCAGATATGCAGATGACACCACTCTTATGGCAGAAAGTGAAGAGGGGCTAAAAAGCCTCTTGATGAAAGTGAAAGTGGAGAGTGAAAAGGTTGGCTTAAAGCTCAACATTCAGAAAACGAAGATCATGGCATCTGGTCCCATCACTGCATGGGAAATAGATGGGGAAACAGTGGAAACAGTGTCAGACTTTGTTTTTCTGGGCTCCAAAATCACTGCAGATGGTGACTGCAGCCATGAAATTAAAAGACGCTTACTCCTTGGAAGGAAAGTTATGACCATCCTAGATAGCATATTCAAAAGCAGAGACATTACTTTACCAACAAAGGTTCGCCTAGTCAAGGCTATGGTCTTTCCTGTGGTCATGTATGGATGTGAGAGCTGGACTGTGAAGAAGGCTGAGCGCCGAAGAATTGATGCTTTTGAACTGTGGTGTTGGAGAAGACTCTTGAGAGTCCCTTGGACTGCAAGAAGATCCAACCAGTCCATTCTGAAGGAGATCAATCCTGGAATTTCTTTGGAAGGAATGATGCTAAAGCTGAAACTCCAGTATTTTGGCCACCTCATGCGAAGAGTTGACTCATTGGAGAAGACTCTGATGCTGGGAGGGATTGAGGGCAGGAGGAGAAGGGGACGACAGAGGATGAGATGGCTGGATGGCATCACTGACTCGATGGATGCGAGTCTGAGTGACCTCCGGGAGCTGGTGATGGACAGGGAGGCCTGGCGTGCTGCGGTTCATGGGGTCGCAAAGAGTCGGACACGACTGAGCGACTGATCTGATCTGATCTGATCTGATTTCCCATTTATTAAGCATTGTGCTGAGTATTTTAAATGTATTGTCATTTGTCCCTAGTGATCCTACAAGTAGTTATTAGAGCCAGCATCTTATTGGTGAGGAAGGTCAGAGTGGTAGAGTAATTTACCCATAAAAATATAGCAAGAAATTGGGAAGGTGGAATTTTCATTATGGTCTGTCAGACTCCAAAGCCAGTTTAGACCACGTTATTCTCTCTGTTTTGTTGTTTCTTAATTGTTTATACATATGTCATTCCTCCAGTTGTTCTCACCCTTTAGCTCACTTAAGAATCATTGTGGGAATTTGTTTAAAATGCTGTTTCTGGACTCTTGTTACACAGATTCTGATATTGAAATTTCTAGGTAAGTTCCAAGTATCTTAATCTGTATTTTTAGGGGAGTCCTTAGACAACACCCTAAGAAACCCCTGATATGCTGTATGTGAGACAGAAATCATCTGAGCTACGTCTTCAGCTCTGTACTGAGCATGCACAGTAAGCACTCGGTGAAGGTGCTGGTTCAGTCACTCAGTCATGTCCTGTTCTGTGCGACCCGCGGGCTGTCGTCCTCCAGGCTCCTCTGCCCCTGGGGCTTCCCAGGCAACAATAGTGGGATGGGCTGCCATTTCCTCCTCCAGGGCATCTTCTTGACCCAGGGTTTGAAACCATGTCTCCTGCATTTCAGGCTGATTCTTTACTGCCAAGCCCCTGGGGAACCCCAAGCCTTGATAAGTACATGCTAAATTCAGTCTCTGTTAAAACTGTTGCTGCTGAGCTAAATATAGCCCACAGAGTTTTGTAACATGAATCTGGGTGGTATCTTAACTTGAATACAAAGTTTGTGCAAGTTAGAAAAGTCAATATTAATTGGTAGGGTGAAGATAAAAGAACAAGATATCTGATATGATGATTCATTTTTCCTGTCTAACTGTATTCTGGAATTTTAGGGGTATTTGAAAATACTGGTGTGTGTTCTAAGGAAACCTCTGTAGGAAAAGGGCATGCATAAGTGAAAAAAGAACGAGAGGGGTGGAATTGAGATAATCTTAGGTATAAAATAGAGCTCTTTGGAAGAGGATGAGAAGGACATAAAAATGGAAGATAGAAGGTTGATTGAATTTGTTAGTAAAAATGGGTTCTTTGAAAAGGGATCAGAGAATAAAATGACCTATTCAAATAGAAGAGACCTTGGAGAAGCCTGGTGGAAAAGAGGATCAAAGATAGCAGGATGGGAATAAAAGGAATCAATGACAACATAGGTGTTGGTTGGGGAAGAGTTCCACGTATTTCACATTTTTTTGAGTGGTCCTGGTAGTCAGGGCTCATCCTGTTTTTCTTCTTGTGTGGATATTCTGCTGTTATCATTTCTTCACCTGAAGTGCTTACCTGTCCATGTATGAAGATGTGTCTTGGCTGGCTCAAAATTGGACTAAACACTAGCAGTAGCTAGAGTCCTGAGTAACATAACCAGTGAAATCCTGCCCAAAATAGAAAGAGAAGCCTTAGGTCAGTTGAAATTCCCAAGATGATTTGTTAAAACAATAGAAAAGTTTTTTGGAGAGGAATTTATAAGTACTCAAGGAATATTGGAGAAGACAATGGCACCCCACTCCAGTACTCTTGCCTGGAAAATCCCATGGATGGAGGAGCCTGGCGGCTCCAGTCCATGGGATCACTAGGAGTCCGACATGACTGAGCAACTTCACTTTCACGCATTGGAGAAGGAAGTGGCAACCCACTCCAGTGTTCTTGCCTGGAGAATCCCAGGGGCGGGGGAGCCTGGTGGGCTACCGTCTATGGGGTCGCACAGAGTCCGACACGACTGAAGTGACTTAGCAGCAGCAGTAGCAGCAGCGAATATACTTCATGTTTCTCTTTACATTTCTACAAAATGATAGTTATTCCTGACTTTATTTTTAGGAACAAAAAAATAGCTGTTTTTTGACATTGTTTTACTTTATGTCAATACCCAAATGATTTTTGAAGTTTATGTATATATATAAAATATTTAGTAATACCAGTGAGAGATTAGGGTAAACATAGTATGTGCGTGTGTACTAAGCTGCTTCAGTTGTGTCTGACTCGTTGTGACCCTTTGAACTGTGACCCACCAGGCTCCTCTGTCCATGCAGATTCTTCAGGCAGGAATACTGGAGTGGGTTGCCATGCCTTCCTCTGGGGATCTTCACAACTCAGGGATTGAACCCATGTCTCCTGTGGCTCCTGCGTTGCAGGCAGATTCTTTATTGCTGAGCCACCAGGGAAGCCCAAACGTGGTATATTCCAAAGCAGATAATAGCACAGTATTTTTCCTTAGGGTAGACATTTGCCTCCTAAAAGAAAAAAAGCAAAGAAAGGAAAAAAAGTTTTAGTAATTAGATCCCTATTGTAAGCCTAGTGGAGTGTGAAAGATTAACAGCTGCGGTGCAGGGTGAGAGGCACCGTGTGTCACTGTTTTCTCTTGGGATGGAACTCAGCCTGAAGTAAAACACAGTTTCTATACTAATAATGATAATAATAGCCGACATTTTTGAGCATCTACTCCATACCAATTACTTTGCATTTATTTTTTGTCCAAGCCTCACAGTGACCTTGTAAGTTAAATAATTCATGTTTAAGCAACTGAGGCTCAGAAAGGTTAATTGACTACCAGATCACCCAGCTAGTGAGACATCTTACATGGGCACTTTGCTGCATGAAGTGATTTTCAGATCTTTAGTAGGTAGATTGCAAGATTAAAAAAAGAAATCACAGAAAAAATTTAAATGTATTCAGTATTGAAGTTTGAAAGAAAGAACCATGTCGATCTAAATTGCACTGATGGATAAAGGTCTTTTGTATTTGGCTTGCTGATCATGACCCATGCCTCCACACTGGCAGGTCGTAGGCTGTGAGCCAGGTTCTTTTAAGCACGCTTGATCAGGCAAGTTTTCTGCAGGGAAGGTTATAGTGTATAGATCACAAAGCCCTCCTGCTGCACAGGTATCAGAGGTTGTCTATTGCAAGTTCCTTCACTTCGACTATTACTTCCTTTTCTCAATTCTATTTTAGCCTTTGGTCTCGTGTGTATTTACAAGTAGATAACACTTTTTTTTTTTAACAGCCTCTTTGCCATGACTAAGAGGAGGCTTATATATCCTGCAGTTTCCAGGCATTGTGATTCTCATTTTAAACTCACACTGATGATAATGGTAGCTGTGACTTACTATTCCCTATTGTCCAAGAAGGGAAATTGTAGGTAGGGGCCTTCAAAGGTGATCTCATAGAAATCAGTGCAAGAAGGATTTTGATGAAATGGTCTTCATAGAAGCTGTTTGAGATATGATTTGGGTGCTGGATACCCTGGGGCTAAGCCGTGTGCTTTTAAACTCAATGCTTACTAAGAAAAGGCCTATCTTTATTAGTACAGGCTCTGAAGTTGGCAGAATTTCTTCTTATAAAATGAATTATCCAGCACACCATTTCTGATTGTGTTATATATATTTTTAGATACTACCATTGTGTTATATTTATAGTATAGGCTACTGAATGCTATTTTAAATATGCAAAATGTATATATAACTAACCTTCCAAAATACATTCCATGCTCTGTGTTACACCCTGCAGTGTAGCCTGTGCTTAAATGGTTTTCCTAAAAAGTCTTAGAAGAGAAGTTATTATTTGCTTTCAAATTAGCACAGAGTGTGTGTGTTTGCTGTGTGGCCCTCCAGTGGCCGTTCTGTTCTTACCTGTACTCTGTCAACTAGTGTCTGTCACTAGTTGAGTGTTTGTCAACTAGTTTTCCAGTCCCCAGAGTTCACAGGGTCCCAAGGGTCCTATTGTTTAAGACAACTTAAGTGTGGTCATTAGTGTTATTTTTCAATCTTGCTTCTGCTACTGAAGTTGAAGGGGAACGAGTATCCTTAAATCTCTATATCCCATTCTCCTGTCTCTTGATGAATACTAGTTGGATTATTTTGATGCAGTTGTGAATTTGTAGAACTTGTCTGATTAATAAATGAATTTCCTCAGGCTGAGAAAAACCTGAAACGAATGAGGTGAGAAGCTGAAACTTTCCAGTGATCTGAGAAATCACTTCAGTTCAAAACCCTTAATAATGACCTTATCTAGGACAATATAATTCATAGGCAAATTTGTTTTGGGGTGTCTGCTGTCTTAGCCTGATTAATGAAGACTCACACCTTGTCTGGGTCTACTCTTTCTAAATGGTGGTTCATGCTCCAGAGTATTTTTATTTCTTTCATAGATATAAGTCAAAAGACTATGTTCTAGTTCTTCAGAACTTTATAGTAACAAATTGGATAAATGGTTCTGCCCCAAAGGTAAGCAAGTGAAGTTTTATTGGTTTAGCCCCTTTCCTTTAAGAATTTATTGTGTTCCTATACGTACCAGGCGGGTGGTAGATGTGGGGACTGCAGAGATGGGATAGTGCAATCCCTGAACTGAGGACTGTAGTCTCATGATGAATAAAAGTATGTCACTAATATATGAATTGCTCTTATTATCTGACAAAAGGGGTGTTATACAGTTATGGTACAAGACACAGTGGGAACATAGATGAGGAAGCTGACCATTTACTTGGAGTGATTGGTTAAAATTTCTCACTTGAACATGGCTTTAAAGAATTTGAGCTGGGAGGTAGAGAAGAGATGATAGTATTTTGAAGGGAAGGAGACACAAAAGCATGGAAATGTGAACAATACTATACAGAAAGAATTAAGCCCACGGTCATCGTATGTGTTTAAGTATAGCCACATAGATGCTCATACAGGTGTTCATTCTGATTTCTCAATGCCTCTGCCTCAGCAGTAGTTGACAGTGTTGAATATCACCCTAGGAATAATGACAGATCGTCTGGAACCATAGGAGTTATGTGTGAGGAAAAGAATGAAGGAGAGAAATAGGGGTGGGAGGAAATAAATTATGATGGAATTTGAATGCCAACTAAAGAGTTTATAGGTCACCACATTTTATTTACTAATTAATTCATTCAGATATTCCTTGGAGGCAAGGATATCAGACAGAAGGCTAGATGAAGAATGTAATCAAGAATAAATAATTACTTGAGCCAAGGCAGTATTCATTGAAAGGGAAAGGAGAGCCCAAATACAAAAGATGCTTTTAAGACATCAGGGTTCTGGCTTTGATGACTATCTTTGGGAAATGTGAGAAGTAAAGAATTGAAAATTTTCATCATGGGTAACAGAGTATCTTGTATGTACACAATTAAGAGTTTGTTGAATTGAGTAGAATGTTAAGAGTGATTTTTCTAGCATTTTTCTCCAAAAGATGAAATTATGGCAGAATATTAGGTTTTGAGGTATAAGATAGACACTATAGGTCTGATGAACCTCCTCATGAACTCAGTGCACCATACAGTGGGCTCTATGAATTGAGTCAGCCCATGAAGCTGAGGGCTTGGGGCTAATGGCTCCATCACAGAAGAGAAGGACTTGCAAATAAGTGCAAATAAGTTTGTAGACTGAACTGTGCACTACAACTTGCCCTAAGTCTGAGAAAAATATTTTAGAGACACAGTTCTTATTAGTTACATAGACTACAAAATCATTCCACTTCTTCCTAATACCAATTGCCCAAAAGAAAAAAAAAAAAACTATAAGAAGCAGCTTAGGTTATAGTTTTAAAAATCAAAATAAAGATTGTGGTAGGAAGATGAAATCTTAGTCAAATCTGAAAGCTTATATTGTGAGAATTCCTGTAGACATTTATTGTAACTGTTTACTTTATCATCATTGGTTGTTGAGTTCAGTCTGTTCAATGACTAGGTAAGTTCTTTAGTAAAGATCTGCAACTCAGTGAGTCAGTACTGAAATTGTGAGACTAGGTAGATAGAGTCTTGATATTCAAGCAGCTTTGCTAGAACAGCCTGTGATTCCCTGTGATGCAACAAAGAGAGGAGTGGGCTAAAAGGCAGAAGGCCAGCCCTCTCATTTGTCATCTGCATGTCTGTGAACAAATTCTCAAAACTTCTCTAAGCCTCAAATTCTTCATCTATAAAATGGGGATAAAAATGGCTTAGTATACTCCAGGGCTGTTGTGAAGATCAGAGGAAATAATCCTTGTGCAATTTTGTGTGATCTGTAAAGCTCTGCTAACTTTCCCATTATAGAACATTATGGAAAGCGGGTGGAATAGTTCAAGGACCTATGGAACCACCTCCACAATAATGTTAATGATAAGCACAGTGTGGGCTGGGTCAGTGTAATGTGTTAATGCCCTCTTTTCCCGGCTGCACAGGCAGGCTAAAGCATTCCAAGATGTCATCCCCTTGGGCTGTTGCCCTGTGCTCTATCCCAGGATAATAGCACTGATTTATTTGCAGGCAGCTGACCAACTTGTAGTCAGAGATGTCTTCTTTGAAGCAGACTCTTAGCTCCCTATTGTGGATCCAGGTCCCTCAAGGAATATGGTGGTGATGGTTTAGCCACTAAGTCGTGTCCGACTCTTGCAACCCCATTGACTGTAGCCTGCCAGTCTCCTCTGGGATGGGATTCTCCAGGCAAGAATACTGGAGTGGCTTGCCATTTCCTTCTCCAGAGGATCTTCCCAACCCAGGAATTGAACCCGGGTCTCCTGCATTGCAGGCAGATTCTTTACCAACTGAGCTACCAGGGAAGCCCTCAAGGAATATAGTTGACCCAAAATAACCATTCTTGGCTCTCAATAGGTAAAAGGTTTATAGCAGCAATTTTGCTCTTGCTGTGCTTATATTATCTCCTTAAGCGTGCATATATACGTATGTGTGTACATTTTTTACAGCATGGACAAATTAAGGTGCTAGTTAATTGAAACTATTATTTGAAGGCAGTAGTTCTGTATCTGCTTTAATAATCTGTATTCACAAATAATCAGAATAACTTTATTCTTTTTTTTCACTTATCTACCCACATGAAGGTCAGTTTCCTATTATTTATAGTTCAGACTTATTGTAAGAATGACTAATATTGTAGGGGAAAACCTCCCTATTCTAAGAAATAGTCTGTTTCTCCACAGTCCATTTAGATAAAGAAACTTGGGAAGATTTAAGAATAAATTGTCCTTTTTCATTGACAAATATTCTCCCACTGGCCCCTCTTTCTTTTCCAGGCAACTAAAAGTAGTCTTAATTTGTGCCAAATTCTGAATCAATTTTGTCCCTAAAATGTGTGAATTGAACTACTCATCCACTGATCTTATTGTCTATGAGTAGAGGGAAGTGTATGGAGGCTCTGATGCACACACACAGACACACAACCCATATGCATAAACGTGTAGAGTACCCATATCCCTGAAACATTTTAGGAGAGCTCTTTAAATGGCCATATTTTAGTTATGCAGCTATAGTTACTGTGGTAACTTTGGTTTAATTTGGCTTGTCGGAAATGCAGATATCATAAGTGGAAACTAGTATGTATCAACATAGAAATGCATGTTAATTTTCTTTATAACATTTTCTTTATTTTGTTCAGATAGCAAAGCTTTCATAATATTAGAAGAATATATAATGACTAGGCAGTTATTAAAAAGGTTGAATGGCACAGAGAGTAGCTTACATTTTTGAAAGGTATTTAATGATGGTATTTTGGAAACCAAATTCATATTTCCACTTGAGATTCACTTTGCACCTCAAGTCCAGAGCTTTGAAGATAAAACTGTACAGTTATGTATTGATACAATTATGTATCGATAAATGGCCATGGACAGTTATCATATGTGTTTGTGGAAATAAATGGCAGAAGTGTGTAGAAATAGAAACATCTTTTCAATCTTAGGTTTTGGGACAAGTAGCAAAACTTTGGCTTTGTATGTATGTTTAACTTTTGGAAATTATTGGTTAAATTGAGTTTTATTTGAAGTATACAAGTGTCAATTGTACAAAGTGGCATTATAGATTTAAAGTAATTTTTTTTAAAACACAAAGTAACTATGCCTTTGAAGTAAAGTACCTTCCAGTGCTGCTTCATTTACAGTCTCTTAAAGTTTCCTGTCCCTTGCTTTTTGTTATTTTTCATTTGAGATCAAACTGTGCTATTGAGAATCAAGAATGTATCTAGAGCATTTTAAAATATTTTAGATTGCAATGTAAAAAAACTAAAATCTCAAAAATCTCAAAGTCCACAGTCATCAATTTTAGGTAGTCTATAAATTCAAATTTCACTCAATTTTAACTTTCACTTTGCTTCATTACCTCTTAATTATGAAGCATATGACATCTCAATTTTCTCACCTATAAGGATAGAGAAGGGAGTTACAAGTCTCCATTAGCATGGTTGATGCAAAAATAATGTAAAATATGGTAATATGTCTAAAAGTACTTTGTAACTAAAGAACTATGCAAATGATGTTGTTACATTAAAAATATAATACCGACATCTTTTTATTTGGAAGCCACTGTCTATTTGCTGCTATAGAAATCAAATTTTTTGCTCTTCATTTTTCATCTTTTTTTTGTAGAAATACTGCTTTTCATCAACCTGGAAATTAAGATTCTTTAAATAATGCTGATAAAGTAGCACATCGGTATAAATTTTTGAAGGAGATTTATGAAAATATGCATTTTATTGTTTCTAAATCATAATGTATATCCAGCATGAATTATGTGGTAAGAATTAGCCTGTTAGAATTGATTGCATTACGTATTTTTAATAACTATCATACTTCTATTTTGAGACCATTTGAAGTGTTATAGATATTCTTAGTGATATTATATGGTTCTTCAAGGGAAATATGTATTTATATCTGCTTTATACATTTGGACAAAAATAGTAATAACACTTTCACAATACTGATTGGAAAACGAGTCACAATAAATATGTTGGATTTTCAAGATAAAAAGATGTACGGTTCTCAGAGTTACAGCATACTGTATAAAAATAGTGCAATTGGATATACTATTTTAGTAAGAAACTCATTAAGTACAACTTTAAGAGCTTCTTTTTCCTCTTGATTTTTTAAACTTTGAAATTCCAGTAAGCTGTTGGGAAAATGTCCTTCCTATTGCTCTTTGCTGCAGTGTCTAGAAGTGAGAGTATATTCAAATTAAAAACAGAAAGTCCCTTAAATTCCTCTCAAGAAGTCCATCCTATAAGTGCCACTCCTGGAAAGACTATGGTTATTATTACTTTTGACTGGAACAAGATTACAAAAGACTTCAAGAAGAAATGGAAATGGTAATGAGAATTTTCTGTCACCCTTGTAGTTTACAGTGTATTTGTTATACTTCTTTTTAGTCTATTACAGTGTTTTTGGCAAGAAGTCCTTACCTTTAGAAGGAAATCTGTAACAGTAATAATTAAGAATACTGTATAATGAGTTACTGATTATAATTAAAATTAAAATTTAATTAACATTTAAAATTTTCTGTAATAATGATAACAACAAATTAGTTATAATTGTAAATAAGAAACTAATTATAATTGCATGGAGTCCTTTTCAGGCTTCCCAGGTGACTCAGTGGTAAATAATCCCCCTGCTAATGCAGGAGACTCAGGTTCAATCCCTGGGTTGGGAAGATCCCTTGGAGAAAGGAGTGACAATCCACTCTAGTATTCTTACTTGGGGAATCCCATGGACAGAGAAGCCTGGTGGACTATACAGTTCATGGGGTCGCAAAAGAGTCGGACATGACTTAGCGACTAAACAACAATAACATGAAGTGCTTTTCACGTATTCCTTCCACATCTATTATTTTATTTTAGAGTTTGAATATTTTTTGCTTTGGTAAATTTGCTCTTTTATAAATGAAGACTTAAGAAACCTGGGAGGTTGATGTGAGAACCTGAGACTTTCCGTCGAGCTGATTGAACTGAAACTCAAGGCTGGTCCTCTTACGTTTCTTTTCCTGTGTGGCTTGACGTAATGTGTATAATACACAGGCATTTTTCTTACATTCTAGGTTCCACCTAGACCAGCTTCTCGTGGACCAGCATTGCCAGCTAACGGAAGGCTGTGAGTCTGCATCTCGGCCCATCAATCCTTCTCCTTATTCCCATGATGAGTTCACCAGTGCGGTCCGGTCAGTCTGGTTGCTTTTTAAACTTTAAACAAATTTAGTATGAAAGATGTTGTTTTGTCTTGCTTCAAGTTAAGAAATTTAAATTGTGAAATGACTTTTTTTTCCTGATGAAGTTTGGTCAATATAATGAATTTTGAACTGTGTTCTATACCCAATCCTCTATTACATAACCAGCTTGCAGTCCAGGCAATTAATTTCATTTGCTTTGTTATCTGAGCAGTAGACTTTAATTCTTCTGCAGCAAGTGTAACATTTGGGGTGAATTGTATGAAGTTATAAACATTTATTAAATTTATTAAATGCCTACATCATTGCCTATATGACGTAGGCATCTAAGTCTACATCCATAGTCTTCTGACCAAATACCTGTCTCTGTGCTTTTTAAATGGTGTTGTGGGCTTTGCAAGTTAGCTTGTGAATTTACTCCTCTTCCATCTCTGTGACACACAGGAAGGATATTTTTCTTCCCCACCCTTCTTTGCTGCCACTCCTGTTTCCTATATGCATATTTAATTATAATCTCAACACCCACTTCCTCTGAGTCCAGTTAATGTGTGGCTCATGTAGTGTTGTGCTCAGCACAGCCAACACCCATGTCTCCAGGAACAGGGTGTCACTTTTGGAACAAACACGATCCAGATCTTCAGAGTGATGGAATAGCTTCAGATATCACATGTTAAACATAGACAAATTTAAAAGAATTTTCTGTTTGGATCATTATGGGAGTATTTATTTCTGTGTATTCTTTAAAAATATTTCAACATATTGGTATCCTTGAGTTATCCAACTCCTGAGGTTGAAGCTAGTATAATATTTTACTCAGTTTATAAAGGGAAATCTTTTGCCAAGATTTTCACTCTGTGGAGGGCTGGCCACACCCAGATCAGCTGCTCTGGAATTTCAGTGTCTCATCAGGCTTCCCCACATCCCCAGCAAGTTGCCAGTTTCTGTGTTGAATTTGGAACTAGAAATTATTGGAGAGTGTAACTGTATTTGTTCATTCTAAATGATGTAGTAAAGATATTCCAGAATCTTTAGTCACAGTCATGATTTATAATTGGCATTATTATCTGAATAAGAGATGAAGTTACTTAGGCTTCTTATATCTGAGTCCCTGTAGCTCAGGGGTTCTCAAACTTTAGCATCAGTGGGAGGGCTTATTAAAATGAAGCCACTTCCCCCCTTTTTTTTTTTTTTGATTCAGGTCTTAGGTGTGTCCCAGGAATTGCAGTATTTACAGGTTTCTCTAGGTGATGCTGCTGCTGCCTGGGACTACACTTTGCCAAGCACTGGTCTAGCCTGCTATACCTGTTCCTTCCTCCACCTCTGCCTGTTCCCCACCCACTCTTGGCCCCACACCCTACCCTCTCAGGCAGCCCTCTGTGTGACCTGTATTGCTTATCACAATTAAGTATAGAATTATAGTCCTTTCTATTGAGTTGAACTTAAAACGATATTTGCATCTTTAATATATGTGTATATTACCTTTAAAATATGTATCACAGTAAGTCCCCTACATATGAACGAGTTCCATTCCAAGAGTGCGTTTGTTCAGTTTGTTAGTAAGTCCAACAAAGTTAGCCTCGGTACCCAACTAACACAATCAGTTGTATGGTACTGTACTGTAATAAGTTTATAATACTTTTCACACAAATAACATGCATGAAAAGTACAACATTTTTAATCTTACAGTACAGTACCTTAGGAAGTAGAGTAGTACAACAGCTGGCATACAGCGGCCGCCACACATGTTCACATCTTTAAGGTTCGTATGTAGGGGACTTACTGTATGTATATTTTTCTGTCAATGGGAGTATATATATTTATTTATATGTAAATTTAATGTTTAAAAATTAGCATAATTTAAAAGAAGCATTTAATTTAGAAATACCATAGTCAAACTTTTTTTTCTTGTGGTAGAATGTGTTGGAATCATTAAAAAACATACTGAAAGAAGTAGGAGCAAATTGGTTAGGTACAGATGTGGCAGAAAACTTACTCCATTTCTACAAGTTACTGCTTAGAATTTATACAGGGAGTGCCCTTAATTCTTAAGACCAGAAACTATATTTTTTATATATTTTTATAAAATTGTCTATGTCTCTTTATTCTCTACTTGTCTTCCCCATATCTTCTCCACATTGTTTGTTTACCTCTCACTTTTACTTCACAGAGAATGACAGGCCAGATAGAACCATGAGAAAGTAGTTTTGTTATTTCTACCTGAATTTGTAATCTTGATATGGACACAAAGTGCAGATCTCATTAAGGCTAATGAAGGATGAAACTATATGGGAAATTTTTGAATCCAAATTATAATTAAAATCAACTTATAAAATTTAACTTTTAAATAGTTATTGGATTCACTTATTTTCTCTTTTTTATTGAAGTATAGTTGATGGGCAATATTATGTAAGCTATAGGTGTACAATATAGTGGTTCACAATTTTTAAAAATTACTTTCCATTTATAGTTGTAAAATATTGGCTACATTCCCCATGTTGTTTAATATATACTTGTAGCTTATTTTATATATGACAAGTTGTATCTTTATATTGCCCCTCTCCCCTTTCCTCTCCCTCATGGTAATCACTAGTTTTTCCTCTGTAAGTCTGTTTCTTTCTGGTTGCATTCACTAGTTTGTTGTACTTTTTAGATTCCATATGTAAGTGATATCATACAGTATTTGTTTCTCTAACTTATTTGACTCAGCATAATTCTCTTAAGGTCCATTCATGTTTTGCAAATGGCAGAATTTCAAACTGGACTCTCTTATTTTTAATGTGAAACACACAATCCTGTTAGAACACTATTGTAAGCCGTTGCTGCTGCTGCTGCTGCTGCTAAGTCGCTTCAGTCGTGTCCGACTCTGTGCGACCCCATAGACGGCAGCCCACCAGGCTCCCCCGTCCCTGGGATTCTCCAGGCAAGAACACTGAGTGGGTTGCCATTTCCTTCTCCAATGCGTGAAAGTGAAAAGTGAAAGTGAAGTCGCTCAGTCGTGTCCGACCCTCAGCGACCCCATGGACTGCAGCCCACCAGGCTCCTCCATCCATGGGATTCTCCAGGCAAAAGTACTGGAGTGGAGTGCCATTGCGTTCTCCAATTGTAAGCTGTTAGATTCCCAGTTTAGCCGGTCAAGGCCTGTTTAAAGGTATATACTTGGCAATGAATGAATACAGAAATATTTTGATTACCTTATTTGAAAAGGAGAATTGATACAATGCAATAAGAAATATTTAAAAATTTCACCTGGTTAAAAAAAAAAGTGGAACAAATGGCAGGAAGACAAACAGGTGAGAAATTCTATGGTGATGCTTAACGTGATCTATGGACATCTTAGGTCATTTCTCAGGTATGTCTGTATTACACCTAATTTCATTCTAAAAGTAATGAGTTTTTATTGAGAGATCAGTGTAAGGGTTATTCCACTCTTAATTTTCTCATCTGATGTGTGGAACAGAATGTGGGAGTGACATTTTTGTTGTTGAGGTAACTGCTTAAGAGGTAAAGTATATTGGGCAAAAAAGCTATAGAAACGAAGTGTACATGTAAGGAACAGATGGTCAGAAGTAACATTTACTAAACTTTGTGAGGTAAAAGAGAAAAGGAAACAGATGAATGCATGCACCTAACTTTTGAAAGAGAAAAAATATATATGATTAAAGGAGTTTAGGGTTAAATAGAAATCATATTGTCTGTGCAGCATAGACTGTTGTTTGTGTAAGAAGGGGATGTTAATCCATGTTTTAAGGTGTGTATAGAGAAGGAGTGAGTAGCAGGTAAATTCAGCTTCTTATGCTCAATTTGTAGCATTATATAAAGACTCAGAGTTCCTATATGTAAATGTAATATATAATAAGATGATCAAATATACTGGACTCCTTTTCAAAAAGGCAAAATAATACCAAATACTTGGACTGATCCTACAGATACCTAACATAGCTTACTATTGGTAATATTTTACAACTGAAATCAGCATACCCTTCCCCCAAGAGTACTGATTTTGTAACATGAAAATGTCCTTTGAGGCTGCTGTTTCACAGAGGAGGTTATTGCCAGTCATGATAATTGTTCAGTTAGAAGAAGAGTGGATGATAAATGAGACAGTCACTAAGTGAAGCTCATTTGACTTTAGAGTCATTAAAATTTTTCTTATGGACTTTCTTTCTTATGAATACTTCTGGTCTGCTGAGAGCAGCATTATACAGAGGTCTTAATCAGTTACGTTTGGAAAGTTCTTATGATTGAACTCTAAATTGAAGAAAGTCATAGCAAATGGATCAGGCGGTGGGAATCTTTTCTGTTTATTCCAAATACAAACTGCGATCAGAGAGACCTGAAATGCACTTTGCATTTATATAAAGGAAAATGTTCTAGCTACAAACATTAAAACATTCTTCAGCTACTATTAGCCTGTATCTCACGGTGCCATATATATTCTACTGGTGAGAAGTAACCTAATTGTTTGACTTAGAAAAAGTGTTTTTCTCACATCTCCTTAAAAAAAAACCTGTCTAAAAAGAATTAAATTGGTCTTATGCAATCACCATCCATTTATTTTGCTTTTGTTCTGCAAAGGGCTCTAAGGAGTTATTGTACACCAGAAAAATAGTCTCACTCCAGTTGTTCCAGAAATTCTTTATCGTATTTCAAATAAAGTATTTCTGTTTGTATTGAAAATTGGTTCTGGGATGGTGTAAGTCTTATTTTCCTCAGGTATTGACAAAATTCTCATAGAAGTTCTCTGCTGCTGCTGCTGCTAAGTCGCTTCAGTCGTGACTGACTGTGTGCGACCCTGCAGACGGCAGCCCACCAGGCTCCCCCGTCCCTGGGATTCTCCAGGCAAGAACACTGGAGTGGGTTGCCATTTCCTTCTCCAATGCATGAAAGTGAAAAGTGAAAGTGAAGGTGCTCAGTCGTGTCTGACTCTGTGTGACCCCATAGACGACAGCCCACCAGGCTCCCCTGTCCATGGGATTTTCCAGGCAAGAGTACTATCAAGTACTAAATATTACTGTCTCGATCATATACTCAGTCAAACAATAAATACTGATTTCTGAGTATGGAATACAGTGATTTTTATTTTAATCTTGCTTCCCCAATAATGTTCTGTGTTAGAGCATTGGGCATTGCTTTTGGGCTCTGAGGAGTCTGAGTGGAGAAAAGACTACATGTATGAGACTGGCAGCTAGCTGATGCAGTTAAGATAGTCATTCATTTAAAACTTACTATGCATGTATTTAGGCTTCCCTGATAGCTCAGTTGGTAAAGTATCACCTGCAATGAAGGAGACCCCACTTTGATTCCTGGATCGGGAAGATCCGCTGGAGAAGGGATAGGCTACCCACTCTGGTATTCTCGGGCTTCCCTTGTGGCTCAGCTGGTAAAGAATCCACCTGCAATGCAGGAGACCTGGATTCGATCCCTGAAGATCCCCTGGAGAAGGGAAAGGCTACCCACTCCAGTATTCTGGCCTAGAGAATTCCATGGACTGTATAGTCCCTGGCGTCACAAAGAGTCGGACACGACTGAGTGACTTTCACTCACTCACTCATACATGTATTTTGTACTAAGCAGTGTGTTATTCAGTGGGGACACAAACAGTACTAAAATCATGGTTTCTACCCTTATGGACATACCCTTTAGTAAGAGAGACAGAAGTGTAAATAGTTTTGGTCCATTCAGTGTGTTAAGTATTTTAATAATTATAGGAACAGAAGTTAATTTCTTCTGTATAGCAGTCTGTATGACATTTCTGGTAATTTATTTTTATCAGGATTGCCAAAATTCAGAAGGGAAGACTTTAGCGCTCATCTAACCTAGAGTTTTCCAAACATGTCAGGTAATAAATATCATCTGATGCTCTTGTCAAAAATACAGGTTCTCTGACCACTCCCCCCGGCACTGTTAAAAAAAAAAAAAAAAAAGACATGCTAAGCTATAGCTCACTTATTTTGCTTTCTGATATGTAAAAACCTAGTACTGTTGAAAACTAGAGGAAGTAATAATTTGTAATGAAATTCTGAAATTCTAGATCTTAATCTTAATGTTTTCTCTGCTAGTAAGACATTCTGTTTTTAAGTGGAAATGAACCAAAGAGATTCTTATAGGTAGAATACATTTTTTTCTTTCTCAGAGCAAATTTCTAACTATTTAACCCAGATCAAATTTTTAGAATGATCCCAAGGTGATAGAAAACATGATTTGAGTCTGAAGATTTTTAAGAGTAAATAAATTAGGCTGTTTGAGCTCTGGAGTGATTCCAGTGTGACTTTTAATTTTGATGAGTTGAATGTATATAATGTAATTTTGATGAAAATCCACCCAAAGGAATTTTCCAGACATAAAACACAATAGGCATCATGCCTCCTGGGATTTCATAATGTTGTGGCTTCATGGGCTCCTCGGTGAGTCTGGATGGCAGAGTTACTATAGTAACTGTATTCCTAAGTCCTGTAATTTTAGTTTTCAAAGCCAATTGCATATAGGTGGCTCATTTCTGTTTTCTCCACCATTGTGGGAACACTTATAACAACTATCCACCTTATTGAGAGAGACCTGGCTATTTATACAAACTAAAGGTTTGTGGAAAGATCTTATATTCTATTAATATTCCTATTCTTTTTTTCTGTGGCAAACCTTAGGCAAAAATTAGTTGAGTTTTCCTTTCATGCCTGTATTTTGCTAAACAGCTGAGTTCTCTTATAGAAATGTAGAGGAGATATAATTAATGATCAAAAAGTTCTTTGAAATAAAAAAATCTTATGGAAATGGTAAGTAGTATAAACAATTTGCGGGCAAGCATTAATAAAAGCTTCACTGCAAGCATTTTTAAAGAGCACTAATAAAAGCTTCACGGTTCAATTAATACAGCACAACATTGGGTTTTCTAGAAGCATATGGGGCCCAGAAGGCCTGCCCCTGTTTTTAAAATTTACGAAGTCTTTAATGATTTACCACTTTTACTCCAGTGCATTACCCACTGTGGTGCCATTTAGTCATTAAGTAGGAAACTAAAACCAGGACAAAGCTACAAACAAATATCATAATGTCCAAGTGGGTACGTTTTTCTTCAATTTGTTCACAATGAGTTACCATGAAAAATGAATGGCAAATGAAATAGAGCTGTAGACAAATCAAGGTTATGGCTTCCCCAGATGCATCTGATCAGTTGGCTTTTTAATGAAATACAGGCTAAATCTTATTACAGTAATCTTGATTTAACTAAAATAATTTCAGGCTCCTAGCTAATTATCTATTTCAAGTAGTGTTCAAAAAAATATTCTAAGATAATTAAATAAATTTTTCCCTTGAAGTTTGTTGTAACAGAATTTGATCACAGAGTATAGTATAAGAGAGAAATAATTCATGTTAAATTTTATTAAATATTGTTTTATTTTTTTAATTACTGCAACTTCACAGTTAAGTGATTCATTCTTGTACTATTGCTAAATCTAAACTTCTCAGTATGGGATTTTCTTGGTTCTTTTTATCTTGCTATGTGTTGTTCAGTTGCTAAGTCGTGTCTGACTCTTTCTGACCCCATGGAGTGCAGCACACCAGGTTCCCCTGTACTTCACTATCCCTGGGATTTGCTCAGATTCATGTCCATTGAGTTGTTGGTGCTGTCTAACCATCTTGCTATATAGAACAAGAAAATTCTGAGTTTCTAATAGGTGAGGCATTTACTACGGGTTTAATTTTGTCATGTTTATCTTTACAAATTACAATCAATGCATTTTATCAGTGCATGTTCTGTGTGTTGATTTCTGTTTCTTCAGATACTTTAATGTCCAAAATGAAAGTCTCATGACTAAATTATTGATGAGTTTTTCTTTAAAATCTGTTTTGATTAAGAGGAAGTAGAAAACTCTGAGGTACTCTGTGAAATGGTTTGAAGTCTATTTTTTTTCATGATAACTTTCTGGCACTTGATTATATAAAACTCTTTCCTTTTATGATAGATGGTTGCTTGTCAGGCAGCTCTACATAATTAAGCTTTTCTTCCAGACTTTTAACTTCTAAGAAAACTTTCTCTTCATTACTGATATTATAGCTTCATTGGCAACTGGCCGAGCTGGGGAATTTCCTCTGGAGTTAGAATTTGCTGTAATAATTTTGCCATTCTCAAAAGATGACAGATAAAAATTAAGAAATATATAAGAATCACAGAAGGTAAAACATTTTGAGTGTTATTTATTGGAGCATATGTGGCCCTACATAATTCTAATCCCTAAAAATCATTGTAGTGTTGCAAAACAATCACACATGGGCACACATGTACACACACATTCTTTGGTATTCTGAGGAGCCAGCTCCAAAGTACACAGAGGAAAAAAATACTCTATAAATGTCTACATAATCCTATAAACAAAAGGCTGTCCATGTGTATTTTGCAGATGTACCCAATTTTGAGTATGTATCTTCAAAAAGTTCAGCATTGTTTTGTAACTGCATTCATGAAAAGATGAATGTAAAACAAGTATTTATTAATTATGGCTTATTTGGCTTAGATTTTCATCATCATATTTAAACTATGAAGGTGTTTAAAAGTGTGACTCCAATAAGTAAACGTTAAGAATTGTGAATATTAACTTCTTTCTCACTATAATTTCAAATAAACTGGCATGATTCTTTTGCAGTCTTCAGCTGTTACTGACATGATTTTTATACATGAGTTGTTGCTGTTTTTTAGTCAATAAGTTGTGTCCAACTGTTGCAACCCATGGATTGTAGGCGGCCAGGCTCCTCTGTCCATGGAATTTCCCAGGCAAGAATACTGAAGTGGGTTGCCATTTCCTTCTCCAGGGAATTTTCCCAACCCAGGGATCGAATCCAATGTCTCCTTCATTGGCAGGTGGATTCTCTACCACTAAGCCACCCGGGAATCCCATAAACTAGTTAAGGAAACATAATATTTAACATTATACATATTATGCCCATTTTCTGGTAAGTACCCTCTAACAACAACAACTTGAATGTTCTAATAGCTATACTGTTTCATTATTTGGCGTGATTCTAAAGAAGAGTTTCCTTCAGTTCAGTCACTCAGTCCTGTCTAACTCTTTGCAACCTCATGAATTGCAGCACGCCAGGCCTCCCTGTCCATCACCAACTCCCGGAGGTCACTGAGACTCACGTCCATCGAGTCGGTGATGCCATCCAGTCATCTCATCCTCTCTCGTCCCCTTCTCCTCCTGCCCCCCAATCCCTCCCAGCATCAGGGTTTTTTTCCAATGAGTCAACTCTTCTCATGAGGTGGCCAAAGTATTGGAGTTTCAGCTTTAGCATCAGTCCTTCCAATGAACACCCAGGACTGATCTCCTTTAGAATGGACTGGTTGGATCTCCTTGCAGTCCAAGGGACTCTCAAGAGTCTTCTCCAACACCACAGTTCAAAAGCCTCAATTCTTTGGCACTCAGCTTTCTTCACAATCCAACTCTCACATCCATACATGACCACTGGAAAAACCATAGCCTTGTCTAGACAGACCTTTGTTGGCAAAGTAATGTCTCTGCTTTTTAATATGCTATCTAGGTTGATCATAACCTTCCTTCCAAGGAGTAAGCGTCTTTTAATTTCATGGCTGCAATCACCATCTGCAGTGATTTTTAAGGAAGTCTTAGAAAATGTAGATAAACTGATTTGTCATGACTTTAATATATTTCTGATCTTGAGATTTTGAGTGCTTTCTGGAGATCTAAGACTGCTTTGCAAATAGGCAAAGTCAAAACTTTACCTTGCACCTCTTTTAAAAATCTCTATCTGATAGGAAAAATATTGCACATCATTGTAGTACTTGTTTGGTTTGTCACTGGGACCCCAGATGTTTGCCCAGTGTGTTCAAGGAGGTGGACATTTTGGAAATGTTACTATCATTTAGGGCATACTGTCATAATAAATTATTAATCCAGTGACTGTGAAATAATTCTTCCTAAAGTCTTATCTTCCCTCATTATATGTTGTATTAAATAAGCATTATAGTTAGAGATATTTTAAAAACTGCTTTAAGAAAATAAGAGTATATGCTGTGACAATTGTTTTTGCATTGTTTTTATGGTTTTTTGATTACATATATATATATATCTTTGTGCCTGTAATATTGTGCTTAATTTTTTAATGGAGAATTGAATGAACGTATCTTAATTTGGCTTTATGTTTAAAGTGAAACAATATATAGGTAAACAGACTTTAAAGGTAATTGTATTTCAGTTAAAGGACCTAGCAATTAGTAGGAAAAGTCAGGAAGCCAGTTATAGATAGGGGAAAAAGAATATATACCATAACTTGTGTTAGATAATGAGTGTTATTGAATTTCTGAATTTCAATAAAACATGTCAAATAAGAGTTCATTTTCCCTTCTGTTGGGAGAATTGATAATCCGCTTAGCCATCTGCCTTCCTACCTTTCTTTATTTTTCTTTTATGCTGCCTAACTCCAAACAGGATTTGGGATTTATATGATAAGTTTAAAAAGTAAAACACATGAAAAAGAAAAGAAATAAAGGAAGGAAAATTGGATAAAGCAAATACCTTTACTACATATACTCAGGTTCTGTAAAGTTGCAGAAAAGGAATAGAGTTGGCTCTGAACTTCTTGGTAGCAAGTCTATTTTCATGAGATTATGCTTCCTTCAGCCTAAATCTAATCAAGTCACTGCCCTCTTTAAGAATATCAGTGGCTGTCCATCACCCCTACCTGATGTATACCTGTATATGTACCCTTTCCAGATTTATCTTCCTCTTTCTCCTGAGTAAGCCCTGAACTCTGTTCTGATCACCAAAAGGAGCTGTGTGCCTTCCACAGGTCCTGTTTTTCTGCCTTTAGATCTTAAATGCACCTTTCTAATTGCTGAGAGTGCTTTTCCCCAATACTCCACCTCTCTGTATCTTGGGAAATGTCTTTGTTCATCTTTCAAGACATGAATCCAATTTGATGGTTCTGTGAAGCCTTCGTGGGGTCCTCTGACATCTGCTACCTCTGTCAATTATGGAACTTATCTTTTGATGCTGGACATTGTCTTAGTAATAGCTCTGTAAGAGGGAAGGGCATCTTCTGATTTTTTTTTCTTTTGATATAAAATAGTTGGCTATGTTACTTCTAGTTGCTTACTTCATTAACCAGTATGCTGCCTAGCATATCAACAGAACCAAACAAGTGAAGAATGAAAGGCCTTGAGAGGAGGCTGATGATGGTGGTACTGTCTTGGAGGGTGGGGAAGCTGTTGAAAACATTTGAGCAAAACCAAGCTGCTCAATCTCTGTAAAATCATATCCCTTCCCTTCATTTCTTCTTACGTGCTCATTTATTGACTTTCTGTTCTCTTTACTTTTGAATGATGATATTGAGATGTTCTTTTACTCTATTTAGTTCTATGCATTGAAATGTTTTTTCTCTTCCTAGGGTTGCTTGTCTGTCCCTTGAAAAATAAACTGCGGTAGGGTGCTTATTGTTTGCAAGACTTGCAGTCACACGCTGAGTTCCCTAAAGGCAGAAAAGTCTCTAAATTTGGGATGGCATTAGCTAGCCAAGTGATAGAAGCAGAGCTGCATCCTTCTTTTGTTTTAGTACCTTCTACCTCTCCCTGTTGCAATACTTATAAGCTACCTCCCTCCTTATAAAAAATGCATAGTATATTTAAGAAAAGAAAATAGAAAATTTTCTTTTTTTCTTTAAGAAAACAAAAAGTTAAAAGAATTTTGAGTTGTGATTAAGCAGGAGATTTTTTAAAGTTAGTTTAGAGTTTATTGGATCATCTTCCTTTAAACTTTTAAAAACTCATGTAATTTTTGCATACTATATTATTAACACTTAACTTTTTATGTCCTTGATGTCTGAGCACTTTATGTACAGAATGTATGAAGAGCTAGCTTAAAACCTTAAGACTTTTCAATCTATAAGTTTTCAGTTTTTCTTATTTAAAATGGTTAACTTATAAGCATGTTAATATAATAGGTAACGTCTTAATAAAGATTAAATTGGGATCTTAAACTTTCTGTGTCTCAAAGATGTTTTTGGCTTGACAGTGTTGCAGTATGATATTTGCTGGACAGAGTGATGTCTTACTTTGGCACATACCTAGTCATACAGGGTTCCTTTCATATCTGCAAGAATGTTCATTTTCTCAAGATCATGAACAGATGTGGAACAGACAATCACTGCACGTCTTTCACAGCTCTCTGTGGGACATCTTAGGGTAGGTTTTTCTTTGTCACGTGCATAACAAGTATGTCTTTACCCTGAATGATGCAATGGTCCAACTTCCTGTGGGGTAGCATCCACCAACAGCAGTGCTATAACACATGAGTTGATAGCAAACTCCCCGAATCCATAGAGATTTGCTCCAGTCTAAGTGAGTGACTAATTTTTATACTATGAGGTAAACCTGAGGTCCTTAGGGAATAGGGACATGTGAAGGTTTGATTGTTTATTTTGCTTGTTATAACTGTAGGATCATTAAGGAAATGTTTATATCCTGTTGTGGTTATATACTCTTAACCAATGTCTGAGGCAAGAAGGTTTGATATTTCTGCTTTCTTTGTATTCTTTATTATTCTCTACCCCTCCCCACAACTCCTGTGGAAAAGAAGTTCACACTCATCAGATCTAAATAGACCCATATCTCTTTGAATACTTTGTCACCTTATCTATTAATGAGAAATTATCAAAATCCATATTTGAATATACTAGTAAAAGCCCAGAGCCTTAAACATAAGCTCTGGAAACAGGTGTTACCTCTGTCATCTATCTGTTATGCATTAAATCTCTCTTTGTCCCAGTTTCCTTGCTTGGAAAATACGTCATGACTGTTATATTGGTACCTAAAAGGTATAATTGTGAAAAAACATAGTAAAGGATCTAGTGTTTTTTTAGAATTATTACACATAAATTTTTAATTTTTGCTCAACTTGAATTTGTAAACTACCCTTTTGTGAATATCTCTATAAACTCTGATGTATATAGTTTCTTTCCACACTGATGAGAAAGACCACCATTTTCAGGTTCTAACACAGTTTCCAGTATTGCTCACTTTTGAGCAAATGGAATTACATATTTCCTCTTTCCTAGTGTATTCTAGAGCTTCCTGCTCTATCCCACTCCCAATAGTGAATAAGTTTGTTGCCTTACTTCAGCTTTTTGCTGTTGAAGTATTATTGTTGTAAACTGATTACATTGGAGAAGGAAATGGCAACCCACTCCAGTATTCTTGCCTGCAGAATCCTATAGACAAGGGAGCCTGGCGGGCTACAGTCCCTGAGGTTGCAAAAGAGTCACATGTGACTTAGTGACTGAGCATGTATTGATTACATGTGGTTTAGTGAAATATTTGTCCTGAGTATTTTTTTGGACCTGATATTAGCAACAAGTTTGTCAGATGACTTTTTTTGTTGTTGTTGTTAAACCAAATAAGCTGCTGATAAGATTGGCATGAGAGATTTATAATTTTTACAGTTTCCATTCTGTGGTCATAGCTGAGGCTCTAATTGTTACTCAGATTTAAATCAAAGAGTTAGAGGCCTCTGTGGGCTTTTAAATATGTAGCAGGTAGCATAGTAAAATGGAAAAAATAAGAGTACTTGAAGAAGTCAGGAAATCTTTATCAAAAGCCCAGTTCTGCCCTAACTTGGGGCTTTGGAAAAAGTCATTTTACCTCTCTGGATATAAGTTTTCCGTCTTGTGTTTGTTTCCTGTGACTGCTATAATGACCACAAACCTGATGGCTTAAAACAACCGAAATTTATTCACTTACAGTTCTGGGGGCAAAAGTCTAAAATCAGTTCATTGAGCCTAAGTCAGGGTGTAAGCAGAGGGGCCGTCTCCCTGGAGGCTCTAGGGAAGAATCTGTTCCTTGCCTCCTCCAGTGTCTGGCAGCCACCAGTGTTCCTTACTTTGTGGTTGCATCATTCTCTCCTCTGCCTCCGAGGTCACATTGCTGTCTCCTCCTTGTGTGTATCAAATCTCCCTTTCCCTCCCTATTATAAGGATGCATATGATTAGTCTCTTTACCTTAAAATTTTTAATCACATTGGTGATTCCTTTTTTTTTTTTTTTTTTTTTTGCCATTTGAGGTAATAGTCACAGGTTCCAAGGATGAGGAGATGGATATCTTTTAAGGGGGTCATTATTCAGCCTACCAAACAACTGAAATAGTTTCTAAATTCCTGCTGGCTTGTAATGTCTATCCATGCATTTGGCTCATTCATTCACCCATTCACTAAACTTTTATTTCATGCCCATTGTGTGCCACATACTATGCTAAATATTAGGAATAACATGCTGACCATGCCTTTAAGAAGTGCATTATGTTGTCAATAAGATGTACTATACAGAATAAATGCAGAGATAAAGGTAAAGGAGACAACTTGATCCAGAATAATATTAATTCTGTATATGTCTCCTTTTGCATAATTCTAGACCATAAGTGACCATCATTCTTCAGCACTGGTAAATTTTTTCAGTAAGTCTAAGAGTTACATGCAGTCTGTGGACCAGAAAGTGTTTTGCAGTGGGAAAAACATGGATTAGCTTAAATTCAATTCAGAAGAATGTGTTTATAGACCTTGCCCTGCAAAGAATATATGGGTGCGTACTCAGTCATGTACAACTCTTGTGACCCTATGGACAGTAGCCTGCCAGGTTGCTCTGTCCATGAGATTTTTCAGAATACTGGAGTGGGTTGCCATTCCCTCCTCTGGGGGATCTTCCTGACTCACAGATTGAATCTGTGTCTCTTACATCTGTATTGGCAGGCAGGTTCTTTATCACTAGTGCCACCTGGGAAGCCCAAAGAATATATAATTTTATACAGCTCTTATCAACTCAATATTAGCAGTAGAGTTTGAAAAAATAACCATGCGTGCTTCTTCATTACACATTCTGCTTTGTTCGGGGTGGAGCTCAGTGGGTTTTTTTTTTTTCTTAAAAGGTTGATCAGTAGGTTTTTACATGCTGTTAACATTGAGCACAGAGAATCACTGATGGATTAGAAGCTGCCTTTAACTAGGAAGACAAACACATAGGTAATGATAAAAGTGCAAGACAAAATGCCATTAGTGTCATTAGAATATATAGAGACAAAATAATCTGGATACTCAGAGAAGGATGAGATCATACCTGGCTCAAGGGAAATTTGGAGAAGGTAGTGTTTGAAATGTCCTTGATGGATGGGTAAGTTTTCAAAGATGGCTCTAAGGGAAACTGGTGGGAAGAGAACCCATGGAGGTGTGGAGGTGGGGAAAGGAGGTGGGTCGTGGGTGGAAGTAGAGGCCAGGGTTCAAAGTCTAGGCCTTGATTCTCCCTTTTGCTCAGACTTTCTGGTCCAGAACCCAGAGGCACCTGATAAATCTAAATTTAAACCTCTTCTTCTAGGGCATTTCTAAGGTATAGTTTTTCAAGGTGGGAGTGTAGAACATATTTATTTAACAGGTGATAGGTTGATTTATACTTTTAAAAAATTTAGAAACATGGTAGCTGGACCTCTGTATAGTCTGTAAATATTGCAGGCAGGCATCAATGAGAAAAAAAAAATGGAGAGTTAGGGTTTTTTTTTTTTTTAATGCTTCAAAAGAGGAATATCCAGGATATGGTAAAGGATAGAAGACAGAAAAACATAGTAGGAAGTAACAAAGCTAATTTTAATGTTCAGGAATGAGGCTGAAATTAATAGGAATGAGGGATATTGATAGAAAAGATAGCTAACATTTGCTGAGTTCTTTCCATTAGCCAAGATTTTGCCATTGTGTTTATCTCATGGAATTCTTTTTGTAACTCTTGAGGTCGATATTATTATTCCCATTTTACAGGTGGGGGAAATTGAGATTTGAGCCGTTAAGTACCTTGCTCTATTAAGGTCTCATAGTAAATAGAGTGGAACATCTAGGACCAGGATCTAGGTACCTCACACCTAGAGTTTGTATTGTTAATGATACAAATAGTTATCATGGCTAGCTTGAGGGTAAAGTTGATGAAAAGAAGTTGGACCAGAGGAGTTTAAAAATCATCTGAAGAGAGGTCAAATTAGTGAGCATCACCTTATGAATTAAAAGATGAAAGAGAAAAGAACAGAAGGCCAAAGACCAACCCTCATTAAGACTTTCAGGTACTGTATCTTATCCCTCTTTGAGGCTGCCAGTCACTCAACACATGATTCATTGTGGAAATCCCCAATTGTTTAAATAGGCTAATGAAACAGTGTTTCAATGCTGAATGTTTTCTACTCTGTGTAAGATTCCCCTTAATAACTTCAGTTGCTTGAAGGAGACAGATCAAAATATTATCTTAACTTCTGTTACCTGTAGCTGTGAACCTGACTTAGTTTCAAATCCTTAGGGTCCTTGTTGGATTCCATTTTCTAACCATACTCTTATGTTTTTCTGAGTAGAGGAGATCTACTCTATAGAAAGGTTATGATAGGGTAGGAAGATTGGCAAAGTAGTTCAATATTTTGTCATGTAAACAGTTTGTAAACTAAGATATTGAAAGGACAGAAAACAGGTAAATGAGGAGTGAGGAGTCTTGACTGTTGAGTGGGTTTCTCCTCCACTTCCTCTCAGAGCACCTGAAACTCTGTCATTCCATTGTTCTCACAGGGTATACAAAAAAGGCACTATTACATCACCTAGGAAATAAAATTATTGCCTTTGAAGGATATGTTGTGTTGTACTTTGTTCACTGTCAGTTTAACCAGATCAAGTTTCCCATGCTTGTCTTCTTCTTTCTTCTCATTATTCCATCAGTTCAGTTCAGTTGCTCAGTCCTACTCTTTGCGACCCCGTGGACTGCAGCACGCCAGGCCTCCCTGTCCATCACCAACTCCCGGAGTTTACTCAAACTCATGCCCATTGAGTCGGTGATGCCATCCAGCCATCTCATCCTCTGTTGTCCCCTTCTCCTCCCTCCTTCAATCTTTCCCAGCATCAGGTCTTTACAAATGAGTTAGTACTTTGCATCAGGTGGCCAAAGTTTTGGAGTTTCAGCTTCAACATCAGTCTTTCCAATGACTATTCAGGACAGATTTCCTTTAGGATTGATGTCTGAATCTAGTATGTTTATCTGAAGGTTTCATATATTGAATATAAAAAATTTCAGAATAACTTTATGGTTGTATCAAATATTTTAACATCATACAGTTTTATTTCTTGTGTCAGTTTTCAAGAAATCATAGTACTTTTGTCATTAATTTATAATTTTAACTCAAATACTAGCATCATACCTAACTTCTTAAAAAATACTGCAGAGCTCTAAACGGCACCCTGTATGTCCTTCTGTTTTTCTAGTACTATAATTGAATGCTGGGTATTGTGTGGTCTTTTTACATAACTTATCCCAACTAACTTTATTGGAAAAATTAATGGAATGGAACTCTCACAAAAGTGTTTAGTATCAAGGGAAATAAAACTAACTTGCTTTGAAAGTAAAGATTGACTTTCAAGAGTAAGCCAAATGATGATTTGTAGTAAAAAAAAAAATAACAAAAACAATTTACAGATAGCAGTCAAGGCAAAGATATTCATCACTTGTTTGAAAGACGTCTGGTAAGCTAGTGATTCTCAGTTTGAGCTTTGTGTTTACTCATCTGTAGAGCTTAAAAAAAAAAAAAAAGAAAACCTGAAATTCTCAACTAATGTTGAGAACTACTATTAAAAGAAACAAAAGAGCAGGAGGAAGTAAAAAAATAGAAAATTCTTACATTTAGGAGATGACATGTACTTTCTAAAAAAGGAAATACTGTCTATTTAGTTATGAAAACTAAACGTGTAGTTCTTCTATTCTGGAAGGAGGCAAATTAATCTCATTTTTATATTAATTGTTATGAGGATATGTGAAAATACATATTTGTATATTTTAAAAAGGCCTTTTTTTTTCTGTGTGTTTATGAACTCCCTTATTTTCTTATGTTTAAGATTGTTGAATCTCAGCTATGAGTCTAATGTTCTGCCCCATCATTCCAGTTCATAAACTCAAAGTATACATTGATTTACAAATAAATAATTCAGAATCAATGGAGTGAATGTGACACTTGCATTCAATAAAAAATTCAGTCATTATTTTGAGTGTTTTTTCCCCATAATGAAAGCATGGTTACTGTTACAAAGTGATGTTTGGTCTCTATATGCTAAGTGTCTTGATCATTCTGGACCTGGGTTGCTTCCTTTGTCAGACTGGGATATCATGTATTGCTGAATAGTAATGAATGTGTACTAAGTGTCCATTATATTTTAAGTTCTAAGTGTGCCAAGTGCTGTTTATATGGTACCTCATTTAATCAAAGTGAAAAGCTTATAGAGTAGGTGCTATTTTCTAAATTCCCCATTTTAAAGATGAGAAAGTAGTCTCAGAGACATGAATAATATGTCCAAGGTTGTGCATCTCACTCACTTACTTCAGTTGCTCAGTCGTGTCCTACTCTTTGCAACCCCGTGAACTGCACCACGCAAGGCCTCCCTGTCCATCACCAACTCCCAGAGTTTACCCAAATTCATGTCCATTGAGTCGGTGATGCCATCCAACCATCTTATCCTCGGTCGTCCCCTTTTCTTGCCCTCAATCTTTCCCAGCATCAGGGTCTGGAGTTTCAGCTTTAGCATCAGTCCTTCTAGTGAATACCCAGGACTGATCTCCTTTAGGATGCACTGGTTGAATCTCCTTGCAGTCCAAGGGACTTTACATGACTACTGGAAAAATCATAGCTTTGACCATACTGACCTTTGTTGGCAAAGTAATCATTAAAGATGCACAAATGGAGATTCAGAGTTGAGTGACCTTTATGGCATGAGTTCAGTGGCATAAGTTCATAAGTCATATCCTGAGGTCTTGGTGAAGTTTTGAGAATACTGTTCTTTCCTCAAAATCCAAGAACATCCATCCTCCTGCTAGTCCAGTGCCAGTGGCAGATGCTAATAGTTCACCTGCTCCCTGTTAGCTGCCATGGAAAAATCTGCCATTCTCTTGGGAAATACCAGGAAAGTCTTCTTTGAAAGCTTTCCTGTAAAGAAGGTACAGCTTTAACTTCTGGTTTCAACCCACTGGTTAAACAGAAAAATTCATCTCCATACTGGTATACTGTAACTTTGTACCACTGCCTGTGGTGTTGGACTGCTTGAATTTACATCATAGTTTTACCCCAAACTAGATGCACACTAAAAAGTAATGTTCAAAATCTCCAAGCAAGGCTTCAGCAATACGTGAACCGTGAACTTCCAGATGTTCAAACTTGTTTTAGAAAAGGCAATGGAACCAGAGATCAAATTGCCAACATCCGCTGGATCAATGAAAAAGGAAGAGAGTTCCAGAAAGACATCTATTTCTGCTTTATTGACTATGCCAAAGCCTTTGACTGTGTGGACCACAATAAACTGTGGAAAATTCTGAAAGAGATGGGAATACCAGACCACCTGAACTGCCTCTTGAGAAACCTGTATGCAGGTCAGGAAGCAACAGTTAGAAGTGGACATGGAACAACAGACTGGTTCCAAATAGGACAAGGAGTACGTCAAGGCTGTATATTGTCACCCTGCTTATTTAACTTATATGCAGAGTACATCATGAGAAACGCTGGGTTGGAAGAAGCACAAGCTAGAATCAAGATTGCCGGGAGAAATATCAATAACCTCAGATATGCAGATGACACCACCCTTATGGTAGAAAGTAAAGAAGAACTAAAGAGCCTCTTGATGAAGGTGAAAGAGGAGAGTGAAAAAGTTAAGAGCCTTCTCCAACACCACAGTTCTAAAGCATCTATTCTTCTGCGCTCAGCTTTCTTCACAGTCCAGCTCTCACATCCATACACGACTACTGGAAAACCCATAGCCTTGACTAGACGGACCTTTGTTGGCAAAGTAATGTCTCTGCTTTTTAATATGCTGTCTAGGTTGGTCATAAGTTTCCTTCCAAAGAGTAAGCGTCTTTTAATGTCATGGCTGCAGTCACCATCTGCAGTGATTTTGGAGCCCAGAAAAATGAAGTCTGACACTGTTTCCACTGTTTCCCCCATCTATTTGCCATGAAGTGATGGGACCAGATGCCATGATCTTTGTTTTCTGAATGTTGAGCTTTAAGCCAACTTTTTCACTCTCCTCTTTCACCTTCATCAAGAGGCTCTTTAGTTCTTCTTTACTTTCTACCATAAGGGTGGTGTCATCTGCATATCTGAGGTTATTGATATTTCTCCCGGCAATCTTGATTCTAGCTTGTGCTTCTTCCAACCCAGCGTTTCTCATGATGTACTCTGCATATAAGTTAAATAAGCAGGGTGACAATATACAGCCTTGACGTACTCCTTGTCCTATTTGGAACCAGTCTGTTGTTCCATGTCCACTTCTAACTGTTGCTTCCTGACCTGCATACAGGTTTCTCAAGAGGCAGTTCAGGTGGTCTGGTATTCCCATCTCTTTCAGAATTTTCCACAGTTTATTGTGGTCCACACAGTCAAAGGCTTTGGCATAGTCAATAAAGCAGAAATAGATGTCTTTCTGGAACTCTCTTCCTTTTTCATTGATCCAGCGGATGTTGGCAATTTGATCTCTGGTTCCATTGCCTTTTCTAAAACAAGTTTGAACATCTGGAAGTTCACGGTTCACGTATTGCTGAAGCCTTGCTTGGAGATTTTGAACATTACTTTTTAGTGTGCATCTAGTTTGGGGTAAAACTATGATGTAAATTCAAGCAGTCCAACACCACAGGCAGTGGTACAAAGTTATAGTATACCAGTATGGAGATGAATTTTTCTGTTTAACCAGTGGGTTGAAACCAGAAGTTAAAGCTGTACCTTCTTTACAGGAAAGCTTTCAAAGAAGACTTTCCTGGTATTTCCCAAGAGAATGGCAGATTTTTCCATGGCAGCTAACAGGGAGCAGGTGAACTATTAGCATCTGCCACTGGCACTGGACTAGCAGGAGGATGGATGTTCTTGGATTTTGAGGAAAGAACAGTATTCTCAAAACTTCACCAAGACCTCAGGATATGACTTATGAACTTATGCCACTGAACTCATGCCATAAAGGTCACTCAACTCTGAATCTCCATTTGTGCATCTTTAATGATTACTTTGCCAACAAAGGTCAGTATGGTCAAAGCTATGATTTTTCCAGTAGTCATGTAAAGTCCCTTGGACTGCAAGGAGATCAAATCAGTCAGTCCTAAAGGAACTCAACCCTGAATATTCATTGGAAGATCTGTTGCTGTAACTGAAGTTCCAATACTTTGGCCACCTGATGCGAAGAGCTGACTCATTGGAAAAGACTGATTCTGGGAGAGATTGAAGGCAAAAGGAGAAGGGGATAGCAGAGGATGAGATGGTTAGACAGCATCACCAACTCAGTGGACATGCATTTGAGCAAACTCTGGGAGATAGTGAAGGACAAAGGGGCCTGGTGTACTGCAGTCCATGGGATCACAAAAGTTGGACATGGCTTAGTGACTGAACAAAATGGGGTAGTAGTAACCAAATTCCTTGACTCAAGGGACTGAAGATTGAACGGGATAATATACTGTGTTGATGGTCATCTGAATTAAATTCACCCATTCCTGTTCATTTGTTTTCTCTTCCATCTCCTGCTTGACCATGTGCGATTTACCTTGATTCATGGGCCTAACATCCCAGTTTCCTGTGCAATACTGTTTTTTATAGCATCAAATTTTACTTTCATCACCAGACAACTGATCATTGTGTTTGCTTTGGCCAATCTGCTTCATTCTTTCTAGAGCTATTAATAGTTGTCCTCAGCTTTTCCCCAGTAGCATATTGGATACCTTCCGACCTGGGGGTCTCATTTTTCAGTGTCATATCTTTTTGCCTCTTTGTACAGTTCATAGGGGTTCTCAGGGCTAGTATATTCCCTCCTCCAGTGGATCGCATTTTGTCAGAACTCTCCACTAGGACCTGTCCTTCTTGGGTGGCCCTACATGGCATGGCTAATAGCTTCATTGAGTTACGCAAGCCCCTTCACCACGACAAGGCAGTGATACATGAAGGGGTAATACACTGTAAAAATTCTAAATAAAGCAAATCTTTAAAAATATTAATGTCAATAAAATAGATTTTTATCTTCTAGCTTGAAGCCATTATCTTTAACACTCAGAATAAAAAAAACAACCAATGAAACTTGAAGAAACTCTGTACACTACAGTGCTACTTGATTTAGAATGTCCTCACCAAAACCCTTTGACTGGCTTTGTAAGGAACACTTTCCTCCAAGTGTTCAAAACCCCTAGTCATTTAAGCAATCTCTAAATGCACCAATTATTGTCTAATGGGCAAATCCCATGATCTTTTCTCAGTCTTCAATAGAATTGCTAATAGTAGTAGTAATTCACTTATTCAACAAGTGTATACTGAGTGCCTACTGTGTCTGGGAATGGTTTTAATTCATGGAAAGTAAAAGTCAGGGAAAATAAAAGCAGGAAAATATGAAATTGTCTTTTAAGTGCTTAGTATGAATCATGTGAGCTCATGCTTAAAATTTTGCATGCTAGGCTTAAGCATTATGTGAACCAAGAACTTCCAGATGTTCAAGCTTAATTTAGAAAAGGAAGAGGAACCAGAGAGCAAATTGCCAACATTGACTGGATCATAGAGAAAGCAAGGGAGTTCCAGAAAACCATCTACCTCTGTTTCATTGGCTACACTAAAGCCTTTGTTTGGATCATAACAAACTGTGGAATGCTTTTAGAGAGAAGGAAATACCGGACCATCTTACCTGTCTCCTGAGGTACCTATATGTTGGTCAAGAAGCAACAATTACAACCATGTGTGGAACAACTGATTGGTTCAAGATTGCGAAAGGAGTACGACAGGGCTGTCTGCTGTCACCCTATACGCTGAGCTTATCATTACAAATGCCAGGCTGGATGAGTTACAAGCTAGAATTGAGATAGGCATGAGAAATATCAACAACCTCAGATATGTGAATGATACACCCTAATGGCAAAAAGCAAAGAGGAACTCTTTACAGCTTCTTGATGAGGGTGAAGGAGGAGAGTGAAAGAGCCAGGTTAAAACTAAATATTAAAAAAAAAAAAAAAAAAAAAAAGCTAATATTATAGCATCCAGCCCCATTACTGCTTGACAAATAGAAGGGGGGGAAAAGGTGGAAGTAGTGGTACGTTTCCTCTTCTTGGGCTCTAAAATCACAGCAGATGATGACTGTAGCCATGAAATCAGAAGGCAATTGCTTCTTGGCAGGAAGGCTATGACAAACCTAGACAGTATATTGAGAAGCAGAGATACTACTCTGTCAACAAAGGTCCATATAGTCAAGGTTATGGTCTTCCTGGTGTTCCGCGTATGGTTTTGAGAGCTGGACTGTAAAGAAGGCAGAACACCAAAAAATTGATGCCTTCAAACTGTGGTGCTGGAGAAGACTCTTGAAAGTTCCTTGGATAGCAAGGAGATGAAATCAGTCAATCTTAAGGAAAATCAACCCTGAATACTCACTGGAAGGACTGACGCTGAGGCTCCACTAGTTTGGTCATCTGATGCAAACAGCCGATTGATGGCGTCAGAGGATGAGATGACTGGATGGCTTCACTGATGGAATGGACATGAACTTGGGCAAGCTTGGGGAGATGGTGACAGACAGAGAGGCCTGGTGTGGTGCAGTCCATGGGGTCATAAAGAGTTGGACACCACTGGGTGACTAGACAACAACAATAACATAAATCATGTGTTACATATAATATCTTTTAATATTCACAGGAGTCCTACAAAATGGGTTTTACTCACAAAATAGGTTTTTTACTGTAAATGAGGGTACTGAGGTTCAGAGCACCGAAGAAACTGTTTAGTATCTGTTAGCAAGGAGATGGTAGAACTGGGGTAAAACCCCAATTTCCTCTCCCAGAAAATGGTCTTTCTCTTGACCACTCATTTATTAATTCATTTGCTCATACTTCTCCTGATCTAAAACCTTTAAACTTCTTTCTTACTATGACCATTACAGATATTTTCTTGCTGCTGCTGCTGCTTAGTCGCTTCAGTCGTGTCCGACTCCGTGTGACCCCATAGACTGCAGCCCACCAGGCTCCCCCGTCCCTTAGCCACCTGCGTTTAAAGCAGTGGTGCCATTTTTGATACTCTTACTCTGCTCTGCTCCACATCAGATTGGCTTCAGTCTTGATTGACTCTCTTTTCCATTTTTGTTGCTAATTTTTACCACTTATTACTTTTTGCCACAACTATCATAGTAGTCTTCCAACCAGTCTATTTTTGATCTCTGCTCCATTTAACCTAATTGCACAATACTGCCTAGTGACTCCTACAAAGAACAAATCTGACTGCTTCATTTCTCATAAAACTTTCATGGCTTGCCACGATCTACAAAAATTGCCAATATTCATGAGTTATTCCTAGTGTTCAGTGTATAGGGTGAACCACGTTTCCAACCTTCTCCCTCAGTGTGCTCTTTTGCATGCATGATATCTGTTTTTTTACAAGCTTGTCTGATAAGAAGTCCTGAAGGCTTACTAAAACACAAGTTCCCAGGCCAGGGACAGGGGAGCCTGGTGGGCTGCGGTCTATGGGGTCGCACAGAGTCAGACATGACTGAAGCAACTTAGCAGCAGCAGCAGCAACCAATAGTCTCAGGAATTCACAATACTTTGTAGGGTGCCATAAGGCTTGGTGGCCCTTGGAGAGGTTCAGAGCAGAAGTACACAGCTGTGACGACCCAGATGTTCCTGCCAACACTATGTGTTGAGGAAATCAGCCAGGACCACCTGACATGATGAGACTTCATCATATCTAAGTTCTCCTGTCCACTCTTTCACACACATCACTAAGGTGCAAACCAAGTGCTGAAAAATCCAGACTCATTAATTAAAGTGAATTTTCCAAAGAGGTGATTTTCTCACATCTATACGAGCATGAGATATTTTGTGACTACAATATGAAATACATAAAAGAGCTTAACTTGTAAATAAATATTTACCTAGCATAAGAATTGTCTCATCATATATATAATTTAGAGAGAGAGAAGGAAAGAGAGACACATAAAGAGACAGAGACTGTCAGACAGACATTGACACAAGATGCACACATGTATATGTATATGACTTGTTTTTCCCCCAAAATGATTTAAGTTGGATTATAAAAAGACCAGCAAGGTAGAAGTTTTATGAAATAAGATTATGAAACAAGAGATAGATAATGACCAGAAAGTACAATGGAGTAGTCATTGTTGTGTGAAACTCTCTGTATTATCACTGAAATGACTGTTAAATAGTACATTGAAATGAAGATCTTTGCTTTCCTCTTTTTCTTTTGTCCTTCCCAATTTGCACCACTAATCAGCAAATTTACCTAGCTTTTAACATCTCTTCTACTATCGTATCATATATACACAATTTTTTTTTTCTTCTCAGTAATTTGTTTTCCCCAAATTCCTTTTAAATGTAGTATTTTTATGAACCTCAGATCTTAAAAATAGCGAGTAAAATTATAGTGTGTAGTTGTTTTGTTTCTAAAAAGGTAAAATTTAGACCCTTTGACTATCATACAAAGTAGGCTTAGAATTAAATACAGATAGATGTTTAATTGAAAGGTGAAGAAGTAATTTTAAATTCCTAAGTAAAATAAGACATTTAATAATATATTCCAAAAATCATAAAGTAATGTGAATATTAATTCATTCTTTTCTGCATTTAGCCATTCGTCCATCCATTCATCCACATTTATTAAAAACCTACTGTGCACAGTACTAGGCAGATGTATACCCTTAAAGTTTTGCTACATCTTGATATTTCCTGAATAACACTGACTTTATTAATAACAACAACTCTTTTAGAGCTGAAGAAAGATAAATGGATCAGTGTTGCCATCCTGGCTTTGTTTGCTTCAACACTAAAATACTTTTTTTCATATTGATTTTATATTTCAAATATGTTTGCATTTTTATTCTCTACTCAGCATTATGAATTTTTTTTATTTGAGAATTATAGTCATAGTATGTTTAGCGATGAAATTGATGGATCTGCCATCATCCTGGGAGGAAGGTTCTCTTTATCCAGAGACAAACTGGTCTAGGGTATGTGCTCTTAATTCGTTCCCTGACCTGCTTTTATTGTATCAGCATCCCATCCAGGCTTTAGTCACCTCCTACCCAGAGAGAGATTGTGTGTGCTATGTGTGTTTGCACCTGGCTTTGGAGGCTACTCTCTTTCTTGGTTGGGAAGGCCATACTACGCACACCCTAGGAGAGGCAGTGGGAGAGGCTGTTGTCCTTGCTTATAGCTCTCCTGTTCCAGTGGAAAATGGCTGGATTTTGAAGTTAGGTAGTGCATGTGTGTTAAGGCGCTTCAGTTGTGTCCAACTCTTTGTGACCCGATGGACTGTAGCCTGCCAGGCTCCTCTGTCCATGGGATCCTCCAGGCAAGAATACTGGAGGGGGTTGCCGTGCCCTCCCCAGGGGATCTCCATGACTCAGAGATCAAACTGTCATGTTTAAGTCTTCTGCATTGGCAGGCAAGTTTTTTATCACTAGCATCACCTGGGGAGCCCTGAAGTTAGGTAGATTCATATGTAAATCCAGTCTCCCTCACTTTTTGATCTTAGACAAATTATCATCTCAGAGCATGTTTGCTCATTTTGTATAACATGAAGAATATTCTCTATCTGTTCGATATTTGCCCACTGTCAAAAATTTACTTTCCTTTCACTGTCTATTAATAAATATTTGTTGAACACAATTAAGTGTTATTTTTGGAATTAAATTAGTTTGTATTAAACTAATTATAATTATCTGTTTACCTGTTAGATTCCTGTTATGGGCTAAAGTTAATATGTTGAAACTTATTCGTATATTGAAGTTCATATATTAAAAATTCATATATGAAGCCCTGGCCCCCAGTGTGATGCTGTTTGAGGGCCCCCCCTGGTATCTCAGATGGTAAAGAGTCTGCCTGCAGTGTAGGACACCAGGGTTGGATCTCTGGGTTGGGAAGATCCCCTGGAGAAGGAAATGGCAACCCACTTCAGTATTCTTGCCTGAGAAATGCCATGGACAGAGGAACCTGGCGGACTACAGTCAAATACGACTGAGTGACTAACACTTTCACTTCAGTTTGGAGATAATTAGGTTTAGATTAGGTCCATAAGATAGACCCTCATGATGAGATTAGTGCCTTATAAGAAGAGGAAGATGAGAAGGATTTCTCTCTCCATGAACATGTACCCAAGAAAGGCCTATATGAACACACAGCCAGAAGGCATATCTGCAAACCAGGAAGAGAGGCCTCACGGAACACCAAATCTGCCAGCAGCTTGATCTTGGATTGTGAGAAATGAATTGGTAATTTTTTTTAATTGGAGGATAATTGCTTTCCAAGGCAAACCATTCAGTATCATGGTAATCCAAGTCTATGCCCCGACCGTAATGCTGAAGAAGCTGAATGGTTCTATGAAGACCTATAAGACCTTTTAGAACTAAAACCCAAAAAAGATGTCCTTTTCATTATAGGGGACTGGAATGAAGAGTAGGAAGTCAAGAAACACCTGGAGTAACAGGCAAATTTGGCCTTGGAGTACAGAATGAAGCAGGGTAAAGGCTAATAGAGTCTTGCCAAGAGAATGCACTTGTCATAGGAAACACCCTCTTCCAACAATACAAGAGAAGACACTATACATGGGCATCACCAGATGGTCAACACTGAATAATCAGATTGATTATATTCTTTGCAGCCAAAGATACAGAAGCTCTATACTGTCAGCAAAAACAAGACCAGGAGCTGTGGCTCAGATCATGAACTCCTTATTGCCAAATTCACACTTAAATTGAAGAAAGTGGGGAAAACCACTAGACCATTCACGTATGACTTAAATCAAATCCCTTATGATTATACAGTGGAAGTGAGAAATAGATTTAAGGGACTCGATCTGATCGACAAAGTGCCTGATGAACTATGGACGGAGGTTTGTGACATTGTGCAGGAGACAGGGATCAAGACCATCCCCAAGAAAAAGAAATGCAAAAAAGCAAAACGGCTGTCTGAGGAGGCCTTACAAATAGCTGTGAAAAGAAGAGAAGCAAAAAGCAAAGGAGAAAAGGAAAGATATACCCATTTGAATGCAGAGTTCCAAAGAATAGCAAGGAGAGATAAGAAAGCCTTCCTCAGTGATCAATGCAAAGAAATAGAGGAAAACAGTAGAATGGGAAAGACTAGAGATCTCTTCAAGAAAATTAGAGATACCGAGGGAGCATTTCATGCAAAGATGGGTTCAATAAAGGACAGAAATGGTATGGCCCTAACAGAAACAGAAGATATTAAGAAGAGATGGCACAAATATACAGAAGAACTGTACAAAAAAGATCTTCATGACCCAGATAATCATGATGGTGTGATCACTCACCTAGACCAGACATCCTGGAATGCACAGTCAAGTGGACCTTAGGAAGCATCACTACAAACAAAATTAGTTGAGGTGATGGTATTCCAGTTGAACTATTTCAAATCCTAAAAGATGATGCTGTGAAAGTGCTGCACTCAATATGTCAGCAAATTTGGAAAACTCAGCAGTGGCCACAGGACTGGAAAAGGTCAGTTTTCATTCCAATCCCAAAGAAAGGCAATGCTAAGAACCCTCAAACTACCACACAATTACACTTATCTCACACGCTAGTAAAGTAATGCTCAAAATTCTCTAAGCCAGACTTCAGCAATATGTGAACCGTGAACTTCCAGATGTTCAAGCTTGTTTTAGAAAAGGCAGTGGAACCAGAGATCAAATTGCCAACATCCGCTGGATCATAGAAAAAGCAAGAGAGTTCCAGAAAAACATCTATTTCTGCTTTATTGACTATGCCAAAGTCTTTGACTATTTGGATCACAATATACTGGAAAATTCTGAAAGAGATGGGAATACCAAACTACCTGACCTGGCTCTTGAGAAACCTGTATGCAGGTCAGGAAGCAACAGTTAGAACTGGACATGGAACAACAGACTGGTTCCAAATAGGAAAAGGAGTCCGTCAAGGCTGTATATTGTCACCCTGCTTATTTAACTTATATGCAGAGTACATCATGAGAAACGCTGGACTGGAAGAAACACAAGTTGGAATCAAGATTGCTGGGAGAAATATCAATAATCTCAGATATGCAGATGACACCACCCTTATGGCATAAAGTGAAGAAGAACTAAAGGGCTTTTTGATGAAAGTGAAAGAAGACAGTGATAAAGTTGGCTTAAAGCTCAACATTCAGAAAACTAAGATGATGGCATCTGGTCCCATCACTACATGGGAAATAGATGGGGAAACAGTGGAAACAGTGGCTGACTTTATTTTTCTGGACTCCCAAATCACTGCAGATGATGATTTCAGCCGTGAAATTAAAAAACACTTACTCATTGGAAGGAAAGTTATGATCAACGTAGATAGCATATTAAAAAGCAGAGACATTACTTTGCCAACAAAGGTCCATCTAGTCAAGGCTGTGGTTTTTCCAGTGGTCATGTATGGATGTGAGAGTTGGAGTGTGAAGAAAGCTGAGCACTAAAGAATTGATGCTTTTGAACTGTGGTGTTGGAGAAGACTCTTGAGAGTTCCTTGGACTGCAGAGAGATCCAACCAGTCCATCCTAAAGGAGATCAGTCCTGGGTGTTCATTGGAAGGACTGATGTTGAAGCTGAAACTCCAGTACTTTGGCCACCTGTTGCGAAGAGCTGACTCATTTGGAAAGACCCTGATGCTGGAAAAATTGAGAGCAAGAGGAGAAGGGGACGACAGAGGATGAGATGGCTGGATGGCATCCCTGAGTCAATGGACATGAGTTTGAGTAAACTCTGGGAGTTGGTGATAGACAGGGAGGTCTGGCGTGCTGTGGTTCATGGGGTCTTAGAGTCAGACACGACTGAGCCATTGAACTGAACTGAACTGCTTTCCAATGCTGTATTGGTTTTTGCTGTACAATGCAAATCTTTCATAATTTTATATATATATATATATATATATATATATATATATATATATATATATATATATCCCCCTTCCTCTTGAGGCTCCCATCCTCCTCTCATCCCATCTCTCCAAGTTGTCGCAGAGGACCAGGCTGGGCTCCCTGTGTTAACAGCAGCTTCCCACTAGTTACCTATTTCACACATGATAGTGTATATATGTCAGTTGTAGTTTCTCAATTCATCTTAACCTCTTCTTCCCCTGCTGTTTCCACACTCCATTCTCTACGCCTGCATCTCCAATTCTTCCCTATTAATAGGTTCCTCTGTAATATTTTTCTGGATTCTATATATGTGTATTAATATACAATATATTTTTTTATCTTTCTGACTTACTTCACTCTGTATAACAGACTCTAGGTTCACTTGCCTCACTACAGCAGACTTAACTTCATTCTTGTTATGGCTGAGTAATATTCCATTGTATGTATGTATCACATCTTCTTTATCTATTCATCTGTTGTTGGGCATTTAGGTTGCTTCCATGTTCTGGCTGTTGTCAATAGTGCTGCAGTGAATATTGGGATGCATGTGTCTTTTCGAATTGTAGTTTTCTCGGTATGTGCCCAGTAGTGGGTATACTGGGTCATATGGTAGTTTTATTCCTATTTTTAAAAAAATCTCCATATTTTTCTCCATAGTGGCTGTATCAATTTACATTCCCACAAACAGTGCAAGAGGGTTTTCTCTTTTCTCCACATCCTCTCCAGCATTTATTGTCTATAGATTTTTTTGGATGATGGCCATTCTGAGTGATGTGAGGTGATACATCATTGTATTTTTGATTTGCTCTTCTCTAGTAATGAGTGATGTTGAGCATTTTGTCATATGTTTACTGGCCATCTATATGTATTCTTTGAGGAAATGTGTGTTTAGGTCTTCTGCACACTTTTTGATTGAGTTGTTTGTTTTTCTGATATTGAGCTATTTGATCTGCTTGTATATTTTGGAGATTAATCCTTTATCAGTTGCTTTAAAACACATGGGCCATAGTATTTTTGTTACAGCAGCTTGAGCAGACTAAGATGGGTTTTTACTAAATTTCTTACTAACTCCTAGGATTATGATCTATAATTTGTATTTTTGTTTAGGATCCCTATATTTAATGTACTACTTGGTACCTAGGACTGAATAAATCACTGTTGAATACAACTTAGCTATAAAATGATAAATTAGTCCTCATGTTCTTATCATCATTTGCAACCTCTGTTGAGCAGTTTCCCCACCACACATATACAAAAAACCACGATGGTTTGGACAAAAAGGGTAAAGTAAAAACTTACAACTTGATCAAAAGGCTTATAGGAAAAACTGTGTTATAGTGTCCACTGTGAGATTGGGTATGAAATGGAAGGAATTTAAGTTCTGCCTCTGGTTTTTATTAGCTGTGTGGGTGAAAAAGTGTTACCTAACTTAACCTGCTTAGTTTTTTTTTGTCAGATAATCTTTACAAACCTTTTTGAACACTAAATGAAGTCATGTAATAAAGAAATGTGAAGGTTTTCTGAGTAGTTTTATCATCCAGTGCAATTATTGAAATATGTTTACACTCTCAATTCCTAAAAGAATGATTTTAGACTAACCTAGAGAACTCTTTTTTGACTATCTTCCTTTGTTCCAAATGTATTTCCTTGTGGCAGGAAGTGATAAAAACACATGGCACAGACAACTAGTGACTGAAGAGGAAATTAATGGTGGTTGTTTTCCCTCCAGGATTAGTAGTTCAAAAATTAAAAATAAAAATATGTCTTGCCAAGTTTGGAAAATACACAGAATGCTTTGATTATAGGATGAGAATGGACCTCATTTTTTGACATTAGTATTTCTCTGATATTTATCAATCGAAGTGCTTTTTAAATTTAAGACTTGGATCCTTTACATTTTATTTTATAAACTAAAAAAGTATAATATAAACGAAAATCTTATTTTTATAATTTATTATAAAAATATACATATAATTTATAAGTTATTATAAAGAACATATTTATTCTTTGCCCTGTAGACTTAGGAACCAAGAGAAGATTTATAATAAAGCATTTTGAAATCATTAACAAGCACAAATGATACTGTTAATTTTCCATGTCAAGATTGCAATACCTTTGATCAGATAATATTTTAGGTGTATTTTAAGCTATGATGAGATATAAACAAGGCTTTTCCCCAGCTATTTACTCAGAAAGCTCCAATTGTGATTGAGAAGATTATTTTACTCAAAGCAAGTTTGTTTTTCACCAGAGATTCCTGCACACCCACTAGTTTGGGACATTACTAAAGATCGTGGAGAGGTGGGGGGATGAGGTGGGGGTGCTGTGGAAGAAGGCAGCCATTTAAGAAAATCTACAAAAGTGACAGTAGATGCTATTATAGAAAGTCAAAATATTCTTATTTGAGGGAACAAACTCTATAATTTTGAAGGGAGAATGCAACTACTTTGAATTATATTTTATGTAATTAAAATCAAGGTCTGTGTGGTTTACTTCCACTCCATCAGTACTGTTTTGGCTTTTGGCTGCTTTAGCTGTTGCCTGATGGCTTACAAAGATTCAAATGTACTTCTTTATTAGTAAAAGGGAGTTCCTTTGGTAGATGTTTAAGTTTTTATTGCAAAATCCCTGTTGCTGGCTTCTGCTGTTAGGCTTGGTAATATTCATGCACCCTGAAAAAATCACTTTTAAAGCTTTTTGAGTGGAAAGGATCATGAGTGTTTACTGTGAAGAAGAAGGGAAAGCAAAGATTTGTAGGGATTATATCATTTCACTCAGGAATTGGCTTTGGAAAGTTCATTGAGGAACTAGTATTTGGGAGTGGGATATTTTTAAATTGCTTCTAAGTAAAAATCATGGTTTTTAATTTAATGAGCTGTAAAGAAATCATCTAGTACAGTATTTTACAAACGGCATGTCATGAACTATTAGTGTACCATGAGATCCCCTAAGTGGTTGCAGTTAAACAATGAAATAGAATAAAACACACAACACCATACCAGAGTGCATCCACATTGGAAGGTTTAAGGGTTAATTTCTATATATGTATAAAGTGAACTAAAATGGACTGGAATGGGTGAATTTAACTCAGATGACCATTATATCTACTACTGTGGGCAGGAATCCCTCAGAAGAAATGGAGTGGCCATCATGGTCAACAAAAGAGTCCGAAATGCAGTACTTGGATGCAATCTTAAAAATAACAGAATGATCTCTGTTCGTTTCCAAGGCAAACCATTCAATGTCACAGTAATCCAAATCTATGCCCCAACCAGTAACGCCGAAGAAGCTGAAGTTGAACGGTTCTATGAAGACCTACAAGACCTTTTAGAACTAACACCCCAAAAAGATGTCCTTTTCACTATAGGGGACTGGAATGCAAAAGTAGGAAGTCAAGAAACACCTGGAGTAACAGGCAAATTTGGCCTTGGAATATGGAATGAAGCAGGGCAAAGACTAACAGAGTTTTGCCAGGAAAATGCACTGGTCATAGCAAATACCCTCTTCCAACAACACAAGAGAAGACTCTATACATGGACATCACCAGATGGTCAACACCGAAATCAGATCGATTATATTCTTTGCAGCCAAAGATGGAGAAGCTCTATACAGTCAGCAAAAACAAGACCAGGAGCTGACTGTGGCTCAGACCATGAACTCCTTATTGCCAAATTCAGACTGAAATTGAAGAAAGTAGGGAAAACTACTAGACCATTCAGGTATGACCTAAATCAAATCCCTTATGATTATACAGTGGAAGTGAGAAATAGATTTAAGGGCCTAGATCTGATAGATAGAGTGCCTGATGAACTATGGAATGAGGTTCGTGACATTGTAAAGGAGACAGGGATCAAGACCATCCCCATGGAAAAGAAATGCAAAAAAGCAAAATGGCTGTCTGGGAAGGCCTTACAAATAGCTGTGAAAAGAAGAGAAGCGAAAAGCAAAGGAGAAAAGGAAAGATATAAACATCTAAATGCAGAGTTCCAAAGAATAGCAAGAAGAGATAAGAAAGCCTTCTTCAGCGATCAATGCAAAGAAATAGAGGAAAACAACAGAATGGGAAAGACTAGGGATCTCTTCAAGAAAATCAGAGATACCAAAGGAACATCTCATGCAAAGATGGGCACGATAAAGGACAGAGATGGTGTGGACCTAACAGAAACAGAAGATATTAAGAAGAGGTGGCAAGAATACACAGAAGAACTGTACAAAAAAGAGCTTCAAGACCCAGATAATCATGATGATGTGATCACTGACCTAGAGCCAGACATCTTGGAATGTGAAGTCAAATGGGCCTTAGAAAGCATCACTACGAACAAAGCTAGTGGAGGTGATGGAATTCCAGTGGAGCTATTCCAAGTCCTGAAAGATGATGCTGTGAAAGTGTTGCACTCAATATGCCAGCAAATTTGGAAAACTCAGCAGTGGCCACAAGATTGGAAAAGGTCAGTTTTCATCCCAATCCCAAAGAAAGGCAATGCAAAAGAATGCTCAAACTACCGCACAGTTGCACTCATCTCACACGCTAGTAAAGTAATGCTCAAAATTCTCCAAGCCAGGCTTCAGCAATATGTGAACCGTGAACTTCCTGATGTTCAAGCTGGATTTAGAAAAGGCAGAGGAACCAGAGATCAAATTTCCAACATCCACTGGATCATGGAAAAAGCAAGAGAGTTCCAGAAAAACATCTATTTCTGCTTTATTGACTATGCCAAAGCCTTTGACTGTGTGGATCACAATAAACTATGGAAAATTCTGAAAGAGCTGGGAATACCAGACCACCTGATCTGCCTCTTAAGAAATCTGTATGCAGGTCAGGAAGCAACAGTTAGAACTGGTCATGGATCAACAGACTGGTTCCAAATAGGAAAAGGAGTACGTCAAGGCTGTATATTGTCACCCTGTTTATTTAACTTATATGCAGAGTACATCATGAGAAATGCTGGACTGGAAGAAACACAAGTTGGAATCAAGATTGCTGGGAGAAATATCAATAACCTCAGATATGCAGATGACACGACTCTTATGGCAGAAAGTGAAGAGGGGCTGAAAAGCCTCTTGATGAAAGTGAAAGTGGAGAGTGAAAAGGTTGGCTTAAAGCTCAACATTCAGAAAACGAAGATCATGGCATCTGGTCCCATCACTACATGGGAAATAGATGGGGAAACAGTGGAAACAGTGTCAGACTTTGTTTTTCTGGGCTCCAAAATCACTGCAGATGGTGACTGCAGCCATGAAATTAAAAGACGCTTACTCCTTGGAAGGAAGGTTATGACCAACCTAGATAGCATATTCAAAAGCAGAGACATCACTTTGCCAACAAAGGTTTGCCTAGTCAAGGCTATGGTCTTTCCTGTGGTCATGTATGGATGTGAGAGCTGGACTGTGAAGAAAGCTGAGCGCCAAAGAATTGATGCTTTTGAACTGTGGTGTTGGAGAAGACTCTTGAGAGTCCCTTGGACTGCAAGAAGATCCAACCAGTCCATTCTGAAGGAGATCAATCCTGGAATTTCTTTGGAAGGAATGATGCTAAAGCTGAAACTCCAGTATTTTGGCCACCTCATGCGAAGAGTTGACTCATTGGAGAAGACTCTGATGCTGGGAGGGATTGAGGGCAGGAGGAGAAGGGGACGACAGAGGATGAGATGGCTGGATGGCATCACTGACTCGATGGGTATGAGTCTGGGTGACCTCCGGGAGCTGGTGATGGACAGGGAGGCCTGGCGTGCTGCGGTTCATGGGGTCACAAAGAGTCGGACACGACTGAGAGACTGATCTGATCTGAAGCACATTTCTGTGTATGTATAAATATACTATATTTAATATGAAATATCTTTTTCAGTATGAGTAGCACTTGTAGAAGCTTGAAAGCAATTGATTGAGTCTTCCCATTTTTCAGATAAGGAAATTGAAAGAGTTGACTCCCAGTTTTTTTTGAGTGGGTCTTCATGAGGTAGCTTATCTATCAATAGGTTTCTCTCTCATTATTAGAATTTTGTTCTGATCACCTATGCATCCTTTACGTTCCCTGCCTTACAATTTAAAATTTCTGTATTTTTGTTAAAAGGAGTTAGGTCGAAGATGCTTATTCTGGGGAGATGAGTCTTCACTGAGCCTCTGAGCAGCTTACTGTGGGGTGCTGGAACTTGTGATACCCGGTGGAAAAAAAAACAGAGCCTTTCTCTGTTGATAAGGCCAGTTATTTTTTATAGGTTTAATCAGGTGGAAAGTTGAAACAATAATCTGATAGATTTCATCAGTAGATACAGGTAATCTTTATTAGCTTCTATCACTTGTTTCAGTTCAGTTCCACAAATATATATTGTATTCTTGCCTTGTGGCAGGTATTTTGCCAGCCACTTACCTTCTCCTCTGTGAAAAATAAATATTCAAACAAATTGACTCCTCACTTTGTTTGTGGGATATCCCTTTGAATTTACCAAAGTATGAGATATTTTGAGATTGTTTGCCAAAGATAGTAGAGATATAGGTCCATGTTTTATAACACAATATGCCACTTTGGAACTCTGGTATACTTTATCTGGAAGTGTTCTGGCATCTTGAACTCAACCTTTCAATCATTAGAAAGTCATACAGTGATCAAGTTCTTGTAGAATTTTTTTTTTTCCTATCTTACTTTCCTAACACATTGATTTTTATTGAACTTTCTCCCTGTTGCTATTTACAAAGTGTCAGTTCTACACTAAGAGCTGATGGAGGTTTTTAAAAAATTTTCTCTGACAATCAGACAATCAAGGCAGCAGAACCAAGGGGGACCCCTGTCTGGATGCCATGTGGAATTTTGTCCTTCCCATGCTGTTGCTGTTTTTTTGTTTGCCTTTCTGTGTGGCAGTTCCTGAAGGTAGTGTTCTGTTTTCTGTCTTTCCTTCTTTTGTTTTTAAAATGGTTGTGCAAAGTGAGTTACTTGGTTTAGTTTGGTTATTAGTTGAATATTGGCCACACAAGTCATTTCCTGAGCAGTTAGGCATCAGGGAGCAGTGCCCAGATGGCAGCATGAGCCTGCTTTTCCCTGATGGTTTTCAGTACAAAGCGGGATACCCATTAGGTTCAGGACAGTGGAGGGAGATGGATGGATCACCAGAGACTGATCTTGTCGATGGAGAGAGAAGAGTACTTCTTTTGTTTTTCAAGTTCTTAGTCTTTAAAGCCTCTACTAATGTGAGAGACAGAGCAGCTATCACCAATATCCATCTTCAGAACTTTTCCATCACCCTGAAGTAAAAAGAAAAAGCCCATGGTTATATGCCATGAAGTGGGTGGCTGTGATTAACCGTGTATGTGTTGTGCAGATCTGAAGACCTTTCATCCCCAAGACAGTTGTCGAGTTTTTCTTCTTTCATACAACACTAGAAAAACTTGTTGAATGATATCATCACCTAGTTGTTTTCTAGATCCAAAGCTTCCTTGATTATTGCTACTTCACTTAAGAGATATATTCCTATATTAATATTAACAGACAGAAGTCTTTTCTCATATGACCACCTTACTGAGCAAATTCTATTTTGTTGTCTTTTAGTTCTTCCACTTTCTATTTAATCTACTGGTGTTTGATGTTTTTCTTGCCTGCCAATGTGGTATTTCCAGCTGTGCATGGAAATTAATTTTCTGTTTGAATAGACAATTCCAGGAAACTATCTATTAAGGTTATAGGAGGCAAAGAGAATGCTGTTTTACAACTTTTTTTCTGGTATTCTTGGCACTGTAAGGGGAAGGAAAAGGTAAAAGTTCATGATTGGCAGGTTATTTTTTTTTCTTTTAACTAATATTATTTAATAAAAGAAACTTTTCCACTGATTACAAAAGTGGTCAATGATAGAATGTGTGTGGCACTGAAAAGATATCCTCCGTTTAAGAAAACTATTCTAAATGGATCTTTCATGCACTTGAAACCTTTTCTGGATGAGAGATCCTTTTGTATATCTGACTGGTTCTTTCTGTGGAATCTCAAAATCTAAGATCCATATGCTGCTGCTGCTGCTAAGTCGCTTCAGTCGTGTCCGACTCTGTGCGACCCCATAGACGGAAGCTCACCAGGCTCCCCCGTCCCTGGGATTCTCCAGGCAAGAACACTGGAGTGGGTTGCCATTTCCTTCTCCAATGCATGAAAGTGAAAAATGAAAGGGAAGTCGCTCAGTCGTGTCCGACTCTTAGCGACCCCATGGACTGGAGCCTACCAGGCTCCTCCGTCCATGGGATTTTCCAGGCAAAAGTACTGGGGTGGGGTGCCATTGCCTTCCCCATATAATCTTATCTAAAATCCTGGGGGCCAGGTGTGTTTTGGAACTGAGAGTTTATAAGATTTAAAAACGGTATAGTATGGAGCATATACTCAGTGTTGCGTGTCATGTCACCTTCAAGGGAATCTGGGATAGTCCCCCATAATAAAAACAGTATTTCTGCAGTGAAATTCATAGATATTAATCCTGAATGAGATAAAGACAGTAAATAGCTGTATGTCTTTCTAGGGCAGTTGTTGCTAGATGCATTTAGATTTATTGCCGAGTAAATTACAGAAAATCTTTGTTTTTTAGGATCATGGATAAGGAACAAAACAGAATTTCACCTATACTTTATGGACTTCAGCTCCCTTGGTTAGAAGTGACGTGGCTCCATCTTCAGCCATACCTGGTTTTCCTTGGCCCCACTCAAGTTATGGGCTTAGCATTCTCAGTATTATAGACATTTTTGCCTCTGAGGCTCTACCTGATATTCAATTATTCTTCTGCTGAAATTAATGTCTTGTTTTTCAGCCATTCTTTGCTTGCGTTCTGATTCTTTATAGTAGTATATTTGCCATTTTTGTAAATTTCTCATTATATATATATGTTGGTAATATTTCATTTTGTGTGTGTGTATGTGTATATATATATATATATGCATGTATGTATGTGTGTGCATATATATAGAGCTTCCCAGGTGGCTCAGTGGTAAAGAATCTGCCCATCAATGCAGGCAACGTGGGTTCACTCCCTGCATCAGGAAGATCCCCTGGAGGAAGAAATGGCAACCCATTCCAGTAGTCTTGCCTAGGAAATCCTGTGGACAGAGGAGCCGGTGGGCTACAGTCCATGGGATCACAAAGAGTCGGATGCAACTTAGCAGCTAAACAGCAACAAGAATTAGGAAAGCTTCAAAAAAGAGTTGAAGCTGGAGACAAATCTTAATAGAGAGATAGGATTCGTTTAGGTGGAGTAGAGAGCACAGTACTTTCCGGAGAAAGAGAGTATGTTGAGTAGAGAAAGGGTGTTGATGAGTGAAAACCATACTTTAACTGTTGGCCACTTATAATGTAGGTTCTGATTTAGGAGAGTGATGGAAGAAACAGGTCAATAAGCCAGGTAGGGTTGTATTATATAAAACAGTATATTATAAGAAAAAGAATTGAATATATTTGGTGTAAGATGCCATTGTGAGTTAAGGAATAGAATAAGAATGATATGATGAAAACAACTTTTTTGAAAATAATTGTATCCACAGTGTACCTGGTGCTCTCTGAACTAAAGGATTGGAGGAGCTGGTTTACATCCTTGTGCTGGAAACCAGTAGGAGATCATAGGACCTGAACTGAGACAATGGTAGTGAGAATGAAGATGGGAAGAGAATGTGAAACTTTTGAACAGTAAAATCATAGTGTGATGGTTAATTTTTTGCATCAATTTGGGCCACTGGGTGCCAGTATATTTGATCCAGCATTATTCTGGGTGTTTCTCTGAGTATGTTTTTGGACAAGATTAAAATTTGAATCTGTAGAGTGAGTAAAGCAGATTGAACCTTTGTAATGTGAGTGGGCCTCATCCAGCTTGTTCTTGCCTGGAGAACCCCAGGGATGGGGGAGCCTGGTGGGCTGCTGTCTATGGGGTCACACAGAGTTGGACACAACTGAAGTGACTTAGCAGCAGCAGCAGCAGCAGAACAAAAGTCTCACCTTCCCAGAATGAGAGCGCATTCTGCCTATTAGCCTTCACACTGGCACTTTGGTTCTTCCTGGTTTTTTATCACCCTACTGTCCAAAGGTCTGTCTAGTCAACGCTATGGTTTTCCAAATAGTCATGTATAGATGTGAAAGTTGGACTATAAAGAAAACTGAGCACTGAAGAATTGATGCTTTTGAACTGTGGTGTTGGAGAAGACTCTTAAGAGTCCCTTGGACTGCAAGGAGATCCAACCAGTCCAACCAAAAGGAAATCAGTCCTGAATATTCATTGGAAGGACTGATGCTGAAGCTGAAAGTCCAATACTTTGGCCACCTAATGTGAAGAACTGACTTATCTGAAAAGACTCATCAGGATGCTGGGAAAGATTGAAAGCAGGAGGAGAAGGGAACAACAGAGGATGAGATGGTTGGATGACATCACCGACTCAATGGACATGACTGAGTCCATGATTTCAGTAAACTCTGGGAGTTGATGATGGAGGGAGGCCTGGCATGCTATAGTCCATGGGGTCTCAAAGAGTCAGACATGACTGAGTGACTAAACTGAACTGAACTGAACTAGGCTTGATACACAAACTGGTACATCAGTCAACTCTGCAGATTTTGGACTTGCTAGCCCCAAAATGGTGTGAATGAATATCTTATAATAAATCTCTGTTTTTCTGGAGAACCCTGACTAATACACACAGGATATGGAGACTGACTAAATATAGGAGCCACAGATGAGTTAAAGTTGACTTAAAATTTGGAGCTAAGAATTGTGGAGAATAATAACTGTAGTAATAAAAATGGGGAAATTGAAAATAGGAAGTCAGTTTTGAGGGAGAATTTGTTTGGTTTTGGTTTAGTTGACTCTGAAGTCAAATTGGAGATTCAAGTGAAATTATTTTGAGTGGCTGCAGTAAGGTAGGCAGCTGTGTTGGCTAGACTGGGTGTGGCATCTTGGAATCATCTGCAAGCAGGAGAACAGAAGTCACTTGAGAGAGCAGAGTCCACAGGGCAGTGGGACAGACGGTAAGGATTTGAGTCCATTCAGGAAGGAATTATGGGGCTGGAGGAGAAAGATGAGTCAATGCACAGAAAACTAGTTGCTGACAGAGCTCTCACTCTTGACATTGGTTTGTCTGTCTCGCACACTAGAATGGGAGTCCCACAAGGGCAACTATTTACCCTCTCCTGTTTCTCCAGCTTTAAATGTTGTTTTCAGATACTCGAGATCTCTGGACATCGCTTTTGCTTTTTTTTTTTCCTTCACTTTGAAAAGACTGAAACAGGAATTAAGAATCTTTGCTCTAGTCTTCACTTGACAGTCAAGCAGATGTATAGAGTCATGCTTCACCTTGTAATTCCTGGAACTTTAATTACTTTTCCTAAAAATGTAAAGATGGGCTTAAGAATTTTCAAGATTCCTTACAGATGGATAATACTGGGGAAAATATATCTATATGTCAAAAAGACATAATCTATATGTTTGCAGTTCTAAACTGCAGAGGTAGCATTGAGTAAATTCAGAAAATAAAATTTATAGCTAATCTTCATCACCTCTTTTTCTTTTAAAATTTTATTAATTTAGTATGAGTCAAAATATTGTAATATATATATGAAATAAATAAAAGTTTTTATATAATGTTGTCTAAAAAGTAGCTTTGGGTCAAAAAAGTTTCTTCCTAAATATTAAAGATGTGACTAAAAAAAATTTTTTTTTTTACAGTAGGCCTGACTACTTTATATGGTCAAAATGAATAAAGCTGTTAAACAAAAACTCAGGAAGAAAATATAAGTAGCATTTTTCTTAAATTCCAAATGCTGTAAAGAAATTTTAGTTTTCATGGAATTTTTATTCCTATTGCAAAGATTTTATATTCTTAATATTTTCTTAAAGAATCAGATTATGAAATTAAAAAAAGAGAGGAATCACTCGTGAAAATGATACTGTGTGTTTACTGTATTTTATTCAGTTATATCGCACCTCCTCATATGTTTCTTGATCTATATTAACATCAGATAATCTCACAATACCTGTTTTTAATTAACTTTGGAAGAATACTTTCTGTTCTGAATGGCACATTCCTTTAAGGTATATCCAATATCAGTTTTGGGTATTTGATCAATGTGTTATAGTTAAATTGTACTCCAGACCCTTTAATAGTTTTTTTCTGGCTGTATAATTTGAAGTATTGTGAATTTATAAAAGTAGTTTGTAGAAAATATGACATGTCTATTTTAAAAATGTATATTGTGTGTGTTAATATACTTAAGGACACAAAAACTATTGAATAGTTAGGGAATAAATGGCATAAACTTTAATCTGAATTCATTAAAAACCAACATTTTCTTTATTAAATGGAACTTCTTGAGTCCCCAGAATGTTTATTGTGTGTTAGATATTGTTTTATCATTCTAATTGGCTGCCTTCTTTTTGTCTTCTAATTGTCTGTTATACAAAGACACTGTGGTCATTCTTGCTCAGTTACCACCTACAGTATACAACTTACATTTGGAAATAATCTGTCTTTAACAAAGTACTGATGTTTTTTATGTCATTTAATGTCTCTGTTACTTGCTTTAAGGCTCCTTAATTAAGGACAGTTAACACCTGACCTGCCTCTTGAGAAACCTGTGTGCAGGTCAGCAAGCAACAGTTAGAACTGGACATGGAACAGCAGACTGGTTCCAAAAAGGAAAAGGAGTATGTCAAGGCTGTATTTTGTCACCCTACTTATTTAACTTATATGCAAAGTACATCATGAGAAAGGCTGGGCTGGAAGAAGCACAAGCTGAAATCAAGACTGCCCGGAGAAATAGCAGTAACCTCAGATATGCAGATGTCATCACCCTTATAGAAGAAAGTGAAGAGGAACTAAAAAGCCTCCTGATGAAAGTGAAAGAGGAGAGTGAAAAAGTTGGCTTAAAGCTCAACATTCAGAAAACTAAGATCATGGCATCTAGTCCCATCACTTCATGGGAAATAGATGGGGAAACAGTGGAAACAGTGTCAGACTTTATTTTGGGGGCTCCAAAATCCCTGCAGATAGTGATTGCAGCCATGAAATTAAAAGACGCTTACTCCTTGGAAGGAAAGTTATGACCATCCTAGATAGCATATTCAAAAGCAGAGACATTACTTTGCCAACAAAGGTTTATCTAGTCAAGGCTATGGTTTTTCCAGTATGGATGTGAGAGTTGAATTGTGAAGAAAGCTGAGTGTCGAAGAATTGATGCTTTTGAACTGTGGTGTTGGAGAAGACTCTTGAGAGCCCCTTGAACTTCAAGGAGATCCAACCAATCCATTCTAAAGGAGATCAGTTCTGGGTGTTCTTTGGAAGGACTGATGCTAAAGCTGAAACTCCAATACTTTGGCCACCTCATGATGCCGGGAGGGATTGGCGGCAGGAACAGAAGGGGACGACAGAGGATGAGATGGCTGGATGGCATCACCGACTTGATGGACGTGAGTTTGAGTGAACTCCGGGAGTTGGTGATGGACAGGGAGGCCTGGTGTGCTGCAATACATGGGGTTGCAAAGAGTCAGACACGACTGAGCAACTGAACTGAACTGAATTGAACAGTTAAGAATTCTTTCAGAAAATAAACAGTGTTATAACAGCAGTCTGATATGTACTTTTCAGATACAGTTCCTCTATTCAGAAAATAAAATCTAGAAATATTATTTATTTGCAATTATAATACTTAAAAATTATTTTTACTTCCCACAGATCCCAACTTTCTGCATTTCTTGTGGAAAGCGAGTAATTAATCCTTGAATTAATTTTTATTTTGTTTCTATCTGTATCCAAATTTAGTTGTTCATGTTAGTCAAGTGGCATCCTAGTTCAGTTTTTGTCAGGCACAAGGATCTACTTTTACTGTTTGCAATCAGATTTAAAGGCGATTAAAAAATAAAATCTACTTATTCAGTAACATAAAAAAGCATTAGTGAAACTCGTGACATCTTTGTTCCATTTATAAGTCACACTAATGACTACTTTGCTTCTCAGTAATTTTCCATTTGTAACATTTTATACCTGGATACACACATGTAATGCAATTGAACAAGAAAACAATTATCTGTCTGGTGGAAATAATGTACTTATCTCATTGAAGCAATTGACTTGTTTAAAAATACACAGAAGTTCTAGTTCTGCTCAGACTGTGGTTACCTATAATTTGTAAGGAATTTCCAGGAAGAATTAAAACCCTCTGATAGAATGGGATCAGTAATTGAATCCATTGGTTGTTTAAGTGATAAATTCTCATGCAGAATCTCTCTCTTATAGACACCTCTGCTTGGAACCATTTTGGATTGGAAAGCTTTTTTAAATAATCTCTGAGTTTTGGCTGTATTGCTGGAAAACTTCACTTCAAAGGCTGTATCTTCCAGTGAAAGCTTCATGTTGGTTCTATGTCAGCGGAACGTTTTAGCACTTTTTGGCCTGGCTCTAATGTTTCTTGGCATTTTCTAAGGAGTTTGGCCCATCTTGTCTATAGGATCACACTGGATTCAGTATAAACTGTAAAAGCTGTAATTCATCTGCAAGCTAATTTGGGATTTTATTGAGTTTTGGTAATGGACTAACACCATTGGGCAGTTGAAGATTCACTATTTTTAAGAATACGTCTGAGGACACATTTATTTTAAAAATAATGCAGAGTGACTACTTTTCCTTTAGCTCAGTGGTTCTTGTTTTTGTATCTGATCTTTTCAGAGGTTAGTGTGCTATTTTAATTCCTTATTATAATTTATTTCCCTCCTCAGAAGTTTCTAAAGCCACTGCAAATCTATAGCATTTTCTTCTTTCTTAAAGAGGGATTGCTCTGGCTGTTGGCTGACTTGTCTGGTGATGTGGGACTGATACGGGCTTTCATTTTTTTTTCTTTAAAGGTGTTGCCAAAGGTAGTTAATTTTAATTACAACATCTTACAGTGTTGATGCCTTCACTTCAGTTCAGTTCAGTTCAATCGCTCAGTCGTGTCCGAATATTTGCAACCCCATGAATTGCAGCACGCCAGGCCTCCCTGTCCATCACCAACTCCCAGAGTTCACTCAAACTCACATCCGTTGAGTCGGTGATGCCATCCAGCCATCTCATCCTCTGTCATCCCCTTTTCCTCCTGCCCCCAATCCCTCCCAGCATCAGAGTCTTTTCCAATGAGTCAACTCTTCGCATGAGGTGGCCAAAGTACTGGAGTTTCAGCTTTAGCATCACTCCCTCCAAAGAACACCCAGGACTGATCTCCTTTAGAATGGACTGGTTGGATCTCCTTGCAGTCCAGGGGACTCTCAAGAGTACCACAGTTCAATAGGAATTGAATTCTTTGGCGCTCAGCTTTCTTCACAGTCCAACTCTCACATCCATACATGACCACTGGAAAAACCATAGCCTTGACTAGACGGACCTTTGTTGGCAAAGTAATGTCTCTGCTAGGTACCCTAGAGATAGTTTGGTCCAGCTCTGTCATTTTAAACATAGGGGAACATGCCCAGTTCCTTGTAACAGAAAGTTTTGGCACTTCAGGCTGTAACTCCAGACCCCCTTATAGCATAGCCAGTCTATTGAAGCCCCAGGGATTGCTTAAACATATGCCCCCATTCCCTATCTCAGATTTTGTATCTTTAGGTAGTTTCCCTTAATACTTTTTAAATTTAATTTGCCATGCTTCGTATTAGTTTGTAAAACCAGCCAAAATTTTTGTTTTGTATTTGGTTTGGATTCCAGAGTATAAACGAATATAGGGAAAAGGACAGATTTAGAATAACTGCATAATAATTACAAACAATGTTGAGTTTTACAACATATCATAGACCCAAGGCTGAACCTGGCTTCCTGTGCCTCTCCCAAACCCCTATTGAACTTAGCCTCTGGGTCATAGATGGAAAGTGTGGAACTAACTGCATGTCCCTATCCAACTCCCATGAACGGCCACCCTCAGGGAGGAGTGCCTCTGAGAGACCCCAAGAGCCAGGACATTCCTGCCAGAATCCTGTCCATGACTGTGGCCAATCAGAGCAGGTCCGCCCCACCCATCAGAAGCAATTCCTTTCAAGTCACTTGCCTTCTGGTGTCTTTGTCTTTTTTTTTTCTCTTGTTTTACCACCAGTGTACTGATAGCAACATCATTTACATTTTTCCCATTATTCTCCTGCATAGAGTTGAGAAAGCAAGGGTAGTGAAGTCATTCTAGGCAACTGATTATTTACAATTGAGGAAAATAAATGAGAATTAAGCAGCTGGTAATGAACCTTGTCCATGTACTCAGAATACTTTACAATAATGAGAAATGAATAATTTCTCTATCATCTCATAACCAGGCCCTTTCTCTTCTTCTGACATTTTTAAGAAGAAGAATCTCTTCTATTTGCTATCTTTGTTGAAACTCTAGACCCCTGCCAGCACCCATCGTTATATTTTAATATACATATTCCAGCTATCTAAAAGAAGATTCAAATGATTTTATTTGTTTTGTTTTTGTGTTCCTCTGGGCCTGAATTAGAGGAAATAGAGGAAAACAATAGAATGGGAAAGACTAGAGATTTCTTCAAGCAAATTAGAGATACCAAGGGAACATTTCATGCAAAGATGGGCTCAATAAAGGAAAGAAATGGTATGAACCTGAAAGAAGCAGAAGATATTAAGAAGAGGTGGCAAGAATACACAGAACTGTACAAAAAAGATCTTCACGACCCAGTTAATTACAATGGTGTGATCACTCACCTAGAGCCAGACATCCTGGAATGTGAAGTCAAATGGGCCGTAGGAAGCATCACAACAAACAAAGCTAGTGGAGGTGATGGAATTCCAGTTGAGCTATTTCAAATCCTAAAAGATGATGCTGTGAAAGTGCTGCACTCAATATGTCAGCAAATTTGGAAAACTCAGCAGTGGCCACAGGACTGGAAAAGGTCAGTTTTCATTCCATTCTTAAGAAAGGCAATGCCAAAGTGCTCAGACTACTGCACAATTGCACTCATCTCACACACTAGTAAAGTAATGCTCAAAATTCCACAAGTCAGGCTTCAGCAATACGTGAACCGTGAACTTCCAGATGTTCAAGCTGGTTTTAGAAGAGGCAGAGGAACCAGAGATCAAATTGCCAACATCCGCTGGATCATCGAAAAAGCAAGAGAGTTCCAGAAAAACATCTATTTCTGCTAGCCTTTGACTATTTGGATCACAACAGACTGTGGAAAATTCTGAAAGAGATGGGAATACCAGACCACCTGACCTGCCTCTTGAGAAACCTATATGCAGGTCAGGAAGCAACAGTTAGAACTGGACATGGAACAAGAGACTGGTTCCAAATAGGAAAGGGAGTACATTAAGGCTGTATATTATCATCCTGCTTATTTAACTTATATGCAGAGTACATCATGAGAAACACTGTGCTGGATGAAACACAAGCTGGAATCAAGATTGTCGGGAGAAATATCAATAATCTCAGATATGCAGATGTAATCACCCTTATGGCAGAAAATGAAGAACTAAAGGGCCTCTTGATGAAAGTGAAAGAGGAGAGTGAAAAAGTTGGCTTAAAGCTCAACATTCAGAAAACTAAGATCATGGCATCTGGTCTCATCACTTCATGGGAAATAAATGGGGAACCAGTGGGAACAGTGTTAGAATTTATTTTTCTGGGCTACAAAATCACTGCAGATGGTGACTGCAGCCATGAAATTAAAAGATGCTTACTCCTTGGAAGGAAAGTTATGACCAACCTAGACAGCATATTCAAAAGCAGAGACATTACTTTGCCAACAAAGGTCCATCTAGTCAAGGCTATGGTTTTTCCAGTAGTCATGTATAGGTGTGAGAGTTGGACTGTGAAGAAAGCTGAACTCTGAAGAATTGAGAGTTCAAAATGCTTTTGAACTGTGGTGTTGGAGAAGACTCTTGAGAGTCCCTTGGACTGCAAGGAGATCCAACCAATCAGTTCTAAAGGAAATCAGTCTGGAATATTCATTGGAAGGATTGATGCTGAAGCTGAAACTCTAGTACTCTGGCCACCTGATGCAAAGAGCTGACTCATTTGAAAAGACCCTGATGCTAGGAAAGATTGAGGGCAGGAGGTGAAGGGGACGTCAGAGGATGAGATGGTTGGATGGCATTACTGACTCAATGGACATGAGTTTGGGTAGGCTCTGGAAGTTGGTGTTGGACAAGGAGGTCTGGTGTGCTACAGCTCATGGTGTCGCAAATATTCAGACACAACTAAGTAACTGAACTGAATTGAACTGGACCTGAATTAAGTAAAATTTCAGGTCATAGAACTCTCTTGGAATTTTTAATTGATTTTTTATTTTATGTAGATAGGTTTCACTTTCTTTTTTTCCAAGATAGTTTTAATGAGTATCTTGTTTCTTTACCTTCTACATCATTAGGTCTTAAGATAAAAACCTATGTCAAGCCAGAGAACATATAATAGTTTCCTTCCTTCAGTTCAGTTCAGTTCAGTCGCTCAGTCGTGTCTGACTCTTTGCGACCCCATGAATCGCAGCATGCCAGGCCTCCCTGTCCATCACAAACTCCCCGAGTTCACTCAGACTCAAGTCCATGGAGTCAGTGATGCCATCCAGCCATCTCATCCTCTGTCTCCCCTTCTTCTCTTGCCCCCAATCCTTCCCAGCATCAGAGTCTTCTCCAATGAGTCAGCTCTTCGCATGAGGTGGCCAAAGTACTGGAGTTTCAGCTTCAGCATCATTCTCTCCAAAGAAATCCCAGGGCTGATCTCCTTCAGAATGGACTGGTTGGATCTCCTTGCAGTCCAAGGGACTCTCAAGAGTCTTCTCCAACACCACAGTTCAAAAGCATCAATTCTTCAGAGCTCAGCTTTCTTTATAGTCCAGCTCTCACATCCATACATGACCACGAGAAAAAACATAGCCTTGACTAGACAAACCTTTGTTGGCAAAGTAATGTCTCTGCTTTTGAATATGTGATCTAGGTTGGTCATAACTTTACTTCCAAGGAGTAAGCGTCTTTTAATTTCATGGCTGCAGTCACCATCTGCAGTGATTTTGGAGCCCAGAAAAATAAAGTCTGACACTGTTTCCCCATCTATTTCCCATGAAGTGATGGGACTAGATGCCATGATCTTCGTTTTCTGAATGTTGAGCTTTAAGCCAACTTTTTCACTCTCCACTTTCACCTTCATCAAGAGGCTTTTGAGTTCCTCTTCACTTTCTGCCATAAGGGTGGTGTCATCTGCATATCTGAGGTTATTGATATTTCTCCTGGCAATCTTGATTCCAGCTTGTGTTTCTTCCAGTCCAGCATTTCTCATGATGTACTCTGCATTCCTTAAAGGGGATGTTTTTTTCCTCTTAGGATATCTTGCCTTGTGAAGCATGTTGCACCAATGTGCAGATACTTGTTCTTAACTCAGAGGTAAATTAAATATAATTTAAAATCTGAATGTTCTGGTATTCATGCCTTTTCCCCCAACAGTTATGTTTCAGTTCAGTTCAGTTTAGTTCAGTTGCTCTGTCATGTCTGACACTTTGTGACCCCAAGAATTGCAGCACACCAGGCCTCCCTGTCCATCACCACCTCCAGGAGTTCACTCAAACTCAGGTCCATTGAGTCAGTGATGCCATCCAGCCATCTCATCCTCTGTCGTCCCCTTTTCCTCTTGCCCCCAATCCCTCCCAGCATCAGAGTCTTTTCCAATGAGTCAACTCTTTGCATGAGGTGGCCAGAGTACTGGAGTTTCAGCTTTAGCGTCATTCCTTCGAAAGAACACCCAGGACTGGTCCCCTTTAGAATGGACTGGTTGGATCTCCTTGCAGTCCAAGGGACTCTCAAGAGTCTTCTCTAATACCACAGTTCAAAAGCATCAATTTTTCAGAGCTCAGCTTTCTTCACAGTCCAACTCTTACATCCATACATGACTACTGGAAAACCCATAGCCTTGAGTAGACGGATCTTTGTTAGCAAAGTGATGTCTCTGCTTTTTAATATGCTATCTAGGTTGATCATAACTTTCCTTCTAAGGAGTAAGCATCTTTTAATTTCATGGCTGCTATCAGTATCTGCACTGATTTTGTAGCCCCCCAAAATAATCATTTATTTCTATTGAGTAGGTTCGAGCCCATTTAGAGAAAAAAATACTGAATTACAGAAATGTAAATAAGTTTTCATGTTTTATCATATTAAAATTCAGATGTTCTAATACTGTTCTTGGAATCAAAATCATCTTTAAGATGAATTGTTTCTGGAGACATGGTATAGCTGATGTCTCTTGAATCATCACGCTGTTTTTGCTTAAGGGGCATGTCAAGTATCTGTTACAGTGTAAACTAGCAGATGACACACAGGAGATAGCACAGGGAAAGGCACAGTAGGAGGTGCCTAGGCGGTGGAGTATGGTGGAGAACATGCGCTCCAGATACCTGGCTGGAAACTCAGTTCCAACACCAACTTTTGTGATTTCTAATATTCAGTTTGCTCAATGCACAGTGGGCATACTGACTAATGGTTTCTGCCTCAAAAGTTCTTATAAGGAATTGAATTAATATACATAAAGCGTTTTAAACCAGTGTCTGAAATATCATATGTGCTCTATAAATGTTAGCTGTTATACAGTCTTCCCATTCCTAATTTGGCCAATAGATCAAGGTTCATCTGTGTTTTTAAGTGTTTTTCTCAGTATACTATTATTTAGGAAAACTGGACTTTTTCTGAGGTGTTCCTGGGCTTTTTTAAAACATTTATTTTTAATTGGAAGATCATTGCTTTACAATGTTGTGTTAGTTTCTGCTGTGCAGTTAAGTGAATCAGCTCTAAGTATACGTATGTCCCCTTCCTCTTGAGCCTCACTTCTAACCACCCCCACCCCACCCTCCGACCCCTGATCCCTGTAGATCATTACAGAGCAGTGAGCTCAACTTACTGTGCTATACTGGAGCTTCCCACTAGCTATATATTTTTAAACTTGGTAGTTATAAATGTCAGTGCTAGTCTCTCAGTTCATCCCACCCTCTCCTTCCCCTGCTGTGTCCATAAGTCCGCTCTTCTATGTCTGTGTCTCTATTCCTGCCCTGCAAATATGTTCATCAGTACCATTTTTCTAGTTCCATATATACACATTGATATCTTGGCTTTATTTTTAAAAATGAACTATGCATCAAAGATTATGAGCCTTCATTTTATATAATTTAGCATTAATAATTAACCTTGACTTTTTGTTTGTGTGAAATTATTTGATGATTTCAGACAATATATTTCTCACTGTTGAACTGTATGTTTTGGCTTTATCAGTGTCGATTTTGGCACTAAAATTGTCCCATATTCACAGTAGTTCACATTAGAAGGGAGCTATTGAGACATCAATTCTCCAACTATTGAGAGATCTCAACAAGCATAAAATAGTTGGATATTTTAGAGGAATGTAGGATAATATAATACTTAGGGCCATAGTAGAACATTTGATAATCTAATATATATGTGTTTGTGTAGGAAGTATTATGTAGGCATGCAAATTTCAGAAATAACGAAGGAGAAGTTCTGAGTGAGCCTAAAAAGTTTTACTTTAGTTTTATGATAATTAACTTGACTACTAGGAAAATAATTAGAATCACAGATTATGTTCAATGCCTAAAGATATATGTTTGACAACTTTTAATTTTCTTTCTTCCCACACACCATTTCCACACACCAGATGTGTCTCAACACAGTGGCTGATCCGAGTAGAGTTGTGTGAACACCGGTGATTGTGGCATAACAAATTTTCTCATTTTGGTTACATTAATGAAATTTTAAGTAGAAGAAGGATTATTTTGCAGATATTGTTATACAGATATAAGGGGTAGCCTGCCTTTTTCCAAATCTCTCCATCAGTGTTCCTTTTTAAAGCTCATGTTAAAGTTTATGTCCACCTGGTGAATGTACACAAAAGCTGATTGTAATCTTATTTTTCTTAGACACCAAAGGGCTACTTTGAGGCACAGGAATGAAGAGGGACGATTGGTGGGGGAAAGTGGGGAAAAAAAAACAACAAAAAACTAGTCACAAGGGAAGTTTTCTGTTTTCCAGTTTTTTTGAATAAGCCAATTAACTTACTGTTTTTTAGCTTAAAATTAGCTTTAATTTCGGGGAAGGCAATGGCACCCCACCCCAGTACTTTTGCCTGGAAAATCCCATGGGCGGAGGAGCCTGGTAGGCTCCAGTCCATGGGGTCGCTAAGAGTCGGACACGACTGAGCGACTTCACTTTCACTTTTCACTTTCATGCATTGGAGAAGGAAATGGCAACCCACTCCAGTGTTCTTGCCTGGAGAATCCCAGGGACAGGGGAGCCTGGTGAGCTTCCTCCTTTGGGGTCGCGCAGAGTCGGACGCGACTGAAGCGACTTAGCAGCAGCAGCAGCAGCAGCTTTAATTTTTGATTTCCATGGAGAAAATAGTTTCCATTATTTAATGTACTAATTTTCTTATTATTCTTAGCCTTTTCTTAATTTAAATACCTGGATAAGTACTACATCCCAGAAACTGTAATATCTTTCAAAGGAATTAATTTTGTTTTTAGCTTTGGCCTCATATGTGGTCCTTCTGTATATCCCTAATTTTGAAAATCTACTAATAATTTATTTGATAACTTTTCTCTCAGTTTTTAATTATAGAATAAAAAATACAATTATAAAGAAACTGTGCCTTAACATACTAACTTGTTTATTTTGTCTGTTTTCTTTTAGTTTCAGATCTTATTGTTTCAGTTTATATTGCCCTTTACATGTATTATACTCTTTAATGAGTGATTTTTCTTTCTTTTTTTAAATTTTATTTTTATTTTATTTAACTTTACAATATTGTATTGGTTTTGCCAAAATGAATCTGCCACAGGTATACATGTGTTCCCCATCCTGAACCCTTCTCCCTCCTCCCTCCCCATACCATCCCTCTGGGTTGTCCCAGTGCACCAGCCCCAGGCATCTGGTATCAGACATCGAACCTGGACTGGCGACTCGTTTCATATATGATATTATACTTATTTCAATGCCATTCTCCCAAATCATCCCACCCTCTCCCTCTCCCAGAGTCCAAAAGACTGTTCTATATTTCAACAGCTGTTGTTTGATCATCTAGTTTACTTAATCATTCCCCTGATGTCAAAGATTTAGACTTAAAACATTTGCTACTATAAATTATATCACCACAAAAATCTTTTTGAAAATGTCCTTCTTTCCTTCCTTCCTCCTTCCCTCCCTCTCTTCCTTCCTTCCTTTTTGGAGTTATTTACTCATTTTCAAGTTTCTGGCCTGGTATTGTCAGGTTAAAGATTTTGAATTTTTTATAGATCAAAGAATGTGGTTATTAAAATACGACTTTTGAAGTGCTTTGTCAAATTGCTTTCTAGTGTAAATTGCCAACAGTAATGTATGGGTTTATCTGTTTTACTTGTCTAAGAACCTGACAATATTGGAGATTGTTTCTTAGAGTTTTTGTATTTATTAGTTAAATGAAAAGTAGCACTTCAGTTTTGGTTTAATTTGCATTTCTTTGATAAATAAAATGCTTGAATGTTCTTTTTTTGTTCAGTGTGCTTATTAATTTGATTTCCCCTTGTACGTGTTTGTGTTATTGACTTGTTTTTGTTCTGGATTTTATGTTTCTGTGTCACATTGTTCACCGTGCCCCAACCCTGGCCTTTGTAACATAAACAACCTTTTATCTCTCGTACTTGTTAAACATATTTGTGCAATATGTTGGTTTTCTTTTACCATGACTACTGCTTGGTTAGTATTAAAGATTAAACAGCTACACAAACTTAACATATTTTTTTCTTTTATTGACTCAAAGTTTAGAAAGCTATCATACTTTCAAAAATATTCAATTCTGTTTCATGCTAATATTTTATGAACTACATTATATATAATATATATATAAATGTATACAAGTACATATAGAATGAGAACAGATTAATTTTATAATTATACTGTATAGTATAAATTTTGACTCACTTTCTCTTCAAAACAATTATCTCAATATCATTTATTAAATAGCTTTCTTCTCCTACCCCCATTGTTTTTAATTTCCCTTTTTGTCATATTATTATATTCTTACATATAGATACTTTCCTGGACTTTCTATTCATGTTCGTTGGACTATTTAAAATTAGATGTCAAAACCACATTTAAATTATTACTGCTTTATAATATGTTTTAAAATATAATAGAATCAGCTCTTCTTTTAAAATAACTTTGAGCTTCTCCTGTGTTTCAAAGAAAGTATGGACATTGAATTTAAAATTGTCCAATTTCCCTACCCATGATAATCAGATTTTTCCATGTAAGAGGCAGTTGTACTATAATGTGATCAAAACTGTAAAAGAAGATGAATGCAGGACTGTGGGATTAATAGCACTGTAAATAGTATATTTTCATGTGTTTATATTTTCTAGTTCTAGTGGCAGTTTTATTTTAATTATAATTGCTGCTTTATTATGTTTACAAAATGACTTTTAATTTTTTAAATTTTGTAATCTCCTCACTCAGAATTAATATGTGTTATTTATTTCCCAGTTAAGTTCTATAGTTTAATATGAAATTTTTGTTAGAAAAGTTTTATGTTAAACATGTACATGTTATTAATATTGTCTGTGACAATCTCACAGCAATTATTTTATTTACTTCTTTTTAAAAAGCCTTTATTTTGGATTTAACATTCGCACAGAAAATTGGAGCATGTACTTCTTCATCTCTTGTTGTGTTTATTGGGAAGTATTCCCACATTCACTGAAAATACTTATAGGATTTGGTAGGGTTTAGCATATACATATGGAGAAGGCAATGGCACCCCACTCCAGTACTCTTGCCTGGACAATCCCATGGACAGAGGAGCCTGGTGGGCTGCAGTCCATGGGGTTGCTAAGAGTCGGACATGACTGAGAGACTTCACTTTCACTTTTCACTTTCATGCATTGGCGAAGGAAATGGCAACCCACTCCAGTGTTCTTGCCTGGAGAATCCCAGGGACGGGGGAGCCTGGTGGGCTGCCATCTACGGGGTCGCACAAAGTCGGACATGACTGAAGCAACTTAGCAGCAGCAGCAGCAGCAGCAGCATATACATATGATACAAGCATAGAAGTATCATTGATATTTACTAAACAGTTAAGTTTTGAAGCCAGCAATAGGCCAATGAGAAATTCTTGTGCCAAGAAAGCCGTATTCTTAGGAAAATAAGATAGAAATTGTAGGAAACAATCTGTATTCTATAGCCATGGAATCTTCAGATTTATCATTTTTGGCAAGTGAATTATAGTTTCTATCATTGCAGCTGTTAATTGGTGACAAGTTGGGGATAAAGGTGTTAAGTTTTGGAAAATAAATGTACATAAAATGCTAATCGTTTCTGGAATTCTGCTTATATTGGTTATTTAAACCCTACTGTTCAGATGCAGAGTAAAGTTTATTTCATTATTTTAGTTTTCTAAACGAGGCTTTACTTAGAAATATTTTCATATTTTCAAATTAGGTCAGGAATAAGTAAGACCTCAGTGACGTAAATAAACAAATCCTAGTGGAAGCCTGTCTTTGAACTTTCTTTCTTTTTGTATACAAGAACACTTCTCTTGGCCAGGATCCCATTATAAAAAAGAAAGGAAAGGTGGTGATGTAGGGGGATAAATATTCCCAGAGAGATTCTTTTGAATTTCAGCCTTTCAATTACTTGAGTATTCTTGTGGCCGTGGAAGATGAAAGAATATGGAGAAGTTAATTTCCTATATAAATCATATGAAACAGTATTGGTATACACAGGGCCATTGACTTGAATACATCTATGGCCTTTAAGCAGTTCTCTTTTGTGGGAGCACAAATTAGGAGGGAATTTGGTAAAATTATTTCAGTGGTTTAAATACTATGACTTCAGAGTAAGTCAGTGCAGGGAGTGTAGTGTCAGGCATTTGATAATAAATTTAAGTCCAAGTGTTTATTTTATTTAATACAAGCATTGCTTCATTCAAAAAACTCATTTAAGATCTTATATAAGAACATATTCAACTTAATAAAGGAGAAAAGTACAGAGAAGAAAGGATTCATTAACAGGAAAATATAAATAAGTAGAAAGCTGAAATAAAAAATAGAAAAACATTTAAAATTTTAAAAATATTTTTTGATGTCTCTTACCATACACACACAGAGAAGGAAATGTCAGCCCACTCCAGTATTCTTGCCTGAAGAATCCCAGGGACGGAGGAGCCTGTTGGGTGCCGTCTATGGGGTCACACAGAGTTGGACACAACTGATGCGACTTAGCAGCAGCAGCAGCAGCACCATATACACACACACACACACACATTTATTTATTATAATTGTTTTAAGTATATTAAATCTATATATTTGTGTATTTTTAAAAAAGCAGATTGCATTCATTCATGAATGAATGAAGCAAATTGCATTTGTTGCATTCATTCAGGGAAAACTCTGTAATGTAAATCTCTAATTTCTAGAAGATATTTTAAAAGATATTCCTTTATAAAGTGTGTACCAAGTGATGTGCTTAGTAATAAAAGTTGCATTTAGAATAACTGATTTTCCTGTGAATGATTTCAGATCAACCTTTTAGGTACCTAATTTAAGTGTGGAGAAAACATAAGAAATGTTTGGGAAAGAAGAGTAGACATGATAAATGTGATGTAAAAAAGTTACTGAATCTTCTATGGAGAGACAGTTTCAAATGTTTCTTATTAGCTACCCAGATCACAACCTTTCACATTTTCTATCTCAACATCTAGCTCCCTCTTCTACCCTAACATTAGCTGCAGCACACAAAACAAAAATAACTCCCTCAATCTGAAACCATTTTTAACTTGTGGGTTGGGCTTAGTCACTTGCATCCAAAGGGTCCTGCTGTCCATTCTAAATTGCAACAGAGTTGTCCTTAGTAGCATAGAGTACGGGAAGAAAATTTAGCAACAACCAAAAAATGGATCTCGCTGTCAGTGAGAAAGGAAAGGAAGCTGAACAATAAAAATTAAACTAGCATGAAGAAATGAAAACAGTGAGAGACTGGAAGATGCTATACCAATTACGTGGCATGTAAATCCTGAGTAGTAGTTTTGAAATGATATTTGAGTCAGAAAAGGACCCCTGCCTTACTCAGGTATGCTTTTTGCATTTGATTTTATTATATACCATTTAATACCCCTTGGTTAAATTCTAATCCACTGAATAAACAAAACTGTCAACATACCTTATTTAGCAGCTTTCCTTTTCCTTAAATCTTACTTTCTTTATTTGGTCATTATTTTTAAGCTCTTTTAGTACTTTTGGTCTGAACTGCCCATATACTATTGCAGGCATGGATATTTTAATGGAAAGAGCTAGTAATTTTTCTGATTTTGTGCCCTTTTACATTCTGATTAAACAAAACTTTATTGATCAACTACTTATATAAGAGCACAATGATAGGAGCTCTTTCATATCTTATCATACATTACTTCTCCTGATACCTTCACGAGGTAAGAACTTTATGGTCCTCACTTAATATGGATGACTGGTAATTTGGGGGAAAGATTGGCTCAAAATCACATTAGTAATAAGTGCTGAATTTTGGCTCAAACCCAAGTCTTTGACCTTGAAATTCCACAGGTATGTTTCTTGCTAAGCACTTATGACTTTTACTTAAGATACACTTTGCTCTGAATTAATTATGTTTTTGTTAAATATAATCAGTTAAGCAAACTGAATCTAAGGCTGCTGTTATCTTCTGGGTCAGATTGTAGAATTGAAACACTGAGGTGCAGATCTGATTGTTGATGACAGTACAACCATCAGAAGAGTGAGATTAGATTTTCCTTGGTTGAAAGCAGAGTAGTTGGAGCTTAAGGAAAAAGAGTATGTAAATTTTTTGACCCTGCTGTTGGAGCTCTTTTTGGCTATTAAGGGTCCCTAGTACAAACAATGTATACCATAAACTTGTTATCCGATATAATGAGGAAACTGAGACACAGAATTTTTTCACATTTAGTCATGTTCCTCAGAAATTTATTGAACACCTAGTATAATCCACCAGGCTTCCCTGGAGGCTCAGACAGTAAAGAATCTGCCTATAATGCAGGAATCAGAGTTTGATCCCTGAATCAGGAAGATCCCCTGGAGAAGGGAATGGCTACCCACTCTAGTATTCTTGCCTGGAGAATTCCATGGGCAGAGGCGCCTAGAGGGCTGCAGTCTATGGAGTCACAAAGACACAGGACTGAGCAACTAATGCTTTCACTTTCACTTTCAGTATAATCCAGGTAGTCTGCTGCATTCAGTGATACCGCCTTAAAAACACTTAGATCTGACTATCAGGACACCTAGAGTCTATTGGAGAAACTTCACATAAAAAAAAATTCAAATTTAGTAAATTGCTTACTAGAATCATCAGCTTTGGAAGTCTTTATCTAAATGAAGAACCATAAGTTTCAGCTACAGAGAAGGCAATGGCACCCCACTCCAGTACTCTTGCCTGGAAAATCCCATGGACAGAGGAGCCTGGTAGGCTGCGGTCCATGGGATCGCTGAGTCAGACACGACTGAGCGACTTCATTTTCACTTTTCACTTTCATGCACTGGAGAAGGAAATGGCAACCCACTCCAGTGTTCTTGCCTGGAGAATCCCAGGGACGGGGGAGCCTGGTGGGCTGCCGTCTATGGGGTCAAACAGAGTCGGACACCACTGAAGTGATTTAGCAGCAGCAGCAAGTTTCAGCTAAGAGTGTCTTCTTTTAGACAATGTAAGGTAAATCAGCTTGTACCATGATTTTATACCTTTTTCAAGAAAACTCACATTTTACCTTTAGAACTACAGGATATTGAAAGGAGTTCATTATATTTTAGTCACGTTGTTATTGTTGTTTAGTTGCTAAGTCATATCCAATGCTTTTGCGACTCCATGGACTGTAGCCTGCCAGGCTCCTCTGTACATGGAATTTTCCAGGCAAGAATACTGAAGTGGGTTGCCATTTCCTCTTCCAGGGATCTTCCTGACCCAGGGATTGAGTCCATGTCTTCTGCATTGGCAGGCAGATTCTCTACCACTGATCCACCAGGGAAGCCCAATTGAGTCACTTACCAGGCCTATTTTAAACCAGTGGCTCCCTTTTCTCTCTTTGCACCCTGTGACACACAGACTTCCGGAATCAGGGAACTATTGTTTTTGTTTTTAAGGAGTTGCTACTTTTATGTGGACCCAAAACTAAGTTAATATGAGAAATGCTCAGCTAATGTTAGTGAATTAAATTTAAATTTTCTTCTTTTCCCCTTCTGAATTGGAGTATGAAATAGTTTCTCTTGTTATCAGTTGACAATTTTTATTTATTCATATTGAAATAATCGTTTTTACTTATAGCCAAGTTCATCATTTTAACACTTAATCCTCCATGACAGTCTAGAGGAGAGGAAACTTGGCAGCCATTCATTATTTTCTGTTTTTATCATCAGAAGGTATTTATTTGTAAGGAGAGCATGGCGATGATATCAAGAATAGGCATGAAATGCTGCTGCTGCTAAGTTGCTTCAGTCGTGTCCAACCCTGTGCGACCCCAGAGACGGCAGCCCACCAGGCTCTGCCGTCCCTGGGATTCTCCAGGCAAGAACACTGGACTGGGTTGCCATTTCCTTCTCCAATGCATGAAAGTGAAATGTGAAAGGGAAGTCGCTCAGTCGTGTCCTACTCTTAGCGACCCCATGGACTGCAGCCTACCAGGCTCCTCCATCCATGGGATTTTCCAGGCAAGAGTACTGGAGTGGGGTGCCATTGCCTTCTCTGAGGCATGAAATACTCCCTGACATTCTTATACAGGACACCCTTTCCTTTGGAGTTGTGAAGGTAAATATGGCCATAATTACTTCAAATGCATGCAGAGTCCCCTGGAAATGCAGCAGTGTGTAATTATACCTGTGGAAGGATAATGTCTAACAGTGAAAGAAAAACATGTCAGTCTTTGATATGTGATTTGGGGATCCCATCAGTGACCGTCTACGAAAGTGATTTCATCTGCCTTTTAAAGCAGCTTACAAAGCTCTTGTTGGACTGTGCTTTTGTATCTTTGTGCTTGTGTGAAAATTCACTGATAGAAGCCACTAACTCACAGTCCCAACATTTAAGTCTAAGGGATTTTAAAAAATTAGAATTGCAGGCCCTGATATAATATCTTAAATACAAATTTAACATTGAGTTTCTGATGTTTTCAGCCTGACAGCACTGTGGCATATTGAGGGAAGTCTGATATCAAGGACATCTGAAATGATTCGACATTTGCGTTTGCTGGTGAGAATGATGAGCTTCTATGAAAGTGCTCAGATTCTCTTGATTTTTTTTTTTCTTATTCAGTTATAGTTATCTGTGGCTGTCATTTGACTTGGTCCTTGAGACAAAGTTAGGTAGGTGGTATCTCCTAAACTGGTGATGAACAGGAAGAAAGCTCTAATCTGGAGAGAACTAAGGAGACTTGGTATTCTAAATCTGTGCCTGGAAAAAGTGATTTTTGTGGCCATCAATTCAGTAAGCACTTTTGAGTCTTGGTTATTTGAGCTAAGCACTGGGGATGAAAAATGTACAGTGAAGACCTGGCCCCTGTAATGATGGACATTGCAGTCTAGCTGGGACAATAAATAATGTTTAAAGTAATATATAGCATAGGTTTATTAATGTAAATTATGGCCATTGTGATCTTTTTCTATTATGTTGAGTACAGAGTGTTAATAGGGAAAGATTGAGAAACATTAAGGCAGGCTCATTGAGATGATGATGAGGAGGAGACTTGGAAGGGTGTAAGGAATTATGGAGGGAAGGGAGGAGAGTGGGTGTTTGAGGCACAAAATTCCCTTGGGTGAGAACTGTTTAGTTACTAAAGGATCAAGCTGTTCACTGTTTAATGATTCATTGACTGTTCCCTTGGGCGGAGGTCTCTAATAGTCAGATTGGCCCTGTCTATTAGTACTCTGTGTTTTGCATGTTTCCATCTAGCTCTTGACTTCATCTTAATTTGATGAGTAGGATGATGATGAATAGGAAGTAGTACCACTATGGAGATTTAAATTAGAAGAAAAAACTTTATTATTCATCATCTTTATTATTGTAAGATTCAGATATAGTTTCCTAATATGTTTCTTACATCAAAATGTTTGATTACTTCTTTGAACGATATTATTAAATTTTATTATGATAGAATGCATTATTAAAGTTCATTATTAACTTTGTAAGAGATCATAATTTTGTGGTTAAGAGCTCAGGCTATAGAGCTAGAGGATAAGGGTGTTTTATCGTTATCCTCTGGTGATGCACTGGGTGCATCATTCACTGCCTTTTCCAGTTGAGCATGTTATTTAGCCTCTCCACACCATTGTTAGCTCATCTGCACAATGGGAGAATAATTGTTCCAGCCTCCTAGGATGGATAAAATGATACAGTCACGTTTCTTGCTCAGCTGTCTTCTTTTATTTCATTAGAGGGTAAGAGGAGGCTTTTCTGTGTCCCTTCTTTGGAACACTTGAAACAGAGGGACAGGTTCTCAAAATTAGGTTTCAGTCTGATCTATCAGCATGCAGTCCATCTTGTACAGCTGAAGACCAAACCACAGTTTCACATAAACCTTTTCCTAATGGAAGGTAGTTGTTCACTTACTAATGCAAAGGCCTTGTGCCTTGGATGTGTGAGCCCTAAAAATACACTTCCAGGGATAAAAATAGATCTCTTCAGAGTTCTGAGATGGTGCTTAATCAGAACCAGCTGCAAGCTGTCTAGAAAATGCAAGTTATATGAGCCAGATGGCTTTTGCCCTTTTTGCTTTAGACAGCATGTAATTTGGATAACTGCAGCTACAGTAATACATTTTGCCAGTCACACTGTTTGATAAACATATTTGTTGAGAACAGCCACTTCCAATTAGAGACACAGTAAAATGTTAATTTATTTTAATAATTTTTTTTTTTCCCTCTAGGGTGGGACAAAGAATACTTTTAACAGGTTACAGAAATATCTGTTTAGTGGAGAAAGCACTGTTCCATTTACTATATGCCAGTGGTTAACTTCTAGGTTTGACATTTAAATTACAATGAGTATTCATGACCTACCCTGTCTGTTTTCCTTCTTAAAATCTAGTTTATTGATGAGAGACCACTGTTTTCCATATTTTATAATTATTTTGGATTACCTGTAGGAGGATGGTTTGGCTAGTTTGCAGCTTTCTACACAGATCTAATTACTATAAATCGGATAATAGTTATCGAATTGTTTGTCCACAGACCATTATTTATGTGTTATTTCTGGGGGTTTTGCTTTCATTACCATTGGTATTTTATTTATTAGCTGTATGTTACCGTGACTGATTTTCATTTACTGAAGATGATTGCAGACATGGTTATTGATATTAGCTGTTAAATTTTATCCAGCTCTCAATTGGCTCAGATAAAACAGCCAAGTTAAGCGTTTGTGGTTGTTCACACTCAAGACCTAAGCTTGCATTCAGCATGCCTTGTGAAACTGGCAGTTCTGTTTTCACCAGTGGCATCAATTCTTGGAAAAGCATTTTGAAGGCCTGATTTCCCTTACATGTGATGAACTATTCTCTATTTTATTTCTTTAGACATCTATCAGGTAGGAAATAATAGATTGCTAAGTACATCTGACAAAGATACTTTGCCAACAAAGGTCCATCTAGTCAAAGCTATGGTTTTTCAAGTAGTCATGTATAAATGTGAGAGTTGGACTATAAAGAAAGCTGAGCACCAAAGAATTGATGTTTTGAGCTGTGGTGTTGAAGATTCTTGAGAGACTGCAAGGAGATCAAACCAGTTAATTGTTAAGGAAATCAGTCCTGGATATTCATTTGAAGGACTAATGTTGAAACTGAAGCTCCAATACTTTGGCCACCTATTGTGAAGAACTGACTTACTGGAAAAGACCCTGATGCTGGGAAAGATTGAAGGTAGGAGGAGAAGGGGACGACAGAGGATGAGATAGTTGGATGGCATCACCGACTCAATGGACATGAGTTTGAGCAAGCTCTGGGAGATGGTGATGGACAGAGAAGTGTGGCGTTGTGCAGTCCATTGGGTCGCAAGAGTTGGACACGAATGAACTGAATGACCTCTGAAAGATCTCTTATGTCATAAATCTTCTATAGTTAGTTCCAAGATTTCCAGCATTGTAAGATTAGTTGTCTGTCAGCAGTGTTGTTTTTTTTTTTTTTTTCCCAATTTAAAGAGGAGAGGATATTTCATGTACTGGGTTAGTGGTGTTAGAACATAAACTTCACTATAATAATAGCTACAGGTTTATTGCTGGGAGAAATATCAATAACCTCAGATATGCAGATGATACCACCCTTATGGCAGAAAGTGAAGAGGAACTAAAAAGCCTCTTGATGAAAGTGAAAGTGGAGAGTGAAAAGGTTGGCTTAAAGCTCAACATTCAGAAAATGAAGATCATGGCATCTGGTTCCATCACTACATGGGAAATAGATGGGGAAACAGTGGAAACAGTGTCAGACTTTGTTTTTCTGGGCTCCAAAATCACTGCAGATGGTGACTGCAGCCATGAAATTAAAAGACGCTTACTCCTTGGAAGGAAAGTTATGACCAACCTAGATAGCATATTCAAAAGCAGAGACATCACTTTGCCAACAAAGGTTCGCCTAGTCAAGGCTATGGTCTTTCCTGTGGTCATGTATGGATGTGAGAGCTGGACTGTGAAGAAGGCTGAGCGCCGAAGAATTGATGCTTTTGAACTGTGGTGTTGGAGAAGACTCTTGAGAGTCCCTTGAACTGCAAGGAGATCCAACCAGTCCATTCTGAAGGAGATCAGCCCTGGGATTTCTTTGGAAGGAATGATGCTAAAGCTGAAACTCCGGTATTTTGGCCACCTCATGTGAAGAGTTGACTCATTGGAGAAGACTCTGATGCTGGGAGGGATTGGGGGCAGGAGGAGAAGGGGACGACAGAGGATGAGATGGCTGGATGGCATCACTGACTCAATGGATGTGAGTCTGAGTGACCTCCGAGAGCTGGTGATGGATAGGGAGGCCTGGCGTGCTGCAGTTCATGGGGTCGCAGAGTCGGACACGACTGAGCGACTGATCTGATCTGATAGTATCAGGAACTCTGTTAATCACTTCATACATTATTGCATCTAAACCTCACAACAATATAACAACATTACAAGGTGCATATTTTTATTCTGTTTTACAGATGAAGGAGCAGTGGCTCTGCAGTATAATTATTCAACATCATCAAGAAGGTGTCAGAGTCAGAATTTGAAGCTTCTGTTGTTTCAATGGTCTGTCTGACTCAAGATTTTTAATTCTACCCATTAAGCTATGAAAAGTGGCATTTGACTTAGCCAGAGCTTTTAATTTTCCCCCAGAGATAAATACATGCCTCTGCCCAACCTTGTATTACAGTGATACTTCTTACAATTCATTTTAAACTCAGATTAATATGTGAAATATTCTAATCTCTCTCACTCCACTTCATTATATATATTATAACTGATATAACTTAAAATTAAAAGTCATCATTGAGGAAAATCTCATTTTGTTACTTTTCTAGTACGTAAGAATTATACTGGTATGTTGTGCTTGGAGAAACTTGTAAACACTTGTATGACATGAAATAGCATAGGAAGTGAATGTTTGTGACATTTACCAAAGTTAAATCCTACTTTTATGACTTTATCTAATAAACTAAATAATAAGATAAGGAAATTCAGTAATGAATGCATCAGGTCATACCTATACACCATGTCACATGCAGCAGGAAATAAAGCATTATTTATAAAAACATCTTAGTTGTGGCTCTGTCTACCCAAAACAAACTGATGGATCATGGAAAAGATTTTATTATTCCTGACTTTTGGGTGAGATTATGTTGTGATTATTTACATAAGAAATTATAAAATGTTCCTCCTGAAAAGATAATATAAAATAGTAGAAAAGCTTACGCTTGAGTCACTGTGGTTTAGTAATGGGCTTATGCTGTTTCTCAGTGAATATTTGATGTTCTTTGTTGTTTTCTGGAAATGAAATGGATAAATGGATCAAAATATTATTTTCCAAAAAACTTCTTATTTCTCTTCTATTTATTACACAACATTATGCTTAAATGATTACTTAGCTCCCTTTTCATATCTCATACAGTTATAGTCACGAATTTAAGTATAAACTCTGCTATTTGTTTGTGATAAACTCTGATACTTTTTTCCAATTGAAAAAGCATTTCAACATCATTAGATGAAAGACATCATAAATAACCAGGGGAAGGTCTCAGTTTTTTCTTTATGTAGAGATGTGTAACTTGAAATGACCCAACAAGGCTGATTTAGTCAACATATATCAGTTTTCTGTTCATTTGTAAGGTGCTATCATTGATGCAATGGAAGAAAAAGGATACATGAAAATCAATTGCTGCCAGCTTTGTACACATTTATGCTAATGTGTGTGAATTATTCCTTTTTTCACTAGATGAAGATTAGTAGTTAGTGCACTTTGTTTAAATGATTTAATAAGGAAATATCCAGCATCTAATGAAGTAACTATGTCCTTGCCCTCCAAGAGCTTTTGGCATTGGCAACAAAAGAAAGCCTTGTTCTTATGTGACTTAAAACCTGCTCCCAGAATATTGTGACTTTTGGAGGTTAGTGGTTCCAAAGAAAATAGGTAGATGAAGGGAAACCTTTTATTTTCTCCATCTTATGGGAGACTTGTTACCTTTGTTTTCCTGAAGAAAAGACAAGTACTGGAATGTATGTTATATACCCTTGGGCTCCTTTAATGTATTCCAGACTGTTATTGTCAATCATATATATACATATTTAGACAATTTCTGAAACACTTCTTGTTCCTTGAGGAGAAATGTGTCATTCATCTTGGAACATCCGATTAATATATAAGATGGCTTTCAGAGTTGTCATTTCTTCACTATGACTTCTCCTGTCCTCACTTCTTCCAAAGGCTTATTTCTGCCTTTCTTTTTTCATTAGATTACCATAATTCTGTTTCTAGGTGTGTAGCAGTATGATATGTGTGTGTGTGTGTGTGTGTTGGAGGTGGGGGTTGGTGTATGGGTGGAGGGTGGTGGTGAGAAAGAAAGGCAGAGGGAAGAGAAGAGGAGAAAGAAAGAAGATTGATTGAATGATTGGTTAGTTGTGTGTGAATGGGGCTTTTTCCTGAAAACTTTACAGCTGTTACTGGCATGTTGAGAGGGTTACCAAAAATCTCATTACTTTTAATGGATTTCAGTTAAATCTCCTGTTTTTAAAAGATAAGCAGTAGTATTATATGCACATGTAGTCTACCATTCCAGTATTCATAAGTCTTAGTTTTTTTTCTATTATATTGGTAAGATTGGTAAGATTTTGGTAAAACTGGTAAGAATTTCATCCTAATGATAGTTAAGGGCATATGTACATCTGGATGTATTGAAAATGACTTTGCTAAATGTTTAATATGATGCTGACTAAGTTCAAGACAGAGAGTCTGTATTATATTATTGAACTTTTCTGGCTTACTAATCTATAGACATGTATCCAGATGACTACATATTTTTTTGAGAAGGTGGTTCTGTTTTAATTGCTCTTGACCTATTGATGTCATCAGTTTATTAGGAGATTTCCCAATAGTCGATCATTCTGGAGTTACTAAAATAAATTCAACTGGACATGTTTTATTATTATTTTAATATTTATCTTAGTTTGATGTGTATTTCATCTAATGTTTTTGTCTCTGTCTTCATAAATCATACTGACCTGTAGTTTTCTGTTTTGTCAGCTTTTTTCAAGTTTTAGTGTAAATGTTATTAAACCATCACTTCTGATCATATAGCTTACACATTGTCACCCACTATATCATTATTTGTATAGCTTGACAGTTTTCCTGATGAAATCAGTAAAGTATCTTGAGGAAGGGACTTTTTCCATATTAACTAGCAGAAGAGTGAGGGTTACTTTAACATCCTAAAATAGATTTTGAAGAGATACTTCCAAAGTTCTCTATTTCTTCATTGTTTAAAAGAACTAACTTAAAATCATTGTGTTCTACAAAGTTTATTTGGCAATAGTTTATTTCACTTTCTTCAAAGCTCTTAGTCTGTTTAGGTATATGTCCTACTCTTCTGGAAGAATCCTCTAATTTCATTGAAATTGACATTTTTATTTTTTACCAACCAGTTATACATAGCATTTAAAAATTTTTTAAAGTCTCTTCTGTGTTAGTGACTATCTATTTCTAATTTTCTCATTTTAATTTTTAGTCTTTTTCTTAAGTATGGAGGATTGTCTTTTCTTTTCTTCTTTCCTTATCCAAATACCTTTGGCTTTATTTACTAGTAAATACATGTTTTACTGTTTTTAAAAAATTAATAATTATTTTTATCTTTAATAGCTCTTTCTTCCTGCTTTCATTAGATATAGTTTAATCTCTCTTTAAAAAAAGACTATTTGAATATATGCATTGAATATTTATTTAATTTTCTTTTTTATTGGTTGTGCTGGGTCTTTATTGAAGCACATGGGCTTTCTCTAGTTGTGGCGAACAGGGTCTTCTCTTTATCCTCATTGAGGTGACTTGCCTTGTTGTAGAGCACAGCTTCTAGGCACATGGGCTTCATAGTTGCGGCACCTGGGTTCAGTAGTTGTGGCTCATGGGCCCTAGAGCATGGGCTCAGTGGTTGTGGCACACAGGCTTTAGCTGCTTTGTGGCATGTGGAATCTTCCCAGACCAGGGATCAAACCCATGTCCCCAGCGTTAGCAGGCAGATGCCTATCCACTGCATCACCAGGAAAGTCTGTTTTTATTCTTTATTTGCAGGTGGCCATTCCAGGCACCTTATAGGTTTTCTAATTTAAACGAAGACTATTTTATTGTTGACCTAGGACCTCTCTGCTCCTTGACTAGCATATGTATGTTGCCTGTGTTAGAATCCTTTGGAAGAATTTAGCTTGAAAAATTGACAGCAGATTTAATTTTAAATGTCTGCATCAGGATTACACTGACAAGCAATGTTTAATGTTTTAAAATAATATTTTGTTCTCTCTATAATTTTAAAGGCAATATACATTATCCATAGAAACTTGGAATATACAGAGAAACATACTTTATAAGTTGCCATGGCTGTGTAACAGATTGCCCTAAAATTAATAACTTAAAACAACAAACATTTATTTTCTTACACAGTTTCTGAAAGTTAGGAATCTGGGAGTGGCTTTGATAGGCTCTTCTGGCTCTGTGTATCATTAAGTTGCATTCAAGCCATTGGCTGGTTCATCTGAAGACCTTAGCAGGGTTGAAGGACCCATTTCCAGTACAATCCATTCATAGTTATTGGTTGGAGACTTAGTTCCTCACTGGCTCTTAGCAGAAAGTCTTAGATCTTTGTCATGTAGGCCTCTTCACAGGGCTGCTTTCTTCCTCCAGAGTGAGTGATCCAAGAGAGTGAGGTAGAGTGTGAGATAGAGAGCGTCTTTCATAAACTACACTGAGGAGTGATGTATTATCCCTTCTTCTGTATTCTGTTGATCACACTTATCAACTTTGATACAGTATGGGAGGTTATGATACAAAAAAGTAAATGCCAGAAAGTGGAGAGCTTTGGGTCACCTTGATAACTAGTTACCACACATACCTAAGGACATTAAATTACCTTATGGAACTCTTTCGAGAAACTACAATCATAGACGGTGATGTAGGAAAATCCTGAACTCATCTGCTTCCATGGGCACAACACATCTACAACTGCATATGGAAAAGTTCTCTCTGGAAACTGGATGAACATAGAGTCTCCACAACAAAGGATAAAAGGACAGCATTGAGACAGGTAGAAGAAACAGATAGGACTGGTCAAGGAAAAAACACACCCTAGCTATAATAATCCACAGTCAGGAAGGATCACGAAGATATATTTTGCCTGCACATTGAGGAGTTCGAGCTCCACATCATGCACTCTGTTTTGTAGGTCCTGCAGAGCAGAGATGAGCCCCCAAAATATCTGACTTTGAAAACCAACAGAAGTTATCTCCAGAAAAATACAACTACAGGGAACAGAGCATCTGTTCTTAAAAGGCTCAAAATGCGGACTCATTCAGCCTGAAAACCACAAAAACATCAGATTGATAAGTGCATGGACTTTTGGTAAAGAAGACTCACTAATCCTGAATTGTCTCCCAGAGATACAGGAGCCAGTTTGCATGTTCTTTGAGGTCTGAGACACTGGTGGGAGCCATTTTTGTGATCTTAAGCTATCTTGCCAATACCAGCACTGGCAGGCACCATTTTGAAATTCTCTCTTTAACTTGGTAATGCCAGTAGGCACACCTTAATAAGAGCCCTGCTCACCCCTGTGCCTTTGCAGGACCAGCAAGGCCTTAAACCCACCCACCGGTGCCTGGCAGCAGCCTCAGACAACCCCCACAGCCATTTAGGGGCCAGCCCCCAGTACCATAACCCAGTAGTTGCCATGACTGGACTCTGTAGTTATTTCTGGGGGCCAGCTTCACCCACGAGAGTCTGGCAGCAGTCATGCCTCACCATAACAGAAGGACTCACATAGTCCATATAGGGGACAACCCCTTGAATGCCTGGCTCTGGTGGCCAATTAAGATTGAGCTTTTGAGCTCCATGGGACATCTACATAAACCATTCCTTCAACACTGGGAGGAGTAGCTGATTTACCTAATACATAGACATAAACATAGAGAATAAGGCAAAATGATGAGACAGAGTAATATGTTCCAGCCAAAATAATAAGACAAAGGATATTATATGTGATGCTCACAGTAACAAGCTAAAAACTTCTGACAAATGCACAGAAGAAAATGAGAAAGGAATTTAAACATAACATTGAAGAAAACCACCAAAATGCAAAGGAAGAGAGAAAAATAAGAAAGGTACAGAGAGGAACCACAAAATAGCCAGAAAACTGTGAACAAAATGGCAATAAATATATACCTATCAATAATGAATTTAAATGACAATGGTTTAAATTCACCAATCAAAAAAGATAAAGTGGCTGAATATATAAAAAATAAGAGCCAACAAACAAAAACTTATGACCAGATGGTTTTACTGGCAAATGCTACAAAACATTCAAAGAAGATTTATTATCTTTTCTCAAACTCTTCCAAAAAATTGAAGAGGAAGGAAATCTTCCAAATACATTTTACAAAGCCAACATTACGCTGATACCAGAACTAGACAAGAACATTGCAAAAAAAGAAAATTATAGGCCAATACCCCTGAAGAAAATTGTTGCAAAAATCCTCAACAAAATATTAAATAAAATCCAACAATATGAAAAATGATTGTACATTATGATCAAGTAGGATTTAATCAATGGATGCAAAGATTGTTCAGATCTGCAAATCAATTGTGATACATTGCATTAAGAGAATGCTATGCTAAGTCGCTTCAGTCGTGTCCGACTCTGTGCGACCCCACAGACAGAAGCCCACCAGGCTCCCCTGTCCCTGGGATTCTCCAGGCAAGAATACTGGAGTGGGTTGCCATTTCCTTCTCCAACGTATGAAAGTGAAAAGCGAAAGTGTGTCCGACTCTTAGCGACCCCATGGACTGGAGCCTACCAGGCTCCTTCGTCCATGGGATTTTCCAGGCAAAAGTACTGGGGTGGGGTGCCATTGCCTTCCCCGATTAAGGGTAAAAATCATATGATCATCTCAATAGATGTATAAAAAGTATTTGGCAAGATTCAACATCCATTTATGATTAAAAACTCTCAACAAAGTATGGAGAAAATGTACCTCAGGATAACAAAGACTGTATATAATAACTCACAGCTGACATTATACTCAATGGTGAAAAGCTGAAAGCTTTTCCTCTAAGATCAGGAACAAGACAAGGATGCCTTCCCTTACTACTTTTATCCAACATAGTATTAAAATTCTAGACACAGCAGTTAGGTAAGGGAAAGAAATTAAAGACATCTAAATCAGAAATGAAGACATTAAACTGCCTTACTTATAAATAATATGACACTGTATGTATAAAACCCTAAAGACTCCACCAAAAAAACTATTAGAACTGATAACTGGATTTAACAAAGTTGCAGGATATAAAATTGGTATATAGAAATCTATTGCATTTCTATACATTCATAATAAACTATCAGAAAGAGACATTAAGAAGATAATCCTATTTGCATAAAAAAAGAAAATACATAGGAATAAATTTAACAGAGAAGGTAAAGACCTTTACATTGAAAACTCTGGCACTGGTGTAAGAAATTGAAGAAGACACAAAAAAGTGGAATGATATTTCATGCTCATGAATTGGAAGAATTAATGTTGTTAAAAGGTCCATACTAACCAAAAGCCATCTACAGATTCAACGCAGGCCCTATCAAAATGCCAGTGGCATATTTAACACAACTAGAACAAGTAATTCTATAATCTGTATAGAACCACAAAAGAATTTGAATAGCCAAAACAATCTTGAGAACAAACAAAGCTGGAACTTCCCTGATGGCTCAGACCATAAAGAATCCGCCTGCAATGTAGGAAACCTGGGTTTGATCCCTGGGTTGGGAAGATCCCCTTGAAGAGGGCGTGGCAACCCACTCCAGTATTCTTGCCTGGAGAATCCCCATGGAGAGAGAAGCCTGGCGGACTGTAGTCCATGGGGTTGTAAAGAGTTGGGCATGACTGAGTGACTAAGCACAGCACCGTGCTCCCTGATTTCAAATTATACTACAAAGCTGTAGTGATCAAAAATAATACAGCACTGGCACAAACACACACACACATGGATCAATGGAATATAATTAAGAGCCCAGAAATTAACCCACACACATATGGATACTCTGGACAATTAACCTAGGACAAAGATGCATAGAACATCCAGTAGAGAAAGGACAGCCTTTTCAATAAATGGAATGAAAAACATTAGGATGTGGAGAAAAGGGAATCGTTGTAAAATGATGATGGGACTGTAAATTACTGTAGCCATTACGGAAAACAGTATGGAGATTTCTCAAAAAATTAAGATTAGAACTACCATATGACCCAGCTAATCCTTCTGGGTATTTATTCAAAAATGCAAAAGTTCTAATTAGAAAAGAGCTATTCACCTGTGTTCATTGCAGCATTATCTAGAATAGACAAGATATGGAAACAGCCTAAGTGCCTCAATGGATATATGGATAAAGAAGATGTGGTACACACACACACACACACAAACACGGATAGACACATAGAAGGATACTGCTGCTGCTGCTAAGTCGCTTCAGTCGTGTTCGACTCTGTGCGACCCCTTAGACGGCAGCCCACCAGGCTCCTCCGTCCCCGGGATTCTCCAGGCAAGAACACTGGAGTGGGTTGCCATTCTCTTCTCCAATGCATGAAAGTGAAAAGTGAAAGTGAAGTCGCTCAGTCGTGTCCGACTCTTAGCGACCCCATGGACTGCAGCCCACCAGGCTCCTCCATCCATGGGATTTTCCAGGCAAGAGTACTGGGGTGGGGTGCCATTGCCTTCCCCCTAGAAGGATACTACTAAGTTATAAAAAAGAATGAAACCCTGTCATTTTTATAATATGAATGGACATTGAGGGAATTATGCTAAGTGAAATGTCAGAAGGAGAAAGACAAATACTATGTGTCTTTACTCATATATAGAATCTAAAAAAAACAAAAGGAAGAAACAAGCAAAATACAACAGAAACAAACTCATAGAAACCAGGAACAGATTAGTGGTTACCAGAGGAGAAGAGGGCTGGGGGTGGGCAAAATTAATAATGAGGGCCCACTGTGTGATGATGCAAGGAAACTAGACTTGTGGTTGTGATCTCTCAGCAGTGTGTACACGTGTTAAACTGTGTTACTCTTGATACTTAATAATGAAGTGTGTCACCTTAAGTCCACCATCCACACATAGTGGATCCTTTAGGTTTTTCTTCCCCTTCCCAATGCAGATATGATCTTGAGCATTTAAAAAAACCTTATAAGGACATATAATCTTCTTTTCATAAAACAACAGATCATAAACATTTTTCATGTTATGAAATAGTGTTCTAAAATAGAATCTTCATATGTTTGCTTAGCATCCATTGTGTGGGCATGCCGTAATTTATTTTTTACCAATCTACTAATGCTGTTTTATAGTTACATTTTTTTTGTATATGACTGTATGAATTGTTTATTAAATGTCTCTGTCCATAAATCCTTGAACACATCTTCTACCATTTACCTAAAATAAACTCTTAGAAATGTTACTGCTCAGTCAAGGCATGTAAATGTTTGAAGACTTTTTACACATACTGCCAAAATACTCTCTGGAAATTTGTACCAAATCTATTTTCCCATTGATAAAATAAAGAGTACCTGGCTTCTTGTATGATTATCAATACTAGGTATTACATTTGAAAAATAACAAGAGCCTGATAGGGTGCATAGTGTCTAATTGCAGTTGTAATTTTTAATTTTGGATTACTAATAAGGTCGGGGAATCATTTTAAGTCTTATTCCCGAATCTATATCATATTTTTTCTTGATTTGTATCTTCTTTATAATTACTTTAAAAGATGTAAATAGTTATCTTTGAAAAATGTTGTTTTATTTTCTTTGAAAATATCTATCATTGAATTTTTCCATTTGGGTTACATAATAAGAGTGTTTTTCAGTGAACCTGGAAATATTGGAAAATAATTGGATAACTGAAGCACCTTTGAAATGCTCATCAATTAGTTTGCTGGTTACTAAAGTTTCCCTAATTTATATTTTATTGTTAACATTTTCTAGAATAATGGTTTAAAAGTATGAAGATGCTTTTTTGTTGTTTTCATCAATCTGTCAAAATTTGGTGAGTGTTGAAGAACATTCATCCAGGGTTAACACGTGATTGAGAGTTGCCAACTCAGGGGGAAAAAAAAAAAGCACTTTCAGTATTTCCATGTGATAGAATGACCATTAGTGCTTGAAATTTCCTGACCAGTACTTTCATATCACTGTGTTCCTAGTGTTGTACCAAATAAATGAATTTGCTCAACAGTTTTCTGGACCTCAAAAAGTGTTAATTTGATATCTTGATTTTAAACTTAAATGTCTTTAAGAGGCTTAGGCACCATGAGAACACATTGGCAGACGGGAGGGAGTAGAGCACTGCAGGGGTACCTTGGAATCTGAAGGTCTTTAGTTGACACTCAGCCCTTGCTCACTTGCCTTGTTTTGGCTCTTTCTGCCTCTATTTCTTACTAGTAAAAAAGGAGTAAAAATGCCTACTTTGCTACATTTTTTTCAAAATTATGTAATATACACAAAGTGTCTGGCAAACACAAGTACACAATATGTGTGTGAAGCAACAAGACTAAATACAGAAATATATATTATTCTTGGAAAGCAATATCTTCACAAGACCTAAACAAAATTAAAAATTCAGTGTTTTGTATGTAAATATTAAATTTATGCCATAATTCTGACCAAGAATTTATGTGATGAAGGAGAGCATTGAGAAATGTTTATTTTTATACTAGTGAAGAATTCTACTGTTATTATACTTATTATAAAAGTTTTCTAAGCTATTCAAAATAGAATCATAGTTGCCATGATCTCTACTCTGAATTGAGGATGATACCAGTCAAAGCAAACCGAAGGCTGTGAGTATGATCATAAAAATGAAACTGATAGATACGATAAATTCTGTGACACTAACTCTAAGGTGTAAATATATCTACATTCATGGTTTTGCTGAGGGGGAGGGAGGTCTCAGACTGGATTTGAACAATAGATGGACTTGCACAAGAGTAAGGGAGAAGTGTCCTAAATGTGAGGATGGCCTGGACACCTGCACAGAAACTGGTATCCATGTCATGTTCTCCCACGAGTACATTGACCTGACTTAAATAGAGAATCTGTGTTTGGGATTCAGTATGGATAGAGAAGGTGTAATCAGAATACTGAGAACCTTGATCATAAGGCAGAAGAGATTAAGCAGACATAGATCAGCACTTGAAGCTTCTGTATCAGAAGTACAATGCTGCTAGGGTTTGGCGGTCGTGGGGAGAAGTGATGCAGTGTCTCAGACATAATCCAGATACAAAGTTGCATGCTGAAAGCTCAGCAATCCAGGGATGCAGTGATCAGTTTCTATACACTGGAACCATTATTTCTCTTCTGCTCAAGAGGTTTCCCATGGTGTTTCTTGTTATTCCCTTAGGAATATATTGTTTAAAAGCGGGGTGGGGGGAAGGACATTAAAATATGAGACTGTTGGTTAATGGTTACTTACCTTTGGTTGACTATATATTTTTTTTTAAGCACTTTATTTTTCAAGTAGGACAATAAAAAGTGTGCTTTGACAATTATATAATTATACAGTTATAATTAGTGTAGTATTTCACAATCTGTTTTCTTCCATGGTATACTCACTGTGAATTATCCTGACTGCAGAAAGCTGGAAAGGAAGTAGTGTTTTTTTAAGTCCCTCTGTTGTATTGTGCATGTTAGCCTCAGCATACCATTTAGTCTCCAAATATCCTTATAAAGATCGTAATATTATTCCCGTTTTACTGATGGTGTACAGTAACCTTTCTCAGAATTAGACATCTGGTTAAGTGTTTGTGTGGAATGCTCTGTTTTGTAACATGATGCTTCCTAAGAGAATATGGAGATGCACAACTTTTGGCAGGAGAAATGAACTCTAAACTAAGAACCGTATTGTTCATTTTTTATGACATAGAGATAAGGAAGTCAGTCTCCCTTGGAGGACTCCAACTTAATTCTTACTGTGGGTATAATATCTGGTCATAGGGCTGTTCCTCTGTTTCCTGAGGAAGTGAAAATTTTCACTAAATTTGGTGGTGGCCTTTCATATTTAAATATAGTAATAGCTTGCTTTAGTAGAATGTTGAAAACTGTGGAAAATGAAAAATATTTGATTTTAAGAAGATTCTAATGCTCATCATTGTTGAAAAGGACAATCAAGTTTTGTTTCTACTGTAATAATCATGAATTTTGCACATAACTATAGTTTTGGAAAAAATGGATTAATTTATTATTAATAATAAGAAATGATGAAATTAATGATAAGAAATGATGAAAAGCTTACCTTTTCATCACTTAAAATTATGGTGAAAAGGTAAGCTTTAGGAAACTTCTTAATTTTGAAAGTATAAAAATCATTTTAAAAGTTGAATTAATATGAACATATTTTTGTTACTAAGATTTCTCTAAATCCTCTTCCTGCTATGGGTTATAATTCTTGGTTTCAAATATTAATGGAGATGTTACTTGCATATTAAACTCTGAGCTGAGAAACGTATTTGTGAATTTCTTTTAATTGCAGTTCTTTTTAAAAAGGAAGTTAACACTTAAGTATATATTAATTCTTGACAAGGACCTTATTGAACCCAAGTAAAAAGTATTTTAAAAAGGCAGGTAACTGTTAGTGGTATGTGAGAAACTGTAACTAGGAGAGTAATTATTATATGAAATTCTTAATCCTGTATTTTTTCCAAAATGGAAGTGTACAATTTTTATTATTATAAAAGCAATTCTTAAACATTAGAAAGTATTTAGGCAGTACTGAATGGAGTAAATTAAAAAGTGAAATCTTCCTAAAATCTTACCTTACTGAGATGACCACTGATTACGCTTTAATATATATTTTTTCAGAACTTTTTCTTTGGAAATTATAAACCTATATTGCTATCTACATATTTTAAATAGAATTGATTATACATACTACATATACTTGGAGAAGGAAATGGCAACCCACTCCAGTAATCTTGCCTGGAGAAGTCCATGGACAGAGTAGCCTGGCAGGCAACACTCCTTGGGGTTGCAAAGAGTCAGGCATGATTGACCATCTATCACTCACTACATATATTATTAATTAATTTGCTTTTTCTTATTGAGTATTGATCTACTTTCTGCTTCAGGAATTACATATTTACCTCTTTGGTTATTGATTTGTTTTTCTGTCTTAACAACAGTGTGAAGAAATACCTATTTTTGCACAAATGTTTATTTCTCTAGGCTAAATTCATGCCAAAAGGATTGTTAAGGGAAAGGTAATGCATACTTAGATTTCCATATTCCTTCATAAACTGCTCCTCTAAAAGGTTTCATCAATTTATACTCTCATCAGTATTACATGAGAAAGTTTCTTTTGACTTACTCTTTTATAATAGTGTGAATAATCAATTTTTGCCAATCACAGAAGAAAAAAGAAATATATTTATTTGATTACTAGTGAGATTGAAAAACTGTGGTTGTAAGCCTTTAGATTTCTTTTCAGTTCAGTTCAGTTCAGTCACTCAGTCGTGTCCAACTCTTTGCGACCACATGGACTGCAGCACAGCAGAAATCCCTGCTCATCACCAACTCCCAGAGTTTACTCAAACTTATGTCCATTGAGTCAGTGATGCCATCCAGCCATCTCATCCTCTATCGTCCCCTTCTCCTCCTGCCCTCAATCTTTCCCATCATCAGGGTCTTTTCCAATGAGTTAGCTCCTCGCATCAGGTGGCCAAAGAATTGGAGTTTCAGCTTCAACATCAGTCCTTCCAATGAATATTCGGGACTGATTTCCTTTAGGATGGACTGGTTGGATCTCCTTGCAGTCCAAGGGACTCTCAAGAGTCTTCTCCAACACCACAGTTCAAAAGCATCAATTCTTCGGTGCTCAACTTTCTTTATAGTCCATCTCTCCCATCCATACATGACTACTGGAAAAACCATAGCTTTAACTAGATGGACCTTTGTTGGCACAGTAATGTCTCTGCTTTTTAAATATGCTGTCTAGGTTGGTCATAACTTTCCTTCCAAGGAGTACGCATCTTTTAATTTCATGGCTACAGTCACCATCTTCAGTGATTTGGGGGCCCCCCAAAATAAAGACAGCCACTGTTTCCACTGTTTCCCCATCTATCTGCCAGTAAGTAATGGGACCAGATGCCATGATCTTCGTTTTCTGAATGTTGAGCTTTAAGCCAACTTTTTCACTCTCCTCTTTCACTTTCATCAAGAGGCTTTTTAGTTCTTATTCACTTTCTGCCATAAGGAGTGGATTTGACAACAGGCAGCTCCTTGGGAACAACTTATGTCATATGCCATACCTTTCCTAACATACTTATTTTTCATATTGATTTAAAGGACTTTTAATATATCCTGACATGTGCTGTAAATATGATTGTGTCTTGGTATCCACAGTGGCTTGGCTCCAGGACTCCTTGGATACACAAATCCAGGAATGCTCAAGTCCCTTATGTAAATTGGCCTGGTACACTGGGCTCTCTGTATCTGCGAAATCTGCATCCATGTATACTGAGGGCTGACTGTGTTTACATACATTTTTCCTCTACTTTTATTGTGATATTTGTTGCAGAAATATACTTTAAACTTGGCATACACACATATGTCATTCTCTTTGTTTCTGGTTTCTGGATTTTGTTTCCATGCTAAGAATAAAAATCACAACTAACTTTAGTGGGCACCTAAGCATTTCCTGTGCACATTCTTATTAAATCCTCACAACAACTCCATGAATAGGATCTATTAATCTTTCATAGATGATGGGTAGGTAACTTGGGTTAGTAATTTATTCAAAGTTTCAGAGTTTTGACTGATAGGGCCACAATTCAAATATAAGCAGGCATTGCCTCCCTAACCCCAAATTAGTGAAACAAACATCAAAAGTTCCCTTGTTGTTTCTACTTTTTGTTTATAAGAATTTAAATAATTACAGTGGAGTTAATCTTTTCAATACTGTGAGGTAAGAATTTATTTAATTTCATTTTCATCTTATAATAAATTATGTTTAAAGTAAAAGTGTTAGTCGCTCAGTTGTGTCCAACTCTTTGTGACCCCCGCACTGTATGTAACCTCCCAGGCTCCTCTGTCCACGGAATTCTCCAGGCAAGAATATTGGAGTGCTTTGCCATTCTCTTCTCCAGGTTTTCCCAACCCAGAGATCAAACCTGGGTCCCCGCATATCAGGCAGATTCTTTACCATCTGAGTCACCAAGGAGCCTATATGTTTGTATATATGCATGTGTTTATAGACTTTTTATTGCAATAATCATATTATTTCCTTACTAATATTACACTGTTTAAATTACTCTAGTTTAAAGTAATTTTCATATGTAAAAGGAAAGTCTCCATTTTTATTTTTCTCTTTAAAATTCTTCTTGACTATTCTTACACACTTTTTTTTTTCCAGAATCAGTACAGATTCTCCTTTTAAAATAGTTTGCAGATTCTCCTTTTAAAATAGTTTATTGGTAAAGCAATTATCCTCCAACTTAAAAATATAAAAGAAATAGTTTGTAATTGCAGTACTTCTAATTGAACAGTTAACATCTTTATAATATTGATCATTCTATTCATGAAAATAGTATGTCTTTTAATGAACATTTTTAGCAAAATTGTACAGTTGTCTTCATTTACGTTTTGGACATTTTAAGTATATTCCTGGGTTAGATCTTGATTGTGCTGGTTCTCTTTCAAATTTATAATTGTGTATCATTGTGACAGGGCTTCCCTGGTGGCTCAGTGGTAAAGAATCTGCTTGCCAATGTAGGAGACTTGGATCTGAAAGATCCCCTGGAAAAGGAAATTGCAACCCACTCCAGTATTCTTGCCTGGGAAATCCCATGGACAGAGGAGCCTGGCGGGTTATAGTCCATGGGGTTGCAAAATCCCATGAGCAACTAAACAACAACAGCAGCATTGGGACAAGGCTGTATGTTACTTATCATGCTGCTACTGCTGCTAAGGCGCTTCAGTCGTGTCCGACTCTGTGCGACCCCATAGACGGAAGCCCACCAGGTTCCCTCGTCCCTGGGATTCTCCAGGCAAGAATACTGGAGTGGGTTGCCATTTCCTTCCCCAATGCATGAAAATGAAAAGTGAAAGTGAAGTCGCTCAGTCGTGTCCGACTCTTAGCGACACCATGGACTGGAGCCCACCAGGATCCTCCGTCCATGGGATTTTCCAGGCAAAAGTACTGGGGTGGGGTGCCATGTTACTTATCATGAATGTTTATTAATCTGATTTCCATTTTGTGATTATTATAGTAGTTCATATCCTCTTTTTGTATACTCAGTGTCAGAGAGTGAGTGTAGTTTCGGTATCTTGATAGCCTAGGACTACTTAATGATGTAGTAACATGTTAAAATCCAGTTTTCTTGTAGCTTGTATGAGTCATTCATATGCTCATGATTATTGGTTGATTTGGGTTCTGGCCGTCCGTTTAAAATTTTATTTGAAACTACAGTGTTTTTCAGGGACCTAAATTCTTCAAAATCAAACAGTAAGTCAAGTAGGCCTATTCAGGTAGTCAGAACTTCACATTTAAATGGTCAGAACAAGTATTTTTAGTTCTAAGTGAACAGGTTTGACTTTCCCCCCAGTTTTTGCATGCTTTTGCCATATATGTAGGATATAGAAAGAATTCTGTATTCCCTTGAGATTGAGGAACACAGGAACATCACACCCATTCACATGCAGAAATTCTTTGTTGTTCTTTCCATTGCTGCGGTGTCTCAGAAAACCAAGAGGAGAGAGGCCTTAGTTTGCATTTTCTCTACAGAGCATTACCAAAGACTGTAGAGTTAGAAGTGAATGGAGAGTGTCTTAGAAATTCAATTTCAAAAAGAAATATGAGGCTGGAAAGTAATTATAGTAGTGAAAGAAGGCCAGAGGGAGCCAGAAAAAGGAGAAAGGATAATGAAGAAGAAATGAAATGGAAAAAGATGAAGGTCTTTGATGCCCACACTGACATCCCCAGAATACATGAGAGGAAGTGGAGGCTATAGGGGATAGAAGAGGAAGAAAGGGGCATGACAGTATGAAAAAAATGCAACAAAGTAAAGATGATGAAAATTTAGTAAAACTGACTTATCCTTGCAGATATAAGTAAAAAAAAAAAACCTAAACTAAACTAAAAAACAAACCCCCCACCAGTCCTTTCCTTTAAGCTGCTTACTATCTAAAAAAGGAAGCTGTTGATTTCTTTTTAGCAGGCTATTTTGGTATTGCATTTTGAAGATTTCTTCATGGAACATTAGGATGTTTTACTACCTGACTGAAAATGAATAAACAGAACTGGAGGATTTCTGCTTTGCACATTTCTGCAGCTTTATTATATCCTTATATAGGTAAAGAGAGAAGTTATACACAGAGTATGCCAAAATGACCACATGCTTCACACTTGCACTACCTCTTTTTATGAAGCTAAATTTGGAGTTTTCAAAACCTCCTATTTAAAAATACATCCCCAAAGACTTCTGCTTATTGCACATTTTGTTCCTGTCCTGTATGAGTTAGATCTTCATTTACTATTCTTTGTGGAATGTTTTTCCTTTTGTCATAAATTCAAAAGAAAGATATTGACATATAATACTTTACTATGTTTTACTTAGTAGCACCATAATTCTGAAATTTTAAGAATACATGTATATATTTTCTTCAAGTATAGAGATAAATCTTACAAGAATGTTTAATTATATATTCATGCATATACATGGACTTTTAAATATAATTGAATGAATAAAAATGAAGTTGCCACAAATTAGTTTATGCAGGCATTCTCCACTTAAAAATAACACATACTTTATAAGAAAAAAACATTTTCTGACAGATATTTTTATTATATGATTTATATTTTCCTGTTAGAATTCATCATAAAATTATAGCTTTGGTTTTTTAAATTTAAGTATACTTAATTTACAATGTGTTGTTTTCAGGTGTGCAACAGGGATTCAGTTATATAACTGGAGATGTATATATATGTGTGTGTGTGTGTCCTTTTCAGAGTTTCCATTATAGATTATTATAAGATATTGAACATAGTTCCCTGTACTATACAGTAGGTCTGGATTTGTTTAATCAAAGGGAAAGTTTGTCCCCTAATTTCAAATAAGTCATACTCAGGAATATATCAGTCTTGTTGAAGGACTTAAAGATAAAATAGTAATTTTATAAATTTATTAGGAAACATATCTAGAATACAAACAGCTGTTCTTGTGCTCAATAAAAAGTTTAAAGTTGAGAATTCCAGAAACTCTGAAAATATAATGATTAATCTCTTTTAACTTTAGTTATAATGTAATTCATTAGGGTGTTATTCTACTTTCCAAAAAGTTAACTTGCCTCTTTTCATTCTCTTGAACTGTACTTAACATTTCTATGGTTTATTGTATGTTCATGTATGGATGTGAGAGCTGGACTGTGAAGAAGGCCAAGCGCCGAAGAATTGATGCTTTTGAACTGTGGTGTTGGAGAAGACTTTTGAGAGTCCCTTGGACTGCAAGGAGATCCAACCAGTCCATTCTGAAGGAGATCAGCCCTGGGATTTCTTTGGAAGGAATGATGCTAAAGCTGAAACTCCAGTATTTTGGCCACCTCATGCGAAGAGTTGACTCATTGGAGAAGACTCTGATGCTGGGAGGGATTGGGGGCAGGAGGAGAAGGGGACGACAGAGGATGAGATGGCTGGATGGCATCACTGACTCGATGAATATGAGTCTGAGTGACCTCCGAGGGCTGGTGATGGATAGGGAGGCCTGGCGTGCTGCGATTCATGGGGTCGCAAAGAGTCGGACACGACTGAGCGACTGATCTGACCTGATCTGATTGTATGTTCCTGGATAATGCAAATGTAGAATATGTAGAAGTTTAAGGTTGAAGTATTGGTGAAATTGCCCTTTGAACTATTTTCTAAATGTGTGATTTTTTTCTGCAGTGAACTAATGCATGAAAATGAAAATCTTCAAATTAGTGAGTTCTTAATGTGCTAGCTCATTGGTTTCCAATTTGTGGGTTATTTTAAATAGAATGCTAATATTAGGAATTTTGAAAGTATTATCAACTTGATGTCAAGAGTCGAAAATTTATTAGAAAATGTTGGATAGAGTTTGGAAGTAAAAAGTATATTAAGAGTAGCTACAACTTAATTGGTGGTAATAGCAGTGCCAGAATAGTGGATAATTTGGAAAGATGGCATCTGTTTATTTCTTTATTCAATGAACAACAATTTATGGAGCACCTACTATTGACCAGGCACTTGTTGGATTGCAAGGAGTATAACAGAAGACCAGACATATAATCCTGCAGGGAGCGAGCTCCGCCCATGACAAAGGTCATGAGGAAGGAGGCTCGGCATACGCAAATGCGAGATTTAGCCTCAGGAGTCCCCCTGGAAATTCTCGAGCACCTACCCCCAAAACCAGAGTCTGCCTACTTTCTGCTTTGTGCTCTCACCTACACCTCTGATTTTACAGGGGGCTGTCCCCCACTACCTATCTGAAAAAAGAGTTAACTTACAGCTCCAGTTAATAATTCCTGGGTGTGACAGTGTTTCAACCTACAAACTCTTTTGGAAATCCTCTAGCCTGCCTGAATAGGTTTTTCCGGCCACATGTGATTATTCAGGGCCTCCCAACTGTGAGTGGCATGAGATGTTCTAAACTGTTTAAATACAGATTCCTTTGAGCAATTAAAAGATTGATTAAAAATTGTATTGGTGAAGGGTTTTTCACTTGTTGGGCCAATGTTTGCTGCTAAGTCTCCATGTCCCTTACCTACTGTGTCCTTGGCAGTGTATTGATTGATATAATTGGTGTATAGAAATGTAAGTAGTAGCCTTAATGTTTGTAACTTTGGACTTTTGAATTAATTCTTTTTCTTGTTATAACCCACCACACCTTTGCCCTATAGAAATGCAACTCCAATGCCTTTGGAGGGTGGCGCCTGGCTAATCACCTTTAGAGAAAAATAAGTGTTCTGAAGAAAGGGTCTTAAAATGTTGACAGGCCTCCAGGCCAGAAGATGATGCAAATCACCTAAACTTTTGCATATGATAAGTTTGCAGGAAGAAAGCCTGGCTTACTGCATGACTCTACCCCTTCCCCCATTATCCTCTAGGTATAAAAACTACTTTGAAAAATAAAGTGTGGGGCCTTGTTCACCGAAGCTTGGTCTCCCCATGTCGTTTTCTCTTACCTTCTGGCTGAATTATTCAGCCTCCTCTCTCCACAAAATGTTCTCACTGAGCCATCCTTATTTCATCCGCTTTTCTTCACTGAATTTCCTCACTGAGCTATCTTCATTTTATTACTCTTTATGTCTTTAATTAACGCCTAATTAATTGTTTCCTGACCTCCGCTGACGCCGTCTCCCTTCGAATTCCCTGGATCCACCGGGGCTGGACCCCAGCATAATCCTTGTCTTTCTACAATGTGTAGACTATCACCAAAGATAGCACATAATTAATTATAATTTGGAGAACTTGAGTGTTCCCAGTAAAAATCATTCATTGTTCCTGCCTGATTTCTAATTAAAATGAGAAATGAAAAAATAGAGTCTGGAGGATGAGAAACAAAAATATTTCCTTTATACTGAGACAGTTTGTGTTAAGAGTGTGCAGGAGAAGTGGGCTTTCTAACGTTAGGAGATTTACTCATAGTGTTCCTGCAGGGGTGAGCAACAGCAGGCTCCTCTACAAAGAGAAGCCCCTGGCCCCTGTGAGACTCATTTCTTTGAGAAGCAAAGCACATGTTCCCTGTGGGTAAAATGGCTCCCGGGAAGCAAAAGGAGAGAGACTCTGTGTTGCCCCTTTAAAATTCACCAGGTCAGTCTTTCCTCTTTCTATGAGGGAAGAGTTGTAGTGTCCCCCAAGTAATGCTCCGTCCCTGTGAGAGAAACTTCAGGAGTGGAGAAGAAGCATTTCTGCCTCTCTTTCCAACAAAAGAACAGTAATAATGTTTGGTAAGTTAGGGTTGATGAGAAAGGAAGTGTGGACTACTGTGGGAACCTAAACTAGTCTGGGACCTCAGTGCAAGTGAGATTTAAGCCGAAGGAATAAGGGGTTGTATTGGGAAAGATTTTTTGGACAAGATGAGAGATATCTAGATATATCTATGAATTTCAACGTGATTTAGCTTGGCTGGTCACAGCCTAAACTGTGGGACAAGGAGTGGAGCGGGTGTATGAGCTCTGCTCAAACCTCAAAGTTCATTGTGAGCCAAATGCAGGTGAATAAAGGGCAACTGGAAACATTTGGAGAGTTTCAAATAGAGCAAACATAATTCAGTTGGTGTTTAAAGGGAAAGTTCATTCCGGCTTGAAGGGAAGTAAAGGTGGAAGTAAAGAGACCTATTAGTGACATGCAAGGAAAGGAGGTTTGTGGCAGGAGATGTGCAGGAGACCAGTATAATTTTGTACATTTTGCGTTTGAAGGGCAAGTCATTTAAGTAGAGAGGAGAGATGGTTAGTGGGCTGTGTACGTAGAAATCTGTTTTGAATGCTATATTTGAAATATTGATTTGTGAATTTATGTCAAGCTAGTGTAGCCATGAATTTAATTAGACTTCTCATCTTCTGATAGAAACGTTCTAATATTAATACTTTTGAATATTTTCTTTATTTTTCTTTAAAATCCAGTTAATAGAATGAAACTTAAGATAGTTTTTGACAGAACAGTGCAGTTTCACTGTTTACTGCCACTGTTTACTACAAGGTGCTGTTGATGTTTTGTAAGAGCTCTGATTTATGGGAGAACAAAAGAAAGTTGAGTTTGTTTTTGAGAAAGCACATTTCCATTGAAACTGAACTCGCTAAAAGTGCATATATTACCTGAAATGTGTAGTCCAGCCAATTTCTCTTAAATGATACAAAAATACAGCTATTTAAAGGCTGCTCTATTTCACAAGATAATAATTTATTATTAGCATTCTTCTTAGCTACAGATAAAGAGCCTGGAACGATATCTGATAAAACTTCCAAATTTATATGAGCAAGATAATCTTAATGCTACCTGGCTGAAGGTCCTCAGCATCAGCTAACAGTGCAGCGTGCTGACTGTTGTCATTTTTCCTCTGTGAGAATATTATCATTTTATTATCTTTACAGCTTTTGTATCATGTCATAAAAGCTTCCAAATAATTTTTTTCCCTAGTACTTTCGGAAATTTGTGTTCTTGATTTGGAACAGTATGACCTGTTAGTAATTACCAGATGAATTATACACTTTGAATGTGGCTTTTTCTAAACCATTGCTTTATACCTTTAAAAAATTTATCTTCCCTAGTGTTATAATAATTATATTTAAGTCTCATGGCAGTCTTCTTTAGTCTATATATGATCAAAAGATTTGTTTGTCTATACAGAATAAAGCAAAATAGATTTTGCTGGACATGACATCTTGTGAATTGAATTTTTGTAGCCTGCAGTTCCCAATCACTGTGCTTTACCTGGTGGAAATATTAATGTTTGATGTCAAAAGAATTGCAAACACCTTTAAACTTTTAGTTCCAGGCACTTTCATAAAATAAAAGTGGTTGCTGAATGCTCTAAGAATTTACTATTCCTATTCTAATTTTCATTATTTTTATTGTTGCCAAGTATTTTTTAATAAAGAAAAAGTATGCTTACAAATAACTTCATTGTTATTTATAGATAACTTTATCATTAAATAAAACAGATGAGTTTACTGAAAACGAGGATTAAAACAATTTTTGTCATCAGTATGTACTCCTTTGATTAAAAAGCATTTTATAATACCACATCCTCTAAAACACAGTTTGACCCATAAGGTAATTCCTTTGTTCTCTGTCATTGTTATAAAGGAAACCGGTGACATTAGAGGGAAATATTTCTAGAGAAAAATAGGCAAATTATATTTCCTTCCCTCTGAGGAGGTTGCCTTGAAAGCTCAAGCAGACTGTGGAATGGGACCAAGAAGTGAGAAATTCAAGAAAGGAACTGCAGTCTAATGACTTTTTCTTTCCCTGCACACCTTTTCTCCTTTTACCCTTTCTCTCTCTTTGGTTCTAGGATCAACATGAAAATGCATAAGCCCTCCTGCTCTTATTTTTATGCTCTCAGTAGGAGAAAGGCTGGAATTAGCACTGTGACTTCAAGCTCAAGAAGAGGGTTTAGTCTGAGAAAATTTAGCTGAACTGGAAAATGTTTGCAGCCTTCTGAACTAGTCCTGTTATCTTTATGAGTCCATGAGGTAGTAAAGTAGAACTACCATTAGCTTACAGCTTACAGCTGTAAGTCTGTCATTCTGAAGGGACACTTGTGGGGAGGTCAAAAGTCAGTATGACCCATGCAGAGGAGGACACAAGGCTTTGTGGATTATGGATTTTATACAGTTTGAGGGCCCTCTTTAAGAAAAGTATACAAAATTACAAATAACAAATTAGTGAAAAGTCTTGGAAGGCACCCATATGCAAGTAAAGGGCACTGAACTTAAGCTTCATTAATTCACAGTAAATTCACCTCTAGCTTCACACATACAAAGTTCAGTTCTGAATTGATAATAAAACTTCACCTATTCAGTTAAATTCTGAGTTGTTAATAAAGCTAAATATTTTGGAATAAGTTTAATAATATCACATATTTAGTAATATCACATTAATAATTTAATAATGTCACATTCTTGGGGAAACCTCTGATTCCTTCCTTTGTAATTCTACTATATCACATATACACAGTGTAGTAATTATACACTTATTTTTCTCTGTTTCCCGTGAGATTCTAAGCTACAGGCAGGCTGAGATGTGTTTCCCAGTGATACATCTCTTGTACATAGTACTGAGTTTGGAAGATTATAGTTGGTTAAACTAGGATGGAAGGATGCCGGGATCATGGTAGCTTCAGGCACCTTTGAACAACAGCTCTGGTGTTGTACTTGATGTGCTAATAGGGACGTCTAATGCAGAAACAGTTTTCATCAATCATATGGACAGCAACTGCCAAGTTCTGTTTTGCCTGATGTGTTATATATGGGAAAGATATCTTTCAGTTATGTGCAAAAATGTATAAAGAACAAAGTAGGAGTCTGTCCCTCTGGTAGGAAGGAGTAATTATAACAGATCTGAAGGCAGAATAAGGTACAAAATGGCCTCTGAGGATATTTTACTTCTCTTTGAACAAATCTAAAAATTTATCTCTTAAAACAATCAGTTCAAGCTGAAAACATGGATGGCGTAATCCAGAGATCAAATTCTTCAGTTTGATGAAGCTGCATTTCATCTAGCTGGGCAACTGACCTTAAATCAGAAGCCTGTTTACAGATTTTATTGCTTAGACGTCTAACTATATCTAAAACATTATGATAAATATGTTATTTCTGATGAAAGATGTCTTGAACTTAAATATATGAAGGGAGAAAAATAATGACTTTTCTTCCTTTTTGAAAATAAAAGAATGCTATTGCTTATGTTTAGTATTTACAGGATTTAAGATTGGTGGGTTTGGTGGGGGGATGTTATATATCCATGGTGAATTATTTTTTATAATAAAAATATAGGATGAATTCTGAAAATACTGTACTTTATATTGCCAAAGGAGAAATATCCTTTAGGGGCTGGTATAACAATTAGCTGTATGAAAGGTGACAGGACTGGCCATGTAGTTTGCTGTGCCCAGTATGAAATGAAGATGTGGGAACCCTTACTAAAAAATAGTTAAGAATTTTGAGATGACAGCAGAGTGTAAACCAAGTTTGGGGCTCTTCTGAAGTTGAGGTGCTGTGTTGTGCAGCTGCATGTGTCACATGACCCATGAAAAACTGGTTGTGCAAGATGCCTTTGAGTGGTTTGTGAAAGCGGCTGTTAAGGTCCTTACTCATTATGTTGCCTGGTCAATTATACAGAAAGGTTCATATGATAAATTCCTCTTTGATCACAGCATCAGAACAGTGTTTATTACCCTAAATGACCTTTGAAGTTCCTTTGAATAAGAGTTCAGCTTTATACTCAAAGGGGGTTCTTCTCCCTGGGTTTTCTGATGTCATTTCTTCTTTATTATTTGACTTTGGTTTTGTATTCCATATTAATGGGTTTTGATCTTTTGTGTTGGAAGCCATCTCGAATCCTCTCTTGGAAGTAGGTGAAAAGCATAACATTTTAAAAAGTGATTTTAAAACTTGATTTAAAAAGTCTATCATCATCTAGGTAGGGAGTTTGGGCTCAGCATATACACACTGCTATATTTAAAATGGATAACCAACAAGGTCCTAATGTATAGCACAGGGAACTCTATTCAGTGTTATGTGGCAGCCTAGATGGGAGGGGAATTTGGGGGAGAATGTATACATGTATATGTATGGCTGAGTCTTTTTGCTGTCTACCTGAAACTATCACAACATTGTAATTGGCTATACTCCAATATAAAATAAAAGTTTAAAAAGAAAAAAAAAAACATAGTAAAGAAAAAAAGTAAAAAAAAAAAGAAAAGAAAAAGGCTGTCATCATCAACATTAATTACTGGGTGCACTATTAGCTCTATTAATTAAATTAATGTTTTCCAATACTATAATTATTTATTAGAGACTTCATAATCTCAGGCAGAAATAATCTGGGAAGCAGAGAATGCATTTCAAATAAGCAAAAGTACACATCGGCAATTTTATTTTATTTATTTTATTTTTAAAATTTTATTTTATTATTTAATTTTACAATATTGTATTGGTTTTGCCATATATCAACATGAATCCACCACAGGTATACTCGTGTTCCCCATCCTGAAACCTCCTCCCTTCTCCCTCTCCATACCATCCCTTTGGGTCATCCCAGTGTACCAGCCCCAAGCATCCAGCATCGTGCATCGAACCTGGACTGGTGAATCGTTTCATATATGATATTATACATGTTTCAGTGCGACTCTCTCAAATCATCCCACCCTCTCCCTCTTCTACAGAGTCCAAAAGACTGTTCTATACATCAGTGTCTCTTTTGTTGTCTCATATACAGAGTTATTGTTACCATCATTCTAAATTCCATCTATATTGGCAATTTTAAATAGCAATAGAAATATCTTAATTTTAAGTAAAAGCTTAAGCTGTGAAGATTCAAGGAGATGAAGATTGGGGCTTGGTTTATACATGGAGGAGGCCAATCCATTGGGGACAAGCTTAGAGGAAGGGACTTGCTGGCAGACAGCCCTTTGCTGGGATGATACAGGTTCCCTTCATATGTAATATATGTTCTCTATTCCCTAAAGTTCCCTGTATAGCCTTAGCCAGGATCTCAGAAGAGCAAGGAGTTATAGAGACTGTGCTGTAGACCTCCCTCGCCAAGTCATATCACAAGAATTAAACTGAATTGTCCTTCAAGGGGAAGGGCCACTGTGTTCAATTGTGCAAGTTTTTTCAGTACACAGATCCACTGGGTAATAGGCAAGTGGCATCGGAATTCCTCCCCATTTTATGATGATTAAGCTGTATCCCCTCACATGGGGCTGTGCCCAATACAGGAAGAGACACCAGCTTTCCCAGGTGGCGCTAGTGGTAAAGAACCTGCCTGCCAGTGCAGAAGACACAGGAGATGTGGGTTCTATCCCTGGATCAGGAAGATCCCCCGAAGGAGGGCATGGCAGTCCACTCCAGTATTCTTGCCTGGAGAATCCCCTGGACAGAGGAGCCTGGTGGGCTGCAGTCCATGGGGTTGCAAAGAGTCAGACATGACTGAAGCAACTTAGCTCACACACAAGAACCAGCTAAGTAGGCTTAATAGGGAGTAGAAGTACTCAGGTGTCCTTTAAAGTGAGAAAATGCCTTTTCTTATTTAGGAAAAAAATTATTTCCAATAGAGAGCTCTAAAAATAAAAATATTTAGAGTTAATTTCAATGTGAATGGGTACTGGTTAAAACAGAATGGTAAGAGTAGTGATTTTTGGTATGTGAAGAGCCAGAGGCTTTATATGAGTTGGAGCCCAGGGTGTAGCATGAAATAGATACGATATTTTTCACCACTTTGGCTTTGACTTAGGTATCATCTTCCAGGGGTGTTCGTTACTCGAAATACTACTTTGTAGGGAACTCATGGCAGTCCAGCGATGGATTCCATGCTTTCACTGCCAAGAACCCAGGGTTTGATCCCTGATCAGGGAATTAAGGATCCCACAAGCTGTGCGGTACAGCCAAAAAAAAAAAAAAAAAGAAAGAAAGAAATATTACTTGTATATGTTAATTGAAGTACTATTTGATTTGAGAGTAATGTTCTCTAAGCTTTTCGTATCCTTTTGGTATCAAAGAAAGTATATTTGTATTTCCTTGTTAAAACTGATGAAAACATGTAAAATCATATATGAACATGTGGAAAATGCACACTGATATATTAGATAACATTTTTGTAATGGCAAAATGAGAGCAAGTTAATTTCCACTGAAGTTAAAATGAGTACATTTGTGATTTGTGTTGCTTGATCATCATAATTATGAGACATAACATTTAAGCACATATAAAATGAGACGTAGCCTGCACTCTCAACGTTGGCAACACTAGTTATCGTCTAGGTAGGATCTTACACTTTCACGGCTGTACTAGCAGTAGTAGTCTTCCTCCTTGATAGCTATTGGGCTTGACTGTCTGTCCACCAAATACGTCCAGTGCTCGCTTTGTGCCAAGCACCATGCTAGAGGATAGGCAACCAAAAGCCCAGGGTTGCAGTATAATCATTGCATGGTATGATTTAAGCCTCTCCTCATTTTTCTCCCTTTGTTCCTATAGTTCCTAATACTTTCTGAGATGCACCTTTCAACCACTGTTACAAGGCTCCACATCTCGGGAAAATTATGGGCTTCTTTCTTTTGCCATCTTCAGTGTAAAATCTTCATCCATTCCACTATTTGGAACTAATCATTTCCTCCCTAGTGCTTTCCAAGGCACTTCATATTTTACTTTTCTGTCATAGTTATTTCTTTTCATGTGCTTATTCCCCACTAGATTTTAAGTTGCCTGATGTCATGGATTCAAATGAATCCTTGACTCTATTCCTCATGATGTTAGCAAAGTGCCTTTCTCATAGTTGGTACTCAAAAATAGTTTATAACATGAAGTCAGATTGGATTAAAATAATGTTTTATTTACTGACTGTTCAGGGATGCAGATTGGTCATATGCTATAGAGCTAAGTTGAATTGTCATCAGCATTCTTAATTTGTATTGTGCAGTAGAAAATTTAATGCCCAATCTCCTATTCCTAAAGAAATAAATTATTATTATCATTTTCTGTTGCCTTTTCCAATCTGGTATGTTTGTAAACATAATTTCTATGAATCTATGAGCGTTAGACTCGTAACATATATTTGCTTTTGACTTCCGTATTCTTTCATATATGTAGGAAATTTAGTTAAACTAAAGAAAAAACCATTCTGATATAAAACTTTTGAGATAGTTTCCCCAAAGCAGCCTTTTAATTCTAAGAGAAGCATGTCTAGTGGCTTATCAAACTTCAGAAAGTACCCCCTTTCAAACATTTCTAATGGCAATGTCATAAATTATACTCACATTTATCAGGGCATCACCCCAGACTTGGATTTTTCTCCAATGAAACAGCAGTGTCTAATAATTTGAGATGAAATTCTAATTATTTTAATGGGGTTATTTTGCTTCTTGGCATATCAAGCAATTTGTTTTACTCATTTTCTCATTATTTTTCATTTTTGAAGACTTAAATAGAGGAGACATGACAGAATAGGAGTCCTGTTTCATCTCTTGGACCATTAATTGTGTGATGTCGGTTTCAGTACTGATGAGCCACGGAGACAAATGAATCTTGTTGAGTCTTACTCCAATAACAGATTTCATTCTTTATACTTCAAACAAGTTTTCTTAGAAAACCATTAATCACTAAACTATGGATTAAATAGTGACAATAATGGAAATATAACCAATAACAAATTGTTCATGGTTGGCTTCTCCGAGGGTTTGACAGCTCATTTATAAAACAAGTTATTTTTATATAGTAAGACTTCTGTGACTAAAGTAAAATTGCTTCAACAAAAATTATCTGCATTATTCTATATTCTGTGGGGAAATGCATACATAGACCTTCCTCCTTCTCTCTTGATCCCCTTGCCAGCATGTGCCCTTGAAACAGATACTAAATTTGCTAGCTTAAGGGCTATGAAATCTATTTTATCTTCGCAACCCAGGGTCCATATTAGCAAGCTCTCAAGCCATACTATAGGAAACTTGGCAAATAAGTAAATAAAATTCCAAGGATTCTGTTGCAGTTGAGTGATGATATCTTTTCAGTTCAGGACAGGCATACACTGTGGAGCAATTGGAGATGGGGAGAAGGGATTTTGTGATCAGTTAGTAAAGGACTTAAAAGCCAAATTGTGGGGTTTATGTTTCATTATCAGCTCCACATGTCACCTTAAGACCACCAACCACTTTGGGATACCTCCAGAGCTTGTAAAAATGCCCCTTCAAGATCCTTCCTCCAACTCTTGTTCAGATTCTTAGGGGTAGGACCCTGAAATTTGCATTTTAAACAAGGCCTCCTAGATGATTCTTATCCCACTTTAGGTTGAAAATCAGTACAGCAGGTGGAGAATTTGGTAACACACCATATTTGTATATATTTTAATATGTCTTGTTTAGATGATAAAATTTTGTGTGGTATAAAGGAGAGAAAGTATATTTTTATCACCTTATCAAAAACTGCTGCTGCTAAGTCACTTCAGTTGTTTCCAACTCTGTGCGACCCCAGAGACAGCAGCCCACCAGGCTCCCCCGTCCCTGGGATTCTCCAGGCAACAACACTGGAGTGGGTTGCCATTTCCTTCTCCAATGCATGAAAGTGAAAAGTGAAAGGGAAGTCGCTCAGTCGTGTCCGACTCTTAGCGACCCCCTGGACCACAGCCCACCAGGCTCCTCCGTTCATGGAATCCTCAAGGCAAGAGCACTGGAGTGGGGTGCCACTGGAAATATAACTATCAAATCCCAGTATGTCCTGTAAGCAGTGATATGTGAATAAATGAAATCGAACCCGGGTCTCCTGCATTGCAGGTAGATTCTTTACCATCTCAGCTACCAGGGAAGCCCATTTAAGAACTGGCTCTCTGAAAATAAACAACCCAGTGACACACAAGTCATGATTTGTAGCATTTGCTGATTTTAAAGCTACAAATTAATGTCATTAAATGTGGAGTTGGAAATAAGAATTTCTATTCATGGTTGATTGAATGCACAAATAAAGAGCCCGTGGATGTGAGGGTGGACTGAAACATTTTATAAGGGACTTGGGCATTTACAGATTTTGGTATGGGGAGAAGGGTCCTGGTACCAATTCCTTATGGATACTGAGGGATGATTTTACCTTAAATATAACCATTAATTATTTTCAAAGCATATTCTCAGACATTACCTTTGAGTCCTATAAATCTTCTGTGAGATTGCCATGACAGGGGAGATACCAGTTTCATTCTATAGATTAGAAACTGAGAGATGGTAAATGTAAAGAATTTGTCTAACGTTGTATTTGTTGTTTGGTTGCTAAGTTGTGTCTGACTCTGCGACGCTATGGACTGTAGCCCACCAGGCTCCTCTGTTCATGGGATTCTCCAGACAAGAATACTGGAGTGGGTTGCCATTTCCTTTTCTAGGGCATCTTCCTGACCCAGGGATCTAACCTGTGTCTCCTGTGTCTCCTGCATTGCAGCAGATTCTTTACCATTAAGCCACCAGGGAAGCCCTGACCAAGGTTACATGGCTATTAAGATGCAAAGCCTGATTTAGAAGTTTCTGGACTACTGCTCAAGTTATTCTTCTTTACTCTGTTCTTCTACTACTTAACAAGCTACAGGATGCATCCAAGGGGAGCTACATGTAAATGCTGAGGGGATGATACTATGGATGTAGTGAAAGTGAAGGTTGCTCACTTGTGTCCAACTCTTTTCGACACCATGGACTATACAGTCAATGGAATTCTCCAGGCCAGAATAGTGGAGTGGGTAGCCTTTCCCTTCTCCAGTGGATCTTCCCAACTCAGGGATTGAACCCAGTCTCATGCATTGCGGGCAGATTCTTTACCAGCTGAACCACCAGGGATGTAACAAGATGATAATTCTGAAATTAGTTGAAGTACTTCTACAGCCCTAAGTGTTACCAAGTATAGACAGGTAAAGCATTCATTCCACCCTCACTAGCAGTTATTTTCTAGCCATAGGGAGTGATCAAAAGCTCAAGGAAGACAGTTCAGAGAGTGAAAGAAAACTAATGAGGCACTAAAGTCACCAGAAGAACTCTAATAGTAGTAGTATAGTCGCTAAGTTGTGTCCTACTCTTGGCGACCCCGTGGACTGTAGCCTGCCAGGCTCCTCTGTCCATGGGATTCTCCAGGTAAGAATACTGGAGTGGGTAGCCATTTCCTTCTCCAGGGGATCTTCCCAACCCAGGAATCGAACCTGAATCTCCTGCATTGCAGGCAGATTCTTTACTGACTGAGCTATGAGGGAAGCCCAGGAGAGATCTAACATGGCATTAGCTCTCAAAGTGTGATCCCTGAGACAGCATCACCGGGGAACTTGTTAGAAATGCAAATTCTTGGGCCTTCCACCCCAGACCTGCTGAATCTGAAACTGGTGCTGATATATCAGTGATCTTTAATTAACAAGCCCTCCTGATGATTCTGATACTTGCTGAAGTTTGACAGGAGCCCTAGATCTTCCCCCTCCCCATACCCAGGAACTGTAGAGAGGTTGGAGGAATCTTAAAGAAGAGAAGACTTGGGTGTCTCATTCCAACTGACAAGTGTTTAAATCAGAAATAACTGAGTAATCACTAATTTGATTGCATTTACTTGAAGTGACTCAATTAAGTTGTCTGCTATTAGCTGGAATTGGGGATTTAAAGTAGAAATTAAGTTTGTGTTAAGGGAAATTAAGATAGATACACTGCATACACACCTGGGTTTGTGGCTTACAAAATTGAGTTTTCTGTGTACACTTTGGATGCGCTTGAAATTTTGTTCTGAAATGAACCAAATGATGAAGTGAACACACAGACCTTAATACCTCATGTAGTGTCAGATGGCAGTTTAGTTAACTGAATTGACTCTTTATGCACAGTTGTGGGGTGGGGATGTAGAATGTATGAAATAGTAAGCTGTGGCAAAATGTGATCCATGTCACTTTCCCTTAGCTTTTGCATGGTAACCCTGCCCCCAGCTCGATGGCTTTGACCTCACTGACCCGATTGTGCTTTGTGGTTCTCCTTCAGCATGGCATAGTATCTCACCATGATCTTAACTAGTGACCAACTTATCCCAGAGTGTGTAGGATTTTTCTCTGTTTTGAAGTGGAAAATCCCATATTACTGGAACCTCCGAGTCCTGGGCAAACTGGAACAGTTCGTCACCCTAATCTTGACCCACCTAATTTAAGACCACGACTGGGCATTTCCTCTGCTTCTTTCACTGATGTTGATTGATCTCTGACAGGCTGGTGATTCCAGGTTTTGATGCACTTGGGGGACTCCAGGGCAACTGGCTACTGAGAATCCCTGAGAAACAGTTACTTCTTGAGCTCATAACAGTGTTTGTAGAGGGCATGAGTAGTAGTTAGTTTTAGCAGCGTGTGAAGTATATCCTTAATGATTTGAAAATGCCTAGTCATATATTACTAACACAGCCAGATTACTAACCACAATATATTAAAACTTAGAATCATCGTTTTGCTGTTGAGTGGCTTCAATTCAGGAAAATCACTAAGATGGAATTTAAAAGCTTGGCCTGGCCCTGGGGTAATGATTGTTTGGGTGATACCTGAAAGTGAAATTTTAAGAAAATGAATCCTGCTATTTGTGGAAACAATACAGAAGTTCTGAGATGGAAGAGGCATATAAGGCATATAACATCCCATGTTATTTTATTTTATTATTTTTTTGGCCATGCCACGTGGCATGTGGGATCTTAAATTCCCTAACCAAAAGTTGAACCTATGCCCCTGCAGGGGAAGCATGGAGTCTTAACCACTAGACTGCCAGGGAAGTCCCCCTTTCACGTTATTTTAGCAGTAGAAATTTTAGTGAAGCAATTAGCACAGTGAACTTGATTGCACATGCTAACGAAGGTCTTTTTAATTAACTTTTTAATAATAGAAGCATCATCAAGTTCTCAAGAGCTATTTATTGCCACAATAATAAGGACATTAGAGTTTGTGAATACCAATAATAGTTTAATCGCTTAATTTCTATAATATTCATAATTGGCAAAGCATTTTACCACTCATTTCATTTATCTCTGACCAAACCCCATTGAGATAGGTGGTTTAATTCTTGATTTACGAGTGAGTAAACGGATGCTCAGAGTGATGGCACTGCGTGCAAAGACATGTGGGGAAATAAACTGCAACCAAGACAAGTCTTATGGTTCCTTGTGCTCAGCTGCTCAGTTGTGTCTGACTCTGCGACCCCATGGACTATAGCCTGCCAGGCTCCTGTGTCAGTGGAACTTTCCAGGCAAGAATACTAGAGTGGGTTGCCATATCCTACTCCGCTTGTGGTTCCTTAGCCAGTGTGCTTTCTACAGTGCCAGACATCGTGCTGTGGATCACAACTACATAACTCTAGTGTAGTGAGTGGTTCCTCCAATTTTTCACCAGCACAATGTAGACTTCAGAAGCTTGCAAAAATGTGCTTTCATTAATCACAGAAAGACAGATTCTCTCAGTGTAGAAGTTTTAGATGAGTATTTGTATCTTACATGGCTGTAAGACTTTGGCACCATAATTTTCAGATTCAGTCATCTTCACTGGGAAACCATGAATAAAATCAGGCTGATTGAGGGCCGAAGAAGGCTGAACCAATTAAAGAAAAACCCTGGGAAGCCAGGATTAAGGAGCACAAAGACGCAGATGAGTGAGCTGATGAAATTGCACCCCTCACCGAAAAGCAGCACACTTGCAGTAAAACCATAGAATGTTAAGCAGTGGGAGTTACATAATCTAATAACTAATTGTCTGTAACTTCCAGGCCTATTAGTGAGGACGGGTGGAAGACTCCAGAGGCAAATCACCAGCTTTTGAGGTGGTCAGGAACATTGCCTTGGGCATGCCTTGGGCATTCGGCTTTGTAATGGTAATGCTTGCAAGTTGTTTTCCCTGGTAGTTGTTAACCCTAGGTATGATAATGGGTATTTTAAGTTTATCTTAAAGATTTTTTTTTTCTTTTTTACCGTTTTTTCACACATGGTTGGAAATTGCCTAGTTTACCAAGATACTTTGAAGTGTCAAATTTGGCACCTTTTTTGTTTTTTCCCCTGAAAGGCAAACCCAAAGTAAAAGGTGACAGAATATCCCCAGCAAGCTGGAGAAAAATTAGGATCATGTGCAGGCAGAAAGACACATCCCTTTAAAACAGTTTAAACTGCCATGAGAAATAGAAGGAACCCCATTTTATGTGGGTTGCTTTGAATAGACCCTACACTCACAAAGGAGGAATATGAATTCTGTCTTAGAAAGGAAGAGGCCTGGCAACCACACAGTGTGAAGGGGAGGTTCGAGAGAGTCTGCCAGCAGATGAAGGCTTTCAGTCACCAGGGGCTGTAGGTTTCATTTTGATGTACATAAAAGCTGACCAAGGACTTTGTGAAAACTTTGAGCTGCCTCTCTGACCACCTTGGTTTCTTTCCTTCACCCATAGATCAGCGTCATTGACAACCCTGTTCTTTTCAAGTGGTGAAAGAAGTTAAAAATAAAGTTCTATTTTAGATGTACCTTTGATATTCTTCAAACACATTTCAGATGATAGGAAAGAGAAATAGAGTGATAAATTTTAGCAGAGACCTGGCAAAGTCTTCCTATAGTTTAATAAAAAAATGGGCTCAGATTCAAATATATTAAGTTGCCACAGGAGAATGGGAGTGCCTTTTGGGAACAGTTAATAGTTCCCGGAATTTTAATCTACTTTTATCATAATACAGGGTAAAAGTTCCAAAATAAATAAAGACAAATAACATTTAAAGAAATATTGCATGAAATGTATGAGGCAACACATTTAAAAGGATGTAATCCTCGTACAGCTTGCCTCTTCTGTGACATGTACTGCATATTTTCTCTGGATAATTTGGACTTCATCCAGGACAGCAGATTCCAGTGTTCCTTATGTCCATGTGGTCATTCTCATCTCCTTGGCAATGTCAGAAATGATCTTTTAACTTGGAAATTTACAAAGGTAAATACTGCTTAGTGTCTAAATGGCTTCCCAGATGGTGCTGGTGGTAAAGAACTGCCTGCCATTGCAGGATACCTAAGAGACTCTCATTCGATCCCTAGGTGGAGAAGATCCTCTGGAAGAGGGCATGGCAACCCACTTTAGTATTCTTGCCAGGAGAATTCCATGGACAGAGGAGCCCGGCGGGCTGTGGTCCATAGGGTTGCAAAGAGTCAGACATGACTGAAACGACTTAACACACACATACTTGCAAACACTATACTATTAAAACTGCCATGATATTCCTCATGATTCTTCCTACTTGGATATTGATGAAAGCCTTAACCAGAAGTGGTTGGTTACACTCTTAGATTTCAGTTGTGATTTGGGTCTTTTGTTGTGCTGGACTTGCATTGTGTAATGATTTCCTATGCTATACTGCCCTTTCCCCTACTGAAAAAGTACCTTTCTTATGTTGGAACTTATTAAAAAATTGCACTTATTTGTAATTCATCAGTTTATTCAAGTTTCTATTTTTACTGTAAAAATATGAAGAATATTTTATTCTAGTCTCTGAACAGTTGGTGGGAGAATTCCTCTGAGAAAAACTATTTCCTGGACTCTCGAAGTAGCCTAAATTAACTTTTCTGCTTCCATATTTCCCCCATGTGGTTAATTTCTCACACAATAGCCAGAAAGATCTTATCAAAAGTCATATCATGTTACTCCTCTGCTTGTAACTATCCAGTGAATTCTCATCTAGAACAAAATCTAGAATACTCACCTTCTTCCATAGTGCTGTAAGTGATATACACCCCACATATGCCCTTCTGCATTCATCTGCAAACCCTCTCCCTTGCTTGTTTTACTCCACACTGGCATCCTTGCTGGTTCTTGCTGCTGCTGCTAAGTCACTTCAGTCATGTCCAACTGTGCGCAACCCCATAGACAGCAGCCCACCAGGCTCCCCGGTCCCTGGGATTCTCCAGGCAAGAACACTGGAGTGGGTTGTCATTTCCTTCTCCAATGCATGAAAGTGAAAAGTGAAAGTGAAGTCGTTCAGTCATGTCTGACTCTTCTCAACCCCATGGACTGCAGCCCACCAGGCTCCTCCATCCATGGGATTTTCCAGGCAAGAGTACTGGAGTGGGGTGCCATTGACATACAGCAAATACAGACCTGCCTCAGGGCCTTCGAGTTTCGCTTTCCCTCTTCCCTTAGGTATTGGCAATGCTTGCTGCTCCTCTTTCCCTTTAGGTCTTGGCTCATTTGCCATCTTATCATTGAGAACTTCCTTGACTATCTGGAATTTAATAGCATCACTACTACCCTAGATATAGTCAGGATTCAAACTATGAAAGCTTTACTGTAGAAATTAGGAGATGCCTTTAGGAAATTGAGGGCTTCCCAGGCCCTCAAATTGAAAAGTCCTGTCTAGGGCCAAGGAGACCCTCAGCCAGGACACAAAATGTTGTTAAGTTCAAGGGACCAATACTTTCTTCTCAAGCCTTACTGTTTATCAATTATGCTTCTTTAGCCATTTAGTTTCTTAATTGCTACTTTATGAAACTAAGTGTATACTAAAAATTCAGAGAGCACATCCCTTCTCAAATGAAAATGTAGGATCTGTTAATGTTCTATTTGGGAATTCCTTCTGGGAAATGCCCCATTGTTGCCATAGTCGGGTTTATAGTCTTCCTTGATATTAAAGAGAGAAAAGGAATCTTTACTTTACTGGCTTTTCTTCTTTTTTTCTTTCCTGCATTATTTCTGTTCTCCTTGACTCTTAGCTGTTTCAGGAACTTTTCATAGATGTTTCTAAGAGTTAGACTGTGGCCTCTTACTTATTGCCTCTTTGTATTTTCCACTATATGTATGCCAAAGTGTCATGGTAAAACAAAACAATAAAGAAAGATTGTTTTCTATTAAATTAATGATTTAAAAGGCAGCTGCTGCTGCTGCTAAGTCACTTCAGTCGTGTCCGACTCTGTGCGACCCCACAGACGGCAGCCCACCAGGCTCCCCCGTCCCTGGGATTCTCCAGGCAAGAACACTGGAGTGGGTTGCCATTTCCTTCTCCAACGCATGAAAGTGAAAAGTCAAAGTGAAGTCACTCAGTCATGTCCGACTCCTAGCGACCCCATGGACTGCAGCCTACCAGGCTCCTCCATCCATGGGATTTTCCAGGCAGGAATACTGCAGTGGGGTGCCATTGTACCATCATTCAATTAAAATTGTAGGTGAACAACACTTTAGTGTAATTTAGCTAGAAGTTTTCTGGTCACTTGGCTCACCCATGGTTACATGCCAAGTTTTGCAATTCCCCAATACTGAATTGCCTGAATATCATAGTTGTTATGTACCTGACTGGATGCTGTTGCTAGTTGCAGTGTAAGTCTTAACACACATAACGAATAGAATAGTGGAACTTGCTTCTTGGTCCATGAAATGCAGTTGTTGTTGTTCAGCCACTCAGTTGTGTCTGACTCTTTGCAACCCCATGGACTGCAGCACACCAGGCTTCGCTGTCCTTCACCATCTCCCAGAGCTTGCTCAAACTCATGTCCATTGAGTTGGTGATTCCATCCAACCATCTCATCCTCTGTTGTCCCCTTTTCTTCCTGCCTTCAATCTTTCCCAGTATCAGGGTCTTTTCTAATTTGTCAACTCTTTGCAACAGGTGGCCAGAGTATTAGAGCTTCAACATCAGTCCTTCCAATGAACATTCAGGACTGATTTCCATTAGGATCGACTGGTTTGATCTCCTTGCAGTCCAAAGGACTCTCAAGAGTCTTCTCCCACACCACAGTTCAAAAGCATCAATTCTTTGGCACTCTAGCTTTTAAATATATGCCATAAGGAGGTGCGATAATATGAACAGGGGATAAGGTGGAGTATGGGTCTATCTGGAAATTGCTATGCTTCAATCATATAACCAACCTCTGTTATATAACACCAACTCAGTTCTGAGACTTCAGCAAAATTTTGAGAACAGTATGAATTGAGCTTTAGTTTATGACCTGTGAAGACCTTTCTTTCAACTACTAGGGTGCTCTACCTATTTCAGACCCTTCTGAGTCATGTGTTTTTTCTCAGTCCATGATAAGGGATCCATTGGAGTGTCTGTTTGTCTTTTCTCAGTACAATGCTCTGTCACATTCTCTGACTTAAAATTTCCTTAGTATTGTTTTCATTTGAGGGCATCTCTGAATATATAGTCCAGAGTCTAGTATATGTAAGGATTTGATACATCTTGATGAAGAATTGAAATTGTAAGATTTATAATTATTTTTTCTTATCATAATCCATGCACTATTTTTGAGGAGAGTTTTCTCAGATACTTATAAGCCCTAAGTTATAGGCAGAAACAGAAATCTAACTGATTTGTTTTGAGAAAAAAATTGCTGGATAGGAAATTTAGGGATGTAAAGTTGAATTTAAATCCCTGGGATGATCTAATATGATAAGGTATTACCATTAATCTATGATATTTTCTCAATTTTCTTGTGTTCTTCCTCATTTTCTTCCTTAGGAATTTATGGCATATGTTTACACTGTTGTATAGTCTTTAGGAACGACAATTATTTTCTCATTAATCTGTGTTTCAGAGTGACATCAGGATGAAGTTTGTGTGATAATCGTGGCTTTTTATGTTTCTTTTTTGCCTTATACTTTCCCCCATATCCTCCCTTCAGATTCTTTTCTCAGATTTTCCTTTAATGTTTCTATTGACTCCAAAGTCTATGCAGTACAATTCTTATGAATCTCTTCATCTATTATGTACCTTTAGAATATGAGTCTTATTAGAAAAAGTAAATTTATCTGTTTCACATTTTGTTGACCAAGAAGACCTTCATACTCTCTTGTTAAATGGAATAAAGGAGCATGGAACGGTATGTGTTGGGTGATTCAGTTTTTGGAAAATAAATATTTTGTTTTAACTGCTTATCTTTGAAAAGATATAGAATGTTAATATCAAAATATTGACTGTGATTATTTGAGAGTGGTTGGAATTTTAGTGTTTTATAATTTTCTCTTTTTTTCAGTATTTCATTCATTCATCCTTTATATTTTTATTTTTGAATTTTTTATATTATTAGTGTTAAAAAAAACATTAAGTGGCAAACATTAAAAAAAGGAAAGCTCTATGGACATGAATAAATGTGAACTCTGATTATTTTATTTAACTGATGGGGCTATAAAATTCTCTTAACTTTGTTTTTATCCGTTGTGAGGACTGGAAATCTAATGCCTGCTTCTTTTAAGCTTCAGAGGCATGAATTATGTCTTCTTGATAAAGTTAGAAAGGCCCTTTTTTTGCCAAAGTGATCAAAGAAGGAATTTACTTTGGATATCCATTGCAACTTTCCATGGACTTGGGGAAGACACAGTTAAACAGTGATTATTTCCAGCCTCTGAGTAAATCTTAGTAGAATGGCATTGCTTCTTCCAGACTTTACTCAGGGTGGAAATAATTCTGTTGTTAACTGAGTAGTCCCCACTTGGGAGTGTCATATTGAATCTGTCCTAAATGATATGACAAAAGCCAGAAAAATGAGATTGGGTAGGCTAGGCTAAGATCAACTCTTACTGCCACCCACACTTTTGTTCTGTTTACTTGAATGAAATATGGAGCTGTTTTAAATTCCTGTATAACTCAGTGGTATCAATAAAATGCAGCCTAGTTAAAAAATATATTTTATTTTTCCATTTGTGATTGCATTAAGCTTCTGTGAAAATGGAACACACCAGTTTCACAGCAGGAGAGGATAGATATAGCAAGATTAGAAAGGCAAGATGTTCAGGATTAGAAGGATCTGTATGGCTGAAAGTGAGGTAATGATAATGATTATGTGATAATAGTACTGTTGTGCTGTTTTATGAGGCAGTAATCCAGCTCCCAAAGCAGATAAACTGTGGGGGTGAAGGCTGAGTTTATCCCATGGAGGGCAATAGATTGTTGCTGAATAACCCAGCATGACAGGAAGGCTTTTCTTTTTTGAGGCAAGGGTTTAAAAGTAAGTTTTAAAATAAAATGAGTAACTTCCCAAATATGAGCAAGTGAACAGCCGAGCAACAGTAAAAGAAAAGCAAATTTTGCAGGAGGGTGGGGGCTCAGGGAGTGGAGATGCGATTCTTTTTGTGCAACAGAAACTGGAGTTCTAGTAATAAGAGACAAAATTTCCAGGACCCAAAATAAAAACAAAAACAAAACCTCACTACCATACTTATTGGCAGCTGAATTGAAGTGGTATTTTTCTAGAAAAGTTATTAAACTACTGCAAAAGGCAAACAGATTCCCATTCATCTTATTTTAAGTCATTGTTCATTCAAGGCTTGACAGTTACTATGTGGAAGGGGCTACATTAGTTACAAAAGCAGTTGCAGACAAATGGCGTGTTATCCTCGGTTTCTGTGAGCTTACAGATCAGTACTGCTTAATAAAATGTTGAAGGAGCTCAGTCTTCAGTTTTTCCTCTTATAACCAAAATTGACAGTAAGACAAATCTCACTCAGTCTTGATTCCTCCTTCTTCCCACATGTATATAAGCATGTTAAGGCTTATTTGGTTCTAGAGGGGGGATGGGATTTAATTTTCTAGCTACGTTGGTCATTCCTCCTGGGTGCTTCACATAGGCATATGGTGTCAGTTCAATTTGTGTGGCTTCACTGGCAGCTGGTTTCACCCTGGGACAGCTGGGAAAATGTTGCTTCAGCTCCCAAAGCTTCAGTGCTTAGTACAGACTCTTTCCCCGTCATAGGCTGCCAGCAGGCGTCCTCTTGTGGTATTGTCCCCTCAGAAGTCTTGCTATCAGATAGATGCATCTTATATCCTCTTATATCCTGTAAAATTGTAATCCTTATCTTCTCTAAATATCTGGAAACTATTAGACCACCCCCCTAACCCGCCTCGCCCCCCCCCCCAACGCTGCGCCCCCTAAAAGGATAGCCCCATTTCTAACACTGAGCTTTCATTCGCTCCTCCATTTTCACACACAACTCTAGCTCAGTAGATTTAGTCTCCCACTGGGAAGGCCCCATTAAGATTTGTCTTGGGGGCACTCAACTATCTGGACCTTCTTTTTTAAGACTAATTCAGAAATGACCAACTTCAAGGATACTGAGGTTGCTTTTAAGGCCACCGTCTACAGGATGTGAAGATGAAAAAAAAAATATTTAGAGTACATATGTGTAGCAGGCACTATCTGGGCACCTGGAATCCATCACTAAACACAGCAGACAACGATTGCCCCCATGGAGCTTTCATAACAAATAATACGTGTATTCAAAAGTAAATTATCAGTGTGTTAGAAAATAGATGATGTAGGGGGTGGAAAAGGTTGAATGGGATGAGGTAGATACAGAGTAAGGAGCAGTTTGCTGTATTAAATAGCATGATCAGAGTTGACCTCACTGAGCATGTAGCACTGAACAAACACTTAAAGGTGAAAGAGAATCAAGTGGGTATTTAAAGCAAGAACAAGGCTCTGGGCAGAGGAAAAACAGTTAGAGCCAAGGTTGGAAGCATGTTTGGTATTTTAAAAAATTGTGGGAAAATGCATATAACATAAAATTCACCATTTTAAGTGTATAATTTAGTGGCATTTAGTACATTCACAATGTGGAAACATCACTATTATCTAATTCAAGAATGTTTGCATCACCCACAAAGGAGACTTCATACACATCAAGCAGTTACCCCCCATCCTCCCCTCTGTTCCCTTGTCCCAGTCTGTGCCAACCACTGCTTCTGTCCATGTGTATGTTAGCATTTTGAGGAAGACCAGGCTACTGTCGGCTAGAGCACAGTAAGAGAAAGGAAGCTTATTGGGGAGAAAAGTCAGTGAAGTAACAGAGAACTGAATCCCTTTGCAGCCATTTTAAGTACTATGACATTTACTCTGAATGAAAGAAAGAACCATTCCAGAATTTTAAACCAAGGGATTAAAATCTACTTGAAGAGTAGATTGTGGGCAGTGTGTGGGTGTGTGCGCGTGCATGTGTGTGTGTGTGAAGGTGGAATGAAGAAGATTGACTAGGAAGATGATGACTGAGGCAAGGTTGGCCATTGTGAAGTACTTAGAAGGGGCTGAATTCTAGAAATATTCTGAAGCTAGGGCCAACAGGACTTTCCAATGATTTGGATTTGGGGTGTGATAGAAAAGTGACATCAAGGATTGCTCCAGGGATTCTGACCTTAGTGATTAGAAGGATGAAGTTGCCATCAACTGAGATGAGCACGCTGCAGCTGAGGCGGTTTTGGGGGTCAGAGAGTATCATGGTTTAGTTGGGGTGAGTCTGAGATGTCTGTTCACCCAAATGAAAAAGGTCAAGCGGATGGTTAGATATGTGTGTGTGTGTGTAGTTCTGGAAAGTGGCCTATAGACATGGTCTATAATGCCATGAAAGTGGAAAAAGTCTCAAGGGAACTGAATGTGAGCAGATAATGAGAAGAGGCCAAGTGTTAATTAAGCACTGGGGTATCTCCTCCTCAGTGATGAGGGGCACAGAAGTACCAGAAAGAAGGAACCAAGGTAGGAGGAAATTCATGACTGTGTCATGTTTTGGGAACCAAGTGAAGAAAGTGAACCACGTGGGAGAGTGTCATCACCTGCATGAAATGGTGTTGAATTGACTGAATCGAGCATTGTGTGAGGTAGTTTTGGTTGTGTGTTTAGCTTGTAAGTCAGATTGGAATGGGTTTAAGGGAGAATGGGAAAAGAGGAACTGAAACAGTGAGTAGAGACAAATATTTGAAGGATTTTCTTGGAAAAGATGGAGAAGGCAATGGAAGCCCACTCCAGTACTCCTGCCTGGAAAATCCCATGGATGGAGGAGCCTGGTAGACTGAGGTCCATGTGGTTGCTAAGAGTCAGACACAACTGAGCGACTTCACTTTCACTTTTCACTTTGATGCATTGGAGAAGGAAATGGCAACCCACTTCAGTGTTCTTGCCTGGAGAATCCCAGGGACTGGGGAGCCTGGTGGGCTGCTGTCTATGGGGTTGCACAGAGTCGGACACGACTGAAGCGACTTAGCAGCAGCAGCTTGAAAAGGAGATGAAAGAAATGGAGTTGTACCCCCTTCTTCAGCTCCTCTCTTTTACTAGAAATCTTATCATCTCTTATTTTATAGTTATAGAATTACATAGTTAATTCATGGGAGTGATACTTTTCTCTGCAAAGTATTGTTTCATTTTATTCCCCACAGATTCTTAGGACATTTAAAAAGAAACATCAGTTTATGAGCAAGATAGTGAGGGGTGAGAAATAAATCTGAGGGAAGAGAAGATTCTCCTTCTGTTGCTGCTTAGTCACTCAGCCGTGTCTGACTCTCTGGGACTGCATAGACTGTGACCCACCAGGCTCCTCTGTCCATCGGATTCTCCAGGCAAGAGTACTGGAGTGGGTTGTCGTTTCCCTCTCTAGGGGATCTTCTCGACCCAGGGATCAAACCTTATCTCTTGTGTCTCTTGTACTGGCAGGCAGATTGATAACTAATAATAAACCTAGTGTTTTACAAAATAAAATGCTTTTAAAAAACTATCCAGTAAAGAGTTTGTTTATGTACTTCTTATAGGTTAGTATATAACTATTTCAACAAAAAATAAGAAAATTTGGAAAATCTAAAAGTCATGGCGAGAATCTGAATAGTCTTTCTTCTCAGTCCATGGAAAAACAGGACATTATATGCAAAGCTTATTTTAAGGCCTTTACTATGCTTATTTAGGTCCATAAAATTGCATTATGTATAACTTAGCTAATAAAGTTTTGTCTGGGATAATTAAAATTTTAAAACACAGTATATTAAGGAAGCAATTGCAAATTTACTAATTGAATTTTCTATTTGATGTTTCTAATGTTTTTTAATCATAAATAGTGTTCTAAAGTTGCTGAGGTGAAAATAATTGAATTTTTCTCACATGTTCTAATAATTGAAAGGCAAATGAACCCTGGATGACCACTAACAGTAGTATTATAAAAAACCATACTGTTTGAACTAGTTTTGTGCTCTAATGAAATTAAGAAGCTTCAGCTTTCTAAAAAGCAGCTGTACGATAAAGGGGAGGAAACCCTTACATTCACTGGACTTGCTGTTTTAACATGCAGCTTGGCTGAATTGGTTTTGCAGCTTTTGAGTTATCACCTTGCACAGTATCTTCTGGTGCACTGTTTCATGGTGAACTTGTTCCTTTACCCACTTGAGTGCCCAGTGAGTGTTTATAAATGATAACAGATAATTTTATGGGTGCCTGGGAAGTGAGGATTTCACTGGATTGAGGCATGCTACTCTACTCTTTCATTTGATAATTGTTTTGCAACCTGAATATTTCAAATTAAGGTCAGTTTCTTGAATCCACTACATGAGATGCAGGATCACAATATGAGATTCAAGAGAAATCTTAGATAAATGGTCTGTAAAAGCTTTCTCACTAGGTCATGGGAAGGAGAGTCCATCCTATTGGATATATAGTATGTGCCAAGCATTGTATTAAATGTGATGCAAAGATGAGGATTCCTTCATACAGTCAATGTATATTCAGCATGGTTTGTGTTATTCAAACATCTGTCTAAAGACAGTCATTCTGCAACATTTCTTGCATTGTAATTTAATCAAACACACAGTGTTGTGCTACCAAATATCACTTTCATTTCTAGCTTTGAAATTAAGATTCAGACTTACTGCAGCTGAAATCTTAGTGATACAATTGGGGGAAAAGCTGTTGCATCCATTGTCATAAGATTCAGCAGAAAAAAGCAAAAGACAACCCTTAGAATGGGAGAAAATCTTTGCAGACAAAGGAATCAATAAGGGATTAATCTCCAAAATATACAAACAGGTCACATATCTCAATATATACTAAAAAAATAACCCAATCAAAAAATGGGCAGAAAATCTAAACAGACATTTCTCCAAAGAAGACGTGCATATATGCTCAATCATGTCCGACTCTTGACAACTCAATGGACCATTGCGTGCCAGGCTCTGGAGTGGGTTGCCATTTCCTCCTCCAGGAGATCTTCCCCACCCAGGGATTGAACCCATGTCTCCTACCTCTCCTGCATTGGCAGGTGGATTCTTTACCATTGAACCACCTGGGAAGCCCAAATATAGATGGTCAAAAAGCACAAGAAAAGATGCTAAATATTACTGATTATTAGAGAAAAGCAAATCAAAATACAATGAGGTGTCACCTCACACCAGTCAGAATGGCCATCAATGAAAAATCTACAAATGATAAATGCTGGAGAGGGTGTGAAGAGAAGGGACTTCTCCTACACTGTTGGTGGGAATGTACAATACGGAAGCTCCTTAAAAACTAAATAATAGAGTTACCATATGATTTAACAATCCTACTTCTGGGCATATACCTAGAGAAAACCATAATTTCAAAAGATATGTGCACCCCAGTGTTCATTGCAGCACTGTTGACAGTAGCCAGGACATGGAAGCAATCTAAATGTCTGTCAACAGAGGAATGTATAAAGAAGATGTGGTATATCAGATCAGATCAGATCAGATCAGATCAGTCGCTCAGTCGTGTCTGACTCTTTGTGACCCCATGAATCACAGCACGCCAGGCCTCCCTGTCCATCACCAACTCCCAGAGGTCACTCAGACTCACATCCATCGAGTCAGTGATGCCATCCAGCCATCTCATCCTCTGTCGTCCCCTTCTCCTCCTGCCCCCAATCCCTCCCAGCATCAGAGTCTTCTCCAATGAGTCAACTCTGCATGAGGTGGCCAAAATACTGGAGTTTCAGCTTTAGCATCATTCCTTCCAAAGAAATCCCAGGGCTGATCTCTTTCAGAATGGACCGGTTGGATCTCCTTGCAGTCCAAGGGACTCTCAAGAGTCTTCTCCAACACCACAGTTCAAAAGCATCGATTCTTCGGCACTCAGTTTCTTTATAGTCCAACTCTCACATCCATACATGACCACTGGAAAAACCATAGCTTTGAGTAGACGGACCTTTGTCGGCAAAGTAATGTCTCTGCTTTTTATTATACTGTCTAGGTTTGTCATGGGATCGTTTGCCATGATCTTCATTTTTTGAATGTTGAGTTTTAAGCCAGCTTTTTCAGTCTCCTCTTTCACCCTCCTCAAGAGGCTCTTCAGTTTCTTTCACTTTCATCAAGGAGCTCTTTAGTTCCTCTTTACTTTCTGCTATAAGGGTGGTGTCATTGCTTATCTAAGGTTATTTATATTTCTCCTGACAATCTTGATTCCAGCTTGTGTTTCATCCAGCCAGGCATTTCTCATGATATACTCTGCATATAAGTTAAATAAGCAGGGTGACAATATACAGCCTTGACATACTCCTTTCCCAATTTGGAACCAGTCTGTTGTTCCCTGTCTTGTTCTAACTGTTGCTTCTGGTCTGGTATTCCCATCTCTTGAAGAATTTTCCAGTTTGTCATGATCCACACAGTCAGAGACTTTGGTGTAATCAATAAAGCAGTAGATGTTTTTCTGGAACTCTCTTTGTTTTTTCTAGAGATCAAATTGCCAAAATAAAATCCTTATAGTTTAATATAATAAAGGATTATTTCTCTCCATATCACCATCTAATTCAAGTTAGTGTTGGTGGTAGTGGGGCAGGTTTTGGGAGCTTTTGCTGTCCTCATTTAGTAATCCTGGCTTATTCCACTGAGTGGCTTTGGTGTCAAGGAAGGGTTGGAGCTCCCAGTGGATCCTTTGCACCTGGCCTGTAAACAAAAGAGGACAATAAGGAGTACATTAAAGTGTGTTACTGTAATCCAGACCTGGAAATGTTAGCCATCACTTTGACTACCTTTTCTGGCCATAATTTAAGCACATGATTCCACCAAACAATCCTGGGAAATGTAATCTAGTCCTTTGCCCTAGCAGAAAAGGAAACAGGTCTCGGAAACACAGAATGGCCTCTGATGCAGTGTTTAAACATTCTGCATTGATTTAAAACTTCCTGATCATTTGAAATACTTCAGAGGTTTACAACTTAAAGTCAGTGAAACATGAAAAATGACCAAAAAGTAACAAGGAGGAAGACATATCAAATTAATTGGCCAATTTGGAAGCAGCTATATTTTAAAAAATGACTATCCAAAGACAGTTCAAATGGAAATGAAAAGTGACAAATTCAGTGCTTCAAATCTTAATCTAAATGTGATAGTGTAAAGAGGTGCATCTACATTTGGGTATCTCCATTCACTTAGTTACCCTCAGATTTGATTGCAGCCTCTGAAAAGTTGAGATGAGACTAACATTTGTTTGCATCCTTGTTTTGAAGCAAACAAAATAATGTATATGAGAGTTTTATAAAATATTAATTGCTAAACAAGTTTTATTTCAGGCTACTTGCATTAAGGACAAATTACCTCCAAGACTGCTCCTGTCATTCACCTATGACTCATGAATTTTCATTTGGCATAGAGCAGCAGAAAAAGTCTTTCAAATATTGTAAAATCTAGGTTTATCTGAGGTAACCTTTGCTGCTTGTAGGAAGTATGTGGCTGAGTAATAGTTCAAAAATAGCAAGTTATTTTGAGGAAGAACATATGTTCTTCAACAAATAAAATAAGTGTTCTGGAGAATAATTTTACTGCATATTTAATCACACATCTAGAATAATTTGAATCTTATAATTCATAGCACTCTGTCCTTTGATATGAATTTTGAAGTGCTTTATTAAGTGCAGTAGTACCAAGTCGAGTACTATTATGTAGAGTTGAATTTTATGAGTAGCTCTTATGAGCCTCTCTGAAGGAGACGATGCCATGAATAATCAAAACTGGAATACACAGACTAAGCAATTTATGCATTTAACATGTGTTTTGCAAACCTTTGAATGTAAGCTTACACACACACACACACACACAGACATATATAAGTGGCAGTTGCGATTAAAAGAGGCTTATTTCATAAGTCAAGCAAATAGCCTTTTCTGCTTTGTGGTGACCTGCTAATGCACATCTACCAGGAATTCATTGATAGGTTCATTCAGTAGACATTTGAAGACTAAGTTGTAGGGACTAGGTAGGTGTTTTTAGGATATTAATAAAAAGTAACTGTAACTTTCTTCATGAAGTGAATCAATTGGCAGATAATTTATACAGAAAAAATGTGATCAAAGATTTTCACATTTTTGTGATCAAAAAATGTGATCAAAATACTTGATTTTGTAAGGAGTCCAGAGCAGATTATAAGTAGTGGCAGAGTGAGATTCCTTTCAGTTTGGAGAACAGGGAAAGACTGCCCGGAGGAAGGAACATTGTCATTGGTTCTTGAAATATAGCTAGGATTTAGTGTGTGATAGACATGAGTAGTACTTCAGGCAGGGAACATGGCATAAGCAAGACAAGGGGATGATAGAGGAGCTATTGGCAATGAGTAAAAGGATTGATCTGTCTGGAGAATGAGATTCTTAAAAGAATTTGAGAAATCACTCAGCTTGAATACACATTGTGGCCATGAGCTAGATAGCTTTAAAAGTCAACATATTAGAAAAAAGCCAGGCAACTTTATGGACAACTTTGATGAGACACTGATGAGTGTCTACAATGAAGTTAAATTGTTAAGAGAGCTTTGAAAGTATTGTTTTTTTAAAAAATTAATTGCTGAGGTTGACTTCATAATTTTACTTGACTCTTAAGAATCCTTGTCATCTTAGCAAATCAAGGGCTTTTCTTCTCTTAATGACTTAAAGGGCTTTCTTTTTTTCCTCAGATTTTTATTTCTTACTACTGTGTTGAGTGTCCAAGATATAGAAATAGTCATGTGTGACTTAGTAAGCAGAAAGTAACATTAATTCTGACTGCATGGAAAGTAGGATGCTAGGTAAACTTTACTCAAAAACACAAAAATATAATGTTATAGTAACAACACTGAATAGTATTTGGGAGATAGAAAAAGATAGTGTAGAAAATAAATTCTGTCAGAGTTCAGACTTGTGATTAGATTTCAGAGAAAATAGGTGGGAAAATTGCAAGGTCTCTTAACCTCCAGACTGAGTGATGAGATTGACAGCATATCATCAGAGAATTTCAAGCATTTCAGGAAGCCAGTGACAAGCCATTGCTATCTTTCCAATCAGTGTTCTGTCTTACTGCTCTAAGATAATCCATTTCCATCAGTAATGGAAATGACGGTGATGATCGTGGAGACCTGATTTTCTTAAAAGTAATTTGGAGTCAAAAAATAAAAATGTTAGTTAGTTTTAAAAACTGCTTTATAGTTTTTATAATAGATAATGGCAGAATGTTTAAGAACTATGATGCATGTGTTTTCTGCTTCTTAAAGATGTAATTTTTCCCCCTTTATACTTCCATTTCTCTCTTATTTTGTGTTGTTATATTTTTAAGTCTGCTTAAAATATGTAAATGTAACAACCCAAAGGGCAAAATTTAGGGAAATAAATGTCAGTAAAAATAAGGGAAGAAAAGAATGGATTAATTATTGAAGATAAGATTGTGCATAAGATCCGGGAGATACTCCTCATTTTCTGTAAATAAAGGTCCCACATAACTGTCTCTAAGTTCTCTAGCAGCCACAGAAAATAAGGGAAGACTATAGATTTATAAGATTGGTATTGTCTGCAGTATAAGATCAAGCCAGTTTTTCAGAAGGAGCATCACTCTTCTAATACCAAGTGCAGGGATAAATCTCTGTGACTGGTCTCAGGAGAGAAGCCCCACAGCAAACAGTAAATAATGAATATCTTCAAACATATCCTAACAAGTAAATAGGACAAAGGTTGTTTTGGGACTTTTAAAAGTACTCTTTTATAATGATTTTGGCTGATTGTTTAATGCCTAAGTAGTGTCTGGGAAAACACTTCTATGAAAGCCAAAAAATCAACACCAGACACAAACTATGAGTGATTTTGAGCTCAGGCAGTGAGAGTGTGATTTGCTGACCAGACATTTCAGCATCACCTGGGGACTTGTTAGATATATGGACTTTCAGATCCCATCTCAGATCTACTGGAGTCAGAATCTTCAGGGATTATTGAGGAATACTGATTGTAAGTATCTCAGATGATACTTACTGGACATTTAGATGATCTTTAATAGATCAAAGGGTATAAACTTTCAGCTATAAGATGAATAAATTCTGGAGATCTTATTAACAACTATGGTGACTATAGTAAGTAATGTAGTGTATACTTGAAATTATTTCTTGACACACACACAAAATGGCAACTCGGGAAGGTGATAGCTATGTTAATTAGTTTGACTGTGGTAATTATTTTACACTGTATATGTATATAAAACAAGCATGCACACCTTAAATAAACACAATTTTAGTCAAAAATAAAAAAAATTCCAAAGTATTATTTCTCTTAACTGAGTTAGACCTTACATATTGTCTCCCTCGCAAAATATGTGAAATAAAAATATGTTATTTTATTGATTAAGGGTGGATGTAATGTTTTTTGCATCATCCAAGTAGGAGGAAAGGTTTAAGACATTTGGATAATTAGTTATTGCCTAATATGTATGAAGTACTATGTTTAAATACTTGGGGTTGTAAAGATGAACAAGACATGGTAGCTGTTTTCTAGGAGCAATGTAGCAGGGAGACTTTGTTGTAATCAAGTTGACCTGAGGAAATAAGAATTACAAGACATAAACAAGGTGCTGTGATAGTTATTTCTATTATACAGATTTTTACAGATGAGTAAACTTGGCTCAAAGAGATAATTTGTCTTAGCTCACAATTGAACTGAAGATCTCTGTGATCTTAAATCCAGTTTACACTCTTAAAATATAGCTTCTTAAAAGAAAAAAGGAAAATAAAGCTATTTTAAAAGTGAGAAAATAGGTCTTAACATCAGTAGGATTCTCCATTCCAATTCACTATTCTGACAATGTAATAATTTTGAGTCACATCTTTGAAAGCAAATGCTGTTTTTAGTTAATGTAAACTGGAGTGAATCTTGCAGTTTTCCTCAAGAAATACTCAAGTAGGAATTAAAAGTTTGCCAAAATCGAGTGTTATGATTGAAGGAATTCTTTTGTTTTTTCTAAAATGAACACAATATTTTATTGATATAGGACGACAGCCTATTTTCATCCCTGAGTGCTGTATGAGATTTAGTGAAATATTTAGTAGTTTGTAGGTCCTCAATAAATATTGATTGTAGGTCTTCAATAAATATTGATTGAATAAAAAATTTAATATTTACTCTTGAAATCTACCTTGGAGCTCAATTTTACCATGCATGTGGAATAAAGGAAAATATTCATAATTTAAAAAATCTTTAGAATTATTTTTTAGCTCAGTAATCCTTTTTAGCAGATATCAGCTCCCCAGCTTTAAGCACTTTATAGTTCAGTTGACATGATTTCCCCCATGTTATACTGATGTGTGTATTTGTCCTATGTTTCTGCAGTAATGTAGCCTTTTAGAGAAATTGTCTTATTTTTCTTCCCTGCATAGAATCTAGTTAGCACTCAGAAGGCACTCAGTAAATATTTGAATGAACAATGACTGATGATCACTACAGTAATTATAAGTCAAATCTATTCTAGCAATGTATGCCTCTCATCAATTTCAATGGCTACCATTTAAACCTGGTCAAAGCCTTGCTAATCAAAGGTGTTTTTGAGTATTTGTGGTAGTGCCATTGAGAAGGCTAGCATTTATTGGGTGCTTATTCTTTGTCAGGGACTATTTTCAGAGCTTTTTAAAAAATTTTAACTTTATGGCATATAGATGATTTACAATAATTGTGTTAGTTTTAAGTGCACAGCTACATGATTCAGTTACACATATAAATATTTCATTTTTTTTTTTAAGATTCACAGATTTTTTTTTTTTTCATATAGGTTATCATAGACTATTGAGTAGAGTTCCCTGTGGTAAACAGTAGGGTCCTTGTTGGTTATCTCTTATATATTACTATATATATGTATGTTAGAATTTTTAAAACGTTATATCTCATTTAGTCAGTGTGACAATATCAGGAGAAATTCCTATTTTCTCTTGTTTGGTGATAAGAAAACTGAAATTTATAAGGAACTAACAATTTATGTAAAGTCATGGAGATAATAAGTGGTGGAGTTGGAATTTGGATTAGCTTTTTAAACTCTGCTTAGTGTACAAGGGTAGGAATAAAGGAGAGACTAGGAGGTAATGATGACCATTATATCTACTACTGTGGGCCAGAATCCCTTAGAAGAAGTGGGGTAGCCATGGTAGTTAACAAAAGTCCAAAATGCAGTACTTGGATGCAATCTCAAAAGGACAGAATGATCTCTGTTTGTTTCCAAATCAAACCATTCAATATCACAGTAATCCAAGTCTATACCCTGACCAGTAATGCTGCAGAAGCTGAATTTGAATGGTTCTATGAAGACCTACAAGACCTTTTAGAACTAACACCCAAAAAAGATGTCCTTTTCATTATTATAGGAGACTGGAATGAAAAGGTAGGAAGTCAAGAAACACCTGGAGTAAGAGGCAAATTTGACCTTGGAGTGCAGAATGAAGCAGGGCAAAGGCTAATAGAGTTTTGCCAAGAGAACACACTGGTCATAGCAAACACTCTCTCCCAACACAAGAGAAGACTCTACACATGGACATCACCAGATGGTCAACACCAAAATCAGACTGATTATATTCTTTGCAGCCAAAGGTGGAGAAGCTCTGTACAGTCAGTGAAAACAAGACCGGGAGCTGACTGTGGCTCAGATCATGAATTCCTTATTGCCAAATTCAGACTTAAATTGCAGAAAGTAAGGAAAACCACTAGACCATTTATGTATGACCTAAATAAAATCCCTTACAATTATACAGTGGAAGTGACAAATAGATTTAAGGGACTAGATCAGATAGACACAGTACGGATGAACTGTGAATGGAGGTTCATGACTTTGTACAGGAGGTAGTTCTCAAGACCATCTCTAAGAAAAAGAAATGCAAGAAGACAAAATGGCTGTCTGAGGAGGCCTTACAAATAGCTGTGAAAAAGAAGAGAAGTGAAAAGCAAAGGAGAAAAGAAAAGATATACCCATTTGAATGCAGAGTTCCAAAGAATAGCAAAGAGAGATAAGAAAACCTTCTTCAGTGATCAGTGCAAAGAAATAGAGGAAAACAATAGAATGGGAAAGAGTAGAGATCTCTTCAAGCAAATTAGAGATACCAAGGGAACATTTCATGCAAAGTGAAAGTGAAAGTGAAGTCGCTCAGTCGTGTCCAACTCCTTGCGACCCCGTGGACTGTATGTAGCCTACTTTCACGCAAAGATGGGCTGGATAAAGGACAGAAATGATATGGACCTAACAGAAGCAGAACATTAAGAAGAGGTGGTAAGAATACACAGAAGAACTATACAAAAAAGATCTTCACGACCCAGATGATCACGATGGTGTGATCATTCACCTAGAGCCAGACATCCTGGAATGTGAAGTCAAGTGGGTCTTAGAAAGCATCACTACAAACAAAGCTAGTAGAGCTATTTCAAATCCTAAAAGATGATGCTGTGAAAATGCTGCATTCAATATGTCAGCAAATTTGGAAAACTCAGCAATGGCCACAGGACTGGAAAAGGTCAGTTTTCATTCCAATCCCAAAGAAAGGCAATGCCAAAGAATGCTCAAACTATGGCACAATTAATTGCACTTGTCTTACACCTGTTCCACTGGTGGCTCAGAGGTTAAAGCGTCTGCCTCCAGTGCGGGAAACCCGAGTTTGATCCCTGGGTTAGATCCCTGGGTCGGAAAGATTCCCTGGAGAAGGAAATGGCAATGCACTCCAGTATCCTTGCCTGGAGAATCCCATGGTCAGAGGAGCCTAGTAGGTAGGCTACAGTCCATGGGGTTGCAGAGTCAGACATGACTGAGCAACTTCACTTTCACTTACGCTAGTAAAGTAATGCTCAAAATTCTCTAAGTCAGGCTTCAACAATATGTGAGCTGTGAACTTCCAGATGAGCAAGCTGAATTTAGAAAAAGTAGAGAGAGGAACCAGAGATCAAATTGCCAACATCCACCGGATCATCAAAAAAGCAAGAGAGTTCTAGAAAAACATCTACTTCTGTTTTATTGACTATGCCAAAGCCTTTGACTATGTGGATCACAATAAACTGTGGAAAATTCTGAAAGAGATGAGAATACCAGACCACCTGACCTGCCTCTTGAGAAATCTGTATGCAAATCAGGAAGCAGCAGAACTGGACATGAAAAAACAGACTGGTTCCAAATAGGAGTACATCAAGGCTGTATATTGTCACCCTACTTATTTAACTTATGTTCAGAGTACATCATGAGAAATGCTGGGCTAGATGAAGTACAAACTGGAATCAAGATTGCCAGGAGAAATATCAATAACCTCAGATATGCAGATGACACCACCCTTATAGCAGAAAGTAAGGAACTAAAGAGCCTCTTGATGAAGGTGAAAGAGGAGAGTGAAAAAGTTGGCTTAAAGCTCAATATTCAGAAAACGAAGATCATGACATCTGGTCCCATCACTTCATGGCAAATAGATGGGGAAACAGTGAAAACAGACTTTATTTTTTTGGATTCAAAAATCACTGCAGATGGTGATTGCAGCCATGAAGTTAAAAGATTCTTACTCCTTGGAAGGAAAGTTATGACCTACCTAGACAGCATATTAAAAAGCAGAGACATTTACTTGCCAACAAAGGTCCGTCTAGTCAAAGCTATGGTGGTTTTTCCAGTGGTCATGTATGGATGTGAGAGTTGGACTATAAAGAAAGCTGAGCACCAAAGAATTGATGCTTTTGAACTATGGTGTTGGAGAAGACTATCGAAAGTCCCTTGGACTACAAAGAGATCCACCTGGTCCATCCTAAAGGAGATCAGTCCTGATTGTTCATTGGAAGGACTGATGTTGAAGCTGAAACTCAATACTTTGGCCACCTGTTGCGAAGAACTGACTCATTTGAAAAGACCCTGATGCTGGGAAAGATTGAAGGCAGGAGGAGAATAATATGACAGAGGATGAGATGATTGGATGTCATCACTGACTCAATGGTCATGAGTTTGAGTAATCTCCAGGAGTTGGTCATGAACAGGGAGGCCTTGCGTGCTGCAGTCCATGGGGTCACAAAGGGTCGGACCTGACTGAGCGACTGAACTGAACTGAGGAGGTAATGAATGTCCCGCCCATTTCCCCGCAAAGGGCGTAAATATACAAAATAGAGTGATTTGGGACATTATAGTCCTCTCTTCTTAGAAATTGACTTTGGCTAGTGTTATGCTTGGAAAGTCATTCAGAGCTTAGATTAACAGCTGTCTACAGAGACTGTAAGAGTCTGTCTGTTAAATCAGCTGAATCAGCCTTAGGATGGGTACTTTATGGTTCTAAAATGTAAGTTGACATGTTGGACAACTTTATAGCTGTTTCTGACATAACAAAACGTATGCTAATAAGAAGTCTACTCCACTTCTCTGAACCTGAACCTGCCATTCTCTCCTACTTATTTAAGAATCAGCTGTAAAGAATAACAATATATGCATTACAGTTGATTCCACTGGATCAGTGTGTTACAGGATAATCACATGAGTCCGGGAGCCACCAAGCTCTAACTCCATGGGACTAATGGGAAGAATTCTTATCTTCATTCCTGCTATAAAATTAGGTATACCCTCAGCATCTAAGATGCAATAGAGAGCACAAATAAAAACAAACATGGGAAAATAAGCATGGAATTAAGGTGGGTTTCCTCTTTTCATAAACAACATGGAGGGACTTTTGTTCTTTTTTTGCTGGTGTTTAGAAGTTTTGTGCAGTGAAGGTTGTGAAGTCAAAGGTGGACTTCATTATTTCTTATCTTCTTCTTGCTGAAGTAAATGAGTTGAGGACATTAAGGGGTTTTTTGTGTCCGTTGTGCCTATTTATTCTAAAAATAAAATAATGCAACTAAATGATTATTTAGGCTTCCCAGGTGGTGCGAGTGGTAAAGAACCTGGTTGCCTGTTCAGGAGACATGAGATGTGGGTTTGATCCCTGGATTGGGAAGATTCCCTGGAGGAGGGCACAGCAACATACTCCAGTGTTCTTGCCTGGAGAATCCCATGTTCAGAGGAGCTTGGCAGGCTACAGTCCATAGAGTTAAAAAGAGTCAGACACGACCAAAGCAACTGAGCACACAGCATAAATGATTATTTCTTTTGATTCTCTTTAACATAATGATTTCTGCTTATTAATACAATCTGATAAAAGCAGATTTGCCTTAGCAACGATATAAACACACACTCTAATGTATTCCCTTTACTAAGGTATTATTTTTAAAACCAAAAAGGACTGTTTAAACATGAATAATATTACATACTGTCAGTTGCTTTATTCTTTTCTTTTTAAAATAAAACAAAGCAATTAACTGCAAAAGGCTGTATTAACCCAACGCAAAGGTTGCATTTTTAAACATGGGAGAGTAAAAAAATGTAGAAATTAAGTTCTCTTAGAAGCATTAACTCCTCTGCATTTGACCTGTGGCACATTAAAATACACATTTTATAGCCTAATTAACATGTACTAAGTTTAACACAACTGAATGGTTATTAACCCGAGGACCTTAACTTTTGCCTATCTTGGTTCTTTTGTGTATAAGGTTGCACTTTACATTTCATTACTAGATGTTCTCACTTATGAAACTTTTTTCCTTTCCAAAGAGTTAAAAATAGAATAGTATTGTAATGATCCCTTACTATAACTATGTATCATTTGATAAGATTCAGTTTTCTTATTTCAGAAGATTAAGCCTGTTGAGGTTTAATAAAATTTAGAAAGACCTATTATATCCAACTTCGATCATTAGTAAGCTAAGTTTAAGCTAGCTATTATTCATTAACTAAGAGCTTTCATATTAAAAATATCACACATTAATTTTCAATAGTGTAACATGAAATCCAGTAACTCATCTTTAAAGCAGGTTCTATTTTATAGGAATTTAGTAAAGTGGAACTTCTGAAATGTGTGAATTGATTTTTGATATGTCAAGTTGTGAGCACAATGAGTCTCTTATTTGGCTAGCTCCTTCTTACCTAGCTATATATGGGGACAAAAAGATGAGGGATTCATCCCAGAAATATCCTAGTTCAGAGTCTGATTACTTTTAGCAAAAGAATTAGATACATTTGGTATACTACTGTGCTTGTTCTCATCCTCATGTAGAATACTCTTAAGGTGGTATCTGAATAAGAATGTAGCACTGGAAATATTAAACTATCATTTCAGAGGAAGGTCCCTGAAGAAGCCTGTGAAGTCAAAAGACCTCAGTAATATAAGTCCCTTTCTAAATTAGCCATGTGTGCTGTGCATGTGTGAAAACCACAAAACTTCTGGTGGAGGAGCTGACTGTATGAGGAGATGCTGATTTTGGGAGTTTTAGAATTTTAATTTGAAGAACACCAAAAAAAGATGTCATTTTCTTTATAGGGGACTGGAATGCAAAAGTAGGAAGTCAAGAAACACCTGGCATAACAGGCAAATTTGGCCTTGGAGTACAGAAGAAGTAGGGCAAAGGCTAATAGAGTTTTGCCAAGAAAACACACTGATCATAGCAAACACCCTCTTCCAACACAAGAGAAGACTCTACACAAGGACATCACCAGATGGTCAACACCGAGATCAGATTGATTGTATTCTTTGCAGCCGAAGGTGGAGAAGCTCTGTCAGATCAGATCAGTCGTGTCTAACTCTTCGCAACTCCATGAATCGCAGCACGCCAGGCCTCTCTGTCCATCACCAACTCCCGGAGGTCATTCAGACTCACATCCGTCGAGTCAGTGATGCCATCCAGCCATCTCATCCTCTGTCGTCCCCTTCTCCTCCTACTCCAATCCCTCCCAGCATCAGAGGCTTCTCCAATGAGTCAACTCTTCGCATGAGGTGGCCAAAATATTGGAGTTTCAGCTTTAGCATCATTCTTTCCAAAGAAATCCCAGGGCTGATCTCCTTCAGAATGGACAGGTTGGATCTCCTTGCACTCCAAGGGACTTTCAAGAGTCTTGTCCAACACCACAGTTCAAAAGCATCAATTCTTCGGCACTCAGCCTTCTTCACAGTCCAGCTCTCACATCCATACATGACCACAGGAAAGACAATAGCCTTGACTAGGCGAACCTTAGTTGGCAAAGTAATGTCTCTGCTTTTGAATATGCTATCTAGTTTGGTCATAACTTTCCTTCCAAGGAGTAAGCCTCTTTTAATTTCATGGCTGCAGTCACCATCTGCAGTGATTTTGGAGCCCAGAAAAATAAAGTCTGACACTGTTTCCACTGTTTCCCCATCTATTTCCCATGTAGTGATGGGACCAGATGCCATGATCTTCGTTTTCTGAATGTTGAGTTTTAAGCCAACCTTTTCACTCTCCACTTTCACTTTCATCAAGAGGCTTTTAGTTACTCTTCACTTTCTGCCATAAGGGTGGTATCATCTGCATATCTGAGGTTATTGATATTTCTCCCAGCAATCTTGATTCCAACTTGTGTTTCTTCCAGTCCAGCATTTCTCATGATGTACTCTGCATATAAGTTAAATAAACAGGGTGACAATATACAGCCTTGACGTACTCCTTTTCCTATTTGGAACCAGTCTGTTGTTCCATGTCCAGTTCGAACTGTTGCTTCCTGACCTGCATACAAATTTCTCAAGAGGCAGACCAGGTGGTCTGGTATTCCCATCTCTTTCAGAATTTCCCACAGTTTCTTGTGATCCACACAGGCAAAGGCTTTGGCATAGTCAATAAAGCAGAAATAGATGTTTTTCTGGAACTCTCTTGCTTTTTCCATGATCCATCGGATGTTGGCAATTTGATCTCTGGCTCCTCTGCCTTTTCTAAAACCAGCTTGAACATCAGGAAGTTCATGGTTCACATATTGCTGAAGCCTGGCTTGGACAATTTTGAGCATTACTTTACTAGCGTGTGAGATGAGTACAATTGTGCAGTAGTTTGAGCATTCTTTGGCATTGCCTTTCTTTGGGATTGGGATGAAAACTGAACTTTTCCAGTCCTGTGCCCACTGCTGGGTTTTCCAGATTTGCTGGCATATTGAGTGCAGCACTTTCACAGCATCATCTTTCAGGATTTGGAATAGCTCCACTGGAATTCCATCACCTCCACTAGCTTTGTTCCTAGTGATGCTTTCTAAGGCCCACTAGACTTCACATTCTAGGATGTCTGGCTTAGGTCAGTGATCACACCATCGTGATTATCTGGGTCATGAAGATCTTTTTTTGTACAGTTCTTCTGTGTATTCTTGCCACCTCTTCTTAATATCTTCTGCTTCTGTTAGGTCCATACCATTTCTGTCCTTTATCGAGCCCATCTTTGCATGAAATGTTCCTTTGGTATCTCTGATTTTCTTGAAGAGATCCCTAGTCTTTCCCATTCTGTTGTTTTCCTCTATTTCTTTGCATTGATCGCTGAAGAAGGCTTTCTTATCTCTTCTTGCTATTCTTTGGAACTCTGCATTTAGATGTTTATATCTTTCCTTTTCTCCTTTGCTTTTCGCTTCTCTTCTTTTCACAGCTATTTGTAAGGCCTCCTCAGACAGCCAATTTGCTTTTTGGCATTTCTTTTCCATTTCTTTTCCCGTCTCCTGTACAGTGTCACGAACCTCATTCCATAGTTCACTAGGCACTCTGTCTATCAGATCTAGGCCCTTAAATCTATTTCTCACTTCCACTGTATAATCATATGGGACTTGAGTTAGGTCATACCTGAATGGTCTAGTGGTTTTCCCTACTTTCTTCAATTTAAGTCTGAATTTGGCAATAAGGTGTTCATGGTCTGAGCCACAGTTAGCTCCTGGTCTTGTTTTTGCTGATTGTATAGAGCTTCTCCATCTTTGGCTGCAAAGAATATAATCGATCTGATTTCAGTGTTGACCATCTGGTGATGTCCATGTATAGAGTCTTCTCTTGTGTTGTTGGAAGAGGGTATTTGCTATGACCAGTGCATTTTCTTGGCAAAACTCTATTAGTCTTTGCCCTGCTTCATTCCGTATTCCAAGGCCAAATTTGGCTGTTACTCCAGGTGTTTCATGACTTCCTACTTTTGCATTCCAGCCCCCTATAATGGAAAGGACATCTTTTTTGGGTGTTAGTTCTAAAAGGTCTTGTAGGTCTTCATAGAACTGTTCAACTTCAGCTTCTTCGGTGTTACTGGTTGGGGCATAGACTTGGATTACTGTGACATTGAATGGTTTGCCTTGGAAACGAACAGAGATCATTCTGTCGTTTTTGAGATTGCATCCAAGTACTACATTTCGGACTCTTTTGTTGACCATGATGGCCACTCCATTTCTTCTGAGGGATCCCTGCCTGCAGTAGTAGATATAATGGTCCTCTGAGTTAAATTCACCCATTCCAGTCCATTTTAGTTCGCTAATTCCTAGAATGTCGACATTTACTCTTGCCATCTCTTGTTCGACCACTTCCAATTTGCCTTGATTCATGGACCTGACATTCCAGGTTCCTATGCAATATTGCTCTTTACAGCATCGGACATTTCTTCTATCACCAGACACATCCACAGCTGGGTATTCTTTTTGCTTTGGCTCCATCCCTTCATTCTTTCTGTAGTTATTTCTCCACTGATCTCCAGTAGCATATTGGGCCCCTACTGACCTAGGGAGTTTGTCTTTCAGTATCCCATCATTTTGCCTTTTCATACTGTTCATGGGGTTCTCAAGGCAAGAATACTGAAGTGGTTTGCCATTCCCTTCTCCAGTGGACCACACCCTCTCAGATCTCTCCTCCATGACCCGCCCATCCTTGGTTGCTCCACGGGCATGGCTTAGTTTCATTGAGTTAGACAAGGCTGTGGTCCTAGTGTGATTAGATTGACTAGTTTTCTGTGAGTATGGTTTCAGTGTGTTTGCCCTCTGATGCCCTCTTGCAACACCTACCGTCTTACTTGGGTTCCTCTTACCTTGGGCGTGGGGTATCTCTTCCCAGCTGCTCCAGCAAAGCACAGCCATCGCACCTTACCTTGGACGAGGGGTCTCTCCTCACCGCTGCCCTTCCTGACCTTGGTTGTGGGGTAGCTCCTCTCGGCCACGCTTAGTGTGTGGGTCCTCATTGCCGCTCTTCCTGAGAAGCTCTGTACAGTCAGCGAAAACAGACTGGGAACTGACTGTGGCTCAGATTATGAATTCCTTATTGCCAAATTCAGACTTAACTTGAAGAAAGTAGGAAAAATCACTAGACCATTCAGGTATGATCTAAATCAAATCCATTACTGTTATACAGTGGAAGTGACAAATAGATTTAAGGGAATAGATCTGATAGACAGAATGCCTGAAGAGCTATGGATGGAAGTTCATGACATTGTACAGGAGACAGTGATCAAGACCATCCCCAAGAAAAAGAAATGCAAAAAGATAAAATGGCTGTCTGAGGAGGCCTTACAAATAGCTGTGAAAAGAAGAGAAGTGAAAAGCAAAGGAGAAAAGAAAAGATAGATATACCCATTTGAATGCAGAGTTCAAAAGAATAGCAAAGAGAGATAAGAAAGCCTTCCTCAGTGATCAGTGCGAAGAAATAGAGTAAAATAATAGAATGGGAAAGAGTAGAGATCTCTTCAAGCAGATTAGGGATACCAAGGGGACATTTCATGCAAAGATGGGCCCAATAAAGGACAGAAATTGTATGGACCTAACAGAAGCAGAACATTAAGAAGAGGTGGCAAGAATACAGAAGAACTGTACAAAAAAAGATCTTCACAACCCAGATGATCATGATGGTGTGATCACTCACCTAGAGCCAGATATTCTAGAATGTGAAGTCAAGTGGGCCTTAGGAAGTATCACTACGAACAATGCTAGTGGAGCTATTTCAAATCCTAAAAGATGATGCTGTGAAAATGCTGCATTCAATATGTCAGCATTTTTTGAAAACTCAGCAGTGGCCTCAGGACTGGAAAAGGTCAGTTTTCATTCCAATCCCAAAGAAAGGCAATACCAAAGAATATTCAAACCACGGCACAATTGCACTCATCTCACATGCTAGTAAAGTGATGCTCAAAACTCTCCAAGCCAGGCTTCAACAATATGTGAGCTGTGAACTTCCAGATGTTTAAGCTTGATTTAGAAAAAGCACAGGACCCAGAGATCAAACTGCCAACTTCCATTGGATTATCAAAAAAGCAAGAGAGTTCCAGAAAAACATCTCTTTCTATTTTATTGACTATGCCAAAGCCTTTGACTGTGTGGATTACAACAGACTGTGGAATATTCTTCAACAGATGGGAATACCAGACCACCAGACCTGCCTCTTGAGAAATCTGTATGCAGGTCAGGAAGCAACAGTTAGAACTGGACATGGAACAATAGACTGGTTCCAAATAGGAAAAGGAGTATGTCAAAGGCTGTATATTGTCACTCTGCTTATTTAACTTATGTGCAGAGTACATCATGAGAAACGCTGGGCTAGATAAAGCACAAACTGGAATCAAGATTGCCAGGAGAAATATCAATAATCTCAGATATGCAGATGACAGCACCCTTATGTCAGAAAGCAAAGAAGAACTAAAGAGCCTCTTGATGAAAGTGAAAGAGGAGAGTGAAAAAGTTGGCATAAAACTCAACATTCAGAAAACTAAGGTCATGGCATCTGGTCCCATCACTTCATGGCAAATAGATGGGAAACAGTGAAAGCTGTTTATATTTTTGGGCTCCAAAATCACTGCAGATGGTGACTGCAGCCATAAAATTAAAAGATGTCTACTCTTTGGAAGAGAAATTATGACCTACCTAGACAGCATATTCAAAAGCAGAGACATTACTTTGCCAACAAAGGTCCATCTAGTCAAAGCTATGGTTTTTACAGTAGTCATGTATGGATGTGATAGTTAAACTATAAAGAAACCCAAGCACCAAAGCATTGATGGTTTTGAACTGTGGTGTTGGAGAATACTGTTGAAAGTCCCTTGGACTGCAAGGAGATCCTACCAGTCCATCCTAAAGGAGATCAGTCCTGGGTGTTCTTTGAAAGGACTGATGTTGAAGCTGAAACTCCAATACTTTGGCCACCTGTTGCGAAGAACTGACTCATTTGAAAAGACCCTGATGCTGGGAAAGATTGAAGGCAGGAGGAGAGAAGTGGACGACAGAGGATAAGATGGTTGGATGGCATCACCAACTCAATGGACGTGAGTTTGAGTAAACTCTGGGAGTTGAGTTGGTGATGGACAGGAAGGCCTGACGTGCTGCAGTCCATTGGATCACAAGGAGTCAGACACTACTGAGTGACTGAACTGAACTGAATTTGAAGAAAGCAGCACTTTGGCATTTTCTGGACACTGTTATCTTCAAGGTTTTATTTAATATGTAAACTATTTAACCTTCTGACTTTTAATGCTTAGACTGGGTTCTATATTGTTTTTTAATCATCTATAAAATAGGTAGAGAGAAATTTGTTCTGATGCATATGGGACCATGATCCTTAGAACCAACCAGAGAAATATTAGCTACCGGAAAAAGGACGGATCCATGATAGATTTAGTTCTATGTCATTTAATAAGAATTTGAGGATACTTCAGTGTCTTGCTTTATAATAAAATGGAAGTTTTGTTAGCACCTACTTTAGGGGAATGTGTAAAGATATACACATGTCCAGGAAAGGCCTAAGAAGGAATTAGTCTCTTGCATCTGCCTGACATTGAACTTCTATACAGGCAAAAACTTAAGACAAAGCCAAAGTTATAGACGATCTGTCAAAGCAGGGAATCTGTGTCCCCAAATACACACAGAACCTCTTGGCTAATGCTATGAGACATATTGGTTCAAGTCATTTAAATAAATCTTTGCCTAATCATTAGTTGATCAGAAGTCTGAATAGTGACTTCAGTGACCATACATGACAAAATACAAGCTTTTGAGAATTCAGGAAAGTAACTTGGCAAACAACAGCAGAAGCAGCAGCAGCAGTAACAACAAGAAACAAACAAAACAACAAATCCTGGAGGTGAGAGAAAAATTTGATTTTCAGAGTTGCCACATTCTATTGTCTAAGATGTCTAGTTCTCAACAAAAAGTATAAGATATGCAAAAAAAAAAAAAAAACAAAAAACAACAACAACCTAAAAAGTAAATGGAAAATTATGGCCAATATACAGGAGAGAAAAGTCAATAAAAACTGTCTCTGTGGTAGCCCAGACATCAAAGTTTCTAGACAAAGAAATTACATGAAATATTTATAAGTATGTTAAAAGAAATAATGGAAACCATATTTAAAGAATTAAAGAAACATATGACAACAATGTGTCACCAAACAGGCAATATCAATAAAGAGTTAGACATTATTAAAAAATAGAAATTCTAGGGTTGAAAAGTATAATAACAGAAATGAAAAATTTACTTAGAGGAGCTTAACATCATATTGAGCTGGCAGAAGGAAAAAATAGTGAACTTAATGATATGTCAATTGAGATTATTCATTCTGAAGAACAGAGAAGTAAAAGAATGAGGGAAAATGAACAGAGCCTCAGAGATCTGTGGGATTCCAATAACTAAATAACAATATGTGTCTGATGGAAGTTCCAAAAGGATAGGAGAGGAAGGAGCAGAAAAAGTATTTAAAGAAGTAATGGCTGAAAATTCCCCTAGATTTGATAACACATGTTAATATGCACATCTAAGAAGCTCAGCAAAACCAAGTAGAACATACTGGAAGAGAACAATTCTTAGATACCTCATAGTCAAACCGATGAAGCAAAACACAGAATCTTGTAAGGAGGAAAAGATAAGTGACTCATGAAATGAAAGAATTCTTGGTGAAATTGACAAGTGATTTCTCATCAGAAACCGTGAAGATTAGAAGGTTACATATTCAAAGGGCTGAAAGACAAATAAGCCAAAAATTTTATATCTAGCAAAACTGTCCTTCAGAAATGAAGGAGAAATGAAGAGATCCAAGATAAACAAAAATTGACTAAAATTTTTCACTAGCAGACCTGCCCTATAAGAAATACTGAAAAAAAAAAAAAAATTGTTCAGGCTGAAATGAAAACATACTACACAATTCAAATCCATATGATACAACAAAGAACACTAATAAAGGTAACTAAGTAAATTATAATAGTTTAAATTTATTTTTGTTCATAACTTTTTTCTCTTTATTTTAAATCAACTGCAAAACTATAAAACCATGTTAATGGGCTTATAGTGTATAAAGAAATAATTTCTATGATAAAGAACAGGGGAAGGAACAAAGCTAAAGTAGCAAAAGTTTTGTATGATATTGAAGTGAAGATAATATTAATCTGAGTTAGATTGTGAAAGTGAAAGTCACTCAGTTGAGTCTTACTCTTTGCGACCCCATGGACTACAGAGTCCATGGAATTCTCCAGGCCAGAATACTGGAGTGGGTAGCCTTTCCCTTCTTTTCCCAATCCAGGGATTGAACCCAAGTCTCCTGCATTGAAGGTGGATCCTTTACCAACTGAGCCACAAGGAAAGCCCAAGAATACTGGACTGAGTAGGCTATCCCTTCTCCAGTGGATTTCCCCTACCGAGGAATAGAACCTGGGTCTCCTGCATTGTAAGGTAGATTCTTTACCAACTGAGCTATCAGGGAATTAGATTGTAAAATAAGATAATTTTAACCCCCAGAGATTAAGGAAACAACTAAAAATATATTAAAAGAAACAAGAATGAAATTAAAATGGTACACCATAAAATAACTAACATAAATAAGCCAGTAGTGGAATCAAAGAGGGATAAAACAGACGTGACATAGAAAACAAGTAGCAAAATAGAAGAGATAAATCTTATCAGTAATTTATGCAGTGTAAATGGATTACATAATCCAAGCAAAAAGGAGATACTGTCAGAATGGATAATAACACATCATCTATCTGTAGCCTGTATATAAGAAATGTGTTAGATACAAATTGATTGAAAATGAAAGATGAAAAAGATACACCATGCAAAACAGTAACCAAAAGAGAGTGAGTGTAGTGATACAAATATCAGACACAATAGTTTTTAGAACAAAAATTGTTCCTAGAGATAAAGAAGGATCTTTTGTAATAACAAATGGTCAATCCGTGAAGAAGGCATAGTAGTTATAAACATTTATGCACAAAGTAATGAGTCCCAAAATACATAAAGCCAGAACTGACAGAATTAAATGAGGAATAGGAAGTTCAACAATAATAGTTGGAGACTTCACCACTCCATTTTTAATAAAGGATAGAAGAACTAGACAAATGATCTACAAGAAAACAGAAGATTTTAATAACATTTCTATAAAACATTCCAACCACGAGCAGCCGGGTGCACTTTTTTTCCGGTGCACAAGTTGTGTGCACAGGTGTGTTCTCTAGCAGATATATGCTAGGCCATAAAACAAGTGTCAACAAATTTCAAAAGACTGAAATGAAAGATGCAGTCTCCAACAACAGTAGAATAAAATTAGAAATCAAAAACAGAAAGAAATTTGGTAAATTCATAAATATGTGGGAATTAACATGCTCCTAAATAACCAGTTTGTAAAAGAAGAAAAGGGGATAAATATGCATATGTAAATATTAATAAGTTAATTTTAAAGAAGTTTTAGATGTACTATGGTTTTTTAAAAATTTCTTGTTATTGTACTAGCAAAGTGCTTTGTTTACAGGCATGGTAAAATTAGGCATTAGAAATTTTAGTTTGCTAAATTTAGCAAACTAAATTGAGTTTGCTAATGACTGTATATATACTAACATTTTACATTCATGTAAAAGGGACATGAATGTAGAGGCCAGGAATTCATTTTGAAGGATTAACACATTTCTGTTTTAGAAAAGATGATTTCTGTTGAGACAGTCTTACCCATGTATGCCTGATATGTGACTTAGTTCTTATGGGGAAAGATAATTTACTGTTTTAATGATGCCCCAAAACCCTGCTTCAATTTTAGGTTTTAATTAGACAAAATTTTAAAATTAAAAAGTTTTTTTTGGTTATGTACCATTAAAAAATGTTGACTCTATCTGAATAGTGTTAGTAGATCATATCTTTCACATTTACTTGTTGCCATATACTTTAGTGCCATTAAGGGAAAACTACTTAGTTACTCTAGAAATATTCAGACATTGTACACAGAAGTATCTATATACATCCATTATAATGCTTTGTTCAGTTCAGAGGACATGTCTTTAAGTGTTGATGCTTATTGAAGAACAGCAAGAACATTTTATTATAGTGAGTTTGATTTAATTTCAGTCCGTGTTAGGTGGTGAAAAATGTATTTTGCCATCATTACTCTTTAGAACAAGGAGAAATCAACATTGGGTGTTTGAGTTGAATTGTGTTTTACTTTCAATTATAATAATCTATATGATTATTGAAAGAGGAGGTCAAAGCAAAAATCACAATACAGAAAAAAATGTTGGGAGCAGTATTTTATGAGCTATCTGCCGATGCTGTTTTCTTTCGAAGAATTTTAAGTTTGGAGATCAGGTATAATTTTTTTTAAAAATCTAAGTACTCACTGAAAAGGAATATTTTATTCATTTACAAATAGTTTTTTTTTTTTTTGACCCAACTATTGTGATGTGGCTGATGAACACCCAGAAGTTAGAGCCGATTCAGAAAGGGAGTCAATGCATATTTCTCTAGTCTGAGGACTTGTTTCCCTCATGATACCCAGCATGTTTTTATTAAAGGCCCTATTGTCATTTGTTTCCTCAAATGAAAATATTTTGTGCTTCAAAAATACTCTGATTTTACATTGCAATGTCCATGGTAGATCATAAGTATTAGTTGGATGTTCTTGTTTAGTTGCTAAGTCGAGTCCAACTCTTTTCGACTCCATAGACTGTAGCCCTCCAGGCTCTGCTATCCCTGGGATTCTCCATGCGAGAATACTTGAATGGGTTGCCGTATCCTTCTCCAGGGGATCTTCCCAACCCTGGGATGGAACCTGCGTCTCTTACGTCGCCTGCATTTGCAGGCAGGTTCTTTACTGCTGAACCACCAGAGAAGCCCATTAGGTGGATACATAAGTACTATGAAAATTTCAACCAAAAATATAAATACTATGAAAATTTCAACAAAAAATACTCTGAAGTCATTCTAATAGTATATTTCCAATTTTACTGTTCTCTTAGAATTGGATAGAATGCTGAGCACCAAGAATGAACTCAGTCAATTTTAAGTAGCACCAACCAATTTGATGTTGGTGCTACTCACAGCTACTGGAGTAATTGAAAATAGACATTTTTTGATCAATTACTATTTCATGGAAACTTGGATATTTAATAGACCTAATAAAAACACTAAGCTTGTTAAAATATTCAGAAATCAGAGAACAGTAGAAAATTTTAAAACATGCTTACAAAATATCAATTATATTTTGTACTTTATTTTTCAAGAACTTATCAATTTCTGTGTTTTGTTAACAAGCATAATTGATGTATAAGTTGCTTGGGCTAATACTTTCTTTGACTCTATATCTTATTTTTCATGTACCTGTAGTATTCAGCACATTGAGTTTTTTCTACAGAAGTTTTTTGAATACCCTGAATTTTTTATCTTTCTTTATGGATGTTTGAGTATTAAGAACTGTGTTTCTGACTGAGTTGCAGAATTTTCAGATATTGGAGAGGTTGTCAGAACCAAAGTTAATTTTTTTGTTGTTGTTGCTGAAAATCCTTTTTTAGACTTAGACTTCAGTTTTCAAATATGTTTGATTTTAATTAAAGTTTAAAGAGAAAACGAAACCATTGGAAAGATATTAGAAGTAAATAATTCACTTCTGGTGAGTAGGGAGTTTCAGTTTGAGTTAATGATATTCATTACACTGATTAAAAACAGTGAGCCATTTTGCCCTTGTTTGTTTTCCAAGCCAGTGTTTTCAGTAATGGGAGTGGTTGACATTTGATGTTTTATGTGATGAGGTATTTATGGATGGGCTGCTTTGACTTCTTCCTTAAATTGATAACCACTTGAAAGGAAATTATCAGAAAGAAGGACAACTTCTTTTCTAGATCTGGACCATTTATTCCAAGGTCAGGCAGTTAGAAGACAATTGAGTAGCTTTTATTGCCTCCAGCTGTGCTATGGTTTGGAGAAGGAAATGACAACCCACTCCAGTGTTCTTGCCTGGAGAATCCCATGGATGGAGAAGCCTGGTAGGCTGCAGTCCATGGGGTTGCACAGAGTCGGACACGACTGAAGCGACTTAGCAGCAGCACTGCTATGGTTATTTGAACAGATGGAAGACTAAAGGAATTGTACAATCTCATTGTAATATAACACTATACAATATCAGGATTTTTTATTTTGCCTAATATATATTGCATTTGTAGTTGAAGAGCTTATAAATATTTAGATTTCCATCGCTGCAATGAGTTTGTTGGCCTTTGAAAGCTCATATAGGTCTATCAAAATTGAGTATTGAATTCAGAGAAGATGCTGCTGTAAATGTGTGCATGCTCATTTACTCAGTTGTGTCCAACTCTTTGCAATCCCGTGGACTGTACCCTGCCAAGCTCCTCTGTCCATGAGATTCTTCAGGCAAGAATATTGGAGTGGGTTGTCATTCTCTTCACCAGGTGCTGCTGTAGGGTTTGCAGCAAATTCATGATTATTTGCGTTGTACATGGACATCTGTATCTATAGCTGTATCTATCCCAGAATACCGAGCTTGAAAAACAAAACCAATTGTCCTAACATACTTTGAAAAATGGCATTTCCTCATCAAGGAATTCCAGTGATTAATATCACTTGGCTACTCTAGGGCTTTGGAAAAAATGAGAAGTGGGTGTTCAGATTTTTTAAAAGGTAATTTTCCAAGCAATTGAGCAGGTAGTTAAAAATACCTTGTTTTCATTTCCTTGCCTGACAAAATGCTAAAGTTTAAAGGTTTAAAAGAGAGTGGAAGATGTTATACTGAATAGAGCCTGAAGTGTGTTTCCACATGTGAAATCCCCACACCTACCAGTCCCCAGAGTTCATTGATCAGTATTTGGAGTCATTGGCTTTGAAGTCTGAGTATGGAAATGGCACTGTTCTGCTAACTTAAATATGTAGTTTCATGGAGATTATTGGTGTATTCATTGATTTTTATAACTTACTAAATGTAAATGTTGGGGTGAGAGGACATCGTGAGTTTGATAGAGGCAGGCAGACTCCAGGAAAGGGCTCGGTCAGGGTTTCCCAAGCTCAGATCAGATCAGTCGCTCAGTCGTGTCCGACTTTTTGCAACCCCATGAATTGCAGCACGCCAGGCCTCCCCGTCCATCACTAACTCCCGGAGTTCACTGAGACTCACGTCCATCGAGTCAGTGATGCCATCCAGCCATCTCATCCTCTGTCGTCCCCTTTTCCTCTTGCCCTCAATCCCTCCCAGCATCAGAGTCTTCTCCAATGAGTAAACTCTTAACATGAGGTATCCAAAATACTGGAGTTTCAGCTTTAGCATCATTCCTTCCAAAGAAATCCCAGGGCTGATCTCCCTCAGAATGGACTGGTTGGATCTCCTTGCAGTCCAAGGGACTCTCAAGAGTTTTCTCCAACACCACAGTTCAAAAGCATCAACTCTTCGGCGCTCAGCCTTCTTCACAGTCCAGCTCTCACATCCATACATGACCACAGGAAAAACCAGAGCCTTGACTAGATGAACCTTTGTTGGCAAAGTAATGTCTCTGCTTTTGAATATGCTATCTAGGTTGGTCATAACTTTCCTTCCAAGGAGTAAGCATCTTTTAATTTCATGGCTGCAGTCACCATCTGTCTCAACCTCACCACCTTTTTATTGGCCTTTCAGACTGGATAATTCTTTGCTGTGGTTGCCTAGCCTGTGCATTATGGATGTTTAGCAACATCTCTGCCATCTATGCACTAAATGCCGGTAGTTCCCTCCCTACATGTTGTGACAACCAAAACTGTCTCCAAGCATCGCTAGATGACCCTGTGGAACAAAGTCATCTCAGTTGAGAACCTCTGTGCTAGACAGAGGGCTTCTGGCAAGTATATTGGTTCCTACTCATTTCTATATCCTCAGGACTTAACAAGGTGCCTGGCACAGGGCTGGACCTCAATAAATGTTTGCACACATTTTTTCAAAAGGTGACAGAGAAGAAGGTAACTTATTTTACTATCACTTTCTCTGCCACTGACTCCCCATGCTATTAGTAGAATGAAAAGTGAAAGTGAAGTCGCTCAGTTGTGTCCAACTCTTTGCGACCCCATGGACTATAACCCACCAGGCTCCTCCATCCATGGGATTTTCTAGGCAAGAATACTGGAGTGGGTTGACATTTCCTTCTCCAGGGGATCTTTCTGACTCAGGGATCAAACCCCAGTCTCCCACATTGTGGGCAGATGCTTTACTGTTTGAGCCATTAGTAGAATAGCATAAAATAAAAAAGCTCAATGCTAAATTATCTATAAAGAATAAAAAATTAGAAAAATACCTGAATGCCTACTAATGTAGAAAATGACCAAGGTAATACGCTGCATTTATGCTATAGAATATTGCACATTTATAAAATAGGTTATCTAGCAAACCTTTTAAATGACACTGTTTTTGTAAAAAGTCGGTTATAAGCCGAAAGAATGATTTTTCAATATATGTATTTCTGTTGTTGTTTAGTCACTAAGTCATGTCTGACTCTTTGTATCTTACTATTACATGAAAAAACAACAACAGCAGGGTAAATGCTAAATTATTAGTCCTGGTTGCTTCTGGCATTATGATTAGATTTTCTGTGAACCTTCTGAATTTTTATTAACAAGATGCCTTCTTTTTCTTTGGTCTTTAGAAAATCAAAATAAAAGATACAGAAAACCAGCTAAATCTGAGTGGATTTTATATAGTTATTTGAAATGGCATTTTGTTCATTTTTTTTAATGAAAAGCCAAGAGTGAATTATAAGCTCTACTTACTACTTTTGAAATTAAGTTACCCAAATGTTCCTATAATTATATGATTTTATTTTTGTTGTAACTTTGTTACTTGGCAAGAACACATGCAGCATTATAATGGATTTGGCATACTACACATAATTGGGAAAAATACCCAGTGTATTTAATAACTATTGTATAGAAATTCCTTAAAATGTACAAGAGACCATTTCTACATAGTTTTCTGAATTGCAAACATCCCTGTGTAACATTGATCACTTCTTACCATTATTCCTGGTTATTATTTTACAGTAAAATATTCTTTTAGGAACAGTAATTAGGGGAGGAAATACAGATGCTACAAGTATACAATGTGTGATTTTTTTTTTTTAAAGAATTACACTTTCTCAGTTATCAGAGAGATTCACTTGTATGGCTATCTAGCTGCATGTATGTATAGATGTGTACATTTAAGTGAGATTTTATCTGAGCTATTTGTGAATTAATCTAAGCTCTTTTGCCTAAGGACATTTTAGGTACTTATATATTTCTTAGAAAGATCCACAGTTTAGAACATTCAGAGTTCCCCTTTCTGCCTCCTCATCATCATGTAGAACCTGAAAGTTCATGTATTTCAGGTTGCCATATGTTTGAGTAAGAAGTCAGAGATCAAACATTTGGCACTAGTCTCCCTCCTGCTTTCCTCTATCCAACTGCATAGTCTAAGTTTAGATCCTAGAGTTACTGTGATCTTGCATTTTGTGTACCCCATGACTTTCTCTCAGCCCGAATACTTTTTTGTTCCTAATTCCTAAGTTTACTTCAAGACTTGGTTTGAATGGTACTTCCTCAAGGTGGGCATTCCACAATGCCTTCTCCATTGGGACCCCAGTTGTGGACATAGCATCCTGTACTTCCCTTGCCACAGCACTTAGTACAAAGTGATAAGTCTCTTTTTTAATGTCTTTTCCAGGAGCCTGTAAGCTTCTGTGAAAGCAGAAATCAGGGACATTCCATTCACCACTTTATCTCTAGCATCTAAGAAATGCCCAGCACATAGGTAAAATTTAATAAATGTTTGATGAATCAGTGCATGCTTGAATGAAGAAATCTTAATTCTAGCCTCTTTAAAAAGGAGTATTAATAAGATGCACCAGAGGCAATTCTCAAATAATGTTGAATTGTACAACGTTTGTGCAACAAGGACAAGGCATCTGATGGTCAGTTTTTCTTTTACTATCAAGAATTTTGAATTGGATATTATGGAACTTTGGGAATGTGTAAATTTTAGTTGCACAATAAATTGTTATGGAAGAGAAATATCTCAAATGTTTATTTATTTATTTTTTTTGTAGGGTGAATGCTCACTATATTAAGAACTGTAGTTTTCACATTCTGATCATTTTCTGCTAAAAGAAACATTATTTTAAAATCTTAACAATGTTGAATGAGTGCTTTTTCTCATCTGAAAAGTAACACATTTTTGAGTCTCCTAATTATATTTTTAGCCATGTAAGCATATTCTTTCTTGACAGGGACCTAGTTAAGATTAAATGCATACTTACATACACACACATATATACACATATACATACATTATGTGTCTTTATGTTATAGTAAAACACCTTCAAGGAATCAGAATGTAGGAGGAATTTTTTCCTTGATAAATAATACTAGACCCTTTATTATGAATCAAATTTTAAAAACTGTTTAAATTTTTTCTCTTTTGGTTTTAGCTTTCTCTTCTTGATACTGTCTGAAAGGCAGCCATCTGCAACATTTTCTTCTCATTCTTAGACAGCTTGTTTTCAAATTATCTCTAAAATTTTGGGTCATTCTTGGCTGAAGTTTTTTCAAATGTTAATCTTAGCTCCATTGAAATTAAAACAAAATTATACTCAGTTATATGTTTATACTCACCATCATTATAGAATTTTACTTTTCATTGAAATGTCACAAGATTTTATAGAGAAAGGGTTTAGTTTGTCATTTATTTACTCATAATCAATATACACATAAGGAGCACTAAATATATAATGAGAAATGGACACTAATATCAAGAAGACATATTTCCATAATCAGAAAATACAATTTAAGCTACATCTAATGTTAGCCACAAAAATAAAAGAAACCCAGGGTTGGGAAGATTTCCTAAAGAAGGAAGTGGCAACCCATTCCAGTATTCTTGCCTGGGGAATCCCAGAGAAGCCTGGTGGGCTACAGTCCATGCGGTTGCAATAGAGTCAGAGGTGACTTAGTGACTAAACAACAGCGAAAGCAGGAATAAATGTGATAAAAGATACCAAATATCTGTATGTACTAAAATTATCTTTAATGAAAATCATTTGAGAATATTCAGTTAAATGGAAAGAGATGCTGTTCTCGTGAATACTAAGTATTATTAAGTTGTTAATTCTTTGCAAATTGAGCTATGGGTTTGATCAAATTGTAATTAAGTTTTACTGGAATTCAACAATCTAATTCTCAAATTTACATGAAAGTGTAAAGGGATAGGGAAGAAAAAATAATGTTGAATAAATCATCTTTTAGGATTTGGAATAGCTTAGCTGGAATTCCATCACCTCCACTAGCTTTTTTCAGAGTAGTGCTTGCTAAAGCCCACTTGACTTCGCATTCCAGGATGTCTGACTCTGTGAGTGACCACACCATCATGATTATCCCGATCATTAACACTTTTTTTGGTACAGTTTTTTTTGGTGTGTATTCTTGCCACCTCTTCTTAATCTCTTATGATTCTGATAGGTCCTTACCATTTCTGTCCTTTATTGTGCCCATCTTTGCATGAAATATTCCCTTAGTATTCCTAATTTTCTTGAAGATATCTCTAGTATTTCCCATTCTGTTATTTTCTTCTATTTCTTTGCATTGTTCACATAAGATTGATTTCTTATCTCTCCTTGCTATTCTTTGGAACTCTGCGTTCAGTTGGGTATATCTTTCCTTTCTCCTTTGCCTTTTGCTTCTTTTCTCAGATACTTGTAAGGTTTACTCAGAAAACCATTTGCCTTTTTGCATTTCTTTTTCCTGACAATAGTTTGGTCACTGCCTCCTGTACAATGTTACAAACCTCTGTCCATAGTTCTTCAGGCCCTCTGTCTTAGGGTACCTAAAAGAAAGGCAAAACCCAGTGGGAAACAGGACAAATAAGAATAGTCAGTTCTGATCAAGAGAAGTTCAAATGACCACTAAAATCTAAAATATTGATCAGGGAAATGCAATTTAAAAGTAAATATTGTTCAATTTTATTCACCCATCAGACTGACAAAATATAAAGTTCTGCACTTTTTGTAATACTGGAGAGAATAAGTTAGTACCACTTAAGAGAGTCATTTATTCATACATACATAAAAAGTTGTATATATTCTAATGCCTGGCAATACCATTTTGAAGTATAATCCCCAAAAGATACTTTCTCATTTTGCATACAAAGAGACATGTACAGGAATGTTTATTTCATCATTGTGTATATTAATGAAGAACTAGAATCAGTCTATATATCCATCAATAGGAAATTGAATAAATACTTAGAGGGTTTTTCATGCAATGGAGTTAGGTGGCTTTAATAAAGAATGAACTAGACGTATTATATATGTGCATATATGTATAGATAATCACAGATGAATCTGAAAAATAGGTTTGGACTGCTATGTATAGTTAAGGGTAACACACATATAAAATCAAAGGCATGCTTAGGAGTTTGATTCAGTTCAATCACTCAGTCATGTGCAACTCTTTGCGACCCCATGGACTGCAGCACACCAGGCTTCCCTGTCCATCACTGACTCCCAGAACTTGCTCAAACTCATGACCATCGAGTCGGTGATGCCATCCAATCATGTCATCCTCCGTTGTCCCCCTTCTCCTCCTGCCTTCAATCTTTCCCAGCATCAGGTCTTTTCAAATGAGTCAGTTCTTTGCATTATAGCATCAGTCCTTCCAATGAATATTCATGACTGATTTCATTTAGGATTAACTGGTTGGATCTCCTTGCAGTCTAAGGAACTCTCAAGGGTCTTCTCCAACACCATAGTTCAAACTCATCAATTCTTCGGCACTCAGTGTTCTTTATAGTCCACCTCTCACCCCAGTACTCTTGCCTGGAAAATCCCATGGACGGAGGAGCCTGGTGGGCTCGTCCATGGGGTCGCTAAGAATCGGACACGACTGAGCGACTTAACTTTCACTTTTCACTTTCATGCATTGGAGAAGGAAATGGCAACCCACTCCAGTATTCTTGCCTGGAGAATCCCAGGACAGAGGAGCCTAGTGGGCTGCCATCTATGGGGTCGCACAGAGTCGGACACGACTGAAGCGACTTAGCAGCAGCAGCAGCAGCACATCAATACATGACTGTAGCTTTGACTAGACAGACCTTTGTCAGCAAAGTAATGTCTCTGCTTTTTAATATGCTGTCTTGGTTAGTCATAGCTTTTCTTCCAAGAAGCAAGTGTCTTTTAATTTCATTGCTGCAGTCACCATCTGCACTGATTTTGGAGCCCCACAGAATAAAGTCTTTCACTGTTTCCATATCTATTTGCCATGAAGTGATGGGACCAAATGACATGATACTAAGTTTTTTGAATGTTGAGTTTTAAGCCAACTTTTTCAGTTTCCTTTTTCACTTTCATCAAAAGGCTCTTTAGTTCTTTGCTTTCTGCCACAATGGTGGTGTCATCTGCATATCTGAGGTTATTGAAATTTCTCCTGGCAGTCCGGATTCCAGCTTGTGCTTCATCCAACCCAGCATTTCACATGATGTTCTCTGCATGTAAATTAAATAAGCAGCGTGACAATATACAGCTTTGATGTGCTCCTTTCCTAATTTGGAACCAGTTGTTGTTTTATGTTGGTTCTAATTGTTGCTTCTTGATCTGCATACAGATTTCTCAGGAGGCAGGGAGGGTGGTCTGGTATTCCCATCTCTTGAAGAATTTCCCACAGTTTGTTGTGAGCCACACAGTCAAAGGCTTTGGCATAGTCAATAAAGCAGAAGTAGATGCTTTTCTGGAACTCTCTTGCTTTTTCGATGATACAGTGAATGTTGGCAATTTGATCTCTGGTTCCTCAGCCTTTTCTAAATCCAGCATGAACATCTGGAAGTTCTTGGTTCATGGACTGTTGAAGCCTGGCTTGGAGAATTTTGAGCATTACTTTGCTATCATGTAAGATGATTGCAATTGTGCAGTAGTTTGAGCATTCCTTGGCATTGACTTTTGAATGAAAACTGACCTTTTCCAGTCCTGTGGTCACTGATGAGTTTTCCAAACTTGCTGGTGTATTGAGTGCAGCACTTTAACAGCATCATCTTTTAAGATTTGAAATATCTCAACTGGAATTCCATCACCTCCACTATCTTTGTTCATAGAGTGTTGCCTAAGGCCCACTTGACTTTGTATTCCCGTATGTCTGGCTCTAGGTGATTGTTCATACCATCGTGGTTATTTGGGTCATGAAGATCTTTTTTATAGTTCTGTGTATTCTTGCCACCTCTTCTTAATATTTTCTGCTACTGTTAGGTCCATACCATTTCTGTCCTTTATTGTGCCCATCTTTGCATGAAATGTTTTCTTGGTATCTCTACTTTTCTTGAAGAGATCTCTAGTCTTTTGCTTTCTATTGTCTTCCTCTATTTCTTTGCGTTGATCACTGAGGAAGGCTTTTGTATCTTTCCTTGCTATTCTTTGGAACTCTGCACTCATTCCTTTTCTCCTAAATTCTTTGTGAAACTAGAAATGAAATTAATGATAGGCAAGGAGAAGGCGATGGCACCCACTCCAGTACTCTTGCCTGGAAAATCCCATGGACAGAGGAGCCTGGTAGGCTGCAGTCCATGGGGTCGCAAAGAGTCGGACACGACTGAGTGACTTCCCTTTCACTTTTCACTTTCATGCATTGGAGAAGGAAATGGCAACCCAATCCAGTGTTCTTGCCTGGAGAATCCCAGGGATGGGGAAGTCTGGTGGGCTGCCGTCTATGGGGTCACACAGAGTCGGACACGACTGAAGTGACTTAGCAGCAGCAGCAGCAGCAAGGTATGTGTATCAGATGGATAGCTCCAAGCAAAGTAGAAAAAGGCAAAGGAGAGCTCACCCAATAGCGAGTATGGACCTTGATACAGTAATTCCCCTAACAATGCATTTAAAATTTTTATATAGAACCTTAGCAAAACACAAAATCCACACGTTTTGCAAATACTCTTGCAGTTCTTGGGTAATGCATTCATCCTGTATCAACTTCTTGATATTATTTTAGCATGTCTTTCTGTAATTGTGTTTTAACTGTGGCACTTTGGTTTTCAGGAATGCTCTGAGTTGTGATTGATCATTGGATTTGCATTTTGAATAGGGACATCTGTCTCTGTAGCATATTATGCTACAGTAGACATAATATGCTACTGACATGCTATTTCTCAGCTTGACAGAGCACCTCTAGAGGGCACAGGTTTTAATAAGGGAGGATACATGATATTTTTCTTCATAGAAAGTGGGTGGTATTACATTTTATAATGAAATCATGAATAGTTGAAATGACAGCTTGTTGAACTTACTTTTTTAAACAAGCCAAATATAAAACTAGAAATAATGCTTATTATTTTAGCTTTTATAATATTCACTTCAAAATAAATTTTAATTGGAGAATATTTTCTCAATAATTAAGTTTGTTTGCAGTCATGGTAAACAGTAACAGAGTGGATTCTTTGTTCTTTTCCTAAATTTTTCTTTTTATATCCCTTCCAGTTTTCATGTACACCCGTGGCAGATGCATGTTGATGCATGGCAAAACCAATACAATATTGTAAAGTAAAAAAAAGTAATAATAATAAAAAAATTTAAAAAAGTAATTGAGGACCTAAAAAAAATAAATAAATTTCTTCTTGCATTCGATTATGAGCAAACTTGCATTTTGAAACATGCTATTTTTGAAAACGTGTTATAGTGTTTTATTACTCATTTTAAATTCACCTTGATACCATGACTCCCAATAATTCAGTAATTATAGCACAATTCTAAAATAACTGGAGGTACAAAGATGAATGATTGAATCTTCTGTGAATTCTGCTTTAGAGGAGGCCCCAGTGTAGTGTGAGAAGTAGAGAAAACACTTTCATGATGATAAGATGTGAGTGCTCAGGAAGAAGTAGGAATGATGGCCTGTGATGTTGAAGAAACAGCTGCAAGCTCTGCGTGAGTGAGGGACAGTTGGCAGGGGATGGAGAAGATAGCTGATTCAAAAAGGTGCATGTGAGCTTGCTAGCAAAAAAAGGATGGGAGGTAGGGCTGACGAGCGGAGCATCAAGTGCAGATGAGTAGAAGATGGGAAGTGTTGGCTAGAAAGGAAAAATGCCTTGTACCTGGAATAGTGGGTGTGGGGGATGAGAGATGAAACTGGAGAAGTGGAATTATCATTTATATATAAGATTTATAATCCTCTTTTTTCCATTTTAATCATTTCTGCCTGCTTCTAATATCTTACCTTACTCCACTTCTAATATCTTACCTTACCCTCACTCCAAACATTTCTCAGACATTGAAACAGACTCACTGATGGTTAATTTTCCTACTTCATTTTCTTCTTTCCTAAGAACTCCTTTCAAATGTCTTGGTCATTTCCAAATATGAAGATTAATTTGAGTTACTGTGTTCAAAATATTTTATTAAAACATCTTAACTTCGATTAAACTTGATGTTTAGCCAATTTACCAATTAAAAGGAAACTTTTTATATAGTTCCACATGTTAAACCAAGTTGATCAATTCGGTTTGCTTGGTTAATTTAACTAGTCCAGAGGGACGTAATAAAGAAAATTTTGTGACATGCAACTAGTTGACTTTAGGTCTATGTCACTGTGCTGACTTCATCCTACAATCACAAAGGAACACCATCTTGAATTTTCTTTCAAAAGTTCTCCTTTGAGGTATTTTAATTATCAGTTAACCAGCCATTTCCCATTTCTGGAAAGCTTGGTAAATTTTCAGAGCATTCAGAATCTAGATGTCACTTCTTTCAGGAAATGATCCTTTTATTTCAGAATTCTGTGATCTGTGAAATGGGTATTCAGTTACTTAAAATAATTCAAGATGTTAGTTTTATGTCCAGAATGTTTGCCTAAAGAGTTCAAAGCTAAGTTTTGTTTGTTCACATTTAGCAACAATTAAAAAAAAAAAACAAAACACAACTTTGAATGGACTGCTTTTTTAAAATAATGGAAGAACTCGGTAGAGGAAGAACTCCCAGTGAAGAGGTTAAATAGTATAAATAGCTCTGCTGAGAGTGCAACAAAGTTCTCTATTGTGCTGTTGCCACAGCAGCACCAATAATTCAAAACAAGGAAATGGAGTCTCATGTTTAATATAATACAGACTTTTCCCTAGAACCTCTGTGGTCTAGGGTTTTTCAGGGATTGGAATGTTTATCTACATATGTCTAAATTTAGATGTGGCTTTAATGTAACATGGTAAAAGAGAAGTACTTGCATTCTATATCATGCAGTTATTTCTTTAGCATTTTTAAAAAATTAACTTTAAAACGTCAGAAATTTTCCTTGCTGAAATAATGCCCTAGGACATTGTGAATATGTGCTTATATAGAGAGACAAAATCTTTTGCTGTTTTAAAAGGTTACTTTGAAAGGCATGTAAGAGGTGTTTGGTAATTCAAGAAAGAATAATGATTTTTTTTTTCTATTGAAATTTAACCACCATAACAAGAACTGCCTCTGCTATAGAAGCATGGATGAACTGAGAAACATGGATGTGGAAGTTTGGGAGTTTTAAAGTAAACTTTGTCATTTTAGAAATAAATTTGAAAAATTTTGAACTCCAATCTCAAGCACATATCAAACTCAATTCACTATTCAATAAAGTGGAACTAAATTGCAAAAATAAAAAAAAGAGAAATCATTAATGTAAAAACAGCATAGTTTTTCCTAAAGGTATTTGATCCAATGTCTTCTAGATAGAGGAGCGCCCCCCCCCCCCCCAGGTGGGGCTAGTGGTAAAGAACCATCCTGCCAGTCCAGGAGATGTAAGAGACATGGATTTGATCCCTGGGTAGGGGCGATCCCTTGGAGGAGGCATGACAAGCCATCCAGAATTCTTGTCTGGAGACTTGCATGGACAGAGGAGCCTGGTAGACCACTAGTCCATGGCTCGCAAAGAGTTAGACACAATTGAAGCAACTTAGCACACACAGTCTCTATATACTTTCTTTGGAGTTTAAAATTGTGCTCTCCTTTGTTAGTTGTTTTGTCTTCCTCTCTTCCTGCCTGGATTTCACACCACCAATTTTACCTGTGTTCTTACTAAAAAGTAAGTGTATAGGCAATTCTGATTGTTATAAAAGAAATGATTAGGAAAATTTTCATGCTCTGATCTTTTCTACCCAGTGACTTCATGATGAAGTTGATGCCAAATGTATTTCCAATATGTGTATATGTTCGCATTTTACCCATTTAATAAGGACAGTTGTTGCCTAGAAACTAGTTTTCTCAAAGGCTTAATTCATGTGCTATGTGTAAATTGGCCAAATATTTTTTCTTGCATGAAAATTTTATTAAGGAATTATGACTTCCATTTTTCACTTATCTCCTCTGTTTAGTGTTGAAAGGGGAATTCTGAGTGTTGAAAGGGGAATTCTCAGAGGTTTAGGAGAATAATTGTGAATCACCCTTAAAAATGTTTGAAAGATTAAAAGGGAAATAAAAATAAAATGAAAATGTATTCATCCATTCAGCAAATATTTGTTAAGGAACTATCTCTATCAGATACGCTTCTAGGACCTGAAGATTAAAGTATTAAAAAAGACGGGTGAGCCTCATGACACTTACTTATAATAAATATTTAAAGAGGGGATTCAGATAATAAAATAACCTATTGAGATCTTCTAATATCATTAAGACCATTTCTGTTCATTCATTCATTGATACAGTAATTGCTCATAAACACATCAAAAATTTTATGTATCCTAGTCTCCCTTTGTTCATCCAATTTTATCTTTTCCAGTTTCTGAAAAGAAATAACATTTTAAAAATTAAGTGGACTTCACATGACATTTGACAACAGTGTCAGCATTATCCATTTCAGGGCTTTGTTTTATTCTGCTGTTCCCATCTGGATCTTCTTGATCTTTTACTTTGGGGAAGATATATCTGAGGAAGACCAAATATGAACTTCTAGATGGAATAGAGCTTTGTCTGTGAGTCTGAGACAGGATCAGGCAATAATATGTGTTTCTTGAATGATAATAAACTTTTCTGATAGTGGCTGTGTTTTGTGTTATTAGTATCATAACTATTCATTGACGTCTATTAATAGATTTTTCTTATGATGAGGAAGATATGTCATGGGCTTTGTAACCATACTTCTTGTTCAGACTTACTCTTTGAGGAGCATGCTTTTATTGGTACTCTATTTGAGAGAGAGGCTGACAAAGACTTCCATGACTTCCAGTTTCATGTGAAGAAAATTGAGAATCTGGTGAAGGACTTCAGGAAACCCTTACTTAATTGACTTTCTTTTCAAGAAAAATGTATTTCAAAGGATAATTTGACTCCAAAGCTTCAGTGGAGATGAGAAATTCTTCTGGCTGAACTGTATAGCTAATGTTCAGTTAGCTTCTTCTATTGAACTATATTGTGAACACCTTCCTTTGTAACCATCACCTTGTACAAAAGTCTGTATTTTTAGCCTTAAACAGAGCTCAAGCACTGTATTTAGACATCTGACTTGAAGACTAAAATTTGCTCAGTGAGCAGAACAAATGTTCAGAAAATAACATTTCAAGGTTAGAGTTAGTGTCCTGAATAAAATTTTTTTTATTCTTTTTCTCCCTATTGAATATAACATAAATAATGTACCCTGACTGGCTTTCAAGATTAAAAATCAGAGAATAACAGTGAACTTGGAGAGGGAAGAAGGAGTAATTAAAAATTGAAGGGACTTTTGTTGAATAGTTATTTGCCTGAATCTCACTCAGTACATGTTTAATTGCTGATTCAATGGGATTGTGGATCTTGAAAGGATTTTAAAAACTATACAGTAAGGCTCTAGAAGAAGGGCCAAATGAGCCTAGAGTCACCTTAAAAAATATTGAAAGAACATACACATACAATGAAAAGACAGTATAACATCCCTCTCAGAATGGGTAGGAGAAAACTATTTAAATATTGTTTTTGTCTAGTTATAGTAATTGCAGGTTTCCATTTTGGCCATTTACAATGTACTAGTCCATGTATGAAGGCTGTTTATATAATTGACCTTACTGAATATTCACAGAAATTCTATGAAATAGGCATTATAAGCCCACTTTTTATAAATGAGAAAATAAAGGCAGAGTGTTTAATAACATTTCTGAGACAGTAGTTAGTGACTCATGGTATGTTATGGATATTTCTCAGGAAAATCCTGAAATGATGGCCGAGGCTTTCTAATATTGAGAAATGAAAATATTTAATTTCTTAGAGGAATAGAGAGTGATACATCATGATTATTCATCTTAAACAAGACATTGCAAGGTCCCAGGACCCTGTCCAAAAAGGGAAGTTGTATTTACACTGAGGGAAAGCAGTTATCATTTGGTGAAAACTTCTTGAACAGTTCAATTCACTTGATTGTATGTGAGTTTATGAGGAACTTATCCCTTTATATCCCACAAGGCAAAAGGGTTTGTAACTGCATTGCAGAGTGAGTGTATAACTAAATGGACTGTGGATTCCCTCTTTTTTGTTGCCTGGTTGAAGGCATGTCTTCACTAGTATAGCCCAGTCTATACTAGTTCAGCCTCATGAACAGCATTAGCAGTGTTTGAATAAAATTTTCTCACTCTTGGAATTAAAGTTGAAAGAATTGTTGGAAATTCTGGATAATTTTTAGGCACTACTTTTCAAAAGGAATAATAGCATGTGAAAACCTTTGATCCTTTTCTGATCCTTGGTATACTAACACTCAAAATACTCTTCAAAATGTATAGGGGGACATTTCATAGTAGAGCTTAGTAATAATATAAGGAGAGAGAGAGTAAATCAAAGGTGAGTAAGATTTATTTTTAAAGTTGGTTAACACCAAGTTTATGTAGCAGAAATTTTAACAACTGACCATAATTTGGTGAACTGATTATCATTCCTCTTTGCAGAATGGGTTGTCAGTACACATGGCCCAAATGGTATCTTAATTCTTTATTTACAATTCCAAAGGATATCGCTGAATTTTTATGTTAAGTATGTTGTGTTGCTCTAAAACAGAGATTTTTAAGTTCTAAGGCATCATTCCATTTAGTCACTGAGTCATTGATTTTTCCAGAACTTTTGGAGGTTATCATCGTTATTTATTGATGGGAACCTTCAGCCTTAAATGATTTGTTCAAAGGGAAACAGTAGTGAATGTCAGGATCAACCAATTTAATACTTTAAATTTTGGAAAAATATTAAAAACAAAAGCAAACCTCCTCTCAATTCCTGTATTTGTGAAGTATTCTACCTACTCCTTCACAGGGGCAAAATTAAGAGGTAGAAAAATCATTACTGGGGAGTTAAACAGATAGCTGTTCAAATCCTGCCTCATATCACTAAGTACACAGTTTGGCCAGTTTACCCAAACTTCATTTTTGTAGTGTTACTATGATCCTTATGTACATAAACAGAAAGAAGTCTGGGAAGTCGCCACCTAGCAATGGCTTTTCAGTATAAGATTATGATACAGTACTTACTTTTGTCCTCATATATTTTTTATTATTTCATTTTGTGATAAAATACATTTATAAAATAATTAAAACTTTCCCCCTTTAAAATCAATGAAAATAATTATGAGTTTTATTTAGTATTTACAAAAATATGCAAGATGTCAATTTAAACACACACACATATATATATAGTACTCCTATTTCTTATGTTTAGATCTGTGTCCTAACTTGGTTTGGAGAAGTTGTCCTCAGTTACATATTCACTTGTATGCTTTTTCCTATTCTTTGTTGCTGCTGCTGCTGCTAAGTCGCTTCAGTTGTGTCCAACTCTGTGCGACCCCATAGACGGAAGCTCACCAGGCTCCCCCGTCCCTGGGATTCTCCAGGCAAGAACACTGGAGTGGGTTGTAATTGCCTACTCCAATGCATGAAAGTGAAAAGTGAAAGTGAAGTCGCTCAGTCTGTCCGACTCTTAGCGACCCCATGGACTGGAGCCTACCAGGCTCCTCCACCCATGGGATTTTCCAGGCAAAAGTACTGGGGTGGGGTGCCATTGCTTAGCTCTTATTTAATCTTTGAGAAAAATTAGTTTATTTCCCATTTTTAATCTCCTTAAATTCGTGATCCTCAAAGATTTTGTTCTTTAAGTTGTCAGTAATTTTAAGACTACCACAGGTACACTATCTGGATTCCAAAAGAAACCTCTCCGTATAGTGCTGGACATTGGTTTTATAGTCAGAATTATCTGTAGTCGGTTCTGGTCCTCCATTTACCAAATATGAGGACTTAGTCTATTTACCTAGTCTTTGGATAAATTAATCTCTTCATCTGTAAAATTAATGTAAGAATACTGACCCCTCAGGAAGGTTGTGATAATTAAATGAGTTAAAAAACTTTGAAGCATCTGGTATTATGAAGACCAAATAAAGATAAATTCTTTTCTCTTTCACTTGATTTAAATCTAGTACTCAGTATGGCTGTTGTCTCAGGTAAAATTTCGCCTATTAATTATACAATAAATTGGATGTGAATTTTAGCAGTCTACTTTTAAAAGTAAATGGATCGCCTGTGAAGTAACTAAAAAGATGACTAGCTGACAATCTTTTCTTTGTTAACATGGGGCTGATTTCAGCCTAAATATCCTGGGTTGCCAGGCGGGCTTCACTTTATCAAGGAATAAAATAAAAATCCACAAAGCTAAAGTAACAACAAGATAAAATTGGTTCAAAATATCAATTAAAAGACACTGTGTTACATAAGATTCTAGCACTCATGAAAAGTACAAATATTTTTGCAAATATTTTTGAATAATCAAATTTTATTTTTACCCTGGTGTTCAAAGTAGAAAACTTGCTTTTAAAAGAGATAAAAAGAATACAAAATTTATCTATAACCATACCATTCAGAAATAATCCCTCTTCATGTTTTGGACATTTTAAAAAATTCTGTTTTCTATCAAATGTGTGTGATACATTTTGCATGTGAAGTGTGAAGGTGTGAGTGGAGTGTGTTTGTGTTCCAAGATTATGGGATAATAATACATACATATTTTTGTGCCTTTTCTCCTTACTCAACATTGTGTTATGAATGTTTTTAGTGTCATTAAATATTTTTAATGTCATGACTTATAGAAGTTATATTATAATCTATTCTATAATTATATCATAATTTCCTTGATTATTCCCCTTATATTCAGGATATATGGTTTAAAGTTGTTCAGATTTTAAAGTATCAGTGGGATAGACATTTACTTACAGAAATCAAAATCTACATCTTTGATTATCTTTTCTTTAGCAATGATTCCTAGAAATAGAGTCATTCTCAAAAAGTGTGAACTTTTAAAAAAGATTCTTGATATACTGTGATTTTTTTTTTCCAGGAAAGGTGTACCAACTTATACTCCTATCAGTAACATATGAGAGACCTCCTCAATTGTCATGTATTAGCATGAATTGATAGGTAAAAATGTTACTCTTTGATAATTTGCATTTATTTGATTACTGCTAAGTTGCTTCCGTCGTGTCCGACTCTGTGCGACCCCATAGACGGCAGCCCACCAGGCTCCCCGTCCCTGGGATTCTCCAGGCAAGAACACTGGAGTGGGTTGCCATTTCCTTCTCCAATGCATGAAAGGGAAAAGTGAAAGGGAAGTCGCTCAGTCTTATCCGACTCTTTGAGACCCCATGGACTGCAGCCTACCAGGCTCCTCCGTCCATGGAATTTTCCAGGCAAGAGTACTGGAGTGGGGTGCCATTGCTTTCTTCGATTTGATTACTTGTGATTACTAGTGAAGTTGAATACTATATGTTAATTTATTGAGGAAGACACACAGATGCACAAACAAACCTCAGGATGGTGTCCCTTTCTCTTCAGCAAGTATTAGATATGTTGTATTCATATGGCAGTTGTAAAAATTCTTTGAATATATGTTAATAAGCAAGATCTTGGCCAAAAATAATCACTTTAGCAGCAAGTTTAATCAAATGCTTAAAGCATTTTAAAGAGACTACTTTTGGGATACTTTCCTCAGAAAGATATGTTGGGTGATACTCAGCTTATGAAATAGTCTTTCATGTCTCCTTTTATGCTGGGCAGTTGGTAATTTTGTTTTGTTTACCTTGAATTCCCCAATAATGTCAAACTAGCAGCTTTCAAACCTGCAAACATCTGCTTTTGTCATCAAAATTGAAAGATATAACTGAAAGAAAGGATTTATTTTATAAACTCTATAGTCTTTGGATTCTGTACAATGGAAATGAATAAACTTAAAACATATTTAAGGACTGAAGCATCAATAAACCTAGAGCTTAAGACTGGAGAAAGAGTGAATTTCTTTTCATAGTAAGCAGCAGCAGGACTGTACTCCCTAACAAAAAATAAGGTAACATCTCCAGAATTATATTATCAGTTCCACACCTTTTACTATGATTCTAACAATTACTTTATACATAGTCACCGATGCATTTCATAATTTGCAAAAATTCAGTAGTAACTGCAGAATTTTTAGTGTGTATAGAGTGCACTTTAAATGGTATGATTATTAGGTATGATTTTTAAAATGACGTTAGCATGTTTTTCCAGGATGTCATGCTTGATGCCTAGGAGGATCAGCTTTGAAACATTTCTAATTAAATATTTCTAATTTGGGAAGGGGGATAAGTTTTTAAAGGCGTAAAATGTGATCTAGGTCTTCAGCAGACTGAAGGATTAGACTTTTAAAAGAGATTTCATAAAGTGTTTCTTGAGCCTTAGAGGAAATTAATAAAATAATTTTATTGAAATCAAACATGACTCAGCTTCTAATATTAATTTTGTAAAAAGGAAAATGTAGTTAAATTGGTAGAGACCTTCTTTTTAAAGGTTACATTTATTTAGCTCATCAGTTCAGTTCATTTCAGTTGCTCAGTTGTGTCTGACTCTTTGCTGCCCCATGGACTGCAGTACACCAGGCCTCCCTGTTCATCATCAACTCCTAGAGCTTGCTCAAACTCATGTCTATTTAGTTCATAGGGAAATTTATTTTTTATCTCTTTTCAAGCCCTGGATTGGCACACAATTATTTCACTGCTTTCTGCGTTATGCATTCAGTCTTAAATCCTGCCTATGTGAGCTCTGGCTACCTAATAAAGGAGATAAATTAATGACTTATATATCTGAGACACACAGTATTGAATCTTATTACTTGGGTACATCCCTCTTCTGATTTGCAGACAGCTTAATTTTTACATCTGATCTTTAGCCAACACTCAAACAGAGCAGAATTGAGAATTTGAGAGATTCTTCATTTGTCAACCCATTTCGTCTCTGGTCTTTTCTGAATATCTTCAGAGAGTTTTTCATAGTTACTTTCCTTTGATTTAAAAAAAAAAAAAAACTAAATATTTCCTACTGTAAAACCTTATGTTCATTTTGGAAAAATTAGAAAATGGTAAATAGAAAATAAAAACCTATATCCATGGAAATGTGAAGTAAGGTGGGCCTTAGGAAGCATCACTATGAACAAAGCTAGTGGAAGTGATGGAATTCCAGTTGAGCTATTTCAAATTCTAGAAGATGTTGCTGTGAAAGTGCTGCACTCAATATGTCAGCAAATTTGGAAAACTTAGCAGTGGCTGCAGGACTGGAAAAGGTCAGTTTTCATTCCAGTCCTAAAGAAATGCCAAGTAATGCCAAAGAATCCTCAACTACTGCACAATTGCACTCATCTCACACGCTGGTAAAGTAATGCTCAAAATTCTCCAAGCCAGGCTTCACCAGTATGTGAACCATGAACTTCCACATATTCAAGCTGGTTTTAAAAGCAGAGGAACCAGAGATCAAATTGCCAACATCTGCTGGATCATGGAAAAAGCAAGAGAGTTCCAGAAAAACATCTATTTCTGCTTTATTGACTATACCAAAGCCTTTGACTGTGTGGATCACAATAAACTGGAAAATTCTTCAAGAGATGGGAATACCAGAGTACCTGACCTGCCTCTTGAGAAACTTGTATGCAGGTCAGGAAGCAAAAGTTAGAACTGGACATGGAACAACAGACTGGATCCAAATAGGAAAAGGAGTACGTCAAGGCTGTATATTGGCACCCTGCTTATTTAACTTATATGCAGAGTACATCATGAGAAACGCTGGATGAAGCACAAGCTGGAATCAAGATTACCGGGAAAAATATCAATAACCTCAGATTTGTAGATGACACCACCCTTATTGAAGAAAGTGAAGAACTAAAGAGCCTCTTGATGAAAGTGAAAGAAGAGAGTGAAGAAGTTGGCTTAAAGTTCAATATTTAGAAAGCAAAGATCATGGCATCTGGTTCCATCACTTCATGGGAAATAGATGGGCAAACAGTGGAAACAATGGCTGACTTTATTTTTCTGGACTCCAAAATCACTGTGGATGGTGATTGCAGTCATGAAATTAAAAGACACTTACTCCTTGGAAGGAAAGTTATGACCAACCTAGACAGCATGTTAAAAAGCAGAGACATTACTTTGCCAACAAAGTCCATCTAGTCAAGGCTATGATTTTTCCAGTAGTCATTAATGGATGTGAGAGTTGGACTAAAGAAAGCTGAGCACCGAAGAATTGGTGCTTTTGGACTGTGATGTTAGAGAAGACTCTTGAGAGTCCCTTGGACTGCAAGGAGATCCAACCAGTCCATCCTAAAGGAAATCAGTCCTGGGTGTTCATTGGAGGGAGTGATGTTCAAGCTGAAGCTGAAACTCCAATACTTTGGCCACCTGATGCGGAGAGCTGACTCATTTGACGAGACCCTGATACTAGGAAAGATTGAGGACAGGAGGCGAAGGGGACGACAGAGAATGAGATGGTTGGATGGCATCACCGACACAATGGACATGGGTTTGGGTGGACTCCGGGCGTTGGTGATGGACAGGGAGGCCTGGCTTACTGTGGTTCATGAGGTCGCAAAGAGTCAGACATGACTGAGCGACTGAACTGAACTGATCCATGGAAAATTCCTGTTAACACATTGGCAGCTACTCAAAAGTCTATTCTATATCATTCATCTATAAATGTGTTTTACAAGGTGAGACCAAAGTCTTGTCACCTGCACGTTATATTGAATATTGTATCTTTGATATATCATATTTTATAAATGTCATTACAGTATTTTTTATTGAGCAACTAATACCTAGGGCAGAGATCAAGTCAGCCTGCAGACAAATTTTATGTAATCTGAAAGAGTTTTGTCAGTATTTTGATAAAGAAGATTTACATAAAAATCTGGTTATTTATTTTCTCTTGAAAGATGGGAAGCTCTGCAGTGCTCAAAGTCTGCCTGCCCACAGTTAGTGGGAGCCAGTGATGGCTCTGATGATTCTCAGGTGACAGTGTTTTTATATGTTGCAATCTTTTGAAGTTGGATCAACATATAAAACTATTTTATTTCATTAAAAATGTCTTAAGTCTTGCATTTTTGCTCACTTACTGCAGATATTTCACCTGGAAAACTGTTTATAGCTTCTTCAGAGGACTTTTTATTTTCCCTCATCCATAGGCGTATATCTACTGCTTTGTCCTATGTTTTAACTGCTAAACTCCAGAGGAAGAGAATCACCCAGGCCAGGGCCCCACACTGTGAAAGTATCTATATCTGGTAAACTGGCTCCATTCCAGGATAGAATAATTTATCAACAAATGAAACACCAGCTACTTCCCACTTGTCCTCTGATTGCATTAAAATCACTCTTTTCCCCACCCAACTGATGGAGTTTGCATAGATGTGCAGCTGACACACGTTCTATCTCCATCTCCTCCTCTGCATTTTGTGAATCACTGGTTTTTATAGTCTGTTAGGCTTCTTATTAATACTAATAAAATTTTCATTCATTAACTTTCTCATGCCTATGAACTAGATAGAACTAGATACCTTCACTGTCTTTCCCCTTGAATTATGCTGTTTTTATAAAGTCATGCTGTAGCAAGGAAGTAAGCTAGAAAACTGATTTTGTGTCTGTAGCATCAGGTACTATTTAACCAGTGGGAGGGACTGATAAAATTAGCAAGTTGACTAACCACTTCCCTTCCTTGTGGCTCTTTAATATTATAACCGATACAGAAAAGTTCAGAAGAACTGGGCTAGTTTTTGAAACCACAGTACATTTTGGCAAAGAGGGAATGCACAACAGAACGGGTAAGTTTCTTTCCTTTAATCATGTACGACAGCTGTGAAAAGGATATTGGGGCAGAAGTTTTAAAGTTTGATTATGTAGATAGTCTTCATTAATTTGTGGACTATGGAAAGATAAACTTCTTACAAGGAGAGCAGCAAAAGCTTTTCCCATCAGCAACTGTAGCTCTAACAACAGCAAACATCTGAGTGAGCAACTGATCCAATTCTGGGGATGATTTTATTGTTCTTGACAGACAAAACTAAAATATACTGAGGGGAAGATTCTTGTATTCATAAAATTCTTGACAAATAAGTTCCTGCACTCTCAGTTCTTGAAATCCTGACTTTGAAACTGTCAGCAGAGGCATTGACTTACTGAACTCAAATGTCCTTCTGGATCCTGAAACAGCTTACGTTCTTAGGTTATCTTCTCTGTGATTGAACTGTTTATTGCTTTTAACTTTTAGTATGGTGAATCTCAAACACAAACAAAAGTAGAGTGAACAGTGCATAGATTCCTCGGGCAGCTCTCATATAGCTTTGAGAGTTATGAAGTCAGAACGCACGGAGTTTCATCCATACCTCTGTGTCACTTTAGTCTGGTTGAATTGCAGTATTTGAAATGTGCCTATTGTGAAAGTTAAATCAAAGGGGCCGAGAATCTCCTAAAGGCTCATACCAGCTGAGTAATGTAATTTTTAGAAAAATATTATTGTAGAAATTCAGTTATGAATCAGAGAAAGCAAACCAATTTCCCAGTGGCTGCTTTACCAGTGGAAGTGGGAGTAGAGGAGAATAGTTCAGATCATCGACTTTGAAGCCAGGCTAGGGTCAAATTTTGATTCCATTGCAATTCAGTGTACTCATGGAAGTTTCACCATGTTTCTATGCCTCAGTTCCCTCACTTGACAAATGAAGATAATAGGATAATAGTAGTACTGATTTTTCCAGGTTAGGAGACAATGAGGCAATGCCTATTAAGCTTTGCAAATTGCTCAGAGCAGAGAGTACTCGATGTAGGTTAGTAGCTGTACCCCACAGCTAGTTGCTGAAAAGCTCCAAGAGTTGGTGATGGACAGGGAAGCCTGGCATGCTGCAGTCCATGGGTTGACAAAGGGTCAGACACAACTGAGCGACTGAACTGACTGAACTGAGTAGGAGTGAGATTCATTCAAATAGGAAGCAAACATGTTTGAATATACTTGGTTGTCTTCTGACTATTGTTTTTCTCCTGGTTATTTTGTGATGTGAGTCTAAGAAAAATCTCCACTAAGATCTTTTTCTTGCTCCTGGGTCCAGAAAAACCTTCAACACCAACTCATGAGTTAGTTGTCTCTGAAATGAGTGTCAGAGCTGGTCTTGTCCGTCCTCTCACTTTGTAGATGTGGGAGTAGAAATTTGTCTAAGCTCACAGAGCAAGGAGTTGTCCATCTGAGGGAAGAGTCATAGGCTCCTCTACTCCCTGCAAGGGGGTGTGTTGTAGTTGGGTTTAGGCAGCCCTGCTGGGCCTGGGAGGCCACCTCACATCCAGGCTCATGTTCTTTCCTCTCAGTGACAGAGCTCTCCAGGCTTACCTCTGCCTTCTGGGGCCACAGGTTGTCCCGATAATTTTTTCATTAGTAATGAGCATGGAAAAAGTCTAATGGCAATAAATGGGGTGGTGAGGACCTTCCCTACTCTCTTACTTCTCTATAGTATTCATACAGATACTGATGGCTGCTATTTACTGAGCATTTTACTATGTACCTGATATTGCGCTGGGTGGTGTTTTCAAAGATAACATATATAATATAGATAAGGGACATGAGGCACAGAGGGATTAAGAAATTTATTTTGATTACCCAGGGAATAGGCGACAATCAGGATTTTGTTCAGTTCTGTCTGACTTAACCAAGTCTTAGAGCATTTGTCCATAAGGAATCAGTTTATTTATACACGTGCAGTCAAAATGCATCCACAGTTTGGATTGTAGCTTTCCTGAAAGTGAAAGTCATCAATAATCCTTTAAAACAAGTTGAATGGAAAAGCTTTTGTGTAGCAATAGTTTTCTTTTTCCCACAGTGAATTTTCATAATGCTTAACCATAAGCTGGAAATTTGTCAGAAATCTTGACAAATACAGAGGCTGGTGGGGGTTGGCGGGGTGGAGTTACCACCGAAATGAAGTAAATATTGAACTGAGAAGGTAAAAAAAGAAGTGATCTTTTAGTAAATTAGCCATGCCTCAGTGGTGGATTTTGTTTTTAAGGCCATTTGTCTCTCTTGAGTTTTTGTAAACGATGGGTGAGATTCATCTAAGTCAATTTTTGAGAACATGCAGTGCTGTTGTAAAATAAATGATAAACACTGATGCGCTACAGAAATAGACATTGGCCGAATCTTCTGGGAGGTGCTGTAGAGAACTGGGACATGCACAGTCAGACATTTTTGAAACCTGGAATTAACTTTCAGTGCTTTTTCTTTTAGATTACTGGTACAACTGTAAAAATAGAACCAAACGTGTGAATGAAGGGAGAGGTTAATTTCACAACTTGGGAGAATATTTTTTCCCTTCAGTGGAGTAATAGTGTTTAAACAAAATTTCCTTCACTGAAAGGGACGCTGTCTGGACTTTCAAACTAAAAAGGAAAACATCAGATATAGAATGATCCACTTATCAGGCAATTGGATACAGTCAGCAATCTTTCATCTTTACTTTTATCTTTCCTTCATTGACTACAGTACTTTTGTCATCTTGATAGAATTAGCCAAGAATTCCTTTAAAAGCATTGGAAGAGATTTGAAATCTTGCCATCTTTTTGCAGAGAAGTGGGAGGATAAATGGAGTTGAGGCTGCCAGTGGTGGAGGGAGTGAAGTGGGAAGCATCATTGCTATAAAGCATCCTTGGATTCTTAAGCCTTTGAGAAAGCAAAGATACAATTTAGTAATGGTGATTGCAAATCATTCTTTCCATTAACTGTTTGTGTATGTTTTCCCTGTAATGTCTTTATCTTATCTTATAAGAACACAGGATTTACAGCTAGAAAATAGAATTCAGGGTTGGAAATTTTCATATCCATCTATGGTTAAAAAACAGGTTCAGAATTGCCATTTAGCTTGATGCACTAATGTAATTTCTTTTTCTTTTTCAAAAAAAAATTATTTTGTATTGGGGTATTGGAGAAGGCAATGGCACCCCACTCCAGTACTCTTGCCTGGAAAATCCCATGGACGGAGGAGCCTGGTGGGCTGCAGTCCATGGGGTCGCTGGGGGTCGGACATGACTGAGCGACTTCGCTTTCTCTTTTCACTTTCATGCATTGGAGAAGGAAATGGCAACCCACTCCAGTGTTCTTGCCTGGAGAATTCCAGGGACGAGGAAGCCTGGTGGGCTGCCGTCTATGGGGTCACACAGAGTCAGACACGACTGAAGTGACTTAGCATAGCATAGCATAGGCTGATTAACAAGCAACATTGTGATAGTTTCAGGTGAACGGAGAAGGGACTCAACCATACATACACATGTATCCATTCTCCCTGAAACTGCCTTCCCATCCAGGCTGCCACATAACATTGAGCAGAGTTCCATGTGCTATACGGTAGGTCATTGTTGGTTACCCATTTTAAATATAGCAGTGTACATGTCCATCCCAAACTCCCTGACTGTCCCTTAGAAAGACACTCAGACTTAGAGAATGCATTGACATAACTTCTGATGGGCTTAGTCACTGCCACCAGGTGACTGACTAGCAATGCTTCCATGCACCCAGATTCTTCATGTCTATCCTAATATTTAACATTTGTCCTGTTTTTATGTCACCAATGTTTGGGGATTAAATGCTTTATTAAAAGTCTTAAATAACTAAAGTGTTACTTTTCCTTGTAATAGTTCTCTCCTTTTTGTTCTTTTAGTCATTTAGTCACAATTTTTTAGTGTCACTTGCCTTGAAGTTTCAGAAAACAATAATCACAACTCCTACCCTCAGAAGGTTTATAGACCAGTGGGTGAAACACAGTTGTAGGATGTGAGTGAAGCTATAGTTCATAAAATGTTTTCTGTCTTCCTTGGGCCAGCTACATCAGGGAAGGTAGTTTGTGTGTATGGATAAGAGAGAAGAAAGTCATGGTTTGAATCCTGTTACTCTCAGATTTGGGGGTATCTTGCTGACTTTCCTAAGCCTCGATTTCTTTACCTGCAAAATGATACAAGCTCATTAGATCAGATCAGATCAGATCAGTCGCTCAGTCGTGTCCGACTCTTTGTGACCTCATGAACCGCAGCACTCCAGGCCTCCCTGTCCATCACCAACTCCCGGAGATCACTCAGACTCACATTCATCGAGTCAGTGATGCCATCCAGCCATCTCATCCTCTGTCGTCCCCTTCTCCTCCTGCCCCCAGTCCGGCTATGGTCTTTCCTGTGGTCATGTATGGATGTGAGAGCTGGACTGTGAAGAAGGCTGAGTGCCGAAGAATTGATGCTTTTGAACTGTGGTGTTGGAGAAGACTCTTGAGAGTCCCTTGAACTGCAAGGAGATCCAACCAGTCCATTCTGAAGGAGATCAACCCTGGGATTTCTTTGGAAGGAATGATGCTAAAGCTGAAACTCCAGTACAAGCTCATAGGACTGGCCTATAAATCATTTGTTATAATACATGTTAAATATTTATATAACATGTTGTAATATAATTTGGAGGATCATGGGAAGCCTCTTTCAAAAAAAGGTTCACTGTAAGATGAGCCTGAATGACAGAAAGATTCTTCTCATCACAGGCGAGCTGCATTTGCCAGAGTAGTAAAGAGTTTAGCCTCTCTGAGAAAGAGATTAAAGGCCAGTATGGTTGAAATATGTAAAAAGGGGAAAGTTGCTTAGAAGTGTAAGCAGAATGGTCCAGAACGTGCAGGGCCCAGTAGGTCATGGTAGGGAGGCTGCATATTATTCTAAGTGCAATTAGAAGTGATTGAAAGTTTACACAGGAAGTAACATGATCTGAATACTATTTTTAAATTAGTTACAGAGTAGAGAACACATTCTCCAGAAACAAGATTAATACACATGAAAAGAAATTAGAAGACCGTTAGAGTAGCCTAATCCAGAAATGATGGTAGCCTGGAAGAGGTAGTGCCAGTGGACAGAGTTAAGAGATCCAATATAATCAATAGGATTTGATAAAGGATTGGATGTGAAAGTAGGAGTGAGGAAAATAGCAATCATAATTGTGTGGCATGAACAGCTGGATCAAGGGAGCTATCATGTATGAATGTGGGGCAGATTGGAAGAAGAGCAGTCTTGGACATCTCAATTGAAATGCTTCTGAAAGATTTGAGGCAGCATGTCAAGTAGACAGTTGATGGCATGAAGATGGTATGTGATGCCATAGAAATAGATACGATCACCTAAGAAGATGGTAAGAAGTGAGAAAAGCTGAGGGCTCAGAACTTAACCATGGGAAACTCCAAAATTTAAAAGACAGAGGAAAAATAGACATTAAAGGAGATGAATACATAGTAGTTAGACGAACAGAAAACCAGAAGGCATAGAATATTCAGGAGGAATGAATTTTTACCCACATGAGTGAAAATTGCTCAGTTGTGTTCAACTCTTTGCGACCCCATGGACTATAGCCTTCCAGGCTCCTCTGTCCGTGGAATTCTCCAGACAAGAATGCTAAAGTAGATAGCCATTCTCTTCTCTCTAGGTTGGGAAGATCTCTGGGTTGGGGATCTTCCCAACCCAGGGATTGAACCCAGGTCTTGCCCATTGCAGGCAGATTCTTTACTATCCAAGACACCAGGGAAGCCCCTCTATCCAATGCTAATTAAAAGCTAATAAATTATCAAAAAATATCATGGAATTTAGTAATGTAGAGCTGATTGACATACAATAAATTGAATATTTAATTTCTTTACGATGTTATTGCATTTTGACATGTTGCCTAATCAATTTTACTATTGACTAATTCAATAAGTACATAAGATTTAAGAGTCATGTTATTAAAAGTCATGTTATTTTCCTAAGTGGCAGTAAATAAATTTATTCTTAATTATATTTAACTATTTATGCCAGTCTGAATTTATCTCCCCTAAAGTGTAAATTGCTTGAAGTCTGCACTTTCTTCATATTTGTATTTTAAGTGTCAAGGCGGCTAGGTATTGTTGCTGAGGGCATCTCTCATGGGTGTCATTCACAGAGGTGGTTCTCAACTATGGACAATTTTATACTGAGGGACTATCTGGCAATGTCTGGAGACATTTTTGAATGTCACATTTGGAGCAAAATATGCTACTAGCTTCTGGTGGGAAGAGGCCAAGGATGCTGCTAAATATCCTCCAACCTACAGGGCACCTCACAAAACAAAGAATTATTTGGCCAAACATGTCAGTAGCGCAGAGGCTGAGAAACCTGACATATTGACTATGATGTAATAGTCAATGCCCACCCTGAGGGGTTGGCAATCATAGTTTTTAAGGTTTTTTTTGCAAACAAGTGGGGATCTTCTACTGTGTTTTTCATGGTATACTAATAAGTTGGTATAGTAAGTGATCTTTGAATTTCATATTGATCCTGAAACTTCATAGAAAGAAATGAATCAATAAAAGTAAAGCACATTTGTATGAAATGCCTCTGCAGAATTAATTTCTGACAGAATTTATCTATATGGTTAGAAGTAGAAGACAGTGCTCCACCCAATGGTTGTTAAGACTTTTTACATCAGAGTCTGAACCTTTAAGTAGAGTTAGTTCCTATGTGAAAGTATGTATTAGGGAAGTTTTAATGTTAAAAAGTAATCTTGAAAGTTATTAGATATATTTTTAAAAAAACCTAAAAGGTCCTATCTCTTTCTTTAAAATGAAACATTTTGGCTTTCAGTATATTATATTATAGTTCATATATCTAAAATTGTGTTGAAGTATGTATAAATATAATAAACTACTAGGTACACATAACCAATTTAGGAAATTGAATATGACCATTATCAATGAATCCTCCTGTGTGACTCCCACCCCCTTTGCTGCTGCTACTGCTGCTAAGTCGATTCAGTCGTGTCCGACTCTGAGCGACCCCATGGACTGCAGCCTACCAGGCTTCTCCGTCCATGGGATTCTCCAGGCAAGAACACTGGAGTGGGTTTCCATTTTCTTCTCCAGTGCATGAAAGTGGAAAGTGAAAGTGAAGTCGCTCAGTTGTGTCTGACTCTTAGCGACCCCATGGACTGCAGCCTACCAGGCTCTTCTGTCCATGGGATTTTCCAGGCAAGAGTACTGGGGTGGGGTGCCATTGCCTTCTCCCCCCACCCCCTTTACCCACCTGAAAATAAACACAGTTATGAAGTTTTGTTTATTGTTTCTTTAATTTGAATTAAAGTTTGATATATATATATGCACCTAAAAAAGATATGAAATTAGAGTTTTTTAAATGCTTATGTCTATAAAATTAAACCATTATCTTACAGCAGACACAAAAATCAACTCAAAATGGATTAAAGACTTAAAGCATAATACCTAAAGCCACAAAGCTCCTAGGAAATAATATAGAGAGAAAGCTTTATATTACTAGCCTTTAGCAATGGTTTCTTGGATATGACATCAGAAGCACAGGAAACAAAAGCAAAAATAGACAAGTGGATTTACATCAAACCGAACAGCTTCTGCACAGCAAAGAAAACCGCCAACAGAGTAAAAAGTCAACTTATGGAATGGGAGAAAATATTTGCAAGCTCTGATAAGGAGTTAATAGTCAACAAAAATAAGGACATTCTACAACTCAATAGCAAAAAACCAAGTGATCTGATTTTAAAGTACTTAGATATTTCTCCAAAGAAGAAATACAAAGGCTAGTGGGTATATGGAAAGATGCTCACTGTTGCTAATTACCAAGAAAACACAAATCAAAACAATGATACATCACCTCACAACTGTTAGATAGACATTAAAAATGAAACAAAATAACAAGGGTTGATGGTGTTGTGGAGAGATTGGAATCTTTATGCACTATCGGTGGGAATGTAAAATGGTTCAGTTCAGTTCAGTCGCTCAGTGGTGTCCAACTCTTTGCGAACCCATGAATTGCAGCACGCCAGGCCTCCCTGTCCATCACCAACTCCTGGACTTCACCCAAACTCATGTCCATCGAGTTGGTGATGCCATCCAGCCATCTCATCCTCTGTCGTCCCCTTCTCCAACTGCCCCCAATCCCTCTCAGCATCACAGTCTTTTCCAATGAGGTGGCCAAAGTACTGGAGTTTCAGCTTTAGCATCAGTCCTTCCAGTGAACACCCACGACTGATCTCCTTTAGAATGAACTAGTTGGATCTCCTTGCAGTCCATGGGACTCTGAAGATTCTTCTCCAACACCGCAGTTCAAAAGCATCAATTCTTCGGTGCTTAGCTTTCTTCACAGTCCAACTCTCACATCCAAACATGACCACTGGAAAAACCATAGCCTTGACTAGACGGACCTTTGTTGGCAAAGTAATATCTCTGTTTTCAATATGCTATCTAGGTTGGTCTTAACTTTCCTTCCAAGGAGTAAGCATCTTTTAATTTCATGGCTACAATCACCATCTGCAGTGATTTTGGAGCCCCCCAAAATAAAGTCTGACACTGTTTCCACTGTTTCCCCATCTATTTCCCATGAAGTGATGGGACCAGATGCCATGATCTTCGTTTTCTGAATGTTGAGCTTTAAGCCAGCTTTTTCACTCTCTTCTTTCACTTTCATCAAGAGGCTTTTCAGTTCTTCTTTACTTTCTGCTCTAAGGATGGTGTCATCTGCATGTCTGAGGTTATTGATATTTCTCCTGACATCTTGATTCCAGCTTGTGCTTCAACCAGCCCAGCGTTTCTCATGATGTACTCTGCATATAAGTTAAATAAGCAGGGTGCCAATATACAGCCTTGACCTACTCCTTTTCCTATTTGGAACCAGTCTGTTGTTCCATGTCCAGTTCTAACTGTTGCTTCCTGACCTGCATACAGGTTACTCAAGAGGCATGTCAGGTGGTCTGGTATTCCCATCTCTTGAAGAATTTTCCACTGTTTGCTGTGATCCACACAGTCAAAGGCTTTGGCATAGTCAATAAGGCAGAAATAGATGTTTTTCTGGAACTCTCTTGCTTTTTCCATGATCCAGAGAATGTTGGCAATTTGATCTCTTGTTCCTCTGCCTTTTCTAAAACCAGCTTGAACATCTGGAATTTCACGATTCACGTATTGCTGAAGCCTGGGCTTGGAGAATTTTGAGCATGACTTTACTAGTGTGTGAGATGAGTGCAATTGTGCGGTAGTTTTTAGCATTCTTGGCATTGCCTTTCTTTGGGATTGGAATGAAAACTGACCTTTTCCAGCCCTGGGGCCACTGCTGAGTTTTCCAAATTTGCTGGCATATTGAGTGCAGCACTTTCACAGCATCATCTTCCAGGATTTGGAATAGCTCACCTGGAATTCCATCACTTCCACTAGCTTTGTTCATAGTGATGCTTTCTAAGGCCCACTTGACTTCACATTCCAGGATGTCTGGCTTTAGGTGAAAATGGTTCAGAGCTATCTAAAACAATATGGATGTTTCTCAAAAATTAAAAACTAGAACTAATATATGATTCAAGAATCCCATTTCTGAGTATTTATCCAAAAAAATTGAAATGATAACTTAATGATATATTAGCACTCCTGTGTTCTTTGCATATTCGGTTCATAATAACCAAGAGGTGGAAATAACCTATATGTCCATTAACAGATGAGTGGATGATGTATAACATATATGCGATTGAATTTTATTTAGCCAGAAAAAGAATAAAATCCTGTTATATGTTACAACATGAATTAGCCTTGAGCACATTATGCTTAGTGAAATAAACTAGTCACAGAGGGACAAGTACTGCATGATTCCACTTTGGTGAGTTATCTAAATTAGTCAAACTCACAGTAAGAGAAAGCAAGAAATGGAGGTGGCCAGGGACTGGGGGAAGGGAAATGGAAAGTTGCTGTACAATGGATACTGAGTTTCAGTCATATAAGATGAAAAACTTCTAGTGATTTGATGTACAATACTATGGTTATAGTGAACAATACTGTACTGTACTGTTATACTTAAAAAAATTAAGAGAGTAGATCTCATGTTATATGTTTTTTCACAATTAAAAAATGTCTATGCCTATAGAATGTATTGACAAGGGAAAGAGTGGAAAGAATAAAACAAAGTCAAGAACTGTTTGAGAAATGTAGGTATATGGCCGTGAGGCCTTGCACCGAGGTTGAGAACAGTGGCGCTGTTAGAAAAGGGTAGACATCTTTTGTGATTTGTCTGCATTCATGGATAAAGGATGAGCCTAAGATCAAAATGACTGTTTTAAACACGGTGGTAGAATGGAGGTTTTATTACCAGAAGCACAGAAAGAGACGGGGGACAAGAAGCATACAGAGTGAGATTGATTTTGTACTGTGTCTTCCTTCAAGAAGATCGAAGTACTGTGTTCATTATCTGGACCTCTCTTTGCCATGGCAACAGGACATCTAAGAGTTTGCTCTTTCAGAGCAGTTCCAGATAGGGATGTAGTCTTTGTTGAGATGGCTGAACTGGAGATGAATATTTTAGAGTCTTCAGTGGAAGCCACATGAAATGAAGAAAAGTAGGGACAAAAGAGATTCTATGCTTGGGGAATGCCCATAGGTAATGGTGGGATTAAAAATACGAACTTTTTCTTTTGCTTTTTGCTTACTTTTGTTTTAAAATCCTTTATCAACTTATTTCTGTTCCATATGCTTTCTCTTTCTCTGTTTGCAATATGCACTATTGTAGTAGATTAGTATTCAAAGCTAAGTTGGATTCTTGTGACAATAAATATGACATCGTTTGATTTGGAATTTTTATATTACATCAAATAAGTTTTTGACTCTGGTTAAAAAAGGAGTGTGATTTATTGGAAGGAGTAGAAGCGGCATCAGTGCTGGGTAAAATTGTGACATCATCAATGTTGTTTTAAGGCTGGCATTCCCCTTTTTGTGAGTTTCTTTGGTCCTAAATTTTTACCTCTTCAAAATAAGAGGTTGATCTAGATAATGAGTAAAATTATTTAAAGACATTTTTCTACATTTTGGCTTTTCTCTTTTCATAAACCTTCTTTCCTACCTGTTAGGGCCTAGGCCTAAGGGATTTCACTCTGCTCTTTCCTCTCTTACACAAATTTAAATGTTGTCAGTTCTACATTCTCTTTCCTCAGAGGCCTGCTAGTTACTAATGCTGATGTGTCAAGTCTGTATTATTCACAGTAATTCACAATACACTATTATTGGCCTAATGTATTCACTCCCAGATGGCATCTTCACTGGGGGCTTCATGTCTGCACCTAAAGTGTTGCTTAATGTAGAACTGTTCAGGTACTGTGGCAGATGTAAGTCAAACAGGTCTATATTAATATTATTTATTTGTACAAGTACTTTTTTGGTCCATATTTATCTAACCTTTATCTACACAATGATAGAATATTTAAGAAAGACCTAAATTTTTACAACTTTCTTACCTGACATGATTTTTAGAAGAAAGTTTTACTTTTATAGTGGTAAACTTTCTTTTATCAACTTGTACTTGAATCAATAAGCTTGGTTCTTAAATTAATTTTTATATTATCATATTCCTGCATAGGACATGCTTAGGCATATGCTACAGCTTCTTATACAAACAGATAGTAAACCTGCTCTTTTAGATTTACCTATATGAAAACTAAAGGACTTCCGAGGTGGCACAGTGGTAAAGAATCTGCTGGCAATGCAGGAGATGAGGGAGACTTCACCTGGTGGGCTCCAGTCCGTCGGAGTGGCAAGGAGTCGGACATGATTGAAAACACACACATATAAGAAAACTAAAATTTTCTTTTTTGTGTTTATTTTTAATTGGAGGATAATTGCTTTACAGTATTGTGTTGGCTTCTGCCATACAACGTGAATCAACCACAAATGTACATATGTCCCCTCCCTCATGAACTTACCCTTCCCAGCCGATTCTACTCCTCTAGTTTGTCACAGAGTACGGGGTTGAGCTCCCTGTGCCCAAATAGTGAGCACAGAAAACTAAAACTTATTCAACTAGAAAACTAAAATTTTGTTTAAAATATTATAACAAGAGTTTTGAGGTTTTGTAATAGGATCATGAATGAAAACCCAGCAGGTAGGAGAAATAGTATTTTATATTTATAGTTAAGACTGAATCTGTTTGGTTCAAAATGGTGAGATTTGTAAACTTGTTTGGAGCCCCACTTTTCTTAAGTTTGCAAGTGAATAAAGATATTTATATAATTAAAATTCAGTTTATTATTAAAAACTGAATTAAGATGACAGTGAAAGATCAGCCTCAGGTATGTGACTCTGCATTTTAAAGTGGTATGTTTAATGTTTATGCAAAAGTAAGACTTTAAAAAAATTTTTATTTTAAAAAGTTATTAGCACCTTGGCTGTACAGCTCCTAAGATTTATTTTTTAACACTGCATAAAATTTGAAGCATTTTTTTGCTACTAATTTGACCTACTTAGAAAGGTTCTGATAATTCCAGTGTAATATATTCCCTCAGTTTTGTAACAGCCTTTGGGTAATGTATTGGAGAGGCAAGTAATCTCATCAAGAAGCGTAATGGACCCTATCACATTTCAAGATATATTTTTTTCTACTACTTCTGCTTCAGATTTAGTTCTGTGTTTAATGATACCACACTCTACTGGCAAGGATACTTTTCCAAGTAGTTTAACTCTGTTTGCATACAAATGGTGTTTTTGGTCTGGCTGGCATTGCAGATCTTTTCCTTGAAGTGAGGTGACATAATTTGTTTTACAGTCTGGGGGAAAAAAAAGTATTTGTTCATCTTGAGACGTTAGAGAAAAAGAGATTGTCATTGAATAAAATGCATGGCTTGACACAATTCAGAAAATGAGTTGGTGTCAGCTAGAGAAAGCTAGGAGGAATTCTACCTGGTTGGAAAGTACAATTGATCTGGTAGTAAAGGAAAATCTCTTCAGGTGGCTCAGTGGGAAAGAATTTGCCTGCCAATGCAGGAGACATAAGAGATGCAGGTTCAAACCCTGGGTTGGGAATATCCCCTGGAGGAGGATATGGCAACCCAATCCAGTATTCTTGCTTGGGAAATCCCATGGACAGGGAGTCTGGGGTGCTAGTCCATGGGGTCTCAAGGAGCCCAGCACAACTGAGCGGTTGAACATGCACACAAAGGAAAATCTCTAGGATCAGTCATGTGGGGCTTTGTAATGGACAGGGAGGCTTCACAGAGGAAAGGATTCCAGTTCACCTGCACCTTAGCAAACACTTTCCCTTCTGAATTCCAGTGAACTACATGTTTTAGTCATAGATGTTAAAATTTGAAGGCTTCTCCAGAGACCCCAGGACTTTTGCCTGGAAAATCCCATGGACGGAGGATCCTGGTAGGCTCCAGTCCATGGGGTCGCTAAGAGTCGGACACGACTGAACAACTTCACTTTCATTTTTCACTTTCATGCATTGGAGAAGGAAATGGCAACCCACTCCAGTGTTCTTGCCTGGAGAATCCCAGGGACGGGGAAGCCTGGTGAGCTTCCGTCAATGGGGTCGCACAGAGTCGGACACGACTGAAGCGACTTAGCAGCAGCAGCAGCAGCAGCCAGAGACTCTCTTGACAAGTAAGATATTCTTTAGTATGTAAACTTTTACAGATAAAATACCTCAGGTCCTAAGAGATATTAAGCAACTTTCCCAGGAACTCACATATCACCACCCTAATATTTGATTCTTTTCTTCCTCCTGATGTTGTCTGTCTCTAGATGCTATGCTGACTTTTCCAGGGACTATCAAGAATAGGATCTGATTTTAATAGGTAGAAGGCATCCTTCTATAAATATCAGATTTACTTTGACTTATCTATATCTTAGTGAAGAAACACAATGAAATCAAGGATGTTTTAAAAGTAAGTTGAGTAAACCATTACAAAAATATATTGACTAATATATAAAATATTGTCTGTGCTAAGTAGAAGAAATCAGATTATAAAGCCATACATTAATTATATGTGAAGGTTTTATTTTTTTTTCCAAAATAAAACTAAAATACCACAAGAACAAATTGATTCTTTTTTTAGTTTGGAAATAGCTTAAGTAATAAATGCAGGTATAGATCTTAATAAGTACATATTTTCAAGTTCTTGAGCTACATATAACTCAAAACTATTCCAAGTAAACGTCTGTTGTTGTTGTTTAGCCACTGAGTCATGTCTGACTCTTTGTGTAGGCTATATTAAAGCTAGGCAAAGCCTTTTCTTATCTATACTTGCCAAAAAAATTCCTGAATATTTAGGAAAATAAGCATAATTTCATATATTTAAGTGACAAAAAATTACTTTTAGGAGAAACACAATCATTTTACTAATCGTTACAAGGTTAAAAGTTTAGTTGATCAGTTGTGTCCGACTCTTATGACCTCATGGACTGTAGCTCACCAGACTCCTCTGTCCATGGGATTCTCCAGGCAAGGATACTGGAGTGGATTGCCATTTCTTTCTCCAGTGGTTACAAAACAGCAGTTAAAAACTCTGAAACCATGGATTCTAGTTAATATAATAAAGAACTGCTTGCAAAATTCTTCTCATGCCATGGTGAGAAAAATACTGTCAAGTAAAGAATTCAGCACAGTTAAATAATTTAATTTGGTCTTTTAGAGCAAGTTAAGAAGTTCAAACATTTTTTTCCTTTAGTTAAAAACACTTTTTCCTGCAATATAGTTTTTAAAAAATGAACTGTTTATTGCATATGCATCCAAAGGCCATATCATACTCATTTTGTATAAAATTGCTTAAAGAAATATTCTCTCATACTAAATGTTCAGTTGAAACTTTCTAGATTCTCAACATAAGTATCAGAATAATTTAAGGTCATATTATCATGAGCTATTATCTAAGTGGATAGATATAATGTCTATATACTCAAATGGAGCAAGTTAATTTAAGAATGGTAGCTGAAATTGTATTTTATGATAACATAAAATTGTCTTTAAGTTTACAGTAAATATAATTAATTATAGGAAAAAACAATCTAGACACATTAGATTTTTTTTTGCATGAAGTGATTTATTGTTCTATTTTATCCCAGAGATTTTAGTTTTCATTTAGTATCCCACTGAGAAAGTAGCTTAATTCTTTCTTTCATGTAACTAAGTATTTAAATGTAGAAAGAGACCAAAGCTTTGACCCCTGCGTTTGAATTTATGTATAAGTATATAAATACACAACAATAAACATGACTATGGAATACACCACCATGTTATCTTTATTTGTAACTCATAAAATACAAAATAAACCACAATAAATCTTCCCTCAGTGAGGAGTACCATTCCTTTCTCCTACTTCTCCACCAGGTACTCTTGTTCCGTAGTGAGGGCAAAAGAATGATGCAATGGAAAAAAGGCTACCTTGTTATTTAGACGTTCTCAGGTGTTAAGGTCTTAGCACATCTATGTTTTCTTTTTCCTTCTCAACTGCCACAGAATTCAATACTTAGGAAGATGGATTTTGTACAAATCTCCTTTACTATTTTTATGCATGTGCATTTGACTAAGTGATTCAGTTTAATGTTTTGATGACTCTGAAGTCATATATGCAGGTCTCGGAAATCTACAATATTCAGATATTAAGGACAGAGGTGTCACCATCAGTGGACAGTTTCCTTAAGTGGAAATTTCTCTTCTAACTTTAAGAGTCAAGTTGCAATTAAGTAGACAGTGTGCATGTGATTAATAATATTCCCTGGTCTGCTTGTTTGTTTACACTCTTGGGTCAGGGCTACTGATTTTATACACTTAATTGCCACTTGTGACGTATGCCCATGTGCACAGTTCCCTAATAATGGTTCCAATGGGGACTCACTTGGCATATGTAATTTTTATGCATCATTTCAGTCAGCAAATGAGGAAAAATCCAGATGCAGACAATGATAGCAAGTGTGTATTTTTTTTTTTTTTTTTTGGTTAAGTCATTGCTAATGTATCCAAAATCACTGCAGATGGTGACTGCAGCCATGAAATTAAAAGACGCTTACTCCTTGGAAGTAAAGTTATGACCAACCTAGATAGCATATTCAAAAGCAGAGACATTACTTTGCCAACAAAGGTTCACCTAGTCAAGGCTATGGTCTTTCCTGTGGTCATGTATGGATGAGAGAGCTGGACTGTGAAGAAGGCTGAGCGCCAAAGAATTGATGCTTTTGAACTGTGGTGTTGGAGAAGACTCTTGAGAGTCCCTTGGACTGCAAGGAGATCCAACCGGTCCATTCTGAAGGAGATCAGCCCTGGGATTTCTTTGGAAGGAATGATGCTAAAGCTGAAACTCCAGTATTTTGGCCACCTCATGCGAAGAGTTGACTCATTGGAGAAGACTCTGATGCTGGGAGGGATTGGGAGCAGGAGGAGAAGGGGACGACAGAGGATGAGATGGCTGGATGGCATCACTGACTCGATGGATGTGAGTCTGGGTGACCTCCGGGAGCTGGTGATGGATAGGGAGGCCTGGCGTGCTGCAGTTCATGGGGTCGCAAAGAGTCGGACACGACTGAGCGACTGATCTGATCTGAATGTGTGGTATGGTTGGAGCTGAGGGTCTGGACATCAAAGAAAGGGCATTGTTCTTGCAGCCAAGATATCTGGGTTTTAACATCAACAATATCATTGACTAGCATGGTGACATTTGCAAGTGGAGTTTATCTTTCTGAGTCTTAATTCCTTATCTATAATGTTTACTTTATAAAGCAATAATTAAGGTAAAATGAAGTACTTTATATGAAACTTTAGCCTAAACTTCCAGAAGACGTAGACAAATTGACTTTATGAGTCTCCATGTCCTCATCTACACTGTCCACTCTACAAGGTGGTCAGTTCAGGTCAGTTCAGTCACTCAGTCTTGTCCGAATCTTTGCAACCCCATGAATTGCAGCACTCCAGGCTTCCCTGTCCATCACCAACTTCCGGAGTTCACTCAGACTCATGTCTATCAAGTCAGTGATGCCATTCAGCCATCTCATCCTCTGTCATCCCCTTCTCCTCCTGCCCCCAATCCCTCCCAGCATCAGAGTCTTTTCCAATGAGTCAACACTTCACATGAGGTGGCCAAAGTATTGGAGTTTCAGCTTTAGCATCATTCCTTCTAAAAAACACCCACAACTGATCTCCTGTAGAATGGACTGGTTGGATCTCTTTGCAGTCCAACGGACTCTTAAGAGTCTTCTTCAATACCACAGTTCAAAAGCATCAATTCTTTGGTGCTCAGCTTTCTTCATAGTCCAAATCTCACATCCATACATGACTACTGGGAAACCATAGCCTTGACTAGACGGACCTTTGTTGGCAAAGTAATGTCTCTGTTTTTTAATATGCTATCTAGGTTGGTCATAACTTTCCTTCCAAGGAGAAAGCATCTTTTAATTTCATGGCTAGTAAAGGAAAATTAAATAATTATGTCAAACTAGAAACTAACCTTCTGGAAGGCAAGACAGTGTCTAGTCTTTGGTACAGTGTTTAGGGCATAACGAGTACTCAGTAATTCTTTGTTTGAATTAATTAAGGCACTTACAATGGTAGGTGTTCAATAAATATTAGTTCCATGCTTTTCTGTTTGCAGGCTTCTATATTTTAATTTACTAGATAACATTAATTAAGGCTTCACTTAGTTAACTAACTTTTTTGGGGGGTCCTAATTTCCACATATACAATAATAGTAAGTGTGATTTTACCAGTTGGTCTTTTCATAGCTTTTCCTAAAAGCATATGATTTCACCAGTTCAGTTCAGTTCAGTTCAGTCGCTCAGTCATGTCTGACTCTTTGCGATTCCATGAATCGCAGCATGCCAGGCCTCCCTGTCCATCACTAACTCCCGAAGTTCACTCAGATTCAAGTCCATCGAGTCAGTGATGCTATCCAGTCATCTCATCCTCTGTCGTCCCCTTCTCCTCCTGCCCCTAATCCCTCTCAGCATCAAAGTCTTTTCCAATGAATCAGCTCTTCGCATAAGTTGGCCAAAGTACTGGAGTTTCAGCTTTAGCATCATTCCTTCCAAAGAAATCTCAGGGCTGATCTCCTTCAGAATGGACTGGTTGGATCTCCTTGCAGTCCAAGGGACTCTCAAGAGTCTTCTCCAACACTACAGTTCAAAAGCATCAATTCTTCGGCGCTCAACTTTCTTCACAGTCCAACTCTCAAATCCAAACATGACCACTGGAAAAACCATAGCCTTGACTAGACGGACCTTTGTTCTCAAAGTAATGTCTCTGTTTTCAATATGCTATCTAGGTTGGTCATAACTTTCTTTCCAAGGGGTAAGCGTCTTTTAATTTTATGGCTGCAATCACCATCTGCAGTGATTTTGGAGCCCCCTCAAAATAAAGTCTGACACTGTTTCCACGGTTTCTCCGTCTATTTCCCATGAAGTGACGGGACCAGATGCCATGATCTTCATTTTCTGAATGTTGAGCTTTAAGCCAACTTTTCCACTCCACTTTCACTTTCATCAAGAGGCTTTTGAGTTCCTCTTAACTTTCTGCCATAAGGGTGGTATCATCTGCATATCTGAGGTTATTGATATTTCTCCTGGCAATCTTGATTCCAGCTTGTGCTTCATCCAGCCCAGCGTTTCTCATGATGGACTCTGCATATAAGTTAAGTAAGCAGGGTGCCAATATACAGCCTTGACATGCTCCTTTTCCTATTTGGAACCAGTCTGTTGTTCCATGTCCAGTTCTAACTGTTGCTTCCTAACCTGCATATAGGTTTATCAAGAGGCATGTCAGGTGGTCTGGTATTCCCATCTCTTGAAGAGTTTTCCACAGTTGGCTGTGGTCCACACAGTCAAAGGCTTTGGCATAGTCAATAAAGCAGAAATAGATGTTTTTCTGGAACTCTCTTGCTTTTTCGATGATCCAGAGGATGTTGGCAATTTGATCTCTTGTTCCTCTGCCTTTTCTAAAACCAGCTTGAACATCTGGAAGTTCATGGTTCACGTACTGGTGAAGCCTGGCTTGGAGAATTTTGAGCATGACTTTACTAGCATGTGAGATGAGTGCAATTGTGCGGTAGTTTGAGCATGCTTTGCCTTTCTTTGGGATTGGAATGAAAACTGACCTTTTCCAGTCCCGTGGCCACTGCTGATTTCACCAGATGCAGTAGCAAAAATGAGCCACTAAAGAGATTGTTAATTTTTCATGAAAAGGACAGAACACAAGTTAATTTAATTGTGTGGTAATTTCATCCCTACTGTAACACAGTCAAGTAACTAGCATGATAAGCTATTAGTTTTCAGAAATGGAAGAAGGGTAGCTGTAGAGTGAGACCTAGATTCTTTTTGTTGAAAAGCATAGGCATTGGAGTCTCTAGCAGAGGCAGCTTTTTAAATCCTTATTTTTCGAAATCCTTTCCCCTTTGCTCCATGGAAATAAAATTGTGGGTGAGCCATGACTGACCATCTAGGCACTACACTCCTCATTCCCCATTTATGTAGGTGTAACCATGTGATAAAATTCTTATGAACAGAATGTGAGTGATGTGTGTCACTTTTGTATCAGTTCTTTAAGATTTTTGTTTGTTACTCTCCATGTTCTTTCTCTCTCTTACTGGCTGAAACCTCAAATGGTTTTGATCCAGCTTCACCCACGTGTTGACAAAAGTGCTCTTACTCTTCCAAACCATGTATTTTTGAAGAACTGTATCTAACTCTAAGCTCAAGAAAGTGTGACTCCCCTTTTATTTTCACAGGTTTTCTGACCTGTAAGCCAACAGAGAGACCTATAAGCCAATGGTAGTTATCAACAGCCATTTGAATGACATAAAGCTCTGCTCTATCACATAAAGGGTGAAGAGAAGCAAAGTTGCTGATCTTTAGGTGGGAGTTTAGTTGATGAGAAGATAAGACATACATATAACACACCATGTGATGTAGAACAAATACAAAGCAATGGCAATAATTGTTTTAAAGGTTCAGGAATGGGAGCTGGCACAATGGACTGGGATGATCAGGGAGGCTTGAAATAGGGGTAGAGGAAGGTACTTTCTGGATTTTGAGAGACTATTAGAGAAAGGAAAGTAATTTGAGCCAAGGTGAGTGGACTGAAAGACCATGATGTGTTTTAGTTTGGCTGTACCTCAAGCCTGAGCAGGCCCTGAGGAAAGGATTCAAGTTTAAGTCCTTTATTTGAGAGAAGATTCTAGGAAACCTCCATAAGGGAAATGAATAAGGTAATAGGAAGTCACCCCCAAGATAATACGATATAAAGTAAGTTACTACCGTGAATAACTAAAGCTTAAATCTACCTGGAGAACTGAGGGAGACAGTGCACAGCATTCCCTTGAGAGATATTCCACTCAGTGGGGAGGGATCAGAGGTATTTATATGCCAACTTGTGACCTTAGTCATTGACTTAGGGCTGCTGGACAGAACTTAAAGTGGATGTCAGAGTGTTATGGCCACTGGAAAAGAAATACAGGTACAAGCAGTTGGAAATCAAAGTCTTGCCAATAGAATCTGCAGTGGTAAAGGCAAATACGCATGGAGGCTTGTCAATAGCATCTGCTACAGCACGTTTTCACATGCAAATCTGAGCGAAGCAGCTTAAGACATGTTCCCAAACTGTGTTTATGTGGTTCCAGGTAGCAGCATTTGTAAGACAATAAAAGATGATAGTGAGACAATGAAGTTGACTAGTAGATTCTAGTACTTCCACAAACAGCTTTGGTCTCTCTTCATATACTGTTCGGTTCATGCTACTGCTGAATACTTTTCTCAAAAGCCTCTGATCGAGGCACTTCCCTGGTCACAACCTTTGGATGGATACCGATGCTGGTATGATTAAGTCATAACTCTCAACTTAAATTCGAGACTTTCACAATCTTTTCAACTGTTTTTCTAGCTTCACCAATATTTTTCCATATAAATTCTTCAATCGAATTATTTACTCACAATCCTTCTGGTATTATGGACATATGAAATACCTCCCACTTACTAGTCTTCATTTTCTCCATATCCACTTTAGCAGTCCTTTTGTTTGCCATCTCTTGTGGTTGTTTGAGCCAGGAGTGGCCTCATTCCTTATACCCACTGCACAGTTCACATTGTCACATCTTTTATTTAATTGGCATTGTTATTTCTCACCTGTATAATTAAATCTATCATGTGCTTATGTCTTGGCTTACAGCTGGATTGTACACTGTTTGAGGGAGATAGTTCTATCTTTTTTGAGGTGGAGGAATTTTGCTTTGAAACCCTAGTTTCTGAGTTCACATCTGGGTTCCACCATTGATGAGTTTTGTGTCCGTGGGAAAGTAACAGATGCTTCAGTCTGCATGGACGTTTACACTTATCAATCCACGAGAATAAAAAGAGTGCACATTAGTGAAACTTCTGCCTGATACATATTAGAAAAGTCTCTTACGATGAGAATCATCTTGAACATTTTTTAAGAAAATAATGATTATTATTTAAGGCCATTAAAAAAAGCCAAAATCCTTATTGTTATATTGTTATTTTCTCAAATTAAGTCCTTAGCCATTCTTAGATTCTAAAAAAATTTCTAATGTTACAACATCATAACACAATCATAGTGATATTTTAAGAACAGTAATCACATATGTAAAAGCAGCTTACTTATATCCTTCATGAGGGCTTCCCTTGTGGTTCAGCTGATAAAGAATCTGCCTGCAATGTGGGAGACCTGGGTTCTATCCCTGGGTTGGGAAGATCCCCTGGAGAAGGGAACGGCTACCCACTCCAGTATTCTGGCCTCGAGAATTCCATGGACTGTATAGTCCATGGGGTCTCAAAGAGTCGGACACAATTGAGCAACTTTATTACTACATCATTGGTGAACACCAAAGATCATTGTGGGAAAAGAATGCTATGCATCTAAGATTCTTTATCTCACCAGGTATACTCTCTTGGTAATGAAAATACTTGAAGTCCAGCAAAAAGCAGAAGAGAAATATTTCAGAGACTAGCAAAATACATATATATGAAAATTTTACAAATAAGTTAGATTCTTTGTAAAAAGTTATCTCATGATTCTGAAAAGTGATAAATATTCTTTATGTATGAATTAACAGTTTCTCCAATTTAAATGAAAACTGCAGCACATTTTCTTAGTTTATTTTTTTACATTCCTCACCAGGTTAACATTTTAACAGTATTAGAAGGCAGTGGCACCCCATTCCAGTACTCTTGCCTGGAAAATCCCATGGACAGAGGAGCCTGGTAGGCTGCAGTCCATGGGGTTGTGAAGAATGGTAGGCTGCAGTCCATGGGGTCGCGAAGAGTCGGACACGACTGTGTGACTTCACTTTCACTTTTCACTTTCATGCATTGGAAGAGGAAATGGCAACCCACTCCAGTATTCTTGCCTGGAGAATCCCCGGGACGGGGGAGCCTGGTGTGCTGCTGTCTGTGGGATCGCACAGAGTGGGACGCGACTGCAGCGACTTAGCAGCAGCAGCAGCAGAACCAAATTTTATTGTTTAAGACTTCTGATGAACTTGGTTTTGGTCAACTAGATTCCTTAGATTGAGAAATTTGTAAAACTAGGCCTTCATAGAATAAGGTAAACATCAAAGATGATGAAAGTCCCTATTTTAGCTCTGTTTCCTTCATATTCATGTGGGTTTGTTTGACCATGTACAAAAAAGGAAAATTTTTCCTATAAGGAAAACACTTAAACTCTGATCTGTAATTATTTGACCTGTGGAAAGTTTGCAGTCTTATTGTTGCCCATGAATACAACATACTTCCCCTGAAGTGATATTTGATTTGCATTTAGTACATGATAGTAGATTTAAAAACTTTTGAAGATATAAAAGTTTTGGTAGCCTGTGTCGATGATTGAAGATATACTGCTTTGTGGAGAAAGCATGTTAGGTCTGACCTGGAGAGATGTTCTCTTAATCTTTTTCTTGTGCTATATTATAACAGAAAGAAGTAGAGACTGTATAGAGCCAAAATATATTACATATATTATCGATATGAAAGATTGCTAGCCATTATTTTCCTTTTATTCATACTGTTTCCCTGAACAGTTTGGGGAGAATGGAAGTGTGTCATTTCTAGGACAATGAAATGTTCAGCCCTTAATGCAGTATTAATTTTCCTCTACCCACTGGACATTTATCCTCGGTTTAAACACCCATTTCCTTCAAGGTCTTTCTAATGAGACTGCAGATTTTCCAAAAAAATATATTGTGTCGGTGACAGTTTATTCACCTTACTTACATAGTTCGAGGAACTGCTTGTTTAAATTTAGATACTGTTTCTGATGAAATGTTTTGACAAAGTAATACCAGCTTGATACTATTTAAAATATTTTGACAGATGGGAAAATTGTTTCAGACTGAGTTGAGCAATACTTTATTGCAGTATTTTGCCAGTTAGAAAAAAATGGTAAAGGTAGCCTCACTGTTCCTGAAAATAACATCCTTCCATTCTCCCTGAGAAAGGAAAGGGCTCCATTCAGTCATAGATTACAATATGTGTACTGCGTATGTTAAGAATTCAGGCAGTTAAAACAAGAGGGAACATTTGGGGATTATTTCCAAACAGGGAACATTTATTGTTCTGTAAGCAAACAGAACCTAAAGAACTTTTAGGAACATTTGTTGCTATAGCACTTTATCAGAGCCTTTTTTTCATGCTCTGGTGAGTGTGCTTTCAGTTAATATTGCTGAAACATTAGGATTTAAAACTGATTGGAAAAACATGATCAAATTCAATTACTTTTATATCTTGAATTTTTAGAATGACAAAATAATAAAAATTTAAAATTTCTCACATTAGTTGTAAAGGAATAAAATACAAGTGATCCCTGTGTTTTTGTTACTTTAAGCAAGTGTGTTCAAGAAATATGAGGGCAGTGGCTCTCAGAATGCAGTTGCTGGACCAGGAGCATCCATGTCACCTGAAAACTTGTAAGAAATGCAAATTGTTAGGCTTCACACCAGGCCTTTTAAATCAGACACCAGTGGAGTCCAGCCATCTAGGTTCTAACAAGCCTTCCTGATGGTTCTGATAAATGCCATCAATTGAGAACTACAGAGATAGAATAGAGGCTTTCAAAGTCTGCGTTGTGGAAAGAGAAAGAATTGGTGGGGAATGATGAAGGAAATATTCCGGGCTCCTTCCACCCTCGACCCTGACCTGTGTCAACTCAAGGAGTCTTGGTTTTCTATCACAAGGTTTTAGATTGAGTTCTGCCACTGGAGGAGAAGGGGACGACAGAGGATGAGATGGCTGGATGGTATTACTGACTCGATGGACATGAGTTTGGATGAAGTCTGGGAGTTGGTGATGGACAGGGAGGCCTGGAGTGCTGCAATTCATGGGGTCGCAAGGAATCGGACACGACTGAGCGAGTGAACTGAACAGAACAGTAGTCTTAAAAACCACTGGGATGTGCATATTTCTTTGGCGGCCAGGGTTTGGTGGCCCAGAAGGCCTTCTCAGGGTGATAAGATCTCTTAGTGTACTCATATTATTCTAGCCATGTGTTCTTGAAACTTGGTTTGGCTAGTAAAGAAGAAATTGCGCTGTGTCTCAGCAATCGCTTCATGCTCACCAGACTCCTAGGGAACATATGTGCAAATCAGAATGCCAGTTTTATATTTCAAATTACAATGAGGAGCATAAAAATAAAAATTATACAATACTCAAACGTTTAACTCCTCTAGTTTCTTCTTACTGTGCACAAGTTAATATTCAGAGTTGGGGATGTCCTTGTCCAGGGGTTGGTGAATTTCATTCGGTCCCCTGCCTTCTACATATTGCTGCAGGTGAGATGTAGTGTTAATAATGGATTGTTCCTTTGAAAGCATAGAATCAAAGGCAAGAGAAGTTGATATTTCTTCCAGATCATCATGAACCTGTATGAATTCCCTTCACACGCACGCGCGCGCACACACACACACACACACACACACATTTATTATTTATAAGATTGCTGAGGGCTCCTAAATTCAGTATCTCTCTTACCTGAAATCGTGTTGAATAAACTTCTTATTTCTATTTTCTGTTTTTTAAGTTTTCCAAGTTACCACTGACAGTTATTTCTATAGCTATTTTAATATTGTTATTTAAACTTTAGTAAGATTTGTATCTTAATCTTCATAATTACAAATAATCACAGAAAACTAGCCAATCTGATCACACGGACCACAGCCTTGTCTAACTCAATGAAACTAAGCCATGCCCTGTGGGGGCACCCATGATGGACGGGTCATGGTGGAGAGGTCTGACAGAATGTGGTCCACTGGAGAAGGGAATGGCAAACCACTTCAGTATTCTTGCCTTGAAAACCCCATGAACAGTATGAAAAGGCACAATGATAGGATACTGAAAGAAGAACTCCCCAGATTGGTAAGTGCCCAGTATGCTACTGGAGATCAGTGGAAAAATAACTCCAGAAAGAATGAAGGGATGGAGCCAAAGCAAAAACAATACCCAGCTGTGGATGTGACTGGTGATAGAAGCAAGGTCTGATGCTGTAAAGAACAATTTTGCATAGGAACCTGGAATGCTAGGTCCATGAATCAAGGCAAATTGAAAGTGGTCAAACAGGAGATGGCAAGAGTGAACGTCGACATTCTAGGAATCAGTGAACTAAAATGGACTGGAATGGGTGAATTTAACACAGATGACCATTATGTCTACTACTCTATGCAGGAATCCCTTAGAAGAAATGGAATAGCCATCATGGTTAACAAGAGTCCGAAATGCAGTACTTGGATACAATCTCAAAAATGACAGAATGACCTCTGTTTCCAAAGCAAACCATTCAATATCAAGGTAATCCAAGACTACGTCCCAACCAGTAACGCTGAAGAAGCTGAAGTTGAACGGTTCTATGAAGACCTACAAGACCTTTTAGAACTAACACCCCAAAAAGATGTCCTTTTCATTTTAGGGCCCTGGAATGCAAAAGTAGGAAGTCAAGAAACACCTGGAGTAACAGGCAAATTTGGCCTGGGAGTATGGAATGAAGCAGGGCAAAGGCTAATTAATAGAGTTTTGCCAAGAGAACGCACTGGTCTTAGCAAATACCCTTTTCCAACAACACAAGAGAAGACTTTTCACATGGACATCACCAGATGGTCAACACCGAAATCAGATTGATTATATTCTTAGCAGCCAAAGATGGGGAAGCTTTATAGAGTCAGCAAAAACAAGACTAGGAGCTGACTGTGGCTCAGATCATGAACTCCTTATTGCCAAATTCAGACTTAAATTGAGGAAAGTGGGGAAAACCACTAGACCATTCAGATATGCCCTAAATCAAATCCCTTATGTTTATACAGTGAAAGTGAGAAATAGATTTAAGGGACTAGATCTGATAGAGTGCCTGATGAACTATGGACGGAGGTTTGTGACATTGTACAGGAAACAGGGATCAAGACCATCATGGAAAAGAAATGCAAAAAGGCAAAATGGCTGTCTGAGGAGGCCTTACAAATAGCTGTGAAAAGAAGAGAAGTGAAAAGCAAAGGAGAAAAGGAAAGATACAAGCATCTGAATGCAGAGTTCCAAAGAATAGCAAGAGATAAGAAAGCCTTCCTCAGCGATCAATGCAAAGAAATAGATGAAAACAGTAGAATGGGAAAGACTAGAGATCTCTCCAAGAAAATTAAAGATACCAAGGGAACATTTCATGCAAAGATGGGTTCAATAAAGGACAGAAATGGTATAGACCTAAGAGAAGCAGAAGATATTAAGAAGAAGTGGCAAGAATACACAGAAGAACTGTACAAAAAAGATCTTCATGACCCAGATAATCACGATGGTGTGATCACTCACCTAGAGCCAGACATCCTGGAATGTGAAGTTAAGTGGGCCTTAGAAGGCATCACTACGAACAAAGCTAGTGGAGGGATGGAATTCCAGTGGAGCTATTTCAAATCCTGAAGGATGAAGCTGTGAAAGTGCTGCACTCAATATGCCAGCAAATTTGGAAAACTCAGCAGTGGCCACAGGACTGGAAAAGTCCATTTTCATTCCAATCCCAAAGAAAGGCAATGCCAAAGCATGCTTAGACTACCGCACAATGGCACTCATCTCACACGCTAGTAAAGTAATGCTCAAAATTCTCCAAGCCAGTCTTCAGCAATATGTGAACCGTGAACCTCCAGATGTTCAAGCTGGTTTTAGAAAAGGCAGAGGAACCAGAGATCAAATTGCCAACATCCGCTGGATCATCGAGAAGCAAGAGAATTCCAGAAAAACATCTATTTCTGCTTTATTGACTATGCCAAAGCCTTTGACTGTGTGGACCACGGTCAACTATGGAAAATTCTTCAAGAGATGGGAATACCAGAGCACCTGACATGCCTCTTGGGTAACCTGTATGCAGGTCAGGAAGCAACAGTTAGAACTGGACATGGAACAACAGACTGGTTCCAAATAGGAAAAGGAGTATGTCAAGGCTGTATATTGTCACCCTGCTTATTTAACTTATATGCAGAGTCCATCATGAGAAACGCTGGGCTGGAAGAAGCACAAGCTGGAATCAAGATTGCCAGGAGAAATATCAATAACCTCAGATATGCAGATGACACCACCCTTATGGCAGAAAGTGAAGAGGAACTCAAAAGCCTCTTGACGAAAGTGAAAGAAGAGAGTGAAAAAGTTGGCTTAATGCTCAACATTCAGAAAATGAAGATCATGGCATCTGGTCCCATCACTTCATGGGAAATAGATGGGGAAATGGTGGAAACAGTGTCACACTTTATTTTTTGGGCTCTAAAATCACTGCAGATGGTGATTGCAGCCATGAAATTCAAAGATGCTTACTCCTCGGAAGGAAACTTATGACCAACCTAGATAGCATATTAAGAAGGGGAGATATTACTTTGCCAACAAAGGTCTATGTAGTTAAGGCTATGGTTTCTCCAGTGGTCATATATGGATGTGAGAGTTGGACTGTAAAGAAAGCTGAGCGCCAAAGAATTGATGCTTTTGAACTGTGGTGTTGGAGAAGACTCTTGAGAGTCCCTTGGACTGCAAGGAGATCCAACTAGTCCATTCTAAAGGAGATCAGTCCTGGGTGTTCATTGGAAGGACTGATGCTAAAGCTGAAACTCCAATACTTTGGCCACCTCATGTGAAGAGTTGACTCGTTGGAAAAGACCCTGATGCTGGGAGGGATTGGGGGCAGGAGGAGAAGGGGAGGACAGAGGATGAGATGGCTGGATGGCATCACTGACTCAATGGACATGAGTTTGAGTAATCTCTGGGAGTTGGTGAAGGACACGGAGGCCTGGTGTGCTGCAGTTCATGGGATCACAAAGAGTCGGACCCAACTGAGCAACTGAACTAAACTGAACTGACCTAAAGATTTGTATAATCTGATTTCTGCAGATGATGATGATGACAAAGATCAGTTATCATTATTATAACAAAGATCACAGAAGGTAACAGAGTACTTAAGTGCCAGGCATTGTACGAACTACTTGGTATTTGTATTAAGATGAGGACATTTATCCCTCATAGTCAACTGTCATATAGAAGAGGCTTTAAACTTTTGAACATGACCCCCAAAGAGAAATTGAGACTTAATAGTATGTAATCCCTCTGTGTATATATGGTATATGAATAGTAAAATTTATCATACACTTTTACTATGGTTAAAACTCATTTTTCTTATTATTTTGTTTCATTAATTTAAATATATGCCACTTGTGAACCAGAAAATTCATTTTATCACTCATCGTAATGGGTTGCATGCTGTGGAATCAAAAACTCTGCTATAAGATTAGATAGTATTATTAATCCATATTTTACAGATGACAGAGTCCATGTAAGTTGCACAAATTTACTAAGTGGAAAATCCAGAGTTCCGACTTGGGCAGACTCTCCTCAATGCCCTCTCATACCACATCTATCTTGCCTACTCAAAACCTTTAGATTGTCATACAATCTAGGAGGACTGTCCCAAGTGGGAATTTTTTCTCTCAAGTGTGGTAACAGTGTACTCTGGCCTTTAGACTTTCTAATTAAAGAGACTTAGAGATGAAGGGTAGGGACTGGCTTTGGAGCTGTCTTTCCATTGAAGTCACCTTTTTAAAACTTAGAATATGTGCTTATTTGGGGAAGCTTTTGTAAAGAGGCTGATGGAGATTAATTTGAAAGAGAAGTGAGTATTGCCACCAAACCACCTTCTTTGTGCTACCATGGGAAATTTACTTTAAATAATCCAAGAAATAGTTGATAGAAAATATGTTTATTCAAAGTTAAAACAGTCTTTAATATGTGGAGTTTCCCAGTGAGTGAAGAGAAGATGAAATGGGAATTATTTGCATCTTGTCAGGCTTTTTGTCCTGACTCTTTGTAGGGCTTGCAGTTAAATGCGGAAGACTGCTAGCTTGGCTGAACATTATTGGACACAAACAATAGTCTTTCCCTAGTGCTACTAGATATGATTTTAAAATATGTATTAGATGTGAAGGTACAAAATTCAGAGATAGAAAAGCCATGGAGTGAAAAGTCTATATATATCCCCCCCGCTCCCCCCGCTTTTGCTTGGTGTTTTTGTCTCTCCTGAATTAGTCACTGATACCTATTTCTTATATGTTCCTTCAGAATCTTCTGCAGTGCTGTGTGTGTGAGTATTAAATATAAACATAACATACTTTCTATGCCTTGCTTTTATTCCCCTGATAGTACTTCACAGAGTTTTTTCCATATGTAGAAGTACCAACCTGCCTCCTCCTTTTTTCACAGCTACATAGTATTTCCTTATGTGTATTTTTCTAAAATTTAACATGTTTTCTATTAACAGACATTAGGTAATTTCTAATCTTTTGCAAGCTCCTTTATTTTACATGCAAATTACCCTTAGGGCTCTGTGTCCTCTGTGTGGTCTTTTACTCTTAGAAGAAGATTCACAGCCCCCTAGATCTTCATGAGGGACTAATAAAGATCAGTCTGTTGAATAAGGTCAGGTTTGTGTCAGGAACTTGCTTGATCCCAATTTTCTTGGCTATCTATTTTTAGCTTCTGAATAGTAATCATGTTAAGAAATCTTCATATCTTACCTTCTTCAGTCTTGTAAGATAAAGTGGTCCCTGTGAAAAGGTTCAAGGAACACAATTTGCTAACAGTTTAGTGGGTTGATTAAGGATGTTGAGTGTTTATTTCTAAAAGGACAAAATGTTTGTGCACTGAAAGTTCTATCTGCTTTATTCTTCACAACCATTAAAACTTTTTCAGATTTATTTTCTTATTATTCATGGAGATTTGGAAAATTACATGGAAGATGTCTGTTTTCTTAAATGCATGATTACCTATCACTTTATCCTGTTCTTTGAAAACAGTTCTGTGAACTTTTCAAGTTTACAAAGAAGACATATCTCCACTATCTGAGTTTTCTGTTATCTGTGCATTTTAAGAATGTTTTAGCCAATTTCAGACAAAGAATATTCAATATTAGTAATAATTACATGAGAAACAGGCCAGCAAGGCAATCAAGTGGAAAGTTAGTAGAAATGTATGGATGAGTGATTTGGTCCATCCTATGTTTTTCTGACTCAATTATATTCACACTAACTTAGAGATAACAAAATTGGTGCTATGTAGCACATACACTCGGAGAAGACAATGGCACCCCACTCCAGTACTCTTGCCTGGAAAATCCCATGCATGGAGGAGCCTGGTAGGCTGCGGTCCATGGGGTTGCTAAGAGTCGGACACGACTGAGCGACTTCACTTTCACTTTTCAGTTTCATGCGTTGGAGAAGGAAATGGCTACCCACTCCAGTGTTCTTGCCTGGAGAATCCCAGGGGTGGGGGAGCCTGGTGGGCTGCCGTCTATAGGGTCGCACATAGTCAGACACGACTGAAGTGACTTAGCAGCAGCAGCACATACACTGAAGAAAACAATGCTGCAGATTCTTTGAGAAGTGATTTCAGAATTTAATATTTTCCTGTCAAGAGATTTATGACCTGACACTGAAAATTATTAAGACTCAGATCCAAATAGTTACTTCATTTCCTCTTGCTCAGCATTTAGTAAAGATGTGGAATATACTAACCAGATATTGGTTAGCCAAACTTAGGATTCAAGATTTGATATCCTTGTCACCATGTGTGAACTTTGGAATATTTTGATTTTAATATATGTAAATGATTTTATAATGTGTTATGTCTTATGTGTTATGAAAAATTATTACACATGCCAACAATTTAATTTAAAATACTACTCCTGAATATTTTACAAATATCTAGAATAATAAAATACCCTTAATGAGCATTAGAAAGTTTCTGCTTGCTTTGTTTGCTAAATCATGCGGCCTCCACTATACTTGCTGCTGCTACTGCTGCTGCTAAGTCACTTCATCGTGTCCGACTCTGTGCAACCCCATAGACGGCAGCCCACCAGGCTCCCCCACCCCTGGGATTCTCAAGGCAAGAACACTGGAGTGGGTTGCCACTATACTTAATACACCTCAATTTATCCTTTTTGTGCTAGAAACTCATGTTAAAATAGAAAATAGCAATCCAGATTGGACTGCAAACACATTCACGTGCAAAATTTCATTTAGAGATATTTGATACATTTTTGGAGGTGTTTCAGTGGCCTGTATTGGCTAATTTAAATCTATAATTTGGTTGTATATAAAATTGAAGTTAATCTAAGTGGACAGAATCAATACCCTTCTGAAATTAATTAAATGGCCAACATCCCAGCAAGAGATTATTCTTTTTAGTATCTTCCTATCCTCTTTTCTTACAGGGTGAAATAATTCCTTTGCCAAATTATGTTGGACAGTTCCCTGGTGACAGGTGCTATAGAAACTGGTAGCTGTGTTGCTAGTGAGTGAAACAGAGAGGAAGGAAATGTAGGCAAGGCAGCCGTTGTACTCTGGATACAGTGATATGCCTGCCCTGTCTCCACATCACAGCCGAGCAAGGGAATAGTGTCCCATTTGCAGTGGATCTGCAGTGACTGTTTCTAAACTAAACTTGTGAAACATGATGCTGCTTCTCTGAGAGACTGAAGCCTTCCAGGACAGAGAGACAGGAGAAGTGGGGAAATAAATCATAAATTAGACTGGACTGTAGTTTGAAGATACTGTTTATAGTTAGGTTTGCTAAGGAATGGCTGGAAATAAGGCAGCAGATTGAAGCTGAGGTTTTATTTCAGGTAATAGTTTTCTTTTTTATCTCTGTTGGAGCATCAGTGCAGCAACCTAAAGAAATTTTAGAGGGCTAGGTGGTATAACCTTCATCAGTCTTTATGTGCAATGCCATAAACAGGCTTTATGTCCTTGAGAAATAGGTTTTTTACAATATTTAAAGAAGGTGATTTGTCTCTAGCTCCATGAAACAACTCAGTTGAGTTGTTATGGTTGATACTCTAGAAATTACTTGATGGGTATATGCCTTTTTAGTAATATATTTAATAAATTTAAAATAAGTTTAGTACTACTTAAGTTACATGAATATATTTCTAATTTTGTGGCTATCTTTTTAAAAACAAATGAATCACGACTTTTGCATTTTATAATTATTATTTTTGCTGCTCATGTTGCATCATCACAGATAGATGTGTGTTAAGCGGCTATTATGAAGATGACACAGTGGAGGATTCAAGGAAACATAAGAAAGGCCTTTGTCCTTAGTTGTTCTCAGAGATCTGGTTGAAAAACAAAACCTGACAAAGGTACATGAAGTGAGTGATTAGATAACAGTAACCACATAAACATTGTGACCTTATGGTAGATGTCACTGAGTGTCCAAACATGAGGCATTTTTCTTTTTATAAGACTAACATTAAAGAAACCAATATTTTTGTTCTGTTTCATGTATCTTCTTAAAAACGAACATTTATTGAGCCTTTACTAGTCATCAGGCACTGTTCTACGTGTTCTACATGTATGAATTCCCTTAATCTTTGACATCTTATGAGTACTGCTACTATTTTCCCCTTGGAGTAGATAAAGACTGGGGCAAGTGATGTTTAATTAGTTGCTCAAGGTCACAGAGCTTGTACCTGAGGGATCTGGGTTAGGAAAATGGGCAGCAGGGGTTCACAGTCACCTCTATGCTTTATACTGTCTCTTACTGTACTTATTAATTGACACCTCTCTTCTTTAAGCCTAAATAGATGTTTAGTTTGCCCTAGTAAAGTACAGGCCTTAGGCTAGGATCAGACGCTTGAAATTTATTTCTGTAGAAAATGATGATAGTTATTTTGATGCAAATGTTCACAGCACTACATAATTTAGTGATTAAATTAATCCCCTTTAGTGAGGTGTGGGGGAGTTCTAGGAGGATTATAACCTAACTCTAGGAAGTTGAGAGCTGCATATTTATGCAAATATGCATTTTTATCTGCCTCCACAGTCTCATCTCTTCCTGGGAAGATCTTTATGATTACATATGTCACAGATCACAAGAGATTTAATGACAGCCTTGAGTGTCCACACACTAAAGAGGGACCTTTAGAGACTGCATAGGGGTATATTTGCTTTCAGAGATGGTCTTTGCCAAGCAAATCTCCAGCTTCAACATGCATCAGAATTAGCTGGAGGTCTTGTAAAATAACACAGATTACTGGTCCTGCCTCCAGAGTTTTGGTTTAGTAGGTTTGAAGACAGACTGGAGAATTGACTTTTCTAAAAAGCACCCAGTCAAGGTGTAACTGTTGATTTGGAGATCACACTTTGCGAACCACTAATTCACCCTAAAATTGTAACTAAAAGGAACTTGGATTCCCCCTCCCCTTCTTTCTCTTTACTTTTAAGCCAGTGCTCACTTCTCAGATGCCCAACCTTTTATTTGCAAAGATTTAAAAACCTGATTAACAGCTTTTGTGGACCCTGGAAAAATTCTGTAAGTCACTTATTAATATAATAATTATTGGTAAGATAATTCCACTTTTAAAATAAAAACTGACTGCAGTTATTGAGTGCTTATTATATTGTCAGGCAGTTCATTAGGCCCACTGTCCATATTATCTTACTTACTAAAGCAACAAACATAGGAATGAGTACTATTCTTTTCTTCAGTTTACATTTGGAAACTAAGATTTAGAAAACCATATGACTTTCTAAAGATTATATATACAACATAAGGTAGAGCTAATATTACAACCCAGATAATACTAATAGATGAATTCCAAAAGCTAAATTTTTGACCACTCTGCTTTTTAAAATCTGTAGTGATGAGCTGAATTTAGTTAAGCTTAGTTTCAGCACAAAGCGTCCTTTGTTTTCATTTCTCCTTTTATTTAAAAGTTCTTAAGCATCCTTAACTCAGCAGGGGGAAAATGTATGATCACAGATTTTTCAAAGGACATATAAAAATGAAAATTGCTGCTTGGAATATGCCTTTATCATTTGTAGTGGCCCTCTTCAAATTTCAAGGACTAAAGGATTAATGCTAAGAAAATAAATTTTTGTGGTTTGCTTTTCAATTGTTTGTTTGTTCCTATGCCTATAAATAAGAATTTCAGGAAGAGAGCATTAAACTTTGGGAGGATATAGACTCCTTTGAAGGTCGGTTGAGGACTCTGAATGATGAAAAGAATAAAATCTAGCTAATGTGAAATACCTAGCTGGATGACTGCTGCATTAGTGTTTCTCAAGCTTTAAGGTGTCCATGAGTCACTTGGGGACCTTGTTAAAATGCAGAGACTGATTCAGTAGATCAGAGATGAACTCTGAGCTTTTGCATTTCTAACAAGCTCTTGGGTGATGCTGCTGCTCCTGGTCCAGGGGCCACATTATGAATATTTTCTCTATAAAATATGCAGAGAAGAGATGTCTCTATTAATAAATACCCTTAAGTGTCATATTAACAGAATATTTTCAGTGATAATTTGAGCTCAGTTTGGGGTTATTTACTAAAACATGCACATGCAATACATATGTACTGAGAATTACGACATTTGGAATCTTTTCACTGTGAGGTAGTACATTGTGTACTGGTATTGTGTTGCACTGCTATTGTCGCTTAAAGTGTGTCCAACTCTTGGGAGCCCATGGACTGTAGCCTGCCAGGCTCCTCTGTCCATGGGATTTCCCAGATAAGAATACTGGAATGGGTTGTCATTTCCTCCTCCAGGGGATCTTCCCAACCCAGGGATTGAACTTGTGTTTCCTGCATAAGCAGGCGGATTCTTTACCCCCTGAGCCACCAGAGAAGCCCACTGTGCTGCACTGTACCCACCAAATTCAACATGGAGTTCTCTTTAAAATAAGAGTCCCTTTAAAAATTACCCATGTTAAAATATTTCTGTGTGTGTAATAGTGAATTTAAGATGTGGTTCAGGACCTTTGTGTCATGTACACCTTCTGACAGCCAGATCTTTTTGAGTACAGCAGTAATTTGCCATGAATTTCTGATTATTCTAGAAAACAATTTATTATCTTCTCTATTTATTTGGCTTAGTTGCAGCATGATGGATCTTTTAGTTTCAGCCTGCAGGATCTAGTTCCCTAAAAAGATCTAACCCAGGCCCCATGCACTGGGAGGCAGAGTCTTAGCCACTGGACGACTAGGGAAGTTCCTGTTATCTTCTCTTGAAGCCATTGCTCTTTATATACTTTGAAGAAGGAACTGCTAACATTGAGTATGCTTGACTTCTGTCTGGTAAACGAGTTTTAAAACAGAGTTTTGAAGACATGAAAAGAAAGATTATATATGAATATCTAATTACATTAACAAAAATAGTAGAATCTCTGACTTTTCATGTATCTTTTCCAAGCATGGGTTTACTGACTGGTTTCAGTTTATCACTTATGACATGCTACCTTGGTTATGAGTCTGTGTTCTCTGGTGACTACTAAATCAACTGCTGCCTAAAAGTAATGGAGAGACAGCTGAAAAGCTTCTGGCAACCTGTGGAAATCTTGTGAAGGCTGGTAGAACTTTTTTTTCCTTTTAATTTTTATTTTATATTGGAGTATAGTTGATTAACAATGATGTGTTAGTTAAGAGCTTTCTCTTTTTTAAAATTAAATTTTATTTTGCTTAACTTTACAATATTGTATTGCTTTTGCCATACATCAAAATGGATCCGCCACAAGTATACATGTGTTCCCCATCCTGAACCCTCCTCCCTCCTCCCTCCCCATACCATCCCTCTGGGTCGTCCCAGTGCACCAGCCCCAGGCATCCGTTATCAGGCATTGTACCTGGACTGGTGACTCGTTTCAGATATGATATTATACATATTTCAATGCTATTCTCCCAAATCATCCCACCCTCTCCCATTCCCAGAGTCCAAAAGTCTGTTCTATACATCAGTGTCTCTTTTGCAGAGCTAGAACAAATAATCTCTCAATTTGTATGGAAATACAAAAAACCTCGAATAGCCAAAGCTATCTTGAAAAAGAAGAATGGAACTGGAGGAATCAACCTGCCTGACTTCAGGCTCTACTACAAAGCCACAGTCATCAAGACAGTATGGTACTGGCACAAAGACAGAAGTATAGATCAATGGAACAAAATAGAAAGCCCAGAGATAAATCCACACACCTATGGACACCTTATCTTTGACAAAGGAGGCAAGAATATACAATGGATTAAAGACAATCTCTTTAACAAGTGGTGCTTGGAAAACTGGTCAAACACTTGTAAAAGAATGAAACTAGAATACTTTCTAACACCATACACAAAAATAAACTCAAAATGGATTAAAGATCTAAATGTAAGACCAGAAACTATAAAACTCCTAGAGGAGAACATAGGCAAAACACTCTCTGACATACATCACAGCAGGATCCTCTATGACCCACCACCCAGAATATTGGAAATAAAATCAAAAATAAATAAATGGGATCTAATTAAACTTAAAAGCTTCTGCACAACAAAGGAAACTATAAGCAAGGTGAAAAGACAGCCTTCAGAATGGGAGAAAATAATAACAAATGAAGCAACAGACGAACAACTAATCTCAAAAATATACAAGCAACTCCTACAGCTCAACTCCAGAAAAATAAATGACCCAGTCAAAAAGTGGGCCAAAGAACTAAATAGACATTTCTCCAAAGAAGACATACAGATGGCTAACAGACACATGAAAAGATGCTCAACATCACTCATTATCAGTTAAGAGCATTCTACTTTGGGTAAAATTGATGGTGTGAGGCCCCACTCTGTGTTTCATTTATTTTTATTAAGCACTACTTTTGCATTACTGAGGTTTCTTCATAAACATCATTGTTCCACCTTGCCCAAATGGTTCAGTGTAAAAATCCTTAATAATGGTTGGTTCTGCTGGAAAATTTGCCAGTAAAAGTGGAATTGTAGAGAGAAGAGTTCCCTATTTAATGCTGCTGCTGCTGCTACTAAGTCATTTCAGTCGTGTCTGACTCTGTGCGACCCCATAGACGGCAGCCCACCAGGCTCCCCTGTCCCTGGGATTCTCCAGGCAAGAACACTGGAATGCGTTGCCATTTCCTTCTCCAATGCATGAAAGTGAAGTCGCTCAGTCGTGTCTGACTCTAGCAACCCCATGGACTGCAGCCTACCAGGCTCCTCCATCCATGGGATTTTCTAGGCAAAAGTACTGGAGTGGGGTGCCATTGCCTTCTCCGCTATTTAATGCTAGAAAACATGATAATGATCAGGAGGAGGGACTGTCACTAATCATATATTTTGTGACCACAAGTGCTTGCCTTCAAAACAGCATGGAAGTAGACAGGAAAGAACCCTATCAGAGCCAACTTCATCCAATGTTTTGGCCTCCTAGGGAGTTTTTAGAATAGAATGGTGGTCTGCAGTACGGCGCGGATATGCCGGCATGTTTTGGATCAGAGGCTTTCATGAAATAAGGGAGAATTTGAAAGGACTATAGTGCAGGCCTAGGGTTAATTGAAAGGTTACATTTTGTGTGTTATCCAATATAAAATATTAAATAAACATCTAACCTTTTCTAAAGGTGACGTGTTTTCCCTCAGGCCAACATACTTGATCTGCATCCACACCATATACTTGCCATTTTTAGTAACAAATGGAATGTGGATGGCATTTATTGCAGTGAGTTTTTTATTCATATAGAATAACGAATAACTTTAGTGATTCCAAGAGTCACCTGTGGAGATGCAAAGATATTTAGAATTCTCAGTTCCTAGCACATTTATTGAAAAAGAAGTATACTGCGGTAGAACCTAAGCAGTGAACTTTTAAAACTGCTCTGCCATTGATTTGAATCAATTCATTCTGCACTAGATTGTTGTTTGTAGATAACATTAATTACTAGTAATTAGAAATTCTTTTCTCGAGAAATGAAGGCAGTTAAATATTATAGACCCAGGGCCTTTGACTTCAAAGAGGCATGAGTTCATATTTTGCTTCTGTCACTTGCTGCTTATTTGAAATCTCTCTTTTACTCAGTTTCCTCCACTGATGGGTAGAAATAATGCTACCTGTATCATAGGGTGGTTAAGAAAGTTCAGTGTAAAAACATAGGCCTTACACAATGCTTAGTACATAATAGACTTTTGATTATCAAAGTCTGGCCTTTGGATCAGAAGTAAGAGCATCACACCCATGAGATGCTGGAAATGCAGAATCTCAGGCCCCTTCCAGACCTTCTCAATTAGGGAGAAGAGGAAGGATTCCTTTGTTCAGTTATGACAAATGCTCATAATCAACGAACATTAAATGTTGTTAGTAATGGTTGTTGTGATTGTTGGGTGCAATTACAGCTCTAGTAACCCTTAGAAAGACTTGATGGTGATTTTATTATTATTATTATTATTTGGTATTTAATCATTCTTTACTATCAAGATTTCTGTTGCTGGTGAAGATTTAGCTTGGGGTTCAGTAAAACTTTCAAAATTGCCTCTCAGATCTTGAAATATCTTTTAGTTATCTCCTTTTTATGTTTGTGCATTTAAACATTAACTCGAAAGCCAGAGAAGCAGCTTAAACATAGACATAATGTATTTACAAATAAAAGCTCATCTAGCAACCAATAAAATGGAAGCCTGTAATTGTTTTAAGCAAATTGCTACGCATATTTTTAAAAATTGGATCAAATAAAATATTTGCAAAGCTGAAACTCCAGTACTTTGGCCACCTCATGCGAAGAGTTGACTCATTGGAGAAGACTCTGATGCTGGGAGAGATTGGGGGCAAAAGGAGAAGGGGATGAGATGGCTGGATGGCATCACTGACTCGATGGACATGAGTCTGAGTGACCTCCGGGAGTTGGTGATGGACAGGGAGGCCTGGCGTGCTGCGATTCATGGGGTCGCAAAGAGTCAGACATGACTGAGCGACTGATCTGATCTGATCTGATCTGATGATATTTGTTGATGCCCATAAATTTAAAAATAAGTCTAACAAATCTGCTATATTTGCACACCTTAAATTTTATGAGCTCCCAATATTATTAGAATGAGAAATCACCATTGTAAATACTGTGCTAAATTTAATTTCTTGATTTGACTTTTACAACTCACTGATATAGTGCTTGCAATTTAGCCCTGCCAAAAATATAGAAAAGGCTAAATTTAAGAGGCACTTCATTGTGTTTCTCCAACTATTAGTCATCTAAATTTGAAAAAAAAAAAAAGTAAAGATGTATTTGCAATCCAAAGCTAGGGTTAAAAATTACTGAAACCATTATTGAAGGCTTTTGAAAAGTCTTTGCAATTACTTAAAATAATAGTGTTGCCATTTAGCATTACCATTAACTGCAGATAGTTGCAACACTCACCCAGTATTTCCTGTGTTTTTTTTCCCCTTGGAGCACAAACTGAGTGAGAAAAAGTAATTTTCTTTTTCACATATAGAATCTATTTTGGTTAGTATAGCAGGTTTTTGTTATTGTTGACTGATTTTCAGCTCCAAGTTTTATAACCTTAACACCTCATGATGGTGGGAACAAAAGATTTTCTCTCACTCTACAGCCCAAGTTATCTTAGCACCTGCTGCTCACCATACGCAGCCTGGCTGTTCATGGATTTTTAACAGGCTCATCAGAAAATCTCAGGGAGAAAAGTCTTGAGGACATTCAACCACATTGAGATGCCCACTGATCATCAAGGATGCTTATAGTAACAGTCTCTTGGACTGCATTAGCAAATTTGAGTCTATTAAAGAGATTTGTGAAAATTTTTCAAGTCAGCTTTCAGCATACTCCCACCTCAACCCTGGCCAATATCATGTGCTTCTGTGAGTAGTTTGGGTTGATCAGATACTTAACTATATTCTTTACAGTTACCATTTATAGTTAAGTATCTAAGGTTTTTTGTTCTTCCTCCACGTACGCCATGGTTATCTCTCATTAAATTTGCTAATGACACTCCCGTGAAACTTGGAAATCTGTCTTTAACTCCCAGCTGAACAGAGGAGCTGTACTGTGAATGGTACGAACTCATTTTTTCAGGACAGTAATAATGACACTGGTTCTCCTGTCCAACCCTGAAAGATGTGTCATAGCAGGACCGTAATTCTTTTTAAGTATCCCTTATTGTCAATCTCGTTGACTAATCACCAGCAGACTCTTGAATTTGGCAAACTTGGAATTTACTCTAAAAAATGCCACTAACTCATGAAAATTAAGGGAACTGTCATTCTTTCTGCTGACTCACTTTTATTCCCTTGTTCTCTGGTGCATGAGGAAGAAAGGTGCTCTATTTTGGTAGATACAATTTTGTCCCTCAGTGAAATCCTGAGTGGCAGCTAAGTGTGACATTTGCTCTTCTTTTCACTTTGTTTCTTCTTTGGACCATCTCACTGTCAAAATGGTGTTATAGAAGGAGGATTGGGCTAGAGGTAAACCATGACTGCTGACTCCTGCTCCACCTGTGACTAGCAGTGTGATCTCAAGCAGTCCTCTAGCATCTTTAGTCGAACTTACCAATTGTCCAATTCCTGGCATATTTATCCAAGTCATGGTTGAGAGGAGGAGAGTAAATAGTTAATTAGCATTGACTATAAAAATATTTATCTTCAGCTGAACCATATGCAATGGCCTTTTTTGTAGATCAGGCAGTTTCATATGGTTTAAACTATATTTGACCCTTGAAAATGCAGGGTTGAGGGGCACAATTGAAAATCCACCTGTAAATTTACAGTAGGCCCCTTATACAGTTCCACATCCTAGGATTCAATCAGGTTAGGATCGTATGGTACTATAGGATATATTTACTGGAAAAAATCCACATATAAGTGGCCCTGTGCAGTTCAGACCCATGTTGTTCAAGAGTCAACTGTAAAAGCTTCTACTATCCACACTTCAAGGCCTAGGGATATATACACGAGTCAGATTTGGCTTGCGTCTACATTGTGAACCTGATGAAAATTGTTCTTCATATCTACAACTATTTTTTTTTCTGTTTCTTCCATTTCATGTTATTCTCTTTCCTCCCAGGTTAAATTCAGGCCTTCAGAACCATCTTGATCTCCTCATTTTATCTATCCATTATCCATCCATTCGTTTCATTCATCTTCTTACCTGTTTCGTATCTGTTTTCAACATTTATTATATTCCATGCACTGTGTGAGATACAACAAGAAGTGCTTGAAACTGATGATACTCTCAATATCTACATAAATATACTCCAACTTTAACCACAGACTCACCTTATAAGTTTTTAAAGAATATGTATATATGTGATTGTGGAATTACAAGATAAGAAAATTAACTGAAAAGTGGTTGCTTGATTTGGTTCAGGGAGCACTCTTAAAATTGTAGGTATTGGTGAGTTCCAGAAAGATGAGTCTGTCTGAGAATAACTTCATATATTGTGTTTTTTTCCAAGGTGCACATTTCTGTCTGATTTTTGGTAGTACACATGAATAATCACCTTCCAAACTTTTCTTTCCTGAACTAAACCAAGTTCCAATCAAACTGAGTAGTGAGCCTCAGGTGAGGTGCACCTTGATTACAAAAGAGCCATAGAAACGTTGGTGTCCATTTTTTTTTTTTTTTTAATTGGAGAGCTGTAACCTTTTTGACGCTTTGAATATTTCATTTAGAATTTATATCAAAAGTAGGGCAAAAATGTAAGTATTTCTGCATTCCATTATGTATCAGCTTCAATTTCAAAGACATACTTAACATTTCAAACTAGTTAAATTTATTTCATTCTTATTTTAGGTGAGAATTCCTTTGAGATTTCTAGCGGAAGAAATGTATAGCTTCCACATCACTAAGCCTCCCAAGTCCTTTCTCTTTTGGAATATCTTCTAACAATGGCATGTAGGGAAAAAAACTCATCTATAAGTAAATTATCTCTAACATAAAATCATCTCTCCTTTCTGTAGATTTAGCAGCTTTAATCACTGTTCACCTGTAAACTTGTGGCATAATCAGAGAATTATTTTTTTTGTATTCCAGTTCTTCAGGATTTGAATATAAGCATTTTAATTTGGACTACTTAGCTTGTTTCTTTATCATAATCACAGACTTTGGGTGTAGGAAAAAGTGTTTTTGGATATTGAGGAGAGGGTATGGAGTGTAATTTTCATGAACATAAACTATCACAGAGTAGCTAATTTTTGTGGATTACTGCATCAGATACCACAGAGTCCAATTTCCTTTCAGGAGTATAGTTAAAAACATCTTTGTTTGTCAGGGAAAATAATTTACAGGGTTTACTTAACATGAACATATCACTTTGGATACACAGCAGCTCTTATCTTCTACTTAACAAGAGATTATATTTTCATATCGAGAAGGTTTAATTCTGCAGATAGAGGCAGAGTGCTTTTTGTTTGTTTGTTTTTATCTTGACAGTATGCTGGTGTGGAGGCCGCTGAATGCTGATTTCACAGGGTGAAGCTGCTTTTCCAGTTAGGGGCACAAGAAGAGAAAACAGACAGATATGGATAGAGCATACCTTGGAGAGATTGTTGGTCCAGTTCCAACCACCACTGTTAAGCAAATATGGCAAGAAAATGAGTCACAGAAATTGTTTTGTTTTCCAGTGCATATGAAAGTCCTGTTTACATTACACTGTAGTCTATTAAGAGTGCAGTAGCATTATGTCTAATAAACAATGAACATACCTTAAGTTAAATTTACTGCTGCTACTGCTGCTGCTAAGTCGCTTCATTCGTGTCCGACTCTCTGCGACCCCATAGACGGAAGCTCACCAGGCTCCCCCGTCCCTGGGATTCTCCAGGCAAGAACACTGGAGTAGGTTGCCATTTCCATATTGCTAAAAAAATATCTGAGCCTTTAGCTAACTGTAATTTTTGCTGGTAGAGTGTCTTGCCTCCTTGTTATTGGCTGCTGACTGATCAGGGTGGTGGTTGCTGAAAGTTGGGGTGTCTGTGGCAATTTCTTGAAATAAGACAACAGTGGTTTGCTGAATTGATGGACTCTTTCATGAACAATTTCTCTGTAGCATGCAGTGCTGTTTGATGGCAGCTACCCACAGTTGAAGTTCTTTCAAACTTGGAGTCAGTCTTCTCTGGTGCTGCTGCTGCTTTATCAACTAAGTTTATGTAATTTTCTAAATTCTTTTCCGTTATTTCAACAATCTTCGTAGTATCTTCCCCAATGATAGATTCCATTTTAAGGAACCACTTTCCTTGCTCATCCACAGGAAGGAGCTCCTCATCTATGAGAGTTTTATCATGAGATTGCAGCAATTCAGGAACATCTTCAGGCTGGCTCCACTTCTAATTTTCTTGCTATTTCCACTATATCTGCAATTATTCCTCCACTGAAGTCTTGTACCCTCAAAGTCATCCATGTGGGTTGGAAATCACCTTCTTTCAGACTTCTGTTAATATTGATATTTTGACCTATTGCCAGGAGTCAAAAATGTTCTTTTAAAAAAAAAAAAAATATTTATTTTAGTTGGAGGTTAATTACTTTATGATATTGTATTGGTTTTGCCATAGATCAACATGAATCCGCCACGGGTGTACACGTGTTCCCCATCCTGAACCCCCCTCCCACCTCTCTCCCCATACCATCTCTCTGGGTCATCCCAGTGCAACAGCCCTGAGCACCCTGTATCATGCATCGAACCTGGACTGGCAATTTGTTTCACATATGATATTATACATGTTTCAATGCCATTCTCCCAAATCATCCCACCCTTGCCCTCTCCCACAGAGTCCAAAAGACTGTTCTATACATCTGTGTCTCTTTTGCTGTCTCACATACAGGCTTATCATTACCATCTTTCTAAATTCCATATATATGCATTAGTATACTGTATTGGTGTTTTTCTTTAGGGCTTACTTCACTCTGTATAATAGGCTCCAGTTTCATCCACCTCATTAGAACTGATTCAAATGCATTCTTTTTAATGGCTGAGTAATATTCCATTGTGTATATGTACCACAGCTTTCTTATCCATTCATCTGCTGATGGACATACAGGTTGCTTCCATGTCCTGGCTATTATAAACAGTGCTGCGATGAACATTGGGGTACAAGTGTCTCTTTCAATTCTGGTTTCCTCGGTGTGTATGCCCAACAGTGGGATTGCTGGGTCATATGGCAGTTCCATTTCCAGTTTTTTAAGGAATCTCCACACTCTTCTCCATAGTGGCTGTACTAGTTTGCATTTCCACAAACAGTGTAAGAAGGTTCTCTTTTCTCCACACCCTCTCCAGCATTTATTGCTTGTAGACTTTTGGATAGCAGCCATTCTGACTGTCATGAAATGGTGCCCCGTTGTGGTTTTGATTTGCATTTCTCTGATAATGAGTGATGTTGAGCATCTTTTCATGTGTTTGTTAGCCATCTGTATGTCTTCTTTGGAGAAATGTCTGTTTAGTTCTTTGGTCCATTTTTTGATTGGGTCATTTATTTTTCTGGAGTTGAGCTGCAGGAGTTGCTTGTATATTTTTGAGATTAATTCTTTGTCAGTTGCTTCATTTGCTATTATTTTCTCCCATTCCGATGGCTGTTTTTTCACCTTGCTTATAGTTTCCTTTGTTGTGCAAAAGCTTTTAATTTTAATTAGGTCTTATTTGTTTATTTTTGCTTTTATTTCCAGTATTCTGGGAGGTGGGTCATAGAGGATCCTGCTGTGATTTATTTTGAAAAGTGTTTTGCCTATGTTCTCCTCTAGGAGTTTTATAGTTTCTGGTCTTACATTTAGATCTTTAATCCATTTTGAGTTTATTTTTGTGTATGGTGTTAGAAAGTGTTCTAGTTTCATTCTTTTACAAGTGGTTGACCAGTTTTCCCAGCACAACTTGTTAAAGAGATTATCGTTTCTCCATTGTATATTCTTGCCTCCTTTGTCAAAGATAAGGTGTCCATAGGTGTGTGGATTTATCTGTGGGCTTTCTATTTTGTTCCATTGATCTATATTTCTGTCTTTGTGCCAGTACCATACTGTCTTGATGACTGTGGCTTTGTAGTAGAGCCTGAAGTCAGGCAGGTTGATTCCTCCAGTTCCATTCTTCTTTCTCAAGATTGCTTTGGCTATTCAAGGTTTTTTGTATTTCCATACAAATTGTGAAATTATTTGTTCTAGCTCTGTGAAAAATACCATTGGCGGCTTGATAGGGATTGCACTGAATCTATAGATTGTTTTGGGTAGTATACTCATTTTCACTATATTGATTCTTCCGATCCATGAACACGGTATAGTTCTCCATCTATTAGTGTACTCTTTGATTTCTTTCACCCGTGTTTTATAGGTCTTTCATTTCTTTAGGTAGATATATTCCTAAGTATTTTATTCTTTTCATTGCAATGGTGACTGGAATTGTTTCCTTAATTTCTCTATTTTCTCATTATTAGTGTATAGGAATGCAAGGGATTTCTTTGTGTTGATTTTATATCCTGCCACTTTACTATATTCATTGATTAGCTCTAGTAATTTTCTGGTGGAGCCTTTAAGGTTTTCTGTGTAGAGGATCATGTCATCTGCGAACAGTGGGAGTTTTACTTCTTCTTTTCCAATTTGGATTCCTTTTATTTCTTTTTCTGCTCTGATGCTGTGGCCAAAACTTCCAAAACTATGTTGAATACTAGTGGTGAAAGTGGACACCCTTGTCTTATTCCTGACTTCAGGGGAAATAAAGGAATAAAGGAATAAATTTCAATTTTTTACCATTGAGGATAATGTTTGCTGTGGGTTTGTCATACATAGCTTTCAATTTTTTACCATTGAGGATAATGTTTGCTGTGGGTTTGTCATACATAGCTTTTATTATGTTGAGGTATGTTCCTTCTATTCCTGCTTTCTGGAGAGTTTTTATCATAAATGGATGTTGAACTTTGTCAAAGGCTTTCTCTGCATCTATTGAGATAATCATATGGCTTTTATTTTTCAATTTGTTAATGTGGTGTATTACATTGATTGGTTTGTGGATATTGAAGAATCCTTGCATCCCTGGGATAAAGCCCACTTGGTCATGATGTATGACCTTTTTAATGTATTGTTGGATTCTGATTGCTAGAATTTTGTTAAGGATTTTTGCATCTGTGTTCATCAGTGATATTGGCCTGTAGTTTTCTTTTTTTGTGGCATCTTTGTCAGGTTTTGGTATTAGGGTGGTGGTGGCCTCATAGAATGAGTTTGGAAGTTTACCGTCCTCTGCAATTTTCTGGAAGAGTCTGAGTAGGATAGGTGTTAGCTCTTCTCTAAATTTTTGGTAGAATTCAGCTGTGAAGCCGTCTGGACCTGGGCTTTTGTTTGCTGGAAGATTTCTGATTACAGTTTCAATTTCCGTGCTTGTGATGTGTCTGTTAAGATTTTCTATTTCTTCCTGGTTCAGTTTTGGAAAGTTGTACTTTTCTAAGAATTTGTCCATTTCTTCCAAGTTGTCCATTTTATTGCCATATAATTGCTGATAGTAGTCTCTTATGATCCTTTGTATTTCTGTGTTGTCTCTTGTGATCTCTCCATTTTCATTTCTAATTTTATTGATTTGATTTTTCTCCCCTTGTTTCTTGAGTCTGGCTAATGATTTGTCAATTTTATTTACCCTTTCAAAGAACCAGCTTTTGGCTTTGTTGATTTTTGCTATGGTCTCTTTTGTTTCTTTTGCATTTATTTCTGCCCTAATTTTTAAGATTTCTTTCCTTCTGCTAACCCTGGGATTCTTCATTTCTTCCTTTTCTAGTTGCTTTAGGTGTAGAGTTAGGTTATTTATTTAATTTTTTCTTGTTTCTTGAGGTATGCCTGTATTTCTATGAACCTTCCCCTTCACACTGCTTTTACAGTGTCCCACAGGCTTTGGGTTGTTGTGTTTTCATTTTCATTTGTTTCTATGCATATTTTGATTTCTTTTTTGATTTCTTCTGTGATTTGTTGGTTATTCAGCAGTGTGTTGTTTAGCCTCCATATGTTGGAATTTTAAAGTTTTTCTCCTGTGATTGAGATCTAATCTGTACTGCGTTGTGGTCAGAAAAGATGCTTGGAATGATTTCAATTTTTTTGAATTTATCAAGGCTAGATTTATGGCCCAGGATGTGATCTGTCCTGGAGAAGGTTCCGTGTGCGCTTGAGAAAAAGGTGAAATTCATTGTTTTGGGGTGAAATGTCCTATAGATATCAATTAGGTTTACCTGGTCTATTGTATCATTTAAAGTTTGTGTTTCTTTGTTCATTTTCTGTTTAGTTGATCTATCCATAGGTGTGAGTGGGGTATTAAAGTCTCTCACTATTATTGTGATATTGTTAATTTACCCTTCCATACTTGTTAGCATTTGTCTTACATATTGTGGTGCTCTTATGTTGGGTGCATATATATTTATAATTGTTATATCTTCTTCTTCGATTGATCCTTTGATCATTATGTAGTGTCCTTCTTTATCTCTTTTCACAGCCTTTGTTTTAAAGTCTATTGTATCTGATATGAGTATTGCTACTCCTGCTTTCTTTTAGTCTCTATTTGCATGAAATATATTTTTCCAGCCCTTCACTTTCAGTCTGTATGTGTCCCTTGTTTTGAGGTGGGTCTCTTGTAGACAGCATATGTAGGGGTCTTGTTTTTGTGTCCATTCAGCCAGTCTTTGTCTTTTGGTTGGAGCATTCAACCCATTTACATTTAAGGTAATTGTTGATAAGTATGATCCTGTTGCCATTTACTTTATTGTTTTGGGTTCGAGTTTATATACCCTTTTTGTATTTCCTGTATAGAGATGATCCTTTAGCATTTGTTGGAGAGCTGGTTTGGTGGTGCTGAATTCTCTCAGCTTTTGCTTGTTTGTAAAGTTTTTTGATTTCTCCTTCATATTTGAATAAGATCCTTGCTGGGTACAGTAATCTGGGCTGTAGGTTATTTTCTTTCATCACTTTAAGTATGTCCTGCCATTCCCTCCTGACCTGAAGAGTTTCTATTGAAAGATCTGCTGTTATCCTTATGGGAATCCCCTTGTGTGTTATTTGTTGTTTTTCCCTTGCTGCTTTTAATATTTGTTCTTTGTATTTGATCTTTGTTAATTTGATTAATGTGTCTTGAGGTGCTTCACCTTGGGTTTATCCTGTTTGGGACCCTCTGGGTTTCTTGGACTTGGGTGATTATTTCCTTCCCCATTTTAGGGAAGTTTTCAACTATTATCTCCTCAAGTATTTTCTCATGGTCTTTCTTTTTGTCTTCTTCTTCTGGGACTCCTATGATTCGAATGTTGGGGCATTTAACTTTTCCGAGCAGCTCAAGTGACCGGGTGTTTGGCGAGCACGGTCGCTGCGACTTATGACCTCCCCAGTCCCTGCTGCTTGGTTTTCTGGGTGTACAACCGGCATACCTTCTCAAGCAGATGTTGACTGTCCAGACTCCCAAGAAGTCTTGGTTAGCAACGAAGCCTGCTTGCAGTTTGGTAGATAATGTCTCTCTGGGGCCGTAATTGCCCCCTTCCAGCTCTGGCTGCCTGTCACCAGAGGGGGATGGTCTGCAGCGGGTTAGCTCTGCTCAGTCCTTTGTTCTATGAGTGGGCCTGATGGTGTCTTAGGTTAGGGCTTTTCACGTAGCTCTAGTCAGTCCTTTGTTCTGTGAGTGGGCCTGGTGGTGTCATGCTGCTGCTGAGTCACTTCAGTCATGTCTGACTCTGTGTGATCCCATAGACGGCAGCCCACCAGGCTCCCCCGTCCCTGGGATTCTCCAAGCAAGAACACTGGAGTGGGTTGCCATTTCCTTCTCCAATGCATGAAAGTGAAAAGTGAAAGTGAAGTCGCTCAGTGGGGTCTGACCCTCAGCGACCCCATGGACTGTAGCCTACCAGGCTCCTCCGTCCATGGGATTCTCCAGGCAAGAGTACTAGAGTGGGGTGCCGTTGCCTTCTCTGGGTGGTGTCTTATGTTAGGGCTTTTCGAGTGGTAGCTATCCCACAGTCTGGTTTGCTCGCCCATGTTAGTTCCCTCAGATTGCCCTCGGGGCATTCAGGCCCGGTCCTTACTCTAAGCAATGCACCCGGCGCCTCCCTGCCCAGCCCCTGCTTGCTAGTGGCAGATGCAGATTCTGCGCTGCTTCTCCTCTGGGGGAGTTACCGTTGGGCACATAATCTGTGGGTTTTAATTATGTATTTTTCCTTGCAGTTATGTTGCCGTCTCTGGTTCCAAGGCTCTCCACAGACTCGGCAGTGAGAGTGTTTCCTGGTGTTTGGAAACTTCTTTTTTAAGACTCCCTTCCTAGGATGGAGCTCCGTCCCTACCTCTTTTGTCTCTCTTTTTGTCTTTTATATTTTTTCCTACCTCCTTTCGAAGACAAAAAAGGCTGCTTTTCTCGGTGCCTGATGTCCTCTGCCAGCATTCAGAAGTTGTTTTGTGGAATTTACTCAGCGTTCAAATGTTCTTTTGATGAATTTGTTGGGGAGAAAGTGGTCTCCCCGTCCTATTTCTCCACCATCTTAGGACCACTCCCACAAATGTTCTTAATGATATCTAAAATGGTGAATCATTTCCAGAATGTTTTCAATGGACTTTTGCCCAGATTCATCAGAGAAATCACTGCCTGTGGCAGCTGTTGCCTTATGAACTTTATTTCTTTAAAAAAAAAAAAATAAGACTTGAAAGTCATAATTACCCTTTGATTCATGGGTGATGAATGGATATTGTGTTAGTAGATATGTAAAGAATGTTAATCTCATCGTACATTTTTAGCAGAGCTGTTGGGTGACCAGGTACATTATCAATGAGCAGTAATGTTTTTAAAAGATTCTTTTCTACTGAGTGGTAGGCTTAAAATATTTAATACACTATGTTATACACAGATGTGCTGTCATTCAGGCTTTGTTGCTCCATTTATAGAGCACAGACAGAGTAGGTGTAGCAAAATTCTTGAGAAAACTAGAATTTTCAGAATGGTGAATGTACAATGGCCTCAATTTAAAGTCACCAACTGCATTAGCCCATTACAGGAGAATCATCCTATCCGTTGAAACTTATAAGCCAGGCATTGACTTCTCCTCTCTAGCTATGAAAATCGTAGATGACATCTTCCAATATAAGGGCATTTTGTCTACATTGAAATACTATTACTTGGCATGCATGTGTACATGTTCAATAGCACTCTTTGTGACCCTATGGACTCTAGCCCGTCAGGCTCCTCTGTCATGGGATTTCTCAGGCAAGAATACCAGGTTGCCATTTCCTCCTCCAGGGGATCGTCCCAACTCAGGGATTGAACTCACATCTCTTGTGTCTCCTACATTGGCAGGCAGATTCTTTACCATTCTGAGCCAACTGGGAAACCCATTACTTAGCATAGATAACTTCATTAATTATCTTAGTTAAGTCGTCTGTAATTTGGTGTAGTGTCTGCATCACCACTTGGCTGCTTCACCTTGTTTTCTTATATTATGGAGGTGGCTTCTTTCCTTATATCTTATAAACCAACTTCTGCTACATTTTGACTTTTTCTCTGCAGTTTCCTCACCTCTCTCAGCCTTCATAGAATCAAAGAGAATTAGGGCCTTGCTATGGATTAGGCTTTGGTTAAGGGAATGTTGTGGCTGGTTTGATCTTCAACCCAGACCACTAAAACTTTCTCTATATCAGCAATGAAGCTGTTTTGATTTCTTATCATCGTGTGTTCACTGGAGTAGGGCTTTTAATTTTCTTCAAGAACTTATCTTTGCATTCATGACCTGGCTAACTCTGGTGCAAGAGGCTTAGCTTTTGGCCTGTCTCACTCAGTTTGATTATAGTTTCTAGCTTTTCACTTATATGGAGAGATGTGCAACTCTTACTTGAATGTTTAGAAGCCATGTTAGAGTTATAAACTGGCCTAATTTCAATATTGTTGTGTCTCAAGGACTGGAGAGCCAGAGAGGGAGAAAGGGGAACAGACTACAAATGAAGCAGCCAGAACACACACAATATTTATTGGATTTGATGACTTATGAGGGTGTGGTTCGTGGTGCCCCCGAGCAAATACAGTAGTCCCCAGAGCAATTACAGCAGTAATATCACAGATCATTTATCACAAGGGCACTGTAACAAAGATAATAATGAAAACATTGGAAATACTGCAAAAAATTACCAAAATGCTGATGCCTAGATTCTAACCCAAACCAGACTAATTTGAGTCCCTGGGAATGGTACCTGGGCCATGTTTCTTTCAAAAGCTCCCCTGCACCAAGTTTTGGGGTATCAACAATGAATAAGATCAAGTTTCAACTCTCAAACTTTTGACACCTGGCAGGGAAGACCAGAGGACCCCACCTAGATAACTGTAATTCTGTCAGGTAAGTACTGCGCTTATATGGTAAAAAGTTTCTGGGGAAGCTTAGGGAAGCTGGGAAATTATGCACAGTGGAAGGAGGTCAAAGACGTGTCATCTTGCTGGGCCTAGAGGGATGGAAAATTTTCCCTGAGAGAAAAGGGGAGAAAGTGTGTCCAGAACAACATTCTTTGTTATGGTTCTGAGATGCTATGAGGAATCGTGTTGTTATGATTAAAAACCAAGGCCTTTGAATCAGGCAAAACTATGTTCAGTAGTTAGGCGTATTACTTCACTTCTTAATGCTGAATTTTTCTATCTGTAAAATGGAAATAGTAATAGTATCCACTTCATAAGGATGTGAGAGCTACCAACTGTATTTGGTACATTTGGTGCTCAGTAATGTTAAATTTCTACCAAAACTAACCCTTAATTGGTTGATGGTTTGTGTAAGGTACTGTATGCCCTTGCTACTCACAGGATGGTTTTCAGACCAGGAGGATCAGCATAACTTTGCAGTGAGTCAGAATTGCAAGGCTTCAGGACTCATCCCAGAAATATTGTCCTAAGAGTTTGCATTCTAGTAAGAATCCCAGGTGATTTGTGTGCACCTCAAATGTGAGGAGCATTTTTGTAAAGCATAAAAAGATGAATAAGAAATAGCTCTTGCCCTTACGGAGCTTAGAGGTCCCTAAAACGACTTTAGTATTTACAGAAATAATTATAATGCAGGGTACAATGTGATAAGTGACATGAGACATCCATGCCAAATGCTAAAATACCACAGATTGTTGCAGCTCAAATTGAAAATAGTATAAAGTTTCTTTTCTGACTGATAAAGTCTGAAAGTTCTTAAAGTTACAGTGAGCCCTTTTCCTTTTCTGCCATTCTCCAAATGCTGTAAACTGCAAAGCTTAGGATAAATGTAAGTAGAAAGCTACATTTTTTCATGCTTGCTAGGGACAATTGACCTACAAGTTTTATCATTGTCTGAGAGGAAAGGAACAAATACCAAAAGGTAATAAAAATGACCCACTAATGTTAAGTCTCAGGGATGAAATAAACCCCTGTCCAGGTTAAGACAAAGTATGTAAATGAAGAAAATATTACAGTTACCTTAATTTTTGATGCTCAGTGCTCTTGAAATAAAACCCTAATTTTTAAATTGGAGAGCAATGAATAAAACAACAAAAATAGTCTGTTTTTCCCTATTGACATCAAGAAAAAATGGTGATTTTTAATTATTTTCTTTTAATAGTACTGATTTCCTCTTGTCAAGTTTACCATTGCAAGTTACCAGAACAGTCAGAAGTAAAGCAGTTTAGTGAAAGAACATGATTAAACTCTGTATAATCACTGCATGTACTTATTATTGAAAGTATTAGCAAAATGAATTAGAAAGATTATTAAAATATAGGAGACAGGCAACTGTTTAGTATGTGTGAGGCAGAGATGTATATGTGTGGAATTTAAGAAAACTACCATCACTCTCCTACTCTTGTCACCTCTAAAAACCTAAAGAAGAGACAGGTTAAGACAGAAAAAATAATTTCCATCACTTGCAATGATTCAGTCTCTTTCCCTGATGAAATAGAGACTTAGTTTATACAGAAGGAAGTATTCCTTTGAATATGAAGGCTATTTCAGTAATATTAAATAAATTATTACATTTTATTGGAATTTATAGTACATATATTTTGCTTCTTTAAGTAAACGTAAAAATTTTCAAGTCTGAGTATATTTCACTTCAGTTTGTAGTAAAACCACATGAAAGTGAAAATGAAAGTGATGTCGCTCAGTGGTGTCCGACTCTTTGCGACCCCATGGACTACATGGCCTAGTATAATATAGGCAGAAATAATCCTTTGAAATAACTGTTTAACTATTTGTCACTGGCTATGAATACTGTGGGGTAGTTTAGAGGCACTGACCCCCCCCTGCATTGGAAAATCTGCACAAAATTTACAGTTGGCCCTCAAGTAGGTGATTCTGCCCATATCTGCAGTTCTCTATCTGTTGATGGCAGCAAGCATGGATTGTGTGGTACTGCTGTCAGTCAGTCAGATCAGTCACTCAGTCATGTCCGACTCTTTGCGACCCCATGAATCGCAGCACGCCAGGCCTCCCTGTCCATCACCAACTCCCGGAGGTCACTCAGACTCACATCCATCGCCATCCAGCCATCTCATCCTCTGCCATCCCCTTCTCCTCCTGCCCTCAATCCCTCCCAGCTTCAGAGTCTTTCCCAATGAGTCAACTCTTCGCATGAGGTGGCCAAAGTACTGGAGTTTCAGCTTTAGCATCATTTCTTCCAAAGAAATCCCAGGACCCATCTCCTTTAGAATGGACTGGTTGGATCTCCTTGCAGTCCAAGGGACTCTCAAGACTCTTCTCCAACACCACAGTTCAAAAGCATTAATTCTTTGGCGCTCAGCCTCATTCACAGTCCAACTCTCACATCCATACATGACCACTGGAAAAACCATAGCCTTGACTAGACGGACCTTTGTTGGCAAAGTAATATCTCTGCTTTTGAATATGCTATCTAGGTTGGTCATAACTTTCCTCCAAGGAGTAAGCGTCTTTTAATTTCATGGTACTACTGTATTTAGTATCAGAAAAAAAAAAAAAAAAACCTGAGTATAAGTGGACCCATGCAGTTCAAGCTCATTGCTGTTCAACAGTCAACTGGAATTAATGGTGTTTGATGAAGTGGATAAATTCAGCTGGGTTTTTTGTTCTCAGTACAAAGATGTTGTAAATAGTGAAAATAACTTTCAAGTGACACATTGGGCCAGTGGACTTCTGATATAGCAGAAGTGAAATTGTTCATGGTTAATTTAATTTTATTTAATATTATTTTTTGTAGTAAATGTAAAGACCTGTTATTGTCTTATTTCAAATTACATTTTTGTCTGATAATGGTTTTACTTTCCTGAACATATTTTAATTTAAAGTTTCCTACTTGCATTCTTCAAATAATGTATATGTGAAGAAAATTTCCTAAAATAATATATTTGTCTTAGAGATGACAGCACTCTTGGGAATTTTTATTTTTTACAAATTATTTTGGTTAAGGGAGGCTTAAAGGAAGTGTAAATTTGTAATAGACATTTAAAAGTATATTATTTTCTTGGCTATTTTATGCAAATTCAGTGGCTGCTTCAGTTTCTCTTTAGAAACTGCAGGTTGTCAATTCCTCTTCACCACTTATATATTTCTGATTTTGTATCAAACAACAAAGCATGCTGTCATGTTTTTGGTACCTGGAACAAAGGGTCTGTTTAGGAAGAGGAGCATGTTCACAATGCATGTGGTCCATCTGTCACCAAAATGAATATATATTTTGGATTTTTCAACCCTTTTAAATTGTTCAGATTTTTTTTAAGTTCTGTAAGAAGGGATAGTTAAAAATTGTACAAGTGTAGACCATGTTTTTTGATGGAAACATCTTTGCAAGCCATTTCTTTCTAAATATTTGTAGAACATGGACATTTTGTAGAAACCTGAGGTCTTTACCATTGGAATCTAGAGGAGAGCTGATGTTAGGTAGTTAACTGAATGATTAAGTCGTGCAGGATATTCAGGTAAACGTACTCCCCTCAATGTCCTATTTTTCATCATTTCACTGTATTCTTATGATTTTGCATACCTCAGTGCATCTGTAAAAACAATTAAGAGTTAAGGGACTTTTCTTGCCTTGTTTTGATGACTCATTCATATTGATATGTCACAGTATATTTATGTTTATTTGAAATCATTTACATCTGACTTGCTATTTACTGGACTGACTTTAGTAAAGAAACATCTCTTTTTCACTTTTGATTAGTACATGGAGCTCATATATGATTACAAATAGTTGATTTTAGGAAAATAAACGTATTTCTTAGGATAACAGTTATTTGCTATAAATTAAATCTGGTAACTAAAATCTTGCTATTCTTATGTATAAGAACTTAGATATAATTGGTCAAAATATTATGCTATCATAAAATCTGCAATGAAAACTTTATTTTAAAGTAAATATTAGTTTGCACCATATTAAATGTCTGATATTTGACCATTTTTGAGCTACAGAAAAGGGAGTTGCTTATGGTTAAACCTAATACTAAAAGCCAAAACTTGGCCTACACATTTTTATGCTTAAAAACACACACTTCTGAGAAACTTGCTGTTTTTATTATCATCATGTAAATGTGAAAAGGCTAATTAAAACTATTAATAAACCAGAAAATTGAAGATAAAGTTGAAAAGCCTATACCAACAAAAGTTGGATACACATAAAAAATATATATGAGTTTCTCTCAAATAGCTTTTTGTTTCCTAACATCAAACTAACTAAACTTCCTGATTTTAATTAGTACAGAATAACTTACTGGTTATTTTAATCTACTTTTGGTAGTTACTTCCTTTTTTTAATTGCTGTGGGATTAGATGAAATAATAACAACAATTTGCTGCTTTGTAAAAGATGAGGTTGTGTTTGAAGAATTCTAAGGTGCCTTTCAGCAATAGGCTGTCATACAAATAGGAAAAAAATCTAACATGGTTTAAGGAATATTTATTTAAGCAGTAGTTATGACTGGAAAACATCAGAGTGGAAATGAGGTATGGTTTAGAAGCTGCTTTGTTTTTTATTTTTTGTAGTTGATTAAAATAAAATGAAATTGTAAAAACTTAAAACCATGACTGTTTTTCACTTTGAACTTTAGTTCCTGTTGAAATTGGGGAGAAAACCACGTAACAATTTACGTGTTCTACTAGGAGAGGTCAGTTACCCTCAAGGGCTTTCACCATGTGTCACTGACTTTACTCATTCATTTATTAAGTGCTTGTTATGTGTCATGGCTGGTCTCACAAGTTCTAGATGTGAGCCTTAGCAGTGGAGACTGAGACAGTTATTTGGTTAGTGTATTTGGATTAAGCACTCATGCAAGGACAGGCTTATATTAACCAAACTCACAAGATATTAAATGTAAAAACCAAGATGCAAATATATTGGTTTACAAATAGAGTGTTTTTGCTACATATGATTTAGAATGCACATGTGAACCTACTTAGTGCTATCTCAATGGAAGTTGCTCTACAGGAAAAATCAACCTATGACCAGAAGGCCACTTGGTGTGCTTGTGAAGTTGCTCAGTCGTGTCCGAATATTTGCGACCCCATGGACTGTAGCCTATCAGGCTCCTCCGTCCATGGGATTTTCCAGGTAAGAGTGCTGGAGTGGATTGCCATTTCCTTCTCCAGGGGATCTTCCCAACCCAAGAATCGAACTTGGGTCTCCCGCATTGCAGGCAGACGCTTTACTGTCTGAGCCAGGTCTTAACAGGGAATGGAATGGGTCTCTGGTATTCTGATACCTCCAAGTGTTCCCAGCTTAGTGACATTTTTGTGATGCTAGTGAATATGTGTATTTTGTAGAGGTGGGTAGGGAGAACGTACATGTGAACTCTAATAAGTCACTTTAGATACTTAGTCATTTTTCAGGAACCTAGAACTTACTGTTGATCCTACTTTAGTCTTCATTAAATGGGTGTTTTTTTTTTTTTTTCCTCCTGAAGCTGCTGTCCCATTATTGAAATTAATGGAAGATATCTTATATGCAAATAGAATTGATAATTTTAGTATTATGCCATAATCTCTCAAGGCATGTGTTGGCAGTGTGGACTTAAGGGTCAAAAAGGATATCTGCTTCAGAAAAACCCAAGAGAATTAATCTTTCTGAATTCTTCTGAAACCATCAACTTCTGTTTTCTATTTTATATTTCTGAACCTCAAGAAAAGCCAACCAAAAAACTATTTCCCCTCCACTCTCTCCCCCTTTCTAAAAATAATTCACTTTGGGTTTGTTACCCTATAACACATGCCAAAATTCAGCCCAGAGTGAATTTTTGTAGCCAACGTAGAATCCCAAAATAGAAATTGCTGACAGTTCCTTAAATACAGTAACATTGGCAGGTGCCTTGGTAATAAATTCACAAGTTTAGAATCCACAAAACAATAAAGTTATGCAAATTGGAGCATGTAGGAAGAATAATCTGAAATAAAAGGGAGAAGAGTACATTTAACGCTGTAGCATCCTGTTTTTACTAATGTAGGGGGCAAATTACTCTGATGAGAAACACAGGGAAATTTAAGATCAAGAAGGAAGAGACACAGACGTAAGAGGTAAATGAGTACAGTTGCACTGACCAATTAACAATTAATTTCCCTGTTACCACACCATAAAGAGAGATGAGAAACTGATCATAAGGTTTCACATTGCAGGTATAAATAACAAAATGCAAATGGAAAATAAAAAGAAACCTAACCTGTTTGAAGTTATCAAAGTTACTTTCTTTTAATTGTTCTTTCAGCATCTTTCCCATCAGTTATATTCAGATTAGTTGTTTAATTTTAATCAGATAATCAATCATGTGATACATTTTGAATCCCATTTATTTTAAATGTCCCTGCTTAATTATCTTTTACTTTTGCTATTAGTCTCTGGATACTTTTGGCATAAAGGAAAGTTGGGGTTTTTAATAAAATAAAAGACAATATGTTCAGTTAACTTATTTTTAGGAAACACACATTTTCAATTAAAATTTAAAGTAACTCTAATAACCACAGATGTAAGTGGAGCTGAGGACCATACTTTTTGTTAGGTGTACAGTAAGATGTGATCTTTTGGCCATGTACTATGGCTTGTAGGATGTAAATAAACATTTGATTTTCTTCTTTTTCTTTTTATTACCTTTAAGTAACTCCCAAAGAAGAACAAAATGGCTGTCATGTACACAAAAAAGCATATAAGAATAATGATTATAAATTAATCATCCTATTCAAGGTGAAAAAATGGTGAACTCTTTACTATAAGTTCATTGGAGATGGCACCATAACTACTCTTTTTCATGCTGTATTACACTACCTAACTCTGTTGTCTGACACCTGACTGTTAATAAGCAGCACCTGAAATAAAGAACAATATCATTTGCAAATTTAGGGTCACAAAAACTGAGTTTAGTGCCATGGTGAGCACTGTCATTGCAGAGTCTCTCAGGCAAGAGAGGTCTAGAGAAACATCTAAAGTTAGATGCTAACGAAGGTATTAAACCAGGATTGAAACACACATAACAGAGTTCTGTCAGCCTCAATTTACCTTTCATGACCACGTTTTCCAGGCATTCAAAAATTTAAGCTCATTTAAAGACAATGTCATTGATTTTCTTTGACGTTCTCATTAACATTCTTTCTAGGAGAGGAGTAATGGCTTTATACAGACACTAAATAATTTTCCCGATTATTCCCTTACTTAGACATTTTCAAACTAACAACCACAGTATTATGATGGAAACAAAACTGACCAGCAAATATTTTAACATGGTCTGAGTCCTAGTCCCAGCTCAAGGACATTTCATTTCTTTCAGAAGTATATGATTTGTAGTTCTCTGTGTGTGTATTTGTTATCTTTCTAAAAATCCATCCTCACAAGTCACTTAAATTTGAATGTTGCTTTTCTTCCGGCATATAATTTTTCTAATCAAATTAATGAAAAATACTTTAAGTTAGTACGTTCTATACCTGGGCCAGTTAAATAAGAGAGAATGTTGGAAGGGTAATATGGCAGCAGAATCACACACACACACATACATAAACCAGTTCTGCTCCTGGCTCCCCTGCCCCGGATATGAGACCATAGGAAAATTGTTGGATATATGTAGATATCAATGAATTAATCTGTAAACTGCTTTTTAAACATTTAAGATGGTGGTTGTTTAAGTGGTTGAAAAATATCACTTCTCATTATGGTTGCTTTTTATGTTGAAGGTAAAAGAAGTTATCCCTTTTCATGCATAGTAGACTGTGAGCTATTAATTTTGTTCAGTTCAGTTCAGTCCAGTCACTCAGTCCTGCCCGACTCTTTGCAACCCCATGGACTACAGCATGTCAGGCCTCCCTGTCTATTACCATCTCTCGGAGTTTACCCAAAATCATGTCCATTGAGTCGGTGATGCCATCCAACCATCTCATTCTCTGTCATCCCCTTCTCCTCCTGCCTTCAATCTTTCCCAGCATCAGGGTCTTTTCAAATGAGTCAGCTCTTCGCATCAGGTGGCCAAAGTATTAGAGTTTCAGCTTCAATATAAGTCTATCCAATGAACACTCAGGACTGCTCTCCTTTAGGATGGACTGGTTGGATCTCCTTGCAGTCCAAGGGACTCTCAAGAGTCTGCTCCAACACCACAGTTCAAAAGTATCAATTCTTCAGTGCTCAGCTTTCTTTATAGTCCAACTCTCACATCCATACATGACTACTGGAAAAATCACAGCCTTGACTAGATGGACCTTTGTTGGCAAAGTATTGTCTCTGCTTTTTAATATGCTGTCTAGGTTGATTGTAACTTTCCTTCCAAAGAGTAAGCGTCTTTTAATTTCATGGCTACAGTCACCATCTGCGGTGATTTTGTTATGGGTATAGAAATCAACATGTACCTTATGCCACTGAGAAAACAGAGACCTGCTCTTTATTTTGGAAGTAGAGGCCACTTTATCAAACATCCAATATGAGGAGATAAACTACACAAAGATCCTAATGAAGTATTTACTACAGAGTGAGGAATCTGTTTATGATGTCAAATTTAGTTGCTTCTATTGTCAGGTACTAAGTTATGTGCCAAACAATACCATAGTTTTCTCTGATCACAGTGTGATAAAACCAAAAATTATTAGCAACAAAATATAACACAAAAATAAATAGTTCCTAGGAAGAAATAAGCCATTAAAACCTATTGGGTTAGAGATAATTAAAACTGTAATTGTGAATGATTTAAAAATGATATTATTCAGGGGGAAACAACCCTCCTAAAATATAGGAAAACTATACTGACAGGCAAACATGTAGTGTTAAGTTTCAATTTAAACTATAAAAATAAATATTTTAGGAAATTTTTAAAAATATAAAATTTAACATAGCATGATATAAAAGGGAATTGGATGAGATTAAAAAAACAAAATTTGAAAAAACAGTGAAAGATTGAGTTCATATAACTTGTTCTTAAAAATAATCACTTTAAAACCTTTGGAAATAAAACTAAGGGAAAATGTGAACCATGGGTATTTTTAAAATGAGTGAAGAAATTGAAATGAAATAGAAATTATAAGCAAGTTTCTGTGAAATTTGATAGCAAGAAAAAATTCAGTAGCGGGATACTTATAATTTTGGAATGAAAAAGGAAAATATCTGAAATGGAAGAAAATTTTTAAAACCTTATTTAAAAATTACTCCTCAAAGTGTTTCACCAGTAAGTTTTTAAAATTTTTAAGAAGTACACTGTTGTTTGCATGAATAGAAATTCATGGAATGTACTCCAGTTAAAAATTTTGAATATCACATAATCCTGATCTTAAAAATGCAACAGAAATTATCACAAAAATATATCTACAGAGCAGTATCTTTTATTTTGAATAAATATATAGGCCAAAAATCTAAGTACAGATTAAATTAGCAATATCCTAAAAGAATAATTCACTTCAACCAGGGGTGGCTTAATGTCAGGAATTCATTAATAATTACAGAAATATATCAAAAGAAAAAAATCCCACTATAGATGGGTAAAAAGCATGTAAAAAGCTAATAATTATTCCTAGGTGAAAATATTAATAAACTGGAAATAAAATAACCATCATTATGTAAGAAAATGTGTTTAAGTCAGACAGTTTCATAGAGGGAACACCAGAGTCTTTCTTGCCTAAATCAGGGTATTTTTATATTTGATGAAATATTACAGATTATTGGTATAGTTACTTTTTCAAAATATCAAATTGTTTTTTCCAGTGTATTAATGAAAATTTGCTTACCTCCAATATTTCCAGAAACCCAATTCAAGTAACAAAAATGTAAAAGTATAAACTCACAAGAGAGAGAGAATGAATAATCATAGCTAGGCCACATCTCAGGGGAAGATAAAATGAGGAGATTGAAATGTTTATAATAATATTACTAATATTTTATCCTGATACCACATATGCTATGTGCCATTATTATTTCAGTTGTACAGATGAGGAAACTGAGGCACAAGAGTTTAAAACACTATCAAAGTCCAATAGTTAGTAAGTTGTGGAGTGAAAATGTCATCCCAGGCATTCTGACTAGAGAAGATAAATTCCCAACTTTCCTAAGAAAAGCTTAAATTTGTTGTTTTGAGCTAGATATTTTAAAAAATTCTATAATTTATATCATTTGTATGACATCATTCAGTTCAGTTCAGTTCAGTCACTCACTCGTGTCCGACTCTTTGCGACCCCATGAATTGCAGCACGCCAGGTCTCCCTGTCCATCACTAACTCCCGTGAGTTCACTCAAACTCACGTCCATTTAGTCAATGATGCCATCCAGCCATCTCATCCTCTGTCATCCCCTTCTCCTCCTGCCCCCAATCCCTCCCAGCATCAGAGTCTTTTCCAATGAGTCAACTCTTCGCATGAGGTGGCCAAAGTACTGGAGTTTCAGCTTTAGCATCATCCCTTCCAAAGAACACCCAGGACTGGTCTCCTTTAGAATGGACTGGTTGGATCTCCTTGCAGTCCAGGGGACTTTCAAGAGCTTTCTCCAACACCACAGTTCAAAAGCACCAATTCTTCAGCGCTCAGCTTTCTTCAGAGTCCAACTCTCACATCTATACATGACCACTGGGAAAACCATAGCCTTGACTAGATGGACCTTTGTTGACAAAGTAATGTCTCTGCTTTTTAATATACTATCTAGGTTGGTCATAACTTTCCTTCCAAGGAGTAAGCGTCTTTTAATTTCATGGCTGCAGTCACCATCTGCAGTGATTTTGGAGCCCCAAAAATAAAGTCTGACACTGTTTCCACTGTTTCCCCATCTATTTCCCATGAAATGATGGGACCTAGCAATACAATAAAAACTGAAAAATTATAAGCTTTTTGAATTATAGTAATTCATGACTGACTTACACTTGCCCCTTAACATTTGGATTAAAAATTGAAATTAGAAGATGCTTACTTCTTGAAAGGAAAGTTATGACCAACCTAGACAGCATATTAAAAAGCAGAGATATTTCTTTGCCAACAAAGGTCCATCTAGTCAAGACTATGGTTTTTCCAGTAGTCATAAATGGATGTGAGAGTTGAACTACAAGGAAAGCTGAGCACCTAAGAACAGATGCTTTTGAACTGTGGTGTTGGAGAAGACTCTTGAGAGTCCCTTGGACTGCAAGGAGATCCAACCAGTCCATCCTAAAGGAGAGCAGTCCTGAGTATTCATTGGAAGGACTGATGTTGAAGCTGAAACTTCAATATTTTGGCCACCTGATGCAAAGAGCTGACTCGTTTGAAAAGACCCTGATGCTGGGAAAGATTGAAGGCAGGAGGAGAAGGGGACGACAGAGAATGAGATGGTTGGATGGCATCACTGACTCAAAGGACATGAGTTTGGGTAAACTCCGAGAGTTGGTGAGCAACAGGGAGGCCTGGTGTGCTATGGTCCGTGGGGTTGCAAAGTCAGACACGACTGAGCAACTGAACTGAACTGAACTAACTTCCCAAACGTAATTGGGCTTTCCTAGTGGCTCAGTTGGTAAAGAATCTGCCTGCAGTACAGGAGACCTGGGTTCGATCCCCAGATCAGGAAGATCTCCTGGAGAAGGAAATGGCAACCCACTCCAATACTCTTGCCTGGAGAATTCCATGGACAGAGAAGCCGTACAGGCTGCAGTCCATGGAAATGCAAAGAGTCGGACAGGACTGTGCGACTAACTTTCACTTTCCCAAACATAAAAACCCTCTCCCTATCATTGCATCTGCCATGATACCTTCCCCAACTTCACCACTTCTGCTGATAGATGGGGCACATGGTGAATGGGATCATTCTATATACAGTGTGGCTCATAGTCCAGCCCTTCTTAACCTCCTTTCTTGAGAAGGATGTTCTAAGCATTCATAGAAAGATAAACAGCTCAGCATTTATCCCCACTCCTTACCTGAGAATAAGTCTGCTTTCCCCATTAATCCCTTTTGTAATGTTTTCCCTTCATTTTTGAAATTAGAAATGTTTCATTTGCACCTTTTTCCTCTCCCAGTCTCCAGTAATATCTTAATCTCATGCTAAATATTTCTAAAAAGTCACTCTGCGTGTCGAGTGCAGTATGGATGTAGATGGTAAGGCTGATGATGAATGAAATCTGAAATTTTGCCATGATAATTTCATGTTTCATAAGCTGGCAAACTACTGCCACTATTTATTCCCCATCCATTTTCTTTTGAGAAGCCAACTGAACATTAAGTTCTTGTGGATGTATTTCTTTAAAAAGTAGTGGTGCCATACCACGTACTGTCATTATTTAAAAACTATGACATTCTGACAGTGTGTCAGAAAAAGTGGTGGCTGTATGAAATTTACATGCCTCAGTTAGTAACTCAAAACTAATTTGTCAGAGAATATTTTATAATTACCAAATTAAAGAACTGTATAATTAAAGTAAAATGAGCTCTGCATGTGCCCAGAAACATAATCTCTTAATGCTTTTGTTAGTTTCTCTCCAGTGATATTATTTTATAATATATATATTATTTATTGAAGAAATAGTGACAGATTAAGGTTGTTTTCCAGAGATTTGAAGTCATTTGAAGAAATTCATGAACAACTTACTATATTGAATTATTTTTACATATAATTTAGTGACTTTTAAAAGAGGAACAGCAAATCAACCAACTTCAAATGCCCCTCTCCTTCTCATACTTCTGTATTTTATTTATAGCAGAGGAAAACCTTTCTTCATTTCTTCCTGTCAGCTGTGCACAGGCAGTTTCACTGAAAGTGGGTAAAAGAATATCCAGAACATGTTTTAGCACTTTGAGTTAGTCTCTGCTAAATAAATAAAGATGATTATTTTTCTAGCTGAGTTGATGTAAGTAAAGCAGCTTATTTTTTAAAAACACTTCTAAATAAAGCTTTAAAAATTCCTTCAGTAAAGGAAATTTATTTTTATAGATTAACTTTGTAGAAATCCAATGAATATTATTTGTATTTTGGATTCTAGTGTTATATACTATGAATTCTCAGTTCACTGATCTAGATTATTCCTCCACATGGGCTCTTGCTCAGTGTTTAGCTGGTCTGATGACATAGCATTATGACTCAGGAGTGTGTACATTCTATGATGGATGGACTTTACCACTGAGCAGAAGGCTTAGTAACCATATTGCAAGTGCTTTATTATTGGGTGCATTTGAAGGAGACTATTTAGGAAATTACTGGGCATGTGCAACTACTTTCAAGAAAGGCAGTGTATACTTATGAAACCATCTCTCTGAAATTTAAAGGAGATGGAAAAATGCTATCTGTGTTTGTATAGAAATTATATAGTGCTGAGTGATGGATAAATCATTTAATCTCTCTGAATCTCAGTTTTCTAATCTATACAATGAAGATTTTGTTACCTTCTTTAGTGAGCTCAGTTTTTCAAATCAGATCTTGATAAAATCAATGTGAAATGCTTTGAAAGGTGTAAAGCCCTTTGCAAGTATAATTGATTATGATTTTTCATTATTGTTTTGTTATCTAGAACTACACTAGAGCTAATACTTTTTTTTATTCTGCTAAAGAAGGAGAATAAAAGATTATTGTGTTTAAAGTAGTTCAGGTTTAAAAACTTAGAAATACAGTGTGCACAGGCCTACAGTGAGACAAAGTAAGTTATATATATTCAACTGGATATGCAGCTTCTTATGTGCAAGTCAAAATGGGTCACAGAGTGTCACTGCTGCTCAAGGAAAGATCTACCGACAGTGTAAAAGTAATGATAATGATATTGCAGTGATAATGACAACAATAAAGATATAAACAACAATAAAGTTATAGGGGGAAGCTTTTTCCTATTTTTTTCTTGTTGTTTTCTGAGCCAAGAAATAGGTACCTAGTAGGTACTTAATGAATATTTGATGATATTAGTAAACAAATAACATTTTACTATTAGATACATCAGAAACTTGCACTTGTTTCCATGTATCTCATCAAGAATTTATTTAGTATTTTTCTCCTTCTATTGAGATGATCATTTTTTTTTGTCATTTATTCTGTTAATATGTTGTCTTTCATAGTTGATTTTCAGATGGTAAACCAGTCTAGCATTACTGGGATAAACTCCACTTGCTCAAGGTATATAATACTTTTTATATATTGATGGAGTAATGTTGATTTCATGTAATGCATTGAAATGGAGTCACTTGTCTTCAGTTTTCTGAAAGAATTTGCATTATTTTTTTTACTTAAATAATCAGTAGAATTTTTAAGAATTTTAATTAAATATTCAGCAGGATTTTCTTTTTCTTAGTACTGAGTAATATTCCAGATATACACACACTCTCACAAACACACATTCTCACTCATTCACACACACATGTAACATTTTAGTGATCCTTTCATCGGTTGGCAGACAGGTTGTTTCCATACCTTGACTATTAGAAATGATGCGTTAGTGGACATGGGAGTACAGATATCGTTTCATGATAATGGTTTCTTGGATATATATATCCAGAAAACAGATTGCTGTATCCTGTGCTCGTTCCATTATTTGAAGAGCCTCCATTCTGTTTTTCATAGTAGCTATAACAGTTTACATTCCCACCAACAGTGTATAAAACTTGTGTTTTCTGTATTTCCTTTCCTTTCTTTTTTAAACAGAATGTGTTTTCTCTTGTCTTTTTGATAGTAGCTACCCTAACAGATGTGAGATGATGTCCATTGTTGTTTTGATTTTAATTTCTCTGATGTTAGTGATGTTGAACACATTTTTATCTACCTGTTGGCCATTTGTATGACTTCTTTGGAAAAATGTCTGTTAAGGTTCTTTGCCCATTTTTAAAATTAGGTAGTTTGTGTTTGTTTATGTTGCTATTGTGTTGTATGAGTTCCTTATATATTTCGCATATTAACCCTTTATCACATATGTGGTTTGCAGATTTTTATCATCCACTCGATAGATAGATTATGTTTTCATTTTCTTGATTTCTCTTGCTGAGCAGATGCTTTTTAGTTTGATGTAGTCGCACTGGTTTATCTCTTATTGAAAGAATATTGCAGTCTCCTACTCTTAACTGTGGATTTGTCTATTTCTCCTTGTAATTTTAGCACTTTTTGGTTCATGTATTGGAAAGCTCTTTTATTAGGTGTATAAACATTTAGGATTGGTATCTCTACTGATAAATTTATCCCTTTATCATTATGAAATGCCAGTCTTTTTCTTTAGTAATATTCTTTGCTCTGGAATATACTTTTTTCAAGCTTTCTTTCTGTTAGTGTTAGCATGGTATGTAGTTTTCAGTTCTTTTACATTTAACCTATTGTGTCATTATGCTTATAGTAAGTATACTGAAGGCAGCCTATAGTTGAATCTTGTTTTGGTATCAAATCTGGCTCTCTCTCCCTTTTAATTGGAATGTTAGACTTTTTGCATTTATTGTGGCTGTTGATGTGGTTAGGGTTAAATCTATTATTTTGCTGTTTATTTTCCTACTTTTCTTATCTGTTCTTTTTCTTCTTTCCTTTTGTGCCTTCTTTTTGATTAATTGATTTTTTAAAAAATTATTCCATTTGATATCATTTTGTTAGCTTACCATATACAACTTTTGTTTTGTTATTTTAGTTGTTATGTTAGAGTTTATAGTGTGTGCCAGTGTGCTAAATCACTTTAGTTGTGTCCAACTCTTTGAGACCCTATGGACTATAAGCCTGACAGGATTCTCTGTCCATGGGATTCTCCAGGCAAGAATAATAGAGGGGGTTTATAGTACCATCTTTAATTTATCATAGTCAGTCTTCAAATGATATTACACAGCTTCATTTATATACTATGAGAAGGTTACAGAAAGTATACTTGCAATTTCACCTTCCTGACCATTGATTGTTATTATCATAGATATTTTTTACATTAGTTATAATAAGTCCTACACTATATTATGATGAGTTTTGTTTAAACATTAGATTATTTTTAAGAGATTTAAATAATAATAATTTTTTTCTATTTTTCTACAGAGTTATTTCGGGTACCTTTCACTTTTGTGTGTAGATTTATAAGGTTTTCCCAGCTCATATTATTTTCTTTCTGGATTTTCTTTATCATTTCTTGAAGTACAAATCTGCCGGTGATGAATTCTTCCAGCTTCTCTGTGTCTGAAGAAATTATGACTTTCACTTACATTATTGAAGTATATTTTGGCTGGGTATAGCAGTCCATCATGACTTTTTTTTCTATCAGTACTTTGAGGGTATTACTCCACTATCTGTTTCTGACATAAAATATGCTGTCATTCTTTTATTTGTGTCTCTCTATACTGAAAGTTTGTCTTCCCCAACTCTCACACCATGGACTGCTTTTAATAGCTGCTTCTCACCTTATTTCTATTCTGTTCAGCTTGTCAGATATGTGAGCATATTCTTTATATTTGGAAATGTTGGAGCTATTATTTTTTCAAATATCCCCCACCCTTTTGAAGGTTCAAATATATGTACTTTAGGCCACTTGAAATGGTCCCATATCTTGACAGTGCTCTGATTTTTTAAAAAATTTCTTTTTTCTCTGTGTGTTTTATTTTGGTAGTTTCTGTTGCTATTTCTTCAAGTCCACTAATCTCTTTTTCTGAAATGTCTAACGGGCTGTTAGTCTTATACTAATGTACTTTTCATCTGACACATTGTAGTTTCTATCTCTAAAACTTTCATTTGGTTTTTAAAAATACTATCTTTCATGTCACTGCTTAACTTTTTGAACATATGTGATACAGTTTCATAACTCTTTTACTTTTCTTTTCTTTTCTTGTTAATTGTAAAGTCTATCAGATTTGAATCTGGTTTGAGTGATTGATTTTTCTCCTTAGTTGGGGTTGTATTTTCCTCCTTTGCATGTCTGGTAATTTTTGTTATGTGCCAAACATTGAAAATTTTACTTTCTTGAGTACTGAATTTTTTTGTTTGTTTGTTTTTCTATATTCTTGAGCTTTTATTCAAGGACACAGTTAAGTTAGTGAAAACAATTTTATTCTTTTGGAAACAGTTTTATTCTAAACAGTTAGGAAAGACTGGAATAGTGCAATCTGTGACTTATTTCTCACTGTTGTGAAAATTCCCTTCAATTTGCTGTATCCAGTGTCTCTGATGATTGATGAGGTATACGTCTCTGGTTGGTGGAAATAATCAGAATTTGTAGCCCTTTGTGGAGTCTTCCCTGGTGGCTCAGATGGTAAGGAATCTGCCTGCAGTGTGGGAGACCTGGGTTCGATCCCTGGGTTGGGAAGATCCCCTGGAGGAGGGAATGGCAATCCACTCCTGTATTCTTGCCTGAAGAATCCATGGACAGGGGAGCCTGGTGGGGGTACAGTCCACGGGGTCACAAAGAGTCAGACATGACTGAGCAGCTAAACACAGGACAGCCCAGCCCTTTGTGACCGCGGCACACCATTACCCCTAATATAATGGTTTCCTTGTATACATCCTGATGAGCACAAATTGTTTGAGGTAAGCCCTTCTGTATGACTCTGGAGTTCATTCTGTCCCTTGGTGCTGCATTATTCTCTCTAGTACTCTCTCCCGTGAATACTTTGGTGTTCCCAAAATTTCCAGTTTCTCTCTTCAACTGTGCAAACTGGCTGAGTTATTCCTGGGTTTTCACTAGCTGTACTATCATTAGAAAATCTTTCAAATGAAAGCTAGACCTATTTCTATGCTCACCTTGTATATTTCACATCTCTCAAAGATCACTGTACATTGTTGCTTTATGTCCAGTGTCTTAAAACTATTGCTCCAAATACTTTGTCCACTTTTGGTTGTGTCAGATAAGAGAGTAAATCGAGTCCATTATTGTATCTTGACAGGAGATGGAAGTTTCTAATCCATAGTCATTTTTATATCATAAGAATAACGTTTTAAATTCTTATTTGCCTCTTTTTTACTAAGACTAGTTTCTTAACTTCTACATGCCTCACTTTCCTCATCTATGAAATTAGAATTATATGGTTTTGTCTACCTTCAGGATTATTGAGAAACTTAAATAAGATGACATTGTAAAACATTTGATAAGCACATGGAAAGCCTCCAATAAATTACTTATTTTATTGTTATTATCTTTGTTACAAATCATATGAAGCAACCTCACACATTCAAATGCATGCCTACTTAATTTGATTGATTTTTCAACTTCTGTTAAACAAGCTTAATATTTATGTTAGATACAAGAAAAGGGTTAAATGAGTTTACTGAACAAGAGAGAAGAATCATATCCCAGGAAAGACAGGTAGAAACTGTTAATATAATCAGTTGGGTAATGTTTCATGAGAGAAATGTTGTCAAAATTATTGCTCAGATTATTCTTAAGAGAATGAAAGTCTCTAGCCAGACAAAAGATCCTCAGTAATAATTTACCAAATCATTTATGTGTGATTTGGATCATCTCTGTACCCTGCTTAAATAAAATCTCCACCTCTGAAGATGTACATTTAATCCTGTCTTTCTCAGTTAAAGCTGGGCTCTTTAACCACAATAAGCTCAGCATCATGGGATTTTGAATTTCTCCATGGTATCTTGCTCATCAGTTTTTTTAAGCTTAGATCACTAAAGTTGCTTCCTTGGTGCCTCAGTGGTAAAGAATCCTCCTGCTCATGCAAGGAGACACAGAAGATATGGGTTTGATCCCTGGGTTGGGAAGATCTCCTGGGGGAGGAAATGGCAACACATTCCAATGTTCTTGCCTGGGAAATCCCACAGACAGAGGAGGCTGTGAACTATAGTCCATAGAATTGAAAAGATTTGAACACAACTGAGCAACTCAGCACGTATGCATGCTATATAATAAAGTTACCCATTGGGAAACATTTCAGCATTCCCAAAGGTGAAATGTAGAAGCTATTTAATAGTACATACTTCATGTCTCATGAAATTTTGGCAAAAGAGGTAATTAGTAAGTTGTTATTTAAAACCTCCAAGGGAATTTATGGTGTATAAATTCTTCATAAATAGTTATAATATATTAGACATAATCTAATGGGAACAATATTAGACACAGTTAAAATCATTGTAGCATTCAGATTATCTACAGAAAAGATTGTCTTATGTGTATATTGTGTGTAGCTCAGATGTATCTGTTTGGGGGATATGGACAGTGAGGAAAGGAGGTATTCCCTACATCAAAATTTAAAAAAATTCCAAATTCAATTTTCATATTAAATAAAATATAGCTTAAAAGATACCAAAATATGAAATGTAAAATATGAATTTCTGTCTTGGTCCTAGCTAGAAGACCTTTGTTTTCTTCTCTTTTTTAGATGCAATGATTTTAGCATAGATACTATTCTGTGTTTCCTCAAAACAATTATTTCCATTTTAGTAAATTCCCCCTTACATATGTATTTATTTCCACCAAAAAGAATCATAATATTCTTTTATCAAAAGGTAGGAACATATAATATTTATCACTAACATAATAATCTCATATAACCTCAAAATAGTTTAGGGAAATAGTTTTTTCAGTAGCTTACTTCTATTCGATCCTGACCAAATTGTATCTTCTTTTACTAGAAGTTCTTCTATAGTGGACAATTCAGTAGGAAGATCCTTCAGCAGGGTCTCTATGAGTAATTGTTTGAGGGGGAAGAAATGGTATATTTGACAGAAAATGCTCATGTGGCTTCCCAGGTGGTAAAGAACCCACCTGCCAGTGCAGGAGAAGAGATTCAGGTTCAGTAGCTGAGTTGGAAAGATCCCCTGGAAGACAGCATGGCAACCCATTCCAGTGTTCTTGCCTGGAGACTCTCATGGACAGAAGATCCTGGCGGACTATAGTCCATAGGGTTGCAAAGAGTCGGATATGACTGAAGCAACAGCACGAACACATTCAGATTTTTTTTTTTTTTTTTACAGAGTTCTGTCATTAATACACCATCCAAAATAAGGGCATTTCACATTATAAGTGAAAGCTAGAAACACCTTTTTAAAAATCATTTTCTTTTTACAAATCCATGAATACTGTCTTGAATCCAGTAGATGCAAATGCCTAAAGGTTATCAGAGTAGGGGCATCATTTATCGATTGGCTACCATATGGTAGGAACTAGGTTAGGCATTTTACAATTATTATGTCATTGAGACTCCTCCCAAGAAAACTGAAGTATTAGTGTCCCCATTTGACAGATAAAGAAATTGAGGCTGGTAGGTTAAGGATATTGGCCAAATAGCCAAGAATTCTAGTAAAGTTGTCCAGTTTCAAGCCAGATGATGATAATAACAACTTTAGGATATCTGTGTTCACATGTGACCTCCAGAAATAGTTCAGATAATTTTAGTACTAAAATAGAAAGTCAAATTAATCTAGCGTTCTGTTGGTCTTACAAACATTTTTCTTTGCATCCAAAATTACCATTGTAAAATTTTCAAGGAAGATAGAATCTGCATATTTTGAGCTTTTGTTTTGGCAGAAAAAAATAGGAGTTAAAAATGTGCAATTTGTTCAAAGTGCAAAGATGCTGTGGCATTTTGGCATTGTTCCAAGGGCACAGATTTAACTTGGAATTTTGGTGGCTGTTACTGGGAATGTACTGTTTATCAAATTCAGTGTTAACTGCACAGTTGACAATTTTCTAGCAAAACTCTTTCTCTTTTTAACTTAAAAAATTCTTCCACCAACTTCTGAGGGTTGATAAGTAAAATCCATAAAAAGATATGGTATTTGATGAACAGAGTCTTCTATTAAAGGATAATCAGTGAGGTTATTCCACAAAGAATTTGTATAATCGGAGTGTGGATGATCTGGCATCTCTTCTAAAACTGCATGGTCTCACATCTTAACAGAAATAAGAGAGAATTGACTTCATAGCCCTTCACTGCCTTAGTGAATGAAATAACCAGCCAGCAAACACCTGTCAGATGGCAGTAGGTGCTCCTGAGAGGTTTGACAGGTAATATTTTAATCAGATCCACTGGTAATTCTGTGACCTGAAAGGGTTATTGTGTTTCTAAAGGCCAGGACTTTCTTCCCTCTAGATGCTGTTGTGTCCCTATGGATAAAATGACTTCAAATGAAACATTATGAAAAATGAAATGTATTTTAACTTATTGCTGAAAATTTTTTCCTGGCTTATTTCTTCATAGATTTTAGAAATTTCTCCCTCCTCTGTGCTTCTGGAGTTACTAATTCATACAGATCATGTTAAGCATAATTTTGACTCATGTGCTAGAATGATGTCTGATTAAAAGATAGGAATTATGCTCCTAACTTATAACAGTATAATTCAATACATTGTTAATAAATTATTCTTTAATAAAAGTTCATGAGGACTTCCCTGATGGTCCAGTGGTTAAGAATTTGCCTTTCAATACCAGGAACAAGAGTTCCATCGCTGGTGGGGACTGAGATTCCACATGGCAAGGAGAAACTAAGGCGGAGAGCCACTATTAGAGACGTCCATGCGCTACACTGAAGACTCAGTGCAGCCACAAAAACACTCACGATAGGTGAACCTAAAACCGCTCTAAATTTGTCTTAATTTAGAAAGTACATGATTATCCTATAGTAGATTATTATCTCTATTAGTCAACTGAAGGTGAAAAAAAAAGGACAATTCTTTGATTATTACTGGACTAATGAAGAAATTCCAGTTAGCTTATTTTGCTCCCCATAATATAAAGTTGAGATATAAGTCTCTAGGCTAAAGCCCTAAATAACCTGTTTATTATCCTTGTTTGATTGGGTTATTGATTCTTTCCAGGTTGCTGCTGGCTCCACCTTCATGCAGCATTTTTCTTTTATTTTACCTGTATGTTGGGGATTTCACTCCCCCTGCTGGCCCCTGGCATGCATTAGTTTTGAATCTTTTCCATGGAATCTAGCTAAATTGTTTCTGTCTGTTTCTCTTCATGTATAGTAATATTTAGGTTCCAAACACAGCAGCAAACATATGAGTTTAAGGGTAGATTTTTAAAAAGTTCTTAGGCATTGTTTTCACTTAAAAATTTCCTGAGACTGGAGTACATCGGGGCTAATTTAGACAATATAGAAAAGACATTCTGAATTTCCTATTGCAAGATGTAATTGGTTTAATTAAAAGTCTTTTGCTAAAGAAAAGTTATGTTTTTGCTCATAATGAAGAAAGTTTCTTTCTTTTTAAGATAGCAGTAATTGTGCTGCAAAAAAAGTTTGCATTTTAAAAGATTCATAAAACCTTTGAAATAGATAGCTTTATGTTACAAGTAAATGCAGCTAGATGATTTCAAAGTACATTTACTTTGACAATGCTTTGGAACAAGTACCACCCACTGTCACTAAAGCTTTACCACTATTTGCTTATGAGCGAATTTTGATGATTTAAATCTCAAACATCGTTAGACACTATTGTAGAGTGTGTAGTTTTGTTTTTGTTGGATGCTTCGACCTCCATTACACAACTTACTTTTTTTTTCCTTTTATTTTTGTTGGACTAAAAGATGAATATGAATATTTTCTGAGAGCTATTTGTTTTATGTTGAAGAGAAGAACTGCAGTTTTCACGTTGTTCTTTTGTTGTCATTAAAAGAAAAAAATGATCTGAACTCATTTTTTTCAGGAAAAATACTCTCTGAATGTTCTTTCCATCTTAAAATCTGTAGGATGTTGCCATTTTTGATAGTTAGTGATCATCAGGATCAGAAGATACTTTTATTTTGTGCATTTGTCATAGACATTCATATGTTTGATTAGTGGTTCTCTTCATTAATAGTCACTGAAATCTCAAAGCAGGAGAAGATGGAAGGGTCCCATTCTCTGCTCAGGAGCCGGAAGATGGCAGTTCATATCATTTATCTTGGTCCAGGGAGAATAGAGTAGCCATTCTGTTGCTTTACTTTGTTTCCTGTGTCTGAAGTTTTTCCTAATTTGTGGGTTTAGCATTCAGAGGAGGGTCTGGTGGTACAAAGATAATATGGTACAGTTACCAGTCAATTTTTTTACATCATACAATGGAATGAGAGTTTTAAAAATTTCTCTTGTTTATTCTCTGCATCATGCCAAATGACTATTTTGTAGCACCTCTTTTTAAAACATGAAACTTTGTGAAAAAATGTAATTCACCATTTTAATGTAATGCCATCCAATCCTGGTTACCAGCACTGCAAAGTACATACCACTCAGCAGTTGCCAGAATATACAGCAATGTGTATTTTTAAAACATATTAAAAACTTTCCAAATGAAGTCTGTTTTCCCACTTTTACCGGAAAGTGGAAAGGAAAATGAGCACTTCATCACCAGCATTCTTAATTATGTTACCAAGAAATAAAACACGAAGAAAAGTTTATAAAAGCTATGAGACTTTAATCACAGTCCCCTGCAGGGGGTTAGGAGGAAATGCTTTTTATAATGAAGTCTATGTAAAAACTTCCAATATTAGAAAATCCTTCCTTAAGACATTTGCTTGCATTTGTACCTTTCAAAGTGAAAACAAAACTAAAAATAAATCCCATGTACATTGTGTTTATTGCCATTCAGTTAAAATCAACCATGGAATCTTTGACATAGTTGATATACTGCAGCATTTAAAAAATCTGTATATCAGAGCCATATATTTTTGCAAAGTAGGAAGATAAGTATTGGGTTTTGAAATGGGTAGAGGGTTGAAAGGGGCATACATTCTTACTTTCTGTTTTTAAAAGAGAGAAGATCAGTGTGGATGGGATTCCATTGAAGAGCCTTTCAATGGAGTAGAAAGGAGCATGGCACAGGATCAATCCAGTGATTCTCAAAATTCTTTCATCCTACAAATCCTCTGGATGGCTTGTTTAAAGTATCTATTTCTGAGTTCTTCCACACAAGATTCTGAGTCCTACAGTGGGGCACAGGAAAAAAATGCAAGCACCCTGGAGGAATCTTATAATCAGGAGACTCTGGGAAACTTTTATCTAGTTTAATGAATTATAGAGGCAGTACCAGCAATTTAGACCTGAGATTTGGAGTAAAGATCTATGCATTCACTTAAGGAATATTCATTGAGCACTTAGTATGTGCTGAATTTGAGTACACTTTACTAGATGTGTAATTTTTCTAATCCTCACTTGGGTAGAATAGTGTAGGTATTGTGCATTTAAATGGAGGCTGAGAAATGCAGTAATCAAGACAGAGTCTTACAGCTATGACATTGAAAAAGATAAATTATTTTAACCCAGATATATCTGTCTTCAATCCCATGTCCTGGCTACTAAGTGGCATAAACTATTCCTATAAGTTGAGTACAGTTATTTTCCCCCAAGGTTGGAAAATACAGGTCTTAAATTGTCTTCTCAATGGCTTTCTTCTCACTCGAAATTCGTCATTCCTATAGAGGCCCACAAAGCACTGAAGGATATGCCATATGTGTTCAAGAACCTCTACACTTCCTGTACCCTCTCACCTTCCCAGAGATACCTTCCCAGATCACCTTGGGTAGAGAACGCCCCTTGATATATACACATAGCTATTGCCTGTCTCTCTTGCTGGCTGATTTTTGCTCTGTAGATCTTCCTGATCCACAGATCGAACCTGCGTCTCCTGCATTGCAGTCGGATTCTTTACTGCTGAACCACCAGGGAAGGCCTACATGGACTATGTGCTTTAAAATTTAGTTGATGTTTTTCCTCAGTTGAAGTCCTCAAGAACGGTGGGTTTATGTTCAGTGCTGCATCCCCAGTGCCTAGCATATAGCAGGGAAATATTTGAATATTGAAAGTTTTCTAGATAGAATATCTAGAATGAAAGAATTTTCTTATGATACTTCCTACTCAAGTAACTTAGTAGCTCTGCAGTATGAATACTCATTACATTTTCCTTTCTGTTTTCTTCAGAACTAGAGCATTTGAATGTATGTGAGGATTAAGCATTACCCCAGTCTTAGGATGGACTCTGCCTGCTGAGAGAAACTATCTGCTAGCTCTGGTCATTATCCGTTGTTAGTAGTAGTTATGGTATATGAGTGTTAATGCTAATTCAAGGGGTTTCTAGGGTTTGTTTTTTAACCTGTCATTATTTTACCTTTTACTCTGAGGTTTGCCATATGACAAACTGGATTTATTAGGTGTCCAGAATTATTATACATGTGTGTAGCTTAGTGATTTAAGGGTAATTAGCCATCTTATCTTTCCTCAGGTCTAACAGCATCATTTCATTGATATCTCAAGTAGTCTTAATGGTACCTTTTGGAGTAGGCAGTAGTTTTGAGTATGTGAATTCCATGGAGCAAATGAAAGAGAATTCAGGAGCTGATTGTGTACCAGGTTCACTGGCATTTTGTGCAAAGCAATGTTTAGCGGCAGGGCAACAACATTCATCTGGCTCCCCTTTACCTGGCATGTCTTCATCAATGTTCCTATTTCTTCTTTCAGGTATCTTTCTGTTTTTCCCTCCTCTCACTCTCCCTCTTGTCCTCACTTTAAGCTAGTTTAAAAAAAAACAAAACCAATAATTTCGTGACACTTAAGATGCAAATCACTTTGCAAGTGAGAAAGTGTAAATTTATACATGTGTTGGGTGACAGTCTGTCCCACTGGGGATGGTTAGTGCATTCCATAGCTATAAAGGAAAAATCCAAGTTTCCCAGAAATAAAGGTCAAAAGACATGGAACAACTCTTTTATTATTTGCTTTCAAAACAGAGGGGATATGATTTATGTAGGATATAAGCTTATGTCATAGCCGCGCAGGTGCTGCAGCGAAGCCGTGACCCTGGTCTAATCCCCGTAACGACACTGGGCATTGACCACATTTGCTTTGTTGTTACCGAGCTGCTTTCCCAGAGGCCTTTAAGTTTCTGAACCCAGCTGGTAGGTAGCTGGCCAGCTCCGGCTTGGTGTAAGGACATTGTTTTTAAGTGCAACCTGAAGTTTATTTATAATCCCTGTCTGCATTAAATGACTGTCGGTTTGTGATGTTGCCTCTGTGATTAATTCTAAAGTCTCATATTAACACTCTCTAAAAAAAAATAAATTTAGTATTTTCTTATTTCTGTGTTTTCTTTCTTGTTATAATGCAGAAAATATCACATTTATTTTGAAAAATAGTAAGCAGTTTTATAGGATAAAAAATATTTTTATATTAATTTTAATGTCAGTGGCCGATCTACTTATATAATTTATTTTTACTCTGAGAAGATAGTATTGTTTCCATAATGTTTTTTCAATATTTCCTTCATTTTTTACCTTTCCTCAAAGATTAATGGCTTGGTAAATATTTGAAACTCATCACAAAAAGTGATTTACAATTTCATTCTAACTTCCAGTATTTCCATGTACCAGGGTTTTGACATTTTTAAAGCTTTCTATGTGCCTTAAATTTAAAAAAATCTACCTAAAAAGTATTACCTTTATTTTAAGTCTTATTAATGGTTTTATGATGTGAAGGAAAAATCTATATATATGTTACCATTTACATGGGTGCTAAGTCACTTCAGCTGATGGGATTCCCCAGGGAAGAGATCAAACTCCAGTCTATATCTCCTACACTGGCAGGCGGGTTCTTTACCACTATCATCACTTGAAAAGCCCACCTAAGTTGGGTTAAATTCAGGGAGTTAAGACTCAGGACTCTGATAGCAAAGTACTACTTGAGTTTGAATCTCAGCTCCATCACATCTCAGGTCATGATCTTGAACAGTTAGTTAACCTTACTGTGTCTCATTCATGCAAGGTACGTGGTAATAATAATACCAATCTCATAGTTGTTATGATAACTAAAAAAGTTAATATGTTCAATGCTCTACATAAATATTTGTTATATAAAGAGATAAAGTTTAAATTTCCCAATTAAATGTTTATGATTTAATACTTTTCATTAATGTGTTTTGAGTCATTCGTACTGGTTATCACAATTTTACCATGAAATTGTGAAATTATTAGCTTTGTCTTAAATCTTGAAAATTTTGTATTTATAGGGAATAAAGGGAAAGTGACAAAAGGGAAAGTCCACAAAATTGTTCCTTATTTGAGGTGGTATGTGGAGCAGAAATAGTTTACATGGCTTTGGAGAAGAAAAGCTCAAGAAGAAAAGAGTTCAGAATAAATTTATATTTTTCTCACAGTAGCTGTGGGTACCCTTCAAATTTTAGTTAAGTGATGACAATATAATTAGACTATAAAATATTCAGGTTAAAGCATACTTTTTTCATGTTTGAGCCTTCTCAGTTTTGCTAAAGTTTCCTTAGGCTACGTATTCAGTCTAATTTCTCTGAAAATACATACATGAATAAATAAGCTCTGCTAAACAACAAAAAATTAATATTTAACATTTAACAAAAGCTAAGGCAAATAATATTTTGAATAGGACAAATGGAAATGAGTAAGGTGGAAGAGCCATGAAAATGTAATATTCTTCTTAGGGGAAAACATTAAGTTGATTTTTGGATGTATATTTAATAAGTATTTGAGATAGCAAGAGTAAAATTGCAATGAGGATTACCTCAGCATTTGGTCCTCAGCATGAAAGGATTAAAAGTATTTGCCGAAGAGTCACCTCTGGAGGGCAGTGCAGTCTTAGATTTGTTGCAGGAGCTTCAGGTAGTTTGAAACTTTTCCTGAGGTTCTTTTCAGATTCCTGGCCTTGTAATATGTGAATCACCTTGTGTTTCAAAACTCACAGGAGACATAAACAGGAAAGTAAAATTTTTCTGCTAAGTTAGTTAGCCTGTTAGATTGGGGCGGAGGAGTTACCTGAAAAAGGATTTTAAAATCCCATATGAAAATGTGTCAGCATTGTATACATCCATGAAGCTGGATGTATACATAACAGGCCTGCAGATATTTGTCCTTTTGTCTCCTTGGTTCAAATATCTGTGTACCTCAACTTAACACTTAATTATTCTTTCTGGGGCTCTTCCTCACTCCAAAATACAAATCTGAACCTTCTATGTTCATTTGTTGGCAGCCTAGAGAGAAGATACTGCTTAACTGTCAAATCTGTTGACACTATGTAGCATCCTAGAGAAAGTCAACCCCACAGCCAGCAAAATATTTCCCAGTACCTTAACAAATCAGCAGAATATTTTGAGAAATGCTTTACTTTTATGAACAAAATACCCTGATAGTTATTGGATTTGTCACAGCATCTAAGGTTTCTCTCATAACCATACTGACCTTCACGTGCTATTATATTACAAAACCAACTCTTTATGTAATCAAACCAAAGGAAAAATGCTTAATTAGCTATACATGACCCTATGTTACAATATAGGCAGACAAAAGTTATTTTCTTCAGCACTGTCTAACTATTGTATAAAGAAGTGTTTTTATACAATAAACCCCGGGCTATTTGAAGTCTCAAGAGTAAAGTAATATCAGGATTTTCCTTTTCCTCTGAAGGCGATTTGAGAGCTTTCAGCAGGGGGATACCACATTTAAAGGTTGCCTAAGATCTCATAACTCCAAGTGTCACAAAAAATGTGTAGATTATGAAAAGCTTTCCTCATGAGCACAACAACTGTGCTTTTCAACCCTAAATCATGACACAGACTTGTTATACCACGAAGAATTAAAGAATGTCAAGTAAATGACTTTTTTCCCTCCCTCTGTGCCTCTGAGGATAGTTATTAATGTCGAGTCTTGCTGCTGAGTGATCCTGAAGCTACTGTCACAACCTTTTTATTCCCCTAGTGCAAACGAATCCTTTATGAGGTAATTCAAGGAAATTGATGACATTATTTGCTGTATCTTGGGTATCAACAGCATATAAATGAAAAACACAGTTATCACACTGACCAACCCATTTGGATAGAAAAGTTTTGAGTTGTTTCCTGCCTAAGCAGACTTTGCACTTTTGCATTTTATATGAAGTAACAGGTATACAACTTTTAAATTACTAATGCCTGGTATTAGTTTACCATCACCCAGTGCAAGGGATAAACTTTTTAGAAACACAGAGAGCCTGGAGTTACTCTTTTTATTTTGTTCCTCTTTCTTTATTTTAATGTGTTCTTCACGTTTGGAACAGTGAACAGTTTCATATTATTTTATTTTGAAAGTTAGTATATGTATATTCTAAGCCAATGACAGCTTTAACCTTTAAGTTAAATCTCACCATTTGAGCAAATTCTGGATTGTGTATTTTAAGGGGCAAAGGGAAAGCATTACAGAGAAATTTTAAAGACATTTTATTAAAATACAAATAGGTGAATGGTTTAAATAGAAAACCTATATTAAATCAGCATCACTGAATGAGTGACCCTAAAAGAATGCTCATTTACCTAACTAGGGAAAAAATCATCTTAAATATGGTCTCTAGTTATTTTTCTTCTCAGTTATTGCATTTGCCACTTCATCATGACCTTACCATGACCTTGTAGTTTATGGGCTAAAGGTAACCACTATGCAATAATGAAAATATGCAGACTGAACTTTACCACCTAAAAGAATTATTCTTTTTTAATATTTGTTTAAATTAATACACTTTTCTGTTTATAAAACTCTCCTCCATGGTCCTTGAAGGAGGAGAGAAGCATTAATTGTAATTAATGTGCAACTTTGGGCTTTTAGGAACTATGTTCAGTAGAGGTGAGTCAGCAGACCTTGTTACATTAATTACAATGGCTTGCTTCTCCACTGGTCTTGATTCACAAAGATATGTACTGTTCCTAACTTAATGCTTTAAAATATAAATGCTTCAAAATAAAGGAACCTGCTGCTGCTGCTGCTGCTGCTAAGTCGCTTCAGTCATGTCCAACTCTGTGCGACCCCAAAGACGGCAGCCCACCAGGCTCCCCCGTCCCTGGAATTTTCCAGGCAAGAACACTGGAGTGGGTTGCCATTTCCCTCTCCAATGCGGAAAGTGAAAAGTGAAAGTGAAGTCACTCAATCGTGTCCGACTCTTCACGACCCCATGAACTGCAGCCCACCAGGCTCCTCTGTCCATGCGATTCTCCAGGCAAGAGTACTGGAGTGGGGTGCCATTGCCTTCTCCAAAAGGAACCTAAAATCAAACTATTAATTCCCACCTTTGCTTTCTTGTTTGATTTGATTGGTTTTGTTTTACTTATCTAGACCTGAATTTGTATTACTTCTACCTTGCTATGATCCCATAATCTGACCTTCTTGAAGTAGGCAGTGTACCATTTGGATGAGGTGAGGGAAAAGCTCTTAGGAAGGCAATAAAAAGCAGAGAATACAAAAACTATTACAGAAGGTAAGCACATTCTTGACACATTATCCCTGAAGTGAATTGTTACCTTCTTTGAATTTCTCCTGGTTTGGTCCTTAGGCTTGGAAATATTAATAAACTGAAACCACAGCTTGGCCTTAAAAATCCACAAAGCTTGTGATACAAGTAATTTTAAATTAATCCTTAAAAATCCTCAGTCTTCCTGTTGCCAGCCATATTACCAATCAGAAGTGCTTTCTTTACTCTTAAATAGAAATGATGATAGTTATTCTTGATAAGGGCTTCCCTGATAGTTCACTTGGTAAAGAATCTGCCTGCCATACAGGAGATCCTGGTTTGATTCCTGGGTCAGGAAGATCTGCTGGAGAAGAGATAGGCTACCCACTTCAGTATTCTGGCCTTGAGAATTCCATGGACTGTACAGTCCATTGGGTTGCAAAGAGTCGGACATGACTGAGCAACTTTCACTTTCACTTCACTATGTTTGATGAAATAACTTTCAGATAATAATGATTACAGTCACTGTGAACTGTGCTCCAGATGCACATCTCAGCAGTTGTACATCTGAAATAAACTCTTATTATTGCCATTGTACAGGTGAGGAAGACTGAGGTTCAGAAAAGTAATTGCTTTTCCCAGTGAAAATTCCAGAGCCAGCATGCCTGCACCAACTGACAGCCTGGAGCTCCGGGGCCTAATCTCCAGAGAATCTTGAGTTCTTGAGATAATCTTCATTTTAAGCATGGGGTCTGGGCTGCATCTCTGCAAGTGAAAAGTGAAGTCTCTCAGTCGTGTCCGACTCTTTGTGATCCCATGGACTGTAGTCTACCAGGCTTCTCTCTAGGATTAAAATGTTCTTGACGAACTCAAAATGGAGATTTTTTAGTAAAGCCTCCTCTTTAGTGAAGTGAAAGTGAAATTGCTCAGTCATGTCCGACTCTTTGCGATCCCATGGACTGTAGTCTACCAGGCTTCTCTTTCTATGGGGTTTTCCAGGCAAGAGTACTGGAGTGGGTTGCCATTTCCTTCTCCAGGGGATCTTCCTGACCCAGGGATCAAACCCAGGTCTCCTGCATTGCAGGCAGATGCTTTACTCTCTGAGCCACCAGGGAAGCTCCCTCCCACCAAAAAAATCTAAATTATTCCTTATAGTCAATTGAAAATCGATTGCTCTTCCAGTAAGGCAAATCTAAAAACTATTTTGATGTTTTCAGTCTCTAAGTCATGTCCAACTCTTTATGACCCCATGAACTGCAGCATGCCAGGCTTCCCTGTCCTTCACTATCTCCCGGAAGTTTGTTCAAACTTACCTCCTTTGGGTCAGTGATGCCCTCCAATCATCTCATCTTCTGTCACCCTCTTCTCTTCTTGCCCTCAATCTTTCCCAGCATCCAAATCTTTTCCAGTGAATCAGCTGTTCACATCAGGTGGCCAAAGTATTGGAGCTTCAGCTTCAGCATAATTCCTTACAATGAATATTCCCAGTTGGTTTCCTTTAGGATTGAGTGGTTTGATCTCCTTGCTGTCCAAGAAACTCTCAAGAGTCTTCTACAGCACCACAGTTTGAAAGCATCAGTTCATCAGCACTCAGCCTTCTTTGTGGTACAATTCTTAGATCCATACATGACTACTGGTTAAAACCATAGCTTTAAGTATATGGACTTCTATTGGCAAAGTGATGTCTCTGCTTTTTAATACATTGTCCAGGTGTGTCATAGCTTTTCCTCCAAGGAGCCAGCGTCTTTTAATTTTGTGGCTGCAGTCCCTGTCCGCATTGATTTTGGAGATCAAGAAAATGGAATCTGACAGTTTCCACATTTTCCCCATCTATTTGCCATGATGGGACCGGATGCCATGATCTTAGTTTTTTGAATGTTGTGTTTTAAGCCAGCTTTTTCACTCTCCTCTTTCACCTTCATCAAGAGGCTCTTTAATACCTCTTTGCTTTCTGCCATTAAAGTTGTATCATCTACATATCTGAGGTTATTGATATTTCTCCCAGCAGTCTTGATTCCAGCTTGTCATTCATCTAGCCCGGCATTTTGCATGATATAGTCTACATATAAGTTAAATAAGCAGTTTGACAATATAAGTTAAATAAGCAGGTTGATAGTATAATAAGGCAAAAAAAAAAAAAACACAACTATTAACCCTTTATAAAACTTTGAGATGTGGAATCTTATTTTGAAAGGGACTGTTGACTTGTGTGTTAAAGGTATATCTGTGGTCAATTTTTCCGTAGGTATTAGATACAGATTTAACACCATTCTGAAAACTGTGCAAGGTTAAGTATACTCTATGTGAGACATTTAAAAGTAGATATTTACTAAGAGATTTAACCCTTTTTGACACTGGTCAAAGCAGGAGGGCTTAAAGGGAAAGCATTGCAAAAAGGAAGACTTGTCTTGATAGCTATGTTATGGAGTATTTAATTCCAGACTTTCATATTTCAAAAATGAAATAAAAAGCAAATTGATAGAGATACAAATTTGACTAGTGGTTTCCAAGAGCTGAGGAGGGAATGGGTATTAGCTGTTAACTACAGAGGATGATGGAAATGTTTTGAGACTGAATTACAGTGATAGTTGCACAAATTGGTTTAAACTTACTGAAAAAAAAATCATTGAATTGTACTCTTAAAATGGGTAGATTTATTTTATATTACCTTGATAAAATCCTTTAAAAATGAATGTAGAAATCTAAGAAAGAAGATCCAGAATTGTTTCCAGAAAGAACTATTATTTGCATCAGATTTTGAATTTTCTCTATGATATTAATTTACTTATAAATTTAAAATCTGACACTAAATTTAATACATCAGGTTAAAGAAAAAAAAACAGTAAAAACAAACATCAGTGCCTTCTGCCCTCTTTTACTTTGTCCATTTTGATATTTTCAAGATGAATCTTTTTTTTTTTTTTTTGGTAGCCTCTAGAGGGCAGAACATGTTGTTTTTATTTGAAAGAACAGCGTCCTCTCAGAAATCTTAACTTCCTCAAAGAAACTACAGTAACTTGCAAGAAATAGGAGAGCCAGACTGCTTTAGAGGAAACTTCTGATTTCAGGAGTTTATCCTGAGGATCTGGACAGTTGAGTGTCTTCCTTCAGAGTCTCGTTGGAATGAGTCATTCCTTCCTCCTTGTCAGCTGTCTTTCCATGTCTCTATATTTATGCCCCAGAAAATCTTTTGGTCCAGTCTACTGGGGCATGTCAGAGTGAGTTCACTTGAGACTTTCACAACATTTTTCCATTGGAACACTTTTTTTAAGTAAAGAAAAGAGTCAAAGGACAGAATCAGTATTTGCACGTAGGGAGAATAGGAAGATTCAGGAAATTGTGATAAAAATCCTTGAACCTCATACATTTATAAAGTTACATTGGAGGAATGGGCTATGACAAAAGGCAAAAAGAATGCCAGTATTTTCATCAATGTATGAATGGTTGGGAATGAAGGACTCAAACAGCTGTAAGACATTTTTGAATTGTGAAACATAAGCATTCTGGGTTTTTTCCCTGTTCTTTTTATTTAACAACTATTAGTCTTAAGTACAGTATAAACCAGCAAATATGATTGAAAAGTTAAATTAATTAGCATTAAGTTATAAACTTCAGATCATTTTAAGAAATAATTGGGCTTGTCTTTTGCCCCTTGATGGCATTTTCTCTATGGTCATTTAATTTTAAAAATACCTACAGAATTACATCATTCTAGGGTCCCATCAACACATAGGATTTATATGCATTGATTTTGGTGTGGGGATTTCAAACAATTTTAGGCTCCCCTCACTTCGTTGCTAGTGATAAAGAACTTACCTGCCAATGCACATAAGAGAAGCAGGTTTGATCCCTGGGTTGGGAAGATCCCCTGGAGGAGGGCATGGCAACCCACTCCAGTATTCTTGCCTGGAGAGTCCCATGGACAGAGGAGCCTGGCCGGCTACAGTCTACAAGGCCGCAAAGAGTCAGACACAACTGAAGTGACCGGTATGCGTGCAGTGTCTTTACTTTGGTTCTGAAATTCTTCTTACGTATCCAACCCAGTTTATATGTGGAAAAAATAGAGAAAAAAACAAGATATAACTTGAGAGTTGTCTGAACAGACATTCACATTGTCTGAATAGACCTCACAGGCTCAGTTGCTAGGTTGTGCCAACTCTTTGCCACCCAATGGACTATAAACCACCAGGTTCTTCTGTCCATGGGATTTCCCAGATAAGAATACTGGAGTGGGTTGCCATCTCTTTCTCCAAGACCTCATACTCCATTTTAAAAACTCAATTATTGTGAAGCTAGTGTTTAAATTAATCTGTTCTTCTTCCATTCCTCCTTTTCTATTTCCTTTTTTCCTCTCCCTCCTCCTATCTTTATTTCTCTCAGTAAAGTTTGATTGCATGCTAATTGTGTGCTTCTGTTAGGCTCTATGTGCTAACTATGGCTTTCTGTTAGGTTCCCCCATACAAGGGAGAAAGCACAAGCATAGTTCCTGCCTTTATGGAATTATGGCCAGTGGAAAAGGTAGACAAAAGAATGTACAAACAAAAAGTAAAGGCATCATTATGGATTGAAATAAATTCTGAGAAGGAAAAGTAATAGTGAGAGTAACTATTGGGATCAACTTTAGGATAAGTAGTCAGGAGGGAAAGCTGTGTCTGAGGAAATGAGTCTAGATATCCCAGCCACATGGGGATTGGGAGAAGGGTTGTTCAGAAAGGGGATCAGAGGATGAGAAGCCCTGAGTCAGGAAAGAGCTTGGCTTGTTACAGGAACTGAATGGGTGTCTAGGTATCTCACTGTGAACAAAGAACACAGCTGAGATGCTGCTGGAGGGGTGACGGGTCAGGTCAGAAAGATCTCTGTGAAGAGCTTGCATTTGTTTCTAGGTGTAGTGATAATTTTTAAAGGGTGAAAGAAAAAAAACAGTGGCACCATCATCTTATTGAGCCTTTGAAAGACTTATTCTTGCTGCTCGGTGGAGAAAGGTTGGAGAGAGTCTCAAGTGAATGTGGGAGAGGTTAGTAGGCAGTTGCAGAAATTTAGACAAAAATGATTTCGTAGTTGGCTTTCACTTGCATATTGGAGTAGAGGAGAAAGTTCTTTTTTGTTCCTTTAAAGGTGTAAATAGTTTTCAGCTTGTTAAGCATGGCTGCATTGAGGAAGAAATGATTAGTGGGACATTTAAATGTACTCTTTTAAAAGGCAATATCTTGTGTTCTAGTTTTATGCAAAATGACATTGATTGTAAAAAGCCAAGGCCATCCAAACACCCTCAAATGAGTGTTTCTCTCTGAGGGTTAGAACCTTTAAAAATTGCTGATGAAATATGGGAGCAGATGAGAACACTAAGAACTTGATAAGTATGTTTACATACACCTTCTTATTATTTTGTTAGGAACTTCTCTTTTAATCAAATACAGAAATAAATGGCTAAGACTTAAAATGTCAAAATACAACACAAAAAAAAAATCCTGGGGATAATATTAAAACCTCCAAGAAAGCTTTGTGCATGTGTATTCGTAGATATGTATATACTTACATTCTTGAATGCCTAAAGCACATTTGTGAATAGTGCTTTGCCGTTGTTTAAGTACATAGTGGTGATTTGATATGAACATAAATGGTACAGGAAACAACATTTGGAATGTTTTCTACTTGCCATGTAAGATTACTTTCCCCTGTGGTGGTTAATGTGATATGTAATGCTAAAACTAAAAGTGTCAGCCATCTCCACTGCAGCACCTCTGAGGACCAGAGGACAGACGGACTGCATCCATCATCACCTGCCACCTCCCCTGTTCGAATCGGGAATATGGTGCTAACAGAGCTGAAGGTCTTAGATTCTAGAGGTGGGGTGCTTAGGTCTAAGTCCTGCATCTGAAGCATACTAGTTTTTTGACCTTGAGCAATTTATTTAACCTGTATCTCAGTTTTCTGCCCTGCTCAATGGGAATAGTAAATTCACATATCTCATATAGTTCTTGGGATGATTAAAAGCTTTTTTTTTAAATGAAAAGCACTTAGAACAGTATTTGGCACATATGAAGCATTGTATGTTGGTATATATTAGTATAGACTATTTGATATTTAGTAGTAGTGGTTCTATAAGCTTGTTGTTGTTGTTGTTCAATTGCTAAGTCATGTCCAACTCTTTGTGACCCCATGGGGGCAGCACACGAGGCTTCCCTGTCCTTCACCATCTCCCGGAGTTTGCTCAAACTCATGTCCATTGAGTAGGTGATGCTATCTTACCATCTCATCCTATATACTGATAGTATTCTCAGCATTAGTCAGAGCTATTTGTTAAGCTGATTATTACCCAAAATGTGTCAGTAGGTGCTACTAGGTATTTCTTAGGGAACATATAATTTACTGTTTCAAGCACCATCCTTGGACATATCATTTTGTGGACATCTTTTTCATTTGCCACAAGCTGCAAGTATTGAGTAGTAGTGCTTTGTTAGTGATTACTAGAGTAAAAGTGGACCTTTGCCTGATCATGCTGAGGTTGTGATGTAGTCCTAAGAACTTGCATATTGCTTACTGTATACACTAGTTTTGAACATACTGAATTTGTTGTCAGAGTGAAAAATCCTCATTTCCATACTCTTTTGAAAAATTTAAGATCTGTATACAAACCACTGTATATAAAATAGATAAACAAGGTTCTGCTGTATAGCACAGAAAACGACAGTCAGTATTATGTAATGGAAAAGAATCTGAAAAGGAATATGTACACATATACATAACATAATCACTTTGCTGTATGCCAGAAACTAAAACAGCATTGTAAATCAACTACACTTCAATTAAAAAACAAAAATAAAAAAATTGAAGATCTGTAAATATGGACCCGTTTTTCCACATGGTTACATTGACTGGTGCTGAGCAGTGACTGTGCCTCAGATACTATCTCATAGTTGGAGTGAGCTCTCCAGCCTCCTATACTGATATGTTAACTACCTGGCTCTTGCAGGCACGTGTCTTCAACTTTGGAACTACTGTGGGTGTGCGACCCCATAGATGGCAACCCACCAGGCTCCCCCGTCCCTGGGATTCTCCAGACAAGAACACTGGAGTGGGTTTCCATTTCCTTCTCCAGTGCATGAAAGTGAAAAGTGAAAGGGAAGTCGCTCAGTCATGTCTGACTCTTAGCGACCCCATGGACTGCAGCCTACCAGGCTCCTCCATCCATGGGATTTTCCAGGCAAGAGTACTGGAGTGGGGTGCCATTGCCTTCTCCGACTGTGAGTGTAGTGCATGTTAATAAAGCCATAGATGCCAAGATCCAGAAGATGCTCACCTCTTAGGTATGGTACTGATGCTCAAGAAGCCAACACAGAGCACCGTGTTGTGCATTCTACTCTCAGTTGTCCCCTCTCTGGATTATTTAGTAGTTTCAAACACAGCCTCTAGGATCAACAGAGCCAGGTTTGCCAGCTATCATTCTACTTCTCTTCTTTCACTTTCATTTCCTTGACTCTTCTTCACATTTTCTAAAACTTATATTACCAATAAGTAGAGAATAGTGCAGTGACCCTCCATGTAGCCATAAGGACCCCTACCTGCTTTCTATTTTAGTGATTTGCCAAGGTAGATTTGGTGGTTCCCTAGCCAGAACAAGAGCATGTTCTCCATCTCATTTTCTTCTCCAGTTAGAGTCTTTCCCTCATCACTATTATTACCCTCTCACCTGCCTCAGTCGTCGGATCCTCTTCTGTCAACTCCTTGCTTACTTTGTCTCTCTGCTCTTCTTTTCTAGATTTTTCTAAGGAAGTTCTACTTTCTTGGACTCAACTGTAGATGGAGACTACTCTTTTAGATGGGGACTAAAAAACTACTCTTTTCTCCAGTCCTGCCCTCTGTTCCTGAATGTATTCCTACATTTTCAATTACTTTTAAATGTTTCTGAACAAACTCATCAACTCTATCGCCTCTTGGACTTCCTTTGTGTTATTATTGTCCTCATTTTATGTATGTGAAAGTTTTAAGTTCTTTCTCTTTGCTTTCTTATTCCATCAGTCATCCAGTTCCAGTCTTCATTGGTAACAGTTCTTAGCATCTTTTCGATATTTATTTCCCTGCTCTAGAAACGTCATGGCATCTGGTCCCATCACTTCATGTCAAATAGATGGGGAAACAGTAGAAACAGTGACAGACTTTATTTTCTTGGGCTCCAAAATCACTGCAGATGCTGACTGCAGCCATGAAATTAAAAGACGCTTGCTCCTTGGAAGAAAAGTTATGACCAACCTGGGCAGCATATTAAAAAGCAGAGATATTACTTTGCCAACAAAAGTCCATCTAGTCAAGGCTATGGTTTTTCCAGTAGTCATGTATGGATGTGAGAGTTGGACTGTGAAGAAAGCTGAGAGCCAAAGAATTGATGCTTTTGAACTGTGGTGTTGGAGAAGACTCTTGAGAGTCCCTTGGACTGCCAGGAGATCCAACCAGTCCATCCTAAAGGAGATCAGTCCTGAATATTCATTGGAAGGACTGATGTTGAAGCTGAAACTCCCAATACTTTGGCCACCTGATGCAAAAAACTGACTCATTTGAAAAGACCCTGATGCTGGGAAAGATTGAAGGCAAGAGGAGAAGGGGACAACAGAGGGTGAGATGGTTGGATGGCATCACCGACTCAATGGACATGAGTTTGGGTAAACTCTGGGAGTTGGCGATGGACAGGGAGGCCTGGGGTGCTGCAGTCTATGGGGTTGCAAAGAATCGGACACGACTGAGCGACTGAACAGAACTGAACTAGAAACATGTATGACCCTCACAACCAGACTGTTAAGCTATTGCATTTCTATCAAATCCCTCTTTGTTAGCCTTACTTTAATCATTTTCCCTACAATTCCTAAAGCATCTTGTTAGCCAAAAGTTTCCAGAACCTCTCCATTTGCTTTGGAAAAAGGAAAACTGTCAGAATCACCATTTCCTTCTCTGTGCCCTCTCTCCAGTGCCCTTCTTCTCATCATCACTGCAATGTGCTAGATTCTGCACTTCTTCCAGGTCCGCTTTAATCTTATCTCCTTCAAAGATTTCCATGTTCTTCTCTCAGAGAATACTTCTTCTTGGTCCAACTCTTTTCAAAGTTATTACACACTACATTTTTTATTTATTTGTCTTGTTTTACCAATGAAAACATATAGTTTCCAAGGCCAGGATGATTGCTTTCTGCTTGCTTGTTTACTTTCACAATGTCTAGCACATTTCTTTGTACATAATTCTTGATTGATTGATTGACTGTCATACCTGGAACATGGCCCGTGTGAATTTGTCTTATATCAGTTTTGTAACAAGCCATGGTTTCAAGCAATTGCTCAGCTCTTTATTTTAGGCTCGGAGAAGGCAATGGCACCCCACTCCAGTACTTTTGCTTAGAAAATCCCATGGGCGGAGGAGCCTGGTAGGCTGCAGTCCATGGGATCGCTTGAGTCGGACATGACTGAGTGACTTCACTTTCGTTTTTCACTTTCATGCATTAGAGAAGGAAATGGCAACCCACTCCAGTGTTCTTGCCTGGAGAATCCCAGGGACAGGGAAGCCTGGTGGGCTGCAGTCCATGGGGTCGCTAGAGTCGGACACAACTGAGTGACTTCACTTTCACTTTATTTTAGGCTTATTCTCAAACAACCTGATTGCTAGAGGACTAGAGTGATGTTTCTTCTCTTCTGAGAGTTATAAGAAAGTGTTTTAGCTATCAAAGTTGTTTCTGCTGCTGCTGCTGCTAAGTCACTTCAGTCGTGTCTGACTCTGTGCGACCCCATAGACTGCAGCCCACCAGGCTCCTCCATCCATGGGCTTTTCCAGGCAAGAGTACTGGAGTGGGGTGTCATTGCCTTCTTTGCAAAGTTGTGTCTACCCACAGCTGATTCTTTATCTCTGTATCTTCCAACTATTAACAATAGTGTAATTTATAGATAATACTAATGTTTTTAAAAGCTGGAGAGATTCATTGTTTTCTCTGGTCAAGAGAAACAAGGAGAGAAACCAGGTTTACTTCTAAAGTATTAAATTACTAAAATTATACGTGCTCTTGAAAATCTCAAACAGTGCACAGGCAAGTGAAAGTAGACAGTGGTCGATCTCCTTTACCCTATCTACACCTCTCTCCTGAAGTTATCCAGACCAGGGCTTTCTATCCCTTAAAAACATCTAGTGTATTGCATGCTGATTTCTTGTTTGGGTAGCATTTTTCCCCCAAAAAAGACTTAAACCTTTAAATTAAATTTCAATTTAAACATTTTCATTCTGTGTAGTCGTTAAATAATTACATTCAGTTATATTACACCAGGGAAACCAAAAGAAACATTCATTTCTCTATTTTGGAAACACTTTAACTGCCTCAATAGGCATTAAATTTTACTGAGGGTTAGATTTCTGTTGAATATATAGTTTATACTACTTCTGCTTTAAGGAAAAGACCTGAACTTTAATTCATAGAGCAATACTGCTGCAAATGTGTAATTTTCCAAATTGTCCATAGTCTACAAAACACATTAATGTACTGTTTCCTTTATTGCAGAGAAAGGGAGAGAGAACAACATTTTGGCAGAAAGCCAGTTTATTACTGATACACTCGGGAGACCCAGTGTCAGTACGTGAGATGCTCTTTTCCTCCAAGTCCTCCTTATTTCTTCACTACTCTCCCTGCCAGCTCCCCACCCTCCTGGAATTTCTTGGTTCAAGGACAAGTGCTGACTCAGCATGGGCCACCGTATTGAACTCAGTGCTTTGTGCTGCTCCTGAGGCATCGCTTTGCAGGGAGCAGATGGAGCGCCAGCAAATTCCCCAATTCTCTTAGGAGTCGTAGCTCTCTTCACTGATTATGAATTGTTTCTGGGAGAGCAAAATGAGCTGTTAGGCTGCAAATGATCTAACCTTTAATACTTGGCCATGTGGACTCTCAGTATTTATGATGTTCAGACCCCCTTTCCAAATTTCACTACAGAATTGCAGAAATTAGATTCTGTTGTCACAGAACAGAAATCTGTGATGCTTATGTGCTGAACCCTAGTTTCTCTGTATATCTATGTTAGAGGCAAGTGGAATGTGTTTACACTATGTATAGACCAGAACCTTGGTTTTTAAAAATACGAATCTTTAGTAACTTAGGAACAATATATCCTAGTCATCAAAATCATGATATAGATTCCAAACTGGTGAATTTGGATATATATATATATATATATATATATATGCATATGACTTGAAATTACTGAGTACAATTATTAGCTGTAAAAGCAATGATATTTTTTCATAAATGAGTAAAAATAACCAATTAATGGTGAAATTTGTGTTCACAACTCTTTTTCACTTCATACATTAACTTATGCTCATTTTAAATTTCATATACTGTCTTGATGGTGCATTTATCTCTTAGGAAAAATTATTTATGAGTCTCATATCTGAAAGTAGAGCAATCCTAAATGGTGAGAGCTCTGGCTTATTTTTTAAATGTCAGAAAATATACATTGTTATGTTTAGTTTATATCTTTCTTTTAGTAAAAATTTATGCCTGACGATTATTGAAAGTGTTGAATTTATGGGGAAAGAATGTATCCTATATTGATTAAAGTACCTAAAACTGCCAGTTTTAGACATGTGTTGATAGTGTATTAAAATAGTTAGCTCACTAATAAGCATTTTTGCGTTTTGGATTGATTAAAGTATGTTTATGTCAAGAAAAGCACATTATGAAAGTAATTACAACTATTAATTATACTAATTCTATTTATCTTTCTTAAGGAAGGATAGGATTTAATAAGGTGGTTTTTCATAAAGCCTTTAATCCATGGCTTTTATTTTAGCCACAGTGGATTTTCATATAATTTCCTTAGTTTTTCTTAATGTCAAATGAGGTACATATATCTTTTGTAACTTCCTTGTGTCTGATCTCAGATACTTCTAAAGCTAATTGTAAGGATTAATGGGCAAGACTTCTGTCTAGTAATTTTGTGTTTTAGAAGACGCATATTAATCCTAGAGAAAGAATTCGTATATTTTTCCTGTTTTGCTGCTTTTGGTCTAGATTAGTGAGAAAAAAGAGAACTTTTGAAGACCCCTGGTTGTTCAGTATCTTAAGAAAGAAAGCACTGTTTTCTGTTTTTGTTTTTTAAAGTTTACATTTGGTGCTATGCTATGTAGATAAATCAGTGGAATCTAAGTTAGGCTTGATTTTGAAGTTCTGTTATTGATTCACTAAGTACCACTAAGTCACTGCATCTGCTTTCTATTTACAAAATGGAGATGTTTTCTGCTTCTAATTTGCCCCTCAGAAGTGCAGTGTTATGAGGATTAATTAGAGAAGGCCAGTAGACTGAGCATTGAGGAAGGGATAAATACAGACAAAGGCCACATCCCCAGGTGTCTCCTCTTTTTTTGTATATGGTTGATCTCAATTTTGAGAGTCTTGCTCTTGCATTTTTATATAAAGGACATCACATTGTGTCAGTAAGTTCAACAGTTTGCATTGTAAGGATATGAACTGCCTGAGTATATTTGATTTTCATGGTGAAATGCCTTATTATAGTTTGTTCAGAGTCCTACTTTTCCTAAAGATTCTTAAGGTTCAGAAATTTAATTCAGAGTGGACGGGCTCTATCAGATTACTCTGCAGTAGCAATCTGTTCACCCTCTTGTGTTGTTCTATCAGATTTACTGCAAGAGTATATAATCCCTCTTTTGGGCAGCCTTTTCCTCTTCTTTATCACACCTTTCAGTCACTTATTTTCAAGATGCAAGGCTGGCTTGCTCATGGCCTCTTGAACAACACTAGTATGAGGCAGGATTGCCAAAGTGAAGATCCCAGGCTTTCAAGTTAAATTTCTTAGAGTGAATTCCTGTTCCAAGCTGGCTGTACAGTGTTGGTGATGGTTCTTCAATTTACCATCTTTAAATGGAAAAAATCTCTGATCGATTCCTCTGAGGATTAAGATAATTAGAAAGGTTTGTTGCATACTAACTGGTACATAATAAATGCTCAAAATAATATTACTATTTGTATACATATTAGATTTTTAAAATTGGTCACAAGGAAGAATAAAAAGTCATTAAGAGGACAGAAAAAGTAATCAGAAAGTGGAGAGACCCAATCTGGAGTGTGTCTTGAAAGTTAAAGAAAAAAATGACCCCAGAGTTGTATATAGTCTTGCCACTCAGTGTGTGGTCCATGAACCAGCAACATTGACTTTGCCTGGAAGCTTGCTAAAAATTCAGAATTTCAAGACCTAGCAAGGCCCATGGAATCTAAATTTGCATTTTAACAAGATTCCCCAGAGAACTCTTTTGAAAAACAGCACTTGGGTTTGATCAGGATATGGGCTAAACAAACTAATGAATTTGTCTGCTAGCCCTTAAGTGGAAAAGAGTAAGGAATGAATAGGTAGCAAATAAAAGAGAATTATTGATAATTATTTCAAGTTTAGAAATTAAGCAGAATTGGTTAAAAAGTTAAATGAAACTTAAAATGCAGCAAAGTTGAGCGGAAATTTATTTTTATGAACAAGAAAAGGTTAATCAGTGTTTACAATGGTAATAGAGTATCACGTGGGTGAAAGATTTGAAAAGAATGAATGAATAAAGGCAAGGATGACTAAGAACTGGGACAAGAAGGGTAAACATTGTTGGCTGGTAAATTTGAGAAAAATACCTCTTCCTGGGCACATGAAAAGATGGAGAGTGTTTGAGGTCAAGAAGAGGAAAGATATATGTGTTCTAATTAGGTATCATGTGGGCTGTAAGACTATTTGGTAAGATTAAGTAGGGCAGCAATATGATTGTTAGATCTGGAACCACTGTGGTAAGTGAGAATAGGACTAGAGTATCACATAAATTTTAGATTCAGTGCTAACTCTGATTGATTGGTAGTGGCAGCTTGGAATATCATGTTGAGATGTATTCTAAAGCCAAATAGTACAAAGAGTTAAGAAAGCAGTGCTTGCTGAATGGTTTTGTTGCAGGAAGGGTGACCCCTTCCAGGGCCCAAAACTGGGCTGTTGTCTAACACTCAGAAATGAATTGTCTGAGGAGACACATGTGCTGACAAAGCAAGAGATTTTATTAGGAAAGGGCACCCGGGTGGAGAGCAGTAGGGTAAGGGAACCCAGGAGAACTGCTTTGTCAAACGGCTTGCATTCTCCGGTTTTATGGTGATGAGATTAGTTTCGGGTTGTCCTTAGCCAGTCATTCTGACTCATAGTCCTTCCTGGTGGTGCATGCCTTGTTCAGCCAAGATGGATGCCAGAGAGAAGGATTCTGGGAGGTGGTCGTACAGGTGGTGTCTCCTTCTGACCTTTCCTGAGCTCTTCTGATTGGTGGAGGTCCTGTTCCTTACCAGGACTGGTTACTATGGTGCCTGGCCAGGGTGGGCGGTTTTAATCAGTGTGCTTCCCCTAACAGTTCCTGACTTTGATAATCAGGGGAAGTAAGTAGCAGTGCATGCTCCACACATTTGGCAACCTTGGTATAGAGGATATCCTGGCATTGTATGAAAATTATTAGGTAGAGATGAAGAAATAATTTTAACATAAATTTGTGATAAATCATTTGTGCCATATTATATGATCTTTCTCCAATAATACTTAGCCTAGAAATAGGAAATGCAGTCAAAGGAATAAAGCAATAATGAGTTTATTTTTGAAATGCTGGACTATGAATTCCATATTTCATGCAGAGGGAAATAAAGTCTGAATTTGCACAATTCCATACTCAAGAAAGCATGGCCTAATGGGAAAAACACATACTATGGAATTTGCCCACCAGATCTACTACTTTTTAGCTGTGTCATTGGGTAAATTATAGTTAACCAATTGCTAAAATGAAAAAGCAGAGTTTCCTCAATTTCAGCATAGGTATAATAATTTTCACATAGAGTTCAAGAGAAGTCAAATGAATGTAATATAATGCCTGATGCATTAACTCATGTTAGTTCTTTTTCCTCTTTAGTGTCTTCAATTGTTTGTTTTTTCTGTCAGTTTCTCCTCCATTTCTTCTGATTTTCTATGAGCATCCCAAGCAACCAAGAATCATAAATTAGGATTGAATAACAAAATGGTAGACTGGTTTCCCATGATAATTCCTCGTTACTTTAATTTTTAATCTCCTTAACTTTCATTGCTTCATGTGTTATATGGAGATAAATTGGATGAAAATCGATCATGGGTGTCATTGCTTTGCAGAATAGTTGTAAGCAAGGCTCCTTCAGAAACAGACAAATTCTTTCCTAAGTAACTCTTGGAGGTAGAGGTTTCATCACAGAACACAGGGTAGATATCTTCTAAATGTTGAAAAGAAAATAATGGCTGACACAGCCTCTGACCTTGAGAATAAAGTGTTCTAGATCATGGCAGCTGGCTTGGATGTAAAATCTTGAATCTGCTCCAGTTGAAGGTCTCTGCCCACAGATAACTTGCTACAGTGCCAATCAAGGCTTGTATTAGAGGTTACTCTTCCATGGGCTCTGGTCTTTCACTGATGCTTGGCTAAGGACCTCCTTGGCTGATGAACTTTCACATGAATACACTGTAAAGAAGCAGGGCCGAGAACTAAAGGGTAGGACGTGTAAATTCCACAACCACCTTTTTCTTTTTATTCTTCAAGAAAATTTAAGAACATATGAAACTGACAGATGATGGCATTTTGTGACAGGGCTGTTAGGTCCTTTCTACAAGGCAGCTTTCCATCTTAGCAGTACCAAAGTTATAACTTGGTTTCCAAAAGAAATGCTCATAGCTATTCACCTAGCTCATACTCCATTCTTGGTTTGAAATTCCAATGAATTGACTCTCCTGTTTTTATGTAAAGGTAATGCTTTTACATTAAAAGATGCTTAATCCTTGGAAAGAAAGTTACGACCAACCTAGATAGCATATTTAAAAGCAGAGACATTACTTTGCCAACAAAGGTCAATCTATTCAAGGCTATGGTTTTTCCAGTGGTCATGTATGAATGTGAGAGTTGGATGGTGAAGAAAGCTGAGCGCTGAAGAATTGATGCTTTTGAACTGTGGTGCTGGAGAAAACTCTTGAGAGTCCCTTGGACTGCAAGGACATCAAACCAGTCCATCCTAAAGGAGACCAATCCTGGGTGATCACTGGAAGGACTAATGTTGAAGCTGAAACTACAATACTTTGGCCACCTCATGCGAAGAGTTGACTCATAGGAAAAGACCCTAATGCTGGGAAGGATTGAAGGCAGGAGGAGAAGGGGACAACAGAGGATGAGATGGCTGGATGGCATCACTGACTTGATGGACGTGAGTCTGAGTGAACTCCGGGAGTTGGTGATGGACAGGGAGGCCTGGCATGCTGCTATTCATGGGGTTGCAAAGAATCAGACATGACTGAGCGACTGAACTGAACTGAACTGAATGCTTTTACATATGCGTATCTTCTTTTACATTCTTTTACAATGTATATCTTCTATATATTGTTTACTTAGTTTAATAAGAAAAAAACTATAGAAAATGTTTTGGATTAAAGATATTTATTAGAATATCATAAGCTTGGCTAGTTTTATTAACATACAATTCTTAATATGTTACATTGACTACTTTTCTAGACAACTTGTTTCACATTCTCTTCCTATGGTATGAGATTTCTTCATTTTTCTCTTGGAATATCCATCCAAATAATGGCTTGTGTTTCATTTTCATAAGTAGGAAGTATTTACTGCAGACAAATAAAAAGCGCAGATAAGCAAAGAGAAGTAAAACCACACTTAATCTCATCATTTTGAGAGAGCTGTTGTTAACTATCATGCATTCTAAGGGATTGCAAACATAGATACTTGGGCCAGGATGATAACAAAGGAATGAATCAAGCTGAATAGGGACCCTTGAACTAGATGGGGTAGTTTTTGTTTATAGCTCCATTGCTTTTGCAGCATATGGGAACATGGGACTAGGGTAACCAGTTCTTGCCATGTTTTGAGAGAAGAGTACTAGCTTTTTTAAAATAATATTCCTTATTTTGAAGTTTTAATGACATAAAAATTAGTAAAGACAGTATATAAACCAGATAGAACAGGTGTACAGACATTTTTTATTCTTTGTTATGTATCTATAAAATCTAATGTTAGAAATTGGCAGTTGTGTTTTTCGTTTTTAGTGTAAAGTTTTACATAGCTGTACAACATGTAATTTATAATATGAATACCACCACCCAACTCAAGAACATTATCAATGGGTGTACTACTCTTTTGTTGTACATCAATCCAATTTCATGTTAACCACTAACCACCATTCTAATTTCTCATTTCAATTTAATTTTTGTATAAAGGTACCTTATCTGTGTATATGCCAGGACAATCCTTAGTTTTTTCTGAAAGCTTTGTAAACATAATAATGAATGCAGTCTTCTGTAACTTGCTATTTTCACTGTATATTATGTTTTAAAATTCACTCTAAGATTATTAGCTGGAATTTATTCAATTTTTACTGTATTTTAATTTTTGTTATTTGAATACACCACATTTGCTTATATATTCCGCCTAATAAGCATCTATATTATTTTAGGCATTTGCAAGTATAATCAGTACTTTTCTATACATGCTGCCAATGCATGTTTCCTGGTACACATGTAGCTTTTTTTAGGGTATACCCAGAAGTGCAGTTGCTGAGTCATAAGATGGGTATGTCAGGTTTTTATAATATGATTCCAAATTATTTTTGAAATGGTTAGAACCAGTTTGTACACTCATCATTAGTGACAGAGAGTTCCTATTCATACATTCACCAGCACTTATATATTTAGATTTCTTAACTTTTGTCATCTGGAGTATATTACTGTGATCTTAATTTACACTTATCCTGATTAGTATGGTATTGAGCATCTTTGTATATGTTTATGTATCATAATATTGCTTTTCATGAAAACTGCCTCCTTTGTCTAATTTTCTTTTGGGTTGTTTCCATCTCTCATTCGGAGAAGGCAATGGCACCCCACTCCAGTACTCTTGCCTGGAAAATCCCATGGACAGAGGAGCCTGGTGGGCTGCAGTCCATGGGGTCTCTGGGAGTCGGATATGACTGAGCGACTTCCCTTTCACTTTTCACTTTCATGCATTGGAGAAGGAAATGGCAACCCACTCCAGTGTTCTTGCCTGGAGACTCCCAGGGACGGGGGAGCCTGGTGGGCTGCCGTCTATGGGGTTGCACAGAGTTGGACACGACTGAGGTGACTTAGCAGCAGCAGCAGCAGCCATATCTCTTTGACTTATTGAAGATTTTACAACAGTTGGATATTAATCCTTTGTCAGTTTTATGCTACCAGTATCTCTTCCCAGATGATAAATTGTCTTTTCCTTTTATTAATCATTTCCTTTGATAAACAAAAGCTTTCAATTTTCATGGATTCGAACAGAACTTTTTATTTAATAGTTAATGCTCTTTTATGTCTTCTTTAAATATTATTTAATTTGAGTGTTCTTGAAGATATCTTCCTGTAGTTTACTCTAAAATTTAAGTTACCTTTGGTGGCTCAGACGATAAAGCATCTGCCTACAATGTAGGAGAACCAGGTTCGATCCCTGGGTTGGGAAGACCCTGGAGAAGGAAATGGCAACCCACTCCAGTACTCTTGCCTGGAAAATCCCATGGACCGAGGAGCATGGCAGGCTACAGTCCATGGGGTAGCAAAGAGTTGGACACGACTGAGCGACTTCACTTACCACCTTTTTTTTTTTTTTTTTATCTCTCTTTTATTGATTATCTGAAACATTACAAACATCTAGTATGAATAAATTGTAACATGATAGTGTTTAGTTTGAACAATTAATACATTTCAGATATAGTATTATACATATTTCAATGCTATTCTCCCCAATCATCCCACCCTCTCCCGGTCCCAGAGCATATACACTGAGAAAACCAGAATTGAAAGAGACACGTGTACCCCAATGTTCATAGCAGCACTGTTTGCAGTAGCCAGAACGTGGAAGCAACCTAGATGTCCATTCACAGATGAATGGATAAGCAAGCTGTGGTACATATACACAATGGAGTATTACTTAGCCATTAAAAAGAATACACTTACCACCTTTAAATCCACCTGAGATTTTTTTGTTTAGTATGAAGTAGAGATCCCATTTCATTTTTATGTTTCATATGGTTATTTGAGTGTCTCAGACTAGTTATCTGCAGTGTTACCATTGCCATATATCAGATTTGTCATCTATGTTTCATCCTGTTCTATTTATGAGCTCCATTTGGTTTCATTGATGAGCTTTCCTTATAAAGCATAAATGAGCTCTTTTGTTAAAGTGTGCTTTATTGTCTGAAAAAAAAAGTTTTAATTAATTTTAGGGAAAAAAGGACTTCAATTTAATTTCATGCCTGTTCTCTTCTACCCACTTTGTGTTGGTTATAAGGACTCACTATTTCTACTGTCTGAGCTTCATGATGATACACTTGAGTTCTGTTAAGAAGAAAGAGCATATTCAGGTTTCAGGCCTGTATTCAAGGCAAGAAAATTGAAGATGGAAGCCCTTACATAACCAGTGCCCATGGCCAGGAGAGACACACATGTCTGTGGTGCCCATGAGCAGGGACAGGGCTTCCAATAGTTGAATTCACTCTCCAGGCACATCCTTATGCTTGAATATTGTTGACACAAATCCTTATAAATATCTAGACACAGTGACTATAACTTATCTTCTATTCCATCTCCTTTGAATTAAAAATCTACTAGACCCATTTTTTAGCTACTGAAAATCTACCACTTGGCTAAGTGTTTTCACACTACTTATATAGGGGATATTTAGACTTTTCTTCATTTTTTTCCTTTGTTCTACTTTAGTATCCTTTATGTGTTGAAAATGAAAAGTACTCTAATATTTATTCTCAATTCAGTCCAGTTCAGTCGCTCACAAACTGACCAAACTGAATTCTTTGTGACTCCATTGGACAACAGCACGCTAGACATCCCTGCCTGTCACCAGCTCCCGGAGTTCACCCAAACTCATGTCCATTGAGTCGGTGATGCCATCCAACCATCTCATCCTCTGTCATCCCCTGCTCCTCCTGCCTTCAATCTTTCCCAGCATCAGGGTCTTTTCAAATGAGTCAGCTCTTTGCATCAGGTGGCCAAAATATGGGAATTTCAGCTTTAGCATCAGTCCTTCCAATGAACACTCAGGACTGATATCCTTTAGGATGGACTGATTGGATCCTTGCGGTCCAAGGGACTCTTAAGAGTCTTCTCTAACACCATAGTTCAAAAGCATCAGTTCTTCGGTGCTCAGCTTTCTTTATAGTCCAACTCTCACATCCATACATGACCGCGGGGAAAACCATAGCCTTGACTAGATGGACCTTTGTTGACAAAGTAATGTCTCTGCTTTTTAATATGCTGTCCAGGTTGGTCATAACTTTGCTTCCAAGGAGCAAGTGTCTTTTAATTTCATGGCTGCAGTCACCATCTGCAGTGATTTTGGAGCCCCCCAAAAATAAAGTCTGTCACTGTTTCTACTGTTTCCCCATCTATTTGCCATGAAGTGATGGGACCAAATGTCATGATCTTAGTTTTCTGAATGTTGAGTTTTAAGCTAGCTTTTTCACTCTCCTCTTTCACTTTCATCAAGAGGCTCTTTAATTCTTCTTTACTTTCTGCTATAAGGGTGGTGTCATCTGCATATCTGAGGTTATTGAAATTTCTCCTGGCAATCTTGATTCTAGCTTTTGCTTCATCCAGCCCAGTGTTTCTCATGATGCACTCTGCATATAAGTTAAATAAGCAGGATGACAATATACAGCCTTGATGTGTTCCTTTCCCTATTAGGAACCAGTCTGTTCCATGTCCAATTCTAGCTTTTGCTTCCTGACCTGCATACAGATTTCTCAAGAGGCAGGTCAGGTGGTCTCATATTCCTATCTCTCTTTTTTTAAAGTTTATTATTATTATTTTTTACTTTACAATATTGTATTGGTTTTGCCATACATCAACATGCATCCGCCACGGGTGCACACATATTCCCCATCCTGAACCCCTCTCCCACCTCCCCTCCCCATACCATCCCTCTGGGTCATCCCAGTGCACCAGCCCTGAGCTTCCTGTATCCTGCATCGACCTGGACTGGCGATTTGTTCTTATATATTATACATGTTTTAATGCCATTCAGTACATCTGTGTCTCTTTTGCTGTCTCGCATAATGAGGTAGATGAAACTGGAGCCTATTATACAGAGTGAAGTAAGCCAGAAGGAAAAACACCAATACAGTATACTAACGTATTCCTATCTCTTTAAGAATTTTCCACAATTTGTGGTGATCCACACAGCCAAAGGCTTTGGAATAGTCAATAAAGCAGAAGTAGATGTTTTTCTGGAATTCTCTTGCTTTCTCGATAATCCAGTGGATGTCGGGAATTTGATCTCTGGTTCCTCTGCTTTTTCTATAACCAGCTTGAACATCTGGAAGTTCACGGTTCACATATTGCTGAAGCCTGGCTTGGAGAATTTTGAGCATTACTTTACTAGCGTGTGAGATGAGTGCAATTGTGTGGTAGTTTGAGCCTTCTTTGGCATTGCCTTTCTTTGGGATTGGAATGAAAACTGACCTTTTCCAGTCCTGTGGCCACTGCTGAGTTTTCCAAATTTGCTTGCAGATTGAGTGCAGCACTTTCACAGCATCATCTTTTAGGATTTGAAATAGCTCCACTGGAATTCCATCACCTCCACTAGCTTTGTTTGTAGTGATGCTTCCTAAGGCCCACATGACTTCGTATTCCAGGATGTTTGGCTCTAGGTGAGTGATCATATCATGGTGATTATCTGGATCATGAAGCTCTTTTTTGTACAGTTCTGTGTATTCTTGCCACCTCTTCTTAGTATCTTCTGCTTCTGTTAGGTCCATACCATTTCTGTCCTTATTGAGCCCATCTTTTGCATGAAATGTTCCCTTGGTAGCCCTAATCTTCTTGAAGAGATCTCTAATCTTTCCCATTCTGTTGTTTTCCTCTATTTCTTTGCACTGATCACTGAGGAAGAAAGCTTTCTTATCTCTCCTTGCTATTCTTTGGAACTCTGCATTCAAATGGGTATATCTTTCCTTTTCTCCGTTGCTTTTTACTTCTCTTCTTTTCACAGCTATTTGTAAGGCCTCTTCAGACAGCTATTTTGCTTTTTTCATTTCTTTTTTATGGAGATGGTCTTGATCCCTGTCTCCGGTACAATGTCACGAACCTCCGTCCATATTTCATCAGCTTCCTGCCTAGCTCAGTCGGGAAAGCCTCTGCCTGCAATGCAGGGAACCTAGGTTCAATCCCTGGGTTGGCAAGTTACCCTGGAGAAGGAAATGGCAACCCACTCCAGTATTCTTGCCTGGAGAATCCCATGGATAGAGGAACCTGGTGGACTCCAGTCCATGAATCGCAAGATTTGGACACGACTTATTACTATCTTTCTCATATCTCAGACTATAAAAATTTGACTAGATTATGGTACATGTCCTCTACTTTTCTGAATGAAAAAAGAAGTAAAATCCTGTATTGTTGTTAATGAATTATTTTAAGAGTTTGTTTTGTCTCATTGAGCAGTAGAATATTAAGATGCTTACATAAACTACTTTTGCCCTTTAAAAATTTACCTTTTAAGAGCTCAAATTCAGGAAAAAAATAATTAAGAATCTATGACATTTCATCCTGTTAATACAATATTATCTAGACTATTGTAATGATATGCTTATCCTGTTATTTGAAAATTGACCAAGAAGGTTAGATTACAGACCTAGTCTCTCTGGTTCCTTTCCCTTTTCTCTTTCCTTTCTGTTTTTATTTTTAAAATATCTTTGAGTTTGTGTCCTTACCTTGAATCTCAAGATTACTTTATCATGAGTTTCATATATAGTCTTTATTAGTTTAATGATTCCTTCAGTGGAATTTCTAATTGTGTGTGGAATAAATGTCCTCTAAATGCTGTGGGCATTGCTCTAGAGGAAGCTGTACACTATACTGATTAACTCAAGATAGCTAGTATTATTTTTCTAAAGAATTTTTTTATAATGGTACAGAGCAGGTCTTGAGAAGATTTTCATGTTTGATCAAGGAGAGATTCAAAGAGATGGCTGAGGAAGTTGCCTCTTGCTGAGTCTGTCCCTCCATCATCCCAAAATCAAATTGTCTGTATCAGGGTAACTGCTGCTCTGAGGGGAGAAAAAAATTTATAGAAAATCTTTAAATCACTCTCGGGTAGGAAGGAATTATAAGGTCAACTTTCCTACCACCTGCCAGTGCAATAATTTTTTTTTGTGGGCTCAAAGTGTATTCAAGAAAAGATTTTTTTTTTTCAAGATCAAGGCTTGCTTTATCAGTTCCCTTTTTTTTGTATTGACAATATAATATGTCCACAGAAATGACAATATTGAAATAGGAAAAAAGCATAAATTTTAGTACACTGGAGCACAAGCTATTAAGGAAATAATTTCCTGCAAATCATTGTGGATATAGTCCTATAGGTTCCTCAGGCCTCAAGTGGGTTACCTTCTTCCTGGACTCAATAGCAAGCCAGTCAGTGTGGTTCTAGTTAGAATCCCATAAATCTGCAATATAATTAATTGCATATCCTTTCAAGCTAGCAGTGAAAGGAGTAACATTGGCCAGGATTTTGATGTGTTGCCATATTCTGAAACCAGCATGATGGTATACGACACTGCTGAAAGCATTAATTTAGAAGGTGGCTAGAAATTGCTGAAAATACTGAACTCCAGCTAGTGAACCCAAACATTCTCCTCTTTTTCTCTTCCTAGATCAGAGAAGTCTATGTAGTTAAAACTTCACTCCTAATTTTAATTCTCTGTTTCAGATATATATGCATTAAACAATATTTTTGTTTAGCAAGCTCAACACTGTTTCTTATAAGTCTGTAAATCTTAAGTGTGAGGAAGTTGTATCATTGTGATCTATAAGAAGTGTATTCCTCAATAGTTGGCTTATTTCATGTGACTTTTCTCTAGCCCTTGCTGGCAATACACTGAATTTTGTGTGATGCATTTTGCATAAGGGTTCTATTTGGTCCATAATGGTTGGTGTAATGAACTGTTTGTCCTCTTCTAGATGACATCCAGTTGCTTAAAACCTGTAATGAGATGTGAGGTGAATTGCAGTGATTGGCACTGATAGATGAGCCTGTTGAAATATTGCAGGGTTTCCTGTAGGGACATAGAGGAAAATTGCTGTTTAGAGCTTTGGGTCTTCTAAGCGTTGAAACTGTAATCACATAAACAGAACCACTTCTGCAGGTCCAAGGTGTCATTGTGAATTTTCTGGTTAATCCATCCATTCATCTCAATGGTCCAGAACTTGTGCTTCATGTCACTCTTTGCCTTTGTTCTGCACTTTGATCTTTCAAAATGTCTGTCAGAAGATAAGTGTTTATATTGAATTATGTGTGGAAAGGGGTAGGGTGCATACTTCAGAAGCTTGGCATGAAATTTGCTAAATAAACGTTGCCAGTTGCTCTGCAGCAATAATCGAGGCATGGATTTCAGTTTAACAATATGAAGGTATACATTTTTAACCTTCAAATATAACTTTAATGTGGATGCTCAGGTGCAGGAGATTTTTTTAAATTTATTTATTCTGTAGAATGTATCTAGCACCTTTATTAACTGGTAGAGTTAGTGTTAAGAAGGAGAATTAATGAATTTTTTTAATAAAATTTTTTTCCTAAAATTCTGATGAAAATAGTAGTCTTTTTGCATATATAGTTTATTTCATTGACTCCAGTTTTCTAGTATAAGATAGTAAGTATATTTTAGTATCTATTTATAGGGCTTGCCTGGTGGCTCAGAGGATAAAGCATCTGCCTGCAATGCAGGAGACCCGGGTTCAATCCCTCGGTTGGGAAGATCCCCTGGAGAAGGAAATGGCAATCCACTCCAGTATTTTTGCCTGGAGAATCCCATGGAGAGAGGAGCCTGGCAGGTTACAGTTCATGGGGTTGCAAAGAGTTGGACATGACTGAGCGACTTCACACATGTCTGTTATAATATATGTGTTAAAACACACTAGGAATTCTACACCAGAATCACAAACAAAATTAGGAATTAATTACATTGACTACAGGCACAAAAGCAGAATAAATGGGTGAATTATTAATTGCTATATACTTTCACAGTGATCCTTACTCTCTTCTCTCATAAATTTTTAATAATATTGGAATGAAAGGTTTTTTTCCCTCTTTATTGTGTGTGTATCAGTTGGTTTAAAGACTCTCAATCAGTTCCTACTGAAATGATGCTAAGGTCAAGAAACTAAGTATTGGTTCCATTTCCCAGATTAACTTACCTTGTGATGAGCAAAACAATTCAAAACAATTCAATCTTTTGACAGTGGTCATTTGTCTTTGCTTAATTTGGACACTGAAGTATTGGTGCTATTGTTGTGAGATCCTTGAAGTAGGAGCAGAACTTATGTCAACTTTGGGAAACTTTTGAATTGAATCAGACCTTCCAATGACAGTAATCTCCTTGAATCTCTATTCTCATGGCAGATAAAGCATTCTTAGAATCTGAATGAGCTCAGCCAGCCCAAATGAACACCCCTTTAACAAACTCAGGTTTGGTCTTCAGTGAGGCTCAAACAGTATTTCTGAAAGCTGTCCTGGTGATTCCAATATTCAGAAAGATCTGAGAAACACAGGGCTAGGGAGATTCAACATAGTGGTTCCGACTGTGGGAAATCAGACTGTCCAGGAAGAATGAGTTACATGTACAGCAGTGAGTCGCACAGAGCCCTAGCTTGCCTTGCTGATCTTAAAAGAGATTTTCAATCCTGAGAACCAGGACAGGCATGACATAGCAGTGGCTTAACCTACAGCAGGTTAGCTTATGAGGCAAGAATAATTTTTTACTTTTTGCCTGGTCTGGATTTTGATTGATTTAGCTTAAAATCACTTCAAAGGTTAAATAACCATTTTGATCTGTTAAAGAGTTTGATTAGTATAGATGCCCTTTCCTACTCTTAGGGTCTTTCTTGATTGGTTGAAAACATTTATAGAAGAGCAAGAGGGACAGAGCTGTAATTATTTCCTGCAGAATTTTAAAGATTGAAACCAACTTGGATTCAGACCAGACCTAGTCTAACCCATGACTTACCAGCACTAGTAGAAAGTCTTTTCTGGAAGATTTTTCTTTCTTCTTTTTCTGAACACCTTCTGGCAGACTTGCTTTTGTTGGATGATATTGGTAGTTATATTGGAAATGCTATGATAGTGGCTAAATATTACGGATTATAAGACGGATGACACAGTTTTTACAAGTAGCCATATAACTAATCCAAAGCAGTGGATTTTAACAAACTAGAAATTTTTATGTCTACATAGTTGTTTGTTTACTTTTCATTCAAAGCATAAATAAACTGGAGCCAAAAGACTTGAGTTTTTGTTTTTTAATCTGCAGTTGTAGCTGAGCTCTATTGAGCATTTTATTTTTTTTTATAATGAGAAGAGGTGGGTATGTTTGTTTACTTATTTAAAGTTATCATTTATGCAAAGCCCATCTTATTTCAGAAAATTTAAATGAGGACCTATAGTGAATTTTTTCTAACATGAGAAAGATAATAAAAACATCACTTAAGTGTGTCTATCTCAGTTTATTCTTCTCACTTCTAAAATGGAAATAAGAACAGTTGTGAGGTTATTATGATACATGAATATATATATTTGGAAAGTCATAATGTTGATATTAACAACTATTTGGTTGCGTTTTGAGTTCAAGTAATTCAGAAATTCTGATGCACTTTCCCTTCTTTGAAGATATTTTTCTACTTTAATGGTATTCCATAGTTGGTTAGGGATTCCATGCAGGAAATGAGGTATAAGTGCCACATTTGCAATGTTGCTTCTCTTGAAAGCCAGGTGAAACTGATGTGGCTTTGAAAGGAACACACCAAAACCTGAACTCTTGAGGTAACCCTTCTTTAGTAATCATTGACATGTTCAGCTCTGCCTTGAAATTTCATTTGTTTTGGAAAAAAATTTATAATGTATTTTTTCTGGCATTTAAGACATACTAATTATTAAAGAGAATAGAAGACTCATACTTGTGACCTTTTGAATTACTTTTTTGTGTCTGATACTTGATATTTTTAGAAATATGAAAAGCACTCTATAATTAGGTATTTGACCTGAGTACTTCTAAAAATAATGGCAAGTATTAAATTATTGGTGCTGTAAAAATTTTTAGAAAATAAACATTATTGAAATCATAAAATAGAGTCAGATTGTGATTAGTTCTGTTAGATATCTTTCTTTTAGTTTGAATGAATGTTTATTCAGTAATCTATACTCTATCTACCTCTACCCATCTATCTATGTATTATGTATATATATATAATATACTAAATCACTATATATATATAACTTGCCCCTGTGGCATATGTAGTAGGAGGCAGCAGTGTTCTAAAGAAAGAGGATGAGCATCAAAGTTAAATGGTCTGGTTTATCTGGTTTTGAGTGTTACTTTTCCTTGATTTATGTGTTGCCTTGAACAGGATCACTTAACCATTTAGAGTTTATTTTCCTCCTCTGTAAAATGAGTATGATAATACCATGTAAGGTTGTTTGTGAGAATAAAGTAGACAGTTTATATAACACACTTGTTATATAGTAGTCTCTTTTTCCCCTTAATTGAGCCACCACACAGGTGGTACAGATGGGACCCTACAACTTGGCACCTGACTAAGGGATGAGTGGATGGTAAAATCTAGCCTGTCCTCTTTTTAATCAGCCTCAAACCCTGTGTGAAACTGTGTTCACACTAGCATGGGCTGGTGGCCTGCCCCTTAGGGCCCTGAGATCAGCTTCTGATGTCCAGGTGTGAATCCTGCTTGGTTCTAACCAAATAGATGACCCTACTCATGTCACTTCAAAACTTTGTATTCATTTCTTCAATATACAGAGAAGGCGTTAGTATCTGTTCTCTAATGCTAATCCTGATGTCATTTTTTGAAGATGAAATAGCATAATTTCTATGAAAAAGTTACAAAGCAATGTTTTCTGTGAATTCCTGTGTAGCACAGATTATTTTGTTTTTATGGAGAATAGGCAAGATCATATAAATGTTTTGATTGTTGACATGGAGAACTATTCTTTAGTTAGGTGGGTAGTTTTTAAAAAGACTCTTCTAGGCCAGAACTGCTGTCTGTGAAGACTGGGAACGAGCCTAAGGAGGAGGTGGTATGAGAAGTTAAGCACTGGAGGGAGTGAGACACACGAGAGGTCAATATGAGAGACGATGTTTAGCGCACATAACACTGATATTGCCTGGGCCAAAACCACTGTGAAGGAAGAGGTCCTCTGCTCAGTTACAAGTTATCAAAATATAATACATTTAGTCTAAAAGTAGAATTAGTTTCTCTTCTAAATATGATGTGAAATGTATATATTTGCAATAATTCTGTATCTGAGACATAAATATAAAAAATAAGACTAAACTTGCTTTCATGCTATAATGTTGATTCACTGAATAAATGCATATTTTCCCTCATCCTTCACATGCAGAATTATTTGCTTCATCGTCTTTGCCATATTGCACACTCTGGCCCCCTAAATTGACACATATTTCCATTTTTACCATTAAATTATCTAATAAATTATTGTATGTTTCTATTGCTGTGGGATCCTGGAAATCATGAAATAACTCTGGCAGTAGCTTCTGGTATTAACTGTAATGCTAATGTGACTGGTGATAGAAGCAACGTCTGATGCTGTAGGAGCAATATTGCATAGGAACCTAGAATGTTAGGTCCATGAATCAAGGCAAATTGGAAGTGGTCAAACAGGAGATGGCAAGAGTGAACATCAACATTCTAGGAATCAGTGAACTAAAATGGACTAGAATGAGTAAATTTAAACCAGATGACCATTGTATCTACTACTGTGGGCAGGAATCTCTTAGAAGAAATGGAGTAGCCTTCGTAGTCAACAAGAGAGTCCAAAATGCGTTACTTGGATGCAATCTCAAAAACAACAGAATGATCAATGTTTCCAAGGCAAAGCATTCAATAACATGGTGATCCAAGACTATGTCCTGACCAGTAATGCTGAAGAAGCTGAAGTTGAACTGTTCTATGAAGACCTACAAGACCTTCTAGAGCTAACACCCAAAAAAGATGTCCTTTCATTATAGGGGACTGGAATGCAAAAGTAGAAAGTCAAGAAACACCTGGAGTAACAGGCAAATTTGGCCTTGGAGTACAGAATGAAGCAGGGCAAGGCTAATGGAGCTTTGCCAAGAGAATGCACCAGTCATAGCAAACACCCTCTTCCAACAACACAAGAGAAGACTCTACACATGGACATCACCAGATGGCCAACACCGAAATCAGATTGATTATATTCTTTGCAACCAAAGATTAAAAAGCTCTATACAGTCAGCAAAAACAAGACTGGGAGCTGACTGTGGCTCAAATCATGAACTGCTTATTGCCAAATTCAGACTTAAATTTAAGCAAGTAGGGAAAACCACTAGACCATTCAGGTTTGCCCTAAATCAAATCCCTTATGATTATACAGTGGGAGTGAGAAATAGATTCAAGGGAATAGATATGATACATAGAGTGCCTGATGAACTATGGACGGAGATTTCTGACATTGTACAGGAGACAGGGATCAAGACCATCCCCATGGAAAAGAAATGCAAAAAAGCAAAATGGCTGTCTGAGGAGGCCTTACAAATAGCTGTAAAAAGAAGAGATGCTAAAAGCAAAGGAGAAAAGGAAAGATGTACCCATTTGAATGCAGAGTTCCAAAGAATAGCAAGGAGAGATAAGAAAGCCTTCCTCAGTGATCAGTGCAAAGAAATAGAGGTAAACAATAGAATGGGAAAGACTAGAGATCTCTTTAAGAAAATTAGCGATACCAAGAGAATATTTCATGCAAAGATGTGCTCAATAACGGACAGAAATGGTATGGACCTAACAGAAGCAGAAGATATTAATAAGAGGTGGAAAGAATACACAGAAGAACTATACAAAAATGATCTTCACGACCCAGATAATCATGATGGTGTGATCACTCACCTAGAGCCAGACATCCTGGAATGTGAAGTCAAGTGGGCATTAGGAAGTGTCACTACGAAAAAGCTAGTGGAGGTGATGGAATTCCAGTTGAGCTATTTCAAATCCTAAAAGATGATGCTGTGAAAGTGCTGCATTCAATATGCCAGCAAATTTGAAAAACCCAGCAGTGGCCATGGAACTGGAAAAGGTCAGTTTTCACTCCAATCCCAAAGAAAGGCAATGCCAAAGAATGCTCAAACTACCAGAAAATCGCACTCATTTCACACGCTAGTAAAGTAATGCTCAAAATTCTCCAAGCCAGGCTTCAGCAATACATGAACCATGAAATTCCAGCTGTTCAAGCTGGTTATAGAAAAGGCGGAGGAACCAGAGATCAAATTGCCAACATCTGCTGGATCATGGAAAAAGCAAGAGAGTTCCAGAAAAAACATCTATTTTTGCTTTATTGACTATGCCAAAGCCTTTGACTGTGTGGATCACAATAAACTGTGGAAAATTCTGAAAGAGATGGGGATACCAGACCACCTGACCTGCCTCTTAAGAAATCTGTATGCAGGTCAGGAAGCAACAGTTAGAACTGGTCATGGAACAACAGACTGGTTCCAAATAGGAAAAGGAGTACGTCAAGGCTGCATATTGTCACCATGTTTATTTAACTTATATGCAGAGTACATCATGAGAAATGCTGGACTGGAAGAAACACAAGTTGGAATCAAGATTGCTGGGAGAAATATCAATAACCTCAGATATGCAGATGACACCACCCTTATGGCAGAAAGTGAAGAGGAACTAAAGAGCTTCTTGATGAAAGTGAAAGAGGAGAGTGAAAAAGTTGGCTTAAAGCTCAACATTCAGAAAACTAAGATCATGGCATCTGGTCCCATCACTTCATGGGAAATAGATGGGAAAACAATGGAAATAGTGTCAGACTTTATTTTTTTAGGCTCCAAAATCACTGCAGATGGTGATTGCAGCCATGAAATCAAAAGACGCTTACTCCTTGGAAGGAAAGTTAGGATCAACCTCGACAGCATATTAAAAAGCAGAGATATTACTTTGCCAACAGGGGTCCATCTAGTCAAGGCTATGTTTTTTCCAGTAGTCATGTATGGATGTTAGAGTTGGACTATAAAGAAAGCTGAGCATCAACGAATTGATGCTTTTGAACTGTGGTTTGGAGAAGACTCTTGAAAGTCCCTTGGACTGCAAGGAGAACCAACCAGTCCATCCTAAGGGAAATCAGTCCTAGGTGTTCATTGGAAAGACTGATGTTGAAGCTGAAATTCCAATACTTTGGCCACCTGATGCGAAGAGCTGACTCATTTGAAAAGACCCTGATGCTGGGAAAGATTGAGGGCAGGCAGAGAAGGGGACGACAGAGGATGAGATGGTTGGATGGCATCACAGCTCAATGGACATGAGTTTGAGTAAACTCTGGGAATTGGTGATGGACAGGGAAGCCTGGCGTGCTGAAGTCCCTGGGGTCACAAAGAGTCGGACACAACTGAGTGACTAAACAGAATTGAATGTAATGTTCCCTTTCTTTTGCTTGAATTAAGAGCTATCAGAGATACTGAGGCTAAGATCCAATCAAGAGCTTGGAAACTTATTATGTGCCAACACTTTGGTTATCTTTATCCTAGAACGCCTACTTTATAGGCACTCTAATTCATCAATAATGCTTTCCCTCTTTAAAACATTGGTATCTTGGTTTGCTGGAGGTTTTCTTTACAATGAGAAATAGTTTTTGCTTACAAAATACTGCAGTTGTTTTGGTTGTCTGTAATATTTAATTATATTAATTATTTACTTAGGAAATTTTCTTTTTCTTTTCTTTAAGAATGGAAAATATGGTCAGTGTCCAGTCTAAAAATACACGTGATAATTGTTGAAACTTAAATATAGTAAAGATAATTTCTAATCTTAAATCAGAGTGAATGTGGTTAAGGTGTTTGATATAGAATTTAAATATTATCCTCCAGATTTCAGGCATATTATATTCTTTCAGTAAATCAGACAGGCTGTGGTTATATATTGGAACAGCTATTCTGATCAATCTTTTATGCTTCATCCTCCAGGGATAATAATAATAATGTAATAATGGTTCATTGTTAAAGATGTCATTACATTTAAGCATTTTAAAATCTACAGTTATTCACATAAAGATAAGGATTTTGTTTTCTACCATTTCTCCTCTTGTTCTTCAAATTTAAAGTAGAAACTTCATACTTTAAATAGACATGGAAATCGTTTAATTTTATGCATTGAAAAATAATTAGCTTTCATTCCAGAAAAGTTAAAGGAGATCTCAGATTCCTCAGAAGGTATAACAAACTAGTAAGTCTAGAGACTTGAAAAATCAGAGGGACATAATAGATAAATTAGGTGCCACTTTTTGTCTGCTGAGCCCATTCTGATAGTTCTTCCGGACTGGCAAATATGACTGGATTATATAATGCAGGTTTAGGAAAATATAAAAGGGATTATTAAGGTAGCTAGCAGGTGACAATCAAAGGAATTTCAGCTGTATGAATGTCAAATCAAATATAAATACCCTTTTAATTTTAACAAATGCCAGAGCCAAATTTCTGAGAGTAAATCATTTAGTGTGTAAATAGATATATGTTTATATATTTGTATATAAATATTCTGTATTTATATTATATAATCATTTTATACATGTTTAGAAAATTTATTTACTTTATTTCATTGTTGCTCATATTACAGTATTTTTATAATAATGTTTTCATAATAATACCAGATAAAAATATATAGGAATGAATTATATTCATAATAATAATAATTAGGGAGGAAAGGAGACAAACCATAAATAGTCAAATTTTAATTTTTTCCCTGTGGATGTTTACCAGAATAAAGTGAATTTTATATATATATATCTCCATATGTAATGTAGATGTATATTTATTTATGCACATGTGTTTAGATACATATATAATATGTTTATGTCAATGTATAGTCTGTTGTGGAGTAAGCATAAATTTTATAAAAGCAGAATGCATATGAAAACAAAACAAAATGCTTTCACTTCAGTATGTCTGAGCAATTGAAGCAATAAAGCAGATAGCAAAGAGGGCTTGTTTTTATTAAATGACATCTGTATGGTTTTTAGTAGAACTGAATATGAATAGCCTTCTCTTAATTCAATTTTATCTAAAGTTGTAATTGGTTATTTGAACTATGGGGCACATTAATTTTATTCAAATACCAAAGTAAAACCAAAGATTTTTTTTTGAAAAATTTATATCTAAAAATCATTATTCTTACCACACATAGGGATCTATGTTTTTATTTGAGGTACAGTTATTGAAATTTGTAACTTCATAACTCATAAATGACTTCTCTTTTTCATAATATTTTTGAAAATCACCACTCAGAAATTTGACTCTCTTAATAATAGAAGATGCACTTTAAGGGAAAGAATATAAGAGCTATGTTGTTTTTAGTATGTCATCGATCAGTTTATATTGATTCTTAGATAAGTATAGATTGAAATTGTCGCTATATTATCTTCTGTTAGTAGTTGGTATTTATTTCATAATATTTCTTTAAGTTAAGGAAACGTTTACATTTGCCAATATAGTTAGACGGTCCCAAAGTCACATACTGGAGAAATAACTGTTCTGTCTTGCAACAAGAAGCCTGTTTATTTTGTAAACATCTTCTTAGGGAAATCAATACTAGCTTTTCATGGATCCTTGAACAAATGGCACTCTCCTAACTCTAAATGGCCTTCTCTTCTGTGTCAGAAATTGAACCAAATTAGGTAAGGAATCGAATACCCCACCAGTTATGTTTTTTTGAACTCTCTCATTCTCTCTCCCTCTCTCTCTCTCTCTGTCTCTCTCACTCACACACACACACGTACACATACATACACACACATCTAACTTTACAATCGATTTAAAAATTTTAAGATTAACCTGAAGTATGCATCCCTTTTCTGTCTTTACTTTCAGGATCTGTCAAAAGGTTACTGATTCTTTTTCAATAATTATTCTCTTACTTTTCTGGGACGATTGTTGCATTTTCTGCTTTGTGTTAGTAGTTGTTGTGACTTTGAGGCTCAGAGTCATTATTGATAAATAATTAGAGTGTCTCTGTTTCCTCTCACCTGTGGCTTTCTGGACAGATCTAAGGGATCTATCTCTATTCCATATAGACTCTGGATAATGGAGAGGACTGGTTTGAACTACCTGGACACCCTTGGATTTGTATCTTGTGACTAACTCTTATTCTGTGCTGTGCTCTGCTTAGTTGCTCAGTCATATCTGACTCTTTGTGACTCAATGGACTGTAGCCAACCAGACTCCTTTGTCCATACAATTCTCTAGGCAAGAATAGTGCAGTGGCTTTCCATTCCCTTCTCCAGAACTCTTCTCTAAGAAAGTCACCAAAAAGTAGGAGTGATATCTTTCATGCTTTTCGCTACTTGGAGTGAAATGAGTGAAGTAACTCATTTTTATTGCTCTCAAATCAGTTGTGTTCCTAAAATAAAATATTTTATTCCTAGGTAAAATGAGACATATAATTATGCCAATTAATATAAATGAATCAAATTTTCACTTAAAAAGACAAAGAGGCTCCCTCAGATTAGATTTAAAAATAGCCTGTTTCCTAAAGGCCTAAACAAAATAACACAATAAGTTTAAAATCAAATAATAGATTAAAATATGTAAGCTAAGTATAAATTGGGAAAATGATATAATAAGTCATAGAATATAACCCAAAAGCATTAAATAAGAAAAAATGGACCTTTTTTACATAATTTAAAGAAATATCCACAGTGAAAACATAATTGTGACACTTTATAAACTAAAAATACAAAGAGCAACAAATTGAATTGCACTGATTAAGTTGCAATGTTACAATTTAAGGATTTAGAAAGGCTAGGGAGAGGCCAAAATGCGGGTTATTTTAAGTCTGCTAAGGGTTCCTGATTAAACAGAAGAGAGTTGGCTGAACAGAGAGGAGGGATGCAGCAAATTACTACCTGGTTCTTCCTTTGCTCCAGACGCTGTCGTCCTTGCCTCTCCTGGCGTAGATATAGTTCTCGCAGAGATCATCAGATCAGATCAGATCAGTCGCTCACTCGAGTCCGACTCTTTGCGACCCCATGAACTGCAGCACGCCAGGCCTCCCTATCCATCACCAGCTCTCGGAGGTCACTCAGACTCACATTCATCGAGTCAGTGATGCCATCCAGCCATCTCATCCTCTGTCGTCCCCTTCACCTCCTGCCCTCAATCCCTCTCAGCATCAGAGTCTTCTCCAATGAGTCAACTCTTTGCATGAGGTGGCCAGAGATCATGGGGAGGCTGAATTCTTGTTATGCTGGACTCTGTTTAGGGTTTCCCTGATAGCTCAGATGGTGAAGAATCTGCCTGCAATGCAGGAGACACCAGTTAGAGTCCTAGGTAGGGAAAATCTGCTGGAGAAGGGATAGGCTACCCACTCCAGTATTTTGGCCTGGAGAATTCCATGGAGTTACAAAGGGTCGGACATGACTGAGTGACTTTCACTTTCACTTTGGACTCTGCATATGGGCTTACATCAATGTTCCAGAAGAACACACACTAACACTCTATAAGCGTCTCTTATAGGGACTTTTGGTTCTTTAAAAAGGGCATTGTTTGCAAAGCTGCATCCTCATCTGGGGAGGGAGGAAGAACACATAGTGTCCTGGGGTCCCCCTAAGTATCTTTAATTCCAGGTCTCTGGAGTTCTAAAAACTCTCTCTTCATATTTATAAAGTTAAAACTTTTGAAAAAGAGTATCAATTGTTTTGGAAACACAATGATTCTGGGTTTCTGACAAATGGTTTAGGGAAAAGCTTCAAGGATGAAATTAATGTGGCTGAATAAATATTTTAAGCGAGAAAGAGCACAGTTTACATTATCTTGACACAAAGCAATAAAGTAGAAATTAAAGTGAAGGTTTAAATAAAAAATACTGGACACATGAAAAGAAAATTTCTAAATTTTGATCCATTTTTTGGATCAAAAGGGAAATCAGAAGTGTACTTATTGGCAATGAAGAAAATTGATGAGGTCATATGTCAAAATGTTGGGATGGGATAAAACTACAATTAATAGGCACATTTCAGACCTGTGCTTAACAAGTAAGAAAGACTTAAACTACACACTAAGTACTAAAATTTAGATAAATAGTGCTATGAGGAGAATGTGAAGGAAATTATTTTCAAAATAAAATGTTGATTAGAGACAAATATGATAGACAAGTTGGAGAGTGCATTTTAGGAAAAATTCATCCTAATATTGTGTATCTCATTTCAAGATTTGGGTATATTTAATACTAGAAAATATTTTCATGTTTTATGTGCTTTTAGGTTGCTTGTTTCATTGTATTTTGACTCTGGTATATGGACTGTTTGTGAAAATATTTAATGCTTTTTTGTTAAAAGACATTAAACTTATTTTTATACAAATTTTACAGACTTGTGGATCACTGAGGTTAAATACAAATTTGTGTGTGAATGATATTTTTCTGGGTAGACTCAATATTCACATCTCAAGGTGATCTGGAAATCCCTTCACCCCACAAATTGTTTTCACTGAAACAATAAATCATCTTGGTAGTCCAAAGGAGAAAATTTACATGTAATCTTTCAGGAAATCACTGAAATGGAGTCCATGTTAATCCTTTATTAAAACAAACAAACTAGAAACAATTTAGTTAGTTATAACAAGTTATTCCCAAGCCAATATTTAAGCATCAGTCCTACATAATAGAGAACTACCACTGAAATTCATAGTAAAGAAGAATAAAATATCTTCCTCCAACATGGTATTCATAAGGTTCTAGTCTCTGTACTAAATCAGGAATCAAAATTTTGAGATATAACTCAGAAATATGAAGGAGACATAGCTGTTATTTTTGGAAGATTATTTTATTTCAAGCAACAGAGTCATTCACCAAATATTTATTGAACCTTTACTCAGTGGCAAGCACCGTTCTAGGCACTGAAGAGAGCAAGCTGTGCCCAGAACATGCAGGGTCCCCTCCAACGGAGAGGATAGTTTACAGTGGGTAAGTGGAGGATGGTCGTAACAAAGGAAACAAGTGAACATGACATTCATCTGTAATAATAAATCTTAAGGACCACCCACAGATAGTTTGATTAAGAAGGGGCATAAAAGGGCACCTGGGCTACAAGATGTTAAAATATATCATAAAACCACAGGGGAATTGAGCTGGAAAATGCCGAAACCAATTAACTGGTGCAAGGATGGCACATTTGTGACACTGTTACCATGTCCTCCCATCTTCCTCCATGGTAATCATTCATGTGAGTTACCTGGGTGCCTTCCCTGCTGGGTTATAGCCTTTGTCTCAGAATACTCCAGGCAGGCACTGTTAGGTTATCGAAGTTGATACATAGGTGAAAACATATCTGCACCCTTTATAGGTATGTGACAAAAGTGGCATTTAAATTAGTAAACAAGGTAAGGATTATTTTGAAAGTTATCCTGGAAAAACTGGCTAAGTCTTTGGAAAGAATATTTAGGACTTTACTTCATATTATAAAAATAAATTAAAGATGGATCAAAGGATTGGATGTTAAAAAAGAAAGCAGGAAAGAGTTTGACCATATTTATCTAACATCAAAGTAATGTAGATCTTCTTAGCATGAAAGCGAAGAAATCAATAAAATAAAGGATGGATAGATGAAAGTAATCCAAACGTTTCATTTCTATAAGTCTTAAAAGTACTGTTTACAAAACATACTTGGAATGTTTTACCATATTTTGTAAAATAGTTTGAAAATCAGTATATATACTCAAACCACATACATGCTGAAGAGATTAGATTGAAACAGGCCAAAATATTTTCAGCCATTCATTTAAGGTAACAAAATTATGGATAGTTTTATTTTTAAAAATTTCTACAGAAAGTATGTTATCCTATAAAAAAAAGTATCAAATTTGTGAAGGGAAATGTAGGAAATTATTATTTTAAGATATCTAATATTCAAAAAATTTTACATACATCATTTCTGAATTCCCTTAACAACCTCTGTAAGTATGTAATAGCATTCCACTTTTAAGCCTCAGGGACTTGAGGTTCAGCGAGATTAAACGCCCCAAGGTAGCTCAGGTAGAAAGAGACATAGTTACAGTCTGAAGCAAATTTGTATCTGATCCCATAAGCCATTACCCAGCATCAGTTATGGATGTTTGTTCTGCTTGGTTTCAAAATTAGAAGGAAAAAAAAGATTAAGTTGAAATTCAGATGCAGTCTTTTTCAACAGCAGAAAGGTGATTATTTTATCCTACTTTCAGTGCCTATTCCTGATTCCTTACACATACCTCCGTTTAGTCCTGCAAGGAGATGTAAAGTAGATGCTTGTCTCTTATAGACTATGTTAGACTTTTGGAAATGAAATATCACAGTTGGGTAAAATGTGAGCTCTTCTATTCTTGCCTACTGTTTACAAATAAAAGTCTATGCTTAAAGATGGGGCTTCTCTGGTGGCTCAGATGGTAAGGAATCCACCTGCAATGCCGGTGACCTGGGTTTGACCCCTGGGCTGGGAAGATCCCTTTGGAGAAGGGCATTGCAACCCACTCCGGTATTCTGGCCTGGAGAATTCCATGGACAGAGGAGCCTGGTGGGCTACAGTCCATGGAGTCGCAAAGAGCCAGACAGGACTGAGCGACTTTCACTTTCATTCTTGAAGATTATCCTTCAATTCTTCTTTTTCTGTCTCATGATCTTGTATTTGAGTGCTTGTGGTTGCAAGAGTGTTAATACTGAAAAAGAAAAAGTTTACTTCCTTATTACAGATATCCTGGAGTGTAACTCTTTGTTATGGGCACCTTGCTGTGAGAAGCAGCAAAGGGATGGAATCAAATGTATGTATGCATTACAGCTCCAAGAGAGAAATAAGGACTTTCACATGCAGAAATATTACATATAGTTAATTTTATTAGACGGAAGTATCTTCAGTAAACCTTTATTCTCTCAGCATTTGTATTTCTCAAAACCCATCATTTTCTTTTTGGAAAATAAATAAGTGAACATATTTATCTTATACTAGTGAATGTAGCCAGTTTACAACTTGAATCTAGGATATATGTTAGTCTACTAACAAAATTTTGCATAGATTTTGGAATATATGCAAAATAATTTTGTGTATGTCATGATTGATATGTTTAATTTTTCTCTAGCCTGAGTTTGGGGCCTTTTCTCTGCTTCTTCTGTTGATTGGAACATTATTTAAAAAACATCTAACCAGATATTACAAATTTCAGATTGATTTTTAAAAAGATCATGGTTATATTTAAGACACTGTATTGCTAATGGTAGTTTTCTTCTAAACTGGCTTTAGAAAACATTTCTAAACAACACGATTGGGACCACTGTGTTTTGCTGCCTTCCAGCCTTCACTTTCACTTTTCACTTTCATGCATTGGAGAAGGAAATGGCAACCCACTCCCGTGTGCTTGCCTGGAGAATCCCAGCGATGGGGGAGCCTGGTGGGCTGCCATCTATGGGGTCCCACAGAGTCGGACACGACTGAAGTGACTCAGCAGCAGCAGCAGCAGCAGCCTTCACAAACAAGCCAAATGCACTGAAGCTTCTATCCTTTTCATTCCAGTTTATAACATTGCAGCCATTATTGACATTCTTGAAGAGCTGCAGGAAGGAATTTCCCAGCATAGAGCCTTTTGCTAAACTCTTAGGTCTTTCCAAATTTTTAGTAGCTTCTCCACTGCTTTTCAAAAAAAGGTCGCAGTCCTTGTAGCCTAAGACTACCTTTCAAGCCATTTTTATTATTTCATGTGCCCTTTGTTCCAGCAAAATTGTACTGTTGAATATTCAGCTGATGAGATGTACTCACTTTCTAGTGCCTTTGACCGTCCTGATTTTGATTTGCTGGTGTATTTTCTTTCTCCATTTCTCTTTGGTGAAATCCTACCTGCTTTTGTGGTCCAGCTTAAGCTCATTATGAACCTTGCTCTTATCCCCAGTTCTCAATTCCCATTTGTGGCTTATTTGTACCTCTGATACCATATGCAGTGTGTACACTCTTTGTAAACTTCTCTTTCTGGCCCAGGTAAGCTTGTAACAGCCTGATGCACTGCACCCTGGGCACCTGCATCGAGTATCTGCAGTTATCTCACTTCTTTCTCTTTTTCATTTCATAATTCCTCCTTCCTTACCTTATTTGGTTTCTATTTTCCATTCATGCCAGTTTTACATCTTTAAGTGGGATCTTATGTTCATTGGAAATATCATTTTGTAAATTTTTATTTTGAAATGTCCTCTCCAGGACAAGTTGTAGCCCTGCGCATGACACTTATCCCGTTTGAGCCCAGAAAGACCTTGAGACCAAACCGTAACTTGAGACCCAGGTAGCTCTCACCTTGAATCTGCCCTGTGCTTGGCTCCATCTATGAGAGGAGGGGAAATTAAATACCTACAGGGATACCCCACGTAGCACTGCAATGTTTGAGGCAGTTACCAGGTCCCTTTTGTGGAGCTTCATGAGGACAAATCGGGGAAGGCAGTGGCACCCCACCCCAGTACTCTTGCCTGGAAAATCCTGTGGACGGAGGACCCTGGTGGGCCGCAGTCCATGGGGTCGCTAAGAGTCGGACACGACTGAGCGACTTCACTTTCATTTTTCACTTTTATGCATTGGAGAAGGCAATGGCAACCCACTCCAGTGTTCTTGCCTGGAGAATCCCAGGGACGGGGGAGCCTGGTGGGCTGCCGTCTATGGGGTAGCACAGAGTCGGACACGACTGAAGTATCTTAGCAGCAGCAGCAGCAGCATGAGGACAAATGGAAAGTGCCCCATCCTAATGAAGTCCTAGATGAAAGGGAGAGTGTTTGGTCTCTTTAGCTTCAAGCAATCTGTTCCCACTCCTGCTCAGTCCCTAGGGTGAAGAATCTCTAGACTTTCTTCTTTAGCCTTTAGGCTCCTTTACTGAGTTCTACTCCTGGAATTTAGTTCTGGTCTCTCGAGACATACCACGTGGTTAAATCCATTCTCTGCTTTTGGCAGAGATATCCCTCTTGAGTCCTCTTCATTTAGGTCTCTCTCTCTCTTCCCATTGTCCTCCCTTCCCCCAACCCAGCAGCCTTCAGTCTTTTTATGTCTCTGTACCCGTCTTGTGTCTGGTCTTTTATGGAGATTGCTAGTCTCAGTTCTGTCTCTGCAGAGAGATAAGGAGTGATGACCTTCAACTTCTGAGGATAGAAAGAGACCTTAAGAGGAAGAGTATCTCCTGTTCAAGAGTGCCTGTCTTTACCTTTTTTTTTTTTTTTTTTTTGAAAAAAGCTCCCTTTTTGTAACCTTAACCTTTTCTATGTTTCAGCATGGTGAGGGGCTCAAGGGGAAACCTGCCTTGTCACAATGTTTCTGTTCATAACTAGTCTTGCTGTATTCATGTTTATATTGCCAGCTGGTACCCAGTGAAAAGTTTTGTACATAGAAGGTGCTCAATTAAATGCTGGATTCATAATCTTGTCCGTTTTTTTTTATTCCCACGTCTTATTCTCTCCTTCTATTATAGAATCTGACTATAATTAAACTCCTCACAAAAGTGTCTGTGTTGTATTTCTCAGTCAGAAGCTTACAGAGAATATTTTAAACAGTTGTCGTGTGGGCTTTTCCTGAAATGCCATGTCACTCCAAAAGTGATACTCTGCTATTTTGACTAATCATAGAAAATGAGGAAGGAGGTAGGCTGAACAGAGAGAAATTCCAACTGAGATTAGTACTTCTAGCCAAATCAGTGATATAGGAACATTGCTTCTCTTTAGAATTTTAGAAATAACTAAGGCAGTATGCAATGGCACCCCACTCCAGTACTCTTGCCTGGAAAATCCCATGGATGTAGGAGCCTGGTAGGCTGCGGTCCATGGGGTCGCTAAGAGTCGGACACGACTGAGCAACTTCCCTTTCACTTTTCACTTTCATGCATTGGAGAAGGAAATGGCAACCCATTCCAGTGTTCTTGCCTGGAGAATCCCAAGGACAGGGGAGCCTGGTGGGCTGCTGTCTATGGGGTCGCACAGAGTCGGACACAATTGAAGCAGCTTAGCAGCGGCAAGGCAGTATGAATTTTTAAAAATCTTTTCTATCAGTGGCAAAAGTGATGAAATGATACTAATGGTAGTCGGTATAGTGATAAATTATTGGAAAAAAGCATCTCTTGTCTTGGCATTTTTGATACTAATTCCAATAATGTGATGTAGTTATATGCTTTGTTAAGGATTTTGTGTATATGAGTAAAATAAATTATATCAACTCATTATTTGAAAAAAATAGTTTGTGTGTTTGAAATTAGGTTACAGGGGAAAAAGAAAAGCTTTTAATTCACATGGGATTGCAATAACTCAGTGATTTCCTGTACTTTAAAAGGTTACTGAGAGGGTGTGGAGAAAAGGGAACCCTCTTACACTGTTGGTGGGAATGCAAACTAGTACAGCCACTTTGGAGAACAGTATGGAGATTCCTCAAAAAACTGGGAATAGAACTGCCTTATCATCCAGCAGTCCCACTGCTGGGCATACACACTGAGAAAACTAGAATTGAAAGAGACACGTGTACCCCAGTGTTCATAGCAGCACTGTTTACAATAGCCAGGACTTGGAAGCAACCTAGATGTCCATCCACAGATGAATGGATAAGAAAGCTGTGGTACATACACACAATGGAGTATTACTCAGCCATTAAAAAGAATACATTTGAATCAGTTCTAATGAGGTGGATGGAACTGGAGCCTATTATACAGAGTGAAGTAAGCCAGAAAGAAAAACACAAATACAGTATACTAACGCATATATATGGAATTTAGAAAGATGGTAACAATAACTCTGTTTAAGAGATAGCAAAAGAGACACTGATGTATAGAACAGACTTTTGGACTCTGGGAACGGGAGAGGGTGGGATGATTTGGGAGACTAGCATTGAAATATGTATAATATCATAGCTGAAACGAGTTGCCAGTCCAGGTACGATGCCTGATAACAGATGCCTGGGGCTGGTGCACTGGGATGACCCAGAGGGATGGTATGGGGAGGGAGGAGGGAGGAGGGTTCAGGATGGGGAACACATGTATACTTGTGGCAGATCCATTTTGATGTTTGGCAAAAGCAATACAATAGTGTAAAGTTAAGCAAAATAAAATTTAATTAAAAAATAAATAAAAGGTTACTGAAATTTTAGTTAAATTCTGGTAATAATATTTTAAATTATAGCTATGATGTCTAGGAGTTCATCTTGTCCAAAAGAGAAGAATCTATTTCTCTTAACCAACTTGACCATGTGGGATTGTTTTATGAAAACAGTGTAAATGTTCTGACAAAAAACACCCGGGTATGTTTGTCTATATGGCTAAGATAATCAAATGATATAACACCCCAAGTTGTCCCCAGCACATTTTACTTATCTTCTTGGAAGCCCCTGCCACAATCATCTGGAAAGTTCTCCCTGTTCATGGGCCTCCATGAACACATCTAAAGTGGGTAGTGGGACACCTCCTCAGCGTCAGGGCTGCATAACTCTACCAGCCCACCTCCCGTCATTGTAAGGTCAGAGTTCCAGCATTGTTGGTTTCATACGGCTTCTGAGGACAGAAGAGAAATGAAGGAAGAAAAGTAGTTGTTGACTAGCTTCAGAATGCCTTGTAGAAATTCGGATAGCTGCTTCATTTACCAGAGGCTCCTAGTTTTATTTAACAGTTATCTCAGAAATGTAATTAACTTCTGATATATTGCTTCCAGTCAGTTTCATGGCCACTGTCAACATTTTTCTAAACATAGTTCTTAGCTCTGCTTTTTTATTCTTTCCTTCCATCTTCAGTGCTTCTTTCTCGATTCGATAGTGGCCGTCCTGAGTCCACTTGAAACACAGGCTGGGGGAAGTGCCAGGGGTGACACTCAGTTAAGTTCAGTTCAGTGGCTCAGTTGTGTCCGACACTTTGCGAACCCCGTGGACTGCAGCACACCAGGCCTCCCTGTCCATCGCCAACTCCCGGAGTTTACTCAGACTCATGTCCATTGAGTTGGTGATGGCATCCAACCATCTCATCCTCTGTCGTCCCCTTCTCCTCCCTCCTTCAATCTTTCCCAGCATCAGAGTCTTTTCAAACGAGTCAGTTCTTTGCATTACTAGCTACAGTCTTATTTTTGTCACAGAGTTAAGTGTCTTTGTTTAATTGTAAATTTTTAATGGATTTTTTTGTTTAAAGCCTTTTATAGTTATATTTATTTTTTGCTCTTTGGGGATGAGAAGCAGTCTTATTTTTCAGTCCTATAAAGTCCTAAATTTCTGAACTCTTTACTTACTTTCATTTCTATTCCCAAACTTAAGTTTTGGCTGTGCTTATCCCTTCCTTGTCATACCTTGAATTACGCAGCGGGGAGCAATAGTACACACTGATGTCATGGCCTTCTGCAGCTTCTTCCCTTGGAGCTGCAAGTTCACTAGGCACTCAGATTGCCTTTGGAGAAAATTGTAGGCTTCAGTCTTACTAAATGTTTTTTGGGTGGCATGAATCACCAGTTTCCTAGTTATATCTGTTTTCCTGCTACTTGATTCTGACCACTAAGTCAATCTTAAATTTTGGGCCTCTATTGTAGTCCCATTCCATTTCAAATGGTCAATTTCTCTCTCAAGCTAGGCTGGGTGTGGTAACAGAGAGACCCCAAAATGTCAGTGATTTTTTGCAATATGATTTTATTTCTTCTTTATTAGATCAGAGTCCTTGTAGTTTTAGGGTTATATATCAGTACATCTTTCCTCTCGTATGGACCCATAGAGTTGGTAGTTTTGAAATCTTCCACACCCAGCTTTCAGTGTTGCGCAGGCACTGGGAGAGAGACAGTATCTGGAGGACACCTCTGGGTCATTCTGTAGATGCTGGATTTGGAGTGGCACAGGTCACTTCTGTTCACAATCCATTAGAGAGAACGTTGTTCATGTTCATGTAACTGTGGAGATCTACGGATGTGTATCTTGGAAAAAGAGAGGCTTTGAGCAATTAGCTGGTAGTCTCTGCCACAAGATGTTGGGAAAAATTTTAAATGTGTCAAGGATATGTGTAAGAAAAAAGAATATGACTACCTGAATGGCACTCAGACTTGTGACTAGATGATAAAGGACGAAATGGTAAAAAGGAACTGTGAACTAATGACTACTATCATGTGATATTCTGAAAGATATAAACATTCTCACTTTTTTTAATCTAGCAAAGAAGAATGTGGTTAATAAAAGTTAGTCTCTACAGCTGTATGTGTTAAAGAGTGTGTGACTTCCTGCTGTGGCTGCTGCTAAGTCGCTTCAGTTGTGTCCGACTCTTGTGCGACCCCATAGACGGCAGCCCACCAGGCTCCCCCATCCCTGGGATTCTCCAGGCAAGAACACTGCAGTGGGTTGCCGTTTCCTTCTCCAATGCATGAAAGTGAAAAGTGAATGTGAAGTCGCTCAGTCATGTCCGACTCTAGTGACCCCATGAACTGCAGCCTACCAGGCTCCTCCATCCATGGAATTTTCCAGGCAAGAGTACTGGAGTGGGGTGCCATCGCCTTCTCTTTTTTCCCCCCAGGCATCTGTATCTCTGGAGAACTACTTGGTTACTTCCTCAGCTGGACTCCCCATGACTTCCTGAGGATATAATATTTTATTTATTTTGGCATTTTGTGAATAGGACTAACGTGTCCTCTACACATATCAATTAGTGCACTTGTTTTGAAAAAATAAGATATTTTTAGTTCTCAATCGTGCTTGCCCCTGAAGAAAGAGGCAGCACTATGCACACACACACACACACACACACACACAAACACACACATACGATTGAGAAGGGAATTGGGGGGTGAGAACAAAAAAACTTGTTCAGAGATTTAAGCGTGACTTTCTTGGCTTTTTGGGAGGAAAGAATATAGCTATATTTAAAAGTAATTCTTAAATAATGATGAGATGATGTTCGTGCAGCTCTTGGCAGCTGACTACTCCCTGGAATAATCTGATAGAACTGGAGAGGATGTTTCGGTGCCAGCCCTTAGGTTTTTGTAGAATTTTATCTTCGATCCTAATGCGTCAGCAAGTTCTGTTTCTCACAGGAACCACCAGTTCATAGAAACTCTGTAGGGTTAATTTGTTCTTGAATGTTTGATTTTATTCTTGCTTTCTGCTCTTTTTTCTGTCACGTCCTAGAGTAGGCAACTTGGTGTGTCATTTCTGAAGTCCTGTAGTTTGTTCTAGCAGTTAATGTGCCTCCGCTTCAGTATATTCTGTACCTTATTTTTTCACATTCATAAAAGCTAAAATTACTATACATTTTCCATAGGTTACATTTCAAGATTTTTGACTATTTGTGCCTAGACAAGGCCTGGCCTGGCAACCAGAGCTCACTTGTGACTTCAAGTTCATGGCAATCAGCTGCATGACCATGGAGAAGTCACTTGGGAGACTCTTAAGTGTCACCAGCTGCTGTGTGAAGCAATGACTGTCTTTTAGTCAAAGAAGTTAGAAAAATATTGTGTACCATCTTTTTCTTAGCAATATAAGATTATATGATACTCTTTTTTTAAGGGTTCTAAGTTCTGCCACAAAGCGACCTGTTCACCTGGATTTAACCCTGCACACTCCTCACTGTTTGACCATCAGATGCATTCCCCAGCAGACATTGTAGTGAACTAGACTTGATGGTGTTAAGGACCTTCCAAAAATTTCTCCATTTTGTAAAATGAGGACACCAGTAGTTTTTACCTCATGGACTTGTTTTCAGAGTTATATGAGTTTATCCAAGTTAATTTTTAGAGCCAAGCCCAGAATGAAGTAAAACGTTTGTAAATGTTGCCTATTATTTATTATTGATCACTGTCTTCTCCATGTAACTTTTCCTTTCCCATAGTTTTAGCTTTACTTACATATTTTCCCTTACATTAAATGATTTTCTCATATCTATCCTGGATGAGAGAGAAAATGTAGAATTGGTGAATATTAGAATTAGGAGAAAAAAGAGTTTTGGAGAAGAGATCATTTTGATAGGAAGTGATTAGAGATGTTTCCATAAGATGGGTTAGATTTCCTGGATGGTAAAGAAGAAGGGAGGATAAAGAGATCTGAGTCAAATAGGGCAAAAATTAACCTGTTTTAAATCATAAATTTTGCTCTTATCATTTTTGTTACTTTTTTGGATATTTGAAATATTTCTAAGTTTAAGCTTTTAAACGAATGGATGAAGTGAGGTGAGAATCAGAAGCAGAACATTCATTTCATTTGGAGTAGATTTTTTAGAGAGGAAGGAGGAGAGTAAGCTAAAATTAAAGCCACTGACTGAATCTTTGAGATTGTGTGAGCCTTCCATTTCCCATTCCTGCTACTCTAACAGAGCTGCTTTCAATACCCTAGATCTGAAAGCTTGCAAAGCTTTTTTTTTTTTTTTTAAGTGAAGTCATTTTGGCCTTCCTTTCCTTGGTTATGGGAAATTGTTTCAGTGAAAATTTCCTACAGGCTGCTTAAAAGCATTGCTTGGAACAATGGGCCTTGTAGCAAGTGAAATGTGTGTGGGGAAGTACTTAGAATTTAATGTGAGTTATTTTTATTTCCGTTCATAGACATGTCTCAGTGAAGTTCAAATTATCCCTTGGACAGTAGAAAGCAGTCTGTTAATTTAAAGCTAGACTTTTTTGGTTCCATAAAGCCAAATTTAGGATAGATTTCAAAAGCTAAATAAACAACAGTCTACCTCCCCATTAAAAATGAGTGTGTCAGGTTTCTGTGTACTTAAGTCTTTAAATAATCTCCACTTAGTTTGCACGGGGCCTTAAATATTTAGGAAGAGGCTATCCTTTACAATCATACCTTGTTTGTGAAAGAGATGCCGAAAGGTGGGGGATGTCTTAATTTTATCACTAAAATTATGCAGGTGTCTTGTTGATTTTAACAAATTAAAATGAAAGCGGTGCATATTGGATGTGGTGTGATTGTGAAATGCTGAGAGGTGGCAAAGGCTGAAATCCTTAAAGACACTGCAAGCATCAATTTTCTGTAATGCCATAAAATATTATTTTGATAAGTTGTCAGAGGAAGTTATTTTCATAATAATTGTTTCTCATCCTTGATTCATAATCAGGATCCTCTGTGAAGTTCTTAAAAATACGTATATTGGGGGTGTGTTTTGGAAATTCCAATTTGCTGATTCAAGGGAATGGAGCCTGGGTGGGGGGTGTGTGTGTGTGTGTGTGTGTCTATCTGTCTCTGTGTGTGGAAAGTTACACAACTTATTCTGAAATAGATCCAAGGATCAAAAGCTTGCCAATATACTAAAATCATTCTCTGTGAAAATTCACTGTTTCAGAGCTATACTCTGTAGATTTCATCTCTGCCAAGTTGTAGTAGGACCACTACTTATGAGATTGAAAAGTAGGGATTTAGCAGAACTGTTGAATGTATAAGTGTGTTGTTTCTTATATTAAAGGACACTTTAAAAATCAATAAATGACATTTATATATTTTTAAATACTTATATGTTTTAGTTTTTAAAATTTTATTTACCATAATTTAACAAAATTAAAAAAAACTTTACTGAGTTAAATATACAAATATCAGGGCATTTCATAATGTTTTTATTAACATGAGAAGTTGATGTGTAATTTACAAGACAATTTCCATAAAAATGATATTAATATTACAATGTGGATTTCAATGGATGATTGCACTATGTATGATGTCCTATCAAGATTATTTTTGTTAAAATACTGTGGTATATAGAGGCAGTTAAACTGGATAGATATGATAGTTGAAGTAAGTTCAGGCTTTGAATCATGACTCTACCAGTATCTCCTGTGAGCTTCAAGTAATTTAACCTTAAAATAGGGCTGATTTTATCAACTTTACAAAGTTATTTTAAAGATTAAATAAGATAATGTATGAAATGCTAGATAAAAATAAAGCAGCATTAATTATTTGGATTGACACTCATTTGCATGTTTTCTGTGTTGGAAAACAATGTACCTATAATGGGTATATCATGTATGTTCAGTTCAGTTCAGTCGTGTCTGACTCTTTGCGACCCCATAAACTGCAGCATGCCAGCCTCCCATGTATGTAGATTGTGGACTTGCCAAATAAATGAATTACATTAGATATTTTCACATTTACATTTTTAGCAACCTAAGCCTTCCAAAAGGAGATTGATGTAAATATCTCCGTACTCCTTTGGGAAGGAGAGCATTCCTTCTTAGAGTGTTCTCAGGAGTGGTTATTCTCTCAGAGATTGGATTTATTTGAAATTACTTATGATTACATAAGAGATAAAAATCATTGCTTATGATTTTATGTTTTGGGAAACTTGACATTACAAACACATATCAGACTTTTAAACATGAAATGTTCAACCACTGCTCCCCCAAGGCCATGACAGTATTTCAGAAAATCCTGAAGCTTTTAATTTTGCTTCAGAATTCTAGAGTTGTAGAATTTTGTGTTGACACCATAATATTTAGTTTAAAAAAATTTTAGTGAGAAAACCTTGGGAGAAACATTCTTTTGAAAATTTGTATTTTGGTTTAGTCGTTGATTCTACCCTTAGATTGTGTTTTCTCACATGATGAATTACAATATTTGGAATTATGCCTTTTTCTAAAACAGTAAATAAAGTGAACAATCCACCTTCCAAAACTACATGTAGAGAATCATTTCTATTTAGAAAGGATGTAGGGAAAAGGTAATCTTTTAATGCTATTGCTAGTTAAGTAGATTGTTCTGACAATGACTGTCAAATTGTTTGTCATTTCCCCCAAACTCCCTCTCATTCTCCTCCCTCCTTTCCTTCCAAAAATGTTTTTTTGAGGGACATTATATTTCAGGCACTGTACTAAGAGTAGATGCAAACAAAAACATAAAGTTCCTGCTCATATAGAATGTAAAATTCTCAGGAGGGAGAAAAACAATAGATAGGTTAAAAAATATGTTTAAGATGATTGCAGAAATGGTAAGGACTAGGCAGGAACTAACAGGTGCTGTTGTAGAGGGAACAGAAATATTGTAGGTGAGCGCATGTCATTGCATGAGTCACAGGATATGCACATAGGTTATGAATATCCCCAACAGCTTAGAAATAAAAAAGGATTCAATATTCCCCTGTCTCATACCCTCCTGCTACATTCTCCTTTTTAGTTTTATTTACACATTTAGACTTTGCTTGCTTTTCTCTTGAACTTGATTCTAAAAATAGGAAGTCAAGAAACACCTGGAGTAACAGGCAAATTTGGCCTTGGAATATGGAATGAAGCAGGGCAAAGACTAATAGAGTTTTGCCAAGAGAATGCACTGCTCATAGCAAACATCCTCTTCCAACAGCACAAAAGAAGACTCTACACATGGACATCACCAGATGGTCAATAGTGAAATCAGATTGATTATATTCTTTGCAGTCAAAGATGGAGAAGCTCTATACAGTCAGCAAAAACAAGACCAGGAGCTGACTGTGGCTGAGATCATGAACTGCTTATTGCCAAATTCAGACTTAAGTTGAAGAAAGTAGGGATGACAACTAGACCATTCAGGTATGACTTAAATCAGATCCCTTACAATTATACAGTGGAAGCAAGAAATAAATTTAAGGGGTTAGATATGAGATCAGTCATGGGGGTTCTTTGGAAGGAATGATGCTAACGCTGAAACTCCAATACTTTGGCCACCTCATGTGAAGAGTTGACTCATTGGAAAAGACTCTGATGCTAGGAGGGATTGGGGGCAGGAGGAGAAGGGGACGACAGAGGATGAGATGGCTGGATGGCATCACCGACTCGATGGACATGACTTTGAGTGAACTTCAGGAGTTGGTGATGGACAGGGAGGCCTGGCGTGCTGCGATTCATGGGGTCGCAAAGAGTCGGACACGACTGAGCGACTGAACTGAACTGATGATAGACAGAGTGCCTGATGAACTATGGACGGAGGTTCATGACATTGTACAGGAGATAGGAATCAAGACTATCCCCAAGAAAAAGAAATGCAAACAAGCAAAATGGCTGTCTGAGGAGGCCTTACAAATAACTGTGAAAAAAAGAGATGTGAAAAGCAAAGGAGAAAAGGAAATATATACCCAGTTGAATGCAGAGTTCCAAAGACAGCAAGGAGAGATGAGAAAGCCTTCCTCAGTGATCAATGCAAAGAAATAGAGGTGAACAATAGAATGGGAAAGACTAGAGATCTCTTCAAGAAAATTAGAGATACCAAGGGAACATTTCCTGCAAAGATGGGCACAATAAAGAACTAAAATGGTATGGACCCAGCAGAAGCAGAAGATATTAAGAAGAGGTGGCAGGAATACACAGAAAACTGTACAAAAAAGATCTTCATGACCCAGATAATCACAATGGTGTGATCACTCACTTAGAGCTAGACATCCTGGAATGCAAAATCAAGTCGGCCTTAAAGGAAGCATCACTACAAACAAAGCTAGTGGAGGCAATGGAACTCCAGTTGAGCTATTTCAAATCCTGGAAGATGATGCTGTGAAAGTGCTGCACTCAATATGTCAGCAAATTTGGAAAACTCAGCAGTGGCCACAGGACTGGAAAAGGTCAGTTTTCATTCCAATCCCTAGGAAAGCCAATGCCAAAGAATACTCAGACTCCTGCACAATTGAACTCATCTCACATGCTAGTAAAGTAATGCTCAAAATTCTCCAAGCCAGGCTTCAACAGTATGTGAACTGTGAACTTCCAGCTGTTCAAGCTGGTTTTAGAAAAAGGTAGAAGAACCAGAGATCAAATTGCAAACATCCACTGGATCATCTAAAAAGCAAGAGAGTTCCAGAAAAACATTTATTTCTGTTTCAATTGACTATGCCAAAGCCTTTGACTGTGTGGATCACAGCAAACTGTGGGAAATTCTGAAAGAGATGGGAATACCAGACCACCTGACCTGCCTCTTGAGAAATCTGTATGCAGGTCAGCAAGCAATAGTTAGAAATGGACATGGAACAATAGACTGGTTACAAATAGGGAAAGGAGTACGTCAAGGCTGACGTATATTGACACAGTGCTTATTTAACTTATATGCAGAAATGCTGCATATAAGAGCGAGAGAAATTTCTCCCATTATGAGAAACCCTGGGCTGGATGAAGCACAAGCTGAAATCAAGATTGCTGGGAGAAATATGCATAACCTCAGATATGCAAATGACACCACCCTTATGGCAGAAAGTGAAGATCTAAGGAGCCTTTTGATGAAATTGAAAGAGGAGAGTGACAAAGTTGGCTTAAAGCTCAACATTCAGAAAACGAAGATCATGGCATCTGGTCCCATCACTTCATGGCAAATAGATGGGGAAACAGTGGAAACAGTGTCAGACTTTATTTTTTGGGGCTCCAAAATCACTGCAGATGGTGTCTGCAGCCATGAAATTAAAAGACACTTATTCTTTGGCAGGAAAGTTATGACCAACCTAGATAGCATATTAAAAAGCAGAGACATTACTTTGCCGGCAAAGGTCTCTCTAGTCAAGGCTATGGTTTTTCATTAGTCATGTATGGATGTGAGAGGTGTACTATAAAGAAAGCTGAGCCCCAAAGAATTGATGCTTTTAACTGGGTGCTGGAGAGAAGACTCTTGAGAGACTCTTGGACTGCAAGGAGATTCCAACCAGTCCATCCTAAAGAAAATCAGTCCTGAATATTCATTGGAAGGACTGATGTTGAAGCTGAAACTCCAATACTTGGCCACCTGATAAGAACTGGCTAATTAGAAAAGACCCTGATGCTGGGAAAGATTGAAGGTGGGAGAAGAAGGGGATGACAGAGGATATGAATGTTGGATGGCATCACCGTCTCAATGGACATAAATTTGAGTAAACTCCAGGAGTGATGATGGACAGGGAAACCTGGTGTTCTGGGATCGATGGAGTCACAAAGAGTCGGACACGACTGAGCGATTGAACTGAACTCTACTATCCCTGTAAGTAGTTTCAACGGATGGAGGTCAAAGTGTTAGTATTTACTCCCAACTGGCACTATTAAGAGATTATTCTTTTAACTTTCACACTCCTTTTTAAAAATCAGGCTTAAAAATTTCACATGTCTGATTTGTGGTTTTAATTGTGTTCAACTAATACAGGAAAGACAGCTAAATACTGGATTTTACTTGGGAAAAATTCTTCAGTTAGCATGTTCTCTTTGGAAATACAAGCTCTCCTGATTCATTTGTTCTTAACTTTGATGGTAGAATTAACGTGGGCTGATGGATTGTCATCTTGTCCTAAAACAAGTTCATTTGGTTTATTTTTTTTTCTTTTTTTGACCTATGATGTAATGCCTTCCCTCCCTCTTTGGCCTATTCCCTTTTTAAGGACAGAAGTCTATGTTATGTTGGGAACGAAAGCATTTTTTGTTTCCTATCTTTGGGCAGAACCAAGAAGGGAACAGAGGGAATAGATTTGGAATGCAGGAAAACAGGCAATAAAGGGAGATAATGGATAAGAATTGAAATAGAAGCATCCAGATATATATGGTTAAAGGTGTTTTCAAGAAAATAAGGGTGGAAAGGGTGGTGGTCATTTTATGTTAGTGTTCATATAGTTTTCATTTCTCAAGAAAGGAAAATGATATTGACAAATTAGCACTTTAGCTGATTGAGAGATTTGGTGGTAAAAATACCAGTGCATTTTCAACTCAGTGCACTGAGAGGCAAGCAATCGTTGTTCATTACAGACAGAAAAACATGTCACGGAATCTAGAAGTGGCAGTCGGAAATCAGTGAAGCTCCTTACTAAGTATGATCAACATAGAGATTATTCCCTGGGTGGGGTTTTGGCCAGTGGAATCGTTTGGAATTGTTTGGATCATTGATTTTATTTACTGTTTTAGGAAAATTTAAATACCATCCCCTACTGAAAATGCATCCAGTTTCCCCTCTTCACTGTGTTAATAGACACCTTTGAGAATGCAATATTCTTTCAGTTTAACCTCATCCAGACCTTGTTAGGAAATGCATTTGTCTTTTAAAAATTCATGTAATACATGGAAAAATTAAAATAGAAGTGATTTTAAACATTCTGCTGTATAGACATGCAGTTCTCTATGACATTCCCCCTTTATTGCTTGGTGACAAAACATTAGTTATTTTGAGGTTTACATAGGAAACTAAGAGACAAAAAAATTCCATGTGCCCAAATTAATTTGATTTATAGTCCTAAATCAATCAGGAGGGCCAGAAAGGGAGCTTCTTGGGTTGTAATTTTAACAGAGTCATAATATAACAAGCCTCCAAACCAGGTATAGTATAAAATGCTTCATCAGGGCTGAGGGAATTGGAAGGGATTCTGGTAATAATGAATCCAGCTCCATCATCTTATAGGTGAGGAATCTGAAACCTACTGAGGATTAAGTGATTGTCCAAGGCTACAATACAAAATCTTAAATCCCAAGTTTACTACAAAGTGAATTTATGTTTCTAAACCCTAATACTAGAAGATACACCTTGTGACTTCAATTTATGACTGTTCTCCACAACTGCTTCAAAGTACCGCCCCTTTTCAACTAAACAGTATTTTAAAATAAACAGAACTATTCATAACACTATTCAAAAAAGGCATATCACAGATGAACATTATTTATTAAGGAACTCATCAGTTTTTTTGATTGAGTCAGTATTTTCACATATTTTAATTAATGCCTTCTAATTTTCCCTGTATAAAAGAAGGTATTTTCAATTCAAAATTTGATGAAACAAAACAGGACTTTGTTCTTAGAAAATGCCTACTTTCAACCTAAGAAAGTGAAACACTGCTTTAGAGTTAAGTTTCTTTTTCTTATTTTTTTCTTTTGTCTGTTAGCAACTTAAAATATTTGCCAGATTCCCTGCTTAGAAGGATTGTGGTGGACTTTATGTATTCTTAGATTTGACAAGTGGAAAGACATAAGACTGAGGCTGTGATCCTTTGCTCAACTTAAGAGTTGAGCCCACTGGATTCTTTGGGATATATTTCAGTCATAATTTTATCATTTAAGTGTGACTACACTGAATTTAGCCAATTCTGATACATTTTTTAATAATAATGTGCTGCTGAGTTAAGACTCTATATTGCCATATTTCAGCCTCAAGCAGATTTTTATGACAAAGTAATGAACCCCTGGAAACAGGTTTATAATGGAAAATGCAACTTGACCTTAACTAGAGGAGCTCAAGTGCACCTTACAATAGCACATTTTTGAAACAACAAAATCCTTTTCTCCCAAGGGTGGTGTCATAGGAGGAAGGTGTATAATAATACTTGTATTTACCATAAATGCCTAACATATTTTATGATGATTTGATTCTATTAAAAAATTTCACCTTATAGATTTTAATAAAGCCACCTATAGGCAAAGTTATTGCAGTTGGATTTCTTTTCCTTTGCCTACTGGTCTCAGTGGAAAGAAGCAAGAAACCCTTATAAAAGGCTTTAGTTTTTAGTACCTGGTTAATAAAAAATAATTTCCTCTCCTTTGGACTTGTTCATGAAGCTGAAAAATGACTCTGCAGGTCAGTGGTGTGTGGCAAAGCTAATTTCTATAAGCTTTTTATCAGGTGGTACTGAGTAAAACAATATGGGAAAACTGAAAAAAACCACCCCTCTGTACTAAATTTACAAGGGTGAGAGTTATTCCCAAGTGTCACAAAAAGGGGGAAAAAAATCTTTTCTTCCAGATTTCTACTACAACAACAAAAAGATTCTGAGATATAAAATCAAGTACAGAAGGAAAATCTAAAGTGTATGGAAATTTTCAGCTAAATATAGATTTTTTAAATCTGACACATGGCATTCACTGTTTGAGACACAGTAAAGCTCAGCTTTCACTTGTTTTGTTGACAAGGGAACTTCACAGTAGTAAACGTGAGTGAGTAATCCAGAAAGTGATTGTCATTCAAGTCACACCTCTGCAAGGCTCCTTCTCCCCAAGCATCACGTTTTCTCAGAGGAGCATCAGGAAAACATTCTAATCAACAAAAGTCAGGCTTCTTCCCTTGAGATTCAGCAGAGTGTTTGATATGTGTTTTGCAGAGTATGACAGCGAGGTACCTCACACCCCTTCTGTCTCTCCAAAATAGTCACAGGTCACTTTTCAGGAAAGAACCTCAGATCAGGGCTGTGTAACACACCCAGGCACCTATGTAGCAGGCAGCTCTGACCCCAGTAAGTTTGAAGTCATGTCTCTGTCTCTGCTTCTTCAGGCTGGAGACTCATAAAAATGTGCAGCAGCAGTTTAGCTTAGAGGGTAATGGGTCCCCTTTTTACCATCCTTATGTAAAAGCACCCAGGGCATCCTTGCACTGGCTTGTTCCCCTCAGAACCCAAAGGAAGATTCACGGACTGCAGAGATTTGGAGTGGTTGTGGGTGAGTCTGTCTTGGATTATTTTATTTCAGTGGCTACTCTGGATATTTGGAGGTTGACAATATTAGATAGAAGAAGTTGCATGCTACTTTGGAGCCATATCTTCAGTGAAAGTGAAAAAACAAAAAGAGTTTTAAGGCTTTTGGTGTAATGTGACCAAAGAACTGATTTCCCCTTTTAAAATTCAATTTTACAACAAAATATAAGGCATTTAGTGTGTAATTGTGAGAGAGACTTTTGGATCATCACATTAGAAATGTACATTTCTGATACACTGGTGTGTCACAGCTATAGAATTGATTGGGATAGCGATTGGCGGGATGAAGGACACGTTTGCCTACTGACATGAGAGATGAGTGTAAAGGATGGGTGTGGAGTCAGACAAGTGTTTTCGTCAGAGCCCAAGGCCAGTAATGTTCCCTCCCATCACATGGCTTCTCAATTTCTCTGGGAAGTGGACATGTGTCTGTTCACTGAGAGGGTGTCCAAGAGGTGTGAATGAGAGCCTGAAGCGAATGCATGAGTTTAGTGGACAGTATCTGCCATGAAGGGGGATGCTGACCAATGAGACATAGAAAAATTGGGAGATGTTCGGCAGTGTATACATGGGATGATGTGAGTCAGGTAGAAGAGGTTGGAGATGAATTAGGGCTCTGCTGGATAGGAGAGGCAGCGAAGAACTTAGAAATGTGAAAGCCTGGGAAAGGAAAATAATCATCAAAGCTCATCTCTTCCAAGGACTGGAGATTGTGTCATGTAAATCAAGGCTGCATTTTGCAAAAATAACTTTCCCCTTAGGTTTTCTTTCCCTAATGGAGTGGGGCATGAGTGTTTAGTTTAAACAATCAGTTGTTAAATAAACACAGCAGTCCAATTTGTGCAAGCTAGACTGAGAAACCTTAGTTGTGGTATGAAAATGATTGGAAATGCTTAAATCTAAGCTTCATTTTTAGGCTATTTGTGGCTGTTCTAGAGGAAGTAAGTTTTCCTATATTTTGCCCAACTTTTGTTACTTTTATCCTTTCAGTTGTGGCATGTTGAATATTTGCTGTTTGAAAACTACTTGGGGTTGGAATTTTTATGAAATACTGTACACTAGTTAAAGTCTGACACAGTTCTGATTTCATGGGCTAACAAAAAATGATCTCCTTCAGTCCATTTTGAAGGAGATCAGCCCTGGGATTTCTTTGGAGGGAATGATGCTAAAGCTGAAACTCCAGTACTTTGGCCACCTCATGCAAAGAGTTGACTCATTGGAAAAGACTCTGATGCTGGGAGGGATTGGGGGCAGGAGGAGAAAGGGACGACAGAGGATGAGATGGCTGGATGGCATCACCGACTCGATGGACATGAGTTTGAGTGAACTTCAGGAGTTGGTGATGGACAGGGAGGCCTGGTGTGCTGCAATTCATGGGGTCACAAAGAGTCGAACACAACTGAGCAACTGAACTGAACTGAACTGAGCACAAAATGACCTGATGATCTCTTTAGGGATAAATCTCTGAAAGGGATTTGTACTCAAAGAAAGGGCAGCTCCTCCCTGATCTGCTGGGCATGGCTTTTCACCTTCGCATAGTTGCTTTGCAGGATTCTACAGCTGTTTGGCTCAGATGGTAAAGAGTCTGCATGTAGTGTGAGAGACCTGGGTTCGATCCCTGGTCGGGAAGATACCCTGGAGAAAGAAATGTCAACCCACTGCAGTATTCTTGCCTAGAAAATCCCATGGATGGAGGAGCCTGGCAGGCTGCAGCCCATAGGTTTGCAAAGAGTCGGACACAACTGGACTACTAACACACACACACACACACACACACACACACACGCTGTTTACCTCTACTGAAGATGTAGGTGGAGAGAAGAAGTGGGAGCAGATTGCTGGGGCTTTGAATGGCCTTTTTCTCCTGTAAAAGACTCAGCTCTTCTGGACCTTCTCTAACCTGGAATCTTTGGGCTTTGCATAATAATATTTAGTGTCTTCCTTTGGGGCTTCCTTGGCGGCTGAGTGGTAAAGAATCTGCCTGCAATGCAGGAGACCCAGGTTGGATCCCTGGGTCAGGAAGATCCCCTGGAAAAGGGAATGGTAACCCACTCCAGTAATCTTGCCTGGAGAATTCCATATTTAAAGTGACCGAGCTGAAGTGGTAGTGATGGTGACCGGAGATAGCTCTAATGCCTCAGCAACATGACAGTCATGAACAGTGTTCTGTTGTCTTGTCAAAACCTTGCTCAACAATCTGCAGTGGTTTTGCCTTACTTGTGTCTAAGAAACTAAACTCATTAAACACATGAGCGTTCAAAGAACCTCGTTTCTCTGACCTATCCTATCCTCACACTATCCAGCTCCCTGTACTTGTCTTGGCCAGAGTTACTCCTCAGAGTTCACAATCTGTCATTACCTGCTTCTGGGACTTATTTATACAGATGTTTCCTCAGACTGTCTTTCCATTTTGCATCCTGTCAAGATTTTACCCAATTCACATAGAACTTTTGTGTAGGAAGACTTCCTTGATGACTGTCTCAATCAATTTCTTCTCTCAACTCTTATCAATCTTTGCACATACACTCCTTTGTGGCACTTGTCATATTTATTTCCCCATTCGTGAGTGTTTATGTATAATACTTGTTTGATTCCTCTCCTGCCAATCTATTATGTAAATTCTTAAGTATCTTTTTGAGAAAGGTAATGACTAATATTTATGAAACACCAATCTTGTGTTAAACACTGTGGTTGCTGGAAAATAACTTGAGTTGGAAGATACAAAAAAAGGACATGTTTTCCTGTTCTTGAGTTCTCAAGGATCTTGTAGGCTAGCCAGAAATATGATAGATAAGCAGATCATATCAGTATAATATAATAAATATAACAACATAGATGTCTCAAATTGTCATGAGAAACTAAGTCACCTAACCTGAGATGGTAAACTCAGAAAAGGCCTCCTAGAGCACAGAATTCTTGAAGTAAATCTTAAAGGCTAAGTAGTGATACCAGTCAGGAAAGGAGCCAGCTCTGCGCCGAGGAAATAGCATGAGCAGAGACACCTAGACATGAGACATTATAGTGTGTAAGAGCTACCATGAACTTTTCAGGATCAGCAGAGTATAAAATGCAAGAATGGGTGAGGTGCGGGGTAAACCTGAGTGGAAGACAAGGGCCAGTTCATGGAGGCTTTTGTTTGCTAAGCCAAGGAACTTGAATTTTATCCTGAATGTGTTGGAGGACCATCAGAAGGTTTAAGACATGTGAGAAGCATGATAAGGGTGTTGGTTTAGAGAACTCAACTCTTGCAGCAGTGTAGAAATGGATCTGGAAATTGAGAGACTGGTTAGTATTTGGGATTGTTGATGATCAGAATGCATTTTGTAGGTATAACAGCCTCTAATAGAGCTGAATGGAAACTTGTTTTCCTCCCCTTCTTTATTGGTTAGGCATCTCTTTCAAGAAAAAAACTCAATAAAGCACCATATACATTATGTTAACCTTCAGAGAGAAAATTTAGGATGCCATAGCAAGTCTAAAAATCCACAGGAAATTTGATGTTCTAAACAGAGTGATTATATAAAACGCTGGCTGTGGCTTAAGCAAACGCAATCATAGAATTGCACAGCTATGAGTCAGAGTCAGCTTGGTCCTTAAAGTCCTTGCTTGATAGCAAATTAGTGGCTTAGAGAAATATGTTTACATTTCATTTCTTATTGTACATCTGATTGCATGTTTTGAGAGTTGGATACAAAATTTCTTTATTTACAGATTTGGAGTAGGGAATTATATTGACTGTGTGTGCATACAGACTTAAGTTTCCTGGTTAAGTATATAAATTCTGTGAGGTATATCCTTACATGGTAAGAAATTGCTAATTTGCCATTTAATTTCAGTAGAAACAGATACAAAATACAATAACAAAATTTGATCACTCTTATGGTTAAATTATTATTACTGTAGAGTGGCATGTTAGGTCTTATGATTTGATTGGTAATCATTTATTGGTGGGAGGAATAGACAACTATTTTTAACTACTTCTTTTTATATGTTCCCATGTGTCTTTCTGTAATAAAGCTTAAGCACCTTATTGCATGTATTATTTTCCTGTATCTTTCATCTGGATTGTGTGTATTTGTGAAAGCAATTTCTGCTATGTATTTGCTTGTAACTCTAGAGTTTAGCACAGTGTCTTACCAAGTAATTTCTCTGTATATACTTACTAGAATTGAATGGCAGAATTAATTGATTAAATGCATATAAATAAATGAGTGAATTGAACAAATAAATGAACTGTTGATGAGTTGGCCACCCTTATAAACATTTTTTGAGTATCTACTATGTCTCAGTCTCTGAGCTGATACACCAGTGGTTCTTACCTTTAGAGTTCTTGCTTTCATGAGCAAAACATGTGACAGTCAAATAATTATAGAAGAAAATATGTAATTAAGGCATCCCACAAGTGTTGTGAAGAAAAAGAAGAACTTGTGATGAGAGTACTCAACAGAGACAGAGGAGCCTGGAAGGCTGCAGTCCATGGGGTCGCTGAGGGTCGGACACGACCAAGCGACTTCACTTTCACTTTTCACTTTCATGCATTGGAGAAAGCAGTGGCAACCCACTCGTATGCTTGCCTGGAGAATCCCAGAGACGGGGGGAGCCTGGTGGGCTGCCTTCTCTGGGGTCGCACAGAGTCGGACACTACTGAAGCGACTTAGCAGCAGCAGCAGCAACAGGAGGTCAGGGAAGCTTCTGTTAAGAATAGCCTTCAAGCTGAAACCTGAAAAATGAGTTTGGTGTTGGTTAATAAAGAAGGGAGAGACCTTGCAGGTGCAGGAAAACTTTTTTGAAGGTTGAGGATTGTAGGCAAGAAGCATATTAGGGATATGGAAAATTAGATATAAAAAGCCGAAAGGGAATGTTGTTCGATCAGAAAATAAAAAATAACAAGAATGAGCAAAATATGTAGTTAAACTTTTCTTTGCCTCTCACTCATTCTATCTCAGCCTCTTTCTCTGGCTATTAGAAATCATAGAGCAAGAATGACTATATTCATATACACAAGTATGAATTGTTTCAAATTATTTACCAGGATAAGCTCCCAAAAATAATACATAAATCTTCTTAGGTGAATCAAAAGAAATAGCTTGATTACATGCCTTAAAAATAGTCATGCAACTATATAAGCTATATGTCTATAACCAGTTAAAGGTACATCAATAAGTATAGGACCTACCTAAGGTAATCTCCTATTGAAATCTCTGATCACTGTATATATTTATGTTTATATACCAAATTCCAAGATCTGATTTTTTAAATTTTATTATAGATCTCACTTGCATCTCAATCTGTTAGAGAAGACCCAGCTTTCCTAATCTTCAGATTTTATTGACCTATATATTGAGTTGTTTTGCTCTATGTCTAGAATAACCTCTGAGTTTCACTTGATCATCTTTTCTACGTGACTGAAGAATTTCTTCTCTGCAGAAGGAATGTGTGTTTTGTATGTCCCCTGCAGAAGGTCTTCCTTGTTTACAGAGACAAATAACATTGTATGTTAAAATTTTGTTTTTCTGTTGATTTCATTGTGAGGTGTTATGGTACTGTATCAAATCTCAAAGGATGACATACATTGAGGCAAACAAAAAAAAATGCGAAAATATGTGAACAACCAAACATGAACAAAAGATTCAAAGTCAGTGCCTGACCTTCTGTAACTGGTCAGTTCAAGGAGTAAGATCTCTGATCCAAAAACCAGCCCCACTGCCCACACAGCACCTAGCACAGTGTGTCTAAGTAATTAGGCAATTACTTGGGGTTCAATTTCTTGAGACTCAATGAAGTGGTTTTGAGTTAAATATAAAAACATCAGGGATGCATCAGTTCCATAGAACAATAGTAAAACTGGTGAAGTGTTTTTTTAGATTTCACTTGGGACTGTGCTCTGGAGATAGTTAAGGAAGAGGATACTACTGTCCTCAGTCATTAAAGGAAAACTGATTGTGTTTCCTTTTGTCTACATATATAAATTCTGCAGATTTCTGTATTTCGTAGACTGAGATCCTCTAAGATCAGAGCCTAAAATATTTTTCAGGCAGAGATAGTGAAGTAATAAGAACAAATGCTCAGGAGTCAGATGTAGAGTTGAATTCTGCCATATTTAGTTGTGTATCAATGGTCAAGTTACTTAACTTCATAATTACCTAGTATTTGCAATATGAAATTAATGGGAGGATGAAATGAATATATATATATATATATGTGTGTGTGTGTGTGTGTGCTGTGCTGTGCTTAGTCACTCAGTCATGTCTGACTCTTTGCAACCCCGTGGACTGTAGCCCACCAGGCTCCTCTGCCCATGGAATTCTCCTGGCAAGAATACTGGAGTGGGTTACCATGCCCTCCTCCAGGGGATCTTCCCAACCCAGGGATCAAACTTGGGTCTACCGCATTGCAGGTGGATTCTTTACCATCTGAGCTACCAGGGAATATATTCACATACAGAATGTGTTTGCCATTATACTGACACAAAGTTGGTACTCAATAAATACTATTATTATTATTTCGTGTGTGTGTTTGTGAATTTGATGCTAGAAAGAAATGAATCCTGTTAAAATCAGTAAATATTGAAGAACCAGCCTAATGGTTTGTCCTCACTAGACTATCAGTTATATGAGGACAGAGTCTTGTTGTCTTTTTTATTGTTGTACCTACAGTACCTAGTTCTTGAGTTATAGAAGGCACTCCATAAAGTAAGAGTGAATGAATGAGCTACTACCTAACTTGGATCTGTCTGTTGACTTTCACATAAGCAGATATTCTCTCAGCCACGGAAAAATCAGACGTAATCTAATACCTCCTGTAGCTTTCTGGCATAATATTTTAATTACCCTCTTAGGAGGCTGCTGCTGCTGCTAAGTTGCTTCTGTTGTGTCCGACTCTGTGCGAGGCTAGTTCACATAAATAAAACATCAGAAAATGAAAATGGCTCTGCCTGGTATTGTAAGTTCAGAAAAATAACCAATCTCTTAATATGGTAGTAATTCCTAGTACAACTAACTGGGCTGGGACTGAGACCAAGGGCCTTGACACTAATGGGCCCTTTATGAAACTTACATAGCCTGAAGTCATCTCATCGGAATGTCGTTAGTAGCCATCACCATTGTTACAGGCAAGAACTGAGAGACTTTTTCTTTCTTGCAACCCTTTCTTTAAATTTCTGTGTTTTGTGGGCCCCACATTTGAGATCATGTTTTGGATATTTATATAAGAGCAAACAGCCCTAATAAATGCATATCTATTTATACTGCAGCCTCTAGGTAAAGAGAATGAGACAAGGCACAGACCTATATTGCAACAACACTGGGAAAGGTACAGATTGAATCTGAAACAAGAGTGACCTAATCCAAGTAAAATTCTCCTGGTAGCAGCTTTTCAGAGATAATCACATCTGTTTTTAGACCTCCACATTTCCACTAACTTTTTCACCTCCCTAAGGACAATATTTTATATACTATATATATGTATATACATATATATAGTATGCTTTTACTTCTTAATGACCTGGGTAAGGAATCGGGCCTGGAATATAGTTGCCTTGAAAAACAATCCAAAAGAATATTTTCTTGGTTATGCCGACTATGCTTGGAAGCAAACGGATTATGGTACAGGGCTGGAACTTTACCTACTTGTTAATTAGCAGGTTAAACTTTTATGAGTTTCTGGTACCCTGGTGATACATGACTATTAAAATTTGCAGGTGGTTCAAGGGGAGAGAGATGTAAGTTCCTGTGCTAGTAATATATCATAAAAGTGTGTATTTCATGTGCCTGTTGTGAAAGTGGAGACTTTAATACTCTTTCACAATATAAGCTGATTAAGGAATCTTTATGGTTCTCATTAACTTTGGGTCTTTTTTCACAGAAGAGTGAAAAGTATAATGCTTATCAACAGAAGCATAGAAAATAATTAGCCACAGTGGTACCTCTTTGAGACTAACCAAAAGCTTAGTGACACCCTCTGCATTCACCTCTCAACCCTTGAAAACTGCCCTTTTTTCTGAAGTTACTTCTACTACATGAAGTGCTGTAAATCTCATGTTTTGAATTTTCCATTCAGAAGACGGTGTTTGCTTAATTACACTTGTGTTATATTTAAATGTTAGCATACTTCCTTTTTTGACTCCACCTTTTCATCAGGAGCTGTGGTGAGCGACATGATTCCACACAGTAAACTAAATTTTGGAAGAGGTAATGTGACTGTAGTTTTTTGAAAGCTGTTCTGTCTTATGTTTTACATGTGGTTTTAGGGGAAAAGCCTTCAAATATTTGCTAAATTAGCCATTTCCCCCCAATAGTTCTTTGTAATTAGGATTATAGCTTGTTTTAGCATGGGGAAATAGTGAAATGAATTAATTTTAATTAAGAAAGAGTAGAAAATAAACAACAGAAGGTATTTGTTTTATTTTTAATTTTTAATTTCATATTTGTCTTTATCCATTGTGGCAGAGGGCAGATTATATTTGTTTCTTGTAGGGTTACTGCTACTGCTACTGCTAAGTCACTTCAGTCGTGTCCGACTCTGTGTGACCCCATAGACGGCAGCCCACCAGGCTCCACCGTCCCTGGGATTCTCCAGGCAAGAACACTGGAGTGGGTTGCCATTTCCTTCTCCAGTGCATGAAAGTGAAAAGTGAAAGTGAAGTCGCTCAGTCGTGTCTCATCATCAAAAAATAGTTCTTTTGGAACTTTAATGATTGAGTTTTTTCGTTCTACTGGTGAATGTAAATGTTTTAGTTTGAAGGCACTGCATCCATTTGTATGTGTTGCTAAGAAAGAAAAATAGACCCTTTCTTCAAATTCAGTTTTTGGAAAATGATTATTTCTAATTTGGTTTACCTGTGGTCAGAGTAGGGGAATGGCAAGGATGGCAGACCTGGGCAGGGGTAGGGGATGGAGATGCTGTAAGACAGGGTGGGCATGCCGTGGGGACGCAAAGACCAGGGCTGCTTAGGGCATTGGGCAGTATTAATGATGAAAGAAAATTTTGCTGGATGGACACTGCTCTTGGGACTTTTATTTCTGGTATCAGTCATAAGAACTTTCTTTACAAAACTCTGTGCTGAAGCTTTAGAAGTTTGTTTTGACAAAGAATGCTTTCTGATTATGGCCGTTATATACACACACAGAGGCACACACACCTAACATTGTAAAGATAATATATTTTTATAAGGACTTGAAAATCAATTTTATGGATTTCTTTAATCTTTAAACTCTCATTTTTAAATGTGTGACAATAGAGTATACAATAATACTGAAAGGAATATAACTTTTAAATACTTGCTCCTCTCACTTTACTTACTTTTATTTTCATTTAAGTATATTTTCCTTCAAGAAGGAAGAATTACAAGTTCTTTTGACCTGTTGAAGTACAGGAGAATGAGAATAGGAATGTATTTCAGGACTTCTATCTAAAATTTTTTTAAATGAAAAAGTACTCCAAATGATATTCTTACCAAGCAGATAATCTTACAAGAACAGTGAAATATAAGCTTTACAAAAAGCACCCTATTTTGGTGAGAGGTACAAAAGGCAAACTCCATTTTGTGGCAAAGATTTAAAAAAAAAAGTCAGGTTTAGGGAAATATAATTTAGTCACGGAAGTATTTGTGAATCAAAGCCTAGTTTTGGAAATCCATCTATTACCAAGTGAAAAGGTGCTAAGCTGCTCAACTAGAAGCAGTTTGCAGCAGAGGCTTGTCTGTCAGTGTTTGGGAAGTGCTAATAAGCCAATAAACCAAGAGTTCCAGCTCAGGATATTTGATGTATCCAGAGTGCTGGTGGATTATCTCACCTTCAGGAAAGATCCGAGTCAGTCCACAAAAGTTACTGAACTCCTTGCAATATATGTGTTTTTCACTTGGTGCTTCTCTTGGAGGAAAATTTATTTTAAAATAGCCGATAGGGATAGATCTCCTCTTACATTATATATTCTTTATTTCATAGCTAGGAAAACTAACAAACAAAAATAGCTCAGTGGGAAAACTGCAATAAATATAAAAGAAATACAGATGGCGTACACTAGTAGGAGGAGGAGGCTGAGGCAAGGGCTTCAGTGAAAGATGGCTGTCCCAGGGCTGTAAAGGATAGTGGTGGCAATTGCCTGCAGTTTCGTTGGCAGGCTTTGTGCTGTGTGCCTTATAACGGCTTATTTTCATCACTCAGTATTACAGGAAGCCTACGATGGGGCAATGCTTGTCCTGTTGGATGAGGACCCTGAAGTTCGTATGAGTGAAGTAACTTGCTGGGCGTCATGTCCTTAAGAGACTCATTCTCATGGCTGACTTACTCCAGGTCCTCAACTCTTTACTATGTGGCAGAAATCAAAGACAAGCAAAATAAAAAATGTATGCCACATATGATAGGGACACATATTCCATGTTTTCACAGCTCAACTGTGAGATTAAAATTACATATGAATTATAAGAAATGGCAGATAAAAAAGACTTCATTTAATGAAAACTTAAAAAATTAAAGCAATAGAGAGATTTGGATAATTTTTCTTTTTATTTGAAATAGTATTGATTTGGAAAACTTAGGAACTAAAGCATAGTATGAAACAATTTAAACCACATCAATAATAAGTGTCTCCTGAAGATTTTAGAATATGGCCATCATCAGATTGTTGTTGTTGTTCCGTTGCTACGTCATGTCCGCCTCTTTGCGACCCCTGGACTGTAGCCCACAAGACTCCTTGATCCTTCACTATCTCCCGGAATTTGCTCAAATTCATGTCCATTGAGTCCGTGATGCTATCTAAGCATCTTATCCTCTGCTGACCCCTTTTTCCCCTGCCCTCAATATTGCCCTGTATGAGGGTCTTTTTCAGTGAGTCAGCCCTTTGTATCAAGTGGCCAAAGTACTGGAGCTTCACCTTCAACAACAGTCTTTACCTAGTTCCAAATATGACTTAGCTTAAGAAGCAAATTGTAAAATTTATGAATCAATATATATCTACTACTGTATCTATTTGAAAGCATTTATTAGGTTTAACTGTCAACTAAATAGATGTTTCCCAGGTGGGGCAGTGATAAAGAATGTGCTTGCCAATGCAGGAAACTCAGGGGACACTGGTTTGATCCATGGATCAGAAAGATCCCCTGGAGTAGAAAATGGCAAGCCACTCTAGTATTCTTGCCTGGGAAATCTCATGGACAGAGGAGCCTGGCGGGGGACAGTCCATGGGGTCTCAAAGAGTAGGACATGACTGAATATGCATGCCTCCTTGCATCAAATAAGGAAAGTATCACCATAATTTGAAGGACATACAAAATAATAATACCTGATTTTCTCAAAAGATTTTTCAATATGAATTGATATTTCATGCAGTGATATCACAATAGGAGAGTAGAGCAGGAGAAAGTATAAGCATATCAAACTTAACTTGAAGAAAAAGTATGTGATAAGTACAATATACTACTAGTTTTCTAGATTTAATTTAAAAAACTATAAGAAAAAAAGGTCAGAATTCCTGAAACTAACGATTGCTACGTGGAGTCCATCTCTGGATTCCTAAGGATCCACCAACTTAAGATTTGTGTGTTCTTATTAACACTTAAAAGTCCTAACATTAATTATGTTACTCCAGTAAGGGCTACAGAGGACTTAACCAGTTGAGCTTTTTCACTGTTTATTACACTGACAGACCATGACAGCCTCTCTCATATATGATACATGATCTGATTGGCTGTTACATGTGTCTTTATTTATAAAAGCTATGAAACTATATTAATTTATAAAAGCTATATTAATTTATAAAAATTTATAAAGCTATGAAACTATATTAATTTATAAACTAATTAACTATATTAATTTATAAAAATTTATATTTTATTAATATAAAACTATATTAGTTTATAAAAGCTATGAAACTATATTAATTCTTACTCTACAAAATCTGTCTGCCAGGCAACATCTTCAAAATTAATGTATACACAGAACAGGTGATACTAAAGGGCATATTGAAAAGGTTGGGAAATCACTGTTCCGTACACTTAGACTTTAGATGAGAAAAACAACATCTCATATTTCTGTAGAACTGAGGCTGCTGCTTCAAAGTCTAGATATTTAGCATTTGGGTTATTGGTTAATAATGATTAACTCTGTGGTAGATGCTGTGTCTTAGCATGAAGCTCAGTATACTTTAATATACCACACTTTTTCTTGAATATTGTATAAGCCAGTTGTGATGAGATTTTTAAGTGACAGTGTTAAAAAAAACTCACTTCAGACTAAGACCACACATGATAAATTTCAGCCCAAATGAAATTAGAAGCCCAGAGGGAAGAAATTAGAAGTAAATTAATGATGTTTTAAAACAGAGGTACCATAACTAGAATGCTGCTAAGATATTAAAATACTTACACATTTTAAAAACAGTTATTCGCCTTTATTTTTTAAATGTATTGAAATGAAAACTTTGAAAATATTGGAATTAAGTAGAGCTGTCATACTTCCTGATTTGTTAGAGAAGTTTAATTTCATTGCATTTTTGTAAAGATGAAACAAAGCTTTATACCATTACATTACATGATGTCCTTTTTATAATACTGAAAGGATAAACTCTAAAATTTAGGATGGGAGGATTTGTTCTGTTCAAGGAACTTTTTAAAAAAGGAAAGAGAGAAATAACTTTTGTATTTTTTTTTATCACATAATGGGAAATAAATCTTCTGTAAATTACTTAAGACTTGATTGTTTAAGCTACATAAAGTACTTTTTATATGTGTATAAGGAATAAATTGTAAGTAAAGAAATGATCTTGGAGGTATCACAGTATTTTGCATCTTTTTCCCACTGAGTTAAATAGTTTAGTCTGTAATGAGTAAACCAGTTATATGGACAGTCTAGTAACAATACCAACTTTTGTTTTTATATATAGAAAATATTATTACAGTGGATACAAACATTTCTTAGAGGAAATCAAGAAAAATATATCAAATGAAGAAGAAAGGCTTTTTTTCTTAATTTCTGGAGACCATCTTGTTTGAATTTATACTTAATGGAGACATAGAGGATAATTGATGTTAATGTTTTTATCTAAACTTCTTGCTTGGTGTATCATTTTATAGAATAATCTTATTTGAATCCCTTTATATTTTATTCTAATCCTGTGTTTTTCATGTCCTTCTACCTTGTCTCTTCATTCTGTGACCTTTGTGCCTTTCTTTTCTCCTTACTTTGTAGTTTCCCATCCTTCTCTTTGTTTTCTCAACTCTTTCCTCTTATTTAACAGATGAGAAAACTGATGCTTAGAGGCATTAAGTAGCTTGACAAAGTTTACACAGCTGCTAATTGGTCCAAGATGGGGCAAGAACTCTGATCTCTTGTCTCCTGGTACTGCTCTTCCTGGCTTTCTAATAGAGTTATTTCTTAGATCACAAGATGATGCTGATAGATTGCTTAATGTGTATGAGTTTTCCTGTCCACACTAGAATTCCACAGAGCTAATTTCAGCCAGTTCACATGAGCATAGTTGTACCAGTTGTTAAAATATTGAAATATTTTCACACTGGCTAATCAGTAGCTGCTGCCAGTAGACTTTTGACTTACCTCCTTTTGCTTCAGCAGCCTTAGCATATCCTTTAGGAACCATTCCCCAGTCTGTGAGACCCTTATATTTTGGCCCAGTAACAGTGAAAGTGAGGCATTAAGCTGCTGACAGTTAGATAAAATGATTAGTAAGGCACTTCAGGTACACAGAACTACATTCACTAATATATTTGTCATTTCGGTTTGTTTCATTCTTAAAATGATGAGAGGAAAAATTGAATCTGCTAAGAAACTGTTTTGCTTGTTTTGATTCCTCTTCCTCCTCCTCCTTTTTTTTTTTTTTTGTGGTGAAAAATGTGAAAGCAGTGTCCACAGATTTATCATGCTAGATATTTCTAGCAGCTGTATCTACTTAGTTTTGCAATTGTGTTCTCTTCAAAGATCATTTAAATATTTTGATTCTGAAGTAACTCTGAAGTGTATGTATATATGTAAATCTATATGATTCTCAGTATCTAATATTGAGATATTGTTGTGTCTTTAATGTGTTATTAAATGTGGATTTTTTTGCTTTGTATTTATTTAGTTTGTTAACATGGGGAATTATATTGATTGGTTAACAAATATTAAACCATCCTTGCACTTTAGTATAAACTTGACTTAGCCAGTATTCTTGCCTGGAGAATCCTGTGGATAGAGGAGCCTGGTGGGCTACTGTCCATAAGGTCGCTGAGAGTCAAACATGACTGAGCAAATTTACTTTCACTTTTCACTTTCATGCATTGGAGAAGGAAATGGCAACCCACTCCAGTGTTCTTGCCTGGAGAATCCCAGGGACGGGAGAGCCTGGTGGGCTGCCATCTCTGGGGTAGCACAGAGTTGGACATGACTGAAGCAACTTAGCATGCATGCATGCATAGTCATGATATATTATTCTTTTTACATATCATTTAATTCAATTTGTAAAATATTATTTAGAATATTTTCCCTTAAATTCATAAAGGTTATTAATCTATACGTTTCTTGTAGCATCCTTACTAAGCTTTAGTGTCAAAGGAATGCTGGCTTCATAAAAGGAGTTGGAATGTATTATCTCCTCTTCAATTTTCTGAAGGAGTTGTATAGAATTGGTATTACATTTTCTTTAAATGATTGATAGAATTCACAAGTGAAGTCCTTTAAGCCTGTAGTTTTCTTTCTGGTAATGTTTTAAACTAAATATTCAATTTCTGTAATAGACAATGGTTACTCATTTCTTTTTGAGTGACTTTTGTTAATGTTTTAGGAAATTTGTCCTTTTTTTAAGATGTCTAATTTATTTGAAAAAAGGTTGTTCAAAATAGTGCCTTACTGTCTTTGTAATAGTTACAGAATCTATAGTGATGTCACCTTTGTGTCTTCTCTTTTTCCAAACCTAAACAATTTGTTTCAATATCTTCTTGTTCATATTGTTTCCAGGGAGCTATCTGCTTTCATTCTTATCCTAGTTACTCTGTACATTGCATATCTTTTCCTCTGGACTTATAAAATATTTTCTCTTTAAAATTGATTTTGAGTAATTTGAATATGATGTACTAAAGTGTAATTTTCTTTGTGCTTCTTGTACTTGAAGCTCACTGAGCTTGGCTCTGTGGGCTTAGAGTTTATCCAATTTGGATCATTTCCTTCACATATTTTTCTATTCCTCTCCCATTTCTTTGGGGATTACAATTACGTATATATTAGACTGTTTAAAGTTGTCCCATAGATAATTGATGCTTTATTATTATTTTATTTCTTTTCTCTCTGTGTCTCCTTTTGGATAATTTCATTTGCTGTGCCTTTACATTTATGAATCTTTTATTTGGTACTGTTTGCCATTTATTCCATCCAGTGTATTTTTCATCTTGCTGCTGCTGCTGCTAAGTCACTTCAGTCGTGTCCAACTCTGTGCGACCCCATAGACGGCAGCCCACCAGGCTCTCCCATCCCTGGGATTCTCCAGGCAAGAACGCTGGAGTGGGTTGCCATTTCCTTCTCCAATGCATGAAGGTGAAAAGTGAAAGTGAAGTCGCTCAGTTGTTTCCGACTCTTAGCGACCCCATGGACTGCAGCCCACCAGGCTCCTCCGTCCATGGGATTTTCCAGGCAAGAGTACTGGGGTGGGGTGCCATTGCCTTCTCCATTTTTCATCTTACACATTGTAATTTTCACCTTCAGGTTCAATTTTTTATCTTTATTATATCTTCCATATTTCCACTTAATTTTTTAAACATGTACATTAGTTTTAGTGACTGTCTAAATCACTCGTCTGCCTTTTTTAACATCTGGTTCAATGCTTGGGTTAGTTTCAATTGATTAGGTTCTCTACTCATTATGGATCAAATTTTTCTGCCTTTTTTTTTTTTTTTTTGAATGCCTGAAATTTTTTTTAATGGAAGACAGTCATTGTGAATTTTAACTTGTTGAATTTTGAATATTTTTGTATTCCTGTAAGTCTTGCTTTGTGCTAGGATACAAGAAACTGTTACACATAAATATTTTATACTTTCAAATATTAATTACAAAGCCTCTTGATGAAAGTGAAAGAGGAGAGTGAAAAAGTTGGCTTAAAGCTCAACATTCAGAAAACTAAGATCATGGCATCTGGTCCCATCAATTCATGGGAAATAAATGGGGAAACAGTGGAAACAGTGTCAGACTTTTTTGGGGGAGGCTCCAAAATCACTGCAGATGGTGATTGCAGCCATGAAATTAAAAGACGTTTACTCCTTGGAAGGAGGGTTGTGACCAACCTAGATAGCATATTCAAAAGCAGAGACATTACTTTGCCAACAAAGGTCCGTCTAGTCAAGGCTATGGTTTTTCCAGTGGTCATGTATGGATGTGAGAGTTGGACTGTGAAGAAAGCTGAGTGCCAAAGATTGATGCTTTTGAACTGTAGTGTTGGAGAAGACTCTTGAGAGTCCCTTGGACTGCAAGGAGATCCAACCAGTCCATCCTAATGGAGATCAGCCCTGGGTGTTCTTTGGAAGGAATGATGTTAAGCTGAAACTCCAGTACTTTGGCCACCTCATGCGAAGAGTTGATTCATTGGAAAAGACTCTGATGCTGGGAGGGATTGGGGGCAGGAAGAGAAGGGGACGACAGAGGATGAGATGCCTGGATGGCATCACCGATTGAATGGACATGAGTTTGGGTGAACTCTGGGAGTTGGTGATGGACAGGGAGGCCTGGCGTGCTGCAATTCATGGGGTTGCAAAGAGTTGGACACAACTGAGCGACTGAACTGACTAACTGACTGAAGGACTTTTTGGTAGAAATAGATCAGTATTTAGTTTTGGACTAATTATTTCCCAATACTGGGGCTTCCCAGGTGGCCCAGTGGTAGAGAACCCACCGGCCAATGCAGGAGACGCAAGAGACATGAGTTCGATCCCTGGGTTGGGAAGATCCCTGATTTGGGAAGATCCCTGGAGAAGGAAATGGCAATTCTCTTCTGTATTCTTACCTAGAAAATTCTATGGACAGAAGACCACGGTGGGCTACAGTCCATGGGGTCACAAAAGAGTCAGACATGACTTAGCAGAACACATGCACTGATACAGCACCGTTTTGGGTACTCTTCCCAATGCTTTTTATATTATGAGGTTGTTCGGCCTGGATTATGGAAGCAGATACTATTCCTAGCCTGTGTGTGCTAGTCAGTCTTTTCTCTAGACTTTTCAGGTGTTCTTTCCCACTCAAGTGGTTTCTCCACGCATGTGTAATAATTGGTACTCTGCTAAATAATTAATGGAAACCCTTTGTTGATTTTTAGACTTCCATCTCTGTCCAGCTCTCCTCCTCCCTCCAGTACTCTGTAATGAAAAATCTAGCTGCCTTATTCTCTGTGGAATCTCCGATCTGTCTTCTCATGTCTTGTAGTCCATCAGGCTCCTCCGGGGCTTTCCTTCTCTGTTCTGTTGCCTAGAAACTCTCTGAAGGCAACAAATGTGGACAAATTGTAGGGCTCACCTCATTTATTTTTCATCTCTTAGGATTAGTATTCTTTGTTGCCTTGAGCTCAGGATCTTGAAAGCCATTTTTTCAGGTTTTGGGTTTGCTTCAGGGTTTTAGTTGTTTTAGGCAAAAGGGTAAGTTGAATTCTGTTACTTCATCCAAGTTGAAAGCAAAAGTTCTTTGACACTTGGTTGCAGAGTGAAGTGGGAAAACTTTGAGATTGGATACCAAAGTTTCAGCTCAGAAAGTAAATCTAAGGAGAATAAATCCTAGTAGTTTGGCTACTGAATTGTCTCTGTACTTATTTTTTTTTTCAGAAAACAAAAAGCTGTTCATTAAAACTATAAAAACATGTAAGCCAAAAACTATATCCACACAAACATTTAAATTTTTCTTCAATAAATTAATTAAATAAAATGATTGTGGGCAATCTAAAAAATGATGTAGGTGGTTCACAAAGTTATATCCATAGTTGAGTCCTTATCTTTTAGGATTTTTAGGATGTTTGTACCAGAATGCAGAAGAATAAGAGAAAAAAAAAAGAGTTTTTCATAAAACTGAATTTATTCCATTAAAAAACCTACTTTGACTAGTCTTTTCTACCTTTTTAAAGATAAAGCTCCATGCTTTCTTGACTTTATTAAGACAGCAGATGGATGGTAAGGTGTTATGTTTTATTTTTAAAGTAAATACTTGGCAAAAGTACAAGTGGGTCATCCTATGTTCATTCCCCATAAAATTTTCATTTTACTGCCCTGGGTACTCTAGTAATCTGGAAACACCTCTTTGGCTATGTTCAAATACTTTAGTTCTACTCATTTTTATATGAATAGTGATTACCGTAAAACATTATTCAGGAAAGCTGGTTAAGTTTCTCTTTTGGAGCATCATTTTACTTGAAGATAGTATGCTTTGCTATTACAGCTCATAGAATCTTCATGGACAAGGTGATGTATTTGAATGATCAACCTGGGTCATCTTTGTAGTTGCTTTTTATTCTTTATTCCATAGTGACTATGCAACTCAATTTTTACCTCAGTACTTATAAGCAGTATTTAGAGACTGATGATTGATTTTATTGTTCCCCAATTTTGTTTATCTTTACTGTATGACAAGAAACCAGAAACTGACTTGTTCTCTTCCCTCTCTGTCATGAACATATGGCCAGTGTATTAGAAAAATAGGCTATTTGTAGTATGAGCCTGGGTTTGAAGGTCTGAGAACCAGGATGTCTGAAGGCAGCAAATGGATGCACCAGATGAAGCTTAAAAGAACAAATTTACCTGTTCTCTGCCTTTTTGCTCTAGTTAAGCTCTCAACAGATTGGATTATGTCCACTAGCACTTTATTCAGTCTACTGATTAAAATGCTAATTTCTTCCTGAAATATCCTTATAGACACACCCAGAAATAATGTTTTACCAGTTATCTGGACATCCCTTAGCCCAGTGGAGTTGACATCACAGCCAGGGAGAAAAATGTCTTTTCAGTGACAACTTTAATAATAATAGTTCAATGATGATATAATAAAATAACTTTGTGACATGTTCATGATTATTCTTACTTTAAAAATAAAGAAATTAAGTCTTAAGGAAAGTAACTGCCCAAAGTGCCATAGCTAAGGTAAAGCTCTAGATAAAACTCTAGCTCTGTGTCAGGGAAACACCTGGTGCCCCACTGCCTCCAAAAGAGATGAGCTTCAGTGTTTTCCAAATTGTGGCAGTATGTTCCTCTCCAGACACTCACTATTCAGAATCTCCAAAGGGGAGCAAATGACTCTATTCTATGCACTATTTATTGCTCCTATTATTATACAGAGTTTTTTTATTTAAAGAAGAGAATGTTGCTAGTGATAAATTATACATTGTTGTTGAAATAAGCCTATTAGAACTTTGAAAAGCAAAGGACACAGATATTCCAGAAGAAGCATGACCACGACCTATTTTCATTTTTAAATAAATCTTTTCTTTTGCTAAGATCTCCTAAAATTATTTCCAGTTTTATAAAAGCTCTCTGGCTTCTTTGTGAAAATAGCTGCAAGGACATGTCACTGAGTAGGTTCATTACAAATTACAAGCATTCGCCGTTACTGTGAAAAGTTCCTGCAGCCTGCTTCCTGCGCTCAGGGTAGGGTGCAGCTCTCAGTGGTGGCTGTCCATGAATCTCTGAGGCCTGCACCTGCAGATTCCAGCCACAGGCACAGCCAGGCACCGTTAGCAGAAAGGAAAAGCTCTGCTGTTTTCCAGAATGTTTAGAACAGAGAAGCGGACTTCAATGAGATAAACAAAACTCATAAACCACTGAGATTGGATAAATTGCTGGAGTTGTTTAGAAGGCCAGGCAGGAACAAACATTCTCTTCCTAAATGTAGTTTCCCCGCACTTGGGACAAGCATAGTATCTAATTACACAGGATGATTTGTTTATCTTTCTAGACTGTTGACATGAAGTCTGAATTCAGGCCCAGGAATAGGTGTACTTTCTGCAGTTATTTTGTTTGCAGAAATCACTGACTTCTCCCCTGTTACTTTTTGTGATTGCCAGAGCTAACAGTATTGAAGTTTAGTGTGCTCACATCATCTGTAATAGTGGAATCTTAGTAAATCACTCTGGATTTAAAATTTAGGTCATGGCATAATAATCCGCAAGAAACAGAGTTCCTGCTTTATTTTTGGTTTTGTCTACAGCCTTGTATCAGTGATACTTCAGTTTCTTATCAATATAGATTTTTCATTCTAATAACTTGTAAAATTTGTGCCGCAGAATAAGCAAACTCTTTGGAGTACTCATTCATTTATTTGTTTATTCTTTGCCTCCACAAATTTGTGTAATATATCTAATCTCTTTGAGACATTTTTATGGATCACAGGGACTCAGAGGTGAAAAAGAAAGAGTCCTGCTCTTATAGAGCTCATGTTTTAATTGAGGGGTAGAGTGAGGGGAATAAAATGATTGATTAAAGAAAATATCAGGTAGGAATGTTGCTCAGGAGAAATTAAAGTGAAGAAGTCAAGTGTACCTGGAAGCCTACTTTCAATCAGGCAATCAAGGATGGCTTCTCCAAGGAGGTGGCATTTAAATTGATATCTGAATAAGGAAAAGGCTGATGTGCAAAGATCTGATGAAGGAGCATCCTAGGCAGATGTAACAGGGAATGTAAAGATACGGTTATATTGTGGACATGGCGAGACACACACCGTGTCACCTTGACTTCTTGCCTTGATTTGCTTTCACTTTAAGGTTCAAATGTTCCTTTTGTACTGTGTCGCTTCCCTCTCCCCTTCAAATTTGTGTATTCTTAGTAAAAACTATACTATTAGAGGACTAGAAAAAATACTGCTTTAGCTGATTGATTCTGTAGTGTTTTCAAGAAAGTATTCCACATTAGAATAATTTTACAAAATAATTTAAAAGTGACTACATAAGAAACAAGTAAATTTCAAAACAATTCCCCCCAAATCTTGATCTTCACACTTGCAGTAAAATTGGTAAATGTAATGTCTCTTATAAACACAAAGAAACATAGAAAAAAATACAGTGCTTTTTCTGTCTGGAAAGATATAGGAAATTTTCCCCAAATGAGGTAACTTGGAAGCTCAGAGACAGATTCACACATTCATAACATGAAACTTCCAGGGCATAATTTCCTAAATTATTTCTTTCACTGCCCTCTTGGTAGCTCAGTGTCACGGATGAGTGAGTCTACCTCACAAGTAAGCAGTTAGCTCCCCAAGAACAGACTCTTATCCTTAGCTCACCACGTGATTAGACTCAAAGTGAATGCAAAAGATTAATGAGGGTCCTGAGTGAAAACAGTCTCTTGTAAGGACGGCACTAAATCTTAAAAGTCTGGTTGTTATTGTTTGTGGAGGCTAAGCCCTGGGCCGACCCCAGAAGGGATCATTGTGGTGGAGACTCCTAGTTTGGGTATATCTTTAATGCCTTAACCCTGTTTTCCTGTGACTGGCATAATGTAATTTTCTTCTTTGTAATCTATTTTAGGATTCTGTATTCTTGCATTTTCTCACTGTGTCTAAATGTAGATCTTATCATTCTACTTTTACTCCACTTATTTCCCCAGATGATAGAAAGAGGACACATTCTCACATCTGGAAATGTATGCTTTAGTTCTGGTTTATTCTCCCTCCAAGTACACTAAAGACTTTTTCTTCCCTAGTGTCCATCTTCTAATGGACAATAAGTGATAAAAAGAATCTGCAAACTCTTCCCATTTTCCTTATTTTCCCCCTATCTTGTTGCTTTTTTCAATCCTGTGTATTTTAGTAAAGAAAATGTGCAGAGTGCTTCTTGGGGAGAAAGGATCATAAGGAGAAGACATTGGAATTAACAATCAATCAGGTAATCACAACAGGAGATTTAATATTGGCAGGTAAGAGAGCCTGGTTGGAGAATACATATGCAAAGTGTAAATAGATTATAAACCAGTACTCATACACATGAGGAAAATCTGAATCTACTCCACTTCACCCAGTTTGCATCCATTGACTACTAATGGTGGTCTCCAAAGAGCATTCTAATTGGCAAGAGTGAGGCACTGATTTTGTAAAACAAAATCTTCAAAGCGGAGGGAAACCAAGCCTGTGGGGAAGGAAAGCAGAAGTCTGGCAAGAGGTCATGGGAAAGGAAGGAATCACCGTGGGGTTTGGAAGAAGTAGCAGCAGGCCACAACCCAACCTGTCATTAGCACACACACACAAAAATAACCCCAAACTGCCACTAACCTTGGAATGGACTGAGTTGAAGGTTATTTTTCCCCCTCTCTAGACTCATTTCCTATTGGAGTTTATGTTAATAATTTCACTGCTTCTCTACAGTCCTGATTTTGAGGAGGGAGAGGCTAGATTTTAAAACTTCCAATCTAATGGTGCTGTATATGCCCCAAAGTGTAATTGGAAAGATCTCTACTGAGCTAAAAGTTATGATTACATCAGTTTTCTAACAAAGTAACTCTATAGCAGACTGCTCTTGGGTAACTGAGACACATTATATCTAACATTATAACAGGTTTAAAATAGTGAATTTTATTAATACTTGTTTTTTACAATCCAATTACCCAGAAAACTACAGTTTAGTCAGAAAAGGTAACTTTTTATTTTAAAAAAAGTGTTGATTATTTTTATGAATGTTTAAAATTTAACACCTTTGTAGGGTTTTGCTGAGTGAAAATTTAAACAAATAGTTTTTCTTTTTTTCTTTTTTGGGTATTTGTGTTGTGCTTAGTTGCTCAGTCATGTCCAACTCTGTACAATCCCATGGACTGTAGCCTGCCAGGCTCCTCTGTCTATGGGGATTCTCCAGGCAAGAATACTGGAGTGGGTTGCCATGCCCTCTTCCAGGGGGTCTTCCCAACCCAGAGATCAGACCCAAGTCTCCCACATTGCAGGCAGATTCTTTACCATCTGAACCACCAGGGAAGCCCTTTTGGGTATTTTCTGTGCTTCATTTGAAATATTTTATTCTATGTATTTCTCTCTATATATTTATATAGTCCTGTATATATTCTATATATTTTTATATACTCTATTATTTATATATAAATATCTATGTATGTATTTATATTTACCTCTATATAAAGAGTTTTAGAAAATCAATAATCCTAATTTATTTCATTTCTGACAGTACTGAGAGAGTTTACTTTCTAGGTACTGGATGTCCCATTAGGAGAGGGACATTTCATATTCATGAAATATTACCAGATGCTTAAAGCAGCTGCTTAAAAGAACAGACTTCATTGACCACTATCTTCATTCTCGTATTACTGGGACACTATGCTGGGATATGGTAGGATTTCCCTTTTCTTACTTTCCTTCAAGGTCGTAATTAAATTTCACATGTGAAAATTTTTTTTTTGATATTTTGGAGAAGTAGAGCCTTCCTCCATTTTGGATTTGGCCTCTCTAGTTATATTTTGGAGAAGGCAATGGCACCCCACTCCAGTACTCTTGCCTGGAAAATCCCATGGATGGAGGAGCCTGGTAGGCTGCAGTCCGTGGGGTCGCGAAGAGTCGGACACCACTGACCCACTTCACTTTCACTTTTCACTTTCATGCATTAGAGAAGGAAATGGCCACCCACTCCAGTGTTCTTGCCTGGAGAATCCCAGGGACAGGGGAGCCTGGTGGGCTGCCGTCTGTGGGGTCACACAGAGTCGGACACGACTGACGCGACTTAGCAGCAGCAGCAGTTATATTTTATAAGGCACACAAGTAATATTTTTTTCTTTAAATATTTTCTTTTTTCTCATTTATAAATGTATTTATTTTTGTTAAAGTTTTCATTTTATTTTATTTACAATATTAGTTTAAGGTGTACAGCATAGTGGTTCAGTTTTTTTACAGACTACTCCCTTAAAAGTTATTAAAAATAACTGCTATAATTTCCTGTGCTGTACAATATATCCTTATGCTTATCTATTTTATATATAATAGTTTATATCTCTTAATCTTATCTTGCTTCTCCTTTCCTCCCTCCCCACTGATAACTGATAACTTATTTGTTTTCTATATCTGTGAATCTGTTTATGTTTTCCTCAATAGTTGGAAAACAAAATAAATAGGGAAAATGTAAAGTTTGCTATAAATGCTAGAGGTTTTTGTTTTTTATGCTTCCTTATAGATAGTGTTTATATGGTTTAATTTTTGGTAATTATGGCTTATGTGGTTTAATTTTTCAGAATTCTTTTTCTTATTCCTTTATAATGACAACATCCCTCAGAATAGGAAGACATTTAGCATTATTTCTATTTTGCCTTTACAGATGTTATATGATTATATGACTTTTACATAAAGATCATCAAAAAATTAAATTTCTAATTTCCCTCCCATTAGCCATTAATGGAGAAGGAAATGGCAACCCACTCCAGTGTTCTTGCCTGGAGAATCCCAAGGATGGGGAAGCCTGGTGGGCTTCCATCTCTGGGGTCCCACAGAGTCGGACACAACTGAAGCAACTTAGCAGCAGCAGCAGCAGCCATTAATAGTTGAAAGAAACAATAGCAATGATAGTAAACTATGATGTGATTTTCCAATTAAGAATGTTTTATTCTTCATTCAGAATGCTCATATGTTTTGTGACAAAGTTATCTGTAGTTTACTTAGGAAAAGCTTATGAAAATATTATTATGAATTTTAGTTTCTAAGGATAGCAAACCCACTCCTTTCTTGTCATGAATAGCTTTCACAAAGTTGAACCTTTTTGCTTTAAATAAAATTAATTGAGCAGGAATTTGTAGACAGCCTGCAGGATTGTGTCCAGATAGATTTAAAAATTTTAGGAACAGGCAAAATCAAAATTATTATTAAAAAAAATTTTTTTTCAGAAAATTTTGTTCAAGCAGATATAGAATTGGTTGTAAAATGACAGTTTGCATCTGAGACATATCACACGAACTCTATTTTGAAATAGGATAGGAGCTAAGATTACCCACCAAGTACTCATCTCATCATGAAAGAGAAAAATGCTGAGTTGAAGGTGGCATGACACACTTCCCATTCACAGCTGAGTGGGCAGGTGACACGTGTTAGAGCTTTCTGATTTTCCTCTGCTAAAGCTTATCAACCAAATTGGATTTTAAATTTTGAAAATATCAAAGTGGATGACCTCTTTGGCATATTTTAACATCTAAGTAAGTCCTACACATGGCTCAAGAAGAAGCTTTTCCTTTTCCAGTTAATATTAAAATATCAGTGCTTTGGCAGGAAGAATAAAGTGCTTTCGGGTTGTGATTCTGAAGAGTTAACATTTGCATACTCATTATGCGTTATATTTATATAAAACATTGAGAGGAAGTTTCTCCCTGGCAAGCTCCATCCAAGGCTTGGACTCTTTAGACAATCCAACTGCAAGTATCTTTAACACCATCCTTGTGATCTATGTATGTAGGTTGAATCATCATATGTCTTGTGATGGTCCTTTTTATACGTTAGTAATCATATCCATTGAAATGAATTGATGTTAACTTGCCTTCTACAAGCCAGTAGATATTTTTCAATTTTGGGAAGAGAAGGTGATGGCATCCCACTCCAGTACTCTTGCCTGGAAAGTCCCATGGACAGAGGAGCCTGGTAGACTGCAGTCCATGGGGTCATGAAGAGTTGGACAGGACTGAGCGACTTCACTTTCACTTTTCACTTTCATGCATTGGAGAAGGAAATGGCAACCCACTCCAGTGTTCTTGCCTGGAGAATCCCAGGGACGGGGGAGCCTGTTGGGCTGCCGTCTATGGGGTCGCACAGAGTAGGACACGACTGTAGCGACTTAGCAGCAGCAGCAGAAGAGATACTTTATCACTTTGAACAGGACTGCATAGTTGCTGCCTTTCAGTGGGAAACAGACTCTGTATTGTACCACGGTGATATGTGGATACACAGGCTTCCCAGGTGGCTCAGTGGGTAAAGATTCCACCTGCAGTGCAGGAGACATGGGTTCAACCCCTGGATTCAGAAGATCCCCTTGAGGAGGGCATGGCAACCCACTACAGTATTCTTGCCTGGAGAATCCTATGAACAGAGAAGCACGGTCCATAGGGTCACAAAGAGTAGGACACAATTGAAGCAGAGAAGATGGAAGGAGAAGGGGACAACAGAGGATGAGATGGTTGGATGGCATCACTGACTTAATGGACATGAGTTTGAATAAATTCTGGGAGTTGGTGATGGACAGGGAGGCCTGGCGTGCTGCAGTCCATGGGATCACAAAGAGTCGGAAATGACTGAGCAACTGAACTGAACTGAACTGAAGCAACTTAACATGCACGCATGTGGATATACAACTGCTGACATACAGACTCAGTTTTTGCATTTTATTTCTGGTATTAAAACGTGTAATATTTCTTCTGAATAAGTTAGGCATAGTTAAGAACCTCATGTGACTATATCAGGTAGGGTGAGTCCAGGGAATTGATTGGCATATTCATCAAGAGTTTTAGAAAAGAATTGTCAGTGGTTTATATTTATTATCTTTTGTTTACGTGAACGTCTGAAGGCAGCTGGTGTGCCAAAGGCATTTGTCATTTTTTCTAAGTGCCAGTTTGGCAAGTGAGTTTCCATAATCAGGGGCAACATTTACACAGATTCTAATACAGTTTCTATATCTTAGTGAGAAGCATAGAATCTGAATATTTTACTAAAGTACAATGACAATGGTGCTTAATATCAAGCAACAGCTTTTATCCAAGGATACCTATGTAATTTACAATTGAATTGGACCAAATTATTTATAAACATTAAGGGCATTGGGTTACCATATTTAGACCATAATGTATTTGACATCTGAACACCCTGAAAGGAAATGTGAATTTTTCATTCTGTATCTTCAAAGAGTATAAAATGCCTACCTCAGGCCTATAATAGCCAAACAGTTTAGTCACACTCATATACACAATCTTGGAATTACTTTTATTTACCACTCTCATCTTTATTTCAAGTCTAGTTGTATACTTTATGAATCCACAAATGATTGCCTTTATTGAAAGGCTTGTGTTACTCAAGATGACTTGTAAAGTTTACTCAATCTTCCCTAGCAAGGGAAACAGGAAATTCCAGAGAACACTAGACTCAGCAAACCTATAAAATCTGAGAAAGCAGACCATTATTTCTGGAGACATTTCACATAACACTTTGCGAAGCAATGACTAATTAGTTTTTGGTCTTAACAATAGCACTTTCAGGGACTTTTCCCCCCCTTTTACAGCTTTCATATTAGAAAAAGAAGAAAAGTAGCTCTGAATGATGAAATATTGGCAACGTATGCACTTGCTTCTCTGTAGGAGCCCAACTCTTTGATCCTTAGTACAATTACCTTCATTGCCTGGCTGGAATTAGCTGGCTGGAGAGTAACAACCAATTGTTGCAGGCACCACAATATCCTAATATGCTTTCCCTTTAGTCACTGACTGATTATTTCAAATTGAAGGCTCTGTTCTATTTGTAAATTCCTGTTGTAGTTGGTCAAACCTTTAAAGCAATATAGGTCCTGTTCTTGCCTAGAGTCTCATCTTTTCCTAGACACCTTGGAAAAGGTACCTGCCCACAACTGCCAGTGATTACTCAGTCAGCAGGGGTAGGATTTATTCTGACTTCTCTCAATGTAAATATTTTCAGGCTAAATCTTCCTTCTTCCTGCCCTTTTTATCTACTTAATAATTTACTCATTAATTCCTTCATTTTAGAATTTCACTTTCCTATATCTACCTTAACTGGGACAGTCTTCCCATTCCACAACCAATCTGTCTTGGAATCCAGTTAGCTCCACTTCTGCTGTAATCCTGACCCTGATCCTGGTCTCCACCCTGGCTCTCACATTACTGCACCACTCTAAGTGATCTCTTTGCTTCTACTCTGGATTCCTCAGCCTTCCACCTTGCCCTTGTTCTATTCTAAATCTGGCAGCCCAAGTGATACCATGTCTGTCCTCTGCTCAGAACCCTCTAGTAGCTTCTCACCTGTCTCAGAGTAAAAAGCAGAAGTGTACCCCAGAGCATGTAAGAATCTGTGCTTCCCCTCATTCTGATTCATCTCCTGCCAGTCTTTCTTACCACACTGGTTTCCTTGCCTTATGGTCAACATGCCGAGCACACCCAGTTTGGTGCCTTTGTACACGCTGTTCCTATTGGCCAGATAGATAGACTTCATATTGCAGATATTTGTGTGACTCTCTGCATGAATCTTAGAGCTATGTTCAATTGTCACTTTCTTAGACTTTTCCTGACCACCCTGTATACAATAGCAGTGCTACCCCTCTGCAGGCTATCCCACCCCACACTCCCTTTCCCCATACCCTGGTTTCTCCACAGTGCTATGCTTATCAACAAGCAGCAGAATATATGTTTATTTGGTTGTTTATAGTCTGTCACTGTTGAGTAGAACATAAACTTCATACAGGAAGAGACTTTGTTTTGGAACTGCTACATCACCTATGCCTAGGAAGACGTCTGCCATCAAAAATGAATAATAAATTAATAAGAATTAATTTGTATACTTTCTTCTCATGATCTTTCCTTATCTTACACCTCCCACCACCACCGTCCTTAGTTCAGCAAAGTGCTCATGTCTCAAGAAAGTGGTATTTGGTTTCACTTTGGTTACAAATGTGTTACCCATCCTTCCACATCTGTAGAAAGATACTTTTCATTGGATACTGGTATTTCTTTTCATGTTCTCAATTGCACATGGCCAGTCCAGGAAGGCAATGGCACCCCACTCCAGTACTCTTGCCTGGAAAATCACATGGACAGAGGAGCCTGGTAGGTTGCAGTCCATGAAGTTGCTAAGAGTCGGACACAACTGGGCAACTTCACTTTCACTTTTCACTTTCATGCATTGGAGAAGGACATGGCAACCCACTCCAGTGTTATTGCCTGGAGAATCTCAGGGACCGGGGAGCCTGGTGGGCTGCCGTCAATGGAGTCGCACTGAGTCGGACACAACTGAAGCGACTTAGCAGCAGCAGCAGAAGCAGCAGTGGAAGTTTGAGTGTGTGTGTGTTTTAAACCTGACTACACTTGTGTTTGTAATAAAAACAAAGACTAGATTATATGCCTTTGATATAACTTTCCCATGCTGTTGCAAGTAATTCAAGAATGAATGTATGACATGTAGTTTAAACTTGGAGAGGCAAAAATTCAAAAATTTTTTGAACCAAATCATGGAATTCCTTGCTGTTTAGATACATTTCCAATTGAGTCTGACAGCTGACATCAAATATAAACTCTTTTCAATACAGTAGATTCTTCTTTAAATTATGTTTTTCAATATTTAAGTAAAATATTTGAAGAACTCATTTAAGTTGTATTCATGTAAAATTTCCTAAGAGATTATAATATAAAATAATATTGATAATTTATGACTGCTACTGGGGTGTTAGGAATTCTTATAGGCATTTCACACATTAGTTCATTTAAATTTTAAAAGTTATAGCAGTTCTATAATGTAAAGAATATCACCTTTGTTTCACATTAGGAAACTGAGGCTTCTGAGCAGTCAGTTTGTCAAAGTCCAAGAGGCAGAAATGCAAAAACTGGAAGTTGCCTGAGTCTGAGTTTAAAGCTTATTCTCCTAAACTCATGTTTCTCAAACTTGTAACTACAACAAACAGTAATAAAAGACTTTTAAAATATGTTTATTTGCATACATACATCTAACTGAGGGAGCTTCCCTGGTGGCTCAGTAAAGAACTGCCTGCAATGCAGGAGACCAGGGTTTGATCCCCGGGTCAGGAAGATCCCCTGGAGAAGGAAATGGCAACCCACTTCAGTATTCAGGACAGAGAAGCCTGGTTGGCTACAGTCCATGGGATGGCAAAGAGTCGGACATGAGTGAGTGACTAACACTTCATATAACTGAAGTGTAGGTTTCATTAATACAATACCTTCACCATATGTGATGGACTCCGAGATTGTCTATTCTAGCCTTTCCTGACCTTGCCTCCCCAAGCCATGCCACATGTCTTGCCTCTCTTTCTGTCTGCTCTCCTCTTCCCATCCCTTACCTCTCCTCCCTCTTCCTTTCCTACCGTACCTTCTCATCATATCCCACCCCATTTCATCTTGTCCCACATCCAACTATATTGGCATTATGATGCACACACTAGAAACTGCTTCTGTAACACTGTGGATTCAAAATGCCACAATGAAACCTTAAGGAACCTCTAAGAGGATGGAAGGAAGTTAAGGGTTACATATTAGTGATCATATAAAATAATATATTAAATTTCAAAGGCCTTTGACTTTTTTTACTTCTCTGATCATAAAAAGTGGGAGAGATTCATTGGATTTCCCGTCTCATATTTTTAAGGTTACAGCCTGATAAAGTCAGGAGAGTTGGGACAATGACGCCCATAACATGGTCATACCATGGCCGTGCAGCTTTGCCATTTATTGCTTCCTAGTCCATGACAGTCATTTTGATACCTAATCAAAAGTTGTTATCTTCAATTTTGTGGGTATTTTTAATACCTGTTCATTATACTTCCAATAACACTGTGAACTCCAAAACAAGAAAGAACCAAATGAGATACTAGTTGTGAATGGACTTTGAAAAAAAGACTAAATATATGTAATGAAGCCTTGCTGATGTATAATCATTGCTGCTAGCATTATTATTATTCTCTTATTCCTATGATGTCTTAAAAAGTAAACCTTAAATCACTTCTTGCTGCATTGTGAATGAGGGAATTATATACTGATTTCAATACTATATGATACATTTGATGGTGAGTATGACTGTGAATTACATATAAATTTCTCCATATTTCAACATTAATTTCTTTATCTATTGCAAGAAAATCATTCAGTTTATTCAGTAAGGATTTACTGAGAAATTGGTATGTATAGAAATAACCCTGGGCTGAGTACCATCTCCATTGCCTACACTGTAAAATCAGAATTCTTCCGTGTATCCTTTTTACCTCTTCAATCTTATCTCCTGTGCATTTCTCCGCACTTTTCCCCTGGACAAGTGCTATTTGAAGGATTCTGAATAAAACATGCATCCAGGCTTTTGTGTCTTAGCCCAAATATTTAGCCCTGTCTGTCTGACAAATCTAATTATGTCTTTTAAAATCCATATCTATCCATTGTTGAGTTCCTTCTCAAAGGGAAAGTCCAGCTTCATCCATCTATCCATCCAGCCACTTAACAAAAGCTAATTGATCACCTACTAGACTCTAGTCTAGACTAGGGCTTCTCAGTTAGCTCAAACAGTAAAGAATCTGCCTGCAATGCAGGAGACCTGGGTTCAATCTCTGGGTCGGGAGGACCTCCTGGAGAAGGGCAAGGCAACCCATTCCAGTACTCTTGCCTGGAGAATCCCGTGGAGTGAGGAGGCTGGGGGCTACAGTCCATAGATTCTCAAAAATTTGACATAGCTGAATGACTAACACTTTCAAGACTTTCACTGGACTCCAACTCTCAGGTAGGCAGTGGTGTAGCAGGGGCTGCAGCAGATTATCTACCCTTGGGAAGCCTCCCTTTGCTCTGTGCTCTCACTGCCAGCTCCCTTTTTCATTCCTCTGTTGAGCACGTTGTTTTGTAACCAATATACTTATCTGTTTGTTCTGATAGATACTGAACTCTCATAAGGACATAAACTTATTTTAGGGAAGGGACTTCCAGTGCCTAGTAAGGGGTCTTGCTCATGGTCGACAACCAATAAATCCTAAATTAATGAATGGAAAAACATTTGTGGAAATTGGCATAAATTTCTTCTCAAAAACCTGGTGATGCACGCTATTCCTAACCTCTCAGATTTGGGGCTTTTGTTGAAGAATTCTGCTGTACTCCTGTTTGCATCTTCACCTGGACTTGAGAATAGTGCTACTTTCCATATTCTGAACTGTGTCTTTGTTGGAAATGTGAATGCTCATTGTTTGTGCTTAAACCATCTAGAAGGAAGTGTTCAGCACAGGAAGATCAAAGTCTGTGGTTATATGGACTGTCAAGATTGAAATAAATAACACTTGTGCTTTCCTAATAGTACTACAACTAATAAATAAATACTTATTTTGAGGGCTGTTACCTATTTTCTTTGAATATATTGAAGTAGTATGTGAGAAAAAGTACATTTAAAAAATCTGTTACTGCTAAAGACCATATTATTGTTCATTTACAGTATGATTGAAATATTTTAGGAGGCTTCTACTCCAAATAAAATTGTGCAAAGGTTATTTTTGGGTCACCTATCTCAAATGTTCAGGTAGTAATTTTAATGATAAAAGTCTGCAGTTGTTGAAAGTTGGTGTAAATCTATCAGAAACTCTTGTAAATAATGATACAGTAAATTGGAAAATATTCCTCAATTCCATTCATTTTTCATCAAAAAATTCAAATGTACCTGTTTTGTTTTTATACTAATTTTAAGATAGACTGATCTTTAGAAATCTGTCTGTCTTAATTTTAAGTTGTGGAATTATCATGAGGGACTGTTTGATGTTTCACATATGCAATAAATATTTCATTTAACTTCTTTGCAAAGAAAAGGGTATAAAACATTTAACATCTGTTACAAATGGTTGTACCTTGTAAATCGTAAATTCCATAGATTATGTTTTCATAAAAATTTGCATTGCTAAATGAGGCTTTATTTTTATATACAATTTATAGTTCCAGCTCATCCATGTGTTGGCAGTAGCCAGATAATGAAATTTAGATGGTGGTTTTGCATTGTTTATTCATTGAGAGAAGTAGATGGATAAGGAATCGATTTGATGTGATGGAAATAATAGGATTGAGGGTCCTGAAATCCAAACTCTGTGCTTATCATTTACTGATGAATAAATATAGCTATACTAATATCTGAATATCACTTACATACAGAACTATTAACTGATGATTGCCTTTAGGATGAGGCTAATGTGAACAAGAGAGATTTCTAAGGCTCTCTCCCAAAAGGACCAAAAGTTTTATTTACGAGTTAAAACTCTAAATCTCTTTCTTAGCACTGACAATTCAGTCTCAGGTTTTTTGAGCTGATTTTAATTAAAGTGGATTTTAAGCTCAATTTCACTTCATCTGAAGCTAAAATGGTCTGTGGAAAGTAGTCTTTTATGTATGAGGGTGAAAGAATTTTAAAATAGTACGTGGGTGTGTGTGTGTGTGTGTGGTATGTGTGCATGTTTATATATGTATAATATATTCAAGAACACTAAGATAAAGCCTGCCAAAAATATCATACAGCTTTTTTGTTTCTGTAATTTGTGTGAGTTCCAGCCAGAGGAAGTCCAGCCAACTGAAGTCAGACCCTCTGACTCACCAGTGTATACCTGTGTGACTGTGGGCAAATCACTTAAACCCTTGAGTTCCTATGTGCTCACCTGTAGTCTGTTTTGCTTTTTTTGAAATTCCTACCATCAAGGTGTATACTTCAGAAGCTATATAGAAAAAGATTACAGATTTGACATGTTGTAGACTGAGAGAGAATGTATGTTACATATATGTTGGATGGGGTGAATATATGAATATATACCATAAATCTATATATAATGTGTCGTGGCATGCTGTGCTAAGTAGCTTCAGTTGTGTCTGACTTTTGCAACCCTGTGGACTGTAACCCACCAGGCTCCTCTATTCATGTGATTCTCCAGGCAAGAATACTGGAGTGGGTTGCAGTGCCCTTCTCCAGGGATTGAACCTGGGTCTCTTATGTGTCTCCTGCTTTGGCAGCAGGGCTCTTAATTGCGAGTGCCACCTGGGAAACCCTTAATATATAATGTTACATATATTGTAGATGCTGAGTAAATATATACCATAAGTCTATAAGTAATATATAGTGTTCCTACAGATCACTAGACAAACTCAATACAAATATGCACAAAGGATATGCAAACAAAATACAGCAAAAGAGATATACAAGTGGCCATGCGACATATGCTTAAGAAGAAAACATTACTATGAGATACCTTTCTTCACCCTGAACATTTTCAAAAGCTTTTCAAAAGATAGCATTACCCAGTGTTGGTAATGGTGTGGGGAAACTGGACAGTCTGATATCTTACTGGAAACATTTTGCAGGTCAATTTGTCATTTAAATTTTTTAATATAATACTTTGCAAGAATTTTGGCTTTTTATATTCTACTTAGGACTTCCCTGGTGGCTCAGATGGTAAAGCGTCTGCCTATAATGTGGGAGACCCAGGTTTAATCCCTGGGTTGGGAAAATCTACTGGAGAAGGTAATGGCAACCCACTCCAGTATTCTTGCCTGGAAAATCCCATGGACAGAGGAGCCTGGTAGACTATAGTCCATGGGGTAGCAAAGAGTCGGACACGACTGAGTGTCTTCACTTTTATATTCTACTTATATATCTGCATATCATATTTATACATTCATGCACTATCATGCACATACGCTTCTTGTATACAATCACAAGACGATTGGAGAAGGGTTGAATTATGATATTTATGTAAATTAGGATGGGTTAGAGACATGTATCTAAACATGGAACGGCCCAAGACATTACAGGAGTGAATAGAAATTATATGCTATGTCTAAGATATCTGTCTGTCTATCATCTACCTAGCATGTGTGTGTATGCATTTAAGTACTCAGTGGAAATACTTAGTAGAAAAGGGTGTCTAGCAGAATACACAGCACACTTAATAGTTGTTAATTGTAGGAGGGGGGTAATTTTTCTTTATATTATCTAAACTTCTCAATTGTTTCAACATTATAGGGCTAAACTTTTAATACTATTTTAAAAACCAATAGAAGTTCGGAGTTATCCCTGCCTATATTGTGGTGCTGTTAACTTCTAATGGATTAGTACACGTAAAAATTAGTTTTGAACACTGCAGACACCAAATAGTAGATAACAACTGTATGCATGTCATGATATGACTTCATCTTTAGTGTCTGGGTTAAATATGCATCATGTGACTCTGAATTAACTTGATAGCCCCTACAGGACAAGCACTTTATGCTGCATATCTCTTTCATTTTATACTGCATAGCTCATTACTTACTGGATCTACTGGTTTTGAATACTCCTAAATATTTCTCTTCTAGTAATCCCAGAGAATTAAAATTGGAAGATTGCCACATGTAGGTTTCAGTCAGTCTATCTGTGTTTTTAATTCTCTCTCTTTCTCACTTTTTCTATATCTCTGTGAACTCTCCATTCTGCTGCTTTGTCTCTTCTCTCATTCTCTTAAATTCTAAGAATGGTTTTATACAAATCCTTGAAGAAAATTGTTATTCTGACTTCTCAATAGTAGTATTAAACCTGTGTTTAAAATTGGTTAAAGCAAGGCAACAAATTAAACCCTGACTGGCTGTCAGTCTTACCATAGTCACTCACTTATGTAAAGACTCAAATCTTTGCCCATCTCGTTTCTACTTCATCAGGTTCCTGATAGCCTCTGCACTGAAGAAGCTAATATGCCCACTATCACTGTTACCTCATCAGTCCTCTAAGAAACCCTAGTCATTTCTTGCTCCAACAACCTTAGTGGTCTGGCCTTCGTTACAATTGTCTTTTCACTGATGAGGTGACTATTAGTAGTTTGAGAAATCAATTTAGCAGGTTGAGACGATCATTTTTTAAAGATTTTTTTGATGTGAGCCATTTTTAAAGTCTTCACTAAAGGTATCACAGTATTGCTTCTATTTTTCTGCTTTATTTTTTTTGCCACAAGGCATGTGGCATCTTGGCTCCCTGACCAGGGATTGGACATGCATCCCCTCCATTGGAAAGTGAAGTCTTTTTTTTTTTTTTTTAATTATTTATTTTAACTGAAGGATAGTTATTTTACAATATTGTGGTGGCTTTTGCCATATGTAAACATGAATTGGCCATAGGTATACATGTGTCCCCCATGCTGAACCCTCCCCCGCCTCCCTCCTCACCCCCTCCCTCCAGGTTGTCACGGAGCGCCAGTCTTGGGTGGGAAGGCAAAGTCTTCACCACTGGGACTGCCAGGGAAGTTCCCTGAGACCATGATTTTTAAACACCAGATCAAAAATATTTGAGTGCACACAACATGTAGTAAGGGAAGTATTATCTATAAACCTTTAGTTTTTCTCTCACTCTCTTTCTCTCTGATGCTGCTGCTGCTGCTGCTAAGTCGCTTCAGTCGTGTCCGACTCTGTGCGACCCCATAGACGGCAGCCCACCAGGCTCCCCCGTCCCTGGGATTCTCCAGGCAAGAACACTGGAGTAGGTTGCCATTTCCTTCTCCAGTGCATGAAAGTGAAAAGTGAAAGTGAAGTCGCTCAGTCATGTCTGACTCTTAGTGACCCCATGGACTCTCTGGTGCTAATGATTCTCAAAAGCCATAACAACTCTTGATACGTTTGCCATAAAAAACAGATGTGATAACAAATGTAAAGCTATAATCTACTTGATCCTTTTTCTTATTCATATGCATCTTTTATGAGTCCTGATACTCTTATATTTAAGTACTATCTTTTCTGAAAACTACTTAACCTTTGGGCTTATTTATGAATGTTTTGGAAGCCAGTTCCATAATAAGAGTTAATGATAAAGGTAGTGCCTTAGAAGAAAGATATGACTTTTAGTTCCAACTTTACCTCTTTTTGCTCCTGGAGACTTTGACAATACAGTGAACTTTTCTGGACCTTGTCTTTCATATGCATAAGTGAAAGTGAAGTCGCTCAGTCGTGTCTGACTCTTTGCGGCCCTGTGGACTGTAGCCTACCAGGCTCCTCCATCCATGGGATTTTCCAGGCAAGAATACCAGAGTGGAGTGCCATTTCCTTCTCCAGGGGATCTTCCCAACCCAGGGATTGAACCCAGGTCTCCCGCATTGTAGGCAGACGCTTTACTGTCTGAGCCACCAGGGAAGTCTCTCATATGCATAGAGTGATATCAGAGTTCATAAAAGCTGAAGGAATAACCCAGATCATGACTCAAAAGCCCTTTCTAGGTCTAGCATTTGTATATCTAAGACCACATCATTCTCTGACAACATCATAAGCTCTTTCATAACCAGTGCTATGTAGACATTTGGCTAGTTTTCTTAAAGTGTTATATCAGATCACTGCACACATATCATCTGTCACCTCTTATTTCAGTATTTTACATGGACATTGGTCATTTTTCTTTCTCTCCATCTTGAATTTACTCTTATCTTTTGTGAGTTTTTAAAAAATAATTTAGCACTTGTGTGGCAATGAAAAATGTTAAATTCTTAAATAATTATATTTAGAAGAGTTTAAAAATATACAAGTGTATACACATATGCAATATACAATCTATTTTTTAACACAGATGTATGTATGGCACTTGCTCAGAAATAATATGCTATGATTTATTTCAGCTTTTACTTTCACACATGCCTAGTATAGGTTATCTTACATTCCAAAGGCAGTTTTCATTATTCACCTATTTTGAGATGAGGCCCTCAGGAATCTTACATTTCAGAAATCTAAAACAATGCAAACAAACTTTATAACAGCCTCCCTCTTTTATCCATCTTCTATCCAAAGAGGCATGTATAAGTTTGAAAGGGCTGCAGAGTTATCCAGGAAAAGTTAATTCTCACACAAATTTTCAATTCCCAATGCAAGGACTCTTCAAAGTGAGAACAAATTAAAGATAATAGATGACTGATGACTGTGCTCATGGACATTGATATTATGTACAGGACTTCTTTCATATCCACATTTAGCATTTTCCACCTTTGTAATCAGGTTGTGATCAAGTGAAAAGAACTATTTCTTTTTCTCTAGCATAAAACTCCAGTACTTTGGCCACCTCATGCGAAGAGTTGACTCATTGGAAAAGACTCTGATGCTGGGAGGGATTGGGGGCAGGAGGAGAAAGGGACAACAGAGGATGAGATGGCTGGATGGCATCACTGACTCCATGGACAAGAGTCTGAGTGAACTCTGGGAGTTGGTGATGGACAGGGAGGCCTGGTGTGCTGGGATTCATGGGGTCGCAAAGAGTCGGACACAACTGAGCGACTGAACTGAACTGAACTGAGCATATTCATTTCTCTTACAGGATACATTGTTTCATTCAGGTTAAGATTCACATTGATGCTTGGAAATAAGAAATATGAAACAATAGAAAAGGCAAGATATACCCCCATACACACACATACACACATATATAACCCCTCACCAATTGCTAGACTCACTTTTCTGCAAAGCTGAGACTTGTACTCAAGGAATCATGGTGCATCTTCCTCTCTGTCCTCCCTCCAACTTCCCCTAATATATTCCTATATGCACCTTTATCTTCATTAGGAGAACCACAATCAGTTGAATACCTTGGATTGTCAGTGGATTTGTAAGAGCCTGAATTATCTGAAATATTGTAATTCTCAGAGTAATAGAACTAAAAACTATGTCTATAATAGGTTTTATCCATTTGAGTGGAAGCTTACACCATACTGCTACTTTGAAATAGCTATCATTTTTTATGCTGTAACACCATGGGAAATCTGTATTTTTCCTTCTCTCTGGGGTTTTCAGTGGTTGGATAGAGCCTGGTTAATTAGCAGCTGGTTTGTCCACATCCCAAGAGGGCTCATTCAGCCCCAGCCCAGACACAAATGTACAGCTTCAAACCAGGGACAGCGACTTTGATGAGGGCTGATAAAATTCTCAAGGGGGCATATCTGAGGATTCAGCTACAGTGTATGCCCCAGGCTCCCAAGCTGATGGCTGATTGACTCCTAATATCTGAATTATTCTCCTGAAGCAATATATTTTGCTAGAGTACCACAGATAATAGAATTCACAATAGTCCTTGACCTGATGCAAACTCACTTCCATAGAATTGAGGTAGGATCTCAGTTATCACTGACTAACCAGAGATGATAAAGCCCTGTTTCACATAAGGTGGTTTGTTGACTTGAGGTTTTTTGAAGGAAACTCATTGCTTTTGATTATAATTTCCACAAGGATAAGATGTTATATTTTAGCATTAATTTTGTGTACTATGATATCAGGGGAAATTATTTAGTAATTTAATGTAACTATATTTTCTCTAATAGAAAATTAAACTAAAGAAGACCAATGGGTAAATAGTTTTATTTTTTTCATAAAGCCAGGTTGGAAACTTATAAGGGGCACAAATATATACCTCACAGAAGGAAATAGAGTTAAATAAACAGGAAATAAGCACTAGCAATACCACTGAGGATGCTTTTTTGTTTTGTTTTGTTTTTTAGTCTTGGTTTTTCAGGTGTTAATTATGGTCCATTCTAAAATGTGCTATGCTTTAATAATAATATTAGCCCTGAGTTAAATATTACCAAAACACTCAAGATGTATCAGATCAGATCAGTCGCTCAGTCGTGTCCGACTCTTTGCGACCCCATGAACCGCAGCACGCCAGGCCTTCCTGTCCATCACCAGCTCCCGGAGGTCACTCAGACTCGCATCCATCGAGTCAGTGATGCCATCCAGCCATCTCATCCTCTGTCGTCCCCTTCTCCTCCTGCCCTCAATCCCTCCCAGCAACAGAGTCTTCTCCAATGAGTCAACTCTTCGCATGAGGTGGCCAAAATACTGGAGTTTCAGCTTTAGCATCATTCCTTCTAAAGAAATTCCAGGATTGATCTCCTTCAGAATGGACTGGTTGGATCTTCTTGCAGTCCAAGGGATTCTCAAGAGTCTTCTCCAACACCGCAGTTCAAAAGCATCAATTCTTCGGCACTCAGCCTTCTTCACAGTCCAGCTCTCACATCCATACATGACCACAGGAAAGACCATAGCCTTGACTAGGCGAACCTTTGTTGGTAAAGTAATGTCTCTGCTTTTGAATATGCTATCTAGGTTGGTCATAACTTTCCTTCCAAGGAGTAAGCGTCTTTTAATTTCATGGCTGCAGTCACCATCTGCAGTGATTTTGGAGCCCAGAAAAACAAAGTCTGACACTGTTTGCACTGTTTCCCCATCTATTTCCCATGCAGTGATGGGACCAGATGCCATGATCTTCGTTTTCTGAATGTTGAGCTTTAAGCCAACCTTTTCACTCTCCACTTTCACTTTCATCAAGAGGCTTTTTAGCCCCTCTTCACTTTCTGCCATAAGAGTGGTGTCATCTGCATATCTGAGGTTATTGATATTTCTCCCAGCAATCTTGATTCCAACTTGTGTTTCTTCCAGTCCAGCATTTCTCATGATGTCCTCTGCATATAAGTTAAATAAACATGGTGACAATATGCAGCCTTGACGTACTCCTTTTCCTATTTGGAACCAGTCTGTTGTTCCATGACCAGTTCTAACTGTTGCTTCCTGACCTGCATACAGATTTCTTAAGAGGCAGATCAGGTGGTCTGGTATTCCCATCTCTTTCAGAATTTTCCATAGTTTATTGTGATCCACACAGTCAAAGGCTTTGGCATAGTCAATAAAGCAGAAATAGATGTTTTTCTGGAACTCTCTTGCTTTTTCCATGATCCAGCGGATGTTGGCAATTTGATCTCTGGTTCCTCTGCCTTTTCTAAAACCAGCTTGAACATCAGGAAGTTCACGGTTCACATATTGCTGAAGCCTGGCTTGGAGAATTTTGAGCATTACTTTACTAGCGTGTGAGATGAGTGCAATTGTTCGGTAGTTTGAGCACTCCTTGGCATTGCCTTTCTTTGGGATTGGGATGAAAACTGACCTTTTCCAAGATGTATAGGTGCATATATATATGTATGTATGTATACACACACACACACATACACACACATACATGGGCTTCCCAGTTGGCGCTAGTGGTTAAAAACCCACCTGCCAATGCAGAAGACTTACAAAAGACTTGGTTCAGTCCCTGGGTTGGGAAGATTCCCTGAAGGATGGCATGGCAACCTACTCCAATATTGTTGCCTGGAGAATCTCATGGACAGAGGAGCCTGGTGGGCTTTAGTCCATGGGATTACAAAGAGTCAGACATGACTGAAATGTGTATACACCCCCCCACACATATATATGCAAATGTATGTTTGTATGTATGTTTATATGTATGTATCTAGCAGGAGAAGAAAACCTTCATTGTGGCTACAGCAGTTACTAATGAAGGGATTTCCTATCAACATCAATAAAGAAATAGGTTTCTGAATAGACATCTCAGTATATATTTTCCACATACTAAGTTGCACATCTTGTAAATAAAAGGGGGAAACTAGATCACTATGTTTCTATCCTCCAAGCACTGTATATCCCGTTCTTATTTTAGTATTTAAACTGCTATTTCCAAATATATTTATTTTTTAAGCATATGGGATGAGATGATGGTATCCTAGATACAACAGAATCTAGTTATTTGACTTTGCCAGAACTTTTTTCCCTTGCATGTTAATAGTTCTTCATTCTATGCCATACCCAAAGGAAGCACTAGTGAATAAATAAAATAGTGCCAACTGTGATTTTAAGATAAATGTTTGGTTCCAAAATATAAGTTGTGAATGACACCATAATTCTACTGTCATTGTTCAGAAAGTGGGGTTTTGCTAACCCCTCCTGTTGCTCATTAGCATCAAGTACTTTTTATAATCTTTGTCATAATAACACTTTCATCCATTTAAATTTGTATGTACTAAAAATAGAACATATTATCTTTTTCCATCTCTTTCATTTAATGACTAAATTTCCCTAGAATATACAATGAATGTAAGATTCAGGACTGCAAATGTTAGTTAAAAGTGAGCTTCTCAAATTATTCAAGAGGCTAAATCCTTATGTAACCTAATACGATTATGCCCCCCTTGTCAATGCCCAGCTTTTCAGATTTTCACCTTATTCCACTTCGCTTTTACAAAAAAATTTACATCAGTTTCTGTTTTCACTAACCAAAAAAAATTTGAAGAGGATTTTCACATTTGTGAAAAAAGACAAAAAGTATCTAGCATTTGTTTTGTAGTGAGCCTAAATAGTGTAGGAGCAGTGAGTGTGGCGCCCCCAAGTGAATTCCCTGGGAACAACACCCAGTGTCTCAATTAATCCATTCTATCTTTGAACTGTGTCTGTAAGCATGGTCTCTATTTTGTGTGTTAGTTAGCAAGATGTGTTCAAAGGAGACTGCCTTTTCGCTTTACCCCATTACAGCTTACTAAATATTTCATAGGAATGTTCCAATTTAAGGTAGTTGGGAAAAGCTGAATTTGTATTATAGAAAATCAGGGGGTTGCATTCGTCATATCAACCATATAAGAATTAACCGCTGCAGGAAAATGAGTTATGCATTTTCTTAAGACAATAATCATATCATGCAACAGATAACATACTTAATCAACTATAAATCAGCTTTCACCAATCTTGGAAGGTAAAATTAGTTCTATTAGCTCAAGTCACAACTTTCTTTAAGTAGTTATATAAATCAAATTACACTGAGTTGCTTTAACTTTTTTTGGTGATTATCCATTGTTATGACCAACCTAGACAGCATATTAAAAAGCAGAGACATTACTTTGCCAAGAAAGGTCCGCCTAGTCAAGGCTGTGGTTTTTCCAGTGGTCATGTATGGATGTGAGAGTTGGACTGTGAAAAAGGCTGAGCGCCGAAGAATTGATGCTTTTGAACTGTAGTGTTGGAGAAAACTCTTGAGAGTCGATTGGAGTGCAAGGAGATCCAACCAGTCCATCCTAAAGGAGATCAGTCCTGGGTGTTCATTGGAAGGACTGATGTTGAAGCTGAAACTCCAGTACTTTGGCCACGTGATGCAAAGAGCTGACTCATTTGAAAAGACCCTGATGCTGGGAAAATTGACGGCAGGAGGAGAAGGGGACGACAGAGGATGAGATGGTTGGATGGCATCACCAACTCGATGGACATGGGTTTGAGTGAACTCCGGGAGTTGGTGATGGACAGAGAGATCTGGCGTGCTGCGGTTCATGGGGTCACAAAGAGTCAGACACGACTGAGCAACTGAACTGACTGACTGACTAACATTGTTTTCATTGAAAGCTATTTTCAATGAGCTGTGTAATTTGTTTATATATTTGCATTATGTTCTATATGATGAGGTTAATCAGCTTTACATTTTTGACATTTTCTGCTCACTAAATGATTTCCCTGACTATGTTATTATGGGTATTTGCTGCTGTTATTGTTTGAGTCACTAAGATGTGTCTGACTCTTTTGTGACCCAATGGACTGTAGCCCATCAGGCTCCTCTGTCCATGAGATTCTCCAAGTAAGAAGCCTGGAATGGGTTGCTGTTTCCTTCTCCAGGGGATCTTCTCGACTCAGGGGTCTAATTCGTGTCTTCTGCGTTGGTGGGGGAATTCTTTACCACTGAGCCACTAGGCAAGCCCTGTTGTGAATATAATTAATACTAAAAAATATAATGATGGGTGGTCTCTATAATTGTGTTGAGATTGAGTATTAACATTATTAAAAAAAAGAAGTACCTGTGATAATGAGTTGATGTTCACAGAGCCTTTTTCTAATGAAAATTTAAACTCAGTGATGTTCCTCAGTGCCAGTAATTGTGTGTGTGTGTGTGTGTGTGTGTGTGTGTGTGTGTGTTCTAGCCAGGCCTATCTCTTTCCCAATGCCTGGAGGCACAGCTGTTTACAGAGAGTTAGAAATAAAGGCATTGTTGTGAAACATCAGCTTTCCTGAGTCAAATACTCCTTTTATGCATGAATAGTTAAATGGGTAAAAACTAGTTGACAGCAATATATGGAAATACTCAGAAAGTGATTTGACCTTTTCACTAGGTGCTGGAAATAAATGGAGAGCATAAAAAGAAGACTTTTATTAACCTTTTGAACAAAAACCTGCTTATAAGTCAGACACATCTTGACTTTGTGCATGAGCTACTGATGGCATAAAGGCTCATTTGCCCTTAAAGAACAAAATATGAGCACAAGGAAAGAGAACCTTTCCTGGTACAAGAAAGCTCTATGTAAAAAGCGTAGCTCTCTGTTTAGAGAGTAGGATCGGCAAGGTCCTGTCATCGGGCCAGCCAAGAGGATAATATGCAGAGACGTTGAAATTCAGTGGGACAAACACTACCCTTTGCTGGCTTCTGCACTCCGACACGTACACAGAGCTTCCACTAAAGTTAGAGAACTCTATCTAATTTGGAATTCAGAAGATGGCCAAAAATAGTTTATTGTTATATTGAGATTTATGCATGGCTTTCTAGGTTGGTGTATATAATGTCACTGCTCTAAAGCCAGCCATTCATCAATATTGGTCACTATTCCATCACATGCCAAGGTTTGTGTGTGGGCAGAGGGGGAGGTTTAATAAACAGATTTAAAAAATGTGTTTAGCACAGATTTTACAAGGCTTGAAAAAGCAAAAAGGTTAAGGATACATTTTGGAGTCAGATCTCTCCTTTAACCCTGCTCTTCATGTTCATTATTTTAATATTTTGGTTATTTAAATTACAAAAATAATATGTGTTTATTATAAAAATTATATTAAGAGTAAAAATTTAAACTAAAGCTTTGTTTCTTTCTGTACTACTTCCTTGAGGAAGGCACTGTTAATATGGTTCTTTCAAACTTTTTGCTATCCATTTACAAATATACAAATGTGCTTTTCTGTGTTTGTATGTATGTATATTTTCCTGCAAGATGCTCTTTTTAAAACTCAGTTAAATATCAAGGGCAACTGTATATGTTAAAAGCTATAAATACTCTCAATTTATTTAAACAGTTAGATGCACGTTATCCATGTGATTAACCTTTTTCCTGATCTTGGGTATTTAATTTGTCTCCAGTTTTTCTCTATTACAAAAAAATTTTTTTATCAATGAATATCAATGAGTGAATGCTTGTGACCATGTGAGTTTTATATTAAAATATAATTCCAAACAGTTGAATAAATGTTGAATTCCCATGTTGATAGATTCTTTCTGGCAACCTTAAAAATAATATGGGATTATTGATGTATTTAAAATAATGAAAAATATTTATTGACAGTGTATCTATGGCATTGTTGACCTTTTAAAAACCCAAATCTAGATATGAGTCAATGGTATAAATAAAAATAGCAAAGAGTTTAAAAAGATTTATGGTGAAATATATTGACACCTAAAATAACCTTATGTGAAGAAACACTTCATCATGCTGATTTATTTCAATATTATTCTTATATGTCACAGGAACATTTATATATTTCTTGCCAAAATCATGTTCTATAACATTGCCCTATTTTTTGAATGAGATTTTTGCTTTGGGAAGTAAAAATAAATATTGATAAATTTATGATCTTTATAAAACAGAAGAGAATAATATGTATTGAACTTAAAAACTGTAGAACCATTTGTGTTATTAGTCCATTTGAGGGAAAAGCAAATGCAGCAGGATCCATCAGTCCTTTTATTCATGTATAATATATAACTTGAAATATATTAAAGCAAACATCAAAGTAATGACTTTATTAACCTTGCAAATTTAAACTATAAAGTTCAAATTATTTTCATAAATAGGAGAAATGTTTACATTTGCAGTGCTTATAAGCTATATTTTATTATCCAGACAATATTGTAGCAAGAATTTTTTTGTTAATCACCATATCCATCTAAAAAGACTACTACAAACCTTACTAAATCTATATGTTTGGTTGTTTAAAAGTCTGCATTGGCTTCTGTTATGTGCACAGTTCAATTACAATATATAATTGAAAAAGCCCAGTCAGGGTATGTCCAAAAGAGAGAAGTTAAATTGCAAAGGATCCTGAAACTTTCGTAGGAATAACTGTAGAATGATGTGGAGATATTTATCCTATGAAGAACAAACAGACATAACTGTTATAAACTATTTCAAGAGCCCTCATGTGGAAAATAAGCTAAATTTATTCTGTGTGGCTGCATAAAGCAGAAAAAAAAGACCAGTGAGTAGATGTTGCCAAAGAAGCAAATTTTACTTTTGGTCTGATCATTATGGATATTTTCTACTTTTACAAATAATGTGTTTTTATTTTAAAAACAAAAGGAAATATTAAAATAGTTATCACTTTTGATCCCACCATCAAGAAATAGTTTGGTATATCTTTTCTTTCAAGATTTTATGCATGTACAATATTCAAATTAAGTGGTCATTATTAGACTTTTAACAGTTATTTGGCTGCATACAGAACAGGAGGAAACGATTTCTTGACAAATTAAATATTTGTAACATTTATTTCTACTCAAAAATTCCTATTTATCATCACTTTTTTAAACTCACCCAGTTTCCTTCTTAGTCAGTGTCCTGCTGATTTTTGGATACAAGTTAGAAAGGACTCTTTTAAAAAATATAATGCAAATTAGATGCAAAGTCAATTTTTTTAAAGATTAAGAATTTTATTAACTTGCTGAGAATGTTAGAAAACAGTTTGAACATCAAAGCTTTTGAAATTCTTGTTGAAATTGATAGACTGTTCTGTTGATTGACCAGTAAGAGGACACCTGCAGCATTTGTGGCGTGCTGGATCCTTACAAAGAAAAATGAAGGATGGGGGGGATAACTTGCATGTCAGAGGAGTAAGAAAACTTGGGAAAGTTGATAGAACCCTAGAATATTTTGACAAAACTGATGACTCTTTTTATAGAACTCACTTTTTTTTTTTAATTCCGTTGAGCTCAAAACTCTTGAAACTAAATCTGAATATATGCATACCTTCTGATCCAACATTGCACATTTAGCTGCATTCCCATTAGAATTGTGTGCACCAAGATGTGTTTATGAAAACTGTATATACAGAATATTTATATTACTTATAATTAGTTATATTACTAATAGCCAAGAAACAGAAACAAACCAATGCTCCTCAAAATTAGTATGGGTAAATTGTGACATTCATGCAGTAGCGAAATATCATACATTAGTGAAAATGAATGAGCTGTTATTATATTTAATAATATATATTTAATAATATTTGGCAACCTCACAAACATAATGTTAAAGAAAGAAGTGAAACACAAAAGTGCCTAGTGTATGATTTAATTTTTACTGTGTTAGAAAGCAGTCAAACGCAATCTATGGTGTAACTACTAGTAAGAGCTAGTAGTTACTTAGAGTTAGCAACAGAGAGGGCCATGAGGAGGGCTACTGTGATTTTTAAGACTATTTTATTTCTTGATTTGGCTGGTTTCTTGGATGTATTTACTTTGTGTTAAATTACTGAAATACACAGCTATGATTTTCTCACTTTTCTGTATGTATGTAGCATTAAAATAAATGAGTTTATATTTAAAAAGCTTCCCTGCATGCCCCCCAAAACTGTAACATTTTCTCACTTTTTGTTCTTTATAAGATGGTGTCCAGAGTTGTATTACTGAATTTTACTAACCATATAATAAAATCAACTTATTTGTATATATGTTTAATTTTGAGAAAATGTCCTTCCGCTTTCGCCCTTTCACTAATGACCTCTGATATCTCAGATAATTAAAATCTTCAGTTTATTCTGCCAATATAATAAATATCATACCTTTGTATGTAAGTTTTACCGATCATCCTGTTCTTGCCATTTTCCATGATATTAAATATTCTCAATTGGAAACATTTTATTGGTTTGAAGTACCAAAAACTATTTACCGTTTCCTTATTTTGGGAAACAAACTGTTTCCAACTGAGGAAACACTTTTTAACAAAGATGTTAATAAGTGAAACAAGTATCTCGGAAGAGTGTGGTCTGTTTATTAGAGACATTCAAGCTGAAGCTAGTGTCCATTCATTAGAGAAGTAAAGGGAATCAGACTGACACTCCAGTCCCCGACAGATATGAAGTTTTACAAAAATGTCTGTGGAATGAATTAATGTTTTTCGAAGGCCTTCAAGCTCTGGTCACCTAGGTTATGTGAGCAGGCAAAATCAACAAAAATATTGTGAAATATTCACTAATGGAGAGTAATTGGAGTATGTTGGTGCCTGATTCTAATTATGACATCCACATCTTTGATTTCTGATTCAACTCCAGGGCTTTGATATTTATTCTTCAACCTTGCCTTTGTTTTAGAGATAGAAGATCAGCACCATTAATACTGCTGGAACCCTTTACTTCTGGCAAATGGTAGATAAGTTGTCTCCAAAAATAGCTTTATCTTAGTGGCTAAGTGTTTAACAGAGCTTGCACACTTTATTTTTATTCTCTGTCAGTTCTGCATAGTACTAGTTATAAGGTAGGTACTTTTAGTAACATTCCTTGTATGACCTAAGTATTTTGTAAGAGTAACCCATGACTCTGTCATTATTGTCATTCTTCAGTTAGCCATGCGTTAATAAATTTGAGACTTTAAGAAGTGCTTATTTCAAGACTGCTTTTTTCTTCTGTTTTACTGAACATGGATGTCCAACATTGAACTGTACTTTCATTGTTTCTTCATATCTACAACATAACTAATATTATTTAATATAAACTTTTAATTATATGCTTCTTATCTCTATGTTTTTGAGAAGAGGCAAAGCTTCTTCCTATTCTATAACCAGAGACTATATTCCAACTGGTCATAAAGAAAGGAGGATTTTGATTACAGATCCCTTTTAGTGAAGTGCAGTGAGACATACACAATGAAGGGGAAAGTATCAAGAAAGAGAAAGAAAGCAGTAGAGGTTAAATTTAGTATGTAATTCCCTGTTGTTCAGTCGCTAAGTCATGTCCAGCTCTTTGCAACCCCATGGCCTGCAACACTCCAGGCTTCTCTGTCCTTCACTATCTCCTAGAGTTTGCTAAACCTCATGTCCATTGAGTCGGTGATGCCACCCAACTATCTCATCCTGTGTTGCTTCCTTCTCCTTCTGTCTTCGATCTTTCCCACTATCAGGGTCTTTTCCAATGAGTCAATTCTTCACATCAAGTGGTTGAAGTATTGGTGCTTCAGTTTCAGCCTCAGCCTTTCAAATGAATATTCAAGGTTGATTTCCTTTAGGATAGACTGGTTTGATCTCCTTGCCATCCAAGGAACTCTCAGGAGTCTTCTACAGCACCACAGTTAGAAACCATCAATTCTTTGGCACTCAGCCTTCTTTATGGTCCATCTCTCACATCCATACATGACTACTGGGAAAACCATAGCTGTGACTATTTGGACCTTTGTCAGTCCAAAGAGTTAGTCTCTGCTTTTAAAACTCTGTCTAGGTTTGTCATAGCTTTTCTTCCAAGGAGCAAGCATCTGTTAATTTCATGATTAAAATCACTGTCTGCAGTGATTTTGGAGTCCATGAAAAATCTGCCACTGTTTCTATTTTTTCCCCATCTATTTGCCATGAAGTGATGGGACTGGATGCCATGATCTTAGTTTTTTAATGTTGAGGTTAAAGCCAACTTTTTCACTCTCCTCTTTCTCCTTCATCAAGAGACTCTTTAGTTCTTGTTTTCTGCCATAAAGGTGGTATCACCTGCATATCTGAGGTTATTGATATTTCTCCCGGCAGTCTTGATTCCAGCTTGTGATTCATCATACCTGCATTTTGCATGATGTACTCTGCATAAAAGTTAAATAAGCAGGATGACAATATGCAGTCTTAATGTACGCCTTTCCCAATTTTGAACCAGTCTGTTGTTCCATGTCCTGTTCTAACTGTTACTTCTTGACCTACATACAGGTTTCTCAGGAAGCCTGTGAGGTGGTCTGGTATTCCCATCTCTTTGACAATTTTCCAGTTTTTTGTGATCCACGCAGTCAAAGGCCTTAGCATAGTCAATGAAGCAGAGTAGATGTTTTTCTGAAACTCTATTGCTTTTTCTGTGATCCAACAGGTGTTGGCAGTTTGGTCTTTGTTTCCTCTGCTTTTTCTAAGACTAGATTGTACATCTGGAAGTTTTCAATTCATGTACTGCTTAAACCTAGCTTGAAGGATTTTGAACATTATTTTGCTAGCATGTGAAATGAGCACAACCTGGATAACCATGTTGGTGTGGTCACTCATCTAGAGACATATGGAGTGTGATGTCAAATGGGCCTTAGGAAGCATTACTGCAAACAAAGCTAGTGGAGGTGATGGGATTTCAGCTAAGCTATTTAAAATCATAAAAGATGATGCTGTTAAAGTGCTGCACTAAGTATGCCAGCAAATTTTTCCCTGTGCATTTATGTTAATATATTTGCTCAGTCATGTCCGACTCTTTGCGACCCCATGAACCGCAGGGAGGCCGCATGCCAGGCCTCCCTGTCCATCACCAACTCCCAGAGGTCACTCAGACTCACATCCATCGAGTCAGTGATGCCATCCAGCCACCTCATCCTCTGTTGTCCCCTTCTTCTCCTGCCCCCAATCCCTCTCAACATCAGAGTCTTTTCCAATAAGTCAACTCTTTGCATGAGGTGGCCAAAGTATTGGAGTTTCAGCTTTAGCATCATTCCTTCCAAAGAAATCCCAGGGCTGATCTCCTTCAGAAGGACTGGCTGGATCTCCTTGCAGTCCAGGGGACTCTCAAGAGTCTTCTCCAATACCACAGTTCAAAAGCATCAATTCTTCAGCTTTCTTCACAGTCCAACTCTCACATCCATACATGACCGCTGGAAAAACCATAGCCTTGACTACACGGACCTTTGTTGGCAAAGTAATGTCTCTGCTTTTCAATATGCTATCTAGGTTGGTCATAACTTTTCTTCCAAGGAGTAACATATATGTATAAATAATAGAGACTCTCAGCTGACCAGGAGTAGAGATTGTACACGTCCCATATACAGAATTCCCAGGCAGAATACATTGCCTCTTTCTATGTTATTTGTAATCACTGATTTTTCTGGACATGAGATACTTAGGAATGAAAGCATGTCTGCCATTCAGCCCTGGTGACATATTTGGGGAACTGTGTGATATGGCGTGGCTTGGAAAACATATCGCAAATTTTATGATGGACTTTGTGGCCTCAGGAAAGACTTTATCCAAAAGAAGAAATCTGGATCAGTAACCTTGGCTCAGGAGGGAACTGGGCCACCACAGAGATGTTTAGAAACAGTGTGGTGGTTTCACTGATTCTGTCCCAGTCCAGCAATCCTTATTATTGATGCATATCCCAAGATAAATATCTGTGTGTAAACTGAAAGCAACGTTGCATGAAAGTAGTATGTCTCAGGTAGTTTTGCTGTGGGATCCACCTGCAGTGGAGGCATCATCTGCTGTAGCAAACAGCAGACTTGAGATGATGTTTAAGGTGGTGTGGGTGGCTTTGGAGAAGCTCATCAAATTATAGGAGACAGGCCAGCAGCAAAATGAGGAGAGGTGTGGCCAGGGCATCAAGAAGTGATTTGAGTCCTGACTGAGCCATGGTAGGAACATGATTATTGACTGAGCATCATGCAGCAATGTTTCAGGAACAGGAAGAAACAGGCTGAAATGAAAACTAAAAGTATGGATGGCCTAAGTATAAAGTAGAAGTGCCAGTAGAAACACTGGCCAGGTTAGATGTATAGAAAAAAGGATACTCTTAGAAAACAACCAGAAATATCAGAACTGAATCTCAGAAGCTGAGGCTGGGGCCCATGTAATACAGTTGCAGCTAATAATCTATATCGAATCTGGACCTGATTTGTCAAGGGAACTTTGTTTGAAGCCACAGATGGGTACTACACATAAAGAGAGAGCATGTGAGTAGCCAAGAAACTTATAAGCTGCATCAGTATAGAATTTAAATTTGGACATACATAATGTAAACTTGGAGAAGACAATGGCACCCCACTCCAGTACTGTTGCCCAGAGGAGCCTGGTAGGCTGCAGTCCATGGGGTAGCTAAGAGTCAGACATGACTGAGCGACTTCACTTTCACTTTCCACCTTCATGCATTGGAGAAGGAAATGGCAACCCACTCCAGTGTTCTTGCCTGGAGAATCCCATGGACGGAGAAGCCTGGTAGGCTGCAGTCCATGGGGTTGCTCAGAGTCGGACACGACTGAAGCGACTTAGCAGCAGCAGCAGCAATGTAAACTTTGCCACTTCATCAGAGAAAGCCAGTAAGAGGTTATCTGAGTGTCTTAGTGCAAGTTAACATGATTTTACATTTTTATTGCTACTATGATTTTTCTTCACAAAATTAATTATAAAGTATTAATACTCTGAGTAATTTATATCTTCTCATCAGAATTTTCTTTAGGAATATCTCTGTTCTTCAGGTCAGGGTAAAAATTGCTTTTTATTTTACTGTTTCTAAAGACTGAAATCTGCAGTTTACCATTTTACTTATTCAAGTTAGTCATCTAGGTCTTATTTGTTGTGCCTTTTTCACACTGTATTATTTCTAATACTGTTAACCCATTTCTAGACAAAACCATGATACATGTACTAAAGTCAGCATCTGCCTTAAATAGGAATGTGTATTATAAATAGAAATGTGTATTAATTCTGGAGGTAAAAATTCATTTGATTAAACAGATCAAGAGCATATCTAATAGATTGTTATTAATAAAAGCACATAATGATCTATTAATACAAGCACAAAATAGGTAAGAATTTTTCTCCTTGATTGTCAAATGCACAGACTTGGTAGCAGTTCCCTGCTTCCCAGGTGGCACTAATATTAAAGAATCCACCTGCCAATGAGGAGGCATAAGAGATGCGGGTTTGATTCGTGGGTAGGGAAGATCCCCTGGAGGAGGAAATGGTACCCCCTCCAGTATTCTTGCCTGGAGAATCCCATGGACAGAGAAGCTTGGTAAGCTATAGTCCATAGGGTTGCGAAGAGTTGGACACAACTGAAGCAACTTAGTAAGCACAAACATACCTGAAGTGATATGTTCTGAAAGAGACTGAGGCTTGGTGGAAAGAAATTGATAATGCTTATGTCTGTGGAAAATTCTGAAAGAGATGGGAATACCAGACCACCTGATCTGTCTCTTGAGAAATCTGTATGCAGGTCAGGAAGCAACAGTTAGAACTGGTCATGGAACAACAGACTGGTTCCAAATAGGAAAAGGAGTACGTCAAGGCTGTATATTGTCACCATGTTTATTTAACTTATATGCAGAGTACATCATGAGAAATGCTGGACTGGAAGAAACACAAGTTGGAATCAAGATTGCTGGGAGAAATATCAATAACCTCAGATATGTGGATGACACCACCCTTATGGCAGAAAGTGAAGCTAAAAAAGCCTCTTGATGAAAGTGAAAGTGGAGAGTGAAAAGGTTGGCTTAAAGCTCAACATTCAGAAAACGAAGATCATGGCATCTAGTCCCATCACTACATGGGAAATAGATGGAGAAACAGTGGAAACAGTGTCAGACTATTTTTCTGGGCTCCAAAATCACTGCAGATGGTGACTGCAGCCATGAAATTAAATTAAAAGACACTCCTTGGAAGGAAAGTTATGACCAACCTAGATAGCATATTGAAAAGCAGAGACATCACTTTGCCAACAAAGGTTCGCCTAGTCAAGGCTATGGTCTTTCCTGTGGTCATGTATAGATGTGAGAGCTGGACTGTGAAGAAGGCTGAGCGCCGAAGAATTGATGCTTTTGAACTGTGGTGTTGGAGAAGACTCCTGAGAGTCCCTTGGACTGCAAGGAGATCCAACCGGTCCTTTCTGAAGGAGATCAGGCCTGGGATTTCTTTGGAAGGAATGATGCTAAAGCTGAAACTCCAGTATTTTGGCCACCTCATGCGAAGAGTTGACTCATTGGAGAAGACTCTGATGCTGGGAGGGATTGGGGGCAAGAGGAGAAGGGGACACCAGAGGATGAGATGGCTGGATGGCATCACTGACTCGATGAATGTGAGTCTGAGTGACCTCCGGGAGTTGGTGATGGACAGGGAGGCCTGGTGTGCTGTGGTTCATGGGGTCGCAAAGAGTCGGACACAACTGAGCGACTGATCTTATCTGATCTGATGTTGGAGTTCTAAACTAGTGGCTGTGAGGTTGAGAAGGTCTAAATATTTAGACTAGATATTTGCCATCCTGGTCTAAAAACTTTCTTTAACTGATTGTTTTAACTGGTTCACTATCAGCCCGTAGAATAATTATTATGTTTTATTTTCCGTAATTTTTTCTACAGATATGTTGAGTAAATGTCAGTTATTGTGTGCAGCCATCAGGGACTAAACTATCAATATTTATGAATAAGATCTAGTTCAAACTATACAGTTGCCCAAGCAACCTATAGATGAAAAACAAAGTCCCATTTAGACTTTCTTGTAAACAAAAGGTAAGGGACACATAAACCTGGAATACATAGGGAAATTGTTACTTTTCACTTCAGGTCCAGAAATACTGACTTAACCCACACATAAGGTATCCTCAGAATTAGATTATGCTGAGAATATCATAATCTAATATTAAAGTAGATGTATTATTAAAAAATTAAAATTGCTTAAATTAATAATTATAGAATTGCTAAATTTTTATGAAGTGTTGGTTAAAGACTTATTTAAAAGCAGTTTAGATATAGCAAAAAAATCTAGAACTTCTCTGATATATTTATTAATTTTTTGAATATGCCAGAGATTTACAAAATAGGGGATTAAAATTACATTTTGAGCTGAGAGAAACCTTTAAATTAGTAATTTGATAAAATGCAGTTTTTTCTTGGGCAATGTAATTACCTTCCTAGTTTAGGAAGGTCACTGTAATTTTGAGATTAATGCTTTTGAAAATTTTATAATAGCATTATTTTATATTTGCATAGTGTTATGTTTTCAGATCTTTTACTTGGTAAATAATGTAAATAGGTCAAATACAGTCTCCACTTTGCATTTTAGGAAACTGTGGCTCATAAAGTTTAAATCATTTAGTCAAGTTCATAATGCTGGTAGAGTTGGAAGTCAGATCCAAATATAGGCACTTTTAGTTTAAAATTCTTTATATTAAGTCCAACATAATAGATTCTTGAAAACATTTAAATATATACACCTGTGGATAGCAGGAAACTTGCTTAATTTCCTAATTAAGCAAAATTGTCTTCCATCTTATTATGCAGATATTATTTTCAACATTTATCCTAAAAAGTGCCATTTAAGAACTGATTATATAAATTTTATTTAATAATTCTGTTGATTTCATTACCAGGTTAAATATAGTTATTTTTCTTTAACTGTATGAGGTAGAACACTTTAAATTAGTTTTCCTTGTGGAGATTGGTTCTTGCTGACAACAAATATTCAAAATAAAATTTTTATTTAACCTATAGATGGAGGAGGATGGCATCATAATTTACTTTTCTTTGTAACTGAGTGCTGATTAGTTGTCCCTGAGCACACAGCTTATGCATAATTCACAGCCTTTTGTTGTCTGAAGTTTTCCTCTTTTTCTTCTTCTAAATCTGAGTGTCTGTTTGTTTCTTTCAAAGCCCAATATTTGGATAATAATATGGGTCAGGGATGTGAAAGTGAGTGTAGGATAAAGATTAATACTCTGTTCTAAAAAAACAATATTCTGTAGCTCAAGTATAGTCATGTAAAGAAAATAAAGACAAAATAACTCCTGCTTCATTTTAAGTTCAAGTTAATATTTAATATATTTTTTAAAATATTAAATCTAGCTCAATGAATCTACCAAATCTTGAACTAGAAATACTTATGACTGTGATATCCTGGGTTCTTTTTCCCTTTTAGTGTGAATTTTAGCCAGGTCATTGATTTTGTTACACAATCAAGAAGTCTTGATCTATTAAAACATGTAAATGAAATGAAAAAAATTTCGGATTGGTGTTTTTCTCTTCTTCTCTAAACTCTGAAGGAAAAATCCTCACAATGAGACTCTGCCAGCCAGCTCTGTGCTTTGGCAATAATCTGAATAAAAGTATACTATAAATGTTTTCATTTTCCAAGGGATGGATCTGAGCACAGAATCTATGCAGACTCAGAAGAGAGTGCAAAAAGAAAGGGCCAAGTTGGGGATGTAGCCAGCCACCTAATTACACTAATAGGTTCACAGCACAGTTGGGTCACAAATTGTGTTTCTAAACTTAGGAGATGAATCTCCACCATAAATTATTGAAAAGCACTTTGTGGTGCTCCACTCTCCATTTCCCACAAATTAGATTATGGAGAGCTACAAAGCATCTTTAGAAAGTGTTTTCCTTGCTGTTTTAAAATTTTCCTTTATCATCAATCAGTGTCAACTTTGAAAACATTGGCTATAACCAGAAAGCATGAAACCAAAATATAAAATAAAGAAACTATTTCTTTAAGGAAATTATCCTTAAAAGAAGCAAAAGCATATATTTTTACCTGCTAATGAGATTTAACTTATTAATGAAATATTTGTGTTCCTATATACCAAACTTTCTTAGGTTAGAAATGTAATAACATATAAATATAGTTCCCACATTTCACCTCTACATTGAAATCTGTTGTGAAATAAACATAGTTGAACTAGAATAAGTTTTGAAAAGATAATTAATTCTATAACATAAATTAACCTACTTGCTTTATCAGTCCATATTTAGCTTTTGATCTAACATATACTCACCACTTTTACTAATAATGTTCATGAAACTGAAATGGAGTTGGTAGAATATATTAGAAAATAAGGTTATGAGTGACACTACACTAAGCTTAAGAAGATTTGTCTACTCTGCTTAGCTTATGATTTTCTTCATGTCTTCTCTTTCATGTGTCTGTAAATTGGGAATAACAACCCCTTTTCGCTACTTACTTTAAATGAGATCTTCAATATGCTGAAATCAGTCAAAATTGTTTTTCAGATTCTAAATTCAATATAGAGCAATGTGCCATTTAAAGTCTCTTTTATTGCAAGTTTTTAAATGTCCAGTGATGTACTGGGCTCATGAATTGGAACAATTAATATTGTTAAAATGACCATACTACACAAGGCAAGCTACATATTCTGTGCAATCTCTATCAAAATACTAATGGCATTTTCCACAGAACTAGAACAAAATTCTAAAATTTGTATGGACATACAAGACCCTGAGTAGCCAAAACAATCTTGAGCAAGAACAAAACTGGAAGTATTAAGATCCCTGATTTCAAACTATGCAACAGTGCTACAGCCGTCAGAACGGTCTAATGCTGACACAAATACAAACACACTGCCTTTAATGTATATGCATGCTCAGTCGTGTCTAACTCTTTGCAACCCTATGGACTGTAGCCCACCAGGCTCCTCTGTCCATGGGATTTTTGGAATAGAAATAAGCATATATAGTTAATTAATCTATGATAAAGGAGAGAAGAATATGCAATGGGGAAAGATAGTTCCTTTAATAAATGTTGTTGGGAAAACTAGACAGCTACTTTTCTGTATTTGATTCTAGTCCAGAATCAAACTGGACTACTTTGTCACTCCATATACAAAAATCAATTCAAAATGGATTAAAGACTTAGGACCTGAAACCATCCATAAAATTTCTAGAAGAAAACATAGGCAATATGCTCTTTGATATTGGTCTTAGCAATATTTTTTCAAATCTGTCTCCTCAGGAAAGGGAAACAAAAGCAAAACTAAACCAGTAGAGCTACATGAAACTAAGAAGCTTTTACACAGCAAAGGAAAATACTAACAAAATGAAAATTAGCCTATATGTAAACTTTATATCTGATAAAGGCTAATACCCAAAATATACAAAAAACTCATACAACTCAACAACAAAATATGAAGTCTTGCCATTTGTGACCATATGAATGGACCTAAAGAGTATTATGCTAGGTGAAACATGTCAGAAGGGGAAAGACAATACCACATGTTTTCATTTATATGTGGGATCTAGAAAGCAAACAAAAATGAAACAAAAGCAGACTCAGAGAGAGCGCAAACTGGTGCTTGCCAGAGGGGTGGGAGAAAGAGGGATGAGTGAAATAGGTAGGGAAGATTAAAGTACAAATTTCCAGCTATAAAATAAATAAGTCACAGGGATGTCATGTATAGCATAGGAAATATAGTCAATAATACTCTAATAATTTTATATGGTGACAGATGGCACCTAGAGTTCGTTTTATAACTTGCAAAATATTGAGTACTATGCTATATACATCAAACTAATAAGTCAATTATATTTTGATTTAAAAGAAGAAAAAACAAGAAGTGTCCAAATCAAACAGGCTGAAGTTAAAAGGATATTTATTGGCTCACATGACTGAAAGCCCGGGACGTGGAACCTGCTTCACATATAGCTATATCCAAGGGTCACAAAATGGTTGTTTCCATGCTCAGTTTTGCTACCTGTGGTGCTGGCTTCATATTCGAGTTTTATGTTTTAGTGAGGAGGCGATACAGCTCAAGTGCCTACACTTTCTGAGATCCTAAGCTAGTAGGAAGAGTAAGAATCCCTTTCCCTTTATTCCTTGCAGATGCTCCTTGAGGCTCAGTGTTTCTGATCAATTCACATGTCCGTTCCTCAACCCTTTTCTAATGAGCAAGACAAAAAATAGTTGTTTTTTTCAGATCTTGGAAAATGTGTGTGAAGTTCTGCATTCATTTTTTTCATACTGTTTTGAGTGAATTGTTTAATGTCATCCATCAATTTTTGCCTTACTGTTTTAATTTAGGGTAAAATAACAAGAATTGTCCCTGAATGACAGGGAAAGGGCTTCTCAGAGAATATATGAATTAAGAAATAAAATTTATGAGACATGAGAAAGGTATTTGCCTTTTAATTGTTAGCTTAACTTTTCAAATTATTTGTGAAGGATGGTTTTATAAAGAATAATCTCACTTTTCTTTGGCTTTTAATTGCTTCTTTCTTATTAGTTACTACCTGCCTCTGGGTGGGTGACCTATCATATTTACGAATTGGTTGACTTTGACATTTGGACCTTAATGGTCTCATAAGAGACTGTAAGATAAAATCTCATTTATGGGATAAAAATCTGCTCTAATTAATTTTCATTTTTATAAAAACTTTATACTAACTGAATTTGATATCCTTTTTAAGACATTCAGATCAGATCAGATCAGTCGCTCAGTCGTGTCCGACTCTTTGTGACCCCATGAATCGCAGCACGCCAGGCTTCCCTGTCCATCACCAACTCCCAGAGGTCACTCAGACTCACATCCATCGAGACAGTGATGCCATCCAGCCATCTCATCCTCTGTCGTCCCCTTCTCCTCCTGCCCTCAATCCCTCCCAGCATCAGAGTCTTCTCCAATGAGTCAACTCTTCGCATGAGGTGGCCAAAATACTGGAGTTTCAGCTTTAGCATCATTCCTTCCAAAGAAATCCCAGGGCTGATCTCCTTCAGAATGGACTGGTTGGATCTCCTTGCAGTCGAAGGGATTCTCAAGAGTCTTCTCCAACACCACAGTTCAAAAGCATCAATTCTTTTTAAGACATTAATGAGGTCTAAATAATATTAAATTTTCAAAGAAAACCATTTTGTATGATTGGTCAAGAGTTTTATTTAGACTGACTTCACTGTGTTTGATCTCACAAATTATAAGATGATAAGAATATTTAAATTGTTCTTCTCTTTGCCCCTGGATGGGTCTTATTCTGCCACATAGGAGCTGGATCTCTGCTATTGAAAGAGATCCTGCATGTGCAGCTAAACAGAACACACATGCATATGCAGGTACTAACTCTGAGGAATAAGTACACGTGTTCTGTGTCTTGCTTCGAGGTTGTGTATGGGCTTGTATGCCTCAAATTGAGTTGGGTTTTATAAAAATGTTAGGGATGGATCACATTTGTTTTGTTGTGACATTTGCTGCCTCGCCTTCAAAGAGTAGGCGCAGTTGCACTGATGACTCCTTGGCATTTTGCCCTAGGGACAAAATGTTACATTATCAGAAGTGTTACGTTATCGAAAGAAGCAGTGCCAGTGTGCTGGTAATTAAAATGTGGACATTTGACCATGATTTGCAGGAGAAAATGATCAAAAGAATACACCCAAATGAAAACCTTAACTAGACAGAGTCATCTCTAATGAACAAGAGAATAGCTCTTTTAGGCTTGGTAACTTAAATGAGCCTATGTGAATTATGGCTAATGTTTCTGAAAGAAAATGGTTACTAGGAAACTATGAAAAGCCCCCTAATTATATGATCTCCAAGCTATACCAATAAATAGAGAATTCAGATCACTTTGTGCTAAAACCAGTACTGACTAACCTGCTAATATTCTTAATGCCCTTAAGGTTTGTTTTCAGAGTGAGTGAGATTTACTGTCCTTTAAGAATTAGATATCAATTTGAAAAAACCAGATTTAATTCAAAGTTCATCATCAATGTTATTGACTGAATTTTGGTTTCCTATCGCAATCTTCTGAACATAACTGAAGAATATCTTGACATAAAAATACATGTTCATTGTTTAGTTGGCCAAGACTTTGAATTAATATATGTTAAGCTCTTAACCTCTATTTGAAGCAGTAACAAAGAAAGAACTAAAGATGTTGGCTCTGGGCTGCCACTCCCATGGAAGCATTTACTTATTAAACCTGACTGTCTTACCCTAGCAAACCTCAAATCATTAAAAAAAAATTGAACCCATAATTAAAAATCTTCCCACAAAGAAAATTCCAAGCTTCATCGGTAACCTTACCATAAATTTGAGGAAGAAATAACATCATATTATTCTAGATCTAGTTCCTACCTAGCAGAGTAAGACTTGTTCAGTGGTAAAGAAAAATCAACTTAAAAATTCTTATCACCTGAAAATCTTTGAGTTCAAATATAGTGAAGCCAGTTTGAGAGAATTTTTTATCCATTTTGATTGCACCATTAAAGTGGTATTCTAGTATGAAGATTCATTAAACTAGAAATAAATCTGCCATATGACCCAGCAATTCCACTACTGGGCATATACCCTGAGAAAGCCGCAATTCTAAAAGACACATTTTTGCACCCCGATGTTCATTGCAGCATTATTTACAATAGCCAGGACATGAAAGCAACTTAGATGTCCATTTACAGATGAATAAAGATGTGGTTACATATATACAGTGGAATATTCAGATCAGATCAGATCAGTCGCTCAGTCGTGTCCGACTCTTTGCGACCCCATGAACTGCAGCACACCAGGCCTCCCTGTCTATCACCAACTCCCGGAGGTCACTCGGACTCACATTCATCGAGTCAGTGATGCCATCCAGCCATCTTATCTTCTGTCGTCCCCTTCTCCTCCTGCCCCCAATCCCTCCCAGCATCAGAGTCTTCTCCAATGAGTCAACTCTTCGCATGAGGTGGCCAAAATACTGGAGTTTCAGCTTTAGCATCATTCCTTCCAAAGAAATTCCAGGGTCGATCTCCTTCAGAATGGACTGGTTGGATCTCCTTGCAGTCCAAGGGACTCTCAAGAGTCTTCTCCAACACCACAGTTCAAAAGCATCAATTCTTCGGTGCTCAGCCTTCTTCACAGTCCAGCTCTCACATCCATACATGACCACAGGAAAGACCATAGCCTTGACTAGGCGAACCTTTGTTGGCAAAGCGATGTCTCTACTTTTGAATATGCTATCTAGGTTGGTCATAACTTTCCTTCCAAGGAGTAAGCGTCTTTTAATTTCATGGCTATAGTCACCATCTGCAGTGATTTTGGAGCCCAGAAAAATAAAGTCTGACACTGTTTCCACTGTTTCTCCATCTATTTCCCTGTAGTGATGGGACCAGATGCCATGATCTTCGTTTTCTGAATGTTGAGCTTTAAGCCAACCTTTTCACTCTCCACTTTCACTTTCATCAAGAGGCTTTTAGCTTCACTTTCTGCCATAAGGGTGGTGTCATCCGCATATCTGAGGTTATTGATATTTCTCCCAGCAATCTTGATTCCAACTTGTGTTTCTTCCAGTCCAGCATTTCTCATGATGTACTCTGCATATAAGTTAAATAAACAATACAGCCTTGACGTGCTCCTTTTCCTATTTGGAACCAGTCTATTGTTCCATGACCAGTTCTAACTGTTGCTTCCTGACCTGCATACAGGTTTCTCAAGAGGCAGGTCAGGTGGTCTGGTATTCCCATCTCTTTCAGAATTTTCCACAGTTTATTGTGATCTACACAGTCAAAGGCTTTGGCATAGTCAATAAAGCAGTAATAGATGTTTTTCTGGAACTCTCTTGCTTTTTCCATGATCCAGCGGATGTTGACAATTTGATCTCTGGTTCCTCTGCCTTTTCGAAAACCAACTTGAACATCGGGAAGTTCACGGTTCACATATTGCTGAAGCCTGGCTTGGAGAGTTTTGAACATTACTTTACTAGCGTGTGAGATGAGTGCACTCAGCCATAAAAAAGAACAAATTTGAGTCAGCTTTAGTGAGGTCTATAAACCCTAAATACAGCCTGCTATACAAAGTTAAGTGTCATAAAGAGAGAAACAAATATGTAACATACATATATGGAATCTGGAAAAATGGTACTGATGAACTCATACGCAAGGAAGGAATGGAGATGCAGATACAGAGAATAGACTGTGGACCCAGTGAGGGAGGGAGAGAGTGGGGCGAATGGAGAAAGTAGCATTGGCAAATATACACTATCGTGTGTAAAATAGATAGCTAGTGAGAAGTTGATATATAACACAGTGTCAGTAATGCCTAACATGGCTCCCATCAGAAGCGCAGCCCCAAGAAGAGTGGAATGGGTGGAGGGGAGGGAGACTCAACAGGGAGAGAATGTATGTATAATTATGACTGATTTGCATTGTTGCACGGCAGAAACGAACACAACATTGTAAAGCAATTTTCCTCCAGTTAAAACAATTTTTTTTATGTGTTCTATGTAAACTTAACAAATTAAAAAAAAAAAAAAAAAACACCTACTATCTGTTCTCTTCTCTTTTCTGTGATATCTTCCCTGTGATACCTTACCCTCTCTCATTGGTTTGTTGGGATTTAAACAGAGCATGAGTGGATGATTTTATTTCCCAGGCTATTGATCAAAACTGTGGTCAGTACCAGATTTGGCCAAGACATGCCTGACCCTGTTCTGCCATGGTTAAATGACCAAGGGATCACTGTTGGAAATTGCATGAGTCTGAGAAGCAGGGTTACCAGCTGGCTCAAACTCTCAGCTTGGTTAGGTGTATTTTGGGTCTTTCCATCTCTTTCCTCCTTTACCTCTTAGATTCCCTCTTCCCCTTAGTCTTAAGTGCCTGAAATCTGTTACTTCCTACTAAATTTTAACAAGTCAGTCAGACAAAGGTTAAAATGCTAAGAATTAACTCTTCTCCTCTAAGATTATAAAAAGATGCTGTAGAAGAGTAGAAATTGGGTAGGAAAGCAAAAAGTTACTTTAAAAGAGTAAGAGTGAGATCAATTTTCTAGGAAAATGATAAACAAGTAAAAACTACCTTTTGGTGATATACTGTTCAAATGTTTGAGCTCAAGTATTTCTCCTTTTTTTTTTTTTTTTAATGGGCCTGTTCTGTGGAGAGGTGGTTTTTTAACAGGTAAAATAAGCTTCTTTACTAACTATAATCAGCTAATGGTAACCGTAGAAAATGGCCCTTGGTCTCCAATTTTTGCTCCCTTGCCAGTGAATCAGTCTGCCTCGGGTGATGATTTAATTTTCATGGTGTTCAAATTACAAATTAACATTTGCAAGTGTAGATTTGGGGGATTGTGCTGAAGCCTAATAAAGTTGTTTGAGGATGGTGTGCCCCATTGCATTACATCTTATAACTTCCTTATTAAACTGAAAGGAAATTGCCTTTTAGTTTTCCTACGGCATATCAAGTTCTCATATTTGAGAAAGGCATCCACCTAACTTCTAGAATCTTCAAACTTCATAGATTTTCCTATATCAAAATATTTCAGATCTTCAGTTTCCACAATGCTTATGGATGATGTTAAAATGATTGAGAAAGCGGTTTGTTTGCCTCTGGTAATTGCAGTTGATCATAAGTACAATGTATCAACCTAGTCCATCACCATACAAATGATACTTTATAGTAATACTTGCACTTGTGCTTATAGTTTAACTTTTAAGAAATGTTAAAAAAACAGGAAAAAAAAAACTTTTGAGTGTCCAGACAATGGCACCCCACTCCAGTACTCTTGCCTGGAAAATCCCATGGATGGAGGACCCTGGAAGGCTGCAGTCCCTGAGGTTGCTAAGAGTCAGACATGACTGAGCGACTTCACTTTGACTTTTCACTTTCATGCATTGGAGAAGGAAATGGCAACCCACTCCAGTATTCTTGCCTGGAGAATCCCAGGGACGGGGGAGCCTGGTGGGCTGCCATCTATGGGGTCGTACAGAGTCAGACACGACTGAAGCGACTTAGCAGCAGCAGCAGCAGCAGACTTGGTTTCAGGGGAGAATAAACAATTATTTCTTCTATTACGTAAAATGGTGTGGAATTATGGTATATAACAACTATACTTGGAGAGTAAAATTCATTGGTTTCTCTATTATGGTTTTCAACTATGATATCAAGAGTGAATATTAACAGTGAACCTTAACGGAAAATAGAGAGAAACACTACTATCTTTTCCTATAATGGAGATTCAGCAGAAAATTTATAAAAACAGCCCAATGCTCTACTGTGACTAACATTTGCAACTCAAAATGTTTAATAGACCTTAGAAAATAAACAATGGTTTCTAGAGAAGAATGGAAAAAGCCAAAAAGTAAATCTAATTAGTGACACTCTGTCTGTGGGTAACCCTATTAACTGTTGAAAAGAATAACAAAATCAGACAAAGTCTAGCAAAAATTCTTGTGTGCGTGTATGTCTGTGTGTGTGTGTGTGTGTGTGTGTGTGTGTGTGTGTGTGTGTGTGTGTACATATACATGCAGACTTCTCTCAGACATACATGGACTTTGAAGTCAGAATAAATTTGGAGTCCTAAGTATTTGGTTAATTGCTGGAAACTAATATCAAATTGATTTCTAGTATGTAAATTAACTTTTTGGACACAGATTGATCCTATAAAAATATTATAAAATTCAAGCAGTTGAAAAATAAAAATATGCTATGCAATGCTGAAGTGGATATTTGTAATTTAAGACAAGTTTAAGTAATAAAAAGACACCTTTGAAAATGTTTCTTGTAAAATTGAAGGAATTAAAAAGTGTTTTGTTTATAAGTTTTTATAAAGACTAAAAAGTCAAAAAGTTTTAAATTTGATATTTCCTAATGTGTTTACAAAATTGCAACCTAGTAATATAACATTTGCACATAGTTTTGTTGACAATAGTCTTATGTTTTATTTGTTTTTTAGTCACTAAGTTGTGTCCAGCTCTTTGTGACCCCATGGACTGTAGCCCACCAGGCCCCTCTGTCCATGGGATTTCCAGGCAAGATGGAGTGGGTTGCCATTTCCTTCCCCAGATCTTCCTGACCCTGGGATCAAACCCTCCTCTTTTGCATTAATAGGTGGGTTCTTTACCGTTGAGCCACTAAGGAAGCCCAATATTATGCTACTGCTGCTGCTGCTAAGTCGCTTCAGTCATGTCTGACTCTGTGCGATGCCAGAGACGGCAGCCCACCACGCTCCCTCGTCCCTGGGATTCTCCAGGCAAGAACACTGGAGTGGGTTGCCATTTCCTTCTCCAATGCATGAAAGTGAAAAGTGAAAGTGAAGTCACTCAGTCGTGTCCAACTTCCAGCGACCCCATGGACTGCAGCCTACCAGGCTCCTCCATCCATGGGATTTGCCAGGCAAGAGTACTGGAGTGGGGTGCCATTGCCTTCTCTGAATATTATGCTGCTGCTGCTGCTGCTAAGTCACTTCAGTTGTGTCTGACTCTGTGCGATCCCACAGACGGAAGCCCACGAGGCTCCCCTGTCCCTGCTACCTGCCATCTAATAATAGGATTCCTGTTTTTTATTGGGCTTTCCTGGCGGCTCAGGGGTAAAAAAAGAAAAAACGCAGGAGATGTGGATTTGATCCCTGGGTTGGGAAGATCCCCTGGAGACTGAAACAACAATCCACTCCAGTATTCTTGCCTGGGAAATCCCATGGAAAGAGGAGCCTGGTGGCCTACAGTCCATGGGGTCACAAAAGAGTTGGACATGAATTAGTGACTAAACAAAAACACAATAATTTTTTTATTATATAAAAATAACACATTAATTAGTACTAAGCAAAGCAGTTGCTTTTTCTATTGTCTTATTTTTTTATTAGCAGATTTGTAATGAAATTTTTTTGTCACTTTTGTATCTTCAGGGCAGCATCTGAAGAACTCTCCCAATTATTTTAATATCAGTTTCACTGCATTACTGTTATGATTTTTTCATACACTTTTAGAAGAAATATATTTTCTTGTTTGATTTTTGTTCTCCAGTAGCGTCAAAGTCAAGTCTTCTTTGATTTTGTTTTTGCATTATTTGAGGGAGCTTATCAGTACTGTCTAACCATAGAATTAAGTGGAATATCAGCAGTTTTATCAAGAGCAGTTCTTTAGGGGAAAAAACGGGTCCTCCTTACCTATTTATTGTTTATAAAGTATATATGACTGGGTGAAGGGTTTATGCACCTGTGGCTAGGATGCAGAGGACTTTTTTGTTTCGTGTAAGAAACAAAGTAATAAATTTTGAATACATTAAGTTGTTTGGTTAAAAATATTTTTGATACTATAAATATGTTTAAACTAACATGACCTTAGCCAGTTTTATATGATGATGGTAATGACGGCTCACAGTGTTATGCTTATTATATGCCAGGCATTATGCTAAACATCTTACATAGATTATCTCACTTATTCCTCACAAGTGTTATTAATATTATATTGGGATGAGAAAACTGAGGCCTGGAGAAATTGGGTAATGTGCTCACAGTCACTGTATTAGCCCGTGGTCATGCTTGACTAAATACTTCTTATTATCGTTTGATACTATCTCTCTCCTGTTATTGAATCAGAAACCTCAGAATTTGAGACCTCTAGTCTTAACATTTAAAAAAAGAGTGGGCTGGAAATTATAAACCTGTCATGTAAAGATATATCTTAGCCTTTGAAGTAATGATGTTATAGAAATTCCATTTGCACAATCGTCCTGCAGTATTTAATCTCTGATATCTTCTTTCTTATATCTAGACTTCCTGTTCTCATCCACTGCTTAATAATATTACCCTGATATAGTAGTCTCCCTTTATCTACCACTTTGCCTTCCACAGTTTCAGTTACCTGTAGTCAACCCTAGTCCAAAAATATTAAATGGAAAATTACATAAATAAACAATTTGTAAGTCTTCAATTGCAAATCTTTCTGAGTAGCCTGATGAAATCTCTCCCCTACCTAGTTTGTCCTATTGGGATATAAATCGTCCCTTTCGCATATCCACCTTATCTCCATTCGCCACCCACCCATTAGTACAGGGAGAAATATACAATTATCCCTTGGTATCCATGGAGTTGGTTCCAAGACCCCCATCAGATGCCAAAATATGTAGATGCTTGTATCTTTTTATTTATGTTTGGATTTTACTTCTTATTATTTATAGTATTTTTGCTATTGTGTTCATAAATGAGGTTAGTTTATAATTTTCTTGTCTTGAAATCCTCTTGTTAGATTTAATGTCAGGATATATCTGCATAATGAGTTGGTCAGTATCTCCAAAATGTTCTATTTCTGGAAGAATTTATTGTTATTTCTTCCTTAATATTTTCATACAGTAAATTGGTGAAGCCTAGAATTTTCTCTGTGGGAAGATTTTAAATTGCAGGTTCATTTTTTTTAAAGTAGTTATATGACTGTTTAGATTTTCTTAAGTTATTCATGTGTCAGTTTTCAGTGTGTTGCTTTTCAAGTAATTTGCCCATTTTATTTAAATATTCCATTTTTTCCCTTTTGCCAGAAAATCCTTTTGTAATATGTTTGAATTTAGCTATGTCTTCTTTCTCATTCCTATTTTATTGTTTGTGTTACACCCAATACTACATTACTGATTTTCTTGTTGACGTTATTATAGCTTTTAGTCATTGGGAAGTGTAAATTTTTAACTATCTTTTCCTGGTTTGAAATGTAAACTTGATGAGGATAGATATGATGTTTGTTTTATCTGAAAAGGTTACCAAAGAGCCTGGCACCTAGGAAAAGTTGGTATTTATTTCTTACAAATCAGTTCATGACTGATGAATGAATGGAACCCGTAAAAATGAGATAATTCCAATAAACTTATTCAGTATTCAGTGATTGCTGAGTTATCTTCATTTTCTAAGTGCTTGGTTATTTTTCAGTCCCTCTGAGCTTCCAGAGGTATAGGGGAAAATGAGATGATACAAAATTTAAAAAACAAGTAAATCTGTATTGTCAGGCTGTACATGTTTAGAAGAATAAGATCATTATCTTGGGTATTTGTCTCATTCCGACTTTTATTTGTGCTTTTTATTCTTCTTGTCATTCCTTCAAGTTTTATAATCACCTACTTTATTTGGACCCAAGTGTAATTGTGGTGGCCACAGTGTTCTTCTATAGATGGTTTGGTAACTTTTAGTTTTACTTAATTGGCCAGTGTGACTAAATTGGTCACTTCATTGGCTGGTGACTTTGAGAAGAAGCTGAGAAGATATTTCTTTGTGGGGCTATATATATACATAGCTGGCTGTGTGTTGACAGAGGAATAGTCTTAGCTTATTTATAATGTTCTGCCACTTTCCCTTTGGGGAAGAGCAGTACATTTTCATGTTCAAATTTGGAAAACTTCTCACTATTATTCACCATCAAGTACAGATCACATAAATCAAAGAGCAGTTTTAAATGTCATATTTGTATATGCTATTTCTGGGAAACACCAGATAGAGTGTTATTTTGGGAAACTGTGGGTTGACCTTGCAAAACTCAAATTAACAGGGAAAAAAGCACATTTTAAACAGTGACACATCTAACAGTGAGCTTAAAAGAGCAAGAGAAAGTGTGTAGGTGTTCAATAGTAACAACCTAATGGTAACACATTGTATTTCATGAATGAAAGCAATTCACAAAGTTCTCAGAAGTAGGACCTAATGCAGGAACATAGCTGTCTAGTAGGTTTCTTTATCAACTTTGTTCTACTAACATTTTATGAGTTCCTACTAAGTACCAGGTAGGATCCTGTTTGCTGTGAAGACAAAAATTAGTATGGTACAATCCCTTTCTGCATGCTGTTGCTGCTGCTGCAAAGTCCACTTCAGTCGTGTCCGACTCTGTGGGTGAGGCTGAGTTTAATGGGGACAACTCAACTCTTACAGGTGTATCACTCATGTTTATTTTAAAACTAATGAACTGTGGGTAAGACCAACTTTGAGAATAAAGTCATGTCACCTAGGTAACATGTCTTCTTAAATTTAATAAACCAATTACCAAGAGGACTATAAGGAGACATGTCAAAAGTTTAGTAGAGCTAATCTTGTGTCTTGCTAATTAGTAGTGATTTTATAAATGTTTTATGATTTCTAGAAGAAGTGTGTATTTCTCTCAATCTGAGAAATAAAAAGTGTAAGTCACTTATCTTAAGCTACTATAATTTGCAAGGATATCCTTATGTTTCCTTGAATTTACTTTCACTGTTCTTAGTCAATTATGGCATTTTCTGATTTTTAGTATTACATTTAAATTAATGTTTTTTGAAAAAACCATTGAAGTGCAGAGGTAAAAGAAACTTTTACAACAGATATTAGATAGACTGCATTAGAATCTCTTGACAGAGGAGTAGATCAACTTTTTCTATAAAGGACCAGAGAGAGCATATTTTAGCCTCTGATTGTACAGTCTCGGTCACAACTATTTAACTCTGCTTTTTAGCAGGAAAACAACCCCCAATATGTAAATGAATGAGTGTAATTGTGTTTCAATAACACTTTTACTTAGAAAAACTGGCAGAGGGGATAGATGAGCCATATTTTGCCTATTCCCTGACTTACAACATTTGTTAAAAATAAAAAGGCCTAGTTCTCATACCTCCCTGAATCAGAATCCAGGGACATAAGCCCTTGGAATCTGTGTGTTTAGCCAGTTGCCAATATTATTGGTTGATTCATGGCCCTAACATTCCAGGTTCCTTTGCAGTATTGCTCTTTACAGCATCGGGCCTTGCTTCTATCACCAGTCACGTCCACAACTGGGTGTTGTTTTTGCTTTGGTTCTGTCTCTTCATTCTTTCTGGAGTTATTTCTCCACTGATCTCTAGTAGCATATTGGGCACCTACTGACCTGGGGAGTTCATCTTTCAGTGTCCTATCTTTTTGCATTTTCATACTGTTCATGGGGTTCTCAAGGCAAGAATACTGAAGTGGTTTGCCATTCTTGTCTCCAGTGGACCACATTTTGTTAGAACTCTCCACCATGTCCTGTCCGTGCCGGGTGGCCCTGCAAGGCATGTGACCAGATTGGTTAGTTTTCTGTGATTGTGGTTTTCATTCTGTCTGCCCTCTGATGGAGAAGGATAAGAGGCTTTGGAAGCTTCCTGATGGGAGAGACTGACTCAGAGGGAAACTGGGTCTTGTTCTGATGGGTGGGGCCATGCTCAGTAAATCTTTAATCCAATTTTCTGTCCATGGGTGGAGCTGGGTTCCCTCCCTGCTAGGGGCCAAACTATGGTGGAGGTAGTGAAGATAATGGTGACCTCCTTCAAAAGATCCCATGGGTGTACTGCTATGCTTAGTGCCCTCAGCCCTGCAGTAGGCCACCACTGACCTACACCTCCACTGGAGATTCCTGGATGCTCCTGGGCAAGTCTGGGTCAGTCTCTTGTGGGGTCACTGCTCCTTTCTCCTGGGTCCTGGTGCACACAGTGTTCTGTTTGTGCCCTCCAAGAGTCTATTTCCCAGTCCTGTGTAAGTTCTTGGAGCTCTATGGTGGGGTTAATAGCAACCTCGTTTAAGAGGGCTTATGCCATACCCAAGTCTGCTGCACCCAGAGCCCCTGGCCCTATGGCAGTCCACTGCTGACCCGTACCTCCACAGGAGATGCTCAAACACAGTTCTGTCTCGGTCTCTGTGGGATCTCTGGGTCCTGGTGCGCACAAGGTTTGTTTGACCACTCTGAGCGTCTCTGGCGGGAATGGGGTTAGATTCTAAAGATGAATTCGCCCCTCCTACCATCTTGCTGGGGCTTCTCCTTTGCCCTTGGGCATGGGGTATCTCCTCACAGCTGCTCCAGCGAAGCGCAACAGCAGCTCCTGAGTTGGACATGGGGTATCTCTCACTGCCATTCCAGCGCGCCTAGCAGCTGATGCTCCAAGCCTCACAGATACCGCTCCACTTCTCCATGAATCAAGGCAAATGGGAAGACGTCAAACAGGAGATGGCAAGAGTGAACAACGATATTGTAGGAATCAGCAAACTGAAATGGACTAGAATGGGTGAATTTAACTCAGATGACCATTATATCTACTACTGTAGGCAAGAATCCCTTAGAAGAAATGGAGTAGTCATCACAGTCAACAAAAGAATCCAAGATGAGGTACTCAGATGCAGTCACAAAAACAACAGAATGAACTCTGTTTCCAAGGCAAACCATTCAATATCAACGGTAATCTGAGTCTATGCCCTGACCATTAATGCTGAAGGAGCTGAAGTTGAATGGTTCTGTGAAGACATACAAGACCTCCTAGACTAATGCCCCCAAAAGATATCCTTTTCATTATAATGGACTGGAATGCAAAAGTAGGAAGTCAAGAAACAACTGGAGTAACAGGCAAATTTGGCCTTGGAGTACAGAATGAAGTAGGGCAAAAGCTAATAGAGTTTTGCCAAGAGAACACATTGGTCATAACAAACACCTTCTTCAAACAAGACAAGAGAAGACTCTACATATGGACATCACCAGATGGTCAATACTGAAATCAGATTGACTATATTCTTTGCAGCCAAAGATGGAGAAGCTCTATATAGTCAGCAAAAACAAGACTGGGAGTTGACTGTGGCTCAGATCATTAGCTCCTTATTGCCAAATCCAGACTTAAATTGAATAAAGTAGGGAAAAACACTAGACCATTCAGGTATTACTTAAATCAAATCACTTATGATTATACAGTGGAAGTGAGATATAGATTCAAGGGATTAGATCTAATAGAGTGCCTGATGAAGTATGGGATGGAGGTTCCTGACATTGCAGAGGAGATAGGGATCAAGACCATCCCCAAGAAAAAGAAATGCAAAAAAGCAAAATGGTGGTTTGAAGAGACCTTACAAATAGCTGTGAAAAGGAGAAAAGTGAAAAGCAAAGAAGAAAAGGAAAGATATACTCATTTGAATGCAGAGCTCCAAAGAATAGTGAGGAGAGATAAAAAAGCCTTCCTCAGTGATCAGTGCAAAGAAATAAAGGAAAATAAAAGAATGGGAAAGACTAGCGATCTCTTCAAGAAAATTAGAGATACCAAGGAAACATTTCACGCAAAGATGGGCTCAATAAAGGACAGAAATGATATGGACCTAACAAAAGCAGAAGATATTAAGAAGACGTGTCAAGATAACACAGAAGAGCTTTACAAAAAAGATCTTCATGAACCAAGATAATCAAGATAGTGTGATCACTCACCTAGAGCCAGACATCCTGGAATGTGAGGTCAAGTAGGCCTTAGGAAGCATCACTACGAACAAAGCCAGTGGAGGTGATGGAATTCCAGTTGAGCTATTTCAAATCTGAAAAGACAATTCTGTGAAAGTGCTGCACTCAATATGCAGGCATATTTGGAAAACTCAGCAGTGGCCACAGGACTGGAAAAGGTCAGTTTTCATTCCAATCCCAAAGAAAGGCAATGCCAAAGAAGGCTCAAACTACCGCACAATTGCACTCATCTCACATGCTAGTAGATAGAGTAATGCTCAAAATTCTCCAAGCCAGGCTTCAACTGTACATGAACCATGAACTTCCAGATGTTAAAGCTGGATTTATAAAAGGCAGAGGAACCAGAGATCAAATTGCAGATCAAATCCGTTGAATTATTGAAAAAGCAAGAGAGTTTTAGAAAAACATCTATTTCTGCTTTATTGACTATGCCAAAGCCTTTGACTGTGTGAATCACCACAAACTGTGAAAAATTCTGAAAGAGATGGAAACACCAGACCACCTGACCTGCCTCTTGAGAAATCTGTATGCAGGTCAAGCAGCAACAGTTAGAAATGGACATGGAACAACAGACTGGTTCCAAATCAGGAAAGGAGTATGTCAAGGCTGTATATTGTCACCCTGCTTATTTAACTTATATGGAGAGTACATCACGAAAAATCCTGGGCTGGATGAAGCACAAGTGGGAATCAAGATTTCTGGGAGAAATATCAATAACCTCAGATATGCAGGTGATACCACCCTTGTGGCAGAAAGCAAATAAGATCTAAAGAGCGTCTTGGTGAAAGTGAAAGAGGAGAGTGAAAAAGTTGGCTTAAAGTTCAACATTCAGAAAACAAAGATCATGGCATCTGGTCCCATCATTTCATGTTAAATAGATGGTGAAAAAGTAGAAACAGTGGCTGACTTTATTTTTCTGGGCTCCAAAATCACTGCAGATGGTTGACTGCAGCCATGAAATTAAAAGACGGTTACTCCTTGGCAGGAAAGTTATGACCAACCTAGACAGCGTATTAAAAAGCAGAGACATTACTTTGCCAACAAAGGTCTGTCTAGTCAAAGTTATGGTTTTTCCAGTAGTCATATATGGACGTGAGAGTTGGACTGAGAAGAAAGCTGAGTGCCAAAAAATTGATGGTTTTGAACCATCAACTGGTGTTGGAGAGGACTGTTGAGAGTCCCTTGGACTGCAAGGAGATCCAACCAGTCCATCCTAAACGAGATCAGTCCTGAGTGTTCATTGGAAGGACTGATGGTGAAGCTGAAACTCCAATACTTTGGCCACCTGCTGTGAAGAACTGACTCATTGGAAAAGACCCTGATGCTATGAAAGATTGAAGGCGGAAGGAGAAGGGGAATGACAGAGGACGAGATGGTTGGATGCCATCACTGACTCAATGGACATGAGTTTGAGTAAACTCCGGGAGTTGATCATGGATAGGGAGGCTTGGCATGCTACAGTCCATGGGGTCACAAAGAGTTGGACACAACTGAGCCACTGAACTGAACTGAACTGAATATTAATGTTCTTTACTGACATTTGAAAACTTTCATCTCCTTTATCTCCCTGGATACCCGAATCTCTACAGTATCCCTGAAGGAATTCCATTCAGTTTGACTACTTTGAAGTTTGTGGACAATACATTTATCATATATAAACTCTGTTTTAAATGGTTAGCAGAGAAAATATGAAAGGAAAAGTTTTACTTGAGTTAAAGCCCCAAAATGGAAACTCTAAGAGAATAAGGATCTCTCATTTCTTGCTAAAGGGTTTGTGCCTGGCGTAGGGTGTATGTTGGTAAATATTTGTAGATTGAACTGAATGCATTTTCCCATTGCTTCACTCTCAGCACACAGTAATGCCCGGCATACAAGTTACTGACTGTCCTTGTGTTTGATAGCCAGGCAATCAAATTCTAACCACACCTTTCCTGCTTTTTAACACCATGCTTTTAGTTCTTATCCAATGTTTCATCTCTTTTGGGTAATTTGGGGGTTATGAATCCTGCCTTCAAATATATTGTTTTTCAAACATTCATGGTTCCAAAGCAGGTTACATTTATAAGCAGTAATAATTATATTAGTGCTTTGGTCAACAGAAGTCAGTATGGCCAACTTAAACAAAAATACATCTATTAGGAACATGAGTTTGGTGAGATCTCAGCAACAGAGGTCTGTGAACCTTCTCTGTGGAATGTCACCACCATTAATTCAGCTCCCAACTTTTTCCCCACCTCTGGGTCTTTGCACACGCTGTGCTTTAAGCCAGTTTTAAATTCCTGGAGAGAGATCAGGATTGACCCAGCCAAGGTCAGGTACCTATTATTTAGTATAATTACTCAGTCACTAATTCAAGGGTACCATTAAGTAACCACCTCTGTGGAGAGAAAATCAGAGACTATTACCAGAAGGATGTGGGAGTGGGATAAAGGGTTGCTAGGAAGACTCGGCTAGTTTAGACAGGCTAATTTTGGTGCCGTTTTAGAAAAAACTAAATGACTATCTGGACTCTGGTTTTCTAAAGCCTATTCCTACATTTTAAATTCTGCTGCTAGCACAAACCAGGTTCAATCCCTCTGTCAGGAAGATCCCTGAGAAGGAAATGGCAACCCACTGCAGTATTCTTGCCTGAGAAAGCCCATGGACAGAGGAGCCTGGTGGGCTACATAGTCCATGCAGTCACAGAAGAGTTGGACACGACTTACTGACTAAACCACAACAACTAACACACACGAGGCAGCAGACAGACCTCTTGGAGGTCCATGCCGATATTCTCTCTATACTGCTATTTGTCATGGATGTTGTTGTTCTGTAATTGCTATGGACTTCCTCTAGACCTGAAGATTTGATTTGGAGCCCTGCTTTAGCTGCCTTTAGCTGGAAAATTTAATTATCAGTCCTGTTTTTGCTTTTAGATTATAATTTATTTATATCTACCCCTTTCTACTTAACAACAACAACAAAACAGATTATTACTGGCAGATCTCAAATCAAATTCGATGGTAAGAAATGGCTCAGATAAATATTCACTGCTCCCTCTGTTCTAGTCATCTCAGGTTCTGTCCCTGACTAACTGCCACCAAGACAGGCACCGTCCCATCATGGTCCTGGACTTCTCTGTGGCGTGAGAGCTCTTAGAATGAAGTTCTTTCCTACTTTAAGTCCCTCTGCTCCATACTCAACCTTTTAACTCTCTCTATCCCCTTGTTGTAACCTGCCAGAATTAATGGATTCTGACTGCTCTCCCCCTCCAAAAGCATTTTCTTTACCTCTCCCAACTCCTTTCTGTGCTGCAGTTCCCCTGGCCTGCTTTCTGTTGCAGACACATAGAGATCTGCCCCTTCTGCCTGGAATGTGTCTTTCTTGCATATTTATAAGGCTGGCTCCTTCACATTTTTCCCATCTCGGCTCATGTGTCACCTACTTAGGGAGAGATAGATACCTTCTCTACCATCCTTTCCGAACAGTCCATGACTCATAAGTTGCTCTGTCTTCCAGCTCTTTTATTTCACTGTTGCAGTGATCACTATCTGGAAACCCACTTCTTTGTGAACATGTTCATTGTTTGCTTTCCCCACTACAATATATGCCCCATGAGAGTATGGATTTCATCTCTAGTCTATTTCAGGTATTTAGAACAGTGCCTGGTATATAGTAAGTGGGCATTAAGCAAATAATTTAAGGCCAATTTGCAATTTCCAAATAATCTTTGATACAATATCATCCATATTCACAGTAATCCAAACAGGCTCACCCATATGGAGTATATTAAAGCCAGGAAGAGCAAAATTAAGCAAGCAGCACCTGGTAGATTGTGGGGAGCTGAGATCCCTGGACTGACTGAATCTCTGATTTAAAAAACAAACACCCATTCAAAGAAAGATGTTTTGCATTCTCAGCAGCTTTTATACCTTTGGTCTTGGGTCATCCTTCTCATCATTTGAGCCACTCTGTGCTTGCAGAGCTCACCAAAGAATTTTACCAGGCTGAGAAAAATTAAGATTGTGGCCAGTGTCATGGAAACTTAGCACAGGACACACTTCTGATTAACTCAGAGCACTTATTTTTGATGCCTCCTTTCATAAGACCCAGTCACTTCTATTTTCTGTTCAGTTGACAGTACCTGTATACACATCAACCTCACAGCTGTCTATGGGACAGTTCTAATGCACATGTGTATGTACACAGAGACCAGGAACTCCATCTGTTGCACAAACCAAGCCATGATTTAAGCCTCTAAAATGATCTCTGATCTTAAAAGGGGGAATGATTTTAGAAAAATTTGAGCTAAAGGTAAAGGCAAAAGATAAGTTGACTTTTCTTTAGCAACTGTGATTTTCCTCCCCCAATAGCTATTCTTGGACAACATGCTTGATTATTCAATCTATTTTGATGTATAATTCGTTTACTTCTCACTGACTGGAGCCTTGTTATAATGTTTTCCTTAGAGCCTGTTGATGGATCAACCCGTTGCTGAAATTATTTTAAATAGCTTTACATGATCTTAAAACACTTCAGAAATCAAACTCTTTGATCTCTTTGGATAGAGTGTAAGAGAGACCTTATGCTGTATGAGCTGCACAGTAAATGATGTAGAGTAAATAATAAGGCTCCTCTATCAGTTTATGGTCTTCCATACAAATCACTTAAAATGCAGGTATAAACCAACTCAGTCTTAACTTGCTAGGCCCTAGTACTTCTCACCTTCTTATCCTGTGTATTTTAGACCTTCTGATGGCATCCCAGTATTTGCCCTAAGAAGGCATTTCTTTTTAGCCTAACATTGATATGAGGCTTGATTATATCTCATGTTTTTGTGTATGTTGTCGCTAACTCGTGTCTAATCTTTGCAACCCCATGGATGGCAGCACATCAGGCTTCCCTGTCCTTCACTATCTCCTGGAGTTTGCTCAAACTCATGTCTATTGAGTCAGTGATGCCATCCAACCATCTCGTCCTCTGTCTCCCTCTTTTCCTCCTGCCCTCAATCTTTCCCTGATGCTGCCTATATGGAAAGATTCTAAGGAAGCTAAAATAAATGGGGGAAAAAAAAAACAGCAAAAAAATGAGGCACCATGTTAAAAAGTGGTGTATCTTCATGTAAGATATATGAAGTTTTTTACACCTTTTCTATAAGTTTTAAATGATCTAAATTAGATGTCACACAAAATGTCAGCAATCTTCAGGACAGTCAGGGTTGAGCTTTCCCATCTCAGGTATCCACTGGTAGCACCCCCCACAGCACCTGTTTTCCCCTGGAGGATTCCAGCCGCAATAATATGTAGGGAAGGTTTTGCTAAGCTGATGAAATCAGAGACCTGAGGAAATGAAATTTGAAGAAATAAAAGTTTATATTCTAATTTTTAGAATGCATCAAAATGACACAGAGGAAGTAAAAATTTATAATAAGGAGAATTTTAATATATTCTTCTATTTGTATACATTTTATTATCTTTGACCCACAATTTTTCTTTGGGGGGAGGTAGACAGATTTATTACCAAATTCTAATAAGCATTTGCCTTCTCAAATAATTTAAAAGCAAGTGTAAAATAGGTAACGATTATTTTATGTTTATCTTGAGCTTAAATTTCTATTTTCTAGTTTCAGGATATTAGAAAACTACTTTTTAATAAAGGCAGCACTGGAAACCTGAAAGTCAGAGATACAGTAATAATGAGATATGAAATGATACATAACAAGAATCTGGAATACCCAAAGGAAGACAAGTGAATGAGAACGCGGATGGAAGGAAAGGAGGAGGGAGAGAGGAGAAGGGAAGGATGGAGATAGGAGGGGAAGAGAGGGAAGGAAGGAAGCAAGGAGCGTAGGAGGGAGGGAAAAGGAAAAACAGAAATGACCACAAGAAACAGAAATCCACAAAGACTACTGCTGCTGCTGCCAAGTTGCTTCAGTCGTGTCTGACTCTGTGCGACCCCATAGACAGCAGCCCACCAGGCTCCACCATCCCTGGGATTCTCCAGGCAAAAACACTGGAGTGGGTTGCCATTTCCTTCTCCAAGGCATGAAAGTGAAAAGTCAAAGTGAAGTCGCTCAGTCAATCCACAAAGACGCATTGTACAAATATTACTATCTTCACTTTGTAGGAAGTATATAAAGTAATTGAAATGCAATCAAAAGTGTTACTCAAATTTTTAAATAATGTTCCTCATGTGATATGAATTAACCCTTCAGGTTTTTTGGAAACTGAGGCTGCTAGCAAAGCCAGGGGCAGTATCAAGATCAGTTAGAGCCCTTTGCCTAACCAAGCTTGGAAGATTGTGCTGTGATTAATAGCCAGAGCTTGATCTTCCCACTCAAGGAAGCTGCTACCTTAGTAACAAATCTCTGAAAATGGACCAAGAGCCCTTTCCTCTTCTAGAAGTACCCTTGAACCCCCACGAAGTATCATGTCACCAAATTTCTGCTACTGTAGAGCAGTTCTGTCTTTGGATTGAGGGAGTTAAATTCTCTTAGTCATATTTTTAATGGAGAAGTAAGAGTTAATTTTACAGAAGGTACCATGCTTCTTAGAAGCAAGGCTCTGGATAAAATATTTTTAACTTCTATCCCCTCTGTCCCTGAAGATGTCTCCTATCCTTATAAGAAACTTTTTGGATTATTTTAGAAAGAGCTCTGTTTTGTAGCTCCACACAAGGCAAAGGTGGCAATTGGACATTAAATCAGTGCTTAGCTGTCAGCATGGAGATGCCTTTTTTCTTTTCCTAATCTTTACTAACACTCTTGCTAGTCACCATGCCTCCCCAGTCCATGCAGCTGCATAATTATACATCAAATCTTCAAAATGAATTAGTTTATTTTTAAAACAGCTAATTGCCTTAGTGGAGTCATGTTTTACCAGCAGCACAAAAGGGCTTTGTTCATTGCAGGGAAATTTTCTTCTGGGATAACTGTGTTAGGCTCTAGCGTCTGTGGATGTCAGTCATCAACAGCAGAATATCAGCAAAATCCATAAGATCACTAATATTCCAGATCATCTCATTGTGATTTCAGCCCTATTTACTCTACATGTGGCTCTATGTGACCTTAAAATGGAAATATCCTACTTAGGAATGTTCTAGTACAATGACATGCAACAGAGCCCTGTTACATGTGTGTTTTCTGTAGCACGGTATAGGTCTTGTCTCTTGAAACTCAACTATGTATTTATAAGGCAAACTCTGATTGATTGTTTGGTCCTGATGAATGGATTGATAGGTAAATTCTTTGAAATCAAGAATTCTCTCTAAGATTAAGGTCCCAAGATTAACCTTTAAAAAAAATTTAATTTTGAATGCTATATCATTTAAATAAAGCAGGTACATTTAAATTATGTCACTCTGTAGAGGTAATGTTTTTAGAAAACACTGATTAAAGATTGTTTGCCATGGTAGCACTATCAACTACAAGTGTCTGCTACAGTATCCCCACAGGGTATCATAACTGTGGCAGATTAACATCAGCATTGCCCTTCAAGACAGATAGATCCAAGCAGAATTTCAAATAAATAATCCCAATATAAAGTATTACACTGGGAAACAGTACCCTCATGACCTCTGACTAGCAAATTCTGGGAAACCAGATTATAATTAGATAGATGATGGAAGAATTTTGACTGAAACCCATGCCTGCTAGTTATATGGTTTGAATGTTAAATAGCATGAGGCTAAGATGATGGAATGGATTTACCCTCTGCAGAACCCAGATGTGGCAAGACCACCACAGGGAGCCTCAGGTCTGGCCCCAAACCCAGTGTGACTGTTTCCAGACTTCCCTGCGTTCCCCCAAAGGCATATTAAACTTCTTAAAGTACTAGCGAGTTTTTTAAAGTACTGCAGAGTGTGAGAGAAGAGCCTAAATGAATACCACCACACAATAAAACTTCATTTAAAAAAACTTACTAAATATCTTATTTTTTCTCCCTAATATCCTTCCCTAATATTAGCAGACAATACCTTATCTCTATTTTGTGTGTGTCTTGTCTTTTTCTTTTTTTCATTCTCTGTCCACACAGCCCCTGGAATATATTGTATTTGTCCTGAGCACCTAAGCTCTGGATCCAGTTTTGTATTCCTATCAGAAAAGCAAAACCTGCACTATCCTAAACCCTCCTTTTGTTTTCAAAGTTTTACTGTTTAAGTTTTCCACCTGGAGAGCTCATCTTCCATACAAAATAGGATTTCAAAATAGTCCCCTAATAATTCCTAGGAAAACATTCTACTGCTCAGAAACAGCTTCCTATTCCTAATTATAAGGATTTACTAACCTCTGGGACTGAACACCCCTCCCTGTAGCTGAGTTTAGGCAGGCGCTGACCATGTTCACCTCTGTGTTCCATGCTTTTTTCTGACTCCAAAGATAACATCCCATCTAATGGATCTTTCATTCAATAGATTGAAGTAATTAATTGTATTGCAGTCAGCTCTTACTAACCTGAATGAATATACTATGTATTATCATATTTGAGTTAGCTCCTTAATAACTTGAATATCAGTTCAGTTCAGTCGCTCATTCATGTCCGACTCTGTGACCCCATGGACTGTAGCACGCCAGGCTTCCCTGTACATCACCAACTCCTGGAGCCTACTCAAACTCACGTCCATTGTGTCGGTGATGCCATCCAACAATCTCATCCTCTGTCGTCCCCTTCTCCTTCTGCCTTCAGTCTTTCACAGCATCAAGGTCTTTTCCAGTGAGTTGGTTCTTCACATCACTTGGCCAAAGTATTGGAGTTTCAGCTTCAGCATCAGTCCTTGCAATGAATATTCAAGACTGATTTTCTTTAGGATGGACTGGTTAGATCTCCTTATAGTCCAAGGGACTCTCAAGAGTCTTCTCCAACACCACAGTTCAAAAGCATCAATTCTTTGACTCTCAGCTTTCTTTATAGTCCAACTCTCACATTCATACATGACTACTGGAAAAACTATAACTTTGACTAGACGGACCTTTATTGACAAAGTAACTTGGATATAAGAGAGATAATAGCAGCCTCAGAAAACTTGGCCCTCATGACTTGAGAGTTTAACAATGGAAAGTAGGTCCAAGGAAGCCTGTATTCAATGTCAAAATTTCTAAATCAAGTCTGACAGAGTAGTTAATTAGTTCTCTCTATATATAAATAAGCAAACAAACACATACACGTTTATATCAGAAACCAGATGATTATATTTACAAAATAGAGTTGAAATAGAGTTTTAATTAAGGCCAAACTGTATACATATGGAGAAAATACTTTTTTACTAGTAAAATACATTTTTATAATTTAAAAGCTTTTAGATGGTCTCAAAATTCTTTTCTGGTTACACTTCCTAACAGTCATGAATCTTAGAGAACTGGCGAAGAGCTTATCATTTGACAGATTATAGAAGTGAGACTTCCGGAATTTCATGTAATGTTTATTCTTAATGTTTGCCATTATTTTCTAATTGTGTTTATCTCAGACATGTGTGAAAATCAAGGTCTTTAGAATAATTATAAAAATTATTTGATCCATTGATAACCTTTTACAGCATGTGGCTACCTTCTGATCTTTCTGCCAGTGGTGTGTTTATTCAGATATTTTAAATAGTAGTTCCTGTTGTTTTTATTTCATTAAGTTAAAATGTGTTTGCCTATCACGATTTTATCTGCATTTAACAATTCTTGCTTTTGACACTAGAGACAAAGATCAGTCAATACTTTAATTGCCATAGGGCTATCAACAAACATGAAGTTTTCCTTAAAGTAGTAATCATCTTTGGAAAAGAACTTGCACTTTTAAGTGAAATTTATGCATTTACTGATTCCGTGATGTACTCTCGAGATGATGGGCTGCACATTAGCTCTTTCCTTTTATGTTACATTATTTAATTTGTGAATCCACTTTTATTTCGGGTGCCATAGTAATTGTTGATAGAATTACAATAAGAATATCTTGCAAGGAACACACAGTTTAAATTAAGCAAAAAAGAAAAGAGAAAGGTAACTTTAGATAGGATTCAATTTAGGATTTTACCCAGAATATTTAGTTGCCTTAGAAAATGCATGCTGCTGCTGCTGCTAAGTCTCTTCAGTCGTGTCCAACTCTGTATGACCCCAGAGACGGCAGCCCACCAGGCTCCCCCATCCCTGGGATTCTCCAGGCAAGAACACTGGAGTGGGTTGCCATTTCCTTCTCCAGTGCATGAAAGTGAAAAGTGAAAGTGAAGTCGCTCAGTCATGTCCGACTCTTAGCGACCACATGGACTGCAGCCTACCAGGCTCCTCCATCCATGGGATTTATAGTTTTGCCATTTTGAAAGGAAATTTCTTTGAAAAATCTAGCCTTCATTAAATGAAATGTTTGTAACAAATATAAACTTTGGCTTTCAGTGTTTAAAAGTTCTTATTACTCAGCATTCTTACCAATACTTGGTATTCTTCAGTCAGTTCAGTTCAGTTCAGTTGCTCAGTCATGTCTGACTCTTTGCGACCCCATGAATCGCAGCACGCCAGGCCTCCCTGTTCATCACAAACTCCCAGAGTTCGCTCAGACTCACATCCATCGAGTCAGTGATGCCATCCAGCCATCTCATCCTCTGGTGTCCCCTTCTCCTCCTGCCCGCAAACCCTCCCAGCATCAGAGTCTTTTCCAATGAGTCAGCTCTTCACATGAGGTGGCCAAAGTACTGGAGTTTCAGCTTCAGCATCATTCCCTCCAAAGAAATCCCAGGGCTGATTTCCTTCAGAATGGACTGGTTGGTATTCTTAAACTCATTTTTTTTTACCTGTCTGCTAGATTTATGATTCTATCACATTGTGGATTAATTTATTATTTGGTTATTAGTAATCTTGAATGCATTTCATACTTAGATTGGGCATCAAAGTCTTTATATATTTTGCCTACTTTGTTATTGGGTTGTGTGTTTTGCCTACTTTATTATTGGTTGTGTGTTGTAAGTGTTATTATATTATGAATTCTAATCACTGATTGCTTTAATGCACTGTAAATGCTTTGTCCCAATTTTTTAATTTTTTAATAGTGTGTTTGCATAACAATTATATTCTTGTGTCATATTTATCATTCTTTTGTGATTTGTGTTTTTCTGATTCTTTTTCAACAATTGTATTCTTAATCTGAGGATGTGAGCCTACTCTTTCATATTTTTTCTTCTAAACCTTTAAAGTTTGCTCTTTGTACATAGATTTTTGATCTTGGAGTTGATTTTGTGAGCGTGTATGCGTGTGTTTGTAGTTTAATGTAGGGTTCTAATTTTGAGGGATCTGATATTTTTAACATAGAGAACAAGTTATCTAGGCACCATTTATTGAGGATCTTCACTTATCTATGGTACTAGCACTGACACATGTAAAGTTATCATATATGTGTAGGCCTAATCTTTGTTGGTTTGTTCTTTTCTCTTACCTATTTGTTTGTATTTGAAGCAATAATATAGTCTCTTTATCATAACTTAACAGATAAGTCTTGAACAGTGATAAGGCACATGTTCTCATTTTGATCTCCTTCAAAATTTTCATAACTCTCCTTGGAGCTTTGCTATTTCATGTAAATTTTAGAACTATCTTGTTAAGAATGACATTAATATTAAATATTATTTTTGTCTATTCTTGGACATACTCTATCTCAGTTAATTTTTTATTTCTTATCTTTCATCCACAACTTTTAAATTAAGGGCATTTTATTTAATTTAACCATCAATAAGAAGTACTTATTATATTAATATTTTGCTGTTATATAATATGCTAATGTTTTATTTTATAATATAATCTTGGGTGAGTAGGCCTGTATTTGTGCCAACACTGTTATACTGAGTTGCAAGGCTTGAGAAGTTTTAAATCTTCTGGTTATAAGTCTCCATTATATTTGTAAAGATATTTCTTATCCTGTTTTATGAATTTACATCTTGACTTTTTAAAATTGGAAATTATCTGTTTCTAGCAGCACCCTTTTCCTCTGTTTTTTTTTTTTTTCTTTTGATCTTTCCAATCAACTTGTTACCATTTTGTCTTAAATTGATTATTTTTTTACATGTGTCCATTCTCCCTGAAACTAAATTGATTTTAGTAAGCATTTAGGACATAATTATCAATCAGCTACTATTTATTGACTATTATGTACCACTGTTTGTGTTGGCCATTTCATATGTCATCACAGCAACACTCTTACTAGAGATATATGGTAATAGCCAATATGTAGATAAAACTGGGGACAACTTGTCCCAGGTCACAAACTCAGAATGCCCTGTAATCAGGATTGAAGCTGTGTCTTTGCTTTTCTCCCTATGCCATCCTGTCTCTAATACATAACAAGGTGTTGAAGTTAAATCAGAGACAGTTGTGATGAAATATTTCTAACACCAGACAACCTGCTCCTGAGGAGAGATCAGTACCTTCCCCATCCTGTGACCATGAGGTTCCTGTTTCGCAGATAGTTTGTGGGAAGAGTGGTGAGTAGGAAAGAGAGTGGTACATTAGGGCTGGAGTAGGAGTCTTTCACAGGTGGTTGCAGCAGGCTGGGGACAGCACCCTGTTGGAGTAGCGGACTGAGGGACAGAAAATAGAGGGACTTTTCAAGATGCTCAGTCTGTTCTGCTGCAACTCATATTCCTGTAACAAAAATTAAATCAAATGTGATTGGTAAATAAGGGATAATAAGAATATAAAGTGGATGTTGGTTCATATGTGATTCTTTTTTAGGCCTGGGTAACTAGAAGAATAGAAATATAATAATAACTTTCACTATGAAAAGAAGAGGAAAAAGCTGTTGATTGGGCTGCTATGTTGCCTAAAGGAGCCATCAGGATTGTATTTAAGAAACTAAAAACTAGTGCTTGCATCCATTGCATCCTTCACTGCAGATGCAGGTGCCCCGTTTCGTTCAGCCGTCAGGCCCTGGTGGGGACCCTTCCCCAGGCCCGCCTGAAACTCAGTCCCTGCCTTGTGCTGTGCTGCCCTCAGCGCTGGCTCAGCTTCCACCGCCCCTCCACGCATGTCCTGTCTATTGTTTGGTGTACTTCTCCACACTGTGGCAGGTTCTGACCAAGCCGAGCTGTGGTTTCTGTTTTTTTAAAGGGGTGGGGTGGGAGGGCTATCGGGGGTGCCTATTTAACACAATATGAATGTTCTCTGGAATGTGAATTATGTTATAGCTGATGCGTGCATTGTTATGGGTCTGTTGTTTCCATCATGGTGTTAAAAAATTATAAATACAAGGCTTAGTTTATTTGGATATTATTGTTTAGTTGCTAAGTCATGTCTGACTCTTTGTGACCCCATGGACTGGAGCACTCCAAGCTCCTCTGTCCTCTACTGTCTCCCGGAGTTTGCTCAAATTCATGTCCATCGACTCAGTGATGCTATCTAACCATCTTTTCCTCTGCCACCCTCTTCTCCTTTTGCTGTCAGTCTTTTCCATCATTAGGGTCTTTTCCAATGAGTCAACTCTTCGCATCAGGTGGCCAAAGTATTGGAGCTTCAGTCTCAGCATCAGTCCTTCTAATGAATATTCATGGTTGATATCCTTGCAGTCCAAGGGACTCTCAAGATATTACTCTAGGATTAATCAAATGCATTGTGTTATTACTTGCTGATTCGTGTCTGATTCTTCGTGACCCCATGGGCCCCATGGAAGCCTGCCAGACTCCTCTGTCCATGGAATTTCCTAGGCAAGAATACTGGAGTGGGTTATCATTTCCTTCTCCAAATCAAATGCATATCCTTAACCAAACATGGCTGTAAACTACTAAACTCTATGAACAGTTTTATAAGGTTTGTACTTGGTTCTGTTTACTTTGAGTATCAGAGTTGTTGTCTCAAGTAATCAGGTTTACTCCCAGCATCCATTACAAAATGTAGAAAATCTCTTTTTAATTCAAGGCTTTAGAAAGATCATAAAATTCCAGAATGTGAGTTGATAAATTGCATAGCAATTTACTTTACTGCACAGAGTAAGCAAAATCATACAAGACAAATGATGATTCCTGAAAGGAATCTTCAGTTCCTATCTCACCTGTACCCTGTAGTGCCAAATTGAGGCTGGATTTCTTGCCTTGCATAGTCTGAAGGCTGGAGTTTCTCATCTGGGTGGGCCACATTATGACATCATGATTTTTGTCTGGTTGTTGCTCCCCTACGTCAAGACCTTTGCTATTATTTGCAAAAAATTATTATTCTTTTTGTCTGTAATTGCTTGTGGCTCACTATAAGTACCAACTCTCCACCACTAGTTTTGTAAAAGGGTTTTGTTTTCCTCCAATATGTTCATCAAATGCCTGATTGCGTGTTGGGTATTCCTGAGACATGATCACACAGCCAGGAGCGTGTCTAGTTCTGATTGCACTCTGCATTTTCTCTGTTAAGTTGGGGCAGCGAAAAAGATAGGATTCTCTCATTTCTGACGAGAAGACAAAGGGTCTGAACTGAAAACAGAGGCAGAACCATGGCCCCTGATCTTCTGTAACAAATGTCAGCATGCCCAATCACACTGTTAAAGGGTCTCCCTGGCTGACACTTTTTGGGGGTATATTTTCAACTATGGCCCCTCTGCATGGATATTAGTTGTATTTTTATATTGATCTTAGTTATCTTCCAGCACTAAATATTTAAGATGTTACTCTACTATTCAAAATTTGAAAGTTAATGTGATAAGATAAAAATATTATTAAGGGATTAAAAATATGAATTATGAAGGGATACTCTTCCTCCATAGTTATGAAGGGATACTATGAAGGAATAGTATCCCTTCATAATTCATATTGAACCTTTATTTATTTTATCTTATTTTTTTCTTGAGCTACATGACACATTTGTTAGGACATAGTTTGAGGGTTCAGAGGACATGATTTCTATTCCCCCTGGACAACAAGATCAAAGCAATCCAGAGGGAACACCGATACCTAGGTCTGCTTGGTTCTACAGCTCATGCACCTTCCCTGTGCTCAGTTGTGGCCACTCTCACTTCGCTTGAACACCTAAGGGCCTTCTTCCCAGAAGCCATTGAAAGAATGATATTTGTCAAAGGGAAAAATATTTGTTGTATAAATATAGTGAAAGTGAAGTTGCTCAGTCGTGTCCGACTCTTTGCGACCCCATGGACTGTAGCCTACTAGGTTCTACCGTCCATGGGATTTTCCAGGTAAGAATACTGGAGTGGGTTGCCATTTCCTTCCCCAGGGGATATTCCCAACCCAGGGATTGAACCCGGGTCTCCCACATTGTAGGCAGACGCTTTACCATCTGAGTCACCAGGGAAGTCCCTGTATAAATATAGGAAACTCTTGAAATTAAAAACAGAACAGAGCCTAATATATTTTCCAAGTATTGATCAGAACTGTTAACTTTTGCTGCTGCTGCAGTTTTCCAAGTAAGAAAATTATTCAAAGAAAAAGACACTGAATTAGTGTTTGATATATGCTACAAAGAAAGAAGGGGGAAAGTGTATGGATGCTAATGGGTAAGAAATAGGTGCTTAAGTCTGAAGCAAGGAAAAAAAAAATTGACTTCTGATTTCTATGTGGGAAAACAAAGGCATCAAAGGGTGGTGTGTGCATGAATGTCTCAGAGAGCAGGCCATGATTCCTAAAGTGAGGCAGAGATCATTCCATGTAACTAGAAAGGACATTTTAAGAAGCATTGATATAATCACTCTTGGGATACAGGGGTTTTGAAGAACCTAATGAAAAATGAGGCAAGTTTTAAAAAAAACAGGAAAATGAATGTTAAAAAGAAGATCTATTTGATAGTATGGGCTTCCCTGGTGGCTCAGAGGTTAAAGCATCTGCCTGCAATGAGGGAGACCTGGGTTCGATCCCTGGGTCGGGAAGATCCCCTGGAGAAGGAAATGGCAACCCACTCCAGTATTTTTGCCTGGAGAATCCCATGGACGGAGGAGCCTGGTGGGCTACAGTCCATGGGGTCGCAAAGAGTCAGACACAACTGAGCGACTTCACGTTCACTTTCTTTCTGATTTATGAAATGTGTCAGTAGACATCATCATTGTCATGATAGTAGGAAGATAGTGGGCACCCCACCTCAGTACTTTTGCCTGGAAAATCCCATGGATGGAGGATCCTGGTAGGCTCCAGTCCATGGGGTCGCTAAGAGTCGGACACGACTGAGCGACTTCACTTTGACTTTTCACTTTCATGCATTGGAGAAGGAGATGGCAACCCACTCCGGTATTCTTGCCTGGAGAATCCCAGGGACGGGGGAGCCTGGTGAGCTTCCGTCTATGGGGTCGCACAGAGTCGGACACGACTGAAGCGACTTAGCAGCAGCAGTGGGAAGCATGTGCTTAGAGGGAAGTGTGGCCACGTTATCTAATGTGTCATTCAACTTACCCCCATGTTAAGAAGCTTTATCCTGGAAAACAAGAGCTGCTTCTGGATGTACATAGTGGCTTCTGGGAGATTTTATTTTTCTGGAAATAAAATTTTAAATGTATACAAATCAAGTACTTTGTCTTTTCCATCAACTATTCTAAGATCAACACTATGTTACTAATCCTGTTAAAATTAAATGTTAATAGATTTTATTATTAGAAAAGATGATATCATGCCTGCCTATACATTAAACCCAAGGTCACAGATTCAAATTTTTGAATATCATCTTAATCTTGCTCTTTCTTTTCAGTTGATTTGATCATATATATTTGGATGTCTGAAAGCCAATATGGTCTTCTATTTATTGATTCTACTAGTTAAACATTTCTGAGAGTTATGATAATCCACGATTAAGTTAAAATAACAAAAAGACTACTTGAGATTTATCGTAGACTGGATATTAAAATATATGATGATAGGTGTTGCCCCATAAGATACAAAGGCTAGCTAGATATTAGCCTAGCTCCTGAGAGTAATTGTGAGTTCTCATGCCCTGTACTGGTTTAAGTTTTCTTTTCTTTCTTTCTTTTTTAATGTAACACGCTCTGTATGGTTGATCCTGTTTTGAGTAAAGTACATGTTTTAAGTGAAATGCCTGAGGTTCTTAAATGATATTTCCTACTAATGTTTTCTCCTAGCTTATAAAGGGAAACACTAAATTATGTTTGAGAGTTCTCTACCATTTATTCCTCAGAACACTAATTGTTCTTAGACTTCAGTTTAACTATAGGAAGACTTGCATCTACCTTGGAAAGAGTAGGAACCTTGATAGACTTGGGTTCTATCAAGATAATATTTATTAATAATTCAAATAATCAAAAAGTCATAAATTCCAATCCAAGTAAGGTGTTGACTTTAAAATATGTGAATTTGGCTTCCAAACGGTCCCTTCTGCTTACCGGAAGTACTGTTGAAAGTTTCCTTCAGAAAAATGCCAAAATAAAAAGACATCAGTCCCCATTTCATTATAAAAAACAGGTTGCTATAGCTTCAAGTTAAATTACTAATATTAGCTTATTGATTTTTAAATAGCCACTCGCAGCCATCTGGAATGAAAGCGTTAGCTGGTGGGGGTAGGGGAATGCACTGTGGTTTGAAGATACTCCTAGGTTTTGATTACATGACAAACCAAAAAAGTAGCTCTGTGTGCCCAGTGAAGTTTTTGTGTTTCATGTGAGTGTCTTTATTAACTTCTCTTCCTTATATTAAAATATCTAATTTGGTCTTACAAGGTATACATAGAAAATAGCCTGGAATATACCAATCACCCTCTTGTTCATTATTTCCATTTCTTATTTTGCAGTTATCAGTAAGTTTTCTAATACATATGGTTTATCTATCACTCTGGAGAGTTATATATTAATATGAAAAGAATTCACTCTAATTTTTATCTAGCTTATATAGCACTCAATTTTTATGCTTTATGAAAGCAGAAACTAATAATCTTTATATTCTTTTTCTTTAACTTTTTATTTTGTATTGACATATAGCCAGTTAACAATTCTGTGGTAGTTTCAAGTGGACAGGAAAGGAACTCAGCCATATATATGTATACATGTATCCATTCCTCCCAAACTTCCCTGCCATCTAGCCTGCCACATAACATTGAGCAGAGTTCCCTGTGCTATACAATAGGTCCTTGTTGGTTATCCATTTTAAATACAGCAGTGTGTACCTGTCCATCCTAACTCCCTATCTATCCCTACTATCCGTTCTTTTCCCCCAGCAACCATAAGTTCATTCTCAAAGTCTCTGAGTTTACTTCTGTTTGTAAATAAGTTCATTTGTATCATGCCTTTTTAGATTCCACATAAAGGATGCCATATGATGTGTCTGTTTCTCTGTCTGACTTACTACACTCAGGATGGCAATCTTTGGGTCCATGCTGCTGCAAATGGCATTATTTCACTTTTGATGGCTGAGTCATATTCCATTGTATATACATGCCACATCTTCTTTATCCACTCCTCTGTTGATGGACATTTAACTTGTGTCTGTGTCTTGGCTCTTGAAAACAGTGCTGCAGTGAACATTGGAGTGCATGTATCCTTTGGGTTCATGTTTTCCTCCAGATACATGCCAGGAGTGGGAATGCAGGGTCATATAGTTTCTCTGTATTTAGATTTTAAAGGAATCTCCATGCTGTTCTCCATAGTGGCTGTTTGAGTCTACATTCCCACTAACAGTGTAGGAGGGTTCCCTTCTCTTCACATCCTCTTCAGCATTTATTGTCTTAATGATCTTTATATTCTGTTTTACAGTGTTATAGCTCATCTTGAGAAATAGGAATTATCTTAGATCAGAATATAGAAGTCTAACTAGGCCTTCAATTATATATTTCTTGATTTATATATTAATAATGTGCTCTAATAATAATAATAAATATAGTATACTGGGTACCTATTATATTCTTGGCATAATGATATGAATTTTATATTCATATTTCTAAAATTTAAGGAAATATTGCAAGGCCAGTGTTCATATTCCCAGTTTTAAGTTGAGGGGATTTGAATATGCATAGTTTATAAGTATAAAGAATTGTATTAATATGATAAGAATTCATTCAAATTTATTTAGCTTATATATACATTAGTTTACATGTGACTCAGGAAAGTTAAGTAATTTATCCAAACTATACAGCTTATGAGTACCAAATGACTGACAGCTAAAAGTCAAGTCAAATTCTATTTGAATCTAGAGCTTCTTCTCCATCCAACAAGTTAGATGATTTAGAATGTTATATAGTTGCCCTTACTGTAAAAGTGATTCTGTGGTTCTCATAAATCAAATACAAATTATTATCTGAAGCCTGTTTCTAGTTCACATAATATATCTCTCTTTTCTTTAGAAAATATGTAAATATAATGTTCCCTCCTTCCAAAGATTTTGACCATGTAGGATCTCTTTAAAACTGAAAAGGAACTCTGTGAGTCAATGAGAATGTAAAGTGGAACTTATTTTGACTTGAGCTTTGATGTTTTAGAAGAGTCCTTTCATTATATCCTGTGCAGTTATTGCAACAGGAGCCAGGCTGGCCCTTAGAACCAAGGAGAACCTTAAGAGTGTAGGCAAAATCGCTGGAAATTTCCTGAATTCCATTCTGCATATATCCATTTAAGAAAGTGAAAGTGAAGTCACTCAGTCGTGTCCAACTCTTTGTAACCCCGTGGACTGTAGCCCACCAGGCTCCTCCATCCATGGGATTCTCCAGGCAAGAATACTGGAGTGGGTTGCCATTTCCTTCTCCAAGGGATCTTCCCTGACCCAGGGATTGAACCCAGGTCTCCTGCATTGCAGGCAGACGCTTTAACCTCTGAGCCACCAAGGAAGCCAACATCCATTTAAGTAACACACATAGAATGCTTATCATTTGGCTCTGCAGTGGCTTGGTCACGAAGATGAATGGGAATAGATGTGTGCTATGCTAAGTCACTTCAGTCGTGTCCGACTCTGTGACCCCATAGACGGCAGCCCACCAGGCTCCACCATCCCTGGGATTCTCCAGGCAAGAACACTGGAGTGGGTTGCCATTTCCTTCTCCAATGCATGAAAGTGAAAAGAGAAAGTGAAGCCACTCAGTCTTGTCCGACTCTTAGCGACCCCATGGACTGCAGCCTACCAGGCTCCTCCGTCCGTGGGATTTTCCAGGCAAGAGTACTGGAGTGGGGTGCCATTGCCTTCTCCAGAATAGATGTGTATCCAGTGTTAAAATATCCAATGATTTATGTTATGGTAGAAGGAAGGACAAAATTCAGTTCAGTTCTGGCGCTCAGTCGTGTCTGACTCTGTGACTGCATGGACAGCAGCACGCCAAGCTTCCCTGTCCATCACCAATTCCTGGAGCTTACTTAAACTCATGGCCATTGAGTCGCTGATGCCATCCAACCATCTCATCCTCTGTCATCCCCTTTTCCTCCTGCCTTCAATCTTTCCCAGCATCAGGGTTTTTCCAGTGAGTCAGTTCTTCCCATCAGGTGGCCAAAGTATTGGAGCTTCAGCTTCAGCATCAGTCTTTCCAATGAAGATTTCCTTTAGAATTGACTGGTTTGTTCTCCCTGCATTCTAAGGGACTCTCAAGAGTCTTCTCTAAAACCACAGTTCAAAAGCATGAGTTCTTCAGTGGTCAGCTTTCTTTATGGTCCAACACTCACATCCATACATGACTACTGGAAAAACCATAGCTTTGACTAGACAGACCTTTGTAGGCCAAGTAATGTCTCTGCTTTTTAATATGCTGTCTAGTTTGGTCATAGCTTTTCTTCTAAGGAGCACGTGTCTTTTCATTTCATGGCTTCAGTCACCATCTACAGTGATTTTGGAGTCCAAGAAAATAAAGTCTGTCACTGTTTCCATTGTTAACCCATCTATTTGCTATGAAATGATGGGACCGGGTGCCATGATCTTAGTTTTGTGAATATTGAGTTTTAAACCAGCATTTTCACTCTCCTCTTTCACTTTCATCAAGAGGCTCTTCAGTTCCTCTTAACTTTCTGCCATAAGGGTGGTGTCATTTGCGGTTATTGATATTTCTCCTGGTAATCTTATTCCAGCTTATGCTTCATCCAGCCTGGCATTTTGTATGATGTACTCTGCATATAAGTTAAATAAGCAGGGGGACCGTATACAGCCTTGACGTACTCCTTTCCCAATTTGCAACCAGTCCAATGTTCCATGTCTGATTCTAACTGTTGCTTCTTGACCTGCATACACATTTCTCAGAAGGCAGGTAAGGTGGTCTGGTATTCCCATCTCTTGAAGAATTTTTCACTGTTTGTGGTGATCCACATAATCAAAGACTTTGGGGTAGTCAATAAAGCAGAACTAGATGTTTTTCTTTTTGCAACAGCCTTGCTTTTTCAATGATCCAATGGATGCTGGCAATTTGATTCCTCTGTATTTTCTAAATCCACCTTGAACACCTGAAAGTTCTCGGTTCACCTACAGTTGAAGCCTAAATTCAAGAGTTTTGAGCATTACTTTGCTAGTGTGTGAGATGAGTGCAATTGTGCAGTAGTTTGAGCATTCTTTAGCATTGGCTTTCTTTGGGATTGGAATGAAAACTGACCTTTTCCAGTCCTGTGGCCACTGCTGAGTTTTCCAAATTTGCTGGTATACCAAGTGCAGCACTTTAACAGCATCATCTTTTAGAAATAGCTCACCTCCACTAGCTTTGTTTGTAATTAGGTCCTTTCATTCACAGCAGTTCAGGTCAGGGAAGGCTTTTCTGGGGAGATACGCTTTGGGCAGAGTTCTGAAGGGTGAAATGGATATACTACTTTTTTGCTCTTGATAAATGGTGAACCGGCAAGAGCCACTATCTCCCTTCCGTGAACTTAGCAAATATGAGACTTTTTTATGAGGTGAGTGGGAAAAAAGTCCAGAAATATGCTATCTGTAAAAGCCATACTTAAAAGGAAACAAAGGGTATTACTAAAGGGATAGGTCACTGTCTCTCAGAGTAGTTGAGATTAATAAAGGAATCAGGAAGAATCAGACAATTAGAACAGATTGAACACTGGTAGTGAAAGTGAATTTGTAATTTAAAAAACTCCAAACAGACAAAACTCTAGGATTGGACAGCTTCACAGATGAATTCTAACAAACATAAAGACAATGTAATATTGTTCCTTCTCAAACTATTTCAAAAAATTTAAGAAGACAAAACATTCCCAATTTAATTCTATAAGACCTCTAGAATCTGATATCAAAACCAAAGACACTTATAAACATAATTATAGGAAAATATATTTGATTAATATAGATGCAAAAATCCTCAACAAATATTATCAAACTGAATCTAACAATACATAAAAACAGTCCTCTACCTTTTTATCAAAGTACAGGATGATCAAGTTGAATTTATCTCAAGAGACTCAAGGATGGTTTAATATTTTCAAACCAATCAGTGTGATACACCATATTAACAAAAGTAAGGACGTAAATCACATGATCATTTCAATACACACAGAAAAAGCATTTGACAAAATTTAACATCCATTAATGATAAAAATTTTCATTCTATAAAAAATTGCTATAGAGGGGACATAGCTCAACATAATAAAGGATATTATGGAAAATGCACAGATAGCATCATACTCTACAGTGAAAAATTGAAAGCTTTTACTCTAAAATTAGGAACAAGACAGGGATCCCCCCTTTACTACTTCAACTTAAATGCAGTAATGGAACTCCCAGACAATCAAACAAGAAAAGAAAGTCATCCAAGTTGGAAGGGAGGAAGTAAAGCAGTCACTATTTGCAGGTGACATGATACTTTACATAGAAAATCCTAAAATCTCCACAAAAGAATAATAGCAAAATAAGAAATAATAGCAAAACTAAACAAAGATAGTGATATCTGGTCCATCACTTCATGGCAGATGGAAAAACAGTGGAAACAGTGACAGACTTTATTTTCTTGGGCTCCAAAATCACTGCAGATGGTGACTGCAGCCATGAAATTAAAAGGTGCTTGCTCCTTGGAAGAAAAGCTATGACAAGCCTAGATAGAGTATTAAAAAGCAGAGACATTACTTTGCCAACAAAGGTCCATCTAGTCAAAGCTATTCAGTTTTTCCAATAGTCATGTATAGATCTGAGAGTTGGACCATAAAGAAGGCTGAGCACCGAAAAATTTATGCTTTTGAACTGTGGTGCTGGAGAAGACTCTTAAGGGTCCCTTGCATTGCAAGGAGATCAAAACAAATCAATCCGAAAGGAAATCAATTCTGAATATTCACTGGAAGGACTGATGTTGAAGCTGAAGCTCCAATACTTTGGCCGCCTGATGGGAAGAACTGAGTCACTGGAAAAGACCCTGATGCTGGGAAAGATTGAAGGCAGGAAGAGAAGAGGGTAACAGAGGATGAGATGGTTGGATGGCATCACTGACTCAGTGGGCATGAGTTTGAGCAAGCTCCAGAGATAGTAATGGACTGGGAAACCTGGTGTGCTGCAGTCTATGGGGTCACAAAGAGTTGGACATGACTGAGCAACCAAGCACATAGCTCTCAACTATAGTATCTATCCAGACCATAATTATGAATATTAATTTTTGGCAATCAGAATCACATTTATTTCCAAGAGGATGAATATTAAAGGTGCTGCTACATAAGAATGAAACACACTTTATAGTATAATATAAAATTAAAAATTTGAAGTTTACCAAATAGCAAAGTTTAGAATACTGATTTTACTTAATTGGAATTCTCCCCAAATTTTTATTTTAATAGCCCTTTAGCCAAAAATAGCATTTTTTTCTTGCAACTAAGATTTCTACTAAAAGTTTCTAGTGTTATAAATACCTTGTATATACATAGTTTGGTAAACAGTGTAGGTAGCCAAGGATATACAATTTGAAATACAAAATTAGTATTTTGTATCTTCAGTCTATTATCAAGTTTATTTTCATTTTGAAAAACTGTACTATAATAATAGTGCTTAATTATTATTGAAATTAGACCCAAAATAGATAATTTATTTATATCTTTAGCCATCTAATCATTGCTTTGGAAAGGATGATCTTATCTACTAGTTTTCAAACTTCTTGGGCATCAGAATCACTTGAAGGGCTTTTATAATTCAGATTTCCCCCACAGCTTTTCATTTAATAGTTCTGACCCAATAAATTGTATTTCTAACAAGTTCCTGGATGATCCTGATGCTCTATAATCCTCTAAACATAGAATAAATCATGGATCAATCCATCCAGTTTGAAGGGAAGAGTTAGAGAAGAAATGATTTTCAGTCAAAACAAAGACAACAATTCTATGGTTTTTATGGAAGTTGTTTTGTTTTCATTTGAAACAGTCTCCCAGAATTTCACTGCTCATGTGTTTTTGCACACCCTTTGCATCCAGGGAATTTTTCCTTATCTAAAGATCATCTGGTAATCAATTAGGTTGTTATAGAGGAATGACCTGTAAATTGATTAGCCACTATTTAGTAAGAGGGCTTCCCTGGTGGCTCAGTGTAAAGGAGCTGCCTGCCAGGGCAGAAGACACGAGTCTGATCCCTAGGTCAGTCAGGAAGATCTCCTGGAACAGGAAATGGCAACCACTCCAGTATTCTTGCCTGGGAAATCCCACGGACAGAAGAGCCTGGCAGGCTACAGTCCATAGGGTTGCAAAAGAGTCAGACGTGACTTAGCGACAAAACAACAGCAACAAATTTAATAAGAATTTTTCATGTTTTTCCAAGAGACAGAAATTTCAGAAAAATAAGCTACTTAGTTCAAAATAAAAATTAGTACATTGTACTCTCCCTCTCCTTGCTGTTCCTCTGGGGTCAAGGAATTAAGTCAGTTGCCTGCAGGTAAGTGTGCGTAACTTCATTGCTGTGACAATACTTTGAGAAATGTGAGGATGGGAGAAGCAGCAAGATGAGTAAGAGTACATGGAGGAATTAAAGCTCCGGATGAGTAATTTATAGCTTCTTATAAAGCACTATTTAGTATTTCAGGCAAATGAGTTTTAAGTCTTACTGCATCTAGAGTCTAAAACCATAGGATTTGGTAGTACATGAAAAGTCTCTGCTTGATTATAGATAAACAAAGGATGTATATTATGGTGGAGGAATAGATCAGGTTATAGCACCTTCTTTGCTTTTTTTCCCAGTGGAGTTTTCTGTATTCATTTTATTTGTGGAAATATTTTGATGCCATATAGATTTTTTAAGCTATAATTTAAAATTTTAAGTAAAATTGAATTTAAATGTTTAATTAAATTGTTTTTCATCTTCCTATATATCCTGAAAAAGAATTGGAATTATCATAATTACTTTTGAATGACAGTTTGCATTAGGATTCAATGCCTATTTGAAATATTTTGCCCTATTCTTTTTTACATATTAAGTAAATGTAATATTTAGATCAGTTTCCAAAATGTTTATTAAATTGAACTGAAATTAGTTATATTAAAATTTTAAAACTACCCATCTATTCTAGCCTTACATTTGTATTAACTTGTTATAGTTCTTATAATATGAAAGGTAGTATCTTTTGTTCCTAGTCAGTAAAATTGGTTTTGCAAATACCCAGAAGGAAACTTAGTCACATTTCTTTCTCGACTTTATTGAGATGGTGTGAGAAGAATTACTTCAATATTCTTGTTATTTAAGTTTTTAGATAATAGAGGTAATCAATATACTTGGTGATGATTTTAATGATGCGGTTTTCCCCCCAGAAACAAGTGGCATCTATTTTATATAAGTGTCCTGTGTCTTTTTGCTCTAAACTAAGTTTTCACTATCAAGAATTGAAAGACAAGTCTGTTAATGACAAAACATGCTGAAAGAATGCATGGATGAAATATAAATAAACCTGAAGTTATATAACTTGATCAGAGTGAAGAAGATCCATTGTTTGTACCATTCTATGTGGATTGCCCTATCTGGGGACCTCTGAGAATTGATAATTACTCTTTTGAGTTTCACTTTATTTTATTTTGTATAACTATAAAAGCTTGGTGAATATTTTTGTAAATCATAGTTTGAGGGAATAATGTAAATGTAAAATGACAAGAGATTTATATTATGTCAATATAGATGGTCCCCCGGGTCAGTGGTTCACTTACCGAACCAGGTTCATCCTGCTGACACACAGCAAGCCAAAACGCTGAACCCCTGGAGATTTTCAGCAGAGAGAGGACTTAATGGAAAGGCAGCCCAGTGAGAAGACAAAAGAACAAATCTCACAGACCAAGGGTGAGGGGTATTGATGGGATAAAGAAAAAGAAAAGCAGGGGCATCTGAGGCATGGGGAGCTTGGGAAGCCTGGGGAAAGGTGATTAGAAAAAGGTGCTGTAATTATCTTTAGGTGCAGGTGCAACTAAGCTACAGGCTCCTACACGTTCAAAGGTCACTTTGTGAATAGTGGGCATGCCCATTTGAAGTGTCCGTGGGCCTACCCAGTCTTAACCAACTCAGCTCAAATTATATGCAGCTGACTCCAGGTTTCTGGAAAACTTCTTGGGCAAACATTTTACTATTTAGGCCATGTGCTCTTGGAGGACATGCAAATAATAAAACAACCTTGATTAGTTCAGGCAGGTGAAATAGATTTGACTAATCACTATGCATGGTTTCAGTTCCATTTACTAGTTTTCAACTTTACTACGGTGTGAAAAAGATAAGCATTTAGTAGAAACCATAGTTTGCATTTTGATCTTTTCTGTGCTAGCAATAGGCCTTTTGATATTTTCTGAAGATGCTGGGCAGCAGCCGTGAGCCACAGTTCCTAGTCAGCCACAGTGACCGCTGGGTAAATAACCAATATGCTTAAAAACATTTAGTTTTCACTTTTAGCACAGTATTCAGTCAATTACACAAGATATTAAATGCTCCATGTAAAATACGCTTTGTATTAGATGCTTTTGTCCAACTGTAGATTTCCATAAGTGTTCTGAGCCTGTTTAAAGTAGGCTAGGATAAGCTGATGTTTGGTGGGTTAAGTCTACATTAAACACATTTTGACTTAATGATATTTTTCATGAAGGGGTTTATTGGGAAGTAACCACAACTTTCAACGTCAGGGAAATTCTGTACTAGGATTTTTTTTAAAAGAGAAAGTATGTGTTTTTTAAAAATATATATTTTAATTTATTTATTTGGCTGCACCAGGTCTTAGTTGCGGCATGTGGGATCTAGTTCCCTGACCAAGGGTTAAACCCAGGTCCTCTACATTGGGAGTGTGGATTCTTAACCACTGGACCTCCAGGGAAGTCCCTGTACTAGAATTTTTGTCATCTCTCTTACATGTTTATCACTAGTTTTATGTATTCTGTTTAAAATCACTGAGACAATTGAATGATTCTATTTTTCATAAGTAGATAATATCAAAGTTTATTCTGAATGTCTCAGATACTTATTTGCATTATAAGGGATGAAATGGTAGGCTTGAGAACATGAATGCTGGTCCTGCTAGGCTAGACTACCTGTTAGAAACTAAGCACGTCTCTTTTGTCAGAACTCCATTAATGAATGCATTTTGCATCCTTCATAACCCTAAAATGTTTCTTTACTTTCTTCATGTGTAAATTAGGGAGACCATTCCTACTAGATCAATTATTTTTTTTTTTTTGTCCTTCAAGTTTTATTGAGATATAATTGCCATACAGCACTGTATGTTTAAGGTGAAGGGCTTAATGTCTTGACTTACATACAGATTAATGATTACCACAAGAAGTTTAGTGAGTATTCATCTGATACATCATCCACTATAGATAGAAGATAAAATGAAAAGAGAAACATTTTTTTCTTGTGATGAGAACTCTTGGAATTTACTCTCTTCACAACTTTTTAAATAATAGACAACAGTGTTAATTATATTAATCATATATTAATTAACTAATTATGTATTATATAATATAATGATTATGTTGTACATTACATCTGTATTCTTTATCTTATAACTAGAAGTTCATACCTTTGACCACCTTCATCCAATTCCTTTCCCCTTACCCCTCTACTCTGGTAATCACAAATTTGATTTTTTTTAGGTGAGTTTGTCTTCAAAGTATGATTGACCTATAACACTGTGTTAGTTCCTGGTGCACAACATAATGTTTTGAGATACTTCCATACATTACAGAATGATAGTGATGATAAGTCTAGTTACCATCTGTCACCATAACCATACTTTTTTCCTTAATTTTTGTTTTAACACAAGAAGTCATTATTCAGAAGAAATCATTATTCAAAGTAAGCAGATGAAAATTGGGCTGCTCTGGTTCAGGGAAGAACCTCTTCTGGAGAACTCTATGAGTCAGCTCCCAGGTACCCTGGCATCCTGTAGGGCAGAGAGTTTGGACATTATTATAGATGTCCTCCCAGGTCTAAAATGCTGTGATTGGTTATATAATCTCCAAGTTGCCAGATCTACAGAATTTCCATTTCTGGAATTTTAAGCACCAATTTCTTAATAGAGTGAAGGTTTACTTATAATAGCAGATGAAATTAAATAGTTTTTCCCATTGACAGGAGCATAAGGTTTTCTTGTTTTGCTTAAGTCAAATGTAATTTGGACTAACTCTTTAAAAAAATCTTGTAATTTATCAGTTCAAATATCATTGTGCAATGTGTGTGTGCTAAGTCACTTCAGCCATGTCCAACTCTTTGCGACCCCATGAACTGTAGCCCACCAGGCTCCTCTGTCTGTGGGATTCTTCAGATAAGAATATTGGAGTGGGTTGCCATGCTCTCCTCCAGGGGATCTTCATGACCCAGAGATCAAACCAGGTCTCTTAAGTCTCCTGCACTGGAAGGTGGGTTCTTTACCACTGTTGCCACCTGGGAATTGTGCAATAAGTAGAAGTTAATATATGAGAGAAGGAAAATTTAGTGCCATTTTTTAACAGTGCCTATTTAGTCGCTAGGAGTGGGACATGACTGAGCGACTTTACTTTCTCTTTTCACTTTCATGCATTGGAGAAGGAAATGGCAACCCACTCCAGTGTTCTTGCCTGGAGAATCCCAGGGACGGGGGAGCCTGGTGGGCTGCCGTCTGTGGGGTCACACAGAGTCGGACACGACTGAAGTGACTTAGCATAGCATAGCATAGCATTTAACCTGCCTATTGACTTAACAAGCTTCCTCCTTTTCACCAAAACTTTGTCTCCTTGTTCTTTTTCTTCTGCCTCACACTCTGGTTGATGAACATTCCTCCTTCATCTGATTGTCCTGGGAACCTTGAAACACTCTGCTGTTTCCCTTTCTTTCTGTGCTGCTACCAGTGCCTTAGGAATTTTATTTTTCTTGCCGATCTAGTTTAGAAAAAGGAGACTATCTCCTAGACCATTGGATTTTCACTTTGGGATTTGCCCTTGGAATTTGCTGGAAGCTAGCAAGTCAATTTATGATGTAGAATTTATTCCTCACATAGAAAAGATGTTGTAAGGATACACCAGAAACTATAGAATTTTTAGTACTAAATTCTGTAGCTTATTTACTTTATAGGTGAGTTCCACAATATGTGTTGGTCTGGGAATATATCAACTATTATAAATACTATTTCTACATAAAAGTGAGGTCTGTATTTCAGGCAAGCAGTGTGGAGGTGAATGCTGAACATCAGAGCTGGGGACTGACTGTATATATTTATTGAACCACAGGTGCTTACATGCAGTAGTTCTGCACCATCCGTAAGAAAAGTACTAACATGTTCTTTTCCTTTTGCAGGTGAATTGAATTTAGCCTGAAAGGCTGAAATGGAACATTTTTAGGTCTAAGTTGTGTATATATGTGTGTGTGTGTGTGTGTGTGTAAATACACACACACACACACATATATATTCATATATACACACATTTAAAAAAATTTAGATATAATAGAAACTGAGTAGGATATAATAGATAGGTGGTACTAAGATTGCATTAAGATTTGTGAAGCGGACAGTTGCCTTACATTAAACAGCAAGTAAAAAAATCAAGCCAGTCCTTCATAAACATTTTTTGCTGGGATGTGCTTGTTTTCTGAAACTACCTCTACTAAATCTCCTGTCAGTCTTGAAACTAGAAGGCAGAAAAGCTTCTAGTGCTACAGCCAACTGCAGTGTAGCCAGAGAAACAGGCAACAAAAATAGAACACCAGGATTGCTGTGCGTGGGTGAGGCAGAAACCACATTATGAGCAAAAGCTTCCAGTATTATTTTAGAACCAATACAGAGCTCTGCACTTCTCTCCTCTCTCTTCCAAAAACACATACTACAAAAATAAAATGAAATGAAATGTATGTGCATTTGCCCTCTTAGAATTATGATTCTTGATCCCCACCCCCCTTCCTTTCTTTTGGAAGCAAATCGCCAGTATGGAAACACAGTGTGTAAAGCAAGCCTGAAGGGAGGAAAGAGTTAATGGCTTTTAAGGCCCTGCAATAGAGAATTATGGTTTGAAAGATAGAGGCTGGACAGCTGGGTTTGCTGGGGTATTTTTAAATGCATTAATGCAGGCTCCAATCACTCGGCCATGCTTGACCTATTTTTGGCTCAGGCCGACCATTGTTCTATTTCTGTGCCTGTGGGCCATGCTGTTGTTGATTCATATGCAAATGGATTATCACTAGCTTTAGCCAACTTGAGCTGAGAGAGACCAGAGAGGAGGAAGAGACACACACACAGATAGCAGAAGGGCACCGGCTGAAGGCACTGGCAGGACTGACTGACGGTTCCTACAAGGAAACTCTAGCAGCCTGAGGAACTATAAGCCAGGTTTAATTGGTTTGTTTTTCTCGTGGGTAGAGTTAGTATTTTTCTACTTACTCTGACAAAGCAATAACCCTGAAGCACACTACTAGTTCCCACCTGCTTTTAGTTTCCGGGATAGCCTAAACTCTAGAGAGCCCTAGCATCCACTGGGTCCTTTCTGCTTTGTACACAGGTTGGTAACATAGGAAAAGTGTCCAGGTCTTCTGAAAAGTGCGTGTCCCTCTGAACAGAAAGGAAATCATTGTTGAAGTTGATCCTCTGCCGCTTTTCCTTGGGGAGGAGGGAGGACCAGCCAGGGTAGCTCCTGGGGCCCGTGCACTGAGCAGCGATGAATCTTTCATGTAGCTGAAGTAAGAGTGATTGGAATATGCTGCAGACAATTTACGAGACTGACTCGTGTTTTTCTTCAGATGGGGTGGCTGGACGAGAGCAGCTCTTGGCTCAGCAGAGAATGCACAGTATGATCAGCTCAGGTAAGATCTTTCTTCATCACTGAGCCGTTTTCTGTGTGAAAAGGGGGCTGACTTGGGAAATGCAGCTCAGGGAAGCGCCTCTCTTAAGGGTTTGCTGCTTTTTGGTGTTGATGTTGCTATTTTCTTGGTGCATCTGGAAGGTTTAACTTAGATCCCTTCCATTGCTGTTTCCCTGCATATTCAGTGTGCTCAGGGACAGGCTGCTTCTGAATGAAATCGCCAAGCTTCTGATGAAGGATGGGACTGAGTTAAGTAAAATGTATTTGGGGGTGTTTTGCAACTGACTGACCGTGCAACTAGAAAGAGGAGATGTGTACTGACTGTATGTATGTTCTAGTGGGACTTTAAAAATCAGGTAAGTTCATATTGGGGCTGCAGTTTCCCTTGCAGCCGTCTCTAGCCAGATGATTTTATATTTACAGTGTGCCTACAGAATCACATCTATTTATAGACCTACCTTTTGAAACGTGTTTGCTACAGGAGTTGTGAAGGTAGTTTTAATTTGGCTTTTTTTTTTCCCCTCAGCCCGAAATGAAACTTCTTAAGGATGAAATAATATTATTATTAGCAGATGGTTATTTTAATCATCTTCAAAGCTTTGGGGGAGTCTAGCGTTGTCAGGCAGATGCAGTGGCATAACACACATATAAAGGTGTTATGTGCAGGTGCAACATTTTAAAGAATAACAGAAACAGACTCCGATTTCTAGTTTCTCTGTTGTATATGCTTGTGCCTTCAAGAAGCTGAGCTGATGGGAGATGAAGCTTGTCAGCTTTATCAGTTTCTGTTTGTTAAAAGCGCAGACTCTCAGGGCAGTAGCACGGTACTTGGGTACTTGTAATTGTTGCTTTTCATATTTATCCCTTATAGCTAGTTCTGAAAGCTTGAGGGACTTTTTGTCTTGGTTCTCTTCCGAACACTTCAGTCTAAATTGGCTTAAAGTTCTCCCTCACATCTTCTGTGTTTCTGTGTGGGCTTAATCATAATTATAGATCACCACCTAGATTTCCATATTAAGAATGTGGCATAAAGCAGCGTTTACTTGGTAGAACTAGATGGGAAAGAAAGATTCCACAGGTTGGCTTGATATCTGTTTTACCATTGAACGCCTTCTCATCTCTGTATCTGTGTTTGAAGCAATTTCTCTTTGAAGCTTGATTATTTGGAATGATTTTAGGATCCTTCTGTTCCAGAGTAAAATATCAATTTTGGGTCATTTTGGTATGTTCACACTTAAGTGACAGGACTTACATTAATTCGTGGTGCCTGCTTATTGAAAGCAAACATACCAGAATGTCAATATAGTTTATTACCTTTGTGGCTGCAAAGCTGACAGAAGCATGGGGAGGGGTCAGCCTGTATGTCTCTGATGGAACTGGTCACTTAACATTTTATTTGTAAATATCTACCAGCTCTATTTAAATTACTATTTTAGATGTCTGTTCAGTACTACACTTTGTCCTTTTAGTCCTTATCTCTGTGTTACAAGTTTACTATTTCTTTCATATGGTAGAAAACAAGCTGTGCCTTTCAAGCAGAGACTGTCTGGTAGCACTGAACCTTGCTACAGGTGTTTGCAGGCTTCACTTTTTCTCAGTATCTGATAATTACACACAAATTTACTCCAGTTTCAGTTGAGATTGTCATTTTCCTGACATTTCATGATTTTTTTTTATACAAAGCAACAGTATTTTCAAGCAGGGCCCTGCTGGAGACTGTCTGCTGCTGTCAGTTTTACAGGAAGAAACATGTAAGCACCAATAAATGAAACGTGATGTCAATTGACATCCACTCCCAAACCTGTCTGGTATAAATAAGGAAACCCGAAGTTCTATTTATTTTTAAATTTGAAACATAAAAACATTTGCGTTCTTCCTACCATGTCCTGTAACTTTTGGCTTTGTTTATTAGCATATTATTATATGCCCTTAAATTTAATTCCCTAGTCTTGTATACTGCTGAGGCAGTGACTCTCAAGGGTGGTGTCACTAAGAGTATTTTACAAAATGCTGGCGTCTGGGGTCCGCCTCTAGTGTTTCTATTTAAATAGTATGAGAAACAGCCTGGACACTGGGGTTTTTAAAATCCTGAGTAATTCTAATATGCAGCAAACTTTGGTTATCACTGATACAGGGGAAAGGGGAAGTGATAGTGATGCTGGTGACCCATATTGGTAGGGTTTGCCTTTTAATTGCTAAATTAGGGATGTTTTTGTTTACATTTAGCTACAAATCTTGTTCAATTCCTCTTTGGACCAGTGGCATAGATGTGACTGAAAGGGTTAGAAATTGATGGAGTTTTTGGATCTGAAAGAGAAAAAGATATACTGTAGCAGTGCAAGGTGGAGGGAACACTATTCTAGGAGCTGAGAGCTCTGTGTTCTAGCCAGAGCTCTGCTGCTAAGTTGTGAAACTGGTTTACTCACTTGTAAACTAAAGAATAAAGATGTCCTTCTGCTTACCTCTTGGCATTCCTGTGACGGTCAAAGGTAACATGTTATTAACATGTGTTCTCACTATTTTTTATTAATACTTTTAGTGAATGAATTTGGGTTTCTGGTTCTTCAGTACCAAGATCTATCTCGCTGAATGAGCCAGATAAGCTATAGATTGTACATCACATGGGCGAAGGACTTTTTATTTTGATAAATTTTCTTTAGTTACCTTACAAATCAGGGTTTGGTTTTGTTTTCCTGGTCTGATAAGAATTAAATTCTCTCCTTGAGCAAATGGTGACTTTTAATAAGAGTAGCTTGCGCTCATGTGTGTCTGTATGCTACGAAATGTTTTATTACATAATATTCAAAGGCAAAGAAGTTGCAGAATTAACAGTGAAATCTCAGCAGATTTCTTGAGATTAGTTGTTTGAAAAGCTGTGTTTCTTCTTAGTCATTGCTTTACAGTTCCTATTTGTTTTTCTGGTTATATTGGATACTGTGCATTAATATCGATGACTTTACTTCAGAGCTCTTTATACGCTATTGAATTACAAGTGCTTTTTATGGTTCCGTTTTTTCCTAATTCTGACCCAGCCACGCTAAACATCTAAGGTAGAATTAGGTTCTACAATGTAGTCTGCTAGTGTTTCTTTCTTTTCTTTTAGTAAAAATGCTTTATAATATTGAATCCTGCAGTTCGGTATGAGTGACACATCTTGCCAGGTCAGTCTCCACTTTTGTGGCTGTGTGGGCCAATATAAGTGATAAGTGGCAGAAGCTGAAGCATGTACAAGCACTGACTTAGGTCATCAGCAGTGGCTGGCAGAATACGAGGTGTTGCCCTGTTGCCAGGCTTGTTGCTTAATATGTTGGACAGCAGAGCCATCCAGATGATATTGGAATGATTATTATGAAAGAATTTCCTAGAGTTTGTACAGCATCATTGTCAAACACATTTACAATAAGGAAAACTTCTGTTTTCACTATAAATTCTTATTTTAGGGTATAAAAGAAAAACATTGAAATCTAAATTCTGAATTTCTTTTAAGGAAAATGTCTCTTCCCCCTTTCAGAATCTTTCATCTCCTTGGTGTGTATTATCGAGGGAAAATGAACATTTCAGATTCAGTAGTCATTTATGTCTACTTGGAAAGCAGAATCTAATTATGAAAATGTAAGTCTGTGAAATGCCCCTGTCATGTCAAGAATCACTTCTGGCATTCCCCATCACTATTTTTGCCATTCTCTAACTCAGGTTATCTTTACTTACAAGGTTGTTATCAATTGAAATATTTGATAAGTAGCAATCAAAAAGCTGGTTATGAGTAGGCCCATTGAGAATGGAGATGAGAATGAGTATTTTATTTTTCTGTGGGTAACACAGGTGGTGTAATTGTTGTTATGTCCTTTAAGTAAGGACATTCAATAAATCCCTCAGAAGACTATAATAAGCCCAAACTCTGAATTTAAAAAGCTGATTTTTGAGATGAGAAATTTGAAAATGTACTATATTATGTCTCACCACTGATCAATAATGAAGTAATCCTAAAATAGTATAAACTGTCTATCCCCCCACCCCCCATACACAACACTTAGCATTAACTGGGCAAAGAAAATGATTTGACCTAATGCAACATATCTCAGAAACTGGCAGTCAAAGGAAAAATGGAAGCAGGGATCTTTGATCAGAACTGAGAGACTTAACAGGGCCTGAATTCTCTTCCTCCTTAGAATTTTACTGACAAGTTGACAACTTCCTGAAAATTCTCACTAACATTCCCATAACTGGAGAGAAACAAACTGAGTGGATATCCTCAGCTTTTGGTGGTGGTGGTGTTTTTTTCGTGTGACTGAGGAATAGTTTAAAGGATTCTGGAAGAGAAACTGGTGAGATGGAGGAAGGTGAACAAATGCTCCCTTTCCAGAGAAATGAAGACTTCAGAGCAAAACTGTCAATTGGAAACAAAAATACCCATAGCTTTTCGCAGTGAAATACTCTTCCCCGAAAACTAATATGATAGATCCCACTAAGAAAAAAACATCAACTTCACTGAGACCATGAAATTGTGTAATAATTTATTCGTGCAAGTAGAGCACCTTAGTAAGAACATAAATTCCATAAAGCAGAAGCTCAAGGATAATATGCTAAACCAGTAATATGGGATGAAAAAGGATATTTTAAGTCTAGGAAAACAAATTTATAATGAAAAAAAGCATGATAATTATAGAACAAAAATATTCATTAGAAATAGCAGGAAACAGAATAGATACCAGTGAAAGTTTTTACCAACGGAGAGGAAAGGCTGGAGACAATCAGAGGGGCTGAAAAAGGAAAATGGATTAAAGCAATTGGAGGGAAATCAGTAATAAGACAGACAAAGACAGTGTACCACAAGGGTTATTATGTCCCTGAAGTTGATATTCCAAAACATTGTAACAGAAGATTATTTTGTAAAAATAAAGATTATTTCACTGACAAGGGGGAAAAAAAAAAAAGAAATCTGCATATTGAAAGAATTCTCATCTTTTAGGAAAATTTGCTGCAAGTGCTCAGCACAGAGTCATATCCTAACTGGGCTATTTCAAATGCTAAATAATTCTTCAGGGGTTCAGGCAAATAAAGCAAAGATCTGCAATAGGATAGAGAGGGGGTGGGGAGAGAATGTGTGAAACTCAAGGCTTATCAAACTTACCCAGCACTCCATGCCAGAAGATAATGGAGGAGAAGCTCAGAAGCTGTAAAAGAAGTGCAACCTAATGTTCCATTCCAACGAGATGTTATTAAAGTATAGAGAAAATATGTAGGCAAGTTAGACATCCTCAACCATGACCCAGATGGCTTGACAGGGAAGCCCACACAATGGGGGAAAGAAAAAAAAAACTTTAAACAAAAGCAAAAAGTGAAATGTAGTCAGAAGAGGAGGAGAAAGCATAGTTAGGTTAATGGGGCAAAAATTGAATCCTTTTAAACAAATGTGAGACTGTGGTTGTAGGACAAAAAGCAAATTTTATGAAGTAGGGCAATGTAAAAATATTCCTAAAGCTCTCATCAATGTGAGGCATTGGGGAGAGGTGAGATGTGGGGATGTGTGAAAGCACTAATATTGGCTCCTTTCTGAGCAGGGACAGACTCCCTGCTGTTTAAAATAGAAACACATGGTTTAAAAAAAGAGACTCCAAACACTGATTTCTTTTAAATAGTTTTTTCATTTAATCTTAGACATTTCTTTTTGGAAATAGTACCTCATATAGAAAGGAAGCATTTAGTATGTTTATTGTCTTTTCAAATGCAGTTTTCATTATTAAATTCGTTTAAATTTTATTTTTTTTTAAATAAAAACTTTGGTGATATCTCATTTTATAAAAGTTTATTTTATCTATCTCTCAGAATAATTAATATATAAATAGAAGAAAATCAGAAAGAAATTGTGCATGGTGGTGGTAGGGGGACTTTTGTTTTCATTGTCATGATATTTACCTTGCATGAATTTTTATAAAATGCCCATATTTTCTAAAGTGTTTGTTACACGCTCACACATGAAGCTACTATGCCAAAATACTAACACTGATTAACTGTAAGTATTAGATATAGAAGCTTGGTTAGTCTTCCACTGCAAGTAACAGAAAATCATATTTGAAGTAACAGTGACAAAATAATTTATCATTTAGTAAAATAGCTCGGGAATCAGTCATATCAATGGCAGTCAGGTTCTTCATAGTTCTTCCAGTACTGCTGGTCTTAGAGTTGGTATCATCATAAGTCTCTTTCCTCTAGTAGTCTAAAGTTGATTGTAGCAATTCCAGACACTGTCTACATACACAATAAATTCCAGAGACATAGATGAGAAAACTTTGCCCCCTTAGATGTTTTCTTAAGGAAGGAAGTTTTTCTGAGAAGCTCTCTAGCAAGTTTTCTTTAATAACTCACTGACCAAAAGAACATCACCTGCCCTTATATTAGTAAGTCGTTGAAAAGAAGAATGAGACCACTATGATAGCTCCTTCAGACCATGACTGAGCCAGGGAAGGTGGAGCCTGCAACTAATACTCTGACTTCCAGAAGAACAAACAAAGTGTAAACAGAATGGATGATGTTAGCTGGACTCCACAGTATTTGCTGCTACGGTGTTGGTTGGTGGTTGGAATTTTCTTCTTTGTAATTTTCTTTAGTTTGTAATTTCTCAAAATACAAATAAGTGAAGGAAGTGGACTGTGTAATTTCTCCTTCAGTTGAATTGTGTCACTTCATTTTCATGAAGCTATACATCCATTTAAACACTGATCTTTTTTTTTTTTTTTTACTCTTATAGAATAGAAATTCTTTCTTAGTACTCTCTGTTGTTAGGAGTCCCTAATACTAAAGAGACTAAAGTAATTGTGGAAGAAGACTGGGTCCCTTTAGGCTGCAAGTCGTCATTTTTTCCTTTTTAGGAAGGAGGAAAATTAACATTATGGACTGGTGCATTAAAGCTTTCACTGGAAATTTGAGTAAAATACTCATTTATTGTTGGCTTTGAGAGATACAGAAAGTATTGCAAGAAATTTTTAAAGAATGTGTAAACTTTTTCAGTACATTAAGGGAGGATTTTCTTTAAAATATTCAGAAAGCAGTTTCTTTGCCAGTATGTTGCTATAGTCATTACATTTTCAGAGTAATGAACAATTTTAACAATCTGGGATGGTAACTTCATTTTAACATTTTTTTTCCCGAATTAGAATACTTTGAAAACAATTTAATTGCAGTAAAAGTCCATGGAATGACTTTTAAAACAAGCCTTCTTTAGATGAAATTTAAAGATATTTTGGCATGTGTTTCAAAACAGTGTGTCAGTATTGTGGTCTATCCAGTTCTTAAAAGGAAGTTGCAGTACTAGCAGATATTAGCTTGGGATGTGAAATGCCCTTACAATGGGCAGTTTTGATCTTGGGAGATTGACAATTGGGATATGAAAGGACAAGAAAATACCTTGTTCCCACTAATTCCATTCTTCTTCCACTAAGTCAGTTGCACAAAACACATGTAATTAAAACAATTTTTTTTAACAATACTAAACAACATGTACTTTTAAGTGTTATCAGAGAACTTTATGTTCAGTGCTTGATGAATATAAAACTAAGTCAGTCTTACGTTTTATAAAAATATCAGTTCCATTCATTATATCCATGTTAAATTTTCCATAGTAAAAATAAGTGATGGGCCTCTTATATATGATGTTTTAAAAATATCCAATAATTAAATCCAATGAAAACTACATTTAAGGGAGAAGGAAATTTACCAAACCACAAAGTGTAATTAGTCATTTACTTATGATTAAACTCTTTGCATGTTGATAAGTCTGGAAATACCCCAGAACTTCACTTTCTTGTGTCTTCCCCTCATGTCTTCCCCTTCTTCCTCTACCACTTGTATTTGAAAGGTTCAATTTGTAAATTATATTCAGCATTGACACAGCTGTAACCATGTGAATGTCATTTTCAATTATTCAATGTAAGTTTTGGCGGGTGGCTAAGGCATGGCATTTCCAAGCTCAGTTAAAATATGATACTGTCATGTATTTTTTTTTTTTTTCAAAATTTGAAATTAAAAACAAACCAAACAACAGAAAAAAAAAAAAAAAAAAACCCCGGGAAAATTTCTCTGCATCTCCATTAAATTACCCTGTGGCCTGGGAGTTCTTGCTATTGTAGAAGCATGTTCACCCAGAAAGTTTTCAGGGAACCCCACATAGGGTGAGCTAGAAAAGCTCTTCATGAATTGAACTTGATTTAAGTTGTATTTGTGATGTTGGTATTTGAATCTGCTTATTGGAGAAGGAAATGGCAACCCACTCCAGTGTTCTTGCCTGGAGAATCCCAGGGATGGGGGAGCCTGGTGGGCTGCTGTCTATGGGGTCGCACAGAGTCAGACACAACTGAAGCGACTTAGCAGCAGCAGCAGCATGGAAAGAATTCAAGTATGTATTTTGAGTCTGTGATTTTACATCAGGAGCTACTCATTTTTTATTAGTAATAAATATTATCACTGTCAGCATCTTTATTGTTTCTTTCTGCCCCATTCTACTCGAATGTAATTGTTTAGTCTCAGATTAGAAGGTCAGTGATTGGACCTATATATGCTCATCTTGTTTTTTTTTTTTTTTTTTTAATCACTGTCATTTTTATTATTGATATAATGAGCTAATGTTTCAGAGCTTTTTCTATACCAGGCGTTATTTTACCATTTAATCCTCTCCACAGCTTGAGGAGGGATACAATAGTTGCAGCATATTTTACTGATGAGAACATTGTTTCAGAGAAATTTACTGATGGTCTTCATGGCTAGGAGCTGACAGAGTCAGCTATGAACTTGCTCTTGTTTACCATGTCCCTGCCACGTTTTCTCAAAGAGGAAAGTATTTAGCATGGTAGAATGGTTTTCATATCTGTTTGGTGCTAAAGATGTGGAATCAGCTGTACTTATAAACACACATCTAAATACTCCTCTTGGTCCTGAGAAGTTTACAACACACATATGCAACTTTGTTGAAATACTTTCTGGAAGGGCCTTACTTCACAACCCCAGAGCTCCATGATTAAATTGGAGTAAGTTAACAAGATCTTGGAGAAGGCAGTGGCAACCCACTCCAGTACTCTTGCCTGGAAAATCTCATGGGCAGAGGAGCCTGGTGGGCTGCAGCCCATTGGGTTGTTAAGAGTCGAACACGACTGAACGACTTCACTTTCACTTTTCACTTTCATGCATTGGAGAAGGAAATGGCAACCCACTCCAGTGTTCTTGCCTGGAGAATCCCAGGGACGGCGGAGCCTAGTGGGCTGCCGTCTCTGGGGTTGCACAGAGTCAGACACGACTTAAGTGACACAGCAGCAGCAGCAGCAGCAGCAGCAAGATCTAGGGCAGAGACCAACTTAAGGGAACCAGTATTCCTTGAGATTGATGCCACATGGAGTAATGAGCAGACACCATGGACAGAACCAGTTATCCCAGTGTACTTGGCTTATGATTTCCAATGCTCATAGTAACAGTAACATCTCACAAACCTTAAATGTTAAGGGTTATACCACTTCAAAAGAACACGATTATTAATGTATTTTTGCTGGAGAAAGTTTTTTTTTTTTTTAATGTCCACACCATGAGCCTCAAGTTTCTTTCAACCGAAGTATTTGAATTATACCCATCCTGGTTTTTACCTGGAAATAGGGGCAAGGAGAAGTTAATAAAGTTTGCATCTCTACTCAAGTCCTGATGCAGTGTCAGATGTTTGAGCCAAGGGATGATCTAACTAACAGAATTAGATTCTGCCTGTTTTGAATATATATTGGTTCAATTTGGGTTCAGTTTGGGCGTTTTAGGTGAAAATTATATATTTTTTTTAATCTTAAATTTTATTTCACTGGATGAATATTGTATGTTCTATAGGTAGCTTGGAGAAGGCAATGGCACCCCACTCCAGTACTCTTGCCTGGAAAATCCCACGGACAGAGGAGCCTGGTAGGCTGCAGTCCATGGGGTCGCTAAGAGTCGGACATGACTGAACGATTTCACTTTCTCTTTTCACTTTCATGCATTGGAGAAGGAAATGGCAACCCACTCCAGTGTTCTTGCCTGGAGAATCCCAGGGACGGGGAAGCCTGTGGGCTGCCGTCTATGGGGTCACACAGAGTCGGACATGACTGAAGTGACTTAGCATAGCATAGGTAGCTTATTCATAAAATTCACCAATTATGCTAATCCAGTTATTCAAGACTCAACTCTTGGGTTTCCATCCACTGAATTTTATAGTTGTATTCACTGTGAGAATCTCAGGCCATTTTTAGGAATCACTACATTGTAAAGGCATTATTGATTTTCATGTTATTAACCAACATAATTTATTGCCTTCGTGGGAGAAAGAAGCTTTCAGAAGATCATTAAATGCATTAAAATCTGCAGATGCCCACGTATCTGTGGCTCTCTTTAGCAGGCTGACTCCTTTGGGTCAGTTATTCTTAGCTTCCGTATTTCTATCTTATGGCATCGCAGGTCTAAGATTAGCTTGTTAGGCGTTATCATGCCATCTGAGTTACCTCCTAATATAACTCTACACTGGAATGATTATTTATAGAAAGAGCATTCTGTCATTTTTGGGTTATTTCTAGTAGTTTAAATAAAGAAGAATAACATTCAAGTGAAACCACAGATTCCTTCCTGCTGCCAAAACAACATGATAACTGTCTGCTTAAGGGGCAATAATGTTTCAATGTGTGTTTAGGGTGATTGCAGAATTCTTTTATCTCTCCCACTCTGACAGAAAGGGGAGGCCTTTGGATAGTGATGTATAATGCTTATGGAAAGGCAAACAGGCAGCCTTGATGCTTTCTGTCACCGAGCACAGAAGACTCTGGTTGATGATGACAACATGAGACACACAGGGTTTATTTTTAGAAACAGACATTGCTAAGCTCTCTGGTGTTAATATGGCTCATAAACAGGGCTCGCTGTTGACCCTTACAGTGAAAATGGCATTTTATACATATATGCAAACAAACTTTTTTCTTTTTTTACTTGCAAGAATGACTCTGTTTTTAAGAAAACTGTTACAACCTTTTAAAGCTAATAAGCCTAAATTTATTAAATTTCACCAGTAGATACTGGAGATAGATTATTTTAAAATCCTATAAAGACTGGGTTTAGAAATGGTTTCTGAAAGACAACTGAATGTTATAAGTACAATGGCTATACAGGTTGCTTATAAGGTGGGGAAAAATAGGTGAATATACATCATAAATGATTTTTAATAATATGTTACCATGCCTTTAAAATAGATCTTCTGTGCTTTTGGCTGTATTGCATCAATATATAAAATAGAGCTATAAAAGATTATAATAGGATATGATGTATTAATATAAGTTGCTGATTTTAAACAGATGAGATAAAATTCTTAGTATATTAAAGGTATAGATATACATCTCTGCTAGTTTTGGTATAACTAAATCTTGAACAAACAAATTTCATGTATAATAAAACATGCAATTTCACATTTGAGAACTGTTCACTTAGCTTATTTGAACTGTGTACTTAATTCAGAACTAAGCAATCAATATTTTGCTTTAAAATTAGAATTGTGATTTTAATCTGTTAAATTTATATTTTGTATTTCCTATTAACTCATTGTTAGATGATGAAAATGTGGAGGTGGTATGTTAATACATTTCCTGTTGCACCTTAGTCAAAATGCTTTGAAATGGATAACTTAGCGCTCAGTCAGAATATTCATAATTTTTTTATTATTTACTAAAAAAAATTATCTTTTTAAAAGATAAATATTTTGTGCTTGTACTCAATATAAAGAATCCACTGACCACTAAGAATTTGCAGAATGATGGACAAAAACAGGAAACACACAGCAATTCAACTGCATTCTCAAAGAAGCTAAGATGTAATAAATAAATTCAGAGGATGTAAGTAGTAGCAATTATAGGAACTGGTTACATCCCAACCAGTCTTAATTAGCAGGTTGAAGGTTTGGGGAGGGTGATGTAATTGCTTGAAGCTTTGAAAGCTGAGGTGAAATAGTCATTCATCTGCTCATCTTTTCACTCAAAAATATTTGAGAGTCATCCACAAAACCAGGTATTGTTTTAGGGATAGAGGAGCTAACTCTGAAACAGGACAATGAAACACATGTGGACTTGATTGTTCAATTGAAGGATGGATGGATGATAAGGCTACTTTAGATAGTAATAAGAACTAAGGGAAAACAAAATGGAAAAATGGGATGGAAAGTGACTGGTACCAGGGGCCATAATAACTATGGTAATCAAATAAAGCCTTTTGAGGATGCTAAAATATGAAAAAAATCTTGCCAATGAAAGTAGGTTTTTCATCAATATTGCATTTGGGCTGAGTCAAATAGAATAAAAACAGAAAAGAGCAGAAAATGTTACAGAGCTAGTTTCCACTTACCTCTGCCTTGTATGAGGAATGAGGGAACTTTTATCAGCATATGGATGAGAAAGCCCAGGGAAGACTGTTGATTATGACTGTCTTTATTTTAAAAAAGAGAGACTCTGGAATCAGCTGAGCTCTTCCTAGGATTAATGCTATTGTCTAGAAATTAAGGACCTTGTAGAGCTCCTTACCTTTGCTCTTTCATGAAGATTTATCTTTGTCCCTATTCAAACTCTCGGCTCAACTGTGCTGAAACATCTTACTCCAGCAGTGGGAGCCTAGAGAAGTGAATGCTTTCTCTTTCCTGGGGGCCAAAATGAAGGGAACAGTATGTGCCCATAGGCTGAAGAAGAGAAGTCTGAGAAGGTTTTCTCATGAACACAGTATTGCACATCTTTTAAAGGGGGTATAAATTATGGTATAAACCACAGTGTTTATTGAGCATCTACAGTGTGCTGGGTACTTAATTTAGGGAAATCATGGGTCAAATCTTGTTGGGTGGTGGCTGCAGAACTGTAACTTCCAAACAAAATGTTTAGGATACATAATCTTCCTCATGTTGACCAGTGACTAGATTTGTGACAAGTGGTTGCACTAGTTGAGCAGGGAAGTACTTCATCGAGGTAATAGATCTATTTAAAAAAAAGAAGAAACAGCAGTGTGCTAGGAGCTGTTTTCTCCTCATGTTTTGCTCTCTCCTGAGTAGGGAACAGTGATGGATACACATAGTAGAATGCACGAACATTTTTGAGGGACTGACACATTATCTCACATGCTTGATGCCTCATGGGGTTTTCCCTCAACATTCCAGTTGGTCTAAGTCAAATGGAATGAAAGCACAATTAGAATAGAGCAGGAAGTGTTCTGAGGCTATTTTAAACTCCACTGACTTATGCCTTGTAGAAGGGATGGGGAAGCCTTTATTAGCCAGTAGGTTAGGAGCCAGGGGAAGACTGTCAGCTACAGTTTTTCCCCTGTCCTCAAGAAGACTGGGACTGAGCCAGACTTCTGGCCAAGATGTTTTGTGGGATTCACAGTGTAGCTTGAGAAAAATAGTTAACAGTTACCTTCTTTTTTGCCCCCACAAGGATTGTCTTATTCAATCAGTATTTATTGAGTACTCCATAGCTGTATTTTTAAGCTAGATTTATTTATGTTATTATTTATATATTTAATCAGCTCTTTCCTTTTTCTGAAATACACTTCTGCTTTATTCCAACAAGTAATCACTAGAGAAATTCTAATTCTTACAAAATCCAGTTCAAATGTCTCTATATCTCTTAAGTTTTCCCCAGTCTCCTGAAGTACCTCCTCAGTCATGGTATTAACCTCTCTTCCATTCTCTCTCTTCTCTCCATCCTCAATAATCCTTTATTATACTCCCTTATAACATTCCCATTTTCTGTCTTATACTGTGGTTATTTATGTATATATGTCCCCACCCCCCCAATTATTTATATGCTCCAAGAGGAAAAGGATCGTGTTTTATTTCTATTTTTATTCCCTGCAGTGCCTAGCACATAATTGATTCCTGAAGCTATTTTTAAATGAAAGAATGAGTGAATAAAGAGTACAGTGATATTGTACACATTTGTTTTTAGATTTTTTGAAATCTTTCCTTCTTTTATGTAAAAAATAAATCTACAGTTATTTGTTAATTTGAAAAATACAGACTTTTGAGGATGTTATAACCTATGACTCAAAAATTTAGACAATTCGTTATAGAATGTAAGTCAAGAATGATGTCCAGTGCTTTGTAATATTTATATGAACCTTTAAATGTTTCATTTATCCTTAACAAAGCAAATTTTGGAGTATTTTTATTTGGAGTTGGTCTTTCAATGAGTAATCAATAGAAATTTTGTAAGATATAGGTCTGCATTCAAAATGTTTTGTGAAATAGCTAATTTAAGACTGCCTGAATATAAATGCACATTTTTTATCTCAGGGTAAGAATAAATGTTGTACAAATGATTACAGGTATACTTTTATATTATTCAAATACCACTTCACATTTAATTCTGCTTTTCTCTTTGTGATGCTTCTTATATAGACAGTTTTCTTAGATAAAGGACAAAAATGAATGGATTTTTTTGGTTAACAATAATATTGATTGAAACAATTCTATACCTTGGAGCCACTTAGAACTCATCTTCATTTCTTCAGGCGTTATTTAATTGGCTATATTCTTTGAGAACGTGGCAATGAAAGAAGATTTTTCTTTTGGTAGACATTTTATTGATCAGATTTTGAATACCAGAGGTACAGTAGTTTAAAAAATTATCTGAAGTTAAATGTCAGAACAGGGAATTCACAGAGTGAGATATTAAGGAAAAACAGATGGAAGGAATGAATCAATCTTTGTACAGAGCTATTCAAGGAAAAGAATGAAATAAATATATATATCTAAGTGGGAGAGAAATGATGAAGAGAATAGATTTAACATATGTAGGGAAAAGACACATAATTTTTTCTGGTAGTCTTTTTGCTCTGGTTTAGACTTAAACACCGGGGAAGGCAATGGCACCCCACCCCAGTACTTTTGCCTGGAAAATCCCATGGATGGAAGATCCTGGTAGGCTCCAGTCCATGGGGTCGCTAAGAGTCAGACATGACTGAGCGACTTCACTTTCACTTTTCACTTTCATGCATTGGAGAAGGAAATGGCAACCCACTCCAGTGTTCTTGCCTGGAGAATCCCAGGGACAGAGGAGCCTGGTGAGCTTCCGTCTGTGGGGTCGCACAGAGTCGGACACGACTGAAGCAACTTAGCAGTAGCAGACTTAAACACAGCACAAGTTAGGATAAATTAAAGGCATTAAGGCTTGGAAAATTAATTGAGTTAAAAATATAAGTAAGAGTCAAATAGGAATTGGATAATAAAACAAAATTTTAACTTAGCTATTGAACTTAGCTTAGTAGATCACAGAGAATAAATGGATATCTGTGTTCTTTCAGTTATTTTGCAAATGCTGCCTATTATGTTTTCTCATCTTTATGAATCCAAGTTAAGTGTGTAAGTTCTGTAATAATCATACTGAGATAGAACAAATCAAGGTTAGTTGGCCTTAGATTTAGAAGTTTCCCCATTATTATATTAACCATTGTCAAAAAATAAGGATTAGTTCAAGCAAATTTCCAAAGGAATATAATTTTAAAGCTATAAACACAATTAATTGAAAACACTCATTGGTTTTCTAAAGATGAACAAAATTTAAAAAAATTATCTTGGTATGAACTTAACCCAACTTTTATATTTAAAGAAGGAAAATAATGTAAACAGTCTCAGGCAACTGATGATTAAACATAATAAAAACAATGCCCTGAGTTTAAAATCACTTCCTTCAGATTTTAATCAGGAGTCAACTCTCGCTATTCATTATCCCAATAATTAAATGGAAATTACCCCACATCATTAACCTGGAAACATTAATGATTCTTTTTTAAAATTTTTTTAGCAAGATAGTCCTAAATCTGAATATGAATATAATTCTAAAAAACCTTGTATGAGTTCCTTTTTAGATGACTACAAAATATATATAGGGCTTCCCTGGTGGCTCAGAGTCTGCCTGTAATGCAGGAGACCTGGGTTCGATTCCTGGGACAGGCAGATCCCTTGGAGAAGGAAATGGCAACCCACTCCAGTATTCTTGCCTGGAGAATTCCATGGGTAGAGGAGCCTGGCCGGCTCCAGTCCATGGGGTCTCAGAGTCAGTCGTGACCAAGCCACTAACACTATCATTTTCACAATATATTAAATTGCTTTCTAGACAAGGGAGAGGACATCTTTGGTTTCATTATTTACTCTGGTCATGTTCCTTGGGTACTGAACCAAAATGTGGTAGAGATTATCTTTATGCTTCATGAATCATGTATGTGAGAACCATTTTCCCCACATGCCTGCCATCACTGAATATTGTCAGATTTTAGATATTTATGCCAAACTGAGAGATGAAAAATGGCACAACATTACTTTTTTATGTGAATTTCGCTTATTTCTGGTGGAGCTGAATGGTTTTCAAATGTTTTAGTCATTTGAATTTTCTTTTATGGAGAAATAATTTCACCAGAATGTTTAAAGGAAAAAAAAATCTATCAGTGAATGTCACCTATTAACAGACTAAAGGAAAAACTAATATGATCATTTCACTAGATGCAAAAAAAAAAAAAAAAAAAATCAATAAAATTCAGTACCTTTTCTGGATAGAAACTCTTAAGCTAAGAACAGAAGGAAAAAACAAGTATTATAAACCAAAACCCTACCTGAGACTTTGTATTTAATGGGAAAATTAAAACACATTTTCTTTGATTTTAGGAACTTTGTCTTTGGAGGTCCTAGTTGATGTGGTAAAACAGAAGCATTCAACAAGAGATGCAGATTTTTAAAGGAAAAGAAACTAACTGAACTAATAAACAGCTCAGTTTAGATTGTTCAGTACAACATAGAAAATTGAAAAGATTGCTTTATACCAGAAATAACCGAGTACAAATATAATAAAATGATAGCATTTATAAATACCAGCTGAAAATTTTATGGAGAAATGGATAAAATTATTGAGGGCATACAAGAAAACCAGAAAAAAAAAAAAATGGAATCTTTCTGTGCCATGAATAGGAAGACTACTTTTAAAAATTACTTATTCCAAAATTCATGCATAAATCTATTTTTAAAACAGCTAACTTTCTTTTAAAAGTAGACCATCTCTAATTCAAAAAGTCAAATGTACTTAATGGTATTATATAGTAAGTAAACTGCATGTTATTTTGTAGTTAGTAACAGTTGCCGTTTCATAGTCTTCATTTCCAGTAGCCGTTAGTCCCCTGCTTCCGATGGCCTGATATCAATTGCTTCTGTTTTTTGAATGTTAGTATACAAATTCAGATAAAATCCCAACAGGATCTATCAGAAAATTTGACATACTAAGTTCTACAATTAGAATACCGAACTATTTTTTAATATCTTGGTGTACGGCAGAGTTTGCATCACAGATCAGTGTCATAGGACAAACTATTAATTAAATGGCTTGGGAACAATTAATATATTTAACTAAAAATTATTCTCAAATAATATTATATTCAGGTATCTATTTTTATAATACTGTTGTTATCCTGTCTTATTGAACAGGTTACTACTTAAACTTTTGTAAAGCCAGTGTATTCTATAATGTGTATTGTTGTTGTTCAGTTGCTAAGTCCCATTCCACTCTTTGCAACCCTACAGACTTATAGCACTCCAGGCTCCCCTATCTTTCACTATCTCCAGGAGTTTGCTCTGGTTCGTGTCCATAAGTTGGTGATACTATCAACCGTCTCATCCTCTGCTGCCCCCTTCTTTTGCTACAGTCTTCCCCAGTATCAGAGGTCTTGCATTTTATGGAGAGAGGAAAAGTAATTTTGGGCTTCCCAGATGGCTTGGTGGGTAAAGAATTTGCGTGCAATACAGGAGACTCAGGAGACGCAGATTTGATCCCTGGGTCTAGCATGACAACTCACTCTAGTATTCTTGTCTGAAGAATCCCATGGACAGAGGAGCCTGGGCTACAGTCAATAGGATCACAAAGAGTCGGATATGACTGAAGTGATTGAGAACGCACATGCAAGAAGTAATTTTATGAAGATATGGGAAGAATTTTAGTTAATTTAAATAAGTTAGATGAGAGTAGTAGTCAATGTTTATATAGCTCATCAATTTTCAAAAGATAATTAAGATTAAATAAAAAAATCAGATTTAAGGGTACCATTGAGTGAAATAGAAAGATGATAATGCAGTCAAGGAAGAAAGATAACAACACTGTCCTGAGTGAATGAGTGAGTGAAGTTGCTCAGTCGTGTCCGACTCTTTGTGACCCAATGGACTGTAGCCCACCAGGCTCCTCCATCCATGGAATTTTCTAGGCAAGAGTACTGGAGTGGGTAGCCATTTCCTTCTCCAGGAGATCTTCCCGACCCGGGGATCGAACCCAGGACTCCCACATTGCAGGCAGACGCTTTACCATCTGAGCCACCAGGGAACCCCAACACTGTCCTGCTGCTGCTGCTAAGTCATTTCAGTCGTGTCCGACTCTGTGCGACCCCATAGATGGCAGCCCACCAGGTTCCCCCGTCCCTGAGATTCTCCAGGCAAGAACATTGTCCTGAGGTCTCATCAAATAGTAGCTGCTGAGTAGTGACTAAGAAGATCAATGAGGAAATTATTTTTTCCTAGTCTTATTGAGAAATAATTGATATACATCACTGTATAAGTTTAGGGCATATACTACTACTACTACTAAGTCGCTTCAGTCATGTCCGACTCTGTGTGACCTCACAGATGGCAGCTCACCAGGCTCCGCCATCCCTGGGATTCTCCAGGCAAGAACACTGGAGTGGGTTGCCATTTCCTTCTCCAGTGCATGAAAGTGAAAAGTGAAAGTGAAGTCTCTCAGTTGTGTCCGACTCTTAGCAACCCCACGGACTGCAGCCTACCAGGCTCCTATGTCCATGGGATTTTCCAGGCAAGAGTACTGGAGTGGGTTGCCATTGCCTTCTCCGTTAAGACATATAGCAGGACACTTTGATTTTACGTATATTGTGACATGGCTACCACAGTAGTTTCAGCTAATATTCATCTTCTCATATAGATACCAAAAAAGAAAAGAAAAAAGAGCAAAAGAAACCATTTTTTTTCTCACTGTGATGAGGACCCTTAGGGTTTACTCTCTTCAGAACGATCTTGTGTATACAATAGCAGTGGTAGCTGAAGTTATCTTATGGAACATTACACCCCTAATACTTACGTATAACTGAAAGTTGTACCTTTTGACTACCTTCCTGCATTTCCCTCCTCCCCTGCCAGAACACTCCCTACCTCCTCACCACCCCGACTCGCACTGTTGCTACCACCATCTCTGGTAATGTCAGGTCTGATCTCTTTTTCTGTGAGTGTTTACAAATTCCACATAAAAATAGTGCCATCAAGGTCTTGCAAATTGTAGAGTTGTCTTGTTTTTTTAATAGCTGGATAGTATTTTATTGTGTATGTATACACAACTTTTTTGTCTGTTCATTGTCTGTGGACACTTAGGTTGTGTTCATGTCTTGTCCATTGTAAATAATGCTGTTCTGAATATGAGGGTGCTCATACATTTTTGAGTTAGTGTTTTCATTACCTTTGAGTGTATTCCCAGAAGTGGAATTGTTGGACATGTGGTTGTTCTGTTTATAATTTTTTGAAGCTGTTCTGCGCTGTATTCTATAATTTGTAATACAATAACGGCACAGGAGGGCTTTCTTTTCTCCACATCCTCACTGGCATTTATTATTGCCTGCCTTTTGACAATAATCATCCAGGTGTGAGGTGATATCCCATGGTGGTTTTAATTTGCAGTTCCTAATGACTAGTGATGGAGAAGGCAATGGCAACCCACTCCAGTACTCTTGCCTGGAAAATCCCATGGACATAGAAGCCTGGTAGGCTGCAGTCCATGGGGTCGCTAAGAGTCAGACACAACTGAACGACTTCACTTTTACTTTTCACCTTCATGCACTGGCGAAGGAAATGGTAACCCACTCCAGTATTCTTGCCTGGAGAATCCCAGGGATGGGGGAGCCTAGTGGGCTGCCGTCTATGGGGTCACACAGAGTCGGACACGACTGAATTGACTTAACATAGCAATGACTAGTGATGTTGGATATCTTTTCATATACCTTTTGTGTTTTCATATATTTCTTTTGGAGAAATGTCTGTTCATGTTCTTTGCCCATTTTTTTTTATTGTTATTTGTGTTATATGCTGTTGAGTTTTTTTACATTTTCAGTACTAACCCCTTATCAGATACATAGTTTGCAAACATTTTTTCTCCTTTTTTAGGTGTCTTTTCTCTTTTATGATGGTTTCTTTCATTGTGCAGAAGCTTTTTAGTTTTATGTAGTTTGACTAATTTATTTTGTTGCCTGTGCTTTAGGTATCATATCCAAAAACTTATTACCAAAAGCCATATCAAGAAACTTTGTTCCTATGTTTTCTTCCAGGAGTTTCATGGATTCAGGTCTTACATTTAAGTCTTTAATTCATTTCAAGTTAATTTTTGTGAATGATATATGATACATTTTCATTCTTTTCATATGAATATCCAATTATACCAGCACTATTTATTGGAGAAACTTTTCATCATCAAGTATATTCTTTGCCTTTGTGTCAAATATCAGTTGACTGTGTATACTTGGGTTTATTTCTGGCTTCTGAATTCTGTTCCATTGGCTTATTTGTCTTTTTGTTTTTAGTGCTGGTACCATACTGTTAGTAGTCTTAGATTACAGCTTGAAATCAGGAAGTGTGATACCTCCTGTTGTTCTTTCTCAAGATTTCCTTGGCTATTTAGGGCTTTTCATAGTTCCATATAAATTTTAAGACTTTTTTTCTACTTCTGTAAAAATAATGCCATTGGCATCTTTTTAAAAATTTCATTGAATCTGTAGATGGTTTTCAGTAGTATTAACATTTTAAAAATACTAATTCCAAACCATAAATATGGGATGCTTTTCAATTTATTTGTGTCTTTTACAGTTTCTTTCATCCGTGTCTTGTAGTTTCACCACAAACATCTTTTACCTCCTTAGTTAAGTATATTCCTAAGTATTTTATTGTTTTTGATACAATTTCTCTATATTCTTTAACAAAAATTTTTTGTTAGTGTTTAGAAATGATAGTGATTTTTGTATATTAATTTTATATCCAGGAACTTTACTGAATTCAATGATCTAACAGTTTTTTAGTTGAGTTTAAGTTTACATAAGGAGGCTTCCCTGGTGGCTCAGAGGTTAAAGCATCCGCCTGCAATGTGGGAGACCTGGGTTCCATCCCTGGGTCAGGAAGATTACCTGGAGAAGGAAATGGCAACCCACTCCAGTATTCTTGCCTGGAGAATCCCATGGACGGAGGAGCCTGGTGGGCTATAGTCCATGGGGTTGCAAAGAGTTGGACACGACTGAGCAACTTCACTTTCACTTTCAAGTTTATATAAAATCATTTGATCTGCAAATAGAGACAGTTTTATTTCTTTCTTTCCAATCAATTCTTATACCTTTTTTTCTTTTTCTTGCCTGATTGTTTTAGTAGGATTTCTAGTACTGTGTTGAATGGAAGTTGTGAGTGGGCACCCTTTCCTTGTTCCTGATATTGAGGAAAAACATTCAATCTTTCATCATTTGAGTATGATGTTACCTGTGGGTTTGTCATATATGGCCTATATTATGTTGGGTATGTTCCTTCTATGCCTGATTTAAGTGTTTTTATGATCCAAATGGATGTTGAATTTTATTGAGTGATTTCTTGCATTTATTGAGATGATCACAATACTTTCTTTATTCAGTCAGTGTGACACATCAGCGTTGCATATGTTGACCTATCTTTGCATTCCAGAGACAGAGCCCTTTTAATCATGGTGAACGATCCTTTTAATGTGCTGCTGAATTCAGTTTGCTAGTATTTTATTGAGAATATTTGCATCTGTATTCATAAGAAGATTTGCCTGTAGTTTTAATTTTTGGTAGTATACTTTTCTGGTTTTGGTGTCAAGTTAGTGCTGGCCTCTAAAAATGAATTTGGGAATATTGCCTTCTGATTCTGTCTGACTGATCTTTCCATTGTTTGGGGTCAGGTATTAAAGTCCCCAGCTATTATTGATTTGCTGTTTATTTCTCCTTTTATGTCTGTTTTCACTCTTTATTTTTAGATGCTCAGATGTTGGGCACATAAATATTTATGATTGGTTTATCTTCTTGATGTATTGATTGCTTTATCATTAAAATAATGACCTTCTTTTTCTCTTTTTATCATGTTTGGCTTGAAGTCTATTTTTTTCTGATAATGAGTGTGGCTACCTCTGAATTTTTTTGATTAGCATTGCTAACAAAGGTCCGTCTAATCAGAGGTATGGTTTTTCCAGTAGTCATGTGTAGATGTGAGAGTTCGACTATAAAGAAAACTGAGTGCTGAAGAATTGATGCTTTTGAACTGTGGTGTTGGAGAAGACTCTTGAGGGTACCTTGGACTGCAAGGAGATCCAGCCAGTCCATCCTAAAGGAAATCAGTCCTGAATATTCATTGCAAGGACTGATGCTGAAGCTGAAACTCCAATACTTCAGCTACCTGATGTGAAGAACTGACTCATTTGAAAAAACCCTGATGCTGGGAAGGATTGAAGGCGGGAAAAGGGTACAACAGAGAATGAGATGGTTGGATGGCATCCCCGACTCAATGGACATGACTTTAAGTAGTCTCCAGGAGTTGGTGATGGACAGGGAGACCTGGTGTGCTGCAGTCCATGGGATCACAAAGAATCAGACACAACTGAGTAACTGAACTGAACTGAACCTCTGAATTTTTGGGGTTAGCATTTAATTGAAACATCTTTTTGCATCTTTTCACACTCAGTCTCTGTGTGCCTTCAAAGCTAAATTAAATCTCTTATGGACAGCATATTCTTGGATCATGTGGTTTTATCTGTTCAGCCATTTTCTGTCTTTTGATTGGAGAATTTAATCTTTTTACATTTGAGGTAATTATTGATGGACAAAAGCTTATCGTTCCTGTTTTATTGTTTTCTCATTGTTTTATAGATCTGTTGTTCCATTTTTCTCATCCTGCTGTCATTTTTTGTATTTTGATGTCTTTGGTGTCAGTATGCTTGGCTTTTTTATTGTATTTTTTTTGTGTAATTACTACATAAAAGTTTTTTGTTTACCATGCGGCTTACATTAAACACCTTAAATGTTAACAAGTACTTTTAAGCTTATAACAACTTAACTTTAATATAATTCATATGCTTTAAACTTTTACTTAATCTTTCCCTCACATTTTATGTTATGACTCTTAAAATTTACATGCTTTTATTGTCTAAATATAGACTGTTGTGTTTATGGTTATTTTTGTAACATTCTTTTTTAAACTTTTAAACTAGAGTTGTGAGTTATGCACCATTTTTACCACATTACAAATTTAACTATGACCATATTTACCATTACCAGTAAAATTTAGTCTATCTTTTTTTGGTATCATGTTAATTAACATTCTTTTACTTCTTCTCAAAGAACTCTCTTAAACATTCATATAAGCAAGCTCTGGTGTTAATTAACTCCTTCAGCTTTTTTTACTCAAGAAAATCTATCCCTCATTTGTTACTGAAAGGCACCTTTGCTGGGTATAGAATTCCTATTTGAGAGTTATTTTCTTTCAATATTTTAATATGTCATTCCATTCTCTCCTGGCCTGATAAGATTCTTTTGAGAAATCTTATGATAGTCCTATGGGGGTTTTCTTGTATTTATCTTCTTTTTTCTCTGCTTCTCTTAAAATTCTTTCTTTGTCATAGACTTTCAAAATTTTAGTTAGAATGTGGCTTGGTATAGCCCTATTCAGGTTCAATTTATTTGGGGTCCTTTGGGACTCATGGATCTGGACGTCCATTTTGTTCCCCAGGTTCAGGAAATTTTCAGCTCTTATTGTTTTAAATGTATTTTCTGTCACTTTATCTTCTTCTAGAATTTCTATGATGTGACTATTGTTTCTTTTCATTGTGTTGCATAATTCCTATAAACTTTCTTCATTGTTTTTCATTCTTTTTGCTTTTCTGACTGGGTAATTTCCAATGTCCTATTCTCCAGGTCACTGATTCTTCTGAGTGATCAAATCTACTTTTGAAACTATTCAATTCTTCAGTTATTGTAGTTTTCAACTTCAGGGTTTCTGGAGGATTTGTTTTTTCTAAATCAAACTGCTCACTTTTTTCATGCATTATTTTCATAATTTCATTTAGTTGTTTACCTGTGTTTTCTGATAGGTCAGAAGACTTACTTAAGAGAATTATTTTGATTTCTTTGTCTGACAGTTCATAGATCTCCATTTCTTTTATTCAGTTTTTGGAGCTTTCTTAGTGTCCTTTGGTGGTGTCATATTTACCTGAGTTTTTATAATCCTTGATTCCTTGTGTTGTTACCTGCACATTTGAGTAATAGGGCTCATCCTCTAGACTTTATGAGTTTGCTTTTTCAGTCAGTTTTACACCAGTCAGCTCAGTTTGGATTCTAGGTGTGTCTTCTGGCGGTGTCTTTGGGCAGATAGGGCCTGCTATTATGGTCGGGGCAATTAATTGTTCCCTCTCTGAAGATGGGGCTGAGACTGAGAACAGTTTGATAGGACTGCTGACTTGGATTCCTAACCAATTAAGTTTGTAGTGTGAGCTACAAGGTGGTGTGGATTCTCATCATGCTTGCTAGATGTTTGAGTCTGAATTCTATATTTAGTAGTAGATGGGACTATGAATTAGCTTTCCTTTCCTATAGGACACAGTCCAGGGTCTAGCGGCTGTAGAGCTTGTTGTTTGAGGGGCCTGTATCATACTTTTCAAGTGAGACCACTAGTTTGGCTCTGCCACAAACCAGGCTCTCTGTTCAAGTGCCACTGTATGTAGGGCCCTTGGATGGACTAGGAAGTTTCCTGGGTGATTTTATTGGATATACTGAAGGATATATTCAGCAATGAGTGGGGCTATGAATTAGAATTTCCACCTGAGTACAGTGGCAGAAGCAGCTCTACCACAAGGAATGTTGTTTGTTTGTTGTCTTAATGCAAGTTGACCATCATCCCAAGTTCCCTTGCTCAATAGGTCCACTGGCTTTGCTATGCAGACTGTCTTCTTTATGCACTTTCCTCATGGTTTGAGTGCCACTGGACTGCACAGCTTTCAGATGTTTTCACCAGCTCTTCTGATCAGATGGAGTCAGAAGACTGACTTACCAGCAGGTAGGGCTATGTCTCAGCCCACTTGCCTCTGTTGGGGTGGGAGGGGAACACCCTTGGATACTTTCAGGTTCCCAAATGGACTCTCCAGTTGAGAGAAGCTAGGAGCTATGCTCAGCCTTGGTGTTGACTACTCTCCTTGCTTGTGCTTGCCACACAGGAACCCTCCACACCTAGTATTGCCTTTTCTCTGGGGGCAATCAACTCTGCTTGCCTGCCTCTTTACTGGAGCACCAGTGGAGCCTAAACAGTGGTTGTTACCAGCCTTCTGGTCAGATGGAGCCAGAAGACACTCTCCACAGTAGGTGGAACAGTGACTTAGCACTTTGCCTGGAGGTTGGCAAACCAGGCTCTAGGGCTCACAAATCCCCTTGTTTAAGGACCTGAATCAGGCAGATCTGAACCCTACAAAATACCCTGGTCAGACTACACCCCTGAGTTGGTTTTGCAGATGAACTGCTGGTTGAGATTAGTAGGGCATTGCAAGTATGAACTCAGTCTTCCAAGACTGTTATGCTGGTTGATGCAAGCCCTTCCTCCATTCTCCATCACATTGAGATTCCCAATGGTTGAGAATTTATGGTTGAGCCCCATAAATTCCCCTGCAGTCATCATGGCATGAGACCAGAGTAGGGGCTCCTGCAAAGTGACCCACAGTGTTAGGGGAGACTCATCCCCCGAGCTCTCTTTTTCCACTGGAGGCTCGGGGAAGACTTCTCCGAGTGGTGCCATGCTGGCCTGGGGGAGGGGCAGTGCGGTCAATGTGTAGCTGTTTCTCTTACCTTCTCGTGCAGTCTGTCTTGGTGTCTGAGGTGCAGAGGGTGTTTCAGCCTCACACCTGGGCTCTAGGATTCTCTCAGTGCTGTCTTCTTCTTGAATAGATGTTAACGTTTTTTCTTCTGATGGGGAGAAAGTCAGGAATGACCTATGACACCATCTTGGTGACTGTCACTGTCCTCAAGAAGTGACTTTTAAGGTGAGGCATGGCAACCCACTCCAGTACCATTGCCTGGAAAATCCCATGGACAGAGGAGCCTGGAAGGTTACAGTCCATAGGTTTGCAGAGAGTTGGACACAACTAAAGTGAATTAGCATAGCATAGCATGAGTAACTAGAAGAGCCCAACCATACAAAGATCTAAGAAAAGACATTCCAAGCAAAAGAAAGCAATGCAAAGGGCCCGAGTTTAAAATACGTGTTTGGCTCTTTTCAGAGTAAAGTCTACCATGGTCACTGCCTTTTCAACAAAACAGAGAGGAAAGATAAATGGTTAGACTTATACAGTGGAAGTGAGAAATAGATTTAAGGGACTAGATCTGATAGACAGAGTGCCTGATGAACTATGGAATGAGGTTCGTGACATTGTACAGGAGACAGGGATCAAGACCATCCCCATGGAAAAGAAATGCAAAAAAGCAAAATGGCTGTCTGGGGAGGCCTTACAAATAGCTGTGAAAAGAAGAGAAGCGAAAAGCAAAGGAGAAAAGGAAAGATATAAACATCTGAATGCAGAGTTCCAAAGAATAGCAAGAAGAGATAAGAAAGCCTTCTTCAGTGATCAGTGCAAAGAAATAGAGGAAAACAACAGAATGGGAAAGACTAGGGATCTCTTCAAGAAAATCAGAGATACCAAAGGAACATTTCATGCAAAGATGGGCACAATAAAGGACAGAGATGGTGTGGATCTAACAGAAGCAGAAGATATCAAGAAGAGGTGGCAAGAATACACAGAAGAACTGTACAAAAAAGAGCTTCAAGACCCAGATAATCATGATGATGTGATCACTGACCTAGAGCCAGACATCTTGGAATGTGAAGTCAAGTGGGCCTTAGAAAGCATCACTACAAACAAAGCTAGTGGAGGTGATGGAATTCCAGTGGAGCTATTCCAAATCCTGAATGATGATGCTGTGAAAGTGCTACACTCAATATGCCAGCAAATTTGGAAAACTCAGCAGTGGCCACAAGATTGGAAAAGGTCAGTTTTCATCCCAATCCCAAAGAAAGGCAATGCCAAGGAGTGCTCAAACTACCGCACAATTGCACTCATCTCACACGCTAGTAAAGTAATGCTCAAAATTCTCCAAGCCAGGCTTCAGCAATATGTGAACTGTGAACTTCCTGACGTTCAAGCTGGTTTTAGAAAAGGCAGAGGAACCAGAGATCAAATTGCCAACATCCGCTGGATCATGGAAAAAGCAAGAGAGTTCCAGAAAAACATCTATTTCTGCTTTATTGACTATGCCAAAGCCTTTGACTGTGTGGATCACAATAAACTATGGAAAATTCTGAAAGAGATGGGAATACCAGACCACCTGATCTGCCTCTTAAGAAATCTGTATGCAGGTCAGGAAGCAACAGTTAGAACTGGTCATGGAACAACAGACTGGTTCCAAATAGGAAAAGGAGTACGTCAAGGCTGTATATTGTCACCATGTTTATTTAACTTACATGCAGAGTACATCATGAGAAATTCTGGACTGGAAGAAACACAAGTTGGAATCAAGATTGCCGGGAGAAATATCAATAACCTCAGATATGCAGATGACACCACCCTTATGGCAGAAAGTGAAGAGGGGCTAAAAAGCCTCTTGATGAAAGTGAAAGTGGAGAGTGAAAAGGTTGGCTTAAAGCTCAACATTCAGAAAACGAAGATCATGGCATCTGGTCCCATCACTGCATGGGAAATAGATGGGGAAACAGTGGAAACAGTGTCAGACTTTGTTTTTCTGGGCTCCAAGATCACTGCAGATGGTGACTGCAGCCATGAAATTAAAAGACGCTTACTCCTTGGAAGGAAAGTTATGACCAACCTAGATAGCATATTCAAAAGCAGAGACATTACTTTACCAACAAAGGTTCGCCTAGTCAAGGCTATGGTCTTTCCTGTGGTCATGTATGGATGTGAGAGCTGGACTGTGAAGAAGGCTGAGCGCCGAAGAATTGATGCTTTTGAACTGTGGTGTTGGAGAAGACTCTTGAGAGTCCCTTGGACTGCAAGGAGATCCAGCCGGTCCATTCTGAAGGAGATCAATCCTGGAATTTCTTTAGAAGGAATGATGCTAAAGCTGAAACTCCAGTATTTTGGCCACCTCATGCGAAGAGTTGACTCATTGGAGAAGACTCTGATGCTGGGAGGGATTGAGGGCAGGAGGAGAAGGGGACGACAGAGGATGAGATGGCTGGATGGCATCACTGACTCGATGGATGCGAGTCTGAGTGACCTCCGGGAGCTGGTGATGGACAGGGAGGCCTGGCGTGCTGCGGTTCATGGGGTCGCAAAGAGTCGGACACGACTGAGCGACTGATCTGATCTGATCTGATCTGGGACTCCTTGAATAGTGCATCCAGACTGTATTTTGCAATAGCCATAAAATGATCTATTTTCATATTTTTAACTTAGAGTTTCATAAGTGCTTCAGTGTCCTACACCAATATCTGATAGTTTGTCTTTAGAAAGCACCATTTGTATGCTGAAAGAACAGACAGTTCTTTCTCTTTTTATTTTTCCATGCATACTAGAAATGTACTGAATCTAATTCTAATGCTAGTGCTTGCAGGAACAATTTAAGTATTGCATGACATAGTAGATATGAAATCAGGAAAACTGGTTGATCTGTTCATTCATATTTTTAATGAACCCAATTAGCATACTGAAAGATTTCCATAATATTAAAATTGATGAAGAAACACCAGTGTCTGGTCTGTACGAGCTTATTCTTTCTAAGTGTTTTAAGCTCAGTGTCTGCCACTGTTTGTGTGAATGTAGGTAATTTAATTGACTACTCTTCCATCTATAAACCATGAGGTAAGTTGCTTAGATGGAGAAGGAAATGGCAACCCACTCCAGTACTCTTGCCTGGAAAATCCCGTGGATGGAGGATCCTGGTAGGCTACAGTCCATGGGGTTGCAAAGAGTTGGACACGACTGAGTGACTTCACTTTCACTTTTCACTTTTATGCATTGGAGGAGCAACCCACTCCAGTGTTCTTGCCTGGAGAATCCCAGGGATGGGGGAGCCTGGTGGGCTGCTGTCTGTGGGGTCGCACAGAGTCAGATACAACTGAAGCAACTTAGCAGCAGCAGCAGCAAGTTGCTTAGATAACTCAGGGTCTCCACTAGCTCTAAAAATGTCAGAGATTTGCCTTTTTAATTCCCTAAATAGATCAGATCATAGCACTCTGTCTTTCTTGTATACCAAAAGTAATGTTAGTAGCAGGCAATTTGCCAAAGTAATGTGCTGGTCTGATATTGTCGATTTACAATACTTTATATTTTAGGTTTAGAAGCCCATTCTGTTCTAGCTTATTTTAAAGTGAACGTTGCTCAGTCGTGTCCAACTCTTTGTGACCCTATGGACGGTAGCCTGCCAGGCTCCTCTGTCCATGGAGAATCCTGGAGTCCAGGCCAGAATCCTGTCCAGGCCAGAATCCTGGAGTGGTTAGCCATTTCCTTCTCCAGGAGATCTTCCCAACCCAGGGATCGAATCCAGGTTTCCCGCATTGCAGGTGGATTCTTTACTGTCTGAGCCACCAGGGAAGTTTATTTTAACTTTATCCTAAATCTTGTGCTGTGTCTGACAGGTTTTGAATACATTACCTTTTCACAAAAGCATTATGATCTTATTTACAAAGAGTTATCCAGTAATTGTTATGATTTATCTAGCTTAATTTGATACTTTTAAATGTTTAAATCATTTATCTTCCTTTAGAGAGAGCCATGGGCTTTCCCCAATGGCTCAGACAGTAAAGCATCTGCCCGCAATGTGGGAGACCCAGCTTTGATCCCTGGGTCAGGAACATCCTCTGGAGAAGGAAATGACAACCCACTCCACTATTCTTGCCTGGAGAATCCCATGAAAGAGGAACCTGATGGGCCTGCGAAGAGTTGGACACAACTGTGTGACTAACACTTTCAGCGACAGTCATGGCATTCTCATAGAAACAGAAGAGAAGGAAGATATGACTCTGTACTAAACTCTTTGTAGCTTAGGACCAGTTATTTACTTAGTAGTAAAGATTATCACTTTACTGTTAGTGAGAAATACAAGGTTTTTTTCATCAGTATTGTTTTTTCTTTCTATATCTATCCAGTGACTACATTTGAATTTTCTAGATCTCATTTAGAATTGGATTTCACTTTTTAAAATTAGATCATACTTTGGCATAATAAATAGAGCAGAAACTTCAGTTTAAATAGCACTGTAACAAAACTTACTATAAATAAGCAGAAAATTTGTCAAATATCTCAATACATATTACCAATTAATATAATAAACTGCTGCACATCAGCTGCTAAATAAATAACGAATCACTTCCAGCTATCGTTTTGCACATTTTAAATAAATCGAAACAATTTTCTTAGTAAAAATTATTTTGGAGTAAATGCTCCAGAGTCCTTAGGAATTGTTTTATTCATATTTTTTCTAATCCCAGTTTATAGTGGTTAGAACTTAAAAAAAGATTAGATTGGTTATTGGTTCTAAAGTCATATTTTATTGAGTTTTACACCTACTCTGTGTGATATTTGAATGATGCCAAAGCTACATGTTGCATTCGAGATAACAACAGTATTTTTTCCTTCTTTCTCATTCCAATCTTTTGAAATGTAATGCATGGAATTTTTTTCATATGTTAAGTGTATCTCATTGCTGAATATAGTGTGCCTCACTGAAGTATTCACTTCTTTGCCAAAAACATATCAGTCATTCACAAATATTCAGTACTCTGAGAATGAAATTTTTTTTAGCTACTTGTATAGTTGGTGAAAGCGTTTGCAAAGATTTTTAACTCCACAGTGTTAGATATATCATGTGGAATCTAGGACTAAGTATTAGCACCCAGCATTTGAGGTAGCATTTTAGATTTGTTAGACCTTGTAGGCTGTGATATTCTAGACTGAAATTTGTAACTAGTTAATAGAAGGATGCTAATTGGTCTTCTGTTTTGTGGATGAGATAAAAATTCATTATAATTTTGGAGAACAGAATCGGTTTCACCCCTGGACACATTCATTAACATTTAAATAGAATATCTATAAAGTAAAAATAAAATCTCTGAGTTAAGACTTGGAAATTCAAATAAGAAAATCTAAGACTTAGAAGAATGGCTCACAAATAAAATTTACTCAGTGAATGTTTGTGGAATGAGTAAATGAATGAATGAATAGAAAACTGTCCATTTACAGCAGCTGATATTTAAAGTGCACACCTACTTTTACTTTATATGTTTCTTGGTGCATTATGCTGTTAGCTAAGCATAAAGATATACAATGATTATTTTTTAAGAGTCAGTTTTTAATTTAAGTGAAGTAAGCAAGAGCGGCTCTTCTTTTTCCATGATCTTTTCATAGTATGTGTGCTCAGTTGCTCAGCATGTCCAGCTCTTTGAGACCCCATGGACTGTAGCCTGCCAGGCTCCTCTATGGGATTTCCTAGGCAAGAATACTGGAGTGGGTTGCCATTTCCTCCTCCGGAGGATCTTCCCAACCCAGGGACTGAAAAAGTAGCATTCTCCGCTGTGCTTTAAAATCTTCATCCTCCTCCCCGTCAACTAGAGGGCCACATTATATTATCCTAGTTTATTATTTGTAGTATATTTAGTGAATCAAAAATCAGATGATCAAACTTGTTGCTTTAGCTTATAAAGTAAGTGTTAAAAGATCCTTTGAAAGAACTTCTTTTGTATGAGATATATTTAGTCAAGTTCATATCCATGGAGCCCCTGGTGGCTCAGATGGTAAAGAGTCTGCCTACAGTGCAGGAGACCTGGGTTCGATCCCTGTGTTGGGAAGATCCCTTGGAGAAGGAAATGGCAACCCACTACAGTATTCTTGCTTGAGAATCCCATGGACGAAGTAGCCTAGCAGGCTACAGTCCATGGAGTTGCAAAGAGTCGGACACGACTAAGCAACTTCACTTTCATTTTACACTATATCCATAGAAAATATAGTTTTAATTGTAAGAGGCCAAATGATTGAGTCTTTAGAATGTTCTAGGTAGCTGAAGTTGTTCAAGTAGTATCTTTCTGGAAAAGAAAACATTACCTCACAATTCTACTTAGTAACCTACTTACCTGAAAACACTAAGAGGAAAAGCCCAGCCCATCCTTCCTCTACCCTCTTCAGAAAAGAGCCCTAGAAAGTGTTTTGTGTGCCAAGTTCAAATTCTAGGAGAATAGTAAATTGAGCCTCTGATCTGGCATAGCTGAAAAATCAAACATTTTTGGCATAAGAGTAAAAAATGATATAGAAAGATTATTTTAAAAGACCAACATCAGATTTTAGGCTTCTTTCTCTGAAAAAAATTCAGCCAGCATTCTCTGTAATTTTGATTTCTCTTTAAATAAACATGAATATATAGTTTGATTCCTAATTTCTTGGCTCAAAATTGATGACTTCACACATGCAAAATTTTACTTTCTAGTGTTTAAAGACAAACATTTGGAAAGGTTATGATGTGAAGAGTACCAAGTGCCTGTGAGCGTTGATAAGCTTTGCCTTCATGACTCCCTCATTTCACTGCTTTCTGACTTTCTTCCTTCCTTCTGCCCACCCTCTCTTTCTTTTGTCCTTCTTTCCTCTTCATTCCTTCCTTCCTTTCATTTTCTTTCCCTTCCCTCATTCTTCTCTCTTTCCCTCCCTCCCTTCCTTTTTTCATTCCTCCCATCTACTGTATCCATTTACTATCCTATAGGTCAGAATTCTAAGCACAGGTTAACTGCATCCTCAAGGCTCCAAAGGCTGAAAACAGCATGTTGGCTGGGGCTGCATTATCACCTGGCGTTTGAGACCCTTTTCAAGCTCATTCGGGCTCCTTTCACTCAGTTTCAGCTATCAGCTTTATGCTCATAACTCTCAAACCTCTAGCTCAAACCCCAGCCTTACTCCTTAGCCTTTAGAGCTTTATTGACCATTCCCACTGTCCATTTGGTGGCCCCACATATACAGTATTTTAAAGATTGGAAAAAGAGTCACCTGCCTTTGTTTCTATGAATGATAGCAATTCAAATAATGCATTTTGATAACGAGTTCTGAGAATTTTTATTTCCTTGTTTTACTCTCTATTTATAGGTTCATGGAAAAACATGATCACTTGCATTTGGTAGTAACTCGGAAATTTGGAAATGAATGAAACGTTCAGCTCTGTAGATGCAGAGACTGCTTTGAGAGATTTCCTCCCCTCCATCCCTCCTCTCTGCCACTTGCAGAGTCTAGCCCAACTGCTCTCAGTTTTTCTGTACATTTGTTCTAAAGAATTAGCTGTTACCGATTGGACATCATATCCTGCCCTTGGTGTTCTTCTGTTGTCAACCAGGCTTTTCTCACTGCTAATTTGATCACTTGTCAGTCTTTAGGGATAAGATTTTGCAGGTTGAGGAGTATGGGTGAAGCCAGGGTTAATTAAAGAAAAGGCCCTTTATTCTTCTTTTCTTCCATTTTTACCCATCTGTTTCCTGCCAGGATTATGACAGCAGGGTGGAAAGTGGGCCTGTAATGCCGATTTGACAAGAAGCAGGGCAGTAAGGACAAGAATTTTCTTTCGTATGCTAAGGAACTCCTGACTATACTTCTGAAGTAGTCATTGAAATTATAGCTTTTCTGGCTGAAGTGCAATTTTTTTATTTTAAAAATACAAATAATTCTCTTCATTTTCTTTTCTCAGTCCTCACATTTACAGTGTTATACAGTTTATTTTCCATTATGTTATACATATATTTTCCATCATTTTCCCTTTTGAAATAACATGAGAAAATTTCACCATAGACAAATAGTCACATAATTTTCAAATTTTAACTGAGCATTTAAAAGGGCACTATTCATTATGATTTCAGATAATCTCTCTTTTATTGGAATCTGTGTTTTCTAATTCACTCTGACTTTTATTAATGACTCAAGTATTTGGTAACTTTTCTATCTGAACCAAAATCAGGGGTTTGAGGTGAATCAAAAAAGGACCTGGAAAGCCTAAGTTCCATGAATGGGCTTTAGACAGTCCCTGAGTCCTATAAAGTTGTACACGCAATAATATATTTGTGTGTGTGAATTTTTCTTGGAGACTGTCAATTCTGTGTCTAATTCTCAAAGAAACTTGTGACCCCAGTAAATGCTGTTGGTGTTGTTCAGTTGCTAAGTCATGTCTGACTCTCTGCGACCCCATGGACTGCAGCATGCTGGGCTTCCCTGTCCTTCACTATCTCCCTGAGTTTGCTCAAACTCATGTCCATTGAGTCGGTGATGTAAGTAATCATTTTTAGAAGGGATGATAACAAATTTGGCTGTTTGGATTATGAAACCCAAGATCAGAAGATACAGATTAAAGGCAGAGGAGGGTACTAGAGCCAGGGGACTTACCCACAGCCACAACGTACAGTTGCAAGCAAGAAGGACCTGCCCCACCCCAAGTATTGAGAAGCTAGAGGTAGAACTAAAGCCTAATTCCACGAGGGCCGACCATCATGCCTTACATTCCTAACGCAGCCAACACGTCACAGCACTGTAACCTCTGGTCTCACAGATGGCCCTGTGTCCTCCAAACTGTGGGCAACTTTAGAAAAGCAGGAATATTTCTAGTCTGCCTTGAAAAGAGTCCCTTAAAACTGGAAAATGGAATTTTGAAAAATATTTTGATTTGTTGTTTTTCCCTTAAACTCAAAATGGGTTAAAAATCTAAATGTAAGACCAAAAACCATAAAACTCATACAGGAAAACATAAAACTCATAGGCAAAACACTCTCTGACATTCATCACAGCAGGATCCTCTATGACCCACCTCCCAGAATATTGGAAATAAAATCAAAAATAAATAAATGGGATCTAATTAAACTTAAAAGCTTCTGCACAACAAAGGAAACTATAAGCAAGGTGAAAAGACAGCCTTCAGAATGGGAGAAAATAATAACAAATGAAGCAACAGACCAACAACTAATCTCAAAAATATACAAGCAACTCCTACAGCTCAGTTCCAAAAAAATAAATGACCCAATCAAAAAATGGGCCAAAGAACTAGGTAGACATTTCTCCAAAGAAGACATACAGATGGCTAACAAACACATGAAAAGATGCTCAACATCACTCATTATCAGAGAAATGCAAATCAAAACCACTATGAGGTACCATTTCACGCCAGTCAGAATGGCTGCGATCCAAAAGTCTACAAGCAATAAATACTGGAGAGGGTATGGAGAAAAGGGAACCCTCTTACACTGTTGGTGGGAATGCAAACTAGTACAGCCACTTTGGAGAACAGTATGGAAATTCCTCAAAAAACTGGGAATAGAACTGTCTTATGATCCAGCAATCCCTCTGCTGGGCATACACACTGAGAAAACCAGAATTGAAAGAGACACGTGTACCCCAATGTTCATCACAGCACTGTTACAATAGCCAGGACTTGGAAGCAACCTAGATGTCCATCCACAGATGAATGGATAAGAAAGCAGTGGTACATATACACAATGGAGTATTACTCAGCCATAAAAAAGAATGCATTTGAATCAGTTCTAATGAGGTGGATGGAACTGGAGCCTATTATACAGAGTGAAGTAAGTCAGAAAGAAAAACACAAATACAGTTTACTAACACATATATATGGAATTTAGAAAGATGGTAACAAAAACCCTGTTTACAAGACAGCAAAAGAGACACTGATGTATAGAACAGACTTTTGGACTCTGGGAGAGGGAGAGGGTGGGATGATTTGGGAGAATAGCATTGAAATATTCTCCAAGCCAGGCTTCAGCAATATGTGAACCGTGAACTTCCTAATGTTCAAGCTGGATTTAGAAAAGGCAGAGGAACCAGAGATCAAATTGCCAACATCCGCTGGATCATGGAAAAAGCAAGAGAGTTCCAGAAAAACATCTATTTCTGCTTTATTGACTATGCCAAAGCCTTTGACTGTGTAGATCACAATAAACTATGGAAAATTCTGAAAGAGATGGGAATACCAGACCACCTGATCTGCCTCTTGAGAAATCTGTATGCAGGTCAGGAAGCAACAGTTAGAACTGGTCATGGAACAACAGACTGGCTCCAAATAGGAAAAGGAGTACGTCAAGGCTGTATATTGTTGCCATGTTTAATTAACTTATATGCAGAGTACATCATGAGAAATGCTGGACTGGAAGAAACACAAGCTGGAATCAAGATTGCTGGGAGAAATATCAATAACCTCAGATATGCAGATGATACCACCCTTATGGCAGAAAGTGAAGAGGAACTCAAAAGCCTCTTGATGAAAGTCAAAGTGGAGAGTGAAAAGGTTGGCTTAAAGCTCAACATTCAGAAAACTAAGATCATGGCATCTGGTCCCATCACTGCATGGGAAATAGATGGGGAAACAGTGGAAACAGTGTCAGACTTTGTTTTTCTGGGCTCCAAAATCACTGCAGATGGTGACTGCAGCCATGAAATTAAAAGACGCTTACTCCTTGGAAGGAAAGTTATGACCAACTTAGATAGCATATTCAAAAGCAGAGACATCACTTTGCCAACAAAGGTTCGCCTAGTCAAGGCTATGGTCTTTCCTGTGGTCATGTATGGATGCGAGAGCTGGACTGTGAAGAAGGCTGAGTGCCGAAGAATTGATGCTTTTGAACTGTGGTGTTGGAGAAGACTTTTGAGAGTCCCTTGGACTGCAAGGAGATCCAGCCGGTCCATTCTGAAGGAGATCAGCCCTGGGATTTCTTTGGAAGGAATGATGCTCAAGCTGAAACTCCAGTATTTTGGCCACCTCATGCCAAGAGTTGACTCATTGGAGAAGACTCTGATGCTGGGAGGGATTGGGGGCAGGAGGAGAAGGGGACGACAGAGGATGAGATGGCTGGATGACATCACTGACTCGATGAATATGAGTCTGAGTGACCTCCGAGGGCTGGTGATGGATAGGGAGGCCTGGCGTGCTGCAGTTCATGGGGTCGCAAAGAGTCGGACACGACTGAGCGACTGATCTGATCTGATGTATAATATCATAGTTGAAACGAGTTGCCAGTCCAGGTACGATGCCTGATGCATCGGGACTGGTGCACTGGGACGACCCAGGGGGATGGTATCGGGAGGGAGGAGGGAGGAGGGTTCAGGATGGGGAACACATGTATACTTGTGGCGGATCCATCTTGATATATGGCAAAAGCAATACAATATTGTAAAGTTAAGCAAAATAAAATTTAATTAAAAAAAATTAAGATAGAGACAAGAAAAAAAAACAAAGAGTTGTAGCTTTGAGCCTTTTTATGTGGGGTTGAAATGACAGTTTTGAGGTTCTGGTTTTCATTATAATTTATAGGAATCCAAGGACCTTTCTGTTTGATAAGTGTAGTATCGGCTTTTTAGTATATGAATTACATGAAATAATATAAAACAAACTTTGACTTTGGTGAAGTGGGGGCAAGAGGAGGGCCAATACTGGCAATTAATCTGTATTGCACTTTTTGATTGATTTTTAGCTTCTTCGATCAATTAAAAATGTAAATGAACCAAAGTTTTTATCACATGATATACCCTTATTTAATGGAATAACTAGTGACTTATTTCCTAGTGTTAAACTTCCTGAAGCTGACTATCATGTAAGTAAACCTATGAGAGTGACGTGTTCTTCAAATAAATTCATCTGGTGAAATAAAAGAAAAATATTTTGAGAGAAGCTTTCATGCCATCTGGAGTGTTATTGCTATGTGAATTGAGATAGGTATGTGAGGTTGAGGAATGTGTCACCTGCCACCTGATGGAAGCCCAGCACCTGGTTTGTTAGTTTTGTGCACATCTGTGGGCTCTGTTAAGTGACTGAGAAACACTTTGTGTGGAATGAACCTCAAGCTTAGATTTGAGGTCCTAACTCAGATCAAAATGAAAAAGGTGTTAACAGAAACTACAGTTTAGGTATTATGCCTTGGAGAAAAATATTTCTGTTTATATTAATGAGCTTATGAGTGAGGTTATCACAGCTCATTTTAGGAAATATATCTGTCAGTATAATCCTGTCTAGAGAGAGTTAAAAAAAAAGAGTGATGTTTGACTTGGCATTAAGTTAGGAACAAATTATGTTAGAAATGATGCCACTATTTTTCACTAAATAACAGACAGATGGAAAACAGTTATCATGTATCTAAAACTCAAGACATTAAATTTGTAAGGTACAAATATTAAGTATAAATAAACTTAAAAATGTCAATAGCTCAGTGGAAAGATGGTCAAATATGTGAAGAATACATTCACAGAAAAAGAATAAAAGATGTCCAAAAATGAGTAGATGATTAATCTAAATCTTGATTAATACATCAGTGAAGTGCTAGTGAAAATGAAAAGACTCATCATATCCAGTATTAATTACGGTTTAGAGGAAAAGGGCACCCTCATATATTAGTGGAAGAGCATACTGGTGAAATTTTGAAGGTGCATAAATTACAGTACTGTCAACCTAAAAAATGTACATACTCTGCAATCCAATTAATTCCACTTAAGTACTGTACTGAAATACTTGTCCAAGTGTACAAAAATTTGTGTACTGGGATATTTATGTGCAGTATTATATATAGTAATGAAAAATTGAAAGTGGTTTAAGTATTGGGCAATACAAAAATCAATTGCTATAATCCATACTCTGAAATGTTATGCAAGTCACTATAGTTAATAAGTAGTGTCTGAATATATTAAGAATGGAAGAGTTGGAAGACTGAACTACATATATTGCTAAGTGTGAAAAGTTCCAAAATGTACGACTACATATATATAGGACTGTAAACTCAACTAATCTATGTTGTTGTTGTAACAGTAGAAAAGTAGTCAGAGTATTTTAATCTAAATAAAAAATGCTAGAATAAAAATTACAGTGAAAGAGAAATTTGTTAAATCCATGATATTAAAATTTAAAATAAGAAAGTATTTTTATGTCAGTATATTAATTTAGAATTGAAAGTATTAATAAATTTACCTCAGTAAGAAGACTTATGCTATGAGAGCCTTTTTGACATACATCAAAATACTAAATAATGATGCTATGTTTTAATTTTCTTTCTTCAGACCACCTCTCACAAATTTTTACTTATAGTTTATTATATTATACTCTTATTCTTCCTCTTCTTTATGTAGCACTCACAGTTATAGAAGTGGGTTACCTGTTACTTGCAGAAATGCCACTCACTATTAATATCACTTTGCAGCACAGAAAAAAATTCTAGCATAATTAGAGGCAACCAGCCTGCTTCAATAGAGTTGGTTAATTAAGTTATAAAATTCTAAGGGATTATGATGAACTAAGTAGACATATGTAGTTAGAGCTTTCTGTTCTGCTTTTTGATCAAATGTTTCTGGCACCTGAGTTTTCTCAACTGCCCTTCTGTTGAATATGGGTTTTAAAACTGATGCTAGGAAGAGTAAGTAGTACTCTATGGACAAGTAAGATCTTTATTTGTAGAGTGATAATATGTAAACACACGTTTTCCAAAATAACAGTCCTACTACCCTCAATGTCTTGGAAAGAGTTACTTGATACCCAGAGAGTGGAGTTCAACTAGCCTAGAGCCTTGGTCGGACACCAAGCACTAGGGGGTTTATGAAAGAAGATAGCCTGGATAGCTGGAGCCCTGCTCTGCTGTGTTGACATGTCTAGAGCTCAGAATAAAATTGAGTTTCCTGCTTTAGCCATAGCTGGGTCTTAAAATAACCTTAAGAAATTATAGTTCTGATTACATAGAAAGTGAAGGACTTAGAACATTCTCCTAATAAAGCCATGAGAATGACACAAAGCTTAGTCATCGGCAGTCCTTCTCTAACAGGCATTTTAGAGAGAAAAATAGAGCTTTGAAATTGGATAATTTGATTTGAAATCATGCCTAATTATTTTAAGAATGCAGAAAACCTTTCATTTTGGCCAAAAAAATAATGATCTGGAATCCAAGTATGAAAGAACAGGCTTGTAAAATGTTTGATATCTCCAGTAATGGAAAAAAAAATCATATATTTAAAATTACATTCTGCTAGAAATCGCATTCTTGGATGTCTTGCTTTTTGCATTTTGAATGGAGGAATTTAATGTAATTTCCTTTTGGAAACATGGCATTAGATGGAAACATGGAAAAGTTAGATGGGGTGTTTGATTTTGTGTTGGATCCTATCTGCTGGGGCACAGATTTTAGGAGCAAAACACTTCTTGTTTCATTTTAATTCTCAAAGGGAGATATCTGACTTAACCAGAAGCCTTGAGATTTGTCGCAACATAAGATTTTTTTATATGGATTCAGTGCCCAGTCAGTCATCCATCTATTTGATTAGCATACCATGAATAAAATAATCAAAGTGGATAAAGCCTTCCCAGGTTTTTAAAAAAGTATTACTATTACTTTTCACTCTTCACTTTCTGTCCCTAGTGGCATTTATCACCACACTGTCTCACCATGTATATTTGTATGCTGTTGCTTTCTCAGGGTACTTGGATTCACATAGTATTTGAGTTGTAGCTATATCAATAATATGAATGACCATGAACATATTCTATAATTTCCAATTTTTAAAAAAGGACAATAAAACAATCTTTAAAAGTACATATTAAAATATTTTTCCTTAATAAATTAAAAGAAAAACATTAGATTAATAAAACTTTTTGATTAATGTTTTGAAATGCTTCCCATTATTTTTACTACAAAGTTAGCTGGACCATCAGAGAATTTTTCTGTTTTGCGCAAGATTTAGATTCAGCTAAGCCTTAGCAAAGTGCCTTGAAACAGGAGGTTGAATAAACATTTGTTGAAAGGAAAAAATCAGTTATTGAAATATTGTGTCTTCTGTTATCATTCTTGAGAAATGGTGGTGCGACAACTTAGTAGAAGTGACTAACAACTACATATATACAGAAGACAGGATGTAAGTCTCCAAGGTAATCAAGACCATCAGGAGGATGTTAGACCAAAATTAACACCGAGAGAAATGTGTTATGCATATATTACAGCCCACGTGTGGAAATCTGTTCGTTTATAGAGAGACTGCTTCTCTGTGAATGGCTAAGTTGGCTCCTCCAAGCGCAATGAAATACTTAGGGCCATTCAGAAGTAACAGCCACACACTTACAGATTTTAAAACACCGAGTATCTGACCAGTTAAATCCATCTTTAAATACAGAGAGGGAAATTTTAGCAAAGAAACGGTAGGAAGGTGAAAAACTTCAGGGGCAAAGCTCCAGGCTGAGAAATTCTGAGGAGCCAGAACCTTCTAACAATACATTCAGAGCTCACTCCCAGCCGTCTGGCCACATTTTCATTTCTTCTCTTGATCCTAAGGACTCATCACCTGCTCCTAGTGAGATTCTTCCCAGACCTACAGCAGGATAGGACATAGTATCTTAGTTTTCATTCAGACAAATCATAAACTTCATTGGTTCATACTGAAAGGAGAAATGGACAGGTTACATACAAATAAACAAAACATGTCTCTTATTTCTTTCCCATCTAGTTTTTTTTAGACCTTCTAGGTGAAGCAGTTGAAATGAGGGCAAGGACGTGTGTTAAAAAGTAGCAATAACATTTCATGATTATCAGTTAAGTGCTTTGAACTTTAAATATGTGGTATTTCTTTTGTTTTCTTTCTCCCTAGTATCCTTTTTGTATATGGTTAAAAAAAGTGAGAAAACTAAGTTCATACAGGATGAACAACTTAAATTAAGAATGGATTTATCAGGTTAGGGGAGGCAGGGAATTGGAGGAATATAGTTAAAGGGTAGAAATTTCCCTTTATAAGATAAATAAGTACTATAGATGTGATGTGTATAACATGGTGACTGTATTCAACACAGATGCATGGTATATGGGAAAGCTGTTGCTGCTGCTAAGTCACTTCAGTCGTGTCCGACTCTGTGCGACCCCATAGACGGCCTCCTACCAGGCTCCTCTGTCCTTGGGATTCTCCAGGCAAGAACACTGGAGTGGGTTGCCATTTCCTTCTCCAATGCATGAAAGTGAAAAGTAAAAGTGAAGTTGCTCAGTCATGTCCGACTCTTTGCGACCTCATGGACTGCAGCCTACCAGGCTCCTCCATCCATGGGATTTTCCAGGCAAGAGTACTGGAGTGGGGTGCCATGGGAAAGCTGTTAAGAGAGACTAAATCCCGAGAGTTCTCATTACAATAAAATTTTTTCTTTTCTTTTGTTGTATTTATATAAGATGATTGATATTAACTAAATCTATTGTGGTAATCATTTCACGATATATGTAGATTAAGCTATCATGCTGTACACCTTGAACTTATATATGTTAACTATTTCTTAACTGAACCATAAGAAGAAAAGAACTTATGGATGCTCACTGAATTTATTACAAAATGAGTGATGTAATGTTGTGCTCCTGAAGTACACTGTCTACAATGGAGAAAAAAGGCAAAGTAAACAGAATGCAGTAGGTGCCCAAACTAGAATATTCAAGATTGAAGCAGGCCTAGAAAACTTTACAAATATCACTGAAGGAAAGTTCTCTATGTTTGAGAATGGCTGGAGGTTTTGATCTATGTTGTTGCTGTGGTAGGAGGTGAAATTGTAAAACAAGCAGGAAAAAGATAAGGACCTTTTCAAGCGTATGTGCTAAGTTACTTCAGTCCTGTCCAACTCTTTGTGACCCTCTGGACTGTAGCCGGCCAGGTTCCTCTGTTCGTGGGATTCTCCAGCCAAGAATACTGAAGTGGTAGCAGTAGCCTTCTCCAGGGGATCTTCCTCACCCAGCAATCAAACCCAAGTCTCCTGCATTGCAGAAAGATTCTTTACCATCTGAGACACTAGAGAAGCCCTGATTCAGTTCAGTTCAGTCGCTCAGTCGTGTCTGACTTTTTGTGACCTCATGGACTGCAGCACGCCAGGCTTCCCTGTCCATCACCAACTCCCTTCATGTCTATCAAGTCGGAGGTGCCATCCAACCATTTCATCCTCTGTCATCCCCTTCTCCTCCTGCTTTCAATCTTTCCCAGCATCAGGGTTTTTCCAATGAGTCAGTTCTTCGCATCAGATGACCAAGTATTGGAGTCTCAGCTTCAGCATCAGTCCTTCCAATGAATATTCAGGACTTATTTCCTTTAGGATGGACTGGTTTGATCTCCTTGCAGTCCAAGGGACTCTCAAGTCTTCTCCAACACCATAGTTCAAATGCATCAGTTCTTCGGCGCTCAGCTTTTTTTATAGTCTAACTCCCCAATTCAGTTCAGTTCAGTTCAGTTGCTCAGTCGTGTCCGACTCTTTGCAACCCCATGAATCGCAGCATGCCAGGCCTCCCTGTCCATCACCAACTCCCGGAATTCACTCAGACTCACGTCCATCGAGTCAGTGATGCCATCCAGCCATCTCATCCTCTGTTGTCCCCTTCTCCTCCTGCCCCCAATCCCTCCTAGCATCAGTCTTTTCCAATGAGTCAGACCTTTAATTCCATGCAAAGATGGTAACTGAATCTCTGAAGTATTTAAGCAGTAGAGCTGCATGATCAGAAATGCTTCCTAGAAATGTGACTTTGGCTGCAATATATAAGTAGGACATCCTTTAGAATGGATTGTGTGGATTTTATTCAACCTGTGAACTAACAACAATAAGTGTCTGGGCAGAAATAAGGAATGAATAATGAAAGAGAACTGGAAGCAACAGAAATCAAGAAACTGGGAACTGAGGCAAAGGGTCAAGGAACAAATCTAAGAATGACTGTTAGATTTCTAACATGTATGACTGGGTAGATGTAAAGCCATTATTCATGTATTTGATGAGTATTTTTTGAGTGCCTCTTACATGCCAGACATTTCTTTGGTGCCTGAGGTAGATCAGGGAGCAAAACAGATTTGTAGTATACTTGCCCCCATGGAACTTGAAATTTGTGATGTGTGTGTGTGTTTATATATCTTTCTTCCTGTTGCTTGTCTTGCAACCCGTCTGGACTGACAGATGACAGTGGAGGCTTGTGGGGAACATTGACCAATTTTCACTGAATGAAAGTTGGGAAAGAATGAGAACAGAAAAAACTTAAGCAGCGAGCTTAGAGGGGAAAGGAGTCCTGTGGAAACTGCAGCATATGGCTGGGTTTAGCTGTTCTCAGAGTAATCAAGTATGAAAGCTGTGTGGAAATCAGGCCTTGGCATACACATATATATCTACCTGTGTACATATATTTACATGTGTTGTGAATATGAGAAGGATAATGCATATATAATTAACTGCTGTATCTCTTTGAGGACTGAAAGTTAACAACTTTTTTACTTGGAGAAAACTAACTATAGTCTTTAGAACTGCACGGATTTTTAACTCAGAGTTATCAGTCAGTTGTAAATTTCAGATGCAGTCTATTGCTTTCCTCATTTAAAGGAATTCACATTACTTCAGTCATTTGTCTACTTTGTGACGGGGCCTGCTATCAGACCTGTAGTTGTGTGGGGCTCACTCTCTGCTATAATTAGTATTTTGTCTGAGTTAAGGCAGGTACACAACTTGTACAAGGGTGGATTTAAGATAGCAGTGTATTGTGTTTTGTGACTTCAAGATATATCAGTCTCAAGCTAAAAGGACACTTTTTTTTTTTTTTAAGTATTAATACAATTGAAGATAAAGTTAAACCTTGGGGGAGGAGGAAGAGTAGGCATCTGTATTCTCTCTGTGTGTCTCTAGAGATTGAGAGAGACAGTGGGAGAGATTTAGAGAGTGAACTGGAGGGAGTAGACATGAATTAATGGCACCCCACCCCAGTACTTTTGCCTGGAAAATCCCATGGACGGAGGATCCTGGTAGTCTCCAGTCCATGGGGTTGCTAAGAGTCGGACACGACTGAGCGACTTCACTTTCATTTTTCTCTTTCATGCATTGGAGAAGGAAATGGCAACCCACTCCAGTCTTCTTGCCTGGAGAATCCCAGGGACGGGGGAGCCTGGTGAGCTTCCGTCTATGGGGTCGCACAGAGTCAGACATGACTGAAGCGACTTAGCAGCAGCAGCAGCAGCAGACATGAATTACAGCACTGCTTAAATGGCAGGCAACTAGCGCTACCAGAATATGGGGCTTCCCAGGTGGTAAAGAACTGACCTGCCAATGCAGGAAACATACGAGATGCACATTTCATCCCTGAGTTAGGAAGATCCCCTGGAGAAGGCAACCCACTCAAGTGTTCTTGCTTGGAGAATCTCATGGACAGAGAAACCTGGTGGGCTACAGTGCATAGAGTTGCAAAGATTCAGACATAACTGAAGTGAGTTAACACGTAGCATGCACAATAGAATTTTATCACCTCAACACTTGGCTTCAAGTAGGCATGAAGAGTTCTCATAAAAGATTTTGAATAAAAGGAGATTGTGATAAAATAAAGGTTTAAATATATATGTAATAAAGATAGAAAATATGTATACAGAAGGAAGGTTGCTTTTTAAAATATTATGGAAAGCTTTTAATATGTTACTCAAGAAATCTTAGTTACTCCAAATCATCCTGAGATTTAATGACAGTGACATATGTATGTTTTAATATGTCATACATTACAAACTAGAAAAGTTTAATAAATCAGCCTGAATCAATAAAGACTCATAGGTTTACATGCCATAGTATACTTCCTCAATTTTTCTAACAGGACAAAAATTGCTAATTATTTGATAAGTTTATGCTCACAGCAAAGGTGTTGACAGCTGAAAGGACGTGTAATGACTTGAACAGAGACTAAATGTAACACTATAGCAGATAATATTGGAACTTAAAAAGCACTGATTAAAAAAATGTCGTTGAAGTAGGGATTTTAAAAGGACAAAAATACTAGAGATTTTGTTTCTTCAGTCCTTCCCCTACTTGAAGTTTCTTAATCACTTTGGTGATCAGAGAAGATTAATCTTTTAAATTACTGACTTAAAGCCTTTAGAAAATAAATCTATTTCTGTCCAAAAAGTATTTCCTTTAATTCATTTGCAGTCTTTGGTAAAATAACTTCTCTCGGTTCAGAGTTCACTTCAGTCACTCAGTCATGTCCGACTCTTTGCGACCCCATGGACTGCAGCACGCCAGACTTCCCTGTCCATCACCAACTCCTGGAGCTTACACAGACTTATGTCCATTGAGTTGGTGATGCCATCCAACCATCTCATCCTCTGTAGTCCACTTCTCCTCCCGCCTCAATCTTTCCCAGCATCAGGGTCTTTTCCAGTGAGTCAGTTATTTGCATCAGGTGGCCAAAGTATTGGAGCTTCAGCATCAGTCCTTTCAATGAATATTCAGGACTGATCTCCTTTAGGATGGACTGGTTGGATCTCCTTGCAGTCCAAGGGACTCTCAAGAGTCTTCTCCAACACCATAGTTCAAAAGCATCAATTCTTTGGAGTTCAGCTTTCTTTGTAGTCCAATTCTCTCATCTACACATGACTACTGGAAAAACCATAGCTTTGATTAGATGGACCTTTGTAGGCCAAGTAATGTCTCTGCTCTTTAATATGCTCTCTAGGTTGGTCATAGCTTTTCTTCCAAGGAGCAAGTGTCTTTTAATTGCATGGCTGCAGTCACCATCTGCAGTGATTTTGGAGCCCAAGAGAATAAAGTCTGTCACTGTTTCCATTCTTTCCCCATCTATTTGCCATGAAGTGATGGGGCCGGATGCCATCATCTTTGTTTTTTGAATGTTGAGTTTTAAGACAACTTTTTCAGTCTCCTCTTTCACTTTCATCAAGAGGCTATTTATTTCTTCTTCACTTTCTGCCATAAGGGTGGTGTCATCTGCATATCTTGAGGTTATTGATATTTCTCCCAGCAAATTTGATTCTAGCTTGTGCTTCATCCAGCCTGGCATTTTGCATGATGTACCCTGCATGAAGTTAAATAAGCAGAGTGACAATATACAGCCTTGACATACTCCTTTCCCGATTTGGAACCAGTATGTTGTTTCATGTCCAGTTCTAACTGTTGCTTCTTGACCTGCATACAGATTTCTCAGGACGCAGGTAAGGTTGTCTGATATTCCCATCTCTTGAAGAATTTCCCACTGTTTGTTGTGATCCACACAGTCAAAGGCTTGAAATAATGGATATAAAATAATATTCTGTCTAAGCCATTTTGCTCAGTTGATGTTTTTGTGAACATTGATCATTTTGCAGAATATATTAATGGTGTGATGAAAATAGGATTACTCTTTGAATAGAGGACTTTTTTCCCCCCTATAAACAGAGTCTGGCCTTGGGGAGCAGAGTTGGATGCCTACTGCTCATTCTCTAAAGTGTGGATTTTTTGGTCTTGGTTCTGTATCATTTTGAGAAGGCGTAGCTCTCGGACTGTTTTCAGCGGGTATCTTCCTAATACGATACCTACCTGCAGCTCCCTTGACTGTCAAGTCCTAACTGCCAGGCCTGCCTCTCCTGCACTTGTCTGTTTTCCCTTGCCACCTAAAGTTAACGTTCATTGGTTGCTCCATTTTGTCTCTTTGCGTATCACTCAAAATTGTTTTGTACCAGATGAAACTCATTTTCAGCACCATTCAAAAGGCACATGAAGAATCACTTCCCTCAAGAAGCCTGCAGCCTTCACAGGAAAGGGTCACAAAGTATTAAATGGATTATTATATGAACTTTGTGATATATAAAATTTTGTTGAATTTATATAGCAATATTTTAAAGTCACTATTCAGGAATTACTGTGTCCTGAATCATCTTTCTCCTAAAAGATGCATATTGTGAACAGTGCAAAGTAAATAAACTATTAGAGTTCAATGACTATCACATAAAGGTAATGAAATATTAAAAAGATTGCATTTTACGAGCAGTGTAACATTGTGTCATAGAAATTTCAACTGACACTGTCTTTATGACTGCTCTGTATCTACATCCAAAGACCTAGACTCTAATAGTTGTAATACAGTAGGTGTAAAAGGTGGGGGAAGCCAATTCTTGTCAGTGTGTCACCAAACATATTATCAAAGCCAGTCTCTTAAGGTTGTCAGAGAAATTAAAGTTGTCTTTGGCTCCATGTTTTAAGAACTGACTGGAATTTCAAACTACCTTCAGTAGCTGACTACATACAGCAACAGGAAGCCTTCAATTAACTGCAACAGTTCTATTTGTAGAACAAAGGATCTGTGACTTAGGATAGCCTACATAACTTTAAAAGAAAAAAAAACAAAAACAAAACTCTACTAGATCTTAACGGTATCCCTGAAGTACACCCTGAGAAAAAAAGATATAGGGGGTTCAGTCAGGAGCGTGGATATAGTAACTAATTCAAAGGCAAAGGGGTCTTAGGTGGAGCTTTAACAATGTTCTATCTAGTCAATAGAAAATTCAGCGAACATTTCTTTGAAAAAAGATAAGCCATAATGTAGAGTAGCATTCTTCATTTTAGAGAATATAATTATAAAAGTCAGCAATATCAATATATGATGATTTAAGAGAGAAAAAGATGAGCTTTTAGAACAATGGGGAGTAGAAGAATTCTTGAAGTTATACATAGAAATTCATGTGGATTTGATAGTGAGAAATCATTTGCTTATAATTCTGTGCCTGATTGTTTCTAGGACTACAACTTTGAAAATGGAGGAACATTAAGAGGAAGAATTAGCATATGGTAGTGGTTCTGATCTTTTCTTTTACTCTTCAAAACTATAGCTTACACTAATTTTTCAGAAAAATTTGCTGGAGACTTGCATGTCTTTTGCATAATTTTAGTTAAAGCTGAATGATCTAAATTTTGTCACTTTTTTTCTTCCGTTTTTCTTTCCTCTCCTGCTTTACAGACTGTAAATTAAGTAAATTAACATTTTTGAAAAAAATTATGCACATTGAGAAAATTTGGGGGCATCTCTGAGTAGTGTCACAAGATTAGATTTAAAAGTCACTGAAAAATATTGTGGCTCAACAAAAGAAGTTGTTAGGTTTGTGATAATACTGAAATAAATCTCTTTCAGTTTTCTATTAGGGTTCACAATACAAAAGTCATTCTGAAAATTATAATTGGTATTTAAAAGTCTGATGTTTTGCACAGAATTTGGTAATTATTTTTGGTAAGTTTTTACAGAAAATGTTTCATCAATTTAAAATAAAAATCTTTAGCGAGCCAATCTATGGTTTTCTGTATTAATATATTTAGGTAGTATTTAAATGGTAAAAAATATATTATGATACCATTTTTTCTGAGTTCTGAACTTGCTGTGATGTTTATCTTATATATGTCTCTATGTAGAAGATAATAAAAATAATTTTGATTAAAAAAGTTAACCTGATAATACTTCATGGAAACTGTCTTCTGTACAGACTATAGTTTTAATGACAGTCTCTAAATTTTAGGTCAAAATTAATTCTTTTCAGAAAGTAAATTTTTTGATCAGATAAGTAAAAATGATAAATACTACCATAGCAGATTAGAAGAAGTATAGTGTAGCATATCGGGAAAGGCAATAGCACCCCACCCCAGTACTTTTGCCTGGAAAATCCCATGGACGGAGGATCCTGGTAGGCTCTAGTCCATGGGGTCGCTAAGAGTCGGACACGACTGAGCGACTTCCCTTTCACTTTTCACTTTCATGCATTGGAGAAGGAAATGGCAATCCACTCCAGTGTTCTTGCCTGGAGAATCCCAGGGACAGGGGAGCCTGGTGAGCTTCCGTCTATGGGGTCGCACAGAGTTGGACACGACTGAAGCGACTTAGCAGCAGCAGCAGCAGCAGTGTAGCATATTAGTATTGCATCTTATACGTAAGTGGAAACAAAAAGAATTAAGATAGACCAATATATTCACAAACTTAATGATGGAAATGGAATAAATTCTCTTCTAGGTCTTCAGACTATATGAAAATTCTGTTTTTTTACTTAAAATTCTGAGACATGATCTGTAAGGTTGACATATATTCTTCTTTGACCCTTTACTTTTCAATAGTTTCTAACTGAACATTATAGATGACTTATCAAACTAATAATTATACTGAGAACATTCTCTTTGGTAGTTTGTTCTAGGAAGTCATCTTTAAAAGTGGCGAAGGTTGCCAATATATAAGTAATTTTGCACTAATAATATAACAGTAAATTTTATAGTAGTGATAGATACAGACCCTGTGGACTGTAGCCCACCAATCTCCTCTGTCCTTAGGATTCTCTAGTCAGGAATACTGGAGTCGGTTGCCATTTCCTTCTCCAGGGGATCTTCCCCACCCAGGGATTGAACCCAGGTCTCCTGTGTCACTTCTATTGCAGGAGGATTCTTTACCAAATTAACTATCAGGGAAGCTCAATAATAATAATAATAAAAGTAAATTTTTTGGTAGTGGTAGATATACAAGAAGATAGGAAGCACTTTAATGGGAGATTTATATGGAATACTGCTTATCATCTTTCAGCATATGAAGCATTAGAAGGTAATGTTTTTCTATCTCCTCTGCTTTTCCCTCAATTTCAATTTTCTGCTCAGTGTAGAGCATGTATGTTTGGAATGATAGATACTGTCAGAGGAACATATAAGTAAAAAACAGCCATCAGAGTTTTTCTAGGGTACTTGTCTTACTTTTCAGTTTTCTTGTTTGATGTCTTTTGTTCTTCTGTTCTCTGAATCTCTTGAATCCCAAACATTTGTCTAGCTGTAAAACCTTTTTCTTTATATGACTCAATATAAGAGGGCTTTAAACAGCTAAACAAAATGACAATGACTGGAAAATGTCTGTAGCCAAGAAGAACATTAATAATAGGAGGCAGTAAGTAAACAGAGAGGGAAAAAAACATTTAAGTAGTGGTGAAATGTCTTTGAGATAACCTTGCAGGGAGAGATACCTCTCACCTCCTGCCTTGCCTTTACTTTCATCACCCTGCAAAGGCCTTTAACTGGTGTAGGACATAAAAGCAAGATAGAAGTGGTAGAAAATCAGCCAGTAAAGAAGAGGAAGGAGGGTACAGATCAGAATGAAAACAGATACTGCTTTAGCTGATTCTGAGCTTACTTTCCATCGAACACTTATACTTTAGAGTTTAGAGAAATTGGTGGTTAACATGTGAATGCTCCTCTATATTTCAAATATAAAAAGCAAAGCAGATTGAGAAATTTAGTGGACTAGGATTTGTTAAAGGGATTCAAGAACCTTCTAGTGATTCTTTTAACTTAACAGAAAAGGAACTGATGATTGTGTGTTTTTGCTCATACCCATCATGTAGTTTCTTTCATAAATAGGCCTTTTTTCCCTCAGATATTTTAAAGTTGTTTTTAGAGTTAGGAAGCCTATTCATATATTTTTGAGGAAAGGGACTTGGACTACTTAGATTGAAAAATTTTTTAAATCCTTACCTGGTTTCCACTGATGTGATGTGCTATACAACTTGCCATGACATCTGTCCTTTAATATGAATTACAAATTCAGCATTTTGCTCCATTCAACACATTCCTTATCCATAAATTTCAATCTAACTCCTAATTACTTTTTAAAATATATCTACTTAGTGCTTTGAGTGAATGAATGAGTGAAGTCGCTCAGTCGTGTCTGACTCTTTGTGACCCTGTGGACTGTAGCCTACCAGGTTCCTCCATCCGTGGGATTTTCCAGGCAAGAATACTGGAGTGGGTTGCCATTTCCTTCTCCAGGAGATCTTCCCCACCCAGGGATTGAACTCGGGTCTCCCACATTGTAGACAGATGCTTTACCGTCTGGGCCACCACAGAACAACTATAAAATAATATACATATTCTACCTGAAAACAATATTCCTATGGAAGCTGCTCCTGAAATTGAGAGAGAGTGACTGCAGTCATGAAATTGAAAGACGGTTGCTCCTTGTATGACAAACAAGACAGCATATTAAAAACCAGAGATATTCCTTTGCCAACAAAGGTCCATCTAGTCAAAGCTCTAGTTTTTCCAGTAGTCATGTAAGGATGTGAGAGTTGGACCGTAAAGAAAGCTGAGCACCAAAGAATCTGTGCTTTTGAACTGTAATGTTGCAGAAGACTCTTGAGAGTCCCTTGGACTGCACAAAGATCAAACCAGTCAATCCTAAAGGAAATCAGTCTTGAATATTCATTGGAAGGACTTATGCTGAAGCTTAAGCTCCAATACTTTGACCACGTGAGGCAAGAACCAACTCATTGGAAAAGACCCTAATTCTGGGAAAGATTGAAGGCAGGAGGAGGGGACAACAGAGGATGAGATGGTTGGATGGCATCATTGACTAATGGACACGAGTTTAAGCAACTCCAGGAGATAGTGAAGGACAAGGAAGCCTGGCATGCTTCAGTCCATGGGGTCACAAAGGGTTAGACACGACTTAGTCACTGAACAACAACAGCTCATGTGAAGGTAGCCAACACCATGACTGGTTTAGAACATAAATAACATTTTACATACTAGTAGTGTTGAACAAAAAGTGATAACCCTACCAAAAGCTATGTCTATTGCTGTGTGGCTACAACAAATGATTTATACATTTAGTGAGATACAGAGATTTTTTTTTTTTCAGGTAATGCAAAATTTTGAAAAAAAGAGAAACTTTTGTTGAGAAGACTCTGAAAGGCTGTGAAGTTTCTTATTTTACTTTCAACTTTTTATTTTATTCAAAGTTCAGAAATAGGCTATTGGTCATGCATTATAAAGTCACCATCTGGATTCACCCAGCTTTCTGAGGGATTTTCCCTAATGTCACAGACTTCTGAAAAAGTATTTCATATTTGTTAAAGTATTGGGTGCTTAATTGAATATATGTTTATACATACATATAATGTGCATTTTTGTGTGGGTATGTGTATATAAAATAAATATGTATATAATACTTGCATAAATATTGAGAGTTTAAGATGGCTTAAAGCTCAACATTCAGAAAATTAAGATCATGGCATCTGGTCCCATCACTTCATGGGAAATAGATGGGGAAACAGTGTCAGATTTTATTTTGGGGGGCTCCAAAATCACTGCAGATGGTTATTGCAGCCATGAAATTCAAAGACACTTACTCCTTGGAAGGAAAGTTATGACCAACCTAGATAGCATATTCAAAAGCAGAGACATTACTTGGCCTACAAAGGTCCGTCTAGTCAAGGCTATGGTTTTTCCAGTGGTCATGTATGAATGTGAGAGTTGGACAGTGAAGAAAGCTGAGTGCCAAAAAATTGATGTGCCAAAGAATTTTGAACTGTGGTGTTGGAGAAGACTCTTGAGAGTCCCTTGGACTGCAAGGAGATCCAACCAGTTCATTCTGAAGGAGATCAGCCCTGGGATTTCTTTGGAAGGAATGATGCTAAAGCTGAAACTCCAGTACTTTGGCCACCTCATGCGAAGAGTTGACTCATTGGAAAAGACCCTAATGCTGGGAAGGATTGGAGGCAGGAGAAGACGGGGATGACGATGAGATGGCTGGATGGCATCACTGACTCGATGGGAATGAGTTTGGGTAAACTGTGGGAGTTGATGATGGACAGGGAGGCCTGGCATGCTGTGGTTCAAGGGGTTGCAAAGAGTCAGACACGACTGAGTGACTGAACTGAACTGAAGATGAATATATATGTGTGTGTGTATATGTATATATATATGTATATATGTTTATACACAGTTTTAAGAAAGCAAATCAATCAATGTTGAAAGGCTTATAATGAAAAGAAACTGTTCTCTGTCCAGTTTCACCTTACTTCTAGTCCGTATTAGCCAATTTTAACAATTTTTGACTCTTATGCTGTGCATGACCTGTATATTCTTAAATAATCTACTTGATGTATTTACTTTAAACGCGTCTGTTGACTTATTGTTGAGAATCATAAGAGAATAACTCACTCATTTTCCTCTTCCCTCCCTTATTTTGTAATATAGTTGTGTCAGTGTTCTTAGTTTTAACACTAAGCACTTTATTGTTTAAAGTTTTTACTGCTGCTCAGTAAACCTCCTGGTTCTTCTCAGATCTTCAATTGGTTGAGGTATATGCAGATTTAATGATTTGAAATGTAAGAAGACTGCAATGTGGTAGACTAGCAAACTGTAAACACCATATAAATGTACTTTTTCTTAAGTAATGTGGTTTCACTCAAATTTACCATTTGAGTTAAGAAAATAAGAATTTAAGCCACTTAACATAAACTGGAATAAATTATTAAATGATTAATCTAACTTTCTTCAAATGCATTTCTCTGATGTACATATAATTAATAACCAAATGAGAAATGGACTGTTTAAAAAACAAAGTTTAAAAACTTAAAAGAAAGTAAATTTTTTTTCTATGATTGAAAAAAAGAAGACACCCCTAAAGTTAATGCATGATCACTGTGTTGCTTTTTGACAGTCTTTAGTAGCCAAATTGATGTGTTTCTCTTAAGTAAGAAAATGGGAAGGAGAATAATATAATCCTTTGTTCCCCTCATACTTTTCTTTCTGATTCATAAACTATACAAATGTAATTCTGTCTTTATGTGCCCATGCAAGCAAAACTCAATGTCTTCAATCTCCCAGAAACAGAATTTTGCTCTCTGAATTATATTGAACTCAATTTTAATACAAACAAATGAAGGAAATATTTAAACAAGTTGATTCATGATGAAGAATGAACTCTCTGGTTTGTCAAAATGTTGAAAATGTGTTTCTTTTGGTTCAAAGCATTTTGTTTGCTGTTGTGTTTTTATATTTGAAGAGTTAAGGTACTTCCATGCCAGATTACCATGTTTCAGCTACTGTTATCAGAAATTGTCTACAGTGATATCATGAGTTCTCCTAAATATTTATTTCTAAAGCTAGATTAACTTTTTTCTTTTTATTATTTCAGAATACAGGGATGGGAAGAAAAATTGTTTAATTATATAAAATACAGTAATTCTCAAAATTAATTTGTACTTTTAAGTTAAATAATAACAGTTTTCATGGAATATCATAAGCATTCATTTTATCCCTTCTTTCTCTAAGCTCTGATGTTAACCATAGTGAGATCTGCCCAGGCCTTAAACACTGTCTTGAATTTCAACTTCTCCATGAATTGAGTAAAATTGTTAAAATGCAATATATGAATTCTATATAGTTTTTAAAAATCAAAATAAGGCATGCCTTTAGTTTAAAAATAAAAAAAACCCAAAACCTCTTATGATGAAAATAGCTGTCCTCTTCTCTGCCTCTCTTCAATTTATTTTTCCAGTTTACAGAGCTAATTACCTTCAGTAGTCATTCCATCTTGTAGTCCTTTACCTTAAAATTTCTAAATAACATGCCCACATAGAAAATTCTTAGTGTATAAATTATAAGCACTGTATATTGTTTCCTTGCTTAGGCAAATGAGAAAATTCTTCCCAATGACCCATTTATATATATACCGACGAGTATCTCTATGCCACGTGTACATGCACATATGCACACACGTGTGCACACACAGGTACATTTCTTCTTCACCCTCCCCAGCAGTTGTATCAGAGTGTTAAATAAAATCAACCAGTATTTATGTGGCTAGTCAAATGTTGCTTATTGCTGAGCCAACGGTAACCCTTTTCTTCTTCAGTTGTACCTTTTTTCTAGAGTTCATTGTAAATTTACCCCCTATTTGTCTCATTTTCTGTGCTTGAATATCTCTGCTATGTGCTTATGAAAGATATTTGCTATCCCTGCAACATTTCCACTTTATCTCTTCCTGGAGCCTCCTTCATTCTGTAACTATTGTAAACTATTAGTTCTGTAGGTGCCTCACCTATCCTGGGTCTTTTCCTTTGCTGTTCTCTTTAGTGGTTCTTCATGGCTTCTTTATTAGTTTTCCCATTGCTTTCATTTTCTGGAGAACATCTGAAGATATATTTATTGTGTTCTTATGTATCAGAAAATGTCATTTTTATCTCCTTACCAATGGTAGATTTGTGTGGCTGAGCAGAGAATACTGGTTGAAAATTACTGTGAATTCTGATCTTAATTTGATTCTACTTCCCTTATATGTGGCTTCCTCATCCCTGTTGGAGGCGTTTTACAATCTTCTCCTTATCTCTGTTCTAAAACTTCACATTTATGTGCCTTATTCTTATTTTATTCATTTTGCAGGGTAATTCTGTGGACTCTTTCGATTAGGAGGCTTATTTTCTTCAGAGTTCTTTATTTTTTAGAATCATCTTTTTCCAGTGTGCACTGTTCTTCTTTTAATTCATTAATAACTACCTTTATTAGATAAAAGGTATTTTAGTCAATCAAATTTTTGTTTTTCTACCTGTACTTTGTGCTTTTTCTCTGACCCCCCACACTCCCCCATACCCAACTTCACATTTGCTTTGATCGCTCCTGCATGCTAGAAACTTTCATGCTTATGAGGGAGCATGTGTTTACTGGAAACTCATGATTTGTGTGGCTTTTGTAAAGTAGAAAGCTTTCTGTATAGGAGGCCTCAGTGGTGAGTAGTCCTTAGAGTGTCTGTGCATGTATATACTTGAGGGGAATATTTGGAACAGTATCTTTAGTTTTCTTCTCCTGAATTGTTCAGAGTCCCCAGGAAGGAGTCTTCCAGCCTTCTACTTCAGGGGGAATATGCTTGGCTGCCAGAGCTCAGAAAGCAGATTGGCAAGTAGGCTAGGCAGGCTTGTACTCAGTCTGTGGTTTTCAGCTCTGCATATGTCCCTTGTTTTCTGCTAGGACTCTGGGGCCCCAGCTCGGTTCATTTCATCCAGAGAAGAACTCTCTAGTTGTGAAGCAGTAATGGTCCTGGTGCATGTCAGGGGTTAAAGGGTCATGAGGAGGAGACGTCTCCTGACGGCGAGAGAGGACGTGGCAGTTTAAGTGTCCTGTAATCTGAGGAGAAGGAGGCAACACAGGATGAGATGGTCGAATGGCATTACCGATTCAGTAGACTTGAGCTGGAGCAAAACCCCAGGAGATGGTGAAGATCAGGGAAGCCTGGTGTGCTACAGTTCATGGGATCACTAAGAGTTGGACATGACTGAGTGACTGAACAACAACAACAAATCAGACCTTAAACCAGTCCCTCTGATTTTGACCTTGCACCTGACCACTCAGCTTCCTTGGTTCCTGTGCCTGGAAGTGCTGAGCCCCTTGGAAATTCTCTGACCTGGGTCTGCTGGAGGCTCCCTTACTGCAGTTCCATCAGTGGTGCTGTCTCCATTCAACAGAGCTCTTTATCACTATTCAATTCACTTTCCCTTTCAACATTTCATTGAACTTGCTTGCTCATTTTTGTTATCTCTATCATTTTCTTTTCCTTTATAGGTTTGTAAAATTTTTATTCTGTTACTGCCATTTTGTGGCATTTCTGAAAGGGACAGAAATAAATGTATTTGGTTAATCTGTCACTTTTATTCAGAAGTCATGCAGTTTTAAATCATCCAGAGTTAACATTATCAATATTATATAGTTGATGTTCTTCTTATGATTATTTGAGACATTTTAAGATAATAATACTGGAATATTCCCAGGAAATCTTCTGAAATAGACTACTGAAGAAGCCTGCAATTGCCATGGACTTGTCAATATCTATAATTTTAATGAGAATGCCATAAGATTAAAATTTGTGATGAACATCAGTGATCTCTGTCAGTGGTATATTCATATCTCCATACATTCATTTTGTTATAAAAGGCATCCACCCAGAACTTAGCTCTCCAGCAATATCATTTTATTAGTAGGAAATGCCAGAGCAAAGAAACTATTAGAAATGGGTTTTGAACAACACAATTTTGCATTTGAGTCTGCACTTGTTCCTCTAGGGCTTCCCAGGTGGTGCTAGTGGCGAAGAACCTGCCTATCAGTGCAGGAGGTATAAGAGAGGGGCCTCATTCCATGGGTTGGAAAGATCCCCTGGAGGAGGACACGGCAGCCCAATCTAGTATTCTTGCCTGGAGAATCCCATGGACAAAGGAGCCTGATGGTCTAAAGTCTAGCATCGCAGAAAGGTGGACACGACGGAAGTGACTTAGCACGCACACCGGCATGTTCCTCTAGGACTAGCCGGTAAGGGCCTTAAGCAAAAAAGCATTTATGCCGGGGACCAGCCCCGGTGGATCCAGGGATTTCGAAGGGGAGACTGCATAGGCGACGATCAGGAAACAATTGCTTAATTAAATATTAATTAAAGATATAAAGAGTAATAGAAATGAGGATAGCTCAGTGAGGAGGAAATTCAGTGAAGACAAGTGGATGAAATAACGATAGCTCAGTGAGAACATTTTGTGGAGAGAGGAGGCTGAATAACTCAGCCAGAAGGTAAGAGAAAGAACGACATGGGGAGACCAAACTTCGGTGAACAAGGCCCCGCACTTTACTTTTCAAAGTAGTTTTTATACCTTAAGTTATGCATAGAGGATAATGGGGGAAGGGGTGGAGTCATGCAGGGACAGCAGTCCCTTAGCCAGGCTTTCAAACCTATCACATGCAAAAGTTTAGGTGAGTTACATCATCTTCTGGCCCAGAGGCCTATTAACATTTTAAGGAACTTATTTTCTCTAGAGATGATTATTCTAAAGTCAGGCGCCACCCTCCAAAAGCATTGGAGTTGCATTTCTATAGGGCAAAGGTGTGGTGGGTTGTAACAAGAGAAAGAATTAACTCAAGGGTCCCAGGTTACAAACATTAAGGCTACTACTTACATTTCTATAAACCAATTATACCAATCAATACACTGCCAAGGACACAGTAGGTAAGGGATATGGAGACTTAGCAGCAAACATTGGCCCAACGAGTGAAAAACCCTTCGCCAATACAATTTCTAATCAATCTTTTAACTGCTCAAAGGAATCTGTGTTTAGACAGTTTAGAACATCTCATGCCTCTCACAGTTGGGAGGCTCTAAACAAATGTGGCCGGAAAAACCTATTCAGGCCAGCTAGAGGATTTCCAAAAGGAGTTTTAGGCTGAAACACTGTCACACCCAGGAATTATTAACTGGAGCTGTAAGTTAGCTCTTTTTTTCAGAGAAAGGTAGTGGGGGACAGCCCCCTATAAAGTCAGAGGTGTAGGTGAGAACACAAAGCAGAAAGTAGGCAGACTCTGGCTTTTTGGGGGTAGATGCTCGAGAACCTCCAAGGGGCTCCTGAGGCTCAATCTTGCCCTTACATTATTGAGCCTCCTTCCTCATGACCTTTGTCATGGGCGGAGCGCTAATTCAAACCGGCTCCCAATACATTTACTTCTATTTCATAACAAATTAAAATAGCTTTTGAAATGTACACTCCAAATACACAGAAGTTAGAAAACAAAATATAAGAAAATAAGAGGAAAACATACTAGAATTCAAGAAATAATCTATGAAATGCCCAACCACAAAGAACTAGAAATGGTAAACAGATGATCCCAAATTCCTGTTCAGTTTAGTTCAGTCATTCAGTCGTGTCTGACTCTTTGCAACCCCATGAAATGCAGCAGCTTATTTAACTTGTATGCAGGGTACATCATGAGAAACGCTGGGCTGGAAGAAGCACAAGTGGGAATCAAGATTGCCAGGAGAAATATCAATAACCTCAGATATGCAGATGACACCACCCTTATGGCAGAAAGTAAAGAGGAACTAAAAAGCCTCTAGATGAAAGTGAAAGAGGAGAGTGAAAAAGTTGGCTTAAAGCTCAACATTCAGAAAACTAAGATCATAGCATCTGGTCCCAACACTTCATGGGAAATAGATGGGGCAACAGTGGAAACAGTGTCAGATTTTATTTTTTGGGGCTCCAAAATCACTGCACATGGTGACTGCAGCCATGAAATTAAAAGACGCTTACTCCTTGGAAGGAAAGTTATGACCAAACTACATAACATATTAAAAAGCAGAGATATTACTTTGCCAACAAAGGTTCGCCTAGTCAAGGCTATGGTCTTTCCTGTGGTCATGTATGGATGTGAGAGCTGGACTGTGAAGAAGGCTGAGCGCCGAAGAATTGATGCTTTTGAACTGTGGTGTTGGAGAAGACTCTTGAGAGTCCCTTGGACTGCAAGGAGATCCAACCAGTCCATCCTAAAGGAGATCAGTCTTGGGTGTTCATTGGAAGGACTGATGCTGAAGCTGAAACTCCAATACTTTGACCACCTCATGCAGAGTTGACTCATTGGAAAGACCCTAGTGCTGGGAAGGATTGGGGGCAGGAGGAGACAGGGAGGACAGAGGATGAGATGGCTAGATGGCATTACCGACTCGATGGACATGAGTTTGGGTAAACTCTGGGAGTTGATGATGGACAGGGAGGCCTGGGTTAGAAGCTGGTAGTTGAAACTGTCAGTGCCCCATTGAAATCTCCCAGGGCTTTACTGTTTTTTGTTCCCTGGTAGAGCTGTTGCTAGCATCTCTATCTCCACCTGAGGTCTTTCTCTGTTATTCAGGCCTACATTGGATGCCTATTACAGATGCATGACAGGACAAATGTGAGAGAATTAATGCCACCAGGAACTAGCTCACAACCAGTGACTGACAGGAGTTGATGTGTAAATATCCTGGCTTCCTTGCCCCTTGTTTGAAATAGTCTAAAGAATGTGTTATGCTACCAGAGGCCCCCAGAGAGGTGAAGTGCCAGTTCTCTAATATGGTGATTTACTTATTTCTTGACTGCTTGCTTTTGCTGTCTCATTCCTCTACTCTTCTACTGGTGTTTTGTGGATTCATCTCCCAAATAAACTATTTGTGCTACAATTTTTGCCTTAGTTTCAGTTCAGATAAGTTCAGTTACTCAGTCATAACCAACTCTTTGCAACCCCATGAACTGCAGCATGCCAAGCCTCCCTGTCCATCACCAACTCCTGGAGTTCACCCAAACTCATGTCCATTGAGTCACTGATGCCATCCATCCATATCATCCTTTGTGATCCCCTTCTCTTGCCTTCAATCTTTCCCAGCATCAGGGTCTTTTCAAACGAAGTCAGCTCTTTGCATCAGGTGGCCAAAGTATTGGAGTTCCAGCTTCAACATCAGTCCTTAGATGAACACTCGGGACTGACCTCCTTTAGGATGGACTGGTTGGATCTCCTTGCAGTCCAAGGGACTCTTCAAGAGTCTTCTCCGACACCACAGTTGAAAAGCATCAATTCTTCAGTGCTCAGCTTTCTTTATAGTCCAACTCTCACATCCATGCATGACTACTGGAAAAAGCATAGCCTGGACTAGATGGACCTTTGCTGGCCAGGTAAGGTCTCTGCTTTTTAATATGCTGTCTAGGTTGGTCATAACTTTCCTTCAAGGAGTAAGCATCTTTTAATTTCATGGCTGCAATCACCATGTGCAGTGATTTTGGAGCTCCGAAAAATAAAGTCAGCCACTGTTTCCACTGTTTCCCCATCTATTTGCGGATGACACCACCCTTATGGCAGAAAGTGAAGAGGAACTAAGAAGCCTCTTGATGAAAGTGAAAGTGGAAAGTGAAAAGGTTGGCTTAAAGCTCAACATTCAGAAAATGAAGATCATGGCATCTGGTCCCATCACTACAGGGAAATAGATGGAGAAACAGTGGAAACAGTGTCAGACTTTCTTTTTCTGGGCTCCAAAATCACTGCAGATGGTGACTGCAGCCATGAAATTAAAAGACGCTTACTCCTTGGAAGGAAAGTTATGACCAACCTAGATAGCATATTCAAAAGCAAAGACATCACTTTGCCAACAAAGATTCACCTAGTCAAGGCTATGGTCTTTCCTGTGGTCATGTATGGATGTGAGAGCTGGACTGTGAAGAAGGCTGAGCACCGAAGAATTGATGCTTTTGAACTGTGGTGTTGGAGAAGACTCTTGAGAGTCCCTTGGACTGCAAGGAGATCCAACCAGTCTATTCTGAAGGAGATCAGCCCTGGTATTTCTTTGGAAGGAATGATGCTAAAGCTGAAACTCCAGTATTTTGGTCACCTCATGCGAAGAGTTGACTCATTGGAGAAGACTCTGATGCTGGGAGGGATTGGGGGCAAGAGGAGAAGGGGACGACAGAGGATGAGATGGCTGGATGGCATCACTGACTCGATGAATGTGAGTCTGAGCGACCTCCGGGAGTTGGTGATGGACAACCGAGGCCTGGCGTGCTGTGGTTCATGGGGTCGCAAAGAGTCGGACATGACTGAGCGACTGATCTGATCTGATCTGATCTGATGGGACCAGATGCCATGATCTTCGTTTTCTGAATGTTGAGCTTTAAACCAACTTTTCCCCTCTCCTCTTTCACTTTCATCAAGAGGCTCTTTAGTTCTTCACTTTCTGCCATAAGGGTGGTGTTACCTGCATATCTGAGGTTATTGATATTTCTCCCGGCAATCTTGATACCAGCTTGTGCGTCTTCCAGTCCAGTGTTTCTCATTATGTACTCTGCATATAAGTTAAATAAGCAGGGTGACAATATACAGCCTTGACGTACTCCTTTTCCTATTTGGAACCAGTCTGTTGTTGCATGTCCAGTTCTGACTGTTGCTTCCTGACCTGCATACAAATTTCTCAAGAGGCAGGTCAAGTGGTCTGGTATTCCCATCTCTTTTAGAATTTTCCACAGTTTATTGTGATCCACACAGTCAAAGGCTTTGGCGTAGTCAATAAAGCAGAAATGGATGTTTTTATGGAACTCTCTTGCTTTTTCCATGATCCAGCAAATGTTGGCAATTTGATCTCTGGTTCCTCTGCCTTTTCTAAAACCAGCTTAAACCCTGGAATTCCACGGTTCATGTATTGCTGAAGCCTGGCTTGGACAAATTTGATATAGTCCTTTAAATCTATTTTTTCACTTCCACTGTATAATTGTAAGGGATTTGATCTAGGTCATACATGAATGATCTATTGGTTTTCCCTACTTTGTTCAATGTAAGTCTGAATTTGGCAGTAAGGAGTCCATGATCTGAGCCATAATTAGCTGCTGGTCTTGATTTTGCTGACTGTATAGAGCTTCTCCATCTTTGGCTGCAAAGAATATAATCAATCTTATTTGACTCTACACATGGACATCACCAGATGGCCAACACTGAAATCAGATTGATCATATTCTTTGCAGCCAAAGATGGAGAAGCTCTATACAGTCAGCAAAATCAAGACCAGGAGCTGACTGTGGCTCAGATCATGGACTCCTTATTGCCAAATTCAGGCTTAAATTGAAGAAAGTAGGGAAAACCACTAGACCATTCAGGTATGACCTAGATCAAGTCCCTTACAATTATACAGTGGAAGTGAGAAATAGATTTAAGGGACTGATAGACAGAGTGCCTGATGAGGTATGGACGGAGGTTCATGAGATAATACAGGAGACAGTGATCAAGACCGTCCCCAAGAAAAAGAATTCGAAAATGCAAAATGGCTATCTGAGCAGGCCTTATGTATAGCTGTGAAAAGAAGAGAAGTGAAAAGCAAAGGAGAGAAGGAGAGATATACCCATTTGAATGCAGAGTTCCAAAGAATAGCAAGAAGAGATAAGAAAGTTTTCCTCAGTGATCAGTGCAAAGAAATAGAGGTAAACAATAGAATGGGAAAGACGAGATCTCTTCAAGAAAATTAGAGACACCAAGGGAACATTTTATGCAAAGATGAGCCCAATAAAGGATAGAAATGGTATGGACCTAACAGAAGCAGAAGAGTCAGACATGACTGAAGCAACTTAGCAGCAGCAGCAGCAACAGAAGCAAAAGATATTAAGAAGAGGTGGCAAGAATACACAGAAGAACTATACAAAAAAGATTATCATGACCCAGAAAGTCATGATGGTATTATCACCAAGCTAGAGCCAGACATCCTAGAATGTGAAGTCAAGTGGGCCTTAGGAAGTGTTACTACGAACAAAGCTAGTGGAGGTGATAGAATTCCAGTTGCACTATTTCAGATCCTAAAAGATGATGCTGTGAAAGTGCTGCACTCAATATGCCAGCACATTTGGAAACTCAGCAGTGGTCACAGGACTGGTAAAGGTCAGTTTTCATTCCAATCCCAAAGAAATCAATGCCAAAGACAGCTCAAACTACTGCACAATTGCATTCATCTCACATACTGGTAATAGTTATACCTTAGTTTAGGAGAACCCAAACTAAGTAAGGACCATTTAGATTTGGGGAGCAATGTTATTCCTCAGTAATACATTGTGATATGTATGAAAAGTATTTAATTTTCAGATGATGCACAGTCACTGAGGGAATAGTTATACTGAATATATTTTGTTTTAAGAACATGTGAATTATGTGTATATTTAAAAATGATTTCCCATTTAAAATAACTAATCTATTTCAGTTCCAGTGTTTGACCTTTATCTATACAGAATTTTATCATCCTGAGTGATTCATTTGATTAGAATTCTAGATATACAAGATGTTATTGTGCTAATTAATACATGTGTGAATGTTAAAGTATTTTAAGAAAATGGGGATCGTTTACTTAATAGTGCTCAATAAAAAGCCTACTAAGCCTCCTTAAATTCACAGAAATATGCATGTGAAAGTATTAATAAAGTCCATCATAATGTTGGTGCTTTCTATTGAAGCTTCAAAAAAAATTTTTTTTAAGTTGTACACATATTATGAAATAAATGCTGGCATGTAATACTGTGAATGTATCTGTGTACACTCTTTATCAGCTTCTCCTGGAAATTAGTTTCCTAAAATATCATTATTGCTAACATGTTTCAATATTCTCCTAACCATCCCAGGGTTGTCTGAAACATGGGACAAAACATACTGTCACTCAACTACAAAACTTAATTAACAGGAAAAAAATTTTAGAGCAGACATTTCAAGTGTAACCTGAATAAATTTGTCTCTGTGTTTCCTTTTCCTGACAGCTGATCTTCAAACTGAAAAAGGGCAGAAGAGACTGAGGGTTAGACTTGTGGGACAAGTATAGGAGAGAGCTGAGTCTCTGCCAAGAGAATAGAGGACTTTTATTTGTTGTTGTTTCTATTTGAATGGAGCTGAATGAAAAGGAGTGAAACAGGAAGAGAAGGTATGGAGAAGTAATGAGAGAGTGAAGCCAATGACCTAAAAATAGACTTTTTGCATATTCATATTTACAGTGTTTTTGCTTCACTCTTTATCCCCAACTCTACAATAAAATCAGATGCCCACAAAAAGGCCTCAAATGAGTGGGTTTATTTTTAAAGGGATCGAAAGGATAAATAGTTTTTTAAAAATTTGTGTTAATGACAGGATCAATGCCAGGGCATGGGTAAAAGTGAAAAATGCATCAGAAAACAGTAATTTAGTGGCGACAGGATGTAGAAGCCAGAAGTAGCCATAATATTGTAAGGCCCTGGGAATCCTTTAAGTTGAGGAGTGTCATTGGACTTTGCATTTAGTGGAGAATACACGTCTAATCTAATCGGACTTAAACGTTAAAGGGGGAAAGCTTAAGGGTTTGGGAGATGTGGCTAATATCTTAGTGTTTAACCATTTAGTGTCCACAGACTTTGCGAGTCTTGAAAATGCCTGAATCCTGAATTTGAGCATTTCAGTTTTAGCCATAGGTTGAAGAGGTGGGCTGTCATCTTTCCTAAGGCCTCCGTAGAGTGAGCGACACCACTAGCCCCTCTATAATTCTCAGGCTATGCTTTCAGTGCCTGAAATGATCTCTGCTCTGTTCTGTTTTGCAAGTTGCCTGTCTGGTCACTTCCCTCTAACCCTGAGAAGAGAAGAAAGCTATAGTAACTTTTCGCCTGACAATTCTCTGCCATTATACTCTGTGCTTCTCTGGCATTCACTCTGAATTTCTTTTCTGTTCTTCCATTCACTTTCATTCTCATCTGGAATCTCACTTTCCCTATAGTCCTTGTCTTCCCAGGCTTAGGTGATGTTTATCTTTGTTGTTTGGTATCCCCACTGATGAAAGGTCCTATCAGTTTGCTAATCACCACACAGCTCAGCCACAGCCTTATGAAATAAACACGCTCGTTCAAGTGTGTTGGTATGTTGAGTTGGAAGGGAAAAATATGACTGGCATACTCAATGAAAAGAGTGAATTGCTTCACTTTTGTTGATGCTTATTTTGGGGGTAGATGGAAGGACAGTCTGGTAGAACCAAGCATTTGTTTTGGAATCGGATATTCATGGACTTGAATTTTACTTCAGCCTTTTACTAAATAAGCTCTACTTAATTCCCACAAGCTTCAATTCTCTTATAAAATCAAGATGATAGTACTTGTCTCATGTATGTGGTGAAGTGTAAATGGAAAGCACCTTTCATGTGACAGGGCTGTGTATAAATTAGACTTGCAATAGTTCCTCATAATAAGAATTTTAAATTAGTGACTCAATGACTCACTCAATGAATGGAGTACAGAAAGGGGAAAAGAGTAATGTTATGGTGGAGAAACCACACAGAAACATCCTTAACCAAGTGATCAAGGTGAACCTCACCAATGATAAGTATGAGGGTCACGTATACATAGGTGGGTGTGGTTAAAAAGGGTATTTCCCTTCTTTGTGTTCTTGCCCCAAATTCATAACTTCAGTCTAATAATGCAAAAAAACAAAAAATGATGAGGCAAACACAGTTTGAGGAACAGTCTACAGAATATTTGAGAAATGATCTTTAAAAAGCATGAAAGTCATGAAAAACCAGGGAAGACTGGACACTGTCACATATCAGGGGAGATTAAGGAGACCCAGCATTAAATATAATTTGGGACCTAGAATGAATCCCAGAATAGTTAAAAGGATGCTAGTGAGAAACTGATGGAATTCAAGTAAAATCTGTAGTTAAGTTCATAGTATTTTGGTAATGTTAATTTCTTAGTTTTGACAAATGTCCTGTGGTTATATAAGATGTTAACATTAGGGAAGTTGAGTGAAGCGTGTACAGAAACTCAGTGTATTGACAGCTTTCTGGCACACCTGAAATTATTCCAAAATTTTTTTTAAATTTTTTTTGTTTAACATTAAAAAGTAGAACTTACAGTGACAGAGAATGTATCAATTATTACCTGTGGTTGGGGTAAGTGGAACATATGGCATTTTGGGGTAAGTGTAATGGACCTATTTTGTATCCTGATTGTGATTATAGTTATAATAATCTATACATTTGTTAAAATATGTAGACCTGTATATTTTACTGCATGTCAATTTAAAAAATAAAACAGAAGGAAATAAATAAAAGAAAAATAAATGAGGATAATATAAATTACAAGAAACAAATTATAAAGCTAGAGCCTTGTTTTTATTATATATAACACTATCATCATCAAATTGACAAAATCTTATTAAATATTTTTTTCTTTTGTTTAACAAATATTCATTGAATCCCTTTGATGTGATAGATGGACACTGTGCTGATGCTTGGAGGTACACAAGAACTGGACATGTTCTAGATGTTAAAACAAGTTCTTAATTTCAAGATAGGCCAACACATATGATTTTAAAAAAAATCTTGTATGGAATCAGGGCATACACATATGAGGAATTAAATGGCATAGATATTTATAGAATATTTTATGATAATATCAGCACTATATTAAACAAAATAAGTTATCATGACATAAGTTCAGAGGAGATACAAGCATCCTTAGATGAATAGGAAATTTTTGACAAAGGAGATACATAGCACTTGAAAAGAGATTTCTTTTCTATGACTTCAGACTATTTAGGAAAGGAAGATTTAAACACCATAACATTTCTTTTGTTTCAAATATTTGTACTACATATTTTTGTCTCCCTAAATTCATGTGTTGAAGGCCTAAAAACCCCTAAAGTAATTTTAATAGGAGGTGGAGCTTTGTGAGGTAATTAGGTTTAGAAGAGGTCAGGTGGGGTGGGTCCTCATAAAGGATTAGTGCCCTTGTAAAAGCAGAGTGGAAAACCTGCTTTGTCTCTCTCTCTAGACTTCCCTGGTGGCTCAGAAGGTAAAGCGTCTGCCTGCAATGTGGGAGACCTGGGTTCAATCCCTGGGTCAAGAAGATCCACTGGAGAAGGAAATGGCACCCCACTCCAGTACTCTTGCCTGGAAAATCCCATGAATGGAGGAGCCTGGTAGGCTGCAGTCCATGGGGTCACTGAGGGTCGGACATGACTGAGTGACTTCACTTTCACTTTTCACTTTCCTGCATTGGAGAAGGAAATGGCAACCCACTCCAGTGTTCTTGCCTGGAGAATCCCAGGGATGGGGGAGCCTGGTGGCTGCCGTCTGTGGGGTCACACAGAGTCGGACACGACTGAAGTGACTTAGCAGCAGCAGCAGCAGCATAGTAGAACTCTAAATAAGGATTTTACATGTATTAACCAACATGTCCTTACAAGAACCGTAGAAGAAATTCCCCTTGTTCTAGAGAGGAAAAAACTCAATTGTCAAACAGTGAAATAACATGCCTGATCATACAACTGGTAAATGGCAGATCCAGGATTCAAATTCAAATGTCTCACTCCAGAACACACACTCCATCCACCCCAGTAAAATACGTGGTGTTGATAGTAATGCCTTTTTTTTTTTTAAAGCTGGAAATAAGCATGGTAGGGTTCAGCTATCCAAGAAACCCTGATTTTCTGAAAAATCTGCTTCGAAATACAAGTAGTTATATAACACACTTTTTTTTTTTCCCTAAAAGCAAATAACCCTTGCCATGCCCTCCATTTGGCACCCTGCCCCTTGCTAACGTGCATGGATGAGAGCCTGTTACTTTGTCTCCTGCCAGCAGATTGTGACCTTGGCAGCCTGGCATGCCAGCTAAGATTCCACAACGCGGAAATAACAGTTACATTCCTGAAGAAACTCCTTGAACCACCGAGTATGTCTTGCCATGTCCATAGACATGACCATAGTCCTTTTGCAAGGTGGCTCATTAACTAATGGTTCTAAGTATGGCTTAATTATCTCTTCCTTGCTCATGATGTGCTTATGGTTTTCATATATTATTTCCTTAATTTTGTGTCTCTTATTGCTGGAATTGCCTAATTTGTCTAAAATAATTCCATTTTGTGTTACTCAGCAATGACCCATTTTGCTTGCAAGCATTTTGGTTAATCATAACAATTAATTATATGGAATTTTGTTTTGCATTATTTTTGTTGGAACAAAAACAGGAGTTCTAATTTCTCTGTACAATTACTAAAAAACAAGGGTGCTCTATAAATGAGTTATTTGTGGCTAAATGTTCATTTTTTATAGTCTATTTAATCCCCAAAACTTAAATAATAAATTTGATGCAAGCTGCCAGTGAGTAGAGATGTAGATAACAGTGTATGTTCACAGTGATCCATGAAAATATAATCCTTTTATGGTGTGCCTCTATATTGTTTACACCAAATCTTTCTGTCTGACCTAGCCCACTTTTCTGAATTTCAGCTTCATATTAAATACACCCATTTAGTTGGAGGTTCCCCAGCCTTGGTACTGCTGACATTTTGGTTTGGCCAGTGTTTGCTGCCAGGGCTCTCCTCCACATGGTAGGATGCTTAACAGCATCCCCAGCCTCTCAAGTATCAACCACCCCCTCCTCAACTGTGAGCATCAAAAATGTCTGCAGAAATGGTCAAATGTCTCCTAGGGAACAATATTATCCTGAGTTGAGAACCACTAACTTAAATACTCTATTGATTTATGAAAGTCAACATGTACAAAATCAAACTCATTTTCCCCCTCAAATCTTCTCCTCCAGAAAAGTTAATAGCATGTATGAGGCAAATCTTAGCTCTCTCCTTTAAAACTTGTGTTAACTTGATCAAGGTACTCACTTCTCTATCCCTTAATGTCTTTCATCTGTAAATATATTCCTAAAACCTCCTTCATATTACTGTTGTGATGATTAAATGAACTAATATGTATAAAACATTTAGAATGCTTCCTGACACATAGTATGTTTAAGTTAATGTGTTTGCAATAATGAATACTGGTAAATGGTAGCAGATTTGTTCAATATGGGAAACTCTTAAGATTCTTCTTTTCAAAGGATGTGTGCAGACAATTTTAAAAGAGAGATATTCAGGTAATAGTAAATATATGAAATAATGTTTGACATCATTAGTAATCAAGAAAAAATTTAAGAGGTATCATAATGTACTCGGAGAAGGCAATGGCACCCCACTCCAGTACTCTTGCTTGGAAAATCCCATGGATGGAGGAGTCTGGCAGGCTGCAGTCCATGGGGTCGCTAAGAGTCAGACACAACTGAGTGACTTCACTTTCACTTTTCACTTTCATTCATTGGAGAAGGAAATGGCAACCCACTCCAGTGTTCTTGAATCCCAGGGATGGGGGAGCCTGATGGGCTGCCGTCTATGGGGTTGCACAGAGTCGGACACGACTGAAGTGATTTAGCATAGCATAATGTATTATTTAAATCTATTAAATTTCGAAAGATTTTAAAACTACTCTTTATTGAAAACACTGTGGTGAAAAGACACTGATACACTATTGGGAGAATATGTGGTTATATCCTTCCTGGAGGATCACTTGGCAGCATATATTAGAACTTTAAAATATTTAAAGCCTTTAACAGTACATCTCTACAAACTTACCCTAAGGGAGTAATATGCTCAAAAATTAATAAGGAAGTATGTTGATTATTCTGTTACTTAAGATGACAAGAATTATAAACAACTTTAGAAACTCTATAATAGAGAAATGATGAAATAACTTATGGTGTATTTGTCATATATTATGTAGGTATCACATTTTCAAATAGTATTTATAAAACTGAAGAATGCTCTATTGCAATTCTTGGTTCAAAATGCCTCTCTCTTTTTCCAGATAATATGAAGAATCTTTAGTGTGCAGGAGCACACACACATTAGACTCTCATCTTTTAGCAACTCCTCTGCCTGTTTATCTAGCCGTTTATTTTTCCTAGGTTTCTTTCCCTTTTTCCTGATATCCACACATTATGAGATCCTGTCATATTGTAAATAGAGGGGCATCATCTATATTTGAGGACCACAGGAGGATTTTCTGTTGGACGTATGAACGGTGGATTTGCATGAGTGGAGACACAAAGGGGCTGAGGACTGCTGCCCAGTACCCCAGCTCTGCTGGCCTGCTTAGATTTCCTGAGCAAACCTTGCTGCTTCATTCACCCTTCTGAGCTTTGACCTATTCACCCATTTTCTTAACTTAGAGTGTAGGGGAGGCAAACCTTGACATTTTTTTTTTAAGTTTTCAGCTTTAGCAGAGAGACAAATTAGCAAGAGAAAAGCAGTTTGTTAGTGCATGCAGTACACATTATGCAGGAGAAACCTTTACGAACAGTAACTCAAAGCAGTGACCTAGAGTTCCACCTACATAAGATTTCCAACAAAGATCAATAAATTTGTAGAGAGATGACAGGACAAAGTAAAATAGTTTTAGGCTTCCAAGGGTAGCAAACTGTGGGAAGGTAAATGTATGGTAGTAAACCAGTGGAGAAAGGTTTTTTTTCAGATTTCTTTTGTGCTATCTCAGGGCAGTTAAGAGTAAAAGGAGAATTTATACCATGCCTTTATCCAGAAAAGGCGGAATGCAGAGATTTTCCTGCATTTGCTGCTGCTTAGTTGCCTTCAGGTCAAAATAATGTTTATATTAAAGAGGCATTTTGGTGTTTTTTGGATTTCCTATGAATATTCTGGTTTCCTTCACAAGCAACAAAAATATCAATGGAAAAGCATTCTGGGTTTAGGGAGCCACACGTGTAAAAGCCCTGGGCTTGTTTAGTATAATTCAGAGACAAAAAATGGACTTATGAGTCTTGGGCAGAGAGAAGATAAGCAAGAAATGAGATTAGAGGAGCATCCAGATGTCAGATCCACAGCATCCTCAAGCCATAGTAAGCTCTTTGGATTTTATTCTAAGTGAGATTTTAAACGTGGGAATAATGTGATCTTATTTAGGTTTTAAAGAACCATCTTGCTGCTGTATCAACAAGAACTTGCTAGAAGTAAAGGGGGAAGTAGGGCAGTCAGTTGTAGTGGTTAAGTCAATAAATGATGATGCCTTGGACCTAGGTGACAGTAGTGAAAATGGGTAGAAATGATCAGATTTTAAAGATACTTTGAAAACAGAGTTGACAAGATTCATTGAACTTGATATAGAGTAAAGAGAAAGAGAAGCCTCAAGTCTATAACTCTTGAGATGTTGGGCTTGAGTAATTAGATGGATTTGGGTGGTATTTACTGATCTGGTAAATACTAGGTGAAGGATATGTTTAGGCTGTTTTGAGTTTTGGCTGTTAGGTGTTAAATGCCAATGTGACATCAACTTGGAGATGTTGAGGAAGCAGCTGGACAGGGGTATTTAGAAAGGCTGACAGAGACATGATTTGGGGCATGATAATATCTCTGCTAAAGTGATAATACTGATATGTCTCCAGTTATGGCCGTGAGTGTAGACTGTGGAGAAACAAGGTCTGAGGGCTAAGTTCTGAGCCACTTCACCAGTTAAAGAGCAGAAAGAGGATCTAACAAAAAGATTGATAAGGAGGGGTTGCGAAGAGTGGAACACTACTGAGAGACTTCACTTTCACTTTTCACTTTCCTGCATTGGAGAAGGAAATGGCAACCCACTCCAGTGTTCTTGCCTGGAGAATCCCAGGGACGGTGGAGCCTGGTGGGCTGCCGTCTATGGGGTCGCACAGAGTCAGACACAACTGAAGGGACTTAGCAGCAGCAGCAGCAGCAGGTAGTGAGATAAAAGAAAAACAAGAAAGTGTGAAATATTAGAAACCCAGGGAAAGAAAATATTTTAAGAAAGGGAGGGTAATCATCTGAGCTAAGAATTTACCACCTGGATTTGCATTATGAAGGTCATTTCCCTGTAGTTACCTCTATTATTGCAGTCATGCTATCACTTGGCAAATGTTGATTAACTTATTTATTGTTGTTCAGTTGCCTGGAAAATCCCATGGACGGAGGAGCCTGGTAGGCTCGTCCATGGGGTCACTAAGCAGCAGCAGCAGCAGCAGCAGTTCAGAGGTGTCAGACTCTCTGCAACACCATGGACTGCAGCACACCAGGCTTGCTTGTCCTTCACCATCTCCTGGAGTTTGCACAAACCCACGTCCATTGAGTTGGTGATGCCATCCAACCATCTCATCCTCTGTTGACCCCTTCTACTCCTGCCTCAGTCTTTCCCAGCATCAGGGGCTTTTCTAATGAGTTGGCTCTTCACATCAGGTGGCTGAAATAGTGGAGCTTCAGCTTCATTATCTGTCCTTCCAATGAATACTCAGAGTTGACTTCCTTTAGGATTGACTGGTTTGATCTCCTTGCAGTCCAAGGGACTCTTAAGAGCCTTCTCCAACACCACAATTCAAAAGCATCAATTCTTCGGTGCTCAGCCTTCTTTATGGTCCAAATGTCACATCCATACACAACTACTGGAAAATCGATAGCTTTGACTAGATAGACCTTTGTTGGCAATGTAATGTCTCTGCTCTTTAATATGCTGTCTAGGCCTGTCATAGCTTTTCTTCCAAGGAGCAAGTGCCTTTTAATTTCATGGCTGCAGTCACCATCTGCAGTGATTTTGGAGCCCAAGAAAATAAAGTCTGTCACCGTTTCCATTGTTTCCCCATCTATTTGCCATGAGGCGATGGGACTGGATGCCATGATCTTTGTTTTTTGAATGTTGAGTTTTAAGCCAGCTTTTTTACTCTCCTCTTTCACCTTCAAGAAGCTCTTTAGTTCCTCTTCCCTTTCTGCCATAAGGGTTGTGTTATCTGCATATCTGAGGTTATTGATATTTCTCCTGCCAGTCTTTTTGATTTCAGCTTGGGCTTCATCCAACCCGGCATTTCTCATGATGTACTGGGCATATAAGTTAAATAAACAGGGTGATGATACACAACCTTGATGGACTCCTTTCCCAGTGTTGAGCCAGTCCATTCCATGTACAGTTCTAACTGTTGCTTCTTGACCTGCATGCAGGTTTCTGGGAGGCAGATGAGGTGGTCTGTTATTCCCATCTCTTTAAGAATTTTCCACAATTTGTTGTCATCCAGACAGTTGAAGGCTTTAGCATGGTCATTGAAGGAGAAGTAGATGTTTTTCTGGAATTCTCTTGCTTTTTCTATGAGCCAGCAGATGTCTGGGTTCTTCTGCCTTTTCTAAATCCAGCTTATACATCTGGAAGTTCTTGGTTCAAAACAGGGGCAGTTTTTCACCCCACGAGACATTTGGTGATCTTTGGATACATTTCTTTTGTCACAATTGAGAAGAGTATGTCTTCTCCTTTTGGGTGCATTGCTACTAAACATTCTGTAATGCACAATGCAACCCCTGGAACAAAAAATCTACAGCTCCAACTGTCAGCAGGGCCAACACTAAGAACCTCTGCACTAAATCTGCAGTTCCCAAACTTACAGTTCCCTGGGTAGACCTACAGGGTGCTATGGAATATTTCAAATTTTGAATTTACACACAAAGGCATCTGCCAAACATTATGTGCACTGCCAGCTGAAGGAAGCCCACAGTTTAAATATTCAATTCAGTTCAGTTTAGTCGCTAAGTCGTGTCTGACTCTTTGCAACCCCACGAACCGCAGAACACCAGGCCTCCGTGTCCATCACCAACTCCCGGAGTCTACCCAAACTCATGTGCATCAAGTCGGTTATGCCATCCATCCATATCATCCTCTGTCGACCTCTTCTCCTCTTTCCCTCAATCTTTCCTAGCATCAGGGTCTTTTCAAATGAGTCAGTTTTTCGCATCAGGTGGCCAAAGTATTGGAGTTTCAGCATCAGTCCTTCTAATGAACACCCAGGACTGATCTCCTTTAGGATGGACTGGTTGGATCTCCTTGCAGTCCAAGGAACTCTCAACAGTCTTCTCCAATACCACAAGTCAAAAGCATCAATTCTTCGATGCTCAGCTTTCTTTATAGTCCAACTCTCATATCCATACATGACCACAGGAAAAACCATAGCCTTGTCTAGACAGACCTTTGTTGGCAAAGTAATGTCTCTGCTTTTCAATATGCTGTCTAGGTTGATCATAACTTTCCTTCCAAGGAGTAAGCGTCTTTTAATTTCATGGCTGCAATCACTATCTGCAGTGATTTGGGAGTCCAGAAAAATAAAGTCTGACACTGTTTCCACTGTTTCGCCATCTATTTCCCGTGAAGTGATGGGGCCAAATTCCATGATCTTCATTTTCTGAATGTTGAGCTTTAAGCCAACTTTTTCACTCTCCACTTTCACTTTCATCAAGAGGCTTTTGAGTTCCTCTTCACTTTCTGTCATAAGGGTGGTGTCCTCTGCATATCTGAGGTTATTGATATTTCTCCCAGCAATCTTGATTCCAGCTTGTGCTTCCTCCAGCCCAGAATTTCTCATGATGTACTCTGCATATAAGTTAAATAAGCAGGGTGACAATATACAGCCTTGACGTACTCCTTTTCCTATTTGGAACCAGTCTGTTGTTCCATGTCTAGTTCTAACTGTTGCTTCCTGACCTGCATACAGGTTTCTCAAGAGGCAGGTCAGGTGGTCTGGTATTCCCATCTCTTTCAGAATTTTCCACAGTTTATTGCGATCCACACAGTCAAAGGCTTTGGCATAGTCAATAAACAGAAATAGATTTTTTTCTGGAACTCTCTTGCTTTTTCAATGATCCAGCGGTTGTTGGCAATTTGATCTCTGGTTCCTCTGCCTTTTCTAAAACCAGCTTGAACATCTGGAAGTTCACAGTTCACATCTTGCTGAAGCCTGGCTTGGAGAATTTTAAGCATGTTTGAATATTAAGTCTCTTTATTCTTTTTAATACCATCATATTTTTAAAAAATTTGGATTTTGGATACTGCCATGATAAAAAAGAAACTAGTACTTTCTCAGAATACTCTGGAACAAAAAGTAATAGTGGTGGTTTTCTAATCTCATTCTAAGGTTTGAGATATTATGCAATGCCCAAAAAGTGTTAGGTTCTTAGGACATAAATAGTTATTAGTTGTTTGGACCTGGAAACTTAGTAAACTCAATTAATAGGCTTAGGAGTATAGTAAAAGTAAAAAGTTATTGAGATGATAAGAACATCATGAAGGATAAAGTTGGGAACGGCTGTACAAGATTGAACATTCCTCAAGGAGATAACATACATTAGTACTTTCTAGCCCTAGGATGTGGCACGGTCATGGTGTGGATGCCATGTTGACATCACCTGGAGATTGTAGAAAATTTAATAAATGTAAGTTGGTGGGCAAGAAAGAAATGAATGAACGGGGGCACGTTTAGACAATGTAATGTGAAAGTAATGATACGGTCTTTGGTAAAATTCTGCCTACTAGTTCACTGGATGCTAAGATATATATATCTAAATATCCCTTTATTTGTATGTGCTCAAAAACATAGAGGGGAAAAAAGCTTGGCTTACTTACTCTTTGGCCTGTGAATCTCTAGATTATAATTTCTTGACTTTAGTACACCATTTCCTTCCTCAGATTACATTGAATTTTTTTTTTACCACTACAGATTTCTATTCTCACTTTCATTTTGCATATTGACACAACTGTGATCTTATTCTGTAGGAATATGTAAGAGGGAACAATTTGAATATCTCTTAAATTTTTGGCTGCTTTTCTTCCTGTCCCTTTTTGCCAAGCACTACATGCCCTTGTCTAGTGATTACATAGATGCTAGAAAAAGATGTTCTCCTTAGACTTAGTAATTTTATTTTGTTTCAAGGAAATACAAATCTTTTAGTATAAGTAAATGATTAAGGAGTATAAAATTACAGAAACATCCTTGGTATATCAGATAGAAGTTGACCTTTGGAATGGAGTATCAACAGTGTTCTGCCTCTCACCCTCACTGTGGGGCACCCAAAGATGCTCAGCCTCTTTGGTTTATGGTTTTGTCATCTGTAAACTTGGAACAAGCATTCTGACCTCTCGTAGTTGTTGTGAAGATTAAATGAGTTAGCCAGTGGCAAGTGCCCAACTCCAAGTCTGAAAGCGGAGGCAACACCAAGTGGACAGTAACTTCTCTTTCTCCTTCATCCTGACCCATCCTGGCACCTTCCTTCTCCATTCTTTTGTTTCACTTAAACAATTTAAGATTAAACCATTAGAACATATTACCATGTTTTAAAATAGACAGGATTTTCATTTTCTTGGTATTTGGTGTTGTTTGCTGGTATGTTTCCCCTTAACAGAGTGTAACAGTAGTGCTTTGGAAAATGTAAACCCATCCACATAAAGTCCTCCAGCAGGAGCTGAGTTGGAGAATTGCTGTATCAACCAGGGACCCATTCCAGTTTTCCCCACTGGAGAGCATTTGCAGTAAAACTTCTGCCTCTTTGTGTGTTCCTTGATCTTGCTCAGTTATAACTAGACTAGAAGAATTTGAGATCAAAGACCCCATGGATAATGATACTCCAAGATCATCTGGAAAACTAAATTCATGGTTATTCTAACTTCTACCAGATCTTTTTACAGAGTTGCTACAGTTCAGGCTGAGTGTGATATCTGGCTTACTTAACTTTTTCTGCAGGCTTTTCCATGTATTCGCCCTTGTGACAGTTCTGTTGCCCTTCCGCTGCTCTGCTGGTCTGCATTGGGCTGATGTTGACAAACATCACTTCCCAGACTCTTTTGCCACCCGTTTCCTTCTTAGATTCATCCAGTAGGAAGCACTGGGTGGAGACTGAAGGACAAACGAAAGAGCTCCCACAACTTGCCTCCTTCTCTTGTGCCCCCATCTCTTCAAGAAGCTCTTCCCTCCATGGCCCCATGTCTGTCCAAATGGCTGCATTTTCTCCATGGTCCCAGATCTAATCCCATACCTCTGGCCTTGTCTCCTCTGAGGGTGGCACCTTGGTGGCTATCTGGGTTTCTGGTCCCCTCATGCCAAACCCAGTTTCTGGGCTCTAGCATAATACGTCTTATCTTTGTCATTTTGATCCTTTGAGGCAGTAGCACTTGTTAAGTCTCTGGGTTACCTCACCTTCCTGTATTTTCTGTCTCATGTCTTTCAATATTTTTCTAAGTAATTCTGCCCTATTAAGTTTACTCTGTTGAATTACCTTATGGATTCCATTTCCTTGAATGGTCACTGACTAATACAAAGATGATGATGATGTTTCTGTATCTCCTTATAACGTGCAGTATAATAGGAAGATCAGAAGACCTAACATTTAAAAGACATTTAAAGGAAATACAGAGACTGGAACCTCACTCATAAACACAGGTTTGGCTTGCTAAAATAGACAGGTTTTAATTTTGTGACATAGGATCCATGTAAATAAAAAGCTTTTAAATTGTCAGAATATGAGTTGTTTGTCACAGTGAGAGAGTAATTTTACTCTTCTGTAAAATAGAAACTACTTGTTAAAACTCTGTTAAATATATTAACAGAGAACCCATTGGTCAATGTTCTACCAAGTGACAAAAGGAGGTTTACACCTAAAATTTTTGTTCCTTGAATCTAAAAGTGGAGAATTGTGTCTAGGGTATGTATGTGTGTGTGTTTTAGGAGTGGGTGTGTATTGTCTTATATTAATACGTACTACCATCTACAGAGTAAATGTGCATGAATGAAAGTAGGGTGTACATTTATGTATATATTTTATTAAAAAATTTTTTTACTTAAATGTTTTTCTGACAAAGCAGAGAAAAGTTAAAGATAACATAAATGCATGACAGACTAAAGGCAAAACAACAAAAAGAGAGATTTGTATTAGTCATTTCAGTATAGTTGTATCTGTTGTGTAATGAGTTCTTGGGTTTATTGTATTAATAAATATATAATTTGAGAGTGTGGGTGACACCCTGACGATATAAACAGCAACATTTTTACAGCTACAAGTATGACAAAGGGGCCTAGATAGAATGTATAAGTAATTCTCAAAACTCTACACTAAAAAAAAGAAAAGAATTTAATTAGAAAATGGGCAAAAGACGTGAAGGGACATTTCACCGAGGATGATGTGCAAATAGCAAGTAAGCACATGAGGAGATGCTAAACATTAGTCATTAGCACAGTTATATTGAAACCACAATGAAATATGGATATACACTTATTTCAGAGATATCTCATTATTCTTTGGATCCCCATATAGGGGTTTTTTTTTGGTTTATTTTTTCACAGATTACAAACAAAAGCAGAGACAGTGATATTAACTGGAATAGGTAGCAAAACAGAATAGCTAATTGCCAAAACAACCTATTCTGTTCCATTCCATTCCATTCTCTGATCTCCAAGCCTGTGCTATTCCATTCATTCTATCCTATAAATGTGTATTCAGTGTCTAGTATGTGCCAGGTGTTATTCTCAGTGGCTTGGCGTGCAGCAGTGAACAAAGTGGACCAAAAAATACTGCTTTCCTAAATCTTATATCCTAAGAGGAGTCAGAAATAAAATACACATAGTGCATAAATAAATTTTTTAATGTATTGTAAGTTAGTAGGTGGTATGGAGGAAAAAAAGCTAAGCAGATGGGAGGTATGGTGTCGGGATGTAGAGAAAGTTATAATTTTCAAACAAGATAAAGTGTGAAAAACTGTGAGAGGTAAAGGATTTAGCCATAAATTGATCTGAGGAAAAAGTTTTCTGGTAACTCGGGTGAAAAGTGTCTGGAATGTTTATGGAGCAGCAGGGAGGCTGTTGTGTCTAAAGCAGAGTGAGAGGCAATAAGTTGGAGGTGGAGTCAGAAAGGGAAAGTAAGGTCTGATCCTATAGGGCTTGTGAGAGTCATGACTTTTACTCAGAACAAAATGGCCAGCCAGTGTAGAGCTTTCAGCAGAGGATTACGTGACCTGAAGAGTTTAGGACCATGGAAATCTCATTGAGAAAGACATTGGCTTATACTCTGCTGCTAGCAGTGGAAGTTACAGAAGTGGTCACATTATTGATACCCTCGCCCACCCCCATTAAAAAATCCTGGTATTTTGAAGATGGAGCCAATAGAATTGCCAGATGAATGTGATGTAGAGAGTGTGAAAAAATGTAAAGAAGGAACTCATCTTTGCCTCATCTGGTCTGAGGGGACTCTCAGGAGCTCACTTATAAGTATGGTAACTGGGTTGTTGTTCAGCTGTGTCCAACTCTTTGCCACCCCATGGACTGCAGCGCGCCAGACTTCCTTGTCCTTTGCTGTCTCCTGGAGTTTGCTCAAAGTCATCTCTTTGAGTCATTGATGCCATCCAACCATCCTCTGTCATCCCCTTTTCCTCCAGCTTTCAATCTTTGCCAGCATCAGGGTCTTTTCTAGTGAGTCAACTGTTTGCATCAGGTGGCCAAAATATTGGAGCTTCACTTCAGCATCAGTTCTTCCAGTGAATATTCAAGGTTGATTTTTTTTTAAGACTGACTGGTTTGATTTCCTTGCAGTTCAAGGGACTCTCAAGAGTATTCTCCAGCACCACAGTTCGAAGGCATCAGTTATTTGGTGCTCAGCCTTCTTTATGGTCCAGCTGTCACATCAATACATGACTACTAGGAAACCATAGCTTTGACTAGACAGACCTTTGTTGTCAAAGTAACGTCTCTGCTTTTTAATACTCTGTCTAGGCTTGTCATAGCTTTTCTTCCAAGGAGCAAGCATCTTTTAATTTCATGGCTGCCGTCACCATTGGCAGTGATTTTGGAGCCCAAGAAAATAAAGTCTGTCACCGTTTCCATTGTTTCCCCATCTATTTGCCATGAAGTGATGGGTCTGGGTGCCATGATCTTCGTTTTTGTTTTTTTTTTAAATTAATGAATTAATTTATTTTACTTTACAATATTGTATTGGTTTTCCCATACATTGACTTGAATCTGCGATGGGTGTACATGTTCCCCATCCTGAACCCTCCATCCTCTTCCCTCCCCATCCCATCCCTCTGGGTCATCCCAGTGCATCAGCCCCAAGCACCCTGTATCATGCATCGAACCTGTACTGGCGATTTGTTTCACATATGATAATTTACATGTTTCAATGCCATTCTCCCATATCATCCCACCCTCGCCCTCTCCCACAGAGTCCAAAAGACTGTTCAATACATCTGTGTCTCTTTTGCTGTCTTTCATACAGGGTTATCATTGCCTTCTTTCTAAATTCCATATATATGCATTAGTATACTGTATTGGTGTTTTTCTTTCTGGCTTACTTCACTCTGTATAATAGGCTCGAGTTTCATCCATCTCATTAGAACTTATTCAAATGTATTCTTTTTAATGGCTGAGTAATACTACATTGTGTATATGTACCACAGCTTTCTTATCCATTCATCTGCTGATGGACATCTAGGTTGCTTCTATGTCCTGGCTACTATAAACAGTGCTGCAATGAACATTGAGGTACATGTGTCTATTTTGCTTCTGGTTTCCTTAGTGTGTATGCCCAGCAGTGGGATTGCTGGGCCACATGGCAGTTCTATTTCCAGTTTTTTAAGGAATCTACACACTATTCTTCATAGTGGCTGTACTAGTTTGCATTCCCACCAACAGGGTAAGAAGGTTCCCTTTTCTCCAGCATTTATTGCTTGTAGACTTTTGGATAGTAGCCATTCTGACTGACATGAAATGGTACCTCATTGTGGTTTTGATTTGCATTTCTCTGATAATGAGTGATATTGAGCATCTTTTCATGTGTTTGTTAACCATCTGTATGTCTTCTTTGGAGAAATGTCTGGTTAGCTCTTTGGCCCACTTTTTGATGGGGCTTTTATTTGTCTGGAATTGAGCTGCAGGGGTTGCTTGTATATTTTTGAGATTAATTCTTTGTTGGTTGCTTCATTTGCTATTATTTTCTCCCATTCTGAAGGCTGTCTTTTCACCTTGCTTATATTTTCCTTTGTTGTGCAGAAGCATTTAATTTTAATTAGGTCCCATTTGTTTATTTTTGCTTTTATTTCCAATATTCTGGGAAGTGGAAGCATTTCCCCTAAAGTCAGGAACAAGACAAGGGTACCCACTCTTACCACTACTGTTCAACATAGTTTTGGAAGTTTTGGCCATAGCAATCAGAAGAGCAGAAAAAGAAATAAAAGGAATCCATATTGGAGAAGAAGAAGTAAAACTTTCACTGTTTGCAGATGACATGATCCTCTACATAGAAATCCCTAGACTCTACCAGAAAATTACTAGAGCTAATCAATGAATCGGGGAAGGCAATGGCACCCCACCCCAGTACTTTTGCCTGGAAAATCCCATGGATGGAGGAGCCTGGTAGGCTCCAGTCCACGGGGTCGCTAAGAGTCGGACACGACTGAGCGACTTCACTTTCACTCTTCACTTTCATGCATTGGAGAAGGAAATGGCAACCCACTCCAGTGTTCTTGCCTGGAGAATCCCAGGGACGGGGGAGCCTGGTGAGCTTCCGTCTATGGGGTCGCACAGAGTCGGACACGACTGAAGCGACTTAACAACAACAACAATCAGTGAATATAGTAAAGTTGCAGGGTATAAAATTAACACAGAGACATTCCTTGCATTCCTATACACTAACAATGAGAAAACAGAAAGAGAAATTAAGGAACCAATCCATTCACTATTGCAACAAAAAGAATAAAATACTTAGGTATATATCTACTTAAACAAAAGACCTATATATAGAAAACTATAAAACATTGGTGAAAGAAATCAAAGAGGACACAAATAAATGGAGAAATATACCGTGTTCATGGATCGGAAGAATCAATATAGTAAAAATGAGTCTACTACCCAAAGCAATCTGTAGATTCAATGCAATCCCTATCAAGCTACCAACGGTATTTTTCATAGACCTAGAACAAATAATTTCACAATTTGTATGGAAATACAAAAAACCTCAAATAGCCAAAACAATCTTGAGAAAGAAGAATGGAACTGGAGGAATCAACCTGCCTGACTTCAGTCTCTACTACAAAGCCACAGTCATCAAGACAGTATGGTAATGGCACAAAGACAGAAATATAGATCAATGGAACAAAATAGAAAGCCCAGAGATAAATCCACGCACATATGGACACCTTATCTTTGACAAAGGAGGCAAGAATATACAATGGAGAAAAGATAGTCTCTTTAACAAGTGGTGCTGGGAAAACTGGTCAACCACTTGTAAAAGAATGAAACTAGAACACTTTCTAACACCATACACAAAAGTAAACTCAAAATGGAATTAAAATCTAAACGTAAGACCAGAAACTATTAAACTTCTAGTGGAAAACATAGGCAAAACACTCTCCGACATAAACCACAGCCGGATCCTCTCTGATCTTTGTTTTTTAAATGTTGAGTTTTAAGCTAGTTTTTTTACTCTCCTCTTTCACCTTCATCAAGAGGCTCTTTAGTTCCTCTTCTCTTTCTGCCATAAGGGTAGTGTTATCTGCATGTCTGAGATTATTGATATTTCTCCTGCCAATTTTGATTCCAGCTTGGGCTTCATCCAGCCTGGCATTTCTCATGATGTACTCTATATATAAGTTAAAGAAGTAGGGTGATGATATACAGACTTGACGTACTTCTTTTCCAAGTTTTAACTAGTCCATTGTTCTATGTCTGGTTCTAACTGTTGCTTCTTGACCTGCATACACGTTTCTCTGGAGACAGGTAAGGTGGTCTGCTATTCCTATCTTTTTCAGAATTTTCCACAGTTTATTGTGATCCACACAGTCAAAGGCTTCAGTTGTAGTCAGTGAAGCAGAAGTAGATATTTACGGTAAATGATAGAGGTGATGTTTTGATAAGAAGCCTACTATACTTATTTTAGGAGGCTAAATTGAAATATACTTTTTGTGTAATATTTGAGGAGAAAGAAATGAAGCTTCTTATCTTTATTAGGGTCATTTTGTTATTGTCAGTATCTTTTATAAATAATACTTTTTTGTGTTTCATTTTCTCTTGTGTATATGTATACCTGTTAAAAGATTCATTATTTGACTTTGAATTATCAAATAATACTTTGTAATAACTGTGATTTAAAATTATACAGGAATTTATTTCAAGCAGTGACTAATGTATGGAAGTTTGCATCCTACTTATTGGATTTCCCATATATTTTATTCAAGGATATCAAGTATTTATATACCAAGTACATGGAGGATGATAGGTGAAAATAGAAATTATTAGTAATGCAATTTTGCTCTCTAGGAAAACAGCTAGATTTTCAGGTTTAAAAAAATTTTTTTAAGCCTGCAGAATATTTTAAAATTAATTTGCATGTATTTTGTGTATATTTATGTTGCCTTTGGCTTCTATTCTGCAGTGCAGGCTTCTGAGTTGCCACCTCATGAGTAGGCTTTACACACCCCACAAATTACTGTAACAAAGTTAATTTAAAAAAACAAAAAAAAAACAACCTACAAACCTAATGAACCGGACTGCTGAGTAGAACAGAGCTGAGTAAACACAAGCTTCCCTTTTTGCTGTGACGGTTCCAAACTAAGCAGAAGCTGCTTCTTTATTTCAGGGAAGGAAAAATAATGACCTGGTTTTCTTTATTTTTCTGGTGAGCAGTTTAACTGCTACCTCCATTTGGCATGTTCTCCTACTCCTTTTATTGGAATGTGGCTATAACTGTAGGTATGGCACTCTTTCCCACATTGTGTATTTTCTTTACCACAGTGTATATTCTGAGCCATATTTACTGATGCAAGATATTTAGTTTTTCTCTGAGATGTAATCTTGAAGCAAGTGTTCACAGAGAAATTTGACACTAAAGCTGAAGGTACAACCATTTCCAGGCATATAAGGTGTGTGTGTGTGTGTGTGTGTGTGTATGTATGTGTTAGTAGAATTATCATCAAGGAGAGAAGATTATTCTCCCAGATGGCATTACCTTAATAGAAACTGCTAATATGCACATGCTTAAAAACCATTTCTCATCCAAATGTACTGGCAGCATATTATTTTCAGACATAGTTGAATTAATTGTTTGAACCTTTTGTTTTATTGTCTTCTACTTTTGAACTGGGCTTTTGGAAGGATAATAGCTATCCCAAACAAGTTATTCTTTTGAGTATTGTATATGTGTGTGTCCTTTTGTGTGTATTTGTGTTGTGTGTAGACCCTTGTGTATTTTGGCATGTCCCAAGTCAGCAGGAAGGCTCCAGGGTTGAGGCTGCTTTCATCCTATGTTACACCCTCACAACCTTCCTGTTTTACGATAATTCTGAAACCTAATGCTCCTGCCACTTTTAACTCAGAACTGTGTTTATTTGCCTGTGGCTTGTTTTATTGTAAAATAAAAATCTTAAGAACCCTATGTTTTAGGGTGTTTTTCTCAAGAACATTATGGTTGTCTTAAAGGCTAAATGACTGTTTTAATGGTGTGTAAAGATTCAGTAAAAAATAAATCATGGCAATTTTGTTTTAAGAAACTTTTAAAGGTCATACATGCTGCAGACTTCAAAAGTCCAATAAAACAATTAAGAACAAACTGTACTTGTGTGAAGATATCGTTTTATTCTGCACTTTCCATAATGTGTTAAGTCTTAAGCTTCAGAAGATTATGCTTCAATTTCAGGTGACCATTGGTAGAGGATTAGAGCCACAATTATTTCAAAATAAGTTTTCACGGATCTTGAATGTCTCTAAGGAATTTTCCCCCTGTGGCACATGATAGAGGGAATTATACCTGATTTGCTTTCTCTGCCAATGTAAACAATTAGGTGGCTGCCATTGATTTTATTTCACAGACTGGCAGCTTACAGACTCATCACTGGTAACACCTCTCATGGTGGTGCATGATAAGTAATAAATTATGAGATGGTTGGTGAAATACTTTGACCATTTTAATTATTTTTGAAATGTTGCTGTTTTTGATGTTTATCTATGAAAAGGTATTTACATTGTTTACATATCTAGCATCTGTGTGTTCTAGGTGTGATGAAGGTAATGTATGTAAAATACTATTTTTGTTCTCAAGGAACTTCAGGCTCAGCATGTCTTAAGAAAGGAGGGTTTTTCCATTTTAGGTGAAACAATGCTTTCTTATATGGGAATGTCCCTCACAAGTTAAACTTCCCTGTCTCCCAACAAGTGAACATCAGTGGTTCCATTATTTATGATATGTTTATCAAATGCCCCCCAAAGAGTCTGTTAATGATACTGCTTCCTCCTGAGAACAGTTGGAGGCACTAAAGTATACCCTATATGGATAGAACAGGATTATAGAACTCCCTTGTTGAAACTGTGTTAAAAGATACATACAATAAAGTTTACAAAAGACAGGAGAAAATTGCTGGAGCTGCTATATCTATTTATACCAATTTATTTCCAGGCAAGAGTACTGGAGTGGGATGCCATCGCCTTCTCCAATATTATAGATTACTCTTAAAAAGTCCATGATTATCCTTCTGCTGTGACTATCCTCATTTTTTTTGAGGGGGGTCCCTACTTTTTATTCTCCTGGCTAATTCCTACTTAATCATCATCATAAACTACATTGTTATGGCTTCCAAGAAGCTTTTGGTAACTTGCTCTTTTCTCAGATGGGGTTGGGTGAGTCTTATCTTGATTCTTACAAATCCTTGGGCATATCTCTGCCATTGTCTTTGTTATCATCTTGACATCATCTGTTATGGATCAGTTCTGTAGGCTCAATAGCTTATATGCTTATTGTGCTCAGGAATTATGCTATCCATCCTTCCATTGAGTTAAATTTTGAGGTGAGTACATGTTTAATGAGCTGACTTGAACTTAACAGGTAAATGTTGGAAGCACATAAAGTTGAATAGTTTCATTGTTTCTTGACATCAAATTTAAATCGCGTTTCAAAGTCTCCTTAATGTTTAACTACGCTCATTTTAAGAAAATTTTCTTGCCTTGCTGTTGGAAATGTAATTTGGTACAATGCTTTTGGAAAGTCATTTGGCAGTAGGTATCATGAGATTTACAAGTTCATGGCATTTGATTTATTAATTCCATTTCTGGGAACCTCTCCTAAGGAAACAACTCTAATTATAGAAAAAGCCTATGCACAAAAGTCTCCATTTCAGCACTGTTACTAATAGCAAGAAGTCTTCAGCAAGTCTGGGTAGTAAAAAAGGGACTTTGGTAATTTTCAAAAGACCAGTTCTGATGGACAGTTTGGAGGATGTGTGAATATGTGTGAATATGATCTGGCTTTTAGATGAGATGAAATTATTCTGAAAATGAAAGATGGAGATTGTTAACCCCAAAAAATGATATAGCTACAAAATAATATGCATATGTTATTTCATTATAGTATACATATACATACACAAATAGATTCACACAGATATATATATATACATAAAAGATTTAATAGGATATATTAAAACCTATGAAGGCAATGGCAACCCACTCCAGTGTTCTTGCCTGGAGAATCCCAGGGACGGGGGAGCCTGGTGGGCTGCCGTCTATGGGGTCACACAGAGTTGGACACGACTGAAGTGACTTAGCAGTAGCAGCATTAAAACCTAAAACAATAGTAACCTCTGGGTGTTAGGAATTGATGTTTATATTTTCTGATTTTTCTTTGTGTTTCCTAATTTTTTACAATACCCATTTCACACATATAGTAATAAAAGGATATTTTTAAAAAACAAAGAACTTAAAACAAATAATTACCAATAACTTCACAATGGTTAAATTATTTATTATATCTCTGCATTTTGGATTATTTCATTACATTTTCAGACAGCATTTATGACTGTATTGCAATAAAAATAACAGTTAATGCTATAACTATATTTAGAAGGAAATATTATTGGGTTGGCCAGAAAGTTCATTCAGGTTTTTCTCTGACTGTTTACAAACGAACTTTTGGGCCAATCTGATGACTTTTATAAGAATAGGGTAAGAATCTACAAACTTGTTATAGGCAAAGATGGTTACAAGGATTTGTATATAAAGTCAGCATAAAGGTAGGTTCCTTTGTATTACCTTCATTAAGTCACTCATTTACTCATTCATCCAACAATTATTCATAGAACATGGACTTTAGTGCTAGGAATTCAGAAGGAAGAAATGGAAGAGGAGACATAAAATTGACTATTGTCTTTCCTTTTGCCACAAGACTGAAAGGCTAAATTTTCTTAGGATAGCAATATTGTATGGGATCAAAAGTGTAAAGCCTCATTATTATCTGAGTAATATTTACTGAATTTCCAGATGTTCTCCTAGCTCTTTAATTAGGTTCCCTTATTTCTGTCTCATTCCAGTGTTGAAGTCAGCAGCCAAATGCCACATATGGAAAAATATTCCTCTGAAAATAAATTGAATGTTTCAAATTTACTGTCACTTATCTTAATATTTAACTCAATAAAACTTCTGTTTCTCAGTGTTTCTCCACACATTTTCATGTGTCTGTTAAATTGTTGGTAATGCTACATAATTCAGCAGAAAACTAAATGGATTCTACCTCATTTAGAATAGTATTAAGGGTAATGCTATAGATCATTCTTTGAAATAAATAAATCTAATAAGTATCATTTGATTTTTTATTGGTTTAACCACCTTTATTTATGTTCTATATGGTAAATTCAGAAAGCTATTAATATTACTATTTATTCAGAGGGCTTCTGAATATCTTTTAATGAGAAAAAAAATCTAGTAATAGTAGAAAATTATAGAATCCAAAAGATTCAGGAGGAATTTTTAATGGATCTCATTAACATTTGAGTTTTAGTTGAGAGAATATTCTGTGCTCACATTCCCAGCTACTTTACGAATAATATGATTATGGTTATTTTTAAACCCTGAAGAAACCCTATTTTAGAGTTCTCGTTAGTTCAGCATTCTAGATCTATTCTCCATGTGATATTGACTTAAAATTTAAAAAGCAGATGTAGGTCAAAGGAGATTCTGCAAACACTTTCAGTGTTTTATCGTGGGCCTTTGATGACTTTAAAGCAGTGGCACGATGGTGAGTTGTTTTTTTTTTTTTAAATATCTAACTTACATACCCCTGGTAAAATTTTAAGTTATCTCTCTGTAAATTTTCTGTATTACAAGTGAAAATAAAAGATATATTTATTATGCTTGTTCTTTATTTCAGCAATGGTATCTGTTTTGTCCATAATACATACAGAATGAAATTTAACATTTCATGAAAGATAGATAGACCTTATGAAGAATAGACGAGAAACTGTTAATGGGAATTTCTTCTAGCAGTGGGACTGGGAGGTAAGGAGTGAGAAGGAGGACTTGGACCTTCTACTTTTTCTCTGTACTGTTGATGTAGTTTGACAAGAATATACTATTAAGTTTATAATTTAAAACAAGAAGACAAAATTTATTTATTTACAAATGATAAGTTTATGTTTAACTTTTGGCACATTATGATCTTCATACATATTTAATTAAATTTCAGCATTTACTTGCTTTTATTTTTATTTTTATAAGTGTGCGTACCACCTGCTATACTTGGAAGGATCCAGCATTAAGATTTTTTTTTTAACAATATATGAGACCTGGAATAAATAAGCACAAATACTTTAGATATTTAAAAAAGCTTTTTAAAGAATGCTCTCATATTTGTTCAACTTTGGCCCCCAGATACAAAAGGCATTTCTTTTCATAATAAACCAGAATTACTGGATATAATTTTGCCATGTAGAATTTCATATAATCAGTCATCTTTTCTGACCCAGTCGTTAATGGTTATTCTTCTCATGTTTTATGTATTTCATTTTCAGAATCCTCAGAAAACATACTTACTTTCCTACTACTAAAAATAAACAGACATAACAGTTTATTCCTAAGTATAGTGTATTTCCAGTTATTGGTATTTCTTTCCATAAGTCTTGGCAAGTAAAGGAACTGGAGAGATAGATAATAGATGACAAGAAATTTGCCAACATCACCTAAAAGCTATCACAGCTCTTTTCAAGACTGTATTTCAGGACCAGTCCTCTGAATTTATATGCCATACTCTACAGACGTGGAAACTGAGGTTTGTGCTTTACCTAACACACTAGTACTATCTAATAATGCTAAGATCACATGTAGATTCAGTCCCTCTTTGGGCTAATATTTTTTTTTTTTCTCACAACTATTTTAACTCTTACATTAAATGCGTGAGATTTATAGGATACCAGCAGAAAAACAACTTAAATTTCTTTTCCTTCTGCCCATTCACACTAGAACTGGAGGAGTAGTCTGACACAATACTGAATATGAACTATGGGCCCCGTGACTTTTCTGGTCATTTTCAGATAATTAAATGTACTCAAGGCACTTTGTGTGCATGCCAAGTCGCTTCAGTTGTGTCAGACTCTTTGCGACCCTATGCACGATAGTTCCTCTGTCCATGGAATTCTCCAGGCATGAATACTGGAGTGAGTTGCCATTTCCTTATTGTTTCAGTTCAATAAGTATCAAATGGATGATAACAATCAAGCTTTATTCACAGTAAAAGTTTCTCAACTCAGCTTAGGTCAGCTGCATGGATAAACCTGAAATGAAAAAGAAAGGCATGGTCACCTTCCCTGTTTTCTTCAGCTTGTGGCCTTTATCCTGCATCTGTCAGCTTGATATAGGAAGCTGCGGGGAGAGGCAAAGAGACAGGAATGATCTTCTGTGTTGGATTATCCTGTGAGCTGAAATCTCTGCTTCAGACAAATGATTAAAACTGACTCTTTCCCTTTTGGGTGCTTATTAGGGCTCACTCATCCACAATTTCCTGAACTTAGTGGAACAACCCCAATTGGCTAATTACATGTGCCCTCATACTTTGGGTACCAGCCTGAACACCTCTGGAGTATTCCTGCTGAAGTCACCTCAGGCAATAAGGTGTCCTTCATGGGCAGATTCTAAGACAGTCTCAGGCCAGTCTGTCATTGTCTTTCTCTCCTGGCCTAAATCTACTTGACATGATATACCAGTACCTTAGACATGCTCATCAGGTATGCCTTCTTTTCCCAAGTTGTCTCAGTTACCATCTTATTCTTTAGATTTCGCAGACTTGAGTCAGAATCCAGTTCACCCTGTCTCCAAATCTTCAGCAAACTTAAGTTCTCAAAGTGTGTTCTTTGAAGCCCTTCTCATTAATCTTAAGATGGGGGACAGACAAGCCCTGCATCACTAAAAAGTAGGGGATGGGATGGGGATACATACCTTGACACTCTCCCTCAAGAAATTCTTCATCTCTTTTCTCTGACGTCTTGAACAGTTTTGCGGCAGCTCTTTTATACCTTTGAGTATTGAGGAGCCAAGTGTTTCCACACAGGTTAAAGTTTATATCCTTGCCTTCCTGCATGGATGATGTAGATGTCAGGGTAGTTGATACCTATTTTCCTGGAGTCTCAGCCAAAGTAGAGACAACTGTTTAGTAACAGCTTTGGGAATATAACTTTTAAAATCTTTAATGCAGTCTATGAGATACCTTTTTATTGAAATTGCACATTGTAAAGGCTGTTTGTTTTGTATGTGCTTGTTAGAGTCAGTAATGCTGGCTGACCTACTTAAATATAAGCTTGGATACGAAAGATCCACAGAGATGATACAAATTGTATTGACCTGTTTTTATTTTGATTGATTTGTTCATTCTTTTGAGTAGATAATACATGACATGATGTCAAATCTGAAATATGCAGAATATATGAAAAGAACATTTTCCTTGTGCTTGAGTATCCCAATCACTCTGCCTTACTGATTCAAATATTTATTAGTTACTTATTAAGTTAGTTTGCCTAATATTTCCAGAAATCTTAACGTTCATGTGGATAATTTATAGAAAATAATGCCCTTATTGTGCTCAGACTGATTTGACTTAGCTTTCCTTGTATGTTAGCTCTCAGCTGAGAAATGTTGAGTATGGAACAGAACTTCGCTAAGCTTTGACATTCCATCTGTGAAGTGAAAATTGTAATACTAAAGCCCTTACCGAGTTGTGAGAATTAACTGAGCAAAATAGATTTAAAGGCAATAGTACAGTTTCTGTAACAGAATTTTCATTCAATAAATGTTAACTTTTGAGTCTCAAACTCTTTCATGTAACACTAGTTTCCACTTCCTCCCCTCAGCACTTGCCACTCTGCCATCCACATGCTTTCTGTGCCTCTGTGACAATACTTACTGGAAGTTTCCTGTATATACCCAGCTCCAAAACTTTGTCATGTAAAGAATGTCCACGGTGCCACATGCATATCTTTGACATATCACTTCCTCACTGTAGTGTAATTGAATGCTATTTATTTTTCTCCACAACCTAGCACTTGTTCAACAGTTTGTCACTCAGTGCAGTGATTGGCACTTAAGAAATATAGTGTATTTGTGGAATGAATGGATGCACAAATTAAGCAACCTCACTGAAGGCCAGTTCCGTTTTGATAATGGGGAAATGAACAAAGGTGAAATACGTTGATGGCATGAGTATTGTGGGGACCATGGGACTTAAACTTACCTAATGTCACAGAGGAAATGTCAAGTGGGTAGAAAGAAAGGGGTTGTTAAGGAGAAAGCAGGGGAAGGGGGAAGGTCATAGAAGTCTGATTCTACATTTAGAGGTTTTGCTTAGACCTTAACCTTCATTGATCCTCTCATCCAGGCATTAGAAAGAAAGTAGCTTTTCAGTTAAGAAATTGGAGGCTTGAAGCAGACCACATATGTTCCTTCATACTGTATCTGTTAGCTTCAGAAAGCCTAAAGTGTCAGGAGAAAAAAGGAACAAGAAAATGAATCTTTTTTTTTTTTAATTGATGACTTGATAGGTCTCATGCTTTGATTAAAAGGATGGAATCAGTATTGTGATGGCATTTTAAGTCCATGTTTTCATGCATTCTTCTCCAAGGAAGCTGGTGATAGTATGTACTGAATTAAAAATATACTCTTAATAGCTAAAGGGAAAATATTAATAAGGCATTGGCAGCTTTCACTTTGCATAGTTAAAATTTTCTGTAGGAAATACAACAGTTCCCAAGTGATTGTCTTTTATATTTCTGAAATGAAGAAATATTTGTTCTATGTATTAACTTGTTGTTATTCCTAGATCTCAGTAAATTTAAGCAATTTTATTTGACTATTTTAGCAGCATAATTGAGATAGATCATAAAATTTACTCATTCAGCATGTATAATACAGTGTTTTTTAGTATATTCACAGGGTTATGTAACCATAACCACAATCTAATTTTGAATACTTTTGTCCACCCTAAAGAACTCATACCCACTAGCAATCATTTCTGATTCCCACTTTCCTTGTCTCAGCTGTAGACAATCATTAATCTATTTGTTTTCTCTGTAAATTTGCCTATTCTGGACATGTGGTCCAGAATAGAATCATACAGTGTCTAGTCTTCTGTGACTGGCTTACTTTGTTTAGCATAATTTGTTAAGGTTCATCTACATTGGCATGTATCAGTACTTCACTTATTTTTGCTGTTTAGTATTGCTGAATAATATTCCCTTGTACAGATATGCCACAGTTTATCAGTTCATCATTTAGTCAACATTTGGGTTGTTCTATCTTTTGGTTATTATGAATAATATTGCTGTGAACATTTCTGTAAAGTTTTTCTGTTGGATGTGTTTTTCACTTCTCTTGTTGTATTAATATATACCTAGGAGTGCTTTGTGGCTCAGATGGTAAAGAATCTGCCTGCAATGCGGGAGACCCAAGTTCTATCTCTGGGTCAGGAAGATCCCATGGAAAAAGTCATGGCAATCCCTGCCAGTATTTTGCCTAGAGATTTCTACGGACAGAGAAACCTGGCAGGCTACAGTCCACGGGGTCACAAAGACTCGGACATGACTGAGCGACTACACTTTCATTTTCAGGAATGCAATAGCTGGGTCTTAAGTGTTTGTCAATACTTTGTATAATCTATCTTTTTTATTATAGCCATTCCAGTGGGTGTGAAGTCGTATCTCATTGTGGTTTTGATTTGCATTGCCCAGGTGACTAATGATGTTGAGAATCTTTTCAAGTGCTTATTGGTCATTTGTGTATCTTTGAAGAAATATCTTTTCAAATTCTTTGCCCATTTTTAAATCAGGTTTTATGTGTTTCTGTCATTCAGTTTAACTCTTACAAATTTATTTTATTTATTTTGGATATTAGATCCTTATCAGATTTATAATTTGTAAATATTTTCATTCATTCTTTACAGAGATGTTATCTTTATTTTTTTCCATCACTGTGCTTTTGATTTTGTTATTTAAGAAACCATTGCCAAGATCCAAGGCCACAAAGATTTATTTCTGTGCTGTCGCCTAAAAATTTTGTAGTTTTAGCTCTACATTTAGATCGCTGGTAAGGGGCTTCCCTGATAGCTCAGTTGGTAAAGAATCGCCTGCAATGTAGGAGACCCCAGTTCAATTCCTAGGTCAGGAAGATCCACTGGAAAAAGGATAAGCTATCCACTCCTTGGGCTTCCCTTGTGGCTCAGCTGGTAAAGAATCCACCTGCAATGTAGATGACCTGGGTTTGATCCCTGGGTTGAGAAGATCCCCTGGAGAAGGGAAGGCTACCCCTTGCAGTATTCTGACCTGGAGAATTCCATGGAGTATGCAGTCCATGGGATTGCAAAGAGTCAGACATTACTGAGTGACCATCACTTTCCATTTTGAGTAAATTTTTTTATGTGTGGTGGGAGGCAGGATTCCAGCTTCACTTTTCTGCTTCTCAAAATCTAGGTGCCCCAGCATCATTTGTTGAAAATGCTATTCTTTTTCCATTGAATTATCTTAACACTCTTGTCAAAAACAGTTGACCATAAACGTAAGGCTTTGTTTTTAGACTTAGTTATGTTTCATTGATGTAAACATCTGTTCTATTCCAGTACTACCCAGTCTTTATTATTATAGTTCTGTAGTAAGTTTTGATACCAGTAGGTATGTCCTCCATATTGTTTTTTCTATTCAAGATAGTTTGGTGATTCTTTGTCCCTTCTATTTTCATATGAACTTTTTAAGATCAGATTGTCAATTTCTACAAATAAACTAAGCATAATTAAGTGTCTGATAGGGAATCTGTGAATAAATTTGGAGAATATTGCTATCTTAGTAGTACTTATTATCTGATCTATGAACATGGGATATATTTCCATTTGTTTACATCTCATTTAATTTCTTTCCAAAGGACTTATAATTTCAGTGTACAAATGTTACAGTTATTTTGTTTAATTATGCCTGAAATTTTTATTCTTTCTTTGTATATAGGTCATTTTTACTTAGTTTGATTGTATTTACTGAGAAAGATGTCCCAGAATGTCTAAATATATTATAATATGGTTTTGTACAGTTAGAAAACTTATTGATGTCTAAAAAATAGTTTATTCCATTTATGTGCACCCCACTTTTGCCATCAAAATTTTTTGCCTCTTTAAGAAAATAAAAGTATATGTTCTTTTGCCCTATGCTTTTAAAAAGTTAATAAAAAATAATTATTGCCATAACAGTGCTACTATAATCTGAATATTTCAGTGACTTTGTTTTTTTTAAAGAATTCCTACTTGTTTCATCCATTTGGTGTTCCAGTCTTGCTGACTATACCTTGAAGATGTCACTTTAATTCATCTCTTTCTATTTTGTTGGTTCAGTACCCAAGTTATTTAATGGTTAACTTCTTCTTGTCTGCTTTTGTTGTTGCCCTTAGCTTTTTGTTATTTCTCTATCAACCATCCTGTTAACAGCTTGTACTCGGAATGACCCCTGTAGAAATAATTGTTTCTATCACTGTGATTTCGTAACTTATTTAAGGTGGTTAGCACAGTACCTTTCGTAGAGAAAACTCTCAAAAACTTGTACCTATCAACATCTCTAATTATCTATTCAAATTGTTAAGTGTAGCCTTTATCATATTCTGTATCTTTTGTATGTTTTCTCACCGTCTTCTGTCAGATACCCACCTCATTTAGATTGTAAATATTTTGGTAACAACAACTAATTATTACTCCTCACCTTTCTATTTTCAGGACCTTTTTATTTTTAGAGATAAGAATACTGAGTTAAGTTTTAAGAGTAAAATTGAAAAAAGTTTTAAGAGTAAAACTGAAAAAAATTGTCCATGATTATAAATTAATTAATCTGCCTTGCTTTCATATGTGTCAAATAATAGATAGTATTAACCTGGTGAGAGCTGTGGTGATAAATAAAGGAGATATTAATTTTTTCTTAAGTTTGAGGTGGTTCCTTCTTTGAGTTGCTTATTCGTCTTAGGGTTCCAAATATATATGTATTTTTAGAGAAGAATTATATTTTTGGCTTTATTTTACAATTTAGTTTTATCTGTTCTATTTGCATAATGAGAGGAAGCTGGCGCACATAGCTATCTAAGCTAAGTGAAAAATAAGTGCTCGATTCTCATGTACAAAAACAGAATCTGAGATGCCAGTATTTAAAAATACTTTTTCATTCTGAATAACAATTATGTGCACTACAATATTTGTATTCCTTCCAATTATTTTATACCACATGCTTATGATGTTCATTGGGTCTCTATTCTTACATCTTTTAGATTTGGGCACTAGCTTGCTACCGATATTTTATTAATAGAATATTAAAATGCAATTCACAGTACTCATGATTTCAATTTTATACCTTTTTTCTGCAGGACATGAAAGTGCCATTCTCTACAAAGTTATTTTTAAGCCCATCTTTGGACTCTACTGTTCCCTGTGCTTCCCCTCATCCTTTTAAACTATAAAATCTTTGAATATAAGAATCATGTTTTAGTTTTCTATTTTTTCTTAAATGCCTAGGCCAGCACTGAATGAATGTATTTTCAAAGTATCCCATGGTTTGTTTATCATATAATTTAAAATTGAGAATCCAAATATTTTTCCAAGGGAGGAGAATTTCTGAAAGTAGGTTTTTTTCTTAGCATCTTAACATCCAAACTCTGCTTGCTCACAAGATGACTTAATCAGCACCATATCAGAGACAGCTTGCTGTGTTTACCATTGTTAGTTGGGCCAGCATATGTCCAAAACAGTTGGAATGAGAAAAACAGCATTGACTTGAAGCCAAATTAGAGAAAGGAAGGAAAAAAAGAGTTCTTTAGCTATTGAACAGAACCAAATGCTTTGGATAGTTAGGGTACTTCTGTACAGGAAGAAAAACAAAAACAAAGCGTGACTATTCTTTTAGACAAAAAAAAAAAAAAAAAAAAACACAGGACTTAATTCATATCTAAATACCCTGAAATATAAAAATTAGTAGATTGCTGATGTGGCTGTAATTTTACTAGTATAGCTCTTTGCAAGATATGTTATTTTTATACATTAACAAAAAAGGGGAAAAAGGCATTTCCTCTTGAGAAAACTGTATGCAGATCACGAAGCAACAGTTAGAACTGGACATGGAACAACAGACTGGTTCCAAATAGGAAAAGGAGTACGTCAAGGCTGTATATCGTCACCCTGCTTATTTAACTTATATGCAGAGTCTATCATGAGAAAGGCTGGGCTGGAAGAAGCACAACCTGGAATCAAGATTGCCGGGAGAAATATCAATAACCTCAGATATGCAGATGATACCACTCTTATGGCAGAAAGTGAAGAGGAACTCAAAAGCCTCTTGATGAAAGTGAAAGTGGAGAGTGAAAAAGTTGGCTTAAAGCTCAACATTCAGAAAACAAAGATCATGGCATCTGGTCCCATCACTTCATGGGAAATAGATGGGGAAACAGTGGAAACAGTGTTAGACTTTTTTTGGGAGGGGGGCCTCCAAAATCACTGCAGATGGTGACTGCAGCCATGAAATTAAAAGACGCTTACTCCTTGGAAGGAAAGTTATGACCAACCTGCTGCTGCTGCTGCTGCTAAGTCACTTCAGTTGTGTCCAACTCTGTGAGACCCCATAGATGGCAGCCCCACAGGCTCCCCCGTCCCTGGGATTCTCCAGGCAAGAACACTGGAGTGGGTTGCTATTTCCGTCTCCAATGCATGAAAATGAAAAGTCAAAGTGAAGTCACTCAGTCATGTCCAATTCTTCGCGACCCCATGGACTGCAGCCTACCAGGTTCCTCCATCCATGGGATTTTCCAGGCAAGAGTGCTGGAGTGGGGTGCCATCGCCTTCTCCAACCTAGAGAGTGTATTAAAAAGCAGAGACATTACTTTGCCAACAAAGGTCCATCTAGTCAAGGCTATGGTTTTTCCTGTGGTCATGTATGAATGTGAGAGTTGGACTGTGAAGAAAGCTGAGCACCGAAGAATTGATGCTTTTGAACTGTGGTGTTGGAGAAAACTCTTGAGAGTCCCTTGGACTGCAAGGAGATCCAACCAGTCCATTCTAAAGGAGATCAGTCCTAGGTGTTCATTGGAAGGACTGATAGTAAACCTGAAACTCCAATACTTTGGCCACCTCATGCAAAGAGTTGACTCATTGGAAAAGACTCTGATGCTGGGAGGGATTGGGGGCAGGAGGAGAAGGGGACGCCAGAGGATGAGATGGCTGGATGGCATCACTGACTCAATGGACAAGAGTTTGAGTGAACTCTGGGAGTTGGTGATGGACAGGGAGGCCTGGCATGTGATTCATGGTGTCGCAAAGAGTCGGACACAACTGAGCAACTGAATTGAACTGAACTGAAATTGTGGGTAATTTTTTTTTTCAGTTTTACTTTTCAACTTTAGTTGATTTTGTTCTTCCTAATTACTGGGAATTTTATATTTATTAAGCAAAATCAGTGGTTTTGAGTATCCATTTCATTTCATGGGATCAGAATAATATTTCTTATTTTTGTCAAATTGAGTATTGTGTTGCTCTGTGGTAGCACTTTGTGATGAAAATGTTTATTCTTATTTTCATAAGCAGTTAATAACAAAATGTAAATGCTTGTGTTCACTATATATATACCTCATTGAAGAAAAACACATAGAAAAATTAAATATGTTCTTTGAAATGGAAAATGGACTATATGCTTTGCTGTTTATATAATGGACGGTTTGAGAGAATTTTTTCATAACCACAATCAGGGAATAGACTAATTTTGACCATAGTTGAGTTTTCTATCTCAGACAAAGCCTGCCCTAGGATAATTTTTAATTAGATAAACCTTATCTAAAAGACTTCCTGCTTTCCATTCTCTGTTGTTCTCTTCTGTTTTGTAGGTATTCCTCTCTTTCCTCCTAGGTCCCCTGGCTTTCTCTATGGTTAGAGCCTGCCCTGCTGTTTATTTATTTTTCCAAAAAGATCAACGAAGGCATCTGGAATTGTCTTTCTCATGAGGTAGACTTTCTAATGGAGACTAACATATATCTCTAATGGAGACTAATATAATACATATACATACATATAGTGGGTTAGGAGAGTATAGCCTTGACACTGAAACAAGCCTTGAGAATCGCTACTTACGTCTCATACATGAGGAACCCAAGGCCTGTGGAAGTGGAGTGAAGATTTGAACCAGGCACTCAGTGTTCTTTCTGCCATGTTCTACTTCTCTCCTTTGGCAAGATATTGTGTATTAGCTAGTGATTGAAAGAAGATGGACTGATAGATTGATTCATTTATTTATTCTCTGCAACAACTGTGTCCCATGATTGTAAGAATCAAGTAAGACCAAGACTTGGTTTTATAAATTTGATGTTCCTGATGAGTTTGGTGAAAGCAGTATCAGAGCAGCATAGAAGGAGGGAACTAGGTTTGTACCCTGCAACTTGGAGGTGAGAGTGGACAGCGGAAGGATGCACCTTGTGTTGAGAATCAGAATCCTTCAGGCCCAAGACTTGATTATCAGGTCAAGTGTGTCAGACCTGGCTTTCTCTTTGCTGAAAATGAGATTTTCTTAGGAGGTACCTTAGTCATTTATGCAAATAGACACCTGTTGTGCCAGCCCCACCTGTTTTCCAGACATGCCTAGAAATTTCTAAACCTTGGCTTGACTAAATCTTACATCCTTCCAAATTTACCTTGAGAGGAGTAAACCCAACTGAATGGCCTACAGAAATCTTAAGAGAGGTGTACTTAACATGGCAGGTTGAATTTCCTCACTGACCCAAGGCCTCACAGGAGGTTCTGTCTCCTTTTCTCTCCTTCTTTCCCAGCAGGTAGAGGAAACCTGAATAACTTCTGTAAAAGTGCTTTTCCCTTAGGATAAAGAAAATTTTCATCTGGTTTTTTGTTCTCTCATTTCTTTTTATTTAACCAAGGTAATATTTAGTTTTGTTTTTAATTTGAAGGATTACAGATACCAAATCATTGACTTACAGAAGCTAAAAAAAAAAAAAGTAGAACTTAAAATTTTGTATAATATATGAGTTGTCAAGCTGCTGAATCTCAGCTCATTTGATCTAAGTTATATTATGAATCCTGTGGAAAATAAAATTGAAACCATTGGATTTAGAATGGCTTTCCAAAACTCTATGATTAGCAGTGTATTTCCTATAATTTTGTGTTAGATTAATTTAAAATTACATTAATATCTGGAAGGGCATTTGGGTAACTTTTTCCATAAGTTACTTTTTTTCTTACAATGCCTAACTACTGGGTCTATTTTGTTTGAGGCACCAAATTTCTTTAGTGGTTTGGCTAAAGATCTATCACTAGGATATAATGGCCAACCTTGTAGTAGTATTATCCTAGCTTTGAGGTACATGTGATGTTTCTTTAAAACCTCAAGGTTTTAAAATATTCAATACAAGCTAAATCAACCCACACATTATTAACAAAAATTTTAATGTCAAATAAACACAATATCCTATAATTTCTAAACAATCCTTTCCTAAACGCATTAAATGTTCACATGTTGATTTCTGTAAGATGTACTGGCCATGTGTGTGTGTGTGATATGAGGAGTCACATATCAGCTGCCGCACAGACAGAAGCAGTCTGTGTCCTTTTCTTAGTTTAGTAAAAGTAATTTCAATTGAGCAAATATTTGTTCTAGATTTGCCTTCTAACACGCAGAATATGTTACCTCTGCCTCATGGGAAAGAGGTAAGTTACAAAAAGAAACCATCTAAATCTTTAATATGGAATATGATAAAATGACTTTCATTTAGCATCATTCAAAGTTAATATTACCATGACTTTAAGTAAGTTAGAATTTTCATTTTCACCTGTCTTGTGTTTATTATCCTCACCTGTAAAATGGGAATAATAAGGCTGCTGTCTTAAATTTTAAAATCCATCCAAAAATTGTAGCTAGTGCTCAGCATCTATTCCTGACTTTAAAATGCCGTTGTTCTTATTTATATTTTTGTTTTCTAGATTACTGTTTAATGCAAAGAGCAAGCAACAAAGCCTGAAACTAATATATTAGTCCAATAAAACTACTTAAAACTACTTTACATGGAATATTCCTTGTCAGTATCATCTGCTTCCTAATTATGTTTTATTTTAGATAAACTGCACTTCCCTGGTGGCTCAGACAGTAAAGAGTCTGCCCGCAATGCAGGATACCTGGGATTGATTCCTGGGTTGGGAAGATCCCCTGGAGAAGGAAATGGCAACCCACTCAGATATTCTTGCCTGGAAAATCCCGTGGATGGAGGAGCCTTGTGGGCTACAGTCCAGGGGATCACAAAAATCGGACATGACTCAGTGACTGACACTTAGATAAACTAAATCATGGTAATTTCTAACCTTATACATTAGACCAGTAGAATAGAGAGAAGAGATGGCTCAGGCATTTGATTGTTGATGGGAGAGATCACTGTATGTGAATGAAAAATAGAAAATAGATGTAGATTCTTTGCCTCAAGGTTTGGCAGACTTTTTCAGTCTGGGCAGATAGTAATTATTTGAGGCTTCACATCCTGTACTGCTTCTGTCACACTCAACTCTGCCTTTGTGGTGTGAAAGTAACCATAGACAATACGTAAGTGAATGGAAATGACTGTGTTCCAATAAAACTTTGTGAAAACTGAAATTGAAATTTCATGTAATTTTCACATGTCATGAAATGTTTTTTCTTTTTAAAAAACATTTAAGAATGTGAAAATCATTCATATGTAATAAATAGCAAGTAGAAAGACAGGAGGAAGGCTGGATTTGGTCCATGGGCCAGGGTTTGCTGACCAGGTTCTGTTCCTTTTTAATGCTTTAAATTATTTCTTATACTTTTGTTTGTGTAAATTATGCTGCTTTAAATTGTAGACTGATTATCTCAAGCTGTGCTTAAAATATTGAGAAGCATTCTGTAATACTGACAGTTCTCTGAATACAGCCTATTTCTATAAACAGATACTATGAGTTCTACCAGAAATAGAAATTTTAATGACAGTCTAATTAAACAGAAGAGAAAAATTATTACATTTTCTTATGCCAAATTATGAATGTCTTTAATTAAGGCACATATACTGTCACATTGATTTCTCTTTCTATATGTTAAAAAAAATTAGATTATTCTGACAACTTGAGGCTCTTCTCTGAGGTAGAAGACACTTTGACTTACCTAATAAGTTGTGCCTTAATGGCTAGTGACCATATTTTATAAATTCACAGGGAATCATGAACCAGAAAAGCTCTGAATTAAGGAAAAATAAACCACCACAGTCTATCCTGTCAAATCTTTTCTCATACTGTCAAAAAACAGCTGCCTCTTCCTTTTTGTTACTATTTTCCTTCTTCAATTAAAAAAGTAATCTAAAAATGTATGAATAGTACATTCAAGTCTCACTAACAGTTTACAGTTAATATGATTCACTATCTCTTCGTGAACCAATCCAATGGGATTTAGCTAATCAAGTACTCATGATATCTTCCTTATTAGGCAGTCTTTACCTGTGAGTTAGTAGATTTCAGATTAGAGAAGAAGATGAATTTTTAACAACTCTCTTAACTCAAATTTTTGTAGATAAAAGGACGAAATACTGAATTTGAAGTTCCTAAATACAGAATCATTTCTAAAGAGAGCATCGAAACACCTAAGAATTTGCCAGTGTGTCAAAATAGATGGAAATGTGTTCCATAGCACATCTCTCTGTGGTATATGCTAGCAGTTACAAGCAAGTGCTTTCCTTTTACCTCAAAGAAATATGTTATATTATTTTAACAAAAAACTTTTCATTCTCATTTACATCAAGGCACACTTCAAGGTGAACTGTGTAGAAATTAAGTTGGATACCTGTTTTGTATAATGCAAGTAGAATAATAGTGGAGTGGCTAAGGCCATGGACTCCACAGCTAGATGGTGTATGTTCTAATTCCTGTTGCACCACCAACTAGCCCTGTGACCTTGGCCAATTTCCTCGGTGGCCTACATTTTCCTCATCTGTGAAATGAGGCTCATAATTATGTCTACCCTTAGGTTACCAGATAGCACAACCTCATAGTGTAAAGGAGGATAGAGGAATTAACATTTCTTTAAAAGCAATCAGATCAGTGAAGGCACACAGTAAGTGTAATATTGATGTTGGCTCCATAATTTAAATTAAACAACTCTGCAGACCAATCAACAGTATGGTATTAATCTTTGTTCTTACCCAAGTTTAGAAAACCAGATTTGGAATCAGCATAGGGAAGTCATGTGTTTTTAAAATGCTCAAGCCCTGCATAATTATTTAAAAACTCATATCCAAAGCATTTCCTGACAAAGAGTGGGTATTTCTACTTATGAGCAAAAGTGGTGCCACCATGTGGCAATAAAATATACACAGGTGCCAACACATTTGCCTGGCTAGGGTTGAAATTGTGCAATGTAAGATGAATTTTTATTTTTTAGCATTGACTTTTACCCCCAAATTGTATGTATAAAGTGAAAGTTTATTATTTCCAAATCATACTTTCCAAATTCTCATAGTACCATGAAACAGTAATGCATTTTTCTTTGAAAGAGAACTAATGTAATTTGGCTCTCATTTGAGTTTAGCAAGTACAGAAATAATGCCATTAGAACAGTGTTTTCCAAACTGAACTCAGTGGAGTCTGGATTCCCAGGGAAAGGGACTGGGGAGGAAGTGAGTGGGTGGGACACTGGTTCTTCCTTAACAGTTGCATTAGTGCTGGTTTTATACGTTAGGACTATTCATAAGTTTTTATTTGAAGAAAGTGTTCAGCCGTTTAAAGAAATGTTTCCATGTTTTAAAAGTGAGTGCAGTTCTATATTAGAAAGGTTTAATGGGACTTTAAGACTTTGGATTTGCAATAAAGATTTCCTGAGAACTTAGGAAACAACTGAGATCTGAAGAAGACGGAGCATGGGGGTGCAGAAAGTGCATGAGTTGAAGTTCTAGTCCCATTATGCAAGATCAAAAATTAGACAGTAGAAAAGGAAAAGACATGATTTAAATCAAAGAGGAAAATGAGAGAAGCATCATGCATGGCACTTCTGCTCTTTTTCTCTTCACATTTCCCTGCACTGTTTAATATGTGCTGTTGTCTTAAATATATTAAGCATTTAAACTTTCAGAAAATATTGGAGTTTTTATTTTTAGGTTAAAGGGAAATTGTTTCTTGATGGCAAGACACAAGGACCAGTAAAAGCTCTATTTTTCTTTTGGAACAGAACAGGGTTAAATACTTCTGCAAACAATAGTTCCTGATAGAAGGGAGGGAACATATTCTTTGAAAAAAGTTTATTTGCTGAATAAAGAAATGTACTTTGTTCAAAAAGGGTGTTTGAGAGGGGTTAGAGAGGGGTATCTGCTGAGGGAATCATTTATGCAACTACTATTTATTAAGCTTGTATTACATGTCAGATGATGAATTGACTTCGGAGTTAGAGGGTAATGCCCTGCCTCAAATATTAAGCTCTCATACTGAGAAGGAAGTTGTGTTAGCCATTTGCAAAAAATAATAATTTAGTACTTGTCTCTAACCTAGAAGAGAATGCAAGTTGTAGGAAAAAATATGGAGGAGACTGTTTATCCCACCTTCATTGTAGTTCTTACAGAAATCAGTTCGCTGTACATCCCAGGTGATGAGTGGTATGAATGCGTGCGTGCGTGTCAATTCACTTCAGTCATGTTCAACTCTTTGTGACCCCATGGACTGTAGCCTGCCTGGCTCCTCTGTCTATGGGATTTTCCAGGCAATAATACTGGAGTGGGTTGCTATGCCCTCCTCCAGGGGATCTTCCCTCCCCAGGGATAGACCCCAAGTCTCTCATGTCTCCTGCATTGACAGGAGGGTTCGTTACCACTTCACCTGGGAAGCCCATATGGCTGAATAAGTAACACTTTTTAGTTCAATACCTGTATTACCTATCTTAAAACACTAAGATTTCTCATCTACTGAAAGTCTCATTTATAGGTATCGTCATATCTAATCAATCTTTTATCTCAGTAACATGGATTAGGCTCTTAGCTCCTATTACCTTGAAGTCATATAAATTGGTTTGATTTTGTTTCCATACTTGAAGAAGCTCAATGAAGCTTTTTCTTGGTTCTCAAATAGTGAAGAACTAGCAAACACTGTTGATACTTTAGAACTAAGTGGGTATTACAAATGAGTTGGCAATTCGTGTTGGTGTTATGGTTTGTTATGACTGCTTAATTCAAAGGCATATTTGCAGAGAGGGAATTTGAATTAAGTAAATCAAAATAGTAAGGCTTTGATTAAAAAATTAGCTTCCTTTAGCTTAAATGTTGATATTTCAAGGCCTACTGATATTTTAGTCATTTGTGGTTATTTTTGTTTCCTATTCAGACCCCTGGGAAATAAGAGAATAGTAAATCCAAGCTCAGATTACTTCTTGCATTTATTTTCTTTTCATTTATGCCATGTATTAGTGCACCTTGTAGACATGTGTAACTTGAACAGAATCACTATGAGGGAGAATTATATTTCTGGTCTAATCAATTTAAATAATTCATGTTATAAAAATTATTTTTTTCAAATTTGATTACTAATTCTATTCACTTGTTATGATGCAATCATAAATATCACCAGTGGAAAATAAGCTAAGAATATTTATTTTTATCACTTAGTGAAATTTAGGAAAAATTGTCATCAAACTGAAGTTGTATTACTTGTTTTCTCATTTCCCATTTTTTATGTTAGCCACGCTCAAATTTATTAATTTATTTTCTTCAGAAAAAATATTCTTTCCAAGACAGAAATGATTCTATACATATCAATAGTTTATCAGTTCTGATATAATTTTCTAATAACATGGGATGATCATTCATGAATTAGGCCTTACTGTTTAGATAATTCAAGATTGTAGCCTACTGAACGGGTAAGTTTTATTTTATTCAGTGCTTCCCTAGCCCACTTGGGTGGTTCTAATCTGTCAGCACACTGAATGTTAAGAGATATTTTGGGGTCTGGGAAATGTGAAATGACACCTTAGGTGGAAAAAGTTTTGAGATTGATTTTTTCAAATACTTAATCACTTTTGCCAGAAACACATTTCACTTGTCAATAATTTAAGTAGTCAATATTTATCAGAATTCAGATAGTCAAGAAAACCTAATAAGGAATTGCTCTAGGATTTTAACTGGATACGTGTATACATGTATGTACATGTGGATTTCTAGTTTTGTCACCATATGATTCATCACCATCACTCATTCGTTTATTCCTTCATTCATTTCAGGTATGCAGTGAGGCATACCAGGCACTATACCAGGTACTGAAACTTTAGTTCCTCTTAGAATAATGGTGAAGGGAGTCAAACAAATATTATGAAATGAGTTGCAAAATTTAATGAGAAAATGCAATAAGATGAAGAAAGAGATCCTACATCAAATCATTTTTAGCTAAGATATGAAGGATAGTAAGAATCTGTGTAGAAAAATGGGATGGGGTGGGATTGGAATTCAGAAAGAGGTAATGTTTGTATGAGAAATCTCTGAGACATCAGATGTGTTTAAGGACTGAAAGAATATTGTTGTGACTCAAATGAAAGGAGGAAAGCATATCATAGACATCATGTTAAAGATTGGGGTTACATTGATAGGTATTATCCAGAAAAGTGACATAAGACTGCTTTCATAAGATAGGCAGTGATAGTAGAGAGCACTTGATAAATTAAAAAAATATTTAAGAGTACAAAAAATTATTTATATCGATTGTGTATGGATAATCTAAAGGGAAAATAGTCAGATATCACTTTTGTGTTTTCTGGGTGCACAAACTGAGACCCGAGTTACTGGAGAAAAAACGGCATGAGACAGCTAAATGGAGTAATACATCTGCTTTATTGACTATGCCAAAGCCTTTGACTGTGTGGATCACCACAAACTGTGGAAAATTCTTCAAGAGGTGGTAATACAAGACCATCTTACCTGCCTCCTGAGAAATCTGTATGCATGTCAAGAAGCAACAGTTAGAACTGGACATGGAGCACAAGACTGATTCCAAATAGGGAGAGGAGTGTGTCAAGACTGTATATTGTCACCCTGCTTATTTAACTTATATTCAGAGTACATCATGTGAAATGCTGGGCTGGATGAAGCACAAGCTGGAATCAAGATTGCCAGGAGAAATATCAATAAATTCAGAAACACAGATGATGCCACCCTTATGGCAGAAAGCAAAGAAGAACTAAAGAGCCTCTTGATGAAAGTGAAAGAGGACAGTGAAAAAGTTGACTTAAAACTCAACATTCAGAAAACTAAGATTATGGCATCCATTCCTATCACTTCATGGCAAATAGATGGGGAAACAATGGAAACAGTGATAGAATTTATTTGGGGGCTCCAAAATCACTGCAGATGATTGACTGCAGTCATGAAATTAAAAGACACCTACTCCTTGGAAGAAAAGCTATGACAAACCTAGACAGCATATTAAAAAGCAGAGAGACATTTTGCCAACAAAGGTCCATCTAGTCAAAGCTGTGGATTTTCCAGTAGTCATGTATGGATGTGAGAGATGTGAGCACTGAAGAGCTGATGCTTTTGAACTGTGGCTTATACGTATACCGGTGGCAATATTAGAATAGATGTTAGGCTGGAGAGAGAATGTCACCATACAGAAAGCAAATAAAGCCCTGAAAAGGAAAATATTAATATCTCCATTAAGAGTCCTGGAGAGAAAATAGAAGAGGGTCCAGGTGGGATTCTGGAGCATCAGTATCACTGCATTTAATGCATCATGTTTTATACATTGGTTTATGGGTTGAAGTACATAAGCACATGAGTTCTTGGAAGGCAGCCCCTTCTCTTGTTGATTAAAATCTGTTTTGGCATTTAATATTGCTTTACAAATATTCACTGAATAAAGGTATAAATGAAAAGTCATATGTCAACCTGATAATACTATAAGAATAGTGATTTTAATGTTATTTTAGATACGTACAGCCCTAAACAGTCTGATACTCTCTTTAGATAGTATTAACTACATTATACTCCTTGGAATATAATTACTGAGGCAAAGAACTAGAGGAGCGAGATAGAAACAGGCATCAGGCTTGGACCAGCTCTCTGTTAGCCTGATGCTATGATTTAATCAACCCCTTGTGGATCACAACCTTGTTGTGGCAAAGGGGCTTGCATAACTCAGTCAAGTTATGAGCCGTGCTGTGCCGGGCCACCCAAGATGGGTGGATCATAGCGAATAGTTCTGAAAAAATGTGGTCCATTGAGGAGGGGATGGCAAACTCCTTCAGCATTCTTGCTACAAGAATCCATGAACAGTGTGAAAGGAAAAAGATATGGCACTGAAAGGTAAGCGCCCCAGGTTAGAAAGTGTCCAGTTCGGAAAAGCGGAGGGTAATTACTGATAAGTGCAGGAAGAATGAAGAGGCTGGGTGGCCAAAGCAGGAATGATTCTCAGCTGTAGATGTGTCTGGTGGTGAAAGCAAAGTCCGATGCTCTCAAGAACTATATTGCATAGAACCCTGGAATATTAGTTCCATTAATCAAGGTAAACTGGACATGGCCCAGTAGGAGATGTCAAGAGTAAACATTGACATCTTAGGAATTAGTGAACTAAAATGACAAAAATGGGCAAATTTAATTCAGATGACCATTATATCTACTACTGTGGGCAAGAATCCCTTAGAAGAAATGGAGCAGCCCTCATAGTCAACAAAAAAATCCGAAATGCAGTACTTGGGTGTAGTCTCAAAATGACAGAATGGTCTCTGCTCATTTCCAAGAAAAATCTTTCAACATCACAGTAATCCAAGCCTATGCTATGCCCCAACCGCTAATGTTGAAGAAGCTGAAGCTGACTCGTTTTATGAAGACCTACAAGACCTTGTAGAACAACTCCAAAAAAAGATGTCAGCATATTTGAAAAACTCAGCAGTGGCACAGGACTGGAAAAAGTCAGTTTTCATTCCAGTCCCAAAGAAGGACAATGCCTGAGAATGTACAAACTACCTTACAATTATGCTTATTTCACATGCTACCAAGATTATGCTCAAAATCCTTCAAACTGGGCTTTAGCACTACATGAACTGAGAACTTCCAGATGTACAAGCTGGATTTCAAAGAGGCAGAGGAACCAGAGATCAAATTGCCAACATTTGTTGGATCACGGAGAAAGAAAGGGAGTTCCAGAAAAACATCTACTGTAGTCTTTGACAATGTGGATCAAAACAAACTGGAAAATTCTTAAAGAAATAGGAGTACCAGACCACCTTACCTGTCTCCTGAGAAATGGGTATGCGGGTTAAGAACAATAGTTAGAACCGGACATAGAACAACTGACTAATTCAAATTGGGAAAGGAGTATGATAAGGTTGTGTATTGTCACCTTGCTTATTTAACTTCTATGCAGAGTACATCATGTGAAATGCAAGGATGGAATCCCAAGCTGAAATCAAGATTGCCACGAGAAATATCAGCAACCTCAGATATGCAGATGATACCACTCTAATGGCAGAAAGTGGAGAGAAACTAAGAGCCTCTCATTGAGGGTGAGAAAGCTGGCTTCAAACTCAACATTCAAAAAACTAAGACCATGGCATTTGGTCCTATCATTTAATGGCAAATAGATGGGGTAAAAGTGGAAGCAGTTGCCAATTTTCTTAGGCCCCAAAGTCTCTGTGGTTGGTGACTACAGCCATGAAATTAAAAGATGCTTGCTCCTTCGAAGGAAAGTTATGACAGACCTAGACAGTGTATTGAAAAGCAGAGACATCATTGCCAATAAAGGTCCATATAGTCAAAGCTATAGATTTTCCAATTGTCATGTATAGATGTGAGTGTTGGACCATGAAAAAGATTGAGTACTGAAGAATTGATGCCTTCGAATTGTGGTGCTGGAGAAGATTTTTGAGAGTCCCTTGGACTGCAAGGAGATCAAACCAGTCAATACTAAAGGAAATCAACTCTGGGTGTTCATTGGAAGGACTGATGTTGAAGCTGAAGCTCCCAATACTTCAGCCACCTAATGTAAAGAGCTGACTCACTGGAAAAGACATTGATGCTGGGAAAAATTGAAGGCTGAAAGAGAAGGGAGCAATAGAGGATGAACAACAACAGCAAAAATAACCAACAAGATATAAAGCATAAAAGTGTTCATAAAATTACAAAGTTGAATTGCTTTGATTCCAAATCAATGTTAAAAGAAATGGGTTATGAAGGGTTAGTGGGATTTCAGAAAGAGAAATATCAAGGTGGTTTTGTGGCTGTTCAGTTGCTCAGTCATGTCTGACTCTGCGACCCCATGGACTGCAGCACACCAAGCTTCCCTGTCCTTCACCGTCTCCCGGAGCTTGCTCACACACATGTCCATGTCGGTGGTGCCATCCAACTAGCTTGTCCTCTGTCGTCCCCTTCTCCTCCTGCCTTCAATTTTTCCCAGCATCAAGGTCTTTTCCAATGGGTTGGCTCTTTGCATCAGGTGGCCAAAATATCGGAGCTCCAGCTTCAGCGTCGGTCCTTCCAATGAATATTCAGTGTTGATTTCATTGGTTGGACCTCCTAACAGTCCAGGGGACTCTGAAGAGTCTTCTCCAGCACCACAGTTCAAAAGCATCAGTTCTTCAGCACTCAGTCTTCTTTAAAGTTCTGGGTGGTTTAAATGAATTTAAATCAGCCTTATGAAGTCAAAGGAAGGAAAACTTTTAAGTTCTTCCATTTGTTTCCCAAAGCCCATGGATTCTACCAGAAAATCTGTCTTTGGTGATCAAGGTAACCAATAATGAGAAAGGGGCAGTGAAGCTAGAATCACAAAAGCCAGGTATCCCCCATTGCTGTGCAAGAGCAAAGTTTAACATTCTTCAGGGTAGGATTGACATCCTACATGTGAAGTTGCATAAATACGACAAAGACTGTAGGTCTTACTTAACAGACCTTCTTCCATCCATTTTCCAAGACCTCTCCAATTTCTTTTCAAGAAGGCTCACAGTGAAATTGTATTTTAATACTTGAGTTAGCTGACCAAGTGATCAATAGAATTGTGTATGTGCATACAAAGAGTTTAAGACACAGTAAACCAGATAACTTCCTAATTGGCAGTGGGTGTCAGTGTTATTCCTTATTAATTTTGGTTTGGCCAGACAGTACGGAAATGGCAGGGCATGGCAGTACATACTATACAGAGCAAGTAGCAATCTTTCTGGCACTTCCTGACAAACGAGCATCAGTGAACATCTTGGTATTGAGCAGTTTCATAAATGACCTGGTATCATCAGGATACATGTAGACATATGTTAATAGGACCAGCCTTCCTTAGCGAAGCCTGCAAAAAAGAAATAGGAAAGTATTAGTGAAAGATATCTATTCCTGATGAAATTTCATATAAATTCCTGCAGAGTTTCCCATATACTTAAACAGTTATTATAGGCTATACTTTGAAAAGAGCCAGATCACACATTTCTGAGAGAGCTATTCCACATTCTTTTTGAACCCTGAACTACTGAGAAGCCCACATATTTGACTGGATGATTTTAAAGCACAAAATGGTACAGCCGGCAGCCTTTTCCCATGGGTGGAGTCTGCAGGCCCAAACTCTCACAGATTTCTGTGCAGGAAAGGAGGAACAAAAGAAGCTGAACAGATGATCAAAGCAACATTTGTTTCCCCAGATCTGGCAATTGTTGTTCATATGTCCACCTGCGAGTGGTTTTGGTCAACCATTTTTTGGTATGAGAACTTAATTTCCACATAAACTGTCTCTGGGTAGCAGTGGAATGGGGTGTCCTGAATATTAGCATAGCTGCTGTAACTATGAGTATTAACTGAGATGTGTAGTTAAACATGGTTCCATTTTTGTCACAGTTTTTCAAGTCTCAACTTTTAACTAAATTGACACATGTGAATTGGTGGGAGATTGTCCCTATGCCATTTTCTTTTTGTGAAAGCCTGTGCTTTGCACTACTCTGCTTCGGAATCTCATTCAGAGGAACAGCATGAACAGGCTTCAACCATTGTTGTGATAGTTGTAAATGGTCAAAATTTGCATTCTTAGAATTTTTCCATTCGTGAGGTTTGCAAGTTATTCACTTAAAACATTCTTAAAATGGATGGCTTCTTGTTTGTAAGCCAGATGATAAAGAAGCAACCAGAGAGTCCTATTATTGAACATAAGAAGATTCTTCCTATTTACCAGTGCCATAAGTAATAGCATCTAAAGTGAAGATTTAACCAACATGCCAAGGTACTGAGTTTTCTCAATACTTTGATTGAACTCTTTAATGGGCTTGGTATTAAAAAAAAAAAAAGTATTTATTAAATTTAATTACAACTGAACAGGAATATGTATTGCTTAAATAAATATAGTTATCATACACATTTATATGAGCTGGGATTTATATTTTGAAATGGAAGCTTTTCTGTGTCCATGTCTCTTAATAAACTAAAAAACATTTCTAAAAATTTAATGGGTTGATAAATGCTAAACACAAGAAGGAATAACTGTCAAAGAATAATTGAGAAAGACACTAAAGAAAGAATGAGTAGAACTTTGTAAAGTGATAATAAGACTAGTTAATTTAGATGTGGAAAAGTTCCGACTGGGCATTTGGTATTAGAATAATAATAATAATAATATGTGTGTGTGTGTGTGTGTGTGTGTATCTTGGCATGTATTTGAAATCTCAGAAAAATAGTGGGTGAGTCCAAGTAAAGTTATATCTGTTAAGAAAATAGGGTTTGATGGGACTTGCCTGGCAGTCCAGTGGTTAAGACTGTACTTCCAATGCAGGAAATGATGGAGTTTGATACCTGCTCAGGAAACTAAGATCCCACATGCTCCATGGCACAGCCAAAAGAAAGAAAACTGGATTTGTTCCCTGGTGGCTCAGTTGGTAAAGAATCTGCCTGCAATGCAACAGACCTGGGTTTGATCCCTGGGTCAGGAAGATCCCCTGGAGAAGGGAATAGCAGCCCACTCCAGTATTCTTGCCTGGAAAATCCCGTGGACAGAGGAGCCTGGCAGGCTATAGTCCATGACACACTCACTTATAAGTAATGCTAACAGTCAAAGAGTCGGACACGACTGAGCAACAACAAATGCTAACGCTACTATTTGTTATCATCAACTTCCTTCTAACTTATGTATCCCTGGCCACCTGTTCTAAGTAATTTGTAAGGACTTTGCATGTTACTAGACAAGAAATGCTGTGAACAGTGATGATTCCATTTCCTCATTGATAAAGCTGGTTTTATTTTTTCCTTGTAAGTTGATTATTTCTAATTATGATAATACAAGAGCTATTGACAGTGACCTTTCTTTCACATTTTGTGATGTGTAGGTGACTGTAACTTGTTGAAACTCAGCCCTGGTATTATGTTACTATTATTGTTCCTGGGGAGGCTTATTAGCCTGTCACCGAAGATGTAAGAAAAATCCATCTTCCCTTTTGGAATATGATAAGCCTTTGTCACCCACAATGCAATTAATGTTAAAAATAGTAAGAATGGTTATGATATGATTATGATTAGACAGAGATGAGCTATTGTCCAAGTAACAGGAACTGATCCAGCAGGCCAGAGATGACCTACACAGAACCATCAGTTTGCTGATTGCCATTTCTCTCTGAGTTTGATGAAATATTCATGCCTTTGCTCTCCTCTCTGCAAGCACTATTGATTTCTTGTATAAACGCTGCTATATTTAGTCTAGACAAATGGAATGTGAATTGCTGCTGAATAAATTGGATGAAAGACTGGGATCTTGCCTGCCGCTTTCTCTCAGTCTTGGGCAATTATTATAATCAAGGGCAGTTTTTGTAAGTTGAGGGTGATTTTTCACAATTTAGTGATTAGTCTCTGAACAAAGGCAAGCAGTTAGACACAATCATTTCTGTTGGGATAGCAGGTTAAGAAGTCAAATTACCCTTTGAGTCTTAGACTAGCTGTATCAGAGTTCTGGGACTCTTTTCTCCTTATCATTTTTGTTTTCTTTTGTTGGGGGTGGGGAATTGATGATTATAGTTTACAAATAATAAGAATGCCAGAAAGAAGAGATCCCAGGTCTCTTGAAATTTTACATTTTGTGTTCATAGGGTTAAATATGTTTATTGAGATGTCCATGTAAATACTGAGGCTTTATTTTGGTCTTTTCAGTGTAGAAATGAAGTATATCATTAACAGCCATTGCTTTTGATTGGAATAATGCCACGTCCATAAATTAATACTCAAAATCTCATGTTACTCCAGAGCCTTAATTGACAGTTCTACATTGGACAGTGTAACCAAAGATCTTACAGGCCCTCATTCTCACTTAGTTTCAAACTTGTCAAAGTTAATACTTTTTCTTTTGCAAATATCATGTTTTAGAAGATATTGTCCACCAAACTATGGTTTATTAATAAATCATTTTTCCATTTTCATTAAAATGACATATCAATACCATTACTGCAAACTCTTGTGATCTGTATGTTGAAAAATCACCAGTGTTGTCAACCAAGATTGATAACAGGTTGCCCACATATCAGTGCACAGTCATGCCTCTTCACACAAACCTCTACGTACATACAATTCACATGGTAAGCAAGATATTAATATTTCATTTAGTATTTGAAGCCTTAATTTCTACAAAAAATTCTGTTAGCCTTTCTTAACTTGCGGAAAATAGCTCTTAAATTCACATGGAATATTAACTTCATAGTTTCCAACCAGCAATCTGCAAATTTAAGTTACTCAGGGTAGGAGTCAGAGCATTAGATGCAATTGTAAAAATAAGAAAAAATAGGGGGAAATTGCTCATATTTCCACCTAAAATACAACTTTCTTTTGTTTTCTGTCTCACCAGTCTTAGCTAGTAGAATTCAGAGATTAATACCATTAAGTCTCCAGTAGAATATATGCTCAATGAAGGCTAGAGTTTTTTTGTCTTTTTGTTTTACTAATAAACCCAAACATGTAGAATCAACTTGGGAATTTAAGGTTCTCAATAAATGTATATTGACTAAGTTAAATTATAGTTAAAGAATTACCATAGGGTATATGTCACTTTTATTATTGTTCTTTCACTTAATGTTGTAACAGCATTTTTCCTGTTCCCATAAACATTATTTTTAGTGATTACATATTTTCCATGAAATAGATGTGACATATTTTACTAGACATCTCCTTGTAGTTGGTGATTTCAGTTAAAATAATAATGCTTTAGTTAACAATATGACATTGAACTGTTTCTTCCTATGTTAATTTTATTTCCTTAATATATATTCCAAGAGTTGGCAAACCTGAATCAAATGGTAGAAATATTTAATTCCTCTTGCTACCTATCACCAAATTGGGATACCACATATCACTTTTTCAGTAGTTTTAAACTGATCGGCAGTGCCACTTGCAATATACAGTTGTCTGCGTGGTCGTATGTTTGCCCTGTTGTACATACATGTATGCATATATGTGAATCACATATATGTTCCCTTGTCTATGGAATTCTCCAGGCAAGAATACTGGAGTGAGTAGCCATTCCCTTCTCCAGGGGAATATGATACTTAATAATTAGAAAATGATGCCTTATTTTGATTTAAAATTTGCATTTCTTTACTTTAGTGAAGGTGGATTTTTTATTTGTTTAGCTATATTTGTTTTCTTGCCTTAAATATTTTCTAGAAGTTTTAGTGTTTTTATTTTCTAATATTTCATAGAAATCATACACAATTTTATTTTCATATTTACTCCTAATATTTTTGTTTGCTTATTCTCACAGTGTTCGTGATTTATTCTAATACACAGTAAATTCCACTTTTACATAATTTAAAAAAGCATTTATTGAGAAGTATGCTGTATGTTGTCAGTCTTTGAATGATCTTATTTAATCCTTTTAACAACTCTGTGTTGTTACTGTTAATGGTAATTATCTCCATTTTGCATGTGAAGAAACTGAGACCCAGAGAACTTAAGTAACACACTCAGGATAACAGTTACCCAGAAGGTAACACATCCTTTTATGTGTTACCGGAACAGGCATTTAGGTTTGAAGCAGAGTTTGAAAATTGGCAACCTGTATGTCAAGGTCCGTTTACAGAAGCATGTTTTTCCAGTTCCCATAATTAAAAAAAAATTCTAATTATTTAATTGAAAATTAGGTAACTTCTGTCTACACTGGGTCAGTATTTGCTTTCTACTAACCATTTCCCACATTTTAGTATGCAGATGTGTACTTGTTCTTTGCTAAGTTCCGTAGCCCTACAAATACATTATTTTATAAGCTTTACTTCTTTATTTTATAAGCTTTGCTTCTTAAGGAATGTATCTTCTGATTACAAACTAAAATGTTTGTAAGTGTACAAATTTGTTTGTGTTAGAAGTTTTCTAATATCACATGACATCTTTTCCTCAATAATGTTGCATTTTTTATCTTAAGTCAACTTGAATTTGACCAGTGGTCCAGTAGAATAAGTGTTGTAAATGAACACTGTGAATCTTAGGAGTCATCCCTTTGAAAAAGGGAAATGTGAAAGATTTCATGGCAAAGTACAAAGTGCTAGCTGAAAATCAGCATTGTATCAAATCTAATATACAGAAGACCTTTTCATTATCCTTGTAAAAAAACAGAACTAAATTTATTGGTGCATTGAAAGAAATCTAGTAGGGTATAGTGTCTTTCACTTCTAATTTGTTTCCAAATCAGTGTGCTAATCTTCTGTCCTCTGTCACCCCCACCATACCCTTTTTTTTTGGTTTCTCCAGTCGATGTGAAGTCAGAGGTTCCTGTGGGCCTGGAGCCCATCTCGCCTTTAGACCTAAGGACAGACCTCAGGATGATGATGCCCGTGGTGGACCCTGTTGTCCGTGAGAAGCAACTGCAGCAGGAGTTACTCCTCATCCAGCAACAGCAGCAGATCCAGAAGCAGCTTTTGATCGCGGAGTTTCAGAAGCAGCATGAGAACTTGACACGGCAACACCAGGCTCAGCTTCAGGAGCACATCAAGGTAGCAAGCGTTTCTTTGTCTCTGACTGTTGACTCTGGGAGTCTGCTCCATAACATGGGCATAAGAGGCAGCAAAGCGGGGATGTTTCATTCTGAAAAGATATGGATTCATGGCTGGGAGGAAACTGGGGTTGTACTAGTGAAAACCTAGGTAAAGTAAAAAGAATCCTGGCAAAAATCCCGCTTTGCTTCTTGGAGAGGAGCCTCTACAACTCCTTTATCTGTTAGTTAATAGCATCAATATCTAGAAATAGTAACTTCTTACCCTTTTTAATATTCTCTTCTACATGATTTTGTCCATTTGCCACATCTACTCTCCATCAAGAAGAACCATGAACCTGAGGAGATACATTTTATGTGTCTAAAGAATCTACATATACTATTTACCAGAGAGAATAAATTAATCACTTTATGTGAAGAGAGAGCCTTTACTTTTAATTTTTTTTTATTTTTGTCTTTGGTCTATAAGTAGATGTCCTGGATATGCCCTAATCTTCCTTATGGAAAAAACTTTGTAATGTATGCATTCAAAATAATAATATAATGAAAAGCTGGATAGAATTATATATATGTGTGTGTGTGTGTGTGTGTGTGTGTAAGAAACTGGTACATATGTTTTCAGTGTTTTTATTCAAGTCTAATAGATTAGATAAGAATTTATTGAAAGAATTTTGGGAGTAGTTGATAATTTGAGACCCAAGTTGTTTAATTACATTATTCTAGGAGAATTATGTCCATATCCCAGAATTTTTTGTGATTGACTATTTTAAGATCATTATAGATGTGTTTATATCTATTTAGTCTCTTGTATTATCTGAGATAAGTATTACTTCAGTTTTATTTGTAAATGTCTTTCAACTTCTTGACAAAGCTATTTAAAACAAAGCTATTTTGGTCTGACTTAGTAGATGCTTACTTTGAATTTATTATGACAGTAATATAAAGCAGCAAATATTTATAATAAAGATTTTTATGTCCATCTCCTTCAAAAAATGACTTAACTATATTAATATATTATTATAATAAGGTAATATGAAAACCACTAGACCATTCAGGTATGACCTAAATCAAATCCCTTATGATTATACAGTGGAAGTGAGAAATAGATTTAAGGGCCTAGATCTGATAGATAGAGTGCCTGATGAACTATGGAATGAGGTTCGTGGCATTGTACAGGAGACAGGGATCAAGACCATCTCCATGGAAAAGAAATGCAAAAAAGCAAAATGGCTGTCTGGGGAGGCCTTGCAAATAGCTGTGAAAAGAAGAGAAGTGAAAAGCAAAGGAGAAAAGGAAAGATATAAACATCTGAATGCAGAGTTCCAAAGAATAGCAAGAAGAGAGAAGAAAGCCTTCTTCAGTGATCAATGCAAAGAAATAGAGGAAAACAACAGAATGGGAAAGACTAAGGATCTATTCAAGAAAATCAGAGATACCAAAGGAACATTTCATGCATAATGGGCTCGATAAAGGACAGAAATGGTATGGACCTAACAGAAGCAGAAGATATTAAGAAGAGGTGGCAAGAATACACAGAAGAACTGTACAAAAAAGAGTTTCACGACCCAGATAATCATGATGGTGTGATCACTGACCTAGAGCCAGACATCCTTGAATGTGAAGTCAAATGGGCCTTAGAAAGCATCACTAGGAACAAAGCTAGTGGAGGTGATGAAATTCCAGTTGAGCTATTCCAAATCCTGAAAGATGATGCTGTGAAACTGCTGCACTCAATATGCCAGCAAATGTGGAAAACTCAGCAGTGGCCACAAGATTGGAAAAGGTCAGTTTTCATCCCAATCGGAATACCAGACCACCTGATCTGCCTCTTGAGAAATCTGTATGCAGGTCAGGAAGCAACAGTTAGAACTGGTCGTGGAACAACAGACTGGTTCCAAATAGGAAAAGGAGTACGTCAAGGCTGTATATTGTCACCATGTTTATTTAACTTATATGCAGAGTACATCATGAGAAATGCTGGACTGGAAGAAACACAGTTGGAATCAAGATTGCTGGGAGAAATATCAATAACCTCAGATATGCAGATGACACCACCCTTATGGCAGAAAGTGAAGAGGACCTAAAAAGCCTCTTGATGAAAGTGAAAGTGGAAAGTGAAAAGGTTGGCTTAAAGCTCAACATTCAGAAAACGAAGATCATGGCCTCTAGTCCCATCACTTTATGGGAAATAGATGGAGAAACAGTGGAAACAGTGTCAGACTTCATTTTGGGGGTTCCAAAATCACTGCAGATGGTGACTGCAGCCATGAAATTAAAAGACGCTTACTCCTTGGAAGGAAAGTTATGACCAACCTAGATAGCATATTGAAAAGCAGAGACATCACTTTGCCAACAAAGGTTCGCCTAGTCAAGGCTATGGTCTTTCCTGTGGTCATGTATGGATGTGAGAGCTGGACTGTGAAGAAGGCTGAGCGCCGAAGAATTGATGCTTTTGAACTGTGGTGTTGGAGAAGACTCTTGAGAGTCCCTTGGACTGCAAGAAGATCCAACCAGTCCATTGTGAAGGAGATCAGCCCTGGGATTTCTTTGGAGGGAATGATGCTAAAGCTGAAACTCCAGTATTTTGGCCACCTCATGCGAAGAGTTGACTCATTGGAGAAGACTCTGATGCTGGGAGGGATTGGGGACAGGAGGAGAAGGGGATGACAGACGATGAGATGGCTGGATGGCATCACCAACTCGATGGGTATGAGTCTGGGTGACCTCCGGGAGTTGGTGACGGACATGGAGGTCTGGCGTGCTGGGATTCATGGGGTCGCAAAGAGTCGGACACGACTGAGTGACTGATCTGATCTGATCTGATCGGCACTTGATCTTTTACTCACTTGCATATCAAGTACAAGCACATTTACATGGTGTTAATATAGATAATTAATCTACATTAGTATTATAAACTTTTCCCATACTGATTATTTTAGTGTTTGAGAAGGTTAAGATGCTTTTTCCTCCCTATGTTCCTTGTTTCGTAACTTCTTAGCCAGCAGGCCTATTTTATCTTATTTTTCAAAAAAAGGTCTTTGATATCTGATATAAAGTGTAATATTTTTTTCCTTTAACTAAAAGAACTTTACTAAAAGAACTCTTTCAATTATTGATCTGTAAGATACCCTAAAAATAAGAATGAGGATTTTAAGTCCCATATGGAATCATGGCTATATTTTGCAGTGTAGGAAACCTTCATTTAGTTTATAGACCTTTTTTTTAATGATTCTTAAACATTATTTCAGTCTGACCTTTGAAACATTAATAGGACAGTGATGTCTAGATTCCTTTCTTCAATAATTCTAGACATCTTAAGATGGTAGTGATGAATGAGTACAAAATTTATATTCTTCACCATACTTTAAGATTTACGTAACTATCTGGTTCATTTTGTCATGTAATACAAGTCATGTTGCCCTGAATATTGGACAGTACTAATAAGTTACAGCTTCATATGCATCTTTTCATTTATGTTTGATGTCTTTTATAGTTGTAAAGATCAATATTAAAAATATAAAGTAATTTGATTTTACTCAAAAGTTAATAGTAGCAAGTAGGTAATTGTTATTTTGCCCCCAAACAAAGTAGTATATAGCAAGTTTACTGACATCTGGAAAATATTGGAAAAGGGGGGAGAAAAATGATTCTAAGATAGCTAAATGGAAAACTTGGTTTTTGGAATGATTTTTTTAGAGTAAGTTGCTTTTTCAGAAACTAAAGATATACTTAAAATTTCCTTTTAAGTTTAAAAAGTGTTTTTGCTTTAATTTCTTTTTAACTTTACTGTTTTGTATTATATATTATAAGGCTAAAAGTTGATGCTTTTAACATTCATTTAATTTTTTTTAATAAGAAAGACACAGCATGATGCTTTACTTATTTATATTAGTGTTTTGAATCTTTGGCTTTTATAATCAACATCTGTTGAATTAGATAGTATTGTCCCATTTTTCCACCTAGTAATCTGAGGCTCAGAGAAATACTGTAACTTGCCCAGGATAACATAGCCAATAAAGATTTGTAATCTTGCATTGTCTGCCTCCAAAGCTGCTACTTCATTCCGCCTCTGTGTTGGACGAGAACATCTGAAATTGGAGGAGTGAATTTTTTTTCAAACCTCATTCCTTCAATCCTTAGCAATGAATAGTAGCTGTGGAAATTAAATTCTGTGCTTTTCTAGATGCCTAAGAGAGATTAATATTCATTTCCTTTTGGGCTTTGGGTGGCACTTAAATCAATTTGACCAACCCCAGTATCTGTATAGAACTAACATTTAAGGCAAAGTTTAAGCAGAATTATGAAATTTTTTGTTAGAAAAGAGAATTATTAAGAGACTAGTAGAGCACATCCAGAATGCCAGAGATTGTAATATGGAAGGAAACCAGCAATGTTTCTAACCATGTCCTGGGACAAGAGAACCTATCATGTTTGACATGCAGAGTTGGCTTCCTGTTGCTCCACAATAATTCTTATGCCATTCCACATAATTTTTTTTTTCTGTTACTTTTCAATGTAAATTTCAGAGTCTTAGGCACTTATCTCATATAAACAGCAAATTATACTAACTATTAGTATCAAAGCAAAATTAATATTGTTCAAACTTGCAACCTAAATTTCATATGCATTTTGAACATAATGCATGAGGGAGATTATTTCTCGGTCTTATATCTGAGGAACTCATGCTCTGAGTAGCTTAGTAAGTTGTCTAGATCTTGTATCTAGCAATGTCAGAGCCTAGTAGAACTCAGTCTTGAGTTATTCCTCAGTGGGCACATTTACAATCATTCCTTGATGTATGTTGTATAGTCTGAGAACATTGAAAACTCAAATGGATTTTAAGAATGCTTTATATTCATGTTGTACATTATTTAGAAGTGCATTCAAGAGACTTAAACAGCCAAACAGTAGTGCATCAAAGTGTAGTCTTGTGGAAGTGATTTCTTCTTGACCAGTCTGTAACTGAGGAGTTTTGTGTGCTGAGTGAACTAATTAATTAGACTTGCTATTTTGAGAAAATAGCTTGTGATGGAGTCAGGGATTGTATTCATCTATTGAAAACCTTCTCTGTAAGGTTTTGAAACTTTTAGCCTTCATTTTATTTCAGATGTATTTTTCCCAAATTAATTCATATCTCACTATTCTACTCAGTTTGATTATGTTCATACTGTTTCTTAGGATAAGAAGTTAAGATTTCAGTTGTTTATGTTGTGAGGGACTTGGTAAAACAGACTTCTGGGAAATTCCTGGCTTTCTTTGCTGTATCATATATTTCAGATGCACAAATAAAAGTCACTCAAGGCACTGAAGATCTGAGTGAATTCGGTAATATTCTGGTAGGACGGCATAGGTAATGAAGCTACCTAAAAACTTGCTTGTTAATGACAGTAAAACAATTAATGGCATTAGTTGCTTGTCTTCAGATTTCAATAATATACAAAAAAAAAGGGTAAAATGTAAAGTAAATAGAAGTTCCAAAAGCTCATAACATTTCGATTTTGGTCATTGATGACTATGAAGCCTAAAGAAATTGCACACTCTCATGTCTTTCTCTTCTCGCAAGTTGCAACAGGAACTTCTAGCCATAAAACAGCAGCAAGAACTGCTAGAAAAGGAGCAGAAACTGGAGCAGCAGAGGCAAGAACAGGAAGTAGAGAGGCATCGCAGAGAACAGCAGCTTCCTCCTCTCAGAGGCAAAGATAGAGGACGAGAAAGTAAGAGGCACCAGGGTAAAAGATGGATCTCTTCCCTCATCTTTAGCTGATTGTCTTTCAGAAAGGAGCCTGATAAAGAGTGGTATTAAACTTGTCAAAATTGTCTGTGTTTAAGTAAAAGAATAAATTATGGGCCCAAATATAAAGCTTTGACATTCACATGTCAGCTCTCTGCATTCAGTCTACAGGCATCTTTGGAAGTAAACTTAACCTTGTTTGGCAAAGGATAATATCTTTTATTTTGCACCTTAAAAATAACGTTATGCTAAGGCATTATGGCTATGCCATTGTGTTTCATAATAAACTTATTTCCACATTACTCCACCTTCTTCCCATTCAAGTAGTGATTGCTCTTTAATAAGTCAAGCCTTGTCTCTTTACTTTTTAAGTACCCAGACTTTGGAAGGATTTAAAGTAGAATTGTGTGTTTTTTTTTCTTTTTTTAAAAAAAGAAAACTATCCACAAGAGGGAGACAGATCCAAATAATTCCCCTGCATGAGGTCAGTTCAAAATCAGGTCGCAGCAAGGTTTAAAATGTGATGACTTGAACTGAAATTGTCAGCATTATTTATTTGTTTAATGCTCAAAAAAATTTTTTAAGTTAGTTTTTGAAAACTAGAAATTCAGAAGAGCTCATTTTAATGTGTTTAATCACTTATATCGTCCCCCAAAGTTCCTGACTTTTAAAAAACAGTGCTTCGTTCCTCAGCAGTATTTTTTAAAGCTAGGAAAAAAAACTACTATTAATTCTGGGAATCCCCGTTCTGTAAAAGCAATTAAATCATCGGAGGTCTTTTGAAAATTGGCAGTTGAAGCAGTAGTTATGAAACATTGCTATGTCATTTTCTAAAGCCTGTTTAGACTCTCGTTTTTTCTTTTAATAGGAAAACTCATATGCTGTGACCAGTAATATTCCAGAGGCAGGAAAGGACAGAACCCCAAATCACCATCTGTTTCTGTGTGTGTGTGTGTTTCAGGGGCAGTGGCCAGTACAGAAGTAAAGCAGAAGCTTCAAGAATTCCTGTTGAGTAAATCAGCAACAAAAGACACTCCAACTAATGGAAAAAATCATTCCGTGAGCCGCCATCCCAAGCTCTGGTACACGTATGTTCAGCGTTTGGCTTTCTTCATCCCCAGGGGTAAAGATCACAGGTTCTCAATTCAGCCGACCTGGGCATAGATCCCTGGCCTGCCAAGTTCTGAGCTATATGGCCAAGGGCAAGTTCCTTGAATTCTCTAATGCTTGGAATATTTCTCTGTAAAAAAAGAGGATTTCTGGAAAGGTCCTGTAAAATAATGTGGTAAAGTGTGTAACAGAGATTAGCTCTTAAATAAGTGTTAGCAAGTACCACCTTGAGGGCTAGAAAGTATGATGCATGTTCTTTGCCAAATGAATAACTGATAAATGTAAGGTGGGGCTTAGAAATTAATTCATATTTTGCATTTTTCTATTCTCAGTTGGTACATCTGATATCTTTACAATAATTTCTGAAGATTTGGCTGGTTGAGATTTTATTTTACTTGGCTTGATATAAGATGGAGATCTGAGTTATTTTTTAAAAGTCCAGAAGATTTTTGACATAATTTATAAAAATAAAAAGGAAGACAAATGAAGCAAGAGAAAGGAAGACAAGAAAAGTAGCTGACTGATATACCTATGTTTTTAGTGACCAGTTTACCCCTGCCCACCCTGAAAAATGAGAGTAGATTGGTTTTTAACATATAAATTGACACAAAATACACTGTGGTATTACAGTTTTTTTATGCAACATTGTTTCTCCAAGTTCAGTGCAACACACAATTCTTTCTGTAAAGTATGAGGGAGGTGGTATTTTTAAAAAATCAGGAGACAAACTGATAGGCATATAGACTAATATACTTTCATCTCTCTCATATCTCTTCCCTGATGGCTCAGATGGTAAAAGCGTCTGCCTACAATACAGGAGACCAGGGTTCGATCCCTGGGTTGGGAAGATCCCCTGGAGAAGGAAATGGCAGCCCACTCTAGTACTCTTGCTTGGAAAATCCCATGGATGGAGAAGCCTGGTAGTCTACAATCCATGGGGTCGCAAAGAGTCAGACACAACCGAGCGACTTCGCTTTCACCTCTCATATTTATAAAATATGTTTAGGATTTTATACTTACATATTTTTAATTACTCACATCATAAGGATTAGGAAGTAAATGCTTGATTATTTGATACTCTGCTATCTTGACATTTCAAGCATGCCAGGAGTTCTGTTTAAAGAGTTATTGTTTTTCTAATTCCGTTTTATAAGTTATCTTCCCATTTCTGCATCCAAAATCAAAAAGGTAAATAAGGCAGATTCCAGAATGCTGTATAAATCATTTTTAATAATTTACATAATTTTTATCATGCATGTCAATTGACTTGAAAAACCAATCCCTGAAGAAAATTTCCACATGTTCAATCAACATCAAAAATATTGAAAAACAAATTTTGTTGTATTACCTAAAGTTACATATATAATTTATAACTAATTCATATCCCTTCTAAGTTAAAGCCTCTTTTAAGAAAAGATAATTCCTTTTTTTAAAAGTGGGAAGCAGCTACATGCAAACAACTTGTCAGCTGAAAATTCTTTAGCTGTTCCCTTGGGTATATTTGATATGGCTTTCCAATGTTACTTAGCAATTTTTTTTTTTTTTGTACTGAACAGTAGGATCCAACTCCTGGATAGCTAGCCATAAGTCATTAATTTGTGAAATCTGAACTTAATACTTTTTTTTTGCCGATCGTTATCAGATGAAATATCCTCACACTAGTTATCTTGAGACTGTTGATTCAAAGAAATAATACTGATAGAATCATCATGGTGTTGATACTATGTCCTATCTAATGTTTGCTTCGTATATAATGATTATAAATGTTTATATTGGCTGAGTATTCTGTGTTTAGTCCTGAACTATTCTCCAGTGACAAAACTGTATCTCTTTCACTTGTATTAATGCGGGAAAGATAACACATTTTGAGAGTTCAGTTTCATACAAAGAAGAGTGTGTCTTCAGTCTTTACCTTGGAACTGCTGTCAAAGTCAGGAAACCTGGGTCTCTTGGCATAGTACTCTGTCCATGTACTTTCTTGGGCTACCTAGCAATTTTCAAAAACTGAAGTCTTTCTCTATGTTTACTTTTACCTGGGTTGTTCTGCATAGTTGACCAAAAAGAATTCAGATGATGACTTTTCCATTAATATAAGTCTTAAGAAAACACACATAATAATCTTAGATACCAAAACTCAAGCTCTTTGTAAATTCTGTCTTTTAATGAAGCAAACTTTGCTCTGTGGCCACGTGACCAAACAAACAGTGGGCATTCTTGGGCATCCTGCATCATTCTATAACATACTGCTAAAGTGAACTTGGTTACATGAGGCTCTGGTTTGTACACACTAAAAAGGAAGAGCATAAACACAGCTGAGATATGTGTTGCAGCACATGCAACTGATTATGGCTGACTAGTGTGCAGTAAAAACTCCAGGACAAATGGTGAGCCCTCTTTTTCTTTTGTAGGGCTGCCCACCACACGTCATTGGATCAAAGCTCTCCACCCCTGAGTGGAACACCACCATCCTACAAATACACATTACCTGGAGCACAAGATGCAAAGGATGATTTCCCCCTTCGAAAAACTGGTAAGTCAGTTTCACAAGAAGACTTCACTTGCTCTTCCGTAGCATTCCTGTAGTTTTAGTTTGCCATATGTCTAGAGGAATGTCAAAGGATTTGTAGTCATAGCTATTAGACTCTCCAACCTCTGCCCTCAGCAGAAGCAAATATGTACGTGTGCGTACACACACACTCCTATTTCTGTTAATACATCAATTCATTTGATATATTATCAAAGTAACTTTGTGATTGATCACATTTAGATTTTAGACAAATTATTTTCTTAGTAGCAATGAAGAGGAGAATTAAAATAGAAGCTTGATTTCTCAGAAAATTTAAATCTTCTCCATTAATGAGGACCTCTGTAGTTTCCTCCATTATCTGGATTTTTATTGAGCCTTACTCATTTGCCAGAAAAATGGAAATAATATTCTTCTTTTCCCTCACACTTTTAAAAACCTTAAATTGTAATTGTTTATTAAAACAGACAAGGCCAAGGCTTACCTTCTGAGTGTCTTGCCGAACGTTTCACAGATTATAGAAGTCATCGTGAAGCTTTGTAGCTAATAATCTCATGTGATTGTATTCAAATTTGCTTAGGGAAACTGGGATGATGAGTCTGGAATAAATTTGGAATTTAGTCAACAACTCTATGGCTTTAGGGTCTGTATTTGTTTTCCCATATTCCTTTTTCGCCCTCTGATATGTGCATACCTAATGTGTTATATGCTCTGTTCCTTTATAATAAATGTATTTAAACTTTAGCTAGTCATAAGCAAAAATAGCATTTGTATATGTGATGTTGTAAAGCTTTTGATATTTTCTAAATATAGTTCTTTAGAGAACATTTTAAATTAAAAATATAACCAAAATTGATGTGAAAGATATTCAGAGCAGATAGTTTGGTTCATTGTATTTTACTCAGATCTACTTGAATAAGTATAGGTCTGTGTAATTTGTATATAAAATCTACAGAACAAAAATGATTTTTAATAATTATATTCATTTTCTCAAGCAATTTTGGGTACTTGAAATGAAAATAGATTGTAAAAACACATGTTGAAGCTGTTTTTTGTCATATAATTTACTTCCAGCATAATGAATATTTAAAAATAAAATCAATCATTAGTAAGAATTTGCTCTATCATCTAGCCCATATTGTACCAGGCACTGGGGAAGGATGGCCAAGTATTGCAAAGCATTTCGTGCCTTTTTATTTTAATAGACCAGAGGATTTTGTGTTTCTACTATAAGATACTAGATAGAGTAAAATACTTCAATAAAAGGAAATACAAAGGAAAGAATGTTTTATGTAATGCATGAGAATTTCACACTGTTATCTACCAATCAGATCACTTTTCATATAAATAAACTTCTCTGGGATAAAAGGAATAAAGCAAATAGTGAGCCTCCACATATTTCTAAAACATGGCATATAGTTTATGAAAATTGATCCATAAAGGACATGGGTTTTAGAATGTGGGGACTTTGATCTGCAGCCTTGACATTTAGTTGCACCAATGGCATGTGTAGAAACTATTGACAGAGATTATGTGAATATTGCCCCAGGTCTCAAGGCAGTGACTGGCATTCAAGAGCCTGAGGAGTCACTAAAGGGAAAGAAAACACAAGTCCCCTGATGGCAGGAGGTTACCGATGAGTGATACAGTTACATTCAGGGGGAAAGACGGATACCCCGCTGTGCACATAGCCTTTGAATTTATTCTTACCACTGGGAGATTGAAAACTGACTGCAGAACTGACACTGACTTTGAAAAGTAGTGGCATTTGGAGCCAGTAAGCATCCAGAAGGCACATTTGATCTTTGTCAGTACTTAAAGACGAGTACTAAAAACCCATTCTGTGTGTCCCACTGTTCCCATGAGAACAATTTAGGATTTTTCCTCTGAAGATTGAGTAGGAATTTATTCTTGTAGAATTTCTCAACCCACAACAATATTCACAGAGAAATCCTGCTTATATGTTACAAAATGTTATTTCACTCATCTTCTGTATCTCTTTATGTGATATCTAATAATAGTGGAAAGTTACAGCCCCTGTCTTTTCTAGTGATGTATTTTCTGTATTTGCCCAGTATTTTAAGTTTTTTTCCCTTTATACCGAATATCTGTTATTTACAGTGTCAAGGCTGCTGACCTGCAAAACCAAACATTTCCAGCATTATATCAATAAAGTTCCTGAAAAGCCATTAATACTTTTACATCTCTATATTCCTTAGTTCAATTCCCATTGTCTGAGAAAAGTATAATTAAATACAGATGTTTTCTACACATTTTCTAAAATACTTAGAGATACCATTCATTAATTACAAATAGGCAGAAGTCTTCTAACTTTTGTAAGTATAATCTATTTGGTATATTTCCAGTTCATTGTGAGAAAGTTTAGATGTATGTTTGCACTAAATAGAAAAGAACTGAAGTACCGTAAAGTAATAGTATTTACTTCAGCATTTGTCGTATTTTAATGACTCAACAGTTATTACAAAAAAATAAGCAATAAAATACCATAATTAAACATATGTGATGATTGAGGAAACTGGGATAATTTTCACATAAAGCTACATCATATTAAATGAAATCTGGAGAAGTGGCATTGATCATATAATATAAATACCAGGACAGCTGTGGATGCCTGGTTATCACTCTCTGAGGTCTACTTGATTTAAAAGAAGTTGGTAAGAGGATTCTGTCTTTTTGATCTGCATATAATACTAAATGCTTTCATTTTCTTTTTAACCTACGTTGGTGCTGAATTGCCAGTATACACTAGCAAGATTAAGGAACTAAAGCTGGAACCAGAGTAAGGAAAGTCCTAATGACCTTAAAATGAATCAAGTGGCCCCAGGGGTGTTCCCAAAGCAGTGAGCTAAATTCAGAACCTCTCCTGACCTCTTAGGACTCAGCCAGACAGGGGGAGCCTAGGAACAGTCAACTACAGAAGTCTCATTTGCCTGCAGAAATCTGACCTTTGTCATGCAAAGTGGACCTTTACTTCCTTCCCCTAAGGAGAATCACAGTTGCTCATACCTTTCCGGCTTTTGGAAACCTCAGAATTCTGTGAATCCTTAGCTCTACTCAGTTCCTATTTCAGTTTTCTTTGAAATACAGGAATTGAGAGTCTTTAGCTCTTTTCCTAACAATGAATGTCAAAGACTTTCAAATGAAGTTGAGAATAAAATAATTGTTTTTAATTTTTATGTTTATTGCCCACACTTATTTAAATAAGTGTTCCCTTTTAGAATTACCCTCTGATGGCCTCTGTTCTATAACACAAGACTTTGTTGATTCTGAGATTTGTATTTGTGAACTTTAGGATTTTTTGGCTGTAAATAATATCATATGGTAGTAGGTGTTGTTTTTTTTTGTCAGTATAATACACTGCTGGACTGATAATAAACTATAAAATAGGGAAAGGAAGCTTCTGGGTCCAGCTACTTCTAAAATAGAACATATTTCCCACAGAGATACTACATATGCAGTGACTTTGAACTGACCTTCAAAACCATTTGAACTGGATTCTTTTCCAATGACTATGTGCATATGTTTCATAAAATATTATGGTAAAAAATTCTAGAGGCTTTATGCTGCATTATATTATTGGGGTCTGACCCAATGAACTTTGCCTTACTTTGAATGTTAGAGTCTTTCCATTTAATACTTCTGAACAAAGTGGCTGGTTAGATTTAACCTCTTAAAGAGCACAAGCCATATAAAGCTAAAGCTTGGCTTGGACTAGTAAGGCTGTTCCAGCCCCACTGAAATATTCTTTTTAATGGTCAGCAACAGTAGAATAAGACTCAAAGATGGAAGGGGTCCAAACATAAGTTAAGGTTTTGGAAGGCCAATGTCATTTTCCACACTGAGTAATTGGAAAGAAGGCAGAGATGAGACATATAACTTTATAAATCTCCCTCAGTATAGCAGTTAGAAGTTATGTAGTGGTACCTTGGTGACCTTTTCAAGTTATTATAATCCAGAATTAGTACAAGATTTTTAAACAATGTTTTAAAATCTCTCTTGCTCTGTTTTTCTCTCTTCCTTTTTCTAGTTCTATGTCTTTCTCATAATACACAAACACACGTGCATGTGCACCCATGGACATGCACACACATTTCTGCACAGATTTCACTAAGATAGCACTTATGTTTATACAGATATTCACTCAGAATCTTATTCTAGATTGACTAAAACTGGGGTATTTTTATATATCTTAGTACTCTAGCTTAGTTCTATTGCAGTGGCTCTTGCTTACAGTGATTGAAATACACTGTTTCTGATCAGTCTTTTAACAGTTTCTCCAGAACTGAGAAGTACTGGGGCTTCCCAGGTGGCGCTAGTGGTAAAGAACCCATCTGCCAATACCTTAGACCTAAGAGAGGTGGGTTTGATCTCTGAGTCAGGAAAATCCCCTGGAGGAGGGCATGACAAGCCACTCCAGAATTCTTGCCTGGAGAATCCCACGGACAGAGAAGCCTGGCAGTCGGACACAACTGACGTGACTTAGCACACGTGCACGTGGTGCAGTAACACAGGCTGTGAATCCACTACTGACTGAAATACAGATTCTTAGTCTTGGGAAATGTGTAACCTCTTTAGGTCGTCTTTCTGTCATCCTTAAGATAGGAATAATTATTGCTGTTGGTTCATACAGTTATTTTGAGGATTCAATTAAGTAATGCATGTCGTGCACTTAGAATCATACCTAAGATTAAGGAAATGCTTGCTGCTGCTGCTGCTGCTAAGTCGCTCAGTCGTTTCTGACTCTGTGTGACCCCATAGACATCAGCCCACCAGGCTCTCCTGCCCCTGGGATTCTCCAGGCAAGAATACTGGAGTGGGTTGCCATTTCCTTCTCCAATGCATGAAAGCGAAAAAGTGAAAGTGAAGTCGCTCAGTCGTGTCTGACTCTTAGCGACCCCATGGACTGGAGCCTACCAGGCTCCTCCATCCATGGGATTTTCCAGGCAAGAGTACTGGAGTGAGGTGCCATTGCCTTCTCCAGAATTTCATTTATTTTCATCAGTGAAAACTGAATTGCTTATTGTTGTGTTGTCTTTTTAAAGACTTGTATTCTGCCACCTTATTGATAAAATGAGAAAACTGAGGAGAGAAAAGTATTCACTGTAAGCTCTCTGCCTCTTGCAGTGCTAAATGTCAAGATGGGAATAAAGGTTTTTGTTAACTTTGGACATTATCTGACGTTTGGGAGCCTAGTATGGTGTACAAAAATAGCAGTGGACTTGTTTCTTTCCTTCACCATAGGAAGAGCTCTTATTGATGCTGTGTCCTCACTAGGGTCACACAGAGTTTCAATTTCTGCCATTGACTTCATTTTTAAATCAATAAACTTTTAATTTTTGGAACAGTTTTAGATTTACAGAAAAATTGACCCATAGTACAGATGGTTCCCATATCACTTTCCCCACTGTCCCGTCGTCTCCGCTCTTATTAACATCTTGCAAAGTGTGGTATTTTTGGTGTAATTGATGAATGCCTATCAGTACATTATTGTTAATGTACCCCATCATTTATATTGAGGTTTATTCTTTGTGCTTCCTTGGTGGTTATTTTGACAAATGCAGAATGTCATGCCATGTACCCACTATTACAATATAATGCAAACTAGTTTCATTACCCTAAAAATCCTCTGTTCTCCATATATTTACCCCTCCATCCTCCAACCCGCGATAACCACTGTCTCTATGGATTTGCCTTCTGTAGAATGTCATATGTTTGAAATCATACAGTATGTAGCCATTTCAGACAAACTTCTTTCACTTGACAATGTGTATTTATGATCCCTCCATGTTTTCTGGCTTGAAAGCCCTTTTAGCACTGAATAATAATGCATTATATGGGAGGAGCCACATCTTGTTTAACCCTTTACCTGTTGAAAGGTGTTCTGGTTCTTTCCAAGTTTTAGCAATTATGAATCAAGTGGCCCTAAACATTCACATGCAGGTTTTTATGTGGATGTATATTTTCAGCTCAGTTAAATGAAAGCCTAAACATACAATAGGTGGATTTTATGATAAGACTATGTGTAGTTTTATAAGACACTGTCAAATTGTATTCTGAAGGGGCTGTACTGTTTTGAATGCTGACCAGTGGTGGATCAAGAGTTCGCCAGCACTTGGTATTTTCAGTTTAGTGTTTTGAATTTTAACCATTCTAATAGGTATACATTGTCAACATCTGCTGGAGCATGGAAAAAGCGAGAGAGTTCCAGAAAAACATCTATTTCTGCTTTATTGACTATGCCAAAGCCTTTGACTGTGTGGATCACAATAAACTGTAGAAAATTCTGAAAGAGATGGGAATACCAGACCACTGGACCTGCCTCTTGAGAAACCTATATACAGGTCAGGAAGCAACAGTTAGAACTGGACATGGAACAACAGACTGGTTCCAAATAGGAAAAGGAGTACATCAAGGCTGTGTATTGTCACCCTGCTTATTTAACTTATATGCAGAGTACATCATGAGAAATGCTAGGCTGAAAGAAACACAAGCTAGAATCAAGATTGCTGGGAGAAATATCAATAACCTCAGATATTCAGATGACACCACCCTTATGGCAGAAAGTGAAGAGGAACTCAAAAGCCTCTTGATGAAAGTGAAAGAGGAGAGTGAAAAAGTTGGCTTAAAGCTCAGTACTCAGAAAAAGAAGATCATGGCACCTGGTCCCATCACTGCATGGGAAATAGATGGGGAAACAGTGTCAGACTTTATTTTTGGGGGCTCCAAAATCACTGCAGATGGTGATTGCAGCCATGAAATTAAAAGACGCTTACTCCTTGAAAGGAAAGTTATGGCCAACCTAGATAGATATTGAAAAGCAGAGACATTGCTTTGCCAACAAAGGTCCGTCTAGTCAAGTCTATGGTTTTTCCAGTGGTCATGTATGGATGTGAGAGTTGGACTGTGAAGAAAGCTGAGTGCCGAAGAATTGATGCTTTTGAACTGTGGTGTTGGATAAGACTCTTGAGAGTCCCTTGGACTGCAAGGAGATCCAACCAGTCCATTCTGAAGGAGATCAGTCCTGGGTGTTCTTTGGAAGGACTGATGCTAAAGCTGAAACTCCAATACTTTGGCCACCTCATGCAAAGAGTTGACTCATTGGAAAAGACTCTGATGCTGGGAGGGATTGAGGGCAGGAGGAGAAGGGGATGACAGAGGATGAGATGGCTGGATGGCATCACTGACTCGATGGACATGAGTTTGAGTGAACTACGGGAGTTGGTGATGGATAGGGAGGCCTGGCGTGCTGCTATTCATGGGGTCTCAAAGAGTTGGACACAATGAGCGACTGAACTGAATAGGTATATAATGGTTTTTCATTGTGCTTTTATTTCCTAATTTTAGTTGGTATAATCTTTCTCATCCCTTTACTATTAATCTCTCTGTGTCTTTCTTTTTTAAATGTTTTTCTGATAGTGTATGGTGGTGGTTTAGTCACTAAGTTGTGTCCAACTCTTGTGACACTGTGGACTTTAGCCCACCAGGCTCTACTATCTATGGGAATTTTCTAGGCAAAAATACTAGAGTGGGTTGCCATTTCCTTCTCCAATAGACTGTATATAGTAAGGTCTTTTTTTTTTTTTTTTTTCCCTTGATCCACTCTGACAGTCTCCTTTAATTAGTATGTTGGACCAGTCCCATTTAAAGTGCTTATACGTATAGTTGGATCAATATCTGCCATGTTTATAACTGTATTCTAATCATTATACTTAATCATTTTTTAAAAAATCTCCCCCTCTTTATTCTCTGGTTTTAACTGAGCATGGTATATGATTCCATGTTCTCTACTGTCTTAGCATATCAGTTGTACCTCTTTTAAATTTTTTCTTTGATGGTTTCCTTAGAGTTTGACGTACACATTTGTAGCAAATCTATACCCACTTTCAAATAACACTATACTTGTTCTATGGCTATAGGTACCTTAAAACAGAGTATTCCCAATTCCTCTCTTCCATCTTTTATAATTTTGCCGTCATTAATTTCACTTTCCCAGGTCACTGAATACATTGTTGGTATTATTATTTTGAATAGTCACATCAATTAAAAATAAGAAAACTATAGGCAGGTTCAAAAGGGACATATGTCTGGTTACTGTTAGTCACTCAGTCGTGTCCAACTCTTTGTGACCCCATGGACTGTACCCACAAGGCTCCTCTGCCCATGGAATTCTCCAGGCAAGAATACTGGAGTGGGTAGCCATTTCCTTTTCAGAGGAATCTTCCCTACCCAGCAATGAAGCACAGGTTTCCTGCATTGAAAGCAAATTCTTTACCTTCGGAGCCACCAGAGAAGCCCAAACATATATATACCTATGTCTGATTCATGTTGATGTATGGCAGAAACCAAGACAACATTGTAAAGCAATTATCCTCCAATTAAAAAGAATTTTTTTTAAATGAGAAAAATAAAAATTTTATTTTACCTTCATTTATTTTTTCCTTTATATAGCTTTGAGTTTCTGATTTATATCCTTTTCTTTCTTGCTAAAGTACTTTTAATCTTTCTTGCAAGTCAGCTCTACCCTAACAAATTTCCTTAGTTCTTGTTTGTCTAAGAAAGTTTTTATTTCTCCTTTATGTTTAACAGATAATTGCACTGAATGCAGAATTCTTGGTTGCTGAATTTTTTTTCCTTGCAACACTCTCTTGCTTGCATGGTTTCTAACAAGAAATTTGATTCAGTTCTTACTGTTGTTGATCCATAGGCAAGATGCTTACTAATATCCTCTGGTTTCATGAAGATATTCTTTGTTTTCGGTTTTCTACTGTTTGAGTATGGTGTGCCCAGGAGTCTGATGTTTGGTATTTATACTGTTTCATGTTCCCTGAGACTCCTAGCTTGAGAGCTTGTCTGTGTGTTCCAGCTACTGCTCGAACAGTCTCCTGCTTCTTTCTTTTATGTTATTGGTTTCCCATTATGCATGTGTTATGTCTTTTGCAATTGTCCCAGACTTGCAAGTATTTTGTTCATTCTTTTTTTTTGTTTTCTTTGCCCATTGACTTCAGAAGTTTCTATTGACATGTCTTTAAGGTCATGGATTCTTTCCTCAGTTGTGTCCAATTTCTTGTTGAGCCCATAAAAGGCATTCTTCATTCTATACTTTTGACCTCAGGCATTTATTTCCTTTTGGTACTTTCTTAGAAGTGTTTCTACCTCTCTGCTTACAGTTAATAATATATTCTTACATAATGTCAACCTTTTCCATTAGAGACCTTAACATATTATTCATAGTTATTTTAAGTTCTCTGTTTGATAATTCCAAAATCTTTGTCATAACTGAGTCTGGTCTGATGCTTGCCTTACCTCTTCAGACTGTTTCCTCTTCATTTTTAGCATGCTTTCCAACTTTTTGTTGAAAGCTGAGCATGATATATTAGAGATTGACTAGTTAAGCTTTCTGCGTGAGATTTTATGTTAATATGGCTACGTTTAATGTTTGCAGTGGATGTAGGAGCCATGGCTTGGGTTTCTTCTAGTTTCCTTGGTTGCAGTTCGTTTGTTGTTTTTGTTGTTTTTCTTTCTCCATTTTGGGGTTTCCCTAAGAACTCCTTCATAAATGGAGTGTGTCTTGCCGCTCTCTCATTGGCAATCTACTGTTGTTATACTGGAACCCTGTTAATGTGATAATAAGACATTGGATGCTCCCCATATCAATGCTAAAGCATCTGTCTGCCATTGTAGCAGACACAGGAGATGCTGGTTCGATTCCTGGGTTGAGAATATCCCCTGGAGGATGAAATGGCAATACACTCCAGTGTTCTTGCCAGGAAAAGCCCATGGACAGAGGAGCTTGGCAGGCTACAGTTCATGGGGTCACAAAGAGTTGGACATGACTGAGCAACTACACACAGTCACAACCAAGGCATTGGGGAGGGTCAGTGTTCTATAATTTTATAATTAAATCTCAGTTTTTTAGTGGTCCCTGAGTTTGTGGTCTTTGAACTCTAGAGCTGTTTATTAGCTTTTTAAAAAATCTTCCATGTAAGTGAGATAGGAAAGCTAGGAGAGGCTACAGTTGCCTAAGTGCCTTTCTCTAAGGTCAAATAAAGTTCTAGCAAATAGTTTCCCTTGGAGGGCAGGTTTTGTTATGCCAAGTACTCTGGATATATTTTATATCTGTACTTTTTTACTGGACATACTTCAAAATGGCTGCTTTTCTTTCCCCCTTCATCTCTGTTCCCTGTCATCACATAGACAAGAGGGGATTCTTCACTATCTTCACTTAGAGAGCATGGTTGGGTTCTTGTAAATAAAACCTCTGACTATGTACTCTTCCCTGATGAGACTGGGCCCCTGGGGTTTTTAACTCTCAAGCTAGTCCACACTCAGCCTCCAGTAACTGATCAAAATTAACATCTGAGTGTTCTACCAGTTCCTGGCTCCAGTGGCTTATCTTCTCCATTAACTGATTTCAGCTATGATTTTTGTTATTTTTCAGTCTCTCCTGATTTTGGAATGGCAGTTTGCTCTAAGACCTCAGTTCTCTGATGAATCTAAGAAAATCGCTTTGGTTTTAATCTGCTCAGCTTTCTTCTTGTGGTGAGGATGGCAGTGAAGGTTTCCAAGCTTTTCACATGTTGTACTTGATACCAAAGGCAGCCAGCCATTCACTAATTTAAAAAAAAACAACAAACTTTATTTCAGCATAACTATACTTACAGAAATACACTCATGTTGGTTAATAGAATACAATTTAACTTATTCTACACAATTTGAACCAAAAACTTGGTACATGGTTTGCTTTTAAAAGAAAGAAAAAGGATTTGTAATCTGGTTTATTTTTATCTGTTACAAATGTATATAAAAGATTCTCTATAATTTTTAAATCAGTAAACCATTTCCAAAAATTTTAAAAACACAACTTTGCAGTTTTTTAAGGTGACAGATTCATATTTAAACAATATAATTTTTACCAATTAATTACAATACATTTTTATAAGATTATAAGTCATCAGTGTTTGACTCTCCTTCTCAGTATGGTCATGACTAACAAATCCGTGTACTGAAAATACTGACAAAGAGAATAGACTGCAATAATTTTTCAATCACATTTTGGAAGGAAGGCTGTACTTTATGCTAAAGTCTTTGCCCAATGTTTCATTCTATTGTATTTTATTGTGTACCGTCTTCTCTATGTCATCTTTCTCTTCTCCTTAATAGGAATCAAACACTCCATTGATTTTTGCTACTTTGAGAATGAATTTGATGAAGTACTATAATGGAACAGAGCATGAGCTACTCTGTGAGCAAGACTTGAGAATAATAAGGACTTTTCTCCCTGTGTTTTTCTTACCTTTCTCTTCATATCAAATGCTAGAGGTTTGATAAGTAAGAAAAACAAACCAATTTTTGGCCCTCCAAAAATTAGAAAAATCAACTCTTTTTAAAAATAGGATTTAATTTTTTACATAACAGAATTACATTTTAAAAGGAGCCTTTTTGATAGAGTTGATCCTTTAGATTATGAAAAGTTAGCAATTTCCAGCTACTATATTTCTTTGATATGCACTTTTTCTTCCAGTTTTATTAAAATGTAACTCACAGCATTGTGTAAATTTGAAGTGTACAACATAATAATTTTGACTTGTTTGCTCATTTTTTAAACAAACATATCCAAATGGATCTAACAGATAATATTTTATAGTTTAACCAGCAGTATTTTTTACTTTTACATTTTTTTCCTTAGTGGTGTACAAAGTGATCTGTTACAGATGATAAACTGCTGTAGTATTTACCCAAGAATTAAATGGTGTAGAGTAGTAAGAATCTTTGTAATATAAAAAGAATACAAATTTATAATATGATTTTTTACTGAAAAGCATAATAGAAATTAATGTCCCTAAGAATTTTTTATTGAAAAGTTAGATATATGGTTATGTTAAAACAAGAGACAAATAGTTTAAGTTTCACAATTCAATACATGGAAAACTAGTCTCACAGATTGATTGTGCATGTGGTATGTATGATAACCAGTTGGAGGTAAGACCAAATGTCAATTGAGAATTGTTTGATAATTAATCAGTTTAGTAGGAACTTTGAACATCTAACTAAAATTATTTGCCAGTAGAAACTAGTGTGGTTGCCGGGGGTGGGGGGAACTAGTGTGAACAAGCTAATATAGCCTAGAAAGACAGAGCTTGGAAAATAACCTCATGGTTTGGAGTTAGAAAGATTTGGCTTAGAATTCTAGCATGGCACTACCAGCTAGAGCTGTGTGACGACAGGCAAGTTACAGGACTTCTCTGAGCCTCAATTTTTAAAGTGTCAAGAATGGGAAATATTTGGCTTTCAGGATTATAATAAGCAACAACATATTTCATGAAGGTGCCCAGCACAGGGCCTGACATATAACAGAATCTCTGTATGTATTGCCCATTTGAGTTACTGGGAATAATGGTGTGTGGCATTGGTAGTAGGAATTGTTAGTAGCACCTGCATACTAAAGAGCCTCTTAATGAAAGGGAAAGAGGAAACTGAAACAGTTGGCTTATAACTCAACATTCAGAAAACTAAGATCATGACATCTGGTCCCATCACTTCATGGCCAATAATGGAGAAACATTGGAAACAGTGACAGACTTTATTATTTTGGGGCTCCAAAATCACTGCAGATGGTGACTGCAGCCATGAAATTAAAAGACGCTTACTCCTTGGAAGGAAAGTTATGACCAACCTAGATAACATATTAAAAAGCAGAGACATTACTTTGCTGACAAAGATCTATCTAGTCAAAGCTATGGTTTTTCCAGAAGTCATGTATGGATGTGAGAGTTGGATTATAAAGAAAGCTGAGCGCCAAAGAATTGATGCTTTTGAACTGCGATGTTGCAGGAGACTCTTGAGAGTCCGTTGGACTGCAAGGAGATCCAACCAGTCCATCCTAAAGGAAATCAGTCCTGAATATTCATTGGAAGGGCTGATGCTGAAGCTGAAACTCCAATACTTTAGCTACCTGATGTGAAGAGTTGATTCATTTGAAAAGACCCAGATGCTGGGAAAGATTGAATGCAGGAGGAAAAGGGGACAACAGAGATGGTTGGATGGCATCCCCAACTCAATGGACATGAGTTTGAGCAAGCTCTGGAAGTTGGTGATAGACAGGGAAGCCTGGTATGCTGCAGTCCATGGGGTCACAAAGTGTCGGACATGACTGAGAAACTGAACTGAACTGAACATAGTATAAGTGTAAAACAATTGGAATGGCAAAAACAGTCTAGAGTTGTGATCTTAACCCTCTCACTAATGTATGACCTTGAACATATATTACTTCATGATTTTGTAGCTCAGATTTCTTGGATAAATAACAAACTTGAACCAACTGATTCCTAATATTGTATAATATTCTAAACAGGAACCATATCATAACGTTTCATGAAGATTAAGATAAGAAAGTGTTAATGCTTTGAAGAACATATAAATAAGAAATAAATGATGGTGCTTTTACAGAATTATATCTCAAATTTGTTGTATTTAACTGTAGCAAAGTCTAATGACATATTTTTCACTCTGCATAAAATGTTCATTTAGAAACATGCAGGATGTTTTAGATAAGATTGGAATGAGAAATTGGCAAAAAATAATAATTAAGACTTTAAAAGCATTTAGCCATCTGTTGTATAATCATGAGAATGATTGAAAAGTGACTTCTAAATTGTAATATTCACAGTTATATAACTTGAAGCACTGGGAAAATATTATATACAAATATATGAATTTATGTATCTTTAGACACATCTAATAAAATAAATTAAAAGATGAAAAAATAAATGACAAAATATTGGTAAGTTTCAGCCACCCACTGAGTTTTTTGAAATAAAAGTGTCCTCGATGGCAAAGAAATCTGCTGGGAACCATTATCTGTTTGCTCAAAACTCTTATTAGTATTTAAGTTAGCACAAAATAATAGTTTTACCTTGGCATGCTAGATTTTACATTGAGTGACCTTAATTTGCCAATCTCTTATTTTATAAAATTATTAATATTTGATTTTGAGCTAACATTTATCATTATTTTAATACTTATACTGATTCCCTCCATTCTTTATTACCTACCCATATACAAGATAAATATTTTTCATAAGCTATAAATTCTGACATTATCTTTATCTCTTCCATTTTCAGTTTAATTTTTGCTGTAAAAGCTAATCATCATATGTCAGTTATTAGGTATCATATTTCATACTCCCATTCTTATCTTGTTCTTCCCAATTGGATGGTAAAAAGTGTTCCTAAAGAGTGTCTGTCACATCTTCATTCCTTATCTGACAAACCACACTTTGTGCTGGGCCTTTTGGTGTATATGAATAAATTGACATGGGTAACAAAGGATTTTTGCCGTTAAGGAGCTCACAGTCCTCATAGTGAGACCCATGTTGATTGACAATTAGTTTAATTTAGATTTTGAACCACCTTACTTCTTAAGAAACTACTGTTTCATATTTATACATTATAAACATTCTTGAGTGAGTTGGTTGGATGGCATCACCGACTCAATAGACATGAGTTTGAGTAAGCTCCGGGAGTTTGTGATAGACAGGGAAGCCTGGCATGCTGCAGTTCATGGCGTCACAAAGGGTTGGACACAACTGAGCAACTGAACTGAAGTGAGTGAAAGCAAAGATGCAGACCATCTGAAGAATGTAGGTAAGGGAAGACATTGATATATTAATTATTTTTTAATTAAATAAGCTTTCAGTGTATTTAATTGGAATTTTCTATATTAATTTTATTTGTTTTGAAGTAGGTAACACAAAAGAAATTCTCAGAAAGAATTTATTAGCCTGCTATCTGGAGATAGTGAAGGACAGAAAATCCTGGTGTGCTGCAGTCCATGGGATCTCAAAAGTTGGACATGACTTTAGCGACAGCTGTGCTGCTGCTGCTGCTGCTGCTAAGTCACTTCAGTTGTGTCCAGTTTTTTTAAAATAGTTTAGACTAGTCCTGCTAAACATATTTTTCTGTAATACTGGGGAAAGTTCTGTGTCTGCACTGTGCAATTCAGTAACCACTAAGCGAATGTAGCCACCTGAAGTTGAACATACAATGTAGCCAGCGTGGCTGAGGAGATAAATATTCATTGACAAATTTTGAATTTAGATTAAATATTCACAGGCAGCCAGCTAGTAATTATCATATAGGACAGCACAAGTCTAGACCGCAGTGGACACACATGGGCCTGAACGGCACTACAAATTCCCTTCATTGCCCAGGTCAGACATCACAGTCACAGAACACTCTTCCCTTGGAGTTTGGACAGAGAGGCATTCTAAATCATATCACCCAAAAGAAATACAATGCCTGAGCAGAACTGTATTTTCAGGACTCTTAGTTTTTAAGAAACAAGTACCAAGAAGCTTAGTTTTTGAAAAAAGAGGATTTAGAGGTTTCATTTATCTGAATTTTCTTAATGTCTAGGTGCTTACATGATGTTAATTCAGTGTGTTCACATGTTGTTAATAGAAGTGCGAGTTTCTAGCCTGGTTCTGCTGGACTTTACATGCAGTAATGCTCCCTCGTAATAATGACAGGGACAGCTCAGTATAGCCCTAGACTTACCTCTTACCTGCTGAGAAAGAACAGTGAAAAGAAACACTTTCCCCTCAAGGAATTCCTGTTGTTGTTTTTTTTTAATTTTTGTTATTGAAGTATAGTTGATTTACAATGTTGTGTTCATTTCTACTATACAACAAAGTGGTTCTGTTATACTTATATATGCATATATATACATCCTTTTTCGTCTTCTTTTTCATTATGGTTTATCAAATATAGGTCTCTGTGCTATACAGTAGGACCTTATTGTTTATCATTCTGTATAGAATAGTTTGCACCTGCTAATTCCAAACTCCTGAACCATCTCTTTCCCACCCCACCTCCCACTTGGCAAATCACAATCTGTTTTTATGTCTGTGAGTCTGTTTTTGTTTCATGGCTAAGTTCATTTGTGTCATATTTTAGATTCCACATATGAGTGCTGTCATATGGTATTTCTCTTTCTGACTAAGTATAATGATCTCTGGGTCCCTCCATGTTGCTGTATATGGTGTTATTTCATTCTTTTTAATGGCTGACTAGTATTCCATTGTATGTGTGTTTATACACTACATCTTATTTTTCCATTTATTTATCTATGTATGTTTAGATTGTTTCCATGTCTTGGCTATTGTGAATAGTGCTGCTATGAACATTTAACTCCAGGTAATTCTGATAATTCCCAGGACTAACTCACCTGAACAGCTTGGGTCATATACCAACCCTGAGTCAGTCACTCTGGTGAGAGAGTGAATTGTGAATTATCACTCTGAGAGAGAGAAATTGTGCCAGCGAGTGCAGGTGGGGATCCTGACTCCCTTGTCCACCCTGGAAGTTGGGATGGAGTTTACAGAAGCTCTCAGAGGACCTGGACTGAGAATGAAACTCTAAGCAGTGTTCAGCCTTCTAAAGCACAGCTCTGAGCCTATCTACTCCCCTCGCGAGAATTATTTATGAGTTTTCACACGTGCTGCAGGCCATTCCTCAGTGCGATCTTCAGATCTGACTTAGCTACCCTTTCTTAAAAAGTGATTTTAAACACTGCAGTTTACAGGGAGTTTTTGTAAATCCTCTGCTTTGTCTGGCCTGTAACCCCAACTGAAATCTTTTACAGTTCATCTCTCTTAAAATGTCCTTGCTACCTGTGTCATACAAACACTGCCCTTCTGGAATACTTTATAATTAAATTTATATGATAGTAGCATCGGTTACATGTGCTAGATAACATTTTAAGTGTCTTATCTATATATCACTTGTTTCCATACAATAACTCTTGGAATACATCTTGCTATTTGTCACCAGTTTTTATAGACAAGGAAACAGTCACAGAGCAGTTAGTCATTTTCTTCAGTTATCATTTTACTTATATGAACAGTAAGTGTAGTGCCAGGCTTGAAGACAAAAAGTCTTATTTCAGAACCTGGTCTTTCAGCCTCTGTGCTTTGTACATAAGTAAGTGGTATGTGGTATCTAGTATCATTGAAAAAGGCAATTTTGCTAAAGTTTAAGCACAATGTTGATTCATCATAATATAAATAGTGGATTATAGCAATTTAGAGTGTACCATTTGTAATTTAACTTAGGTCCAATGATGCTGCTGCTGCTGCTAAATTGCTTCAGTTGTGTGCAACTCTGTGTGACCCCATAGACAGCAGCCCACCAGGCTCCTCCATCCACGGGATTTTCCAGGCAAGAATACTGGAGTGGGTTGCCATTGCTTTCTCCGAGTGCAATGATGAATAATGTTCAAAATATTTTCAAACTAATATTTTAATTATCCTTCATAATTTCAACTACTACAGACATTTTTCATTGAAAGCAAATTATTTAAAGCCACAAATTGATGTATTCTTTGTGCATCTAAATATTTAAACATTTGTAAAAGTTAAACTATTCCAGAAGTTAAATATCAATTTTAGATCTTCCAATTGTTTTTGCCGCAAATAAAAGAGCTAATTAATTGATCAGTGACAGAATTCTGAGAAGCTGAAAATATAAAGTTAATACCAAAATGTAATACTTTGCAATCACTATGCAAGAAAATATTTTTCAAATCTGCCAGATGTCTTTAGGAGAATCAGTAAGCTTGTGGTTACAGAATAACTAATAAAAATACTTTATATGTTTAAATATAACACATAGAAGAAATTTTACTCATTAAATTTGTCATGTTATTTATTTATATTATAGTTATAAGGAAACACATATGAAAAATATTTCTCCAGCTTTTAGAATGCTTCTCAGTGGTAAAGAATCTCCCTGAAATGCAAGAGAGGCAGGAGATGTCGGTTCTATCAGTGGGTCTGAAAGTTCCACTGGAGGAGGAAATGGCAACCTACTCCATTATTCTTGCCTAGAAAAATGCCATGGACAGAGGAGCCTAGTGGGCGACACAGAACTTAGTGACTGAAAAACAACAGTAAACCACATCCATTATGTTTGCCATTACCATTCCGTTCAGTTCAGTTCAGTTCAGTCGCTCATTCGTGTCTGACTCTTTGTAACCCCATGGACTGTAGCATGCCAGGCTTCCCCGTCCATTACCAACTCCTGGAGCTTGCTCAAACTCATGTCCATCAAGTCGGTGATGCCATCCAACCATGTCTGTTGTCGCCTTCTCCTCCCACTTTCAATCTCCAGCAGCATCAGGGTCTTCTCCAGTGAGTCAGTTCTTCACATCAGGTGGCCAAGGTATTGGAGTTTCAGCTTCAGCATTAGTCCTTCTGATGAATGGTCAGGACTGGTCTCCTTTAGGATGGACTGGTTGGATCTCCTTGCAGTCCAAGGGACTCTCAATAGTCTCCTCCAACACCACAGTTCAAAAGCATCAATTCTTTGGCGCTCAGCTTTCTTTATAACCCAAATCTCACATCCATACACAACTGTTGGAAAAACCATAGCCTTGACTAGATAGACCTTTGTTGGCAAAGTAATGTCTCTGCTTTTTAATATGCTATCTAGGTTGGTCATAACTTTTCTTCCAAGGAGCAAACGTCTTTTAATTTCATGTCTGCAGTCATGACCTGCAGTGATTTTGGAGCCCCCCAAAATATAGTCTGTCACTGTTTCCATTGTTTCCCCATCTATTTGCCATGAAGTGATGCGACCAGATGCCATGATCTTCGTTTTTTGAATGTTGAATTTTAAGCCAGACTTTTTCACTCTCCTCTTTCATTTTCATCAAGAGGCTCTTTAGTTCTTTGTCGCTTTCTGCCGTAAGGTGTCATCTGTATACCTGTGGTTATTGATATTTCTCCCAGCAGTCTTGATTCCAGCTTGTGCTTCATCCAGCCCAGTATTTTGCATGATACACTCTGCATATAAGTTAAATAAGCAGGGTGACAATAGCCTTCACATACTCCTTTCCCGAGTTGGAACCAGTCTGTTGTTCTATGTCCAGTTCTAACTGCTGCTTCTTGACTTGAATACAAATTTCTCGGAAGATGGGTAATGTGGTCTCGTATTCCCATCTCTTGAAGAATTTTCCACAGTTTATTCTAATCCACACAGTCAAAGGCTTTGACATAGTCAATAAAGCAGAAATAGATGTTTTTCTGGAACTCTCTTGCTTTTTCAATGATCCAGCAGATGTTGGCAATTTGATCTCTGTTTCCTCTGCCTTTCCTAAAACCAGCTTGAACATCTGGAAGTTCCCTGTTCACATATTGTTGAAGCCTGACTTAGAGAATTTTGAGCATTACTTTACTAGCATGTGAAATGAGTGCAATTGTACAGTAGTTTGAGCATTCTTTAGCATTGCTTTTCTTTGGGATTGGAATGCAAACTGACCTTTTCCAGTCCTGGGGCCACTGCTGAGTTTCCAAATTTGCTGGCATATTGAGTGTAGCACTTTCACAGCATCATCTTTTAGGATTTGAAATATCTCAACTGGAATTATATCGCCTCCACTAGATTTGTTTGTAGTGATGCTTCCTAAGTCCCACTTGTCTTTGCATTCTAGGATGTTTGGCTCAAGGTTAATGATCACATCATCATGATTATCTGGGTCATGAAGATCATTTTTCTATAGTTCTTCTGTGTATTCTTGCCACCTCTTCTTAATATCTTTTACTTCTGTTAGGTCCATACCATTTCTGTCCTTTATTGGGCCCATCTCTGCATGAAATGTTGTCTTGGTATCTCTAATTTTCTTGAAGAGGTCTCTAGTCTTTCCAATTCTATCGTTTATTCTACTTTTTGGATTGATCACTGAGGAAGACTTTCTTATCTCTCCTTGTTGTTCTTTGGAACTCTGCATTCAAATGGGTATATCTTTCCTTTTCTCCTTTGTCTTTACTTTCTCTTCTTTTCTCAGCTATTTGTAAGGCTTCTCAGACAACCATTTTGCATTTCTTTTTCTTGGGAATGGTCTTGATCACTACCTCCTGTACAATGTCACAAACCTCCGTCCATAGTTCTTCAGGTACTCTGTCTATCAGATCTAATCCCTTCATTCTATTTTTTACTTCCACTGTATAATCATAAGGAATTTGATTTAGGTCATACCTTAATGGTCTAGTGGTTTTCCCTACATATACTTATATGTGTAAAAGACATCCATTATGTTTTCCATTACCATTGCATATACAGGTATGTGCATAATAACTTTCTTTTGGGTCTGTTACCAGGATCATGTTTGTCTTTCTTGAAGAATTAATGTACTTACTGCAACTATATATTCTTTGTATTTCTCCTTTTTCTCTATCAGAAACTAAGCTATTCAGTTTGTTCAGTTGAAGTTGCTATCCTTAGCCTATGCAGAGATTTTCTTTACTTGTGTATTTGACTTGTTATAATATACACTTTACTTTTATTACAAAGAAATCTATATTAATTGTAGAAATATAATACAAATCAATGAAATAGAAGCACCTGTAATTTCTATGTTGGCACCATAACATTCCTTTTTGATGTCTTATAATTTCAAGTATGAGTTTCCAATGTCATTTTAGTTGTCAAATAATTACAATTTATTATACAACTATACTATATTTTATATACAGTCCTCTAATGTTGGACATTTAAAGTATTTCCAATATTGCTATTTAAAATAATTTTGAAGTAAATGTTATACAAGTTCTTCTTTGGGCAAATAGCTTATTAACTCTACAGGGTAGATTTCTAGCAGTATGTGTTGTGATTCAGACTCTATCTACTCAACGAGAACTGTTTAACTTCTCACCCCTAACTGAAGTGAATGAAAATGTCTGTATCCTTGGACATTAGCCTATCCCAGGTGACATTATTTTTTTCAGTAGCCAGTTTAATGTATACCATTTCTTGAAAGCATCTTAAAATTTCTTTAACAGTGGCATAACATAAATAACTAAGTTACAAGATTGCATAGCCATTTTAGCAGAATTGGGGAAAAAACCTGAAATAATGGGCATATATGACATTTCTTGAGTGGACAAATGTTACAAAAGAGATGTTCTAAGGATGAATTGTGAAATTCAAAGATTTTATAAATGTATAAAATTTATACTTAAAAATCTCTAGAAATGTTTTCTCCATTTCTTTTATAGCTCATTATTATGCTTCTTTTGATTCAGATGATAAGTTAAACTGTCTTCTGCCTTTAAGATAATTGGACTATTTGTGAAAACACATAGGATAAATACAAGTGGAAGACATGTTTTTTTATGTATTTGTTTTATAATCATTAGCAATTTTATTTTCCAAAATATTTCATTATACTGAATATTATATCATTAAGATCATGATGTGTTTAATGTTACTAAAGTTATTTATAGAGTTTTAGAAGCAGATAGGGAAACCTTAGTTCAGAGATGGTTCCACAATATAACCTCAACAATGTTTAAGTAGAGAGTTAGGGAAAAACAGAAAAGGCATAGTGCTGAGGAGTGAGCATCTTAAGGTGGAATATCTATTTTAGACAGCACAGAGAGAGACTTCTGCTAATCGTGTCGTGCCAAATCCTGGAAGCCCATGTGAGACACAGTTTGCAGTAATTCACTGTCCCTTGAAGCACAGGGGAAGAAGAGGAGCCAAGAAGTCAGTGCAATACATTTTTATGTATGAGATTAACATGAAACAATAAAACCTTTAGAGATATGTGTTGGCTATTGTGTGCTGATCTGACTAAAAGAGAATAAAAGCACAGAGGTTAGCCAACTAACTTTTGTAAAAAATACAACTCAGCTTATAAATGTATCCAAGTTCACAGAGCGAGGAAACAACAAAGGTAGAATTCTAATTCCAGTCTTTCTGACACCAAAATATGTAGGTATTAGCAAGCATTATAGATTTCACTAGAGATGGAAAGGATGATAAAGACAATCAGTGTAAAGATGTTGCCAAAGGTCATTCCTTCTGGCCTGAGAAGAAAGATGATGAATTTTTTTTTTTTATATATATTATTGAGGTGGGAATGTAACACATGAAATAAAATTAGAGTTCACTGATTGAAAGTTGAAGTTTTCTTGGATCACTTACTAGAAAACTTAGTAAGATTTTGAGTTTGGACTCTTTTAAAGGAAAAAGGTGTGTGTGTGTGTGTGTGTGTGTGTGTGTGTGTGTTTGACAGAGAGAAGCAGAGAAGCAGAGAGGGAGGGAGGATATGACTATGAATGTTTAGCAATTGCGGGGAAGCCTCAGGGAGAGCTGCAGGATAGGAACAAGTTAAGGAGGTAGGGAATTCAAAGATGAAGAGCTCTGCTAAGAAGGTAAGAAAAGCAATAACATTTTGGTTATTTCAGTGATAGGTATTGGAAACATCATCTTACCTTTCATTTGGTTAGAAATAAGTACTTAAATGAATCAAACAATTCAGCGTCAGTAGGGTTAATCTTAGCATTGAATGACATGCGAACACAGGAAAATACTCCATCAGAGAAAGGAAAGGAGAGATTGCCACATGAGGCAAGACCATAATTATTAAAATTTCCTCCCTATTAAGCAAAATGTAAAAGATAAAAAATCAGGAAATTTATGATTACAATGAACTTTTGAATTTAAAAACATCTCAGTATTAAAGGTTGAAATTTTAGGTTCATAGGTAGGAGGTCATTTTGATACTTGTTGTTAGAAATTATATTAAAATATATAGTTTAAGAGGTTCAGTTCAGTTCATTTCAGTTCAGTCGCTCAGTCGTGTCCGACTCTTTGCGACCCCATGAATCCCAGAACACCAGGCCTCCGTGTCCATCACCAACTCCTGGAGTTGACCCAGACTTACGTTCATAGAGTCGGTGATGCCATCCAGCCATCTCATCCTCTGTCGTCCCCTTCTCCTCCTGCCCCCAATCCCTCCCAGCATCAGAGTCTTTTCCAATGAGTCAACTCTTCGCATGAGGTGGCCAAAGTACTGGAGTTTCAGCTTTAGCATCATTCCTTCCAAAGAAATCCCAGGGCTCATCTCCTTCAGAATGGACTGGTTGGATCTCCTTGCAGTCCAAGGGACTCTCAAGAGTCTTCTCCAACACCACAGTTTAAAGGCATCAATTCTTCGGCCCTCAGCCTTCTTCACAATCCAACTCTCACATCCATACATGACCACAGGAAAAACCATAGCCTTGACTTGACGGACCTTTGTTGGCAAAGTAATATCTCTGCTTTTGAATATGCTACCTAGGTTGGTCATAACTTTCCTTCCAAGGAGTAAGTGTCTTTTAATTTCATGGCTGCAGTCACCATCTGGAGTGATTTTGGAGCCCAGATCTGACACTGTTTCCACTGTTTCCCCATCTATTTCCCATGTAGTGATGGGACCAGATGCCATGATCTTCGTTTTCTGAATGTTGAGCTTTAAGCCAACTCTTTCAATCTCCACTTTCACTTTCATCAAGAGGCTTTTTAGTTCCTCTTCACTTTCTGCCATAAGGGTGGTGTCATCTGCATATCTGAGGTTATTGATATTTTTTCCCGACAATTTTGATTCCAGCTTGTGTTTCTTCCAGTCCAGTGTGTCTCATGATGTACTCTGCATATAAGTTAAATAAGTAGGGTGACAATATATAGCCTTGACATACTCCTTTTCCTATTTGGAACCAGTCTGTTGTTCTATGTCCAGTTCTAACTGCTGCTTCCTGACCTGCATACAAATTTCTCAAGAGGCAGGTCATTCCCATCTCTTTCAGAATTTTCCACAGTTTATTGTGATCCACACAGTCAAAGGCCTTGGCGTATTGAGTGCAGCACTTTCACAGCATCATCTTTCAGGATTTGGAATAGCTCCACTGGAATTCCATCACCTCCACTAGCTTTGTTCATAGTGATGCTTTCTAAGGCCCACTTGACTTCGCATTCCAGGATGTCTGGCTCTAGGTCAGTGATCACACCATCGTGATTATCTGGGTCATGAAGATCTTTTTTGTACAGTTTTTCTGTGTATTCTTGCCATCTCTTCTTAATATCTTCTGCTTCTGTTTGGTCCATACCATTTCTGTCCTTTATCGAGCCCATCTTTGCGTAAAATGTTCCCTTGGTATCTCTAATTTTCTTGAAGAGATCTCTAGTCTTTCCCATTCTGTTGTTTTCCTCTATTTCTTAGCATTGATCGCTGAAGAAGGCTTTCTTATCTCTTCTTGCTCTTCTTTGGAACTCTGCATTCAGATGCTTATATCTTTCCTTTTCTCCTTCTCTTCTTTTCACAGCTCTTTGTAAGGCCTCCCCAGACAGCCATTTAGCTTTTTTGCATTTCTTTTCCGTGGGGATGGTCTTGATCCCTGTCTCCTGTACAATGTCATGAACCTCATTTCATAGTTCATGTGTATGCTAAATGTATCATTAGAAGGAAATTAAAGATGGGTAGAGTTGAATAGAAATTTAGTGATTGAGGTGGATGGTCAGGGAGACGTCTTCCTCTGACAATGAATGTAGTCTGCTTTTCTGCTACATCACAGAAAGAAGATTGCAAAGGGTGCAGAATACTGGGAAGATCAATTCTTATATTTATCATTCTCAGTTTCAATAGCAATCTTCTAATTTATATGTTCCAAAGAAAAGGTAGTTTTTAAAGGTGTCCCTTTCAGTTTTTCTGAATGAGGTGGGAGAGGAGAGCAAACTTTTATTCAGCACTAACTCTGGGCCAAAAACTGCTCACTCTGATTATGAAACTGTGGTTGCTTTCAAGGAGCCAAGAGACTTAGGGATTATCCCCCTAAGACAAGCATCTTCTGTCTTCTGATTAACAAGCCCCATCTATAATGTTCCAACATTCAAAATCGGTCCTTTGTCTGAAATATGATTTTTTTTATTCTTTTTTTTTTTTTTTTACTTTACAGTATTGTATTGGTTTTGCCATACATCAACATGAAGTAAAAATTTAAATGAATTATTCTTGTTTTTTTCATCTTTCTTTTGTTGTCAAAATTTGAACTTATTTCATCATCTATGTAAATGAGGTCAGAATAATGATATTATTAGTTATTATCTTAGGTTATGATGTTATAGAAATGAATATATCATCTGATTCAGCTCTATTTCTCTTCTGTATTGGGCTTCCCTTGTGGCTCAGCTGGTAAAGAATACACCTGCAATGCGGGTAGACCTGGTTTCGATCCCTGGGCTGGGAAGATTCCTTGGAGAAGGGAAAGGCTACCCACTCCAGTATTCTGATCTGAAGAATTCCATGGGCTATATAGTCCATAGGGTCCTAAAGAGTCGGATACGCCTGAGTGATTTTCACTTTCAATTCACTTTCACTTCTGTATCAGTATTCTTAAAGAACACCAGTGATTATAAATCTCCAAAATGGATTTTTTCTCAGGTTTCCTTTTTATTTTTTGTGACTTTAAGGGTCCTAAAGAGTCAGATACGCCTGAGTGATTTTCACTTTCACTTCTGTATCAGTATTCTTAAAGAGCACCAATGATTATAAATCTCCAAGTAAATGGATTTTTCTCGGGTTTCCTTTTTATTTTTTGTGACTTTAAGCCTCATTGACCAACTGTTCCTCCTTTAAATGTTAATTTTATATGCTGTACTTCTGTTCATCTGGACTCTCTATTTTCATAACTATATCCTTCATATCTTAATGCCAGAAAACTTGGAATTTCTATAGTCCAGTTGTCTCTTCTCTGCTTGTTGTTCCATTGTTTTAATTTCCCCATGCTTTAATTACCATCACTCCCCTAAAGGTTTTAATTCTAGTTCCTATTCATTCTAATTAATAGGTATCTCTGATGGTAGAGCTTACTCCAGCTTTCTCATTCCTACAGTGAACAGACTGATCAAAGCCATCTTGACATTTTTTTAAGTTCTTTCATTTGTGATCTAAACCCACATCTGTAACTCTGAACCCTTTAGTGGATTCCAGGCTGACATTTCCAAGATGTGCTGCAGTTAGTTTAACCTACCAGACAAAGAGTCGGACACAACTGAGTGACTGAACTGAACTGAACTGAACCAGGTTTAAAAGTTGACCTCTGGTCTTCTTCCACATATAATCAAAATTATGGTTTTTCCAGTAGTCATGTATAGATGTGAGAGTTGAACCGTAAGGAAGGCTTAGTGCTGAAGAATGGATTCTTTCCAACTGTGGTGCTGAAGAAGACTCTGTTGAGAGTCCCTTGGACAGCAAGGAGATCAAACCAGTCAATCCTAAGGGAAATCAACTCTGAATATTTATTGGAAGAAGTGAGGCTGAAGCTGAAGCTCCAATACTTTGGCCATCTAATGCAAAGAGCTGACTCACTTTCCCTGGTGCTGGGAAACATTGAGGACAGGAGGAGAAGGGGGCAACAGAGGATGAGATGGTTGGATGGCATCATCGACTCAATGGACATGCATTTGAGCAATCTCTGGGAGATAGTGAAGGACACGGAAGCCTGGCCTGCTGCAATTCATGGGATCGCAAAGAATTGGACACAGCTGAGCGACTGAACAACATCCTCCACCTCAAAACTTGCTCATCACCCTGATTTTTCTCAGTTCTGCTAATACCTCTCCTCTAATTATGCAGGTTTGATTTTTGTTTTCCACTTTGGCTCCATCATCTTCTCTCTCCTGTTGTCCAATCCATCCCTGAGTTAAAAGCTTTCCCCCACCAGTTCTTTCTCTTTTTTAGTGTAGGAATCATCTTTTCTGATAAGTATTCTTTCTTTTCATAGTATCTAGTATATACAGCCTTGCACACAGGAAATGCTCAAGCTATTTTTGTTAGAAGGAGCATCTCATTCTCTTTCTTGTCTATCTGTTGTTAGTACTTGTTCAGAAATGTTGAATCATAATTAAAGTCAATAAAATGAAAATCAGAGCAACATTCTCTTTTGTTTCCAACCGTAGCTCAAGTACATTTAAACGACCTGAATTCGAATCTGCTGGTTAGAAAAACAGTGCTGTTCTTTGAGTGCTTATAGAACATAAATTCAGTGAAAATCTGCCCAAACCACAACTCTAATTAAAGGTTTTAGCTGCCAAATAATATATTCTGGTTAAAGCCAAGTTAGTATTAAGGAGTGTTTCATGAATAACAGCACAAGCTTTATACTTTGCTTTTGATTTTCTCATGGGAAACTCATGTAAAGGAGAGTGATACCTCCCTGTTGACTTAACTTTTAGAAATGCAAAGCATGCTGAAATTGTACATAATTCTCTTCTAAAGAAAAGGAAATAGCATTTCAATGGTTTTCCTCAGTGTCTTATTGAGTTATGGTAGGGCACAATTATGTCTGTTAAATTGATTTACCAGATGGAAGGTTACATTTTATATTTAGCTGATTAAGTTGTAGGAGAGTAGAATTGTATCTCATACCATAAAGATCATTTATAAAGGTAAAAAATATTTTAATTAAGTACATTTTGAAATGTGACTAATTAGAGATTTAAACTGGTTTTCCCCCCTTCTGTTACTAACATTGCACCAAATGGGGAAATTGTTCTTAGCAATAGGCTTTATACAGTTGTTATTGAGCTTAATAACTTAATATCTCAAAAGGAATCTGCCTTAAAAAAAATAAAATGTTCCCACTTGAATGAGTTTTGGAAATTGATTGCTTTTGAAGCTATTTAGAATATACAAAGTACTCAGCATTTGGGGGTTAAAATAAATGATCCTTAACTTACACCCTTACGGAACATTAACTGAAAAATTTTAAAGAAATAAGTTACATTTTTCTCTTTTACTTTCTTTGTTGGATTATTTTATGAATAAGTAAATATATTAATTAAATTCTCACCTTTGTATAAAAATGATATCTGATATAATGTTAAATATTAATTTTAAGCAAATTATTTTCTTGGTATTTCTGTTAAATGATGGGCATATATCATTAATAGTTTTCTTTAATATTCTACTTTCTTACCTCAAACAAACTATATATATGTATATCACATACATATACATATGTAGCACATATATATATAGCACATATGTATATATATAGCACATATATATATAGCACATATATATAGCACATATATATAGCACATATATATATATAGCATATATATATATATATATAGTGCACAGTGAAATCAGATCTAATCAGAACCAGTATTTCAGAATATTCAGACTTCCAAAGCAGTGCCAGGTTTGGGATCCTTTAGACTGCTCTATTGACTTCTTACGGCTCCTGTAATAAATTAGCACAAACTCAGTTACTTAAAACAACACATATTTATTATCTTACTGTACTTGGAGCAAGTCTGTCCCCTTGCTTTTTCCAGTTTCTGGAGGTTGTCCACACTCTCTGGCTTCTGGCCCCCTCTCCATCTTCAAACTCATCAGTGACTAGTTGGTCTTTGTTGCAGTGTATCACTCTGATACTTCTGCCTTTTCCGTATTTTCAGAGAACCCTTGTGATTATATTCAGTTCAATTCAGTTCAGTCACTCAGTCGTGTCCTTTGTGACCCCATGAATTGCATTGCTCAGTCGTGTCCTTTGCGACCCCATAAATTGCAGCACGCCAGGCCTCCCTGTCCATCACCAACTCCCAGAGTTCACCCAGACTCACATCCGTCGAGTCGGTGATGCCATCCAGCCATCTCATCCTCTGTTATCCCCTTCTCCTCCTGCCCCCAATCCCTCCCAGCATCAGGGTCTTTTCCAATGAGTCAACTCTTCGCATGAGGTGGCCAAAGTACTAGAGTTTTAGCTTTAGCATCAGTCCTTCCAAAGAACACCCAGGACTGATCTCCTTCAGAATAAACTGGTTGGATATCCTTGCAGCCCAAGGGACTTTCAAGAGTCTTCTCTAACACCACAGTTATATTAGCCCACCTGAATAATCCAGGATAATTTCATCTTTAAACCTGCTGATTAGCAATCTTAAATCCATTTGCAACCTTAATATCTTTTTTTACCTTCTAATGTGACAGCCACAAGTTCTTAGGAGTAGGATATCGACTTCTTTTCCCTGGGAACATTTTTCTGCCTGACACAACTCCAGCATATATTGTTTGTAAATTTTTTGATGATGGCCATTTTGACTGGTATAAGGTGTTATCTCCTGGCAGTTTTGATTTGCATTTCTCTAATAATTAGCAGTGTTGGGCATCTTTTTATGGGCCTCTCAGCCATCTGTATGTCTTCTTTGGAGAAATGTCTATTTAGGTCTTCTGCCCATTTTTTGATTGCGCTGTTTGTTTTTATGATATTGAGCTACATGAGCTGCTTGTTGGTTGCATCATTTGCAAATATTTTCGCCTGTTCTGTGAGTTGTCTTTTTTGTTTGTTTGTTTTACTTATGGTTTCCTTTGCTGTGCAAAAGCTTTTGAGTTTAATTAGGTCTCCTTGGTTTATTTTTGTTTTTATTTCTATTACTCTGAGAGACCGATTGACAAAGGTGCTGTTGTGATTTATTTTCAGAGAGTGTTCTCCCTGTGTTTTTCTCTAAGAGTTTGATGATATCCAGTCTTACGTTTCAGAGAAGGCAATGACATCCTACTCCAGTACTCTTGCCTGGAAAATCCCATGGATGGAGGAGCTTGGCAGGCTGTAGTCCATGGGGTCGTAAAGAGTCAGACATGACTGAGCAACTTCACTTTCACTTTTCACTTTCATGCATTGGAGAAGGAAATGGCAACCCACTGCAGTGTCCTTGCCTGGAGAATTTCAGGGAAGGTGGAGCCTGGTGGGATGTCATCTATGGGGTCTCACAGAATTAGACATGACTGAAGCAACTTAGCAACAGCAGCAGCAGTCTTACATATAGGTCTTAATCCATTTTGAGTTTATTTTTGTGTATGATGTTAAATAGGGTTCTAAATTCATTTTTTACATATTTACACATCCAGTTTTCCCAGCACCATTTTTTGAAAAGATTGTCTTTCCTCCATTGTATAGTCTTGCCTTCTTTGTCATAGATTAATTCACCATAGGTGTGTTACTTTATTTCTGGACTTTCTATCCTATTTCATTGATCCATATTTCTTTTTTTTTCTAGTACCATACTAGCTTCATGACTGGAACTTTGTAGTATAGTATGAAGTTAGGGAGCCTGATTCCTCCAGCTCTGCTTTTCTTTCTCAAAATTACTTTGGCTATTCGGGGTCTTTTGTGTCACTGTGCAAATTTTAAGGTTTTCTTACTCTAGTTCTGTGAAAAATGCCATAGGTAATTTGGTAGGAATTGCATTGAGTCTGTAGATTGCTTTGGTTAATATAGTCATTTTCACAGTATTGATTCTTCCAATCCAAGAACATCATTTATCTTTCCATTAGTGTTGTCTCCAATTTCTTTCATTACTGTCTTAGAGTTTTCAGAGTACAGGTCTTTTGGGTGACTGCTTTTACATGGTTATAACTGGACAAGTGAGAAGATAATGAAGTAAACAAATGAAATAAAAACTAGAAAATGATGTTACAGTTTTATGGGAGTGAGCTAAAAATTTTCAGATAAACATCAGAGACAAAAATTTCAAAGTCATATATTTGAAGAAAGTAGGTTGTACAGCATCTAAAATTTGATGGTGATTTACTCTGTTTACTATTCTAATCAATACTCTTGAACTCTTTAAAGTCAGAAGAATGGATATTATTGTCCATATTTTCAGGCAGGAAAATTGAGGCACAGAGACATTGGATAATAATAAAATTTGACCCAAGTCACATAGTTATTATCATAGTCAAGACTGGAAAAAAGCTCCAGACTCTTATGAGTATAAACAAGGTAAATTCATGCTGATAGCACAAATGTGTACAGTAAAGTTTAGACTTATGGTGATACTCAAGTAGTTATCAGAAGATTGGTATTAGTTTTCCAACATACAATCCTGACTGTCAGGGTTTCTGGAAAGAATTATGTGCTGTTCAACCATGTGCCCCCATCAAATATAGGGTCACCCCAGTGCAGATCTATAGGAGATAAATAAAACTATGAAATATGCATGAAAAATTACACTGCATACATAGTTTTATTTGTGTTCTATACTAGATGTATTATTTTTTAATTATGTGTTTATTTATTTAGGGCAGTGCTGGGTCTTCTATTGTTTATTTATTTATTTGGGGTTGTGCTGTGTGAGCTTCCCTCTAGTTGTGACAAGCTTCCAACTAAACTAATTAATTTATTATTGAAAGAAGATTAATAGCATAAGTAATCAATTTTGAATTTTATTTTTAAGTATGAAATTTTAGAACTCAAGAGCACTTTTAGAAACATGCCCCTAGTCTAGTTTGTTTTATTGAAGCGATAATTCAAAATTTTGCTTTATTTTCAGAATACAGATTTTCAAAATTTATTTCTGCTTTTACACAAATAAAATATCTTACATTTGAAAAAATAAAGCATATAAGGGAATTAACATAGAAAGGTATTTTGTATGTGATGTGGATTTCCTTGACTCCAAACATGGTATTTTTGATGCTTGCCAGACAAATGAAATTCCTCTGGCATTCCACAGCTGATCTATAAGGCCTCTTGCCATGAAGTTCAACATCAAGAATTTCTTACAAATTAGAAAAGCTGAAGTTCAGCTAGTTCTCGTCTCAACAACATTTGAAACCCAGTCTTTTACTCTGAGTTTCCTTTCATGTTTGAATATACGGGTACGTTTCTTTTTTTCATTCAACAACTATAAAGACACACCATGAGTCTATGTCATTATTCAGTGCTGAGAAAAGACACACAATTAATTAATGAATTTGCTGTCCCTCGTGATACGTGTGGTAGAGTAGTTTAAGTGAAACAGTGAGAGTTAGAGCCATATTGCAGTGGCTTGAAGTTAGAAAATGGTGGTGGCAAGTGTAAGGCTACTTTAAAAAAAAAAAAAACTTTACTGTGAATTAAAGTATAAAGGTAGAGAATAGCTAATAATATCTGTGTCTCAGGTGGGCTTATTTTTATTTGAATGGGAAAGATCTTCGCATGTCTACATGCTAAGAAGAAGGCCAACATAAAAGGGAGTGTAAAGATACAGATTGAATAACCTCTGTTAGCATATTGAGTTATGTTGGTATAATTGCCTAATTTAGCTAAATTTTGCTTGACATTTATTTTTGAAGCCTTATCTTCATTTAGTATCGCGTCTTCCTCCCCTCCCCCCAACCAGGCTAGTGTATTTAATCTCCATCCCTTGAATTTGCCAATATCTTCCCCTGGACAGGGTTGCTTCCTCTGCCTGGAACTGAGCTTCCCTCCCACCTCTACCTGTCAGAATCTCTCTCAGTCCCCAGGACTTACCCTCTAGGGAAAGGAATTTCTGCCTCCCAGCTCCAAGGCTCCTCTTATACCTGTCATGTGGCAGTGATCACATTTAGTGTGTTATTTGTTCTTGCTAGGCCATGAATGCCCAGTAGGAAAAATCTCTAGTCTTATCTTTTCAGAAGTTGCCTCAGCACTTAACCACACCCCTTTTCCCATTCATTGATTCATTCGTTCAGTAAATAACTAATGAATTTGACCTATGTAGTAATCACTGTATAAGTGCTGAATAAACAATGGAAACATAGCTAGATATGTTCCCACTCCTCACAGAACTTTGCAACTTTGGTTCTCAGTATTATTTAATAACTCTTAACTAAATAAACAATGAAACCAACTGAACAGAATGTTGAATTTAACTATAAAAGTGATGAATTATCTCATCACTTATTATTATTTGTTTCTATCCAGAATCACAGTATTTGATTAAAATATTTTATCTGTTAAAAATGGTAATTTGTGCTTTAAATGTCATAAAATTTTTTGAAATAATTATTTGTTCTTCTGTCCTAATATTAAGCACAAAAACAAACCCCATCATTGAGTAAGCAGTTTGTGTATTCCATCACTCAGTAGAGTTTTTCAGGGTGCTGCCTAAGCCAGCTGAGCATCAGGCACTGTGGAGAAAACACTGCGAGGAAAAGGAAACAGGGTCCAACACAAAGTGCTGCTTTTGGACTGAGGCAGCCCAGGGCTGTGTCAGGGGCTCTCAGCTTTAGAGGTGCCTGCTCTGGCTCAGGAGTTGAAGCATTCATAGATGCTAAGGGAGAATGCCACCAAGAGCTAATAACCTTTCTGTTCTAGGCTGAGCTTCCGTTTCCCAGAAAAAGTGAAAGTGCTAGTTGCTCAGTTGTGTCTGACTCTTTGTGACCCCATGGACTGTAGCCCACCTCAGTCCATGAAATTCTCCAGGCAGGAATACTGGAGTTGGTAGCCATTCTCTTCTGCAGGAGATCTTCCTGACCCAGGGATCCAACCTGGTTCTCCTGCATCGTGGGCAGATTCTTCACCGTCTGAGCCACCAGGGAAGTTCAGCCTCCATATTGTTCTCACATACCTCTCTGAGACCTGCTTCCCGCGTCTCTGCAATACGCCTTGCCCTTTATGGTGATTGATTTTTTTCCCCTAATCATAAGAACTTGTCATTGTTGTTTTCATATGTGAGGAACCTAAGAGTATTTCCGTTGATGGGAAGAAATACTCAGAAATATACACATGGCTTCACAGTGATGTGTCCCACTGTTCTGTCTTTGAAAGTAGAACATTGTAGATCACCTACGTGACCAATGTTATCAAAGGCTTAAATAAAATGGTGCACATTCACATGTATAGGTGGCTAAGTAATACATGGCATAGCCTCATAATATATTTTTAGAAGAATATATAATTGGAAAAGGTTCATGATAAAATTTTAAATGGAAGCAGAATAAATAATCATTTTAAAGACTATATAATTACTGGAGACAAACTCCTAATGCATTAAGTGAAGAAACAGGATCTCATTTTCAAATACTTTTATATATACAACACAAAAGAAACATTATAGTAGGGCATACTCATTTCCCATTTCCAAAATGCGTCCCAAATCCAAAAATTTAAAACATGTATGAAATTTTGAGATGTATGTATGATTCACATAATTAGAAGAAAGCAATAAATGTCATTATAAAATAAATGCACTATAAATTGATTCATATTTACCAGTGTACTTTTTGAAAAAGAATAATTCTCTTTGAACAAATAGTGTCATAATTGATATGTTGTCAATAAGAGGATGGATGGATGTCTACATTAGTATTTCTGAATACTATTATAGTTTTTCCAGGAAATTGCATTTATATGTTGCCATAAATGTTGCTAGCTATTAAAGGCTAAAATTTCCCAATAAATGATTTTTTAAAAAACTTTTACATATGAAATATATATCATTAACTGGTTATAATTAAAAAGAGTTAGACTAGAAATTTTGTCCCTTGATATCAAAATACATAAAATCTGATTCATAACATTAAATATTCATGTTATCCAAGCCCCTCAAAAAGCATAAGTTGTGTTAGATATACTCTTTTCTTCTGAATGCTAATTTTAAAAATCCGTAGGCTTGGTGTAATTATAAAAATTTTTAATTAGAGTAACCTATATTTTTAGATCAACTTTAGAGAATTTACACATGTCCCCAGAGTGTCAGTTCATAATTGTAATGACTATTTGGTTGAACAGTTCACATGTGACCTGGCATGCTACAGTGTTAGCATAAAAGAGAGAAATAACTTGGGCAGGAACTATTCCAGGAAAGCTAATCTTCAGAAAGGACATTCCAAATAGAGTGAATGAGTGATAGATTATGCCTGCTTGGTTCCAAGTGACAGAATGTTATAATACAGAAATGCCAAGATAGGCCTCTGGGTGGGAAATAGCAGATGAAATCTGGGGCTAGGTGGATAAGCTGACAGATATCTAGTCCTGCAAAGAACAGACTGTCAGAGAAGGGATATGACGCTCACAATGGAGCCCCAAATTTCACCTATGATTGTGGTGTTAAATGTGCAGGTGAAATAGTTGAATATCCCCAATATTCATTAATATAAAGGTGCATTTCTTAATCTAGTACTTAATCTTGATAAATCATTAGTAATTTTAATTAATAATATCATTATCCATTACTCAATGAAAAATCTTTTCTCGTATGATCACCTCTCTTATGAGAATTAAGAACTTCTTTATACCATGATATGTGGTTATTGAATTTTTGTCTAAACTGGTGTAAAGAATATTCACAAATTAGGATTAAAAATAAATAAACACAAGATGCACAAAGTAGGTAATCATTCTTAGTAAATGGTAGTATATTTAAGACACACAGTAAATTGAGTAGAAATTATAAACAGGGAAATAAAAGAAGTGAGGAAAATGTGAAAAGTCAATCAGTAAACATAAAGTATTTTAAATATACTGAGTGAAAGATCAGAAAAGGACCACTGTCACTTTGGTTGTTATTATAGATAATACTGCCCTAGGCAAAGGGAATAAACCACTTGTAGCCTTCTGTCTTTGTGCATGCATGCTAAGCTGCTTATCTTTTAATTTTATTCATTCTTAGTCTTATATATGGACAGAATTATACATTCATTTATTCAACATCTGTCTATTGACCAACTTTTTTGTGATGGCCAGTCAGTTGAACTAGGACCTTCATTCAACCCCTTTAATCTTCCACCATAGTGTGTCTATATATATCATCTCCAGTAGATGACAAAATAGCTCATGGAGATCCCAAAACTCACCCAGGTTTGCCGGTGTTAGTACATGAACTAGTTAGCACTGAAATCTGAGTCTACCGTCTGTCTGTGTCATAGACCTGTTTGCCTCTACAAAAGATAGCTTCTGTGTTTGTATGTGTGTACATATGCAAAGTGACACTCCCACACTCACATACACACTCCACACATCAATCTCTTAGTGAAATGACAAGTCTGGACCTTATGACTTACTGTGCTTTAGAATCTTAATTTTTTAACCTTTGCATCTGCTACCTAACTTAACTGCTTTTCTCATTATTTTCACACCCTTTGACACCTAAGTTCATTTTGAAATAGGGAGATCCATATGAGAAGAAAAGGTTTCAAATACATTTAACTCGTGAGGCATTTTTCACGTGTTTTCTGTTTCCTTTGTTCACTTGTTTTTTAAGCAAAAAGAGAAAAAAAGTTTTAGTTCTCTCATGTTTAATATTTTTTCATTTAAATAATGATAATTAACTTTTCATGCAGTGTTTTTATCTCAGCAAACAAATACATTCAGTGGCCACACACACTAGAAGTTTGCCTTCTGTTTTTGTGATTAATTGAGATGTAGAGAGTGATAGGTGTTGGGTAAAAATAGAAAGGCAATTAGTGCAACTAGGCATGAAATACATTCAAATACAAGCAAAATGTCTCCCCAGTTAGTGATCTCTTTCTGGGCTCTTGAGGATTTTCATCCCATTAGTAAGTCACTGGAATAGAAATCTTCAGCCTTTAGGGAGACCAGAGCATTGAAAATGGAATTAACTCTTAACTGCAAACTGAGTCAGCACAATAGGTTATTAATTCTACTGCCTGGGTATATGTCATGCTGAGTTCAGTATGTGGGCTTCTGAAATGTTAGGAGTGAGTTTATAAAGCATTATGAGGACTAAATGATGGTTATTTATCATTCCAACCTTGGCCTTCACCACCAAGGTACTAATACTTCTGGTGACTCAAAATCAGAAGTGAAATACAGGTGAAAGTTTTTGCTGAAACTAATAGACTTGGCCTTTTACTTAGAAAAGTTGTGATTGTATATTTTGAGAAAATAAATTTATGTTGTACTTTATAGAATATCAGTGATTGCTAGTTTTTAAAAGCCTATGTCCTCAATTGATAAATATATCACTATGTCTCACTATGAATGTTACCCTGTTGAGAACTGGAATTCAGATTTTTTCTGCACATTTTCATAGCCAGTGGAAGTTGACTAGCTTTGGTTTGAATGTTTTAAAATAAAATTCTAAATTTAAAATATATTGAAATATTTACTATTTTAAGCTACCTGTAGCACTCCCTGATTTCTGATAATCTTTTTTTCTTCTGATACTCTCCTACATCCTCTTTGAGAATCTCCAAGATATCATTATCCCCTTTTATTTTTCTCTGTGTAGAACAATTATTAACATCTTCTGTTTCCTGATTACTTACCCCAGAGTTTTCACACTTGTCCATACCATTGGGTCCAGATAATTCTTTGTTGTGGGGCTGTCCTGTGTGTAGTGGGATGGTTAGCAACATCCCTGGGCTCCACCCACTACATTCCTGTAGCAACTCCCCATACTGACAATCAGAGTATCTCCAGACATTGCCAGATGTCCCTGGTGTCATAATCTTTGCCAGCTGAGAACCACTGGTTTATCTTCTACTAGATATTATTTTGTTTGACTCCATGATAACTTTGCAAAATATGTACACTCTGTTACTCAGAGTTTTGGCAAGTAACAGAACCCACATGATGTGGGTCATAGGCTTTTATGAAGGGACTGCTTACAACAGCTTGGGGATGTTGAGGCACCCAGAAAATAGCTACAGCAGGAAGCCATTCCCACCCCTAGTGCTGAAGAAGCACAGAGAAGAAATAAGGTTGCTAGAGTGCTGGGAAAGCTGGAACCATGGAACGGAGCCTTCAAGAGGGAGATGAAATCAGGAAGGCACAAAGCTATACCACGAGATGCAGCGCGCTATAGCAGAGAGAGCATAGGATACCTGATCTCAAACTCCTTAATTCTTCGATACTGGCCAGTCTTACCAGTAGGCTGAGTCCAAACAAGACCCAACCAGCAAAGGAATGGATTTGGTCTTATGATCTCAGAGAAAGAAGGAAAATGCAATCTATTGGGACGTATGAAGGGAAAAAAAAAGGAAAAACAATCTCCATTTTAACATGAGAAACTGAGATTTAAAGATATAAAGTAATTCATCCAAAGTCAAATATCAAATGCATAAACAGGCACTTAAAGCACATCTATTTCATTCCATAAACTACAACGGTATCTTCATAGTTGACTTTCATGAATGAGCAGACTGATAGTAGATGATAGATGTGAAACCAAAATCCCGTTCTCATACCTACTCTGATGTCCACTTTTTTTTTTTTTTTTAATGTTGACTGTAGAAAGCTATAGGATTTCTTTGAAAAGCTATAGGATTTCTTTGGAAGGAATGATGCTAGAGCTGAAACTCCAGTATTTTGGCCACCTCATGCGAAGAGTTGACTCATTGGAAAAGACTCTGATGCTGGGAGGGATTGGGGGCAGGAGGAGAAGGGGACGACAGAGGATGAGATGGCTGGATGGCATCACTGACTCGATGGATGTGAGTCTGAGTGACCTCTGGGAGTTGGTGATGGACAGGGAGGCCTGGCGTGCTGCAGTTCATGGGGTCGTGAAGAGTTGGACACGACTGAGCGACTGATCTGATCTGATCTGATCTGATAGAAAGCTATTTAAAAGATCCAGCTCGTTCTCAAATAGATACATAGGAACAAAAGCTTTCTGCTGACCTGTTAAGTCATTTTCTGAAAAGCTTATGGAATTCTAGTTTTCCTGTAGAATGTTTAAGTGGCACATGCTGGTTTACCAAGCTGTTGTCACATTTTCATCTTTACTGCAGATATTCTGCCCCAGCTAGTGCAGTGTGTGAGGAGAAGGAGGACTAGACTGGGTATCAGGAGATTTGGGGCTCAGTCCCGGCTCTGTCATTCCTAGCATAACCCTGGCAGTAGCAGCAATAATAAAAATTACTTAAACCAAAATCACTGCAGATGGTGACTGCAGCCATGAGATTAAAAGACGCTTGCTCCTTGGAAGAAAAGCTATGACCTACCTAGATGGCATATTGAAAAGCAAAGACACTACTTTGCAAACAAAGGTCCATCTAGTCAAGGCTATGGTTTTTCCAGTAGTCATGTATGGATGTGAAAATTGGACTATAAAGAAAGCTGAGTGTCGAAGAATTGATGCTTTTGAACTGTGGTGTTGGAAAAGACTTTTGAGAGTCTCTTGGACTGCAAGGAGATCCAACCAGTCCATCCTAAAGGAAATCAGTCCTGAATATTCATTGGAAGGACTGATGCTAAAGCTGAAACTCCAGTACTTTGGCCACCTGATGCGAAGAACTGACTCATTGGAAAAGACCCAGATGCTGGGAAAGATTGAAGGCAAGAGGAGAAAGGGATGACAGAGGATGAGATGGTTGGATGGTATCACTGACTTGATGGACATGAGTTTGAGCAAGCTCTGGGAGTTGGTGATAGACAGGGAAGCCTGGCATGCTGCAGTCCATGGGGTCGCAGAGAGTTGGACACGACTGAGCGACTGAATTGAACTGAAAACTTTTTCTTCCCTTTGGCATTCACCCAAATCTTCATAGTTATTCTTAGGTATCTAATCCTGTGGCCAAAGTTCTGGGAAACAAGGAAGATGTTAGAGTTTCACATTTGAATTCACAAATGTAGAGCCAGGCTCAGAAAGCACTAAAATCGCATTGAAAATTTCATAGGTGGGATGTGTGGTCCCAATTCCACATATTCCTGCTGAAACTTGGTGCCTTTTCTACTCCATCTTTGAAATGATGAATCAATTGGTTTACTCCCTCTGGAGAGCCAGTCTGTAACATCTGAATCCATTAGACTTCATCATAAAGTCACGTCTAGATCAAGATCTAACAATCTGTGATTTTTATCCTAGGTTTATAAGCAAGATGACAGCAGATGCCAATATATTAATAGTTAGCATATAGGGATTCTTTTTTTTTTATTTGAAATGGATATATTTATTAACCTAAAACTTATCAGAGATAAAATTGATATTTATAAAGGCATTTAAAAATAAATATATGGGGGTGGGTGTGTGTATGTTAGTCACTCAGTCGTGTCCGACTCTTTGCAACCCTATGGTCTGTAGCCCGCCCGGCTCCTCTGTCCATGGAATTCTCCAGGCAAGGATACTGGAGTGGGTAGCCATTCCCTACTCCAGGGGATCTTCCCAACCCAGGAATCGAACCTGGGTCTCCTGCATTGCAGGCAGATTCTTTTCCATCTGAGCCACCAGGGAAGCCCAAGTCTGGGGGGTGAGGGTGGGGATCTAAGTGAAATAGTATATAGTTCCATCTTTTCCCGTTTATTCGCAGGTATGTTGGATGCTAGTAATTAAGATTCAGTCTCCTTTGCTAAAATCAAGTGGATTAATGAATGTCTGCACTCCTGGAAAGTCTGGCAAGAACTTTAATCCTTCCCCCAAACTATTATCCTTCTTTGCTTCAAGGTGGGAGGCCCAGGAAATAAGACCTTTGTGGTCTCTAGTCACTGGGCTTCTTGTACTCATTCCTGATTTCTACCCTTGTCTCCTGCTCATCTTCTACTTTTACAATATTTCCAGGTCCCCATTTTTTTTTTTTTTTTTTTTTTTTTACATTTTTAGTGTGTGGGGCATAAAATCAGTGGTAAACCTCCCGCCCCTCAATTTAACTTTTTAATTTTCTCTAGCCAGTTCCAAGAAAATCTAGGATTCTCAGTCCAAGGTAGAGCTAAAAAAAGAGGGGTGAGTAAGAGAAGAACAAAGAGGAAGCTAAAGTATTTGATATCAAAAATAAATAAGTGAGTAGTAGAAGATTGTAAATTCTACTTTTGATATCCTCTGTAGTTGGGCAGTGGCACCCCACTCCAGTACTCTTGCCAGGAAAATCCCATGGATGGAGGGGCCTGGTGGGCTGCAGTCCATGGGGTCACTGGGAGTCGGACATGACTGAGTGACTTCACTTTATTTTTTCACTTTCATGCATTGGAGAAGGAAATGTCAACCCACTCCAGTGGTCTTGCCTGGAGAATCCCAGGGATGGGGGAGCCTGGTGGGCTGCCGTCTATGGGGTCGCACAGAGTTGGACACGACTGAAGCAACTTAGCAGTAGCAGCAGCAGCAGCAGTAGTTGGGCAGAACTATAAAATTCCTTCAAAGAAATCATTTTATCTGCTCCAGAATTTTAGCTACATTATAACATTGTATATGATATATGTGATTAGTAATGCTTTGGAAATGTAGTTCTATATTTGTTCTGCTGTTCCTACATAAAGAATGGTTGAAGAGCAGTATTTTCAGTGTTAGAAGATTACCCATGAGCTAGGTTATCTGGGTACAGATGCTGGCTTCATCATCCCTTTTTACTTTGATGACTTTGGGCGAGTTACTTACATCCCCGTGTTTTGGTTTCTTCACTGATATAATCAAAGTGTAAGTAGACTCTAGATTTTCTGTGGTTAAAGAAGTTAATATTGACAAAGATTTCAGGACAGTAGTGGAACATCAGATCAGATCAGATCAGTTGCTCAGTCGTGTCCGACTCTTTGTGACCCCATGAATCCCAGCACACCAGGCCTCCCTGTCCATCACCAACTCCTGGAGCTCACTGAGACTCAAATTCATCGAGTCAGTGATGCCATCCAGCCATCTCATCCTCTGGTGTCCCCTTCTTCTCCTGCCCTCAGTCCCTCCCAGCATCAGAGTCTTCTCCAATGAGTCAACTCTTCGCATGAGGTGGCCAAAGTACTGGAGTTTCAGCTTTAGCATCATTCCTTCCAAAGAAATTCCAGGGCTAATCTCCTTTAGAATGGACTGGTTGGATCTCCTTGCAGCCCAAGGGTCTCTCAAGAGTCTTCTCCACAGTTGAAAAGCATCAATTCTTCGGCACTTAGCCTTCTTCACAGTCCAACTCTCACATCCATACATGACCACAGGAAAAACCATAGCCTTGACTAGATGAACCTTTGTTGGCAAAGTAATATCTCTGCTTTTGAATATGCTATCTAGGTTGGTCATAACCTTCCTTCCAAGGAGTAAGCGTCTTTTAATTTTATGGCTGCAGTCACCGTCTGTAGTGATTTTGGAGCCCAGAAAAATAAAGTCTGACACTGTTTCCACTGTTTCTCCATCTATTTCCCATGAAGCGATGGGACCAGTTGCCATGGTCTTCATTTTCTGAATGTTGAGCTTTAAGCCAACTTTTTCACTCTCCACTTTCACTTTCATCAAGAGGCTTTTTAGTTCTTCTTCACTTTCTGCCATAAGGGTGGTGTCATCTGCATATCTGAGGTTATTGATATTTTTCCCGGCAGTCTTGATTCCAACTTGTTTCTTCCAGTCCAGCGTTTCTCATGATGTACTCTGCATAGAAGTTAAATAAACAGGGTGACAATATACAGCCTTGACGTACTCCTTTTCCTATTTGGAACCAGTCTGTTGTTCCATGTCCAGTTCTAACTGTTGCTTCCTGACCTGCATACAAATTTCTCAAGAGGCAGATCAGGTGTTCTGGTATTCCCATCTCTTTCAGAATTTTCCACAGTTTATTGTGATCCACACAGTCAAAGACTTTGGCATAGTCAATAAAGCAGAGAGTAGAACATAGTGATCACTATATAAATGTTAGTTGTCTTCAGAAGCATTGTTTTCCTAATTATCATCATCACCACTGCCTCCATCACCACCGCCTCCATCATCATTGATTTCTACTACAGAATGAATCCAATGTTTCCATTCTTTTAAAGTACAATCATTTCAAAACTTAATGCATGAAAATAAATTATAGAACATCACTCTTTATAATAGTGTAACCAAAGAAACACAAATGTATGAATAATATGCTTTTGTATTTTGGAATATATAGCCTAACTCAGAACTTTACCTATAAGACTTGGCCACCCTTCCTTTCTAATTGACTGTGTATTCACTGTATACAAAGGTTTACTCATAGTGATTCTACTTGGTTTGTGTTATTATACCAAGTGTATTTTCCCAGGATTTCAGGTTAGAAACTACTGACATTGAAATATTTCAGGAGTCAGAATTCAACATAAATTATTTTCTGCAGAGGTGTCTTCCTATTACCAGAAGTCAGCCAAGAGTCTCTAAAATCACATTAGGGTACTGTTTTTAGTGGTTCTTGAGTTTCACCCTTGAGAGAATTAAAAGAACTGACAGTAACGTATAATAAATCTTATTCTGACCCAAACACTCTCAATCATTTAACTTCCTGTTAACAATTCCAATTCCACTAGATAATAGGTAGAAAGCATATTTTTACTCTCTTTTCACTTTACATTTATAGATGTAGAATAATATTTCACACATTTCATAAAAATAATGATGACATTTGTCTGTTTAATTAATTTATAATCAATGCCTTATTTACATGCTTGGGTTTTAATTTGACATGAGAAGGGACCAAGAAGAGGGTGAGCCTTTTTTTTTTTTTTAAACACAGGAGCAATTGGCTCTCCATTTTTTAATTTTTATCTATTTTCTTTGTCTCAATTCCCAGCCTCTGAGCCCAACTTGAAGGTGCGGTCCAGGTTAAAACAGAAAGTGGCAGAGAGGAGAAGCAGCCCCTTACTCAGGCGGAAGGATGGAAATGTTGTCACTTCATTCAAGAAGCGAATGTTTGAGGTGACAGGTAATTGAGGACTGGGTAGATACACACTGGAGAGAAAAAAAACTGCTGGCAGTAGGAATGAAACAAAATTAGCTTAGAATAAATATACCTGCTGTATATTAAAATTTATTTTGAAGAGAAACATTTCTTGAAAGGAAGTTATATTGAAAACTCACAAGTAGTTCAGTAAACCTTGCCATGCATTCACCAGCTGTGTTAAACAGGAAATGAATGAAAAACAGAACTATATGTCAATAGGCATAACTAGGGAATGCCAGAGCTCACCTTAATCTTTTCAGAAACAAGCAGTCCATTTTGGGAATGCCAAGCCAGAGAATATAACTTTTAATGAAATTTGATCAGAAATGAGCAGAGGGAGGTTCAAGAAGAATACTTCCCCCATACTCAGACATTAATGTACAGAATACATCTGGGAAAATTAAACTATGTGAAACAGCAAAACCTTCACTTTTCAACAAATTTACAAAACTCATAAATGACATTATGTGTTTACTAGTGAACTGGGACTTGTGGCAGGAGGCGATATATTATTGCCTTTTATGAAGGGAAAGAAACTGTCATTTTCACTAGACTCAAATGGAAGAGTTCTTCATTTTTTAGCTGCCTGGTTAGCAGTGGGGTGAACAGGTTAGGAAATTCAGCCTGATGTCTTACAAAGCCCTCTAGTCCCATTTGTGCCTGGTCTGAGAAGACATAGGGATAGAAGGACCAAAAAGGCTAGCCAAAATAACAAAACCAACTGTCGTTTATTGGGTAACTACTTAGAGCCATGCATTGTATGTGATCATTTCCTTTGGTTGCATCAATGTAGAAATGGAAATCCAGAGCCATGTTTGTCCATTCCCAAGGGAAATGGTGCTTATATCAAAGTAGTCAGTTGGCATTATTTCTCTAGGGTCGAATCTTATTCTTAGAAAGTTTTTTTTTTAAAAAATTGTTTCTTTTCTGTATCTTCTTTGGTCATGATAGTGTCTAGTTTAGGCAGACAATATGAAGATTGTGGAGGCAGAGGTGGAAAAGTGTAGACTACCAATTAGGGAGTATTTTGGCAGATTACTAGGGAGAAAAAAATGTTTAGTCTCCTATTCAGTCCTGACAGATTAATATGTTTATCTGAGAAAAAGTATTGGTGAAAATTTTTTTTCTTAAGGGATTATAAGTATTAAAAAATAATTATTTTAGTAGAGTTTATTTTCGAGTATCAAATACAATCACTAGTTTAGACCAATTCAATAATGAATTTAGAGTTGCAGAGTTTTTCCCCCAATAAACCTATTTGTATTTCATTAAGTGAAAATCTTAGTTTTCATAATAGAAGTCCTTGATGGGGGTGCGGATGAATCTGTAGAGTGAATCTGTATTAATGAAAGTAAAGAATAATGAACATATCAATTGTCTAATATAATGACCTATAGGTCATTTTTCTGATGGGAGATAGTAGGTTCTCTCATAACAGAAAAACTTAAAATAGAAATACATGTATATTTCTTTTTTGTTTCTTTAAAATCTTATTAAGGTTTTATTTATTTATTGCAATGTCCTTTTCTATTTTCCTGTTAATCTTTTTCATGATCATAACTTTTCCCCACGTGGTCACTTTTTCTTTCTTACCAAATTTCAGTGGAATTTAGTTCAATACTTAACTGAGTAATAATTAATTCTCATTTATAGGGGTTATGATTTGCTAGAGTTCTACTCAGGTTCTTGTGAAATATCATAATTTTCTCTCATTTTGTGAGATAATAACTCCCCTTTTCAACTGAGGGAAAAAAACTTGTATTTGAAGAAACTAGACAGACATTTCTGATCAGTGAGATGGGACTTACGGATGCTTTGATTGATATTTTTAACTGTATGTAAAACTTGTATGTTTTAACTGATATTTTAACTTTATGTTGCAGTTAATCTAAATGTTTTTGGAGAATTTGACCTACTGGACACACAGTTTTTTGCACCTCTACATCCTATTTCTCTGTCAGCTTTCATGTGATTAGCATGAGCTCTGTTTGGATCTTAATACTAATTATTTTTGCTGTCCAGTCAGAGACCATCATAGCAGTTGAATTGCCACTGCTGTTCATGTCTCATCCTTACTTTCTCTCTTCCCTGTTTCATAGGTTCAGCTGTTTGCTTTTTTCCAAACCCATGCCACCTCTCTCCTCCCAGTAGTTGACATGAGAGCCACATGTCATTGTCTCCTTTTTCAAATTCAAGGGTCTTCTGCTCTTCCCCCTACAAAGTCATGCTACTTTAAAATTCTAGGTCCTGGCACATTCCTGTGCCTATAATGTCTTCTCTGCTCTCTCCTTCTCCACTGCCCCCTTTTCATGAGTTTCTCGTCTTCAAGCCCCAGTTGTGATATTACTCCTACTTGGAGATTTTTCTCAGTGTTCCCAGAAAATCAGTTGCTACCTCTTCTCCCAGACCATGTCCAGTGCGATCTTGTAGAATACTGTGGTAGAATCTATCGTCTTACATTCTAGTATCTGCCATAGTGATTTCTATTCAATACATAAGGCAACACTTCTGTATGAATATCACATACAATAATATAAATAATATACTTTTAAATTGACAAGACATTTTAAAATAGTTTGCTTGTTCTTTTTTTTTTTTTTTTAAAGACAGAATGCAGAATGGGACTTTAATGAGAAATCAGTGTGTAGTCATACAAAAAAGACAAGAGTTAGGAGTCCAGGGGAAACATATTCTTGACGGATTTTTTTAATGTTCATTTTCTTTCTTAAAAGAAAAATAAATAAGAAAGAGACACATATAAAAAGTAGATTAATCAAAATGTAAGCAAGATATATAGACTGAAAGGCAGTGAGTGAAATATATTTAGGAACTTTATGACACCAGTGACTTGAAATCCCATAGTAAGTAGGTGGCATGATCAGAATCCTGTCATCAGCCTCACATTCTTCCCATTGGTGATACACTTCTGAGTAGAGAAATATTTATAATAGAAAGTTGACAGTTGTAAGGGTTCCAAGGGAGGACAAGCAACTATAGCCTGCAACTTGGGCACTCCCATTTACAGGGGACAGATGGTATATGAGCCAGGCTTTGAACATAGAGGTGGGATTGACCCTGTGATGAAGTAGGTGGAGAAATAAGAGCATAAAAAAGCCTGAAATGGGAAAATGGCACATACGGGGGAGGAGGCAATTTAAATTTGACTGAGTGTAGAGTTCAGAAAGGGCAATAGTAAGAAATAATGTCAGGCTCCATTTTGGAGCAGAGGAACATAGTGAAAGTTGTCTCACTCTGATCCATCTGGCAACAGTTTAAGGAAAGTTTGGAAGGACTGCTGTAGCAACTCAGAAATGTTAGGAGATATTTTCTGTAGTCCATGAGAGGATAATGAGGGCTGAGAGATTAAACTGAAATCTTTGTAGTCAGAAGAAGATGAAAAATAGTGGAAAGAACAAAACAAACTGACCTAGTAATTGATTAGATTTGGAGTAAGGAGGGAATGAGGATGAATCTAAGGATGACTATAAACAGAGTTAAACAGGGCACGGTTAATATTAAAATACACTGAATTTGATATATATTAAAGAGAGATAAACAATGTCCAGCATTCCAAAGGGATTCAGACTGGAAATTCTGAGAGGGAACAACAAGAAATACAGCTTTTATGGGAGGAAATATTGAGGGCAGAAGGAGAAGGGGACGACAAAGGATGAGATGGTTGGATGGCATCACCAACTCAATGGACATGAATTTGGGTAAACTCCAGGGGTTGGTGATGGGCGGGGAGGCCTGGTGTGCTGCGGTCCATGGGGTCGCAAAGAGTCAGACATGACTGAGTGACTGAACTGAACTGAACTGAACTGAATGCAAGGATTCTGCCTAAAAATGATAGTTGGTGTCATAACTTTGAATTGTTTTGACAAGGGAAAGAGAAATAGGATAAGGCTACAAACTTTGGTGAATACCTACATTTAGGAATTGATTGAAGGAAGAAAAGCCGGAGAGATGGAAAAACAAACATAGAGGTATAGAATTTTATTGTAGAAGGGATGAGGAGAATGAGAACTGTTTTGTGAAAACTATTCAAATTTGGTATTTTGAGAGAACAATTGCCGTCCACAATGAGTAAGCTAGATGGCCAGCTCTTAAAGGAACGAGCACATCACTTCTTACAAGTTACTAGCATGCTTTCAGACTAGAGGGACAATTCCAGTGGAAAAGGACAACATGAAGGTTCAAAATAATTGATGGAGCAAAATCTTAAAGCAGATGTTCGGGGGTGAGGCCATGGGTGAAAGTGTATGTGACGGTACTGGAGCAGGGAGCAGAAGAGAAATGTTTTCACTTTGATGTGGGCAAGGAGAGTGTATATAACAAAATCATGAGGTAGAAAGAAAAAGTACTGATGGAAATCATTTAGAAGTTGTCAGTCTCCAAGAAGCGTGAATCAAGATCATTTGTGCAGAGCTGAGTAGACAAAGGATGAGACACCTAGAAAAATGTTGAAATAAAAGAACTATGGAAGGTAATAGGGAATTGATTAGAGCTCAACAGATAACTTGCCAAAACTTGATAAGGTGGCCTCTCTTAGCTATATTTCTAGGATCTGGAAGTTTATATTTCATTAATTAGATATTTTAGTAAGTGAACTACCTCTGTCATAAATTGAAATGCGTTTGAATTTTATATCTGAAGATGACAGAGATGATCTATATTGTTGCTTTTTAACTTTTGGTAAATGACTTTCTTGTTATATTGGTCTTTAAAATTGAACATATTAAATTTAGGCAGCTTCTCATCTTCTGGAAGATAAGTTGGGTAGAGTTAAGATTAAACAATGTTGTACAGGGCAATCAGTGTAACACTGAAATTTTATCTTCTACTGTATTTTCTTCATATAACTTTGACTAAGATGTGCTGTAATAAGGTATAGCCTTAATATATTAAATAAAGAGCTAATTATAATGTAGAATATAAGCAATTTTTCCACATACTATGGAAATGGTTCCAGGCCTTATGTGCTGATGGCATGTTTTTATGAACTATGCAAGTCTATTACAGTTATTTTTTTATGATAGCACAAGAGGAAGTATTAGAAGATTACTTTCTATATATTTTTCCTAATCAAAAGCTTCTATAATCCTCTCTAACTGAATATCTTCTCTAAAATTATTGAATACTATGTTGTATTTTTAGCAGTAAAAAGAAGGGGATAAAAGTGATACAAAAATTCAGAAATATTCCAAATTTTTTCAGGGTTCTTTTTATTTAGTGACATGGTGCTTGTCATTCATGCTGGGGGTAAACAACAGTGTCTATTGCTGTATGTTACTTAGAGCATAACTACAGTTCCTGTGTGTTTTCATGAGTGTATTTGTACTTCCCATTATTTTTCAGAGTCTTCAGTCAGTAGCAGTTCCCCAGGATCTGGTCCCAGTTCACCAAACAATGGTCCAACTGGAAATATTACTGAAAATGAGACTTCAGTTTTGCCACCTACTCCTCATGCTGAGGTAAGGCTCTTATTATTTTGGTTGTTTTGAAAGTTAAATCTCTGATTAGCCCCCTAAAACTCAGTGATATTTCTGAACTGAAGTTTAAAGCCACCTGACCTTAGTTACTTTTCTGATAGGTTTATAATGTGTGGAACTGAGTAAATGTGATTTTATTTACAAAATTTGGATGATAATCATAGGTTTGAAAATGCTGAAAATTAATCTTCAAAAAAAAAAAAAAAAAAAACAACACACACACACTCTTAGTTATGCTGAGTATAAACTCACTGCCCAGTAGCTGTACAACCTTGAAGTCCTTCTTCATGGCTCTTGGTTATTCTGCTCTGAGTAGACACATCAGTAAATGAAAACAACTTCATGCAAACCTTTCAGAAGAACAGTTGCCCAGCAAAGTAGGTTTTATACATTTGACCCAAAGGGTAGTGAAAAATAGTTGTAGTATCGTAATTGAGGAACAGAATTCCACTAAGCAATGTGTTGAGGACCTTCTATATGCTCTTCATTTTGCCTGGCAGTGAGGATAGACAGATAAATGATATATGAACTCTGTCCTTGAAAAACAAAAGATTCCAGAAAATGGGTCTGAAATAACACATGATTTGTTGAAGCCAGTGATACAAGAATATAAAACAGTAAATTTGGGAGTCAACAAGAATTTGTCTGTGTGTATAGACAATAGAATGGGAAAGACTAGCGATCTCTTCAATAAAATTGGAGATACAAAGGGAACATTTCATGCAAAGATGGGCACAATAAAGGACAGAAAGGACAGAAATGGCAAGAATCTAACAGAAGCAGAAGAGATTAAGAAGAGGTGGCAAGAATACACAGAAGAACAAAACAAAAAAGGTTTGTTTTGAATGACCCAGACAACCAAGATAATGTGGTCACTCACCTAACACCAGACATCCTGGAGTGGGAAGTCAAGTGGACCTTAAGAAGCATTATGACAAATAAAGCTAATGAAGATGATGGAATTCCAGCTGAGCTATTTCAGATCTTTAATAATGATGCTGTTAAAATGCTGCAATCAATATGCCAGCAAATTTGAAAAACTTGGCAGTAGCCACAGAACTAGAAAAGGTCAGTTTTTATTCCAATCCCAGAGAAGGGCGATGACAAAGAATGTTCAAACTACCATACTATAGTGTTCATTTCAAATACTAGCAAGGTAATGCTCAAAATCCTTCAAGCTAGACTTCAACAGTATGTGAACTGAGAACTTCCAGATGTACAATCTGGCGTTAGAAAAGGCAGAGGAACTAAAGCTCAAATTGTCAACACCCATTGGATCATAGAAAATACAAAGGTATACCAGAAAAACATCTGCTTCATTGACTATGCTAAAGCCTTTGATTGTGTGGATCACAATAAACTATGGAAAATTCTTCAAGAGATAGAAATACCAGACCACCTTACTCGCCTTCTGAGAAACCTGTATGCAGGACAAGAAGCAACAGTTAGAATTGGACATGGAACAGGCTGATTCCAAATCAGGAAAGGAGAATGTCAAGGCTGTATATTGTCACGTTGCTTATTTAACTTATATGCGGAGTACACCATGCGAAATGCCATGCTGGATGAATCCCAAGCAGGAATCAAGACTGCTGAGAGAAATATCAACAACCTCAGATGTGCAGATGCTACCACTCTGATACCAAAAGCCAAGAGGGAGTAAAGAGTCTCTTGATGAGGTGAAAGAGGAGAGTAAAAAGCTGGCTTAAAACTCAACATTCGGAAAACTAGGATCATGGCATCTGGTCCAATCACTTTATGGCAAATAGAAAGGAGGAAAGTGGAAACAGTACCAGATTTTATTTTCTGGGCTCCAAAATCACTGTGGACAGTGACCGCAGCCATGAAATTAAAAAAGATGCTTACTCCTTGGAAGAACAGCTATGGGAAACCTAGACAGTGTATTAAAAAGCAGAGACATCACTTTGCCAACAAAGGTCCATCTAGTCAAAGCTATGGTTTTTCTAGGAGTCATGTACGAATGTGACAGTTGAACCACAAAGAAGGCTGAGCACCGAAAAATTGGTACTTTCAAACTGTGGTGCTGGAAGAGACTCTTGAGAGTCCCTTGGAGAGCAAGGAGATCAAACTAGTCAATCCTAAAGGAAATTGATCCTGAATATTCATTGAAAGGACTGATGCTGAAGCTGAAACTCCAATACTTTGGACAGCTGATGAGAAGAGCTGACTCATTGGAAAAGACCCTGATGCTGGGAAAGATTGAAGGCAAAAGGTGAAGAGGGCGGCAGAGGATGAGATAGCATCACCAACTCAATGGACATGAGTTTAAGCAGAGATAGTGGAGGATAGAGGAGCTTGTCCATGGGGTTGCAAAGACTTGGACACATCTTGGTGACTGAACAACCCAATAGACTATGTATATAGTTTCCATATCAGGCTAAGCAAAGGCAACAGCCACTCCTATGGAATCAGCTGTTTTGAAGTCACCATCATTGACTGAAATTCTGAATTTTCCTTCTCTGTCATTATAATACCTCCTTATCATGCATTGCTCACTACAGGAGAAAGCTGGTATAGTAACTTCTCATATATAACTGTGACATGCGTCTTCCATTGTACTGTATAGAGTCATGATACTTTGGAGCTGAAAGAGATTGATTGAATCTCTGATTCTTGAATCATCTGCTTTTCTGATATGTGATTATCAGACTTCCACCGGAGCACTCTTATTCAGAGGGAATTCACTTCAGTGTTTCTTCACGCAATCTAGTTGATTTTGGACAGTCAGCTTGACTGATAAAAAGTATCTTCTGTATGTTATGCCAAAATATATGTCTATAATTTCATACATACTAACATAAATTTATAATAAATTATTTATAAGTCATAAATTATCTGGCTAATTGAAAGCAGACACCCAGAGGTTATCCATGATAGGGAAAGAACTGGAATCAGTGACGTCACTTCTGTGAGGACATTGTGTATTTGAGTCTTGAGTTTTGGTTTTCAGAAGGGACAAGGCAAAGCCCTGTACTGACCAAAGAAGATGATCTAATAGGAGACCATCCAACCCATGACCCATATTTATGCTACATTGGTGAGTCCCTCATCCCCACCCCCAGAGATGTCTTGATGTAGACCAGGGCAGGGGCACACTCTCTCCTTGCGGAGTTATAACCAGAATATATAAGGCTGTAGCCCAGATTTTTATAACTTCAAATTGTTAATTTAATTTAAAGTGCCCCAGATTTTTAGTTCCCTAGGTATCTGGAAAAAACAATTGTAAATCCTTTCTAGATGAATACACATTCATTTTATTTTACTTATTTTTTAAAGATTTACTTGTTATTTGTTTTATTTTTGGCTATGGTGGGTCTTCATTGCTGCACGTGTTCTTTCTCTAGTTGTATCGAGTAGAGGCTGCTCTCTAGTTGGGATGCGTGGGCTTCTCCTCGTGGTGGCCTCTCTTGTTGTGGAGCACAGGCTCTAGGTGTGCAGACTTCAGTAACTGCAGCACATGGGCTCAGTAGCTGTGTCTCGTGGGCTCTTGAGCAAAGCTCAGTAGCTCAGACACACAGGCTTAGTTGCTCCGAGGCATGTGAGATCTTCCTGGGCCAGGTATCAACCTGGTGTCTCTTGCATTGCAAGGTGGATTCTTAATCACTGGACCACCAGGAAAACCTCTCACATTCATTTTAGACTTTAAAATTTTCTCTCAGTTTTCCAAGGAAAATGAGCAGAATAGATAGGAAACTCTCTTACTTGTGACCATCTTTCAGGCATGTGAAGAATACAATTCAAGCTGCTACATTTTCTCCAGTCCTCCATCTATTTCTTGTTTCTTACTATCCTGTTGTCCCTTTGCTTTTCATTTTTCTTTCTAAACATGACACCAGAGGACATAAATATTTCACATATATTTGTGACCATTGATGTAAGATTCTTAAGACTATTGGTTATGGGTGTTGTATTTCTGTTAGTGCAATTATAAATTATATCTCAACATCAGTCAGTTTTCTGCAACCTTTTAATGAATATTCAGAGAAAGTACAAGTTGGTCATAAATATTTCTAAAAAACTTTAGATTTCCATTTCCTCTCAGCTTAAAGAATGTGATTCGGTAGCACAAACACTAAAGGATCTGGATTCTAAAATGTTTATGGATGAATTCTATGTTCTTAGGAAATGAAAACACACTAAACTACATTCATTCAACAGCACTTATGATTTTTCAGAATGCATTGTTAAAAGGTACAGAAGACCACTTATAGCTTGATGGTCTATAAGTGAAGATTATTTTGTGAAGATTAGAAACAGCAGTTCAATGTTTTATTCAGGAAAACATGTGTAGGTAACAGTATATTTTTTTAAAAACCAAAAGAATGTAAAAAATCAAAGGGGTAATGAACACAAAATTTAGCATGATGGTTACCTCTCAGGAAGGAGAAAGACAGTGGAGGGGACATGGTTTGCTACAAAAAAATGAAGAGACATATATACCTTCATTATAAATACAAATATATGCATGCAGTACTTAGTATAACAAAGAAATACATATTCATAAGACTCGAAATAAATGGAAATGATGAGATTTTCTCTTTACTTCAAGATTTTTAAAACCTGTTAAGTAGCTCACATTGTGTGACCCTATAATTAAATTTCAAAAATATGTACAATGGAGACAGTAAGTTAAAGGAATTTGCTTGTATTATTTTAATCTGTTTTATACTTCTAAAACCTTTACTGATACCTAAACACAAATATCTGTTTAGATGCCCAACAGTTAGCATTTCAGCTAATTGTTGAACATATTCTTTCCTTCTACCTCCACCAGTTTAAAAAAAAAAAACAGAAGGAAATGTGATTTAATGGAGTTTGAAAGAGTAGAGGTATTTCTTCAGGTCAGTGACAGGACATTCACCTCCAAAGCTGGGAAGACTAGTTCAAAAGCAAGCAGTGACTTACTTCATAATGAATTAATTGTGTGCCTGAACTATGATCCAAAAGGCCAGGTGGGCAGACCTTTATGCACTGATGGGTAGCCTCTCCGTGGCCCAGAACAAAAAATTCAACCCTGATGACTAACATGTGCTTTTCTGCTGCATTGCATTTACAGAGGTCTGTAGCATAATTCATACTGGGGAGGTGAGGAGACAGCAGAATTCAGATGGAAACTGTCAGCAAATTAATATCCTAGCTTTGTATCACCAAATCCTTCCACCTAAAGTGGAAAAAAATGTTTTTCAACCAGTTTTTGATTAATGATCATTTTGAATTGTGTGATATTTATAGATACCCTCTAAGATTAATAATAGCATATAACTTCATATCAAAAGAAATACTTGGGGGTATGAAAAAGTTACATCATTACACTTTCAAAAATTATATTAGTTGCATACTTTACCATTTATAAAATAGGCTTAATCTACCATCTTTGCTTAAGTAGCAGAGTTTTGCAAAGCAGGTGAGTTTTCATTTTTAAAATAGTATAACAGTGTACGCTTGAATCAACTCTCTATTCTGTGACATGAAATTAGAAAAGCATGTCACATAATTCTTTCAGATCCCATGTAGAGGAATGGGATTCTACTCCCTTTTTGCTGTTTAGGAAATAGGAAAGTAAAACTGTATTTCAGGCTGTTCTTGAGGCTTAGGTGAAAAGAAAATTTTCTCTCTTATAATTCATCTGTTCTGTGTAATTTAGATAAAGATTAAGACAGAAGCAAGAGGATAATTTACTTTTAAGTCCAGGCTGAAGAAATAGTACTGTGAATTCAGATATTCCAGTCTTGCATTCAGAGGGCTACCAAGTAACGTGGCTGCAAAACCAACTACTTGGTCACCATTGGTTAAGTCGCTAAACTTGTCCTGAATCTTGGATTATTCATCTAATAAAGATAGTATTAATAATACCTACCCCAGCAGCTTTGTTGTGGAGAATCAGTATTTGGAAGGCAGGTGGTAAATTGTGGAACAAGTTCATTTTTTGTTGTTATTAATACTGACTCCTGGTAGGGAAAACTCATTAGTACGTTTGTCTGCAAGCCAGCAAATCTCATGTGAGAATGAGCTTCCATATGCTCTGGCCGCTTCTGTTCTATTTCTCTAGTTTCTTACACATGCCCTGTCCTAAACTCGGCATCGCTGGAGCTACTTGGTTTCCCCATTTGTAAACTTGGTTGGGGTGCTGAAACCTCAGGAGTTTCTATTTCCAACTCCAGTCAGAGATGTCTTTACCTATCTAGTTACTTTATGTTTAATACTCTAGGCCTGTGGGTTCAAATATGTTTCCATGAATATCAGCACCATTATTTTAGGCTCGGTAGATTTATTTGATAGCTATTTTAACAGTAGCCAAGCAGCTGGTTTATTTCTAGTTGAACATTAGTGGCTGGCTCTGCTCTGCGATTTTTAAAATAATTTTTTCCAGCAGATACAAACGATTTAAAAAATGGATTCTAATAGCAAGGTTAAGTACTCTAAAATCATTTGAACTGTCACTTGTTTTGCCTCAATCTCACATGACTCATCTGCCGATTGTTTCATAATAGTTGTTGTGACATTTGCTGTAAATGTTATGCTCCCTTCTGAGTGGGTGTAGAGCTTCGGTTTTAGATGACTGCAAATAAGATACTCCTCATCCAATCCCCCAAGGGAAAAGAGGTTGCTATGACAAAAGACTCATTTAGTAGGAATAACATGAGTCAATATTATAAACCAAGACTTCTAACAAAACATCAGTGACTTTTAAATACAGAGGAAGCCCCTGTCAAATAATTTTTTTGTCTCCAAGCCATTTTATAGTAATACAGTCTTGAAAACCAAGTGAAAGTGAGTGTTAGTTGCTCAGTTCAGTTCAGTCACTCAGTCGTGTCCAACTCTTTGCGACCCCATGAATCGCAGCACGCCAGGCCTCCCTGTCCATCACCAACTATCAGAGTTCACTCAAACTCATGTCCATCGAGTCAGTGATGCCATCCAGCCATCTCATCCTCTGTCGTCCCCTTCTCCTCCTGCCCCCAATCCCTCCCAGCATCAGAGTCTTTTCCAGTGAATTAACTCTTCACATGAGGTGGCCAGAGTACTGGAGTTTCAGCTTTAGCATCATACCTTCCAAAGAAATCCCAGGGCTGATCTCCTTCAGAATGGACTGGTTGGATCTCCTTGCAGTCCAAGGGTCTCTCAAGAGTCTTCTCCAATACCACAGTTCAAAAAACATCAATTCTTCGGTGCTCAGCCTTCTTCACAATCCAGCTCTCACATCCATACATGACCACAGGAAAAACCATAGCCTTGACTAGACGAACCTTTGTTGGCAAAGTAATATCTCTGCTTTTGAATATGCTACCTAGGTTGGTCATAACTTTCCTTCCAAGGAGTCGGATCGAATCGGATCAGTCGCTCAGTCGTGTCCGACTCTTTGCGACCCCATGAACCGCAGCACGCCAGGCCTCCCTATCCATCACCAGCTTTCGGAGGTCACTCAGACTCACATCCATCGAGTCAGTGATGCCATCCAGCCATCTCATCCTCTGTCATCCCCTTCTCCTCCTGCCCCCAATCCCTCCCAGCATCAGAGTCTTCTCCAAGGAGTAAGTGTCTTTTAATTTCATGGCTGCAGTCACCATCTGTAGTGACTTTGGAGCCCCCAAAAATGAAGTCTGACACTGTTTCCACTGTTTCCCCATCTATTTCCCATGAAGTGATGGGACTGGATGCCATGATCTTCGTTTTCTGAATGTTGAGCTTTAAGCCAACTTTTTCACTCTCCACTTTCACTTTCATCAAGAGGCTTTTTAGTTCCTCTTCACTTTCTGCCATAAGGGTGGTGTCATCTGCATATCTGAGGTTATTGATATTTCTCCCAGCAATCTTGATTCCAGCTTGTGTTTCTTCCAGTCCAATGTTTCTCATGATTTACTCTGCATATAAGTTAAATAAGCAGGGTGACAATATACAGCCTTGACATACTCCTTTTCTATTTGGAACCAGTCTGTTGTTCCATGTCCGGTTCTAACTGTTGCTTCCTGACCTGCATATAGATTTCTCAAAAGGCAGATCAGGTGGTCTGGTATTCCCATCTCTTTCAGAATTTTCCACAGTTTATTGTGATCCACACAGTCAAAGGCTTTGGCATAGTCAATAAAGCAGATGTTAGTTGCTGAGTTGCCTCCAATTCTTTGAGACCCTGTAGACTGTAACCCACCAGGCTCCTCTCTCCATGGGATTCTTTGGGCAAGAATACTGGAGTGGGTTGCCATTCTCTTGAGTGTCCAGTGAAAATGAAAACTTTGAGATTTTTACCGCCTAAAAAAATTTATCACATGGCGATTTTAATTTTCAATCAGCTATCTAAAACGAGAAGAGGAAATAAATACCATCCTGAAAAATACCATGAAAGCCATAGGCAAGCATTAAATGATTAAGAACTTTTAAATTTTTTCATTGTTTACTTGTGTTTTAATGTGATTCTTCTTTTTATTTAGATATACTAGATTTCGGGTTTTGGAACCTTTTATTAAAAACAAACAGTTTGAGCCTTACAAGCGTAACTTCCCAGATGCCACTCTAAGAGAACAGACATGACCTGGTAGATCTAGTCAGCTGCTCCCATCTTAGGAGCTGCCCTGAGTCATAAGCCACGGAGCAGTGGAGCTTGAGTGTAGGATACTTCAACAACACTGTTTTACACCAGTCCAGACTGCTGCTCACCATAGCCTTATATTTACATTCCTTTTCTAATGCTTATGCTAATTGTATATAATTTTGAACATGCGGCAACTTAAAATTTTTGCATCCACTTTTTCTATGAGCTTCTTAAAAAGTAGGTGATGACATAATTAGTGTTCTGTCAAGGGTCATCGGTGATGACATAATTAGTGTTCTGTCAAGGGTTATCTGTTGACTTCTTTGTCTTAAGAGTAAGAAAGGTAGTCCCTTCCGTCCCTCTCTCCCACCCTTCCTTTTACTCCCTCCCTCCCTCCTTACCTCCTTTCCCTACTTCCATTTTCCTTGCCCCTGTAGGAAGTCATTTTCTCCTGTTTTCTTGTTTTGGCTTCTTACGTGAAACATGTATCTTTTGTTTTGAGCTCATGAATTTTAATGGATATAAATGGTTTGGTGCCATCAGTCTCTTTTCATTTCTTATTTTTATGACTAAGCATGTCTTGTTATAACCAGTCATATAATGGATACATATACCTAATAATTTGCTTTTAATCACTGTAGTAATCCATGGTGAGCACTGCTCCATTTTACCTACCTATTCTCCAATGGATGCCCCAGTGACCTGCAGTTCTCACACCACCAAAAAATGCTCCAGTGTGTATGTTTACGCATCACCTTGTAACTAAATGATAATTTCTTGAAGAGCAGAAGAATCTCTGGGTCATAGTGTACAGTGCTGAAATGTTCTCCAGAAAAGCTATGCCAGTCCACAGTCTCACCAGTAATGTGTGATGGTTTTTGCTTTCTTAGATCCCTTGAACATTTAACATTGTCTATTTTTCTAATTTTTGCCAGTGTCCATTTCATAAGAGAAGTTGAATCTTTTGATTGAAACCAATGTCTTCTTGATTTCAATGGCTAAATAAATAGATCTAGTGAGATACATGTGATTTTTCAGTATATGGGTATTTTATTATTAATAAAATATTAATTTTATTTCAATATTATCCATAAGAGATTGTTCCAGTTGCCATGATGGTGAGAAAAGTAATTAAAACTTGAAGGTCAGTATTAAAATATGGATAGGCCTCCCCTGCCCCAACACCCAGTTCAGTCATACCCCTCTTTCCAATATCATGCTCTTTCTGGTGAAATGCTGGTTATCCATCAGAGCCTAGTTTAAAATTGACAGCCTGCTCTGTGCCACTGAAGTGTTTTAACCATACTGTCATTATGGTAATCACTACAGGTCATTAGAGCCAGTTCTCCACTTTCTTTTGCACTCGTGTGCTCTAGGGCCTCTTTGTACCCTTCCCACCCTGTACCACCCTGTTGTCGTGTTGTGTGTGTTGCTCAGTCGTGTCTGACTCTTTGCGACCCCATGGACTGTATAGCCCACTAGGCTCCTCTGTCCATGGAATTCTCCAGCCAAGAATACTGGAGTGGGTTGCCATTTTCTTCTCCAGTACGTCTTCCTGTTAATCTAACTTAATTGTAATTCATTTTTTTGTGCATGTTAGGCGATGGCCATTGTACATTAAATATTTCCATTTTATCTGACCACAGCAATAGTTTCTGACTCCGAAAAATTTTTAGATTAAAACCATCTTCCCTGTGTTCTAAGATGTGAAGCACTGGTATATTAGCATAGCTCTGTTTGAAGGGCTGGATCAGTTTCAAAACTACTTCCTGGAAAAGCCCTGGACTTGCCTGGAAATACTTGTAAACTCACTGCAGTGCTAAGGTGGGGTAGCCTTCCAGCCTTGAAAGAGCGCTGGTCAGGATCCTTCACTGACTCAGTGAAGTGGCCCCTCTTGCCGTCTGTTCCTCTGAGTTTCAGGTGTGTCTGCGCTCTTTTAGCAGTGTACAGTACAGGTGAGCTTCCGTCTATGGGGTCGCACAGAGTCGGACACGACTGAAGCGACTTAACACAGTACAGCTCCAGTTGCCTGTTAAGAAATATTAACCTGAAACAGATAGCCTGCTTCTATCAAAAAATCAAATCAAGGAAAGTTATTAAAGAAGATAATTTGAGAAAAACATTATTTCAGTTCTGTTGAGTCATTTGTGATTTTATCCATTAGAAGTTTATGTACATGCTGTGCTTGTTTCTTGTCAGTAAATTGAAGGAAACAAATTATGTCCAAGTCTCTGAAGTTCCATGATGTGATATATACCAGTTAATCTCTGTGGGAAGAGCCAGTTCTTCCTAGTGAACTTAGGGACTTCGGACTTATTCCTCAGGAATTGTCTCCATGACTTGGAAATCCTTACGTCTATCAAGTCACCAGGGCTTGTGCTTTCTTCTCACATGAGGCTCGCTGGCTCCCAGTTGGACACTTTTATTCTTTACCATAAGCCCCAAGACTAACTGTGCCTCCTCTTTTTCTCTCAAGCTTCCTCCTTCTCCATACATTTTTGTGGTTCCCTTGTCCTGCAATCACAGTCCAGCTCTCACATCCATACATGACCACAGGAAAGACCATAGCCTTGACTAGGCGAACTTTTGTTGGTAAAGTATGTATATGGATGTGAGAGCTGGACTGTGAAGAAGGCTGAGCGCCGAAGAATTGATGCTTTTGAACTGTGGTGTTGGAGAAGACTCTTGAGAGTCCCTTGGATCTCTCAAGAAGATCCAACCAGTCCATTCTGAAGGAGATCAATCCTGGAATTTCTTTAGAAGGAATGATGCTAAAGCTGAAACTCCAGTATTTTGGCCACCTCATGCGAAGAGTTGACTCATTGGAGAAGACTGTGATGCTGGGAGGGATTGAGGGCAGGAGGAGAAGGGGACGACAGAGGATGAGATGGCTGGATGGCATCACTGACTTGATGGGTGTGAGTCTGGGTGACCTCCGGGAGCTGGTGATGGACAGGGAGGCCTGGCGTGCTGCGGTTCATGGGGTCGCGAAGAGTCGGACACAACTGAGCGACTGATCTGATCTGATCTGATCTGTCCTGCAATAATGTCTCCAGAGCAGTGCATAGCTTCTGGAGCAATACCTGATAACAAATCATCCAGTCTTGATCGTTTTAAAAGTTTTATTGCTGATCCCACTGTGAACCAAAATTAGGACAATCACTCAGTTTGTTCATCCATAACGAGAATATAAGGTGTGCTGGAGAGTACATGTGAGGACCATGGTCGATGCCCTAGAACTCCCTGGCATAGGCCTTGAAACATGGTAGGTGCTGTCCTAGGAAATAGCATGAAGCCACAGGGGTCTGAAATCTCACAGTATGAACATTCCCTAATCCCTTCACTTTTGTCAAAAGCTCCTGTGAGCAACCAATGTGCTACTGCAGTTATTACACATGAGAAGAAACCTTTTTCTCACTTTAGTATAGATTTAGTATAGATGACATGGGAAGATGTCACACAAATTCTGTCTGGGAAACAAAGATAACCTGTTTTGTGAGGTTGTGGTAACTTTTCGTGTCATTCCCATAGTGCATGTCAAGTCTCTGCTGTAGGACACAGATAGAACGTTGAATGAGTATTGTACATGATTTAAAGTAATTGTTTTCCCACATTTATTTCTCTTCCATGAATACAGATAAGCAGATGAAATACCCTTTTATTATAAATGACTGCTTGCTGCCAATAAGCTTGTTAAAGTATTTTTGCTTCCTCATATAATTTTGTATTTGCATTCAGGTATATATTCTATACTTTAAATTCATGATAAAAGCATATAGTATAAGCCAAATCAGTCTTATGAATCTTGGCTTTTTAAATTAGAGCAAATATACAACTATTGTTGGTATCTCCTTAAATAAAATTGCAATATCATCCATTATAATGATAAAATCTTTTCCAACAATCTTCATGGGTTTTCAACAACTTTAATTTTGTTAAGGCTTGCATATAAACTTAACGTAATGTTAAAAGTTTCAATGCATTTCTTGCTTTTCATGAGCAAATATCTGACTTGTCCTTTTAAGAAAAAACAAACTCTGAGTTAGTTTGAAATTCCAAGTTGCAATGAGAAGAGTCCACCTTTAGCCCTCTGCTCTTATTATGTTAAGACTACGACTCATCTCCAAACAAACGTATGATTGAGGTGATGTTTTGGAATAACATCCTGTGTTTTGGTGGTGCATCACTCTTCAGTGACATTCTGAGGTTGCATTGTATTAGCACATGATATTTTCCCCAGTTAATTGATATCCCAGGTTTGTCCAGGGGAAAATCTACAGCTCCCCCAAACATACTTGACAAGTTATTATATTTACTTTAGTCAAAGCCCGTGTGTGCAATATCCCTCTTGGAGGTGGTCTCTTATTGGAGTCCCATATGCTTTTTGTTTGGGAAGAAAGCAGTCACTGTGTCATACTGTTACATGGAGTATTCTTTTTCAAGGATGTTGTTCCCTTGGGGACCATATCAGGCCAGAGTTCCTTAGTCGAATAAGACCTTTGTAACTCTTATTGTATAAGAGTTCTGGGAGGGAAGCAAGAGTTAAACAGAAAATGTAATTCAAGCAACCATATTAGGCCACATGTGAGAAAACATGACTCTTGGTATTGGATTTTTTAAAAAAAAAGGTTATTTGTTGTAAAAAGGACCATGATGCCAAAATGTTCAAGGTATTCCAGTGTAAATGAAGACTAGTGAGGCCCAGGGAACTCATAACATTTTCACATTTACTTTAGTTTCTGAATATGATGGCTTAAAAAACAGCACACAGACTTGTCTATTCACAAATTTTAAACAATGATATGATTAGTTAGTATAGAAGTCCTATAAGGCAATATTTAATCTAAGATTTTCTTCTGTGTGTTTTCCCATCAGTAAAATGATATTTAATCCATATGAGAATAATGATTTTAATGGCATTACATACATATTCATCACTCAGTAACACAAAAATCTATTTATACTCATAAAGATTACTCAATTTAATTGTTGTATATTATAATTTATGACAAACATACTGATTATATTCCATAAAAGTAGAAATTTAAAAATTAATATTTTAAAAATGAAATAGAAAGTCTTCTTCAGATATTATAATTATATCTGATAAAGAAAATTTTAATTTAATTATTGCATTTAACTTTTTTGGATACAGAAGTCATAAAATACTTGTGAATTCTTCATTAAAATACTTAAATGTTTTGACAGACTATAATGTAAAACCTGTTTTCTGAAATGTGAACATTATAGTAAACTTTGTGATACAATATTGTGGGACTCCCCTTTCACTTTTTTTTTTTTAATAGAAAATGGTTTCACAGCAACGCATTCTAATTCACGAAGATTCCATGAACCTGCTCAGTCTTTATACCTCTCCGTCTTTGCCCAACATCACCCTGGGTCTTCCAGCAGTGTCAACCCAGCTCAACGTAAGTCCTTACCCTGCATTGGCCTAAACCAGCCCGAGGACTGTTTTCCTAGGGGACCTCTCGTTCTTTACACGTATATTTAGACTTCAGGGAAACTTGGTAGTCTACTTCTCCTTCACTATTTACCGAGTTGTTGAAAGATACTCAGTTTGACCTCACATTAAAGAATCATATTGATTCACATAATAATATATAAAAATAATAACTAATATTTGTATAATGCTTTGTAGTTTTTAAAAAAAGAAAGCAGTCTCCAGGTGTATTATTTTGCTAGCTCCACACAACCATCCAATGAAACAGATTACAGACACATTTTGACAGAAGCAGCAGCCGAGACTTGGGATGCATAAAAGTCCAGGATCACAAGCCCAGCAAGTAGCAGACCTGGACCTCAACTCAGGCCAGTGCTGTGAGGGCAGTGTCTGAAGCACAGCAGCATGTTTAAAGGGTTTATTTTGTGAATGACTTTATTTTGAGAATTTAGGTCCCTGACTCTGTGGTACTGAAGAATATATATCTGGAAGACCTCTGTGAGAACAATATTAAACTCTTCCTTGGAAATTCAGAGTGAGTCAATTACTTTAAAAGTCTCAACAACTGAAGTAGGATTTTTTGGAGGTAGTTGTCCAGCTAGCAGAAGACAGAAATAATTATATTTCACACATATTCTCTAAAATAATATAAATGTTAGTCATAATAAAAGATTTTTAAACTTGAATAATTGATCTATGAGAGATTATTAAATTAGGCAGAGGTCATATGATACATTCAATTTAAAGAGAAATCTGTTCCAACCCTTCGCACCAATTTTACCAATTTTTAAATGGCTTTAAGAGTCTGGCAAGTCTTCCACTGAATCCATCTTGTCAAACTAATATCTTTTACAATATGCCCACATCAGGAAATTATAAAGAATTGACCATTTTGTGACTATTTGCAGAATATGAACCCTATCCTATGGTATGCTAGTTTATGTACAATCATGCTTACGGTGACATTTTTAAATGATAAATTTTATGATTATGTTCAATACACATTACAAATCTATCTAAGAGACAACTTATTATATTTGATCTTTGTAATAAAGTAGAATGTTATCTTAGGTGATACAGTAATCTTATACCAGTGAGGAAAAAGCACAGTTTGGATGTTGTTTTATATCTGGGGATTAAAGAAGACAGACAAAAAAAACACTGAATGCAGCTATGCCCTTGAAATTCTACATGAAGCATTTGTAAACAATTGACTAATGCAAAGGAAAAAGAAATTGGGGATTAAATAAAACAAATATTTATGGATGATATTTTCAAATCTTCACTTATAAAAATTATTTTCAAAAAAATTATATTCTGTTGCTATTTTTTCTGTTTCTTCTGATGATGAGCAAATACTAACACAAAAACTTAGGACATATAAGTTTTCTACTTTTTTTGCATGTTCTAAGTCACTCCTACCAGCTAACACAAAGACACTACTTTTAATGTGGTCGGGGAGAATTTTTCCACCAAAGGACCAAGTACTAAAAGCCAGACTATTAAATGTTTCAATGATAATACCATTTGGTACCATTGGATGAATAAACCAGTGTGGTTTGGATTGAAGTTTCATTTTTCTTTGCTTCCATTTTGGTGTGTATGAGGCTATCATAATTAATTTTTCAAGCTTGGCATTGCTTTGGCAAAGGGATCTCTAATATTCTATTTCCTCGCTGAGTAGTGGGAAATTTTAAGGAGAAGAAGCCACGAGAAGGAATCACTTCTAGATTAAACATTGCTTCGACTTGTTGTGTGACTAAGACAAACCATTTACCTCGTTGTCCTTCAATTTCCCCATCACTGAAAATTGCTTTGCTTCCCTGGTGCACAGCAATTTTGAAAGATGAAACATGAGTTTTGAAAAGAAACATACCACATAATTTTGAGATATTAGACCTCTGCTTTTGTAATACCAAAATGACCACCATTCATTAAGTTCTTTGACTAGGAGAATTCATTATTACTATTGATGGTATAATTATTATTGCCTTATTACTATGTTATCATATATTTCAAGTTCTTAATAGCAATTTTAGGTGATATCTAATTTCACTTGTAGTTTATTTTATTAAAGAAAAGTATCTGGCCTGTCATTTTCAATATTTAGAGATTTGAGACTCTATTATAAATTAATATAAAATACACATTTAAATAAAATTTCTTCATATTTTATATAATCCAGTATATATATTTTTAAAATATAATTTTAAAAATTAAATACTGGACACCCATAGCTCTGTGAATGTGTTAGAGGACATATAAAGAGTGAATTGTTTCTTCTGCTTGAAACTCCCAAATTACAGACCATTTTATATCCAGCTTTTAATCACTATTGTATAGTCATGAGTTTAGCAATCTGAATAAATTTTACTATTCTAATATACCTTTTACTTAAGCAATATGTTAAAATATTTTAGAAATAAACTTCCCAGTTATTAAGCCTAAAATAAACATAATTTTTAATGTTTTAGGAAAAGTTTTATTTGGGCTTCAGTACAATGATACACAATACTAAACTGTCTCCAGTGCTCCAGCTTTGTTTTTTTTCTCCTATGTTCATTCACTTAGTTCAAAAGACATACTGTTGTCCATTTTCCCTACTCAGCCATTGGGTAAGATAAGGCTTTTTGGTGGCAGGGGAAATTATGGAATGAGAAACTAGTCTAATGATTTACAGACCTAATGACCCATATGGATGAAAGTGGATTAACATCTTTATTGTTTCTTGACACAGGCTTCAAATTCACTCAAGGAAAAACAGAAGTGTGAGACCCAGACACTCAGGCAAGGTGTTCCTCTGCCTGGGCAATACGGGGGCAGCATCCCAGCGTCTTCAAGCCATCCCCACGTTACTTTGGAGGGAAAGCCCAACAGCAGCCACCAAGCTCTCCTGCAGCATCTATTATTGAAAGAACAAATGCGACAGCAAAAACTTCTTGTGGCTGGTAATTTATAATGGCATCATTTGCAGGTTATGTTAGGGCTTTTGTTTTTATCAGCAAGCCAACATAATGTCTCTTTGCCTCAAGACCTAGTAAAAATTCACATTGTCGTGCAGAGGTTTCCCTGATACCTAGTACTGTGGAAAAGACTATTACCCGTATTTATTCCTCTAGATCTGTGGGAAAAAAAAAAACCTCACCTTATTTAACCTTCAGATATACCAGAGTGACTGTAGATGAGTCATTGATCAGATGTGTATCTGCCCAATGCGTTGGCATTTTTGCCTCTAGCCTTCCCAATCTGGGCATCCCTAGTGGCTCAGATGGTAAAGAGTCTGCCTGCCATGCAGGAAACCCAGGTTCGATCCCTGGGTCTGGAAGAGCCCCCGGAGAAGGGCATGGCAACCCACTCTAGTATTCTTGTCTGGAGAATCCCATGGACAGAGGAGGCTGGCGGGCTACATTCCATGGGGTCACAGAGTCGGACAAGATTGAGTGATGAACACACCCAACCTAGCCTTCTTCTGATATATGGCCAATAGTATACTGCTTTTCATAAAACGTATCCCATAGCTGTCTTCTGTAGTTTCTTGTCTTTTCTTAAATTGTTTATGTGTCTCTGTAAGTACCTATATATATATTTTTTTTCCTTTTTTTTTTCCTTTGCAGGTGGAGTTCCCTTACATCCTCAGTCTCCCTTGGCAACAAAAGAGAGAATTTCACCCGGCATTAGAGGTACCCACAAATTGCCCCGACACAGACCCCTGAATCGAACCCAGTCTGCACCTTTGCCTCAGAGCACCTTGGCTCAGCTGGTCATTCAGCAGCAGCACCAGCAGTTCTTGGAGAAGCAGAAGCAATACCAGCAGCAGATCCACATGAACAAGGTAAGTTCCCAAGCCATGTCAACACACCACAGCCACCAGCGTGCAGTCTGGGGTTCTCGTCACTGATACGGGCCTACAAGAGAGAATGTTGGTGTCCATCACAATGACCTGGAGACTGCCCTCCTGGCTCTGCTGTCAGGGCTCAAGGACACCATCACAATACCACTGTCTTCTCCATCACTGCATGCATAGGACATTTGTAGCAAAATTGAGGTCCTAGATTTGTAGCAAAATCGAGGTCCTTGATTGGAAAGTCTTTTCTGACTGAGTACATATCTGAATGCAGCAGCACATACAGAAATGCGTGTGCAGAGCCCCATGTTTTGTTGCTGCAGTAAAAGTTTGAGGCAGAGTTGAGGTTTGCACAGATGTTGGCAGCTATAGCAAGGTTAGCCAGTTAGGTGTTTCTCTGCAACTTGTATGTAAACATGTTACATTTGTTTTTTAATACGTCCAAATTTTAGTCCAATCAGTGCTGAAGCAGTTTCTCGGCAGTTTGTGGTTGTCTCTCTGTGTCAGAAATGGACAGCAGAGGCCTGAGTCACAGCACATCCTCCGGAGCTCTCCTGCTGAGGCAGCCACAGACAGTCATTCTAATATAATGTGTCACACAGGCCAGGAGGGCATTTTCAATGAATCTGTAAGCAAAACTGGTCTGCACAGTGTTTAGCCACTGCTCTCTGCCATGGTAGCCTTACAAAGAAGAATCCTTTCATTCCTGGAAAATGAAAGGTCCTGAATATCAAAATTCTATCCTTTCTCCTTTGTTTCTATATTACTTACAAATATCTGATAGAGGCATTATACTGAGAAACAATGTCCTATTTACTGATAAATGGATAGCTAAAAATTGGCTTAGTATGTAAATGTGCTATCATATTATGATTTAAGCAAAACAGGGCTTCCCAGGTAGTAAAGAACCCACTTGCCATTGCAGGAGACATAAGAGATGGGAGTTTGATCCCTGGGTCAGGAAGATCCCCTAGAGGATAAGATGACAACCCACTCCAGTATTCTTGCCTGGAGAATCCCATGGACAGAGGAGCCTCGTGGGCTACAGTCCCTGGGGTTGCACAAAGTCAGACACAACTGACGCGACTGAGCATAAATGAAACAAAACCTCATGGGCAAAGGTCTAATCATCTTTCTGATAGTAAGAGAAGGGGATCTTTATCATGTGCTCACCTTATTGCAGGTGGGATTAGAGATGTTTTCTCATCTTTGGCCTCCATCTTAACAAGGCAGATACATAAAGGTAGCATGGACTGAAGAGCACAATACTAAACACAAATTCCCCCAGCCCAACCCTTTGCAGTGTTCACAAATGACGTGTGTGTGTGTGTATATTGCGGTGGGAGTGGCTGGGAGTGCCAGCTGCCTCTCCAGTCATCATTTGTGCTGCACTGCAGATTGTATTTCACTATATTTCAGACTCTTTCTATTAGTATATCATCAGGTTAATGCCTATCTTATTGCTTCAGTATTTCTCTAAATTTATCAAGTTATGTTAGATAAAATCAGTCTTGTCAGAGGAGAACTGATTTTTCTCCTTGTATAATGGCATATTACTCATTGTCCTCAATGTCATTCTGTACATTTACTGTGTTATGGTAGAGTTATGTTGATTTGTTTCTTTTGTGTTATATTAGCACAGCTTAAAATTACCAGATATTCTCGAAACATTATCCAGTATGAAAGGAAAGGCTGGGAATTCTTACTGTTCACCTCACAATATTTTGATCTGGAATTAGATTCATTTAGAAAAGTAATAGTTGTTGTTATTTAATTGCTAAGTCATGTCCGATTCTTTTGCAACCTCACAGACTGTAGCCTGCCAGACTTCTCTGTCTGTGGGAAGAAAAGTAACATCTGGTTGTGAATACACTTTCTGCTACTTGGTTCTATTTCCTAGAACTATATGGAGGTGTATTCTCTTACAGGTATTTGAGGTAAACTGATCCCTTTGAAATCACCATCTACAGATGATTTCTATGAATACCTTTAAGAATATTTTGGAATGCATTTTTTTATGATCTAGAATTCCCACTGCTTCAGACTCAAGTGGTATGTTAATATTGGACGGAATTATTGTATTTTAGTATCACACTTGAGATTTTGACAGACAGATGCTAAGCTCAGTCACATGAAAGGAACTAAGATGGAAAGCAGGCATTTGCATTTCAGAAATGAGAAAAGCAAATCTTATCAGAGACCTTCTTCCATGTGGAGCTGATTCTTTGGACTCTGTTAAGAATTCCTTCCAAAATTAGAAACAAACCTATACTACATGTTTGTACAGTGGTTTGATTATTAAATCTTGTCTTAATTAGGCAAAATGAAGCCCAGAAAACTTCAAAGTACAAAGCTGATCTTTATATATTAACCTCTCTCAACTTGGGTGTTTAGATTACTCAAGCAGGTCTCTCCTTGGCTTTTTTCCTTGTATGTATTCCATATGTTTAATCAAGAATCAAGATGGCATATGCACACTGGGTACTCTCCAGATTTTGAAAATATTTCACCTGTCCTCAATTGTCTAAGGAAATAGAGAGGAATTTTCTTAAATAAATATTGAACTCCATCCCATTCTATGGTATTCACAATAGAACCACTAATGAGTGAATCGCTACTGTTCACCTTTTCCATGAGGTAATGAAAACATTTATTTCACGTCAGGAGAAGGCAAATTTAGATGCCAAAATAAAACAGGTTTCTGCATAATAATATATTTATGGGTATCATGTAGAATAACCATTAATGAGAAATAACCACAGAAACTTTAGTTTATATCTTTTCTCCCTTCTGTTATCATGGACAAATCTTTAGTACTCATCAAACAGCCAAATAGTTGGCATCATAAACACATAGTCCTTACTCTCTTGTGATATTTATTACAGCAGGAAATATAGGCACATATGCAGCATAGGTGTATAGATGACATATTTTATATGTCTTAACCTTTTATTCCCTCCAGTTTGCTTTACGGTTCTTTTTTGAGGAATTTAGGAACTTTGAGGAAAAATAGAGTGACAAGAAAGAAGAAATAAGCAGATTTATCTGTAAATTTACATCATATTAAATATGATTAGCCTTCCTGGTATGAAAATTTTAATGACTGATTTGAATTGCTAATAGTCTTTAGAATAATTAGAAACAACAGTATACTTTTTCAGAGCAGTTTGTACAGTGATTGACTTATTAAATTTTAAAGACTTTCTCATATCTTGCTGTTATTTGAACGCATTTATGAAATCAGTCAGTCATATTTGTTATAACCATACAATGTAAATGTTATTAAGCATACTAAACAATTTGCCTACCTGCTACCTACTACTTAAATGACATTTACATGGGAAATTTGTGTGTCATAAGATGCTAAAGCTCATGTAAGTATGTTTTAAGTGCTTACTAGCTTAGCAGAAATAGCCCTAGAATGGGTTTGTATAGTATTTGTATTGCTTTATCTACCAGAAAACAATTGGACAAGCTAAAAAAAAATGAGTGGAAAATGTCAGATTGTTTTATCTTTGCTTATAAGTTTGTATATTTTGTTTTCACTGAAAGCATTTTGAGAAGCTTAACCATAAGAAAATCATGGCTTACAACATTTGTTCTCTTGGGTTTGTTTTGGGGTTTTTTTGAAACATTTGAAAAATTCAGAAATGCATCTAAACAATTTTATCACTAATACATAGTACCTTCATGTTTAAAAAAATGTTAAAGGAAAGGTTTTAATATGAGGATCAAAGAAGACTGTTACTTTTGCCAGTATCTTTTAACTTTTTTATTGGAAAAAAGTGGTTTTCTAAAATAAAATTTTCCTTTTAAATACAAAATAGCAAACAAAAATATAGGAGAGTAATGGTAGTTTTCTTCTGAACCGTTTTCAAGCTTAAATATTGCCACAGATTTTCTGGTAAAAACTATGACTGATGAAAACAAAATACCACAGTTGCTTGGACATTTTTATGATTTTTTGAAGGAGTACTGTGACCACTGCCTGATTAATAGTAGGGCAAATGTCAAGTCACATCACTCTCTGAATGATACACAGAAATTTTCCAAAGTATATTCAGGTATCCTTATACTTAGAAAATTTGACATAGATCTCTGTCCTTCTTCCAAATGACAACATTGTTCTTTGAATTATTTCTTAGTATTAATAGCACTGATTGCTGCCTAATTGTTTCTATTTTAACTAAAATTTTATATCTTTTCTATTACCTATGTTTTTCATATTCATCTTGTCAAATCTGTATGAGAAGAAATTTTAAGAAAATTATTTCTTATTTCAATACTTATTTGAATGACATAATCTATGCAAGGGGCTTCCCTGGTAGCTCAGCTGGTAAAGAATCCGCCTGAAATGCAGGAGACCCAGATTTGATTCCTGGGTCACGAAGATCCTGGGGAAGATCCCCTAGAGAAGGAATAGGCTACCCACTCCAGCGTTCATGGTCTTCCCTAGTGGCTCAGGTGGTGAAGAGTCGTCCTGCAGTGTGGGAGACCTGGGTTCTATCCCTGGGTTGGGATGACGCCCTCTAGGAGTGAATGGCAACCCACTCCAGGATTCTTGCCTGGAGAATCCCCACAGACAGAGGAGCCTGGTGGGCTATAGGCTGTGGGGTCGCAAAGAGCCTGACACGACTGAGTAACTGAGCACAACACGGATCTGTGTAAGGATCCACTTAGCAAATCACTACTGAATTCTTACCTGATTAGTAGCAGACACTATTTTAGGCAGTCAAAAAACAGCATTCAGCATCCTCATGGAACTTAACATATGGGCAGCAGGGGACTGAAATATTCCAGTAAACAGCAATACAATATATTAAGTATTGGGTTAGAGGACATGAGGAAGGAAATTGTTTTCTTTGAGGAAACAAGTTTCAGACTTGTTTAGTTTCTCTCAGGATTATAGTGTACTGTTTATATATTTTCCTCTCCCTTCTCTCTGTCTCTGTCTCTCTTTCTGTCTCTCCCTCGCTCTCTCTTTCTCTCCCTCCCTTACTCCCTCTCTCTTTCTTTCTTTGTAAAATGCTCTGTGATAAATATCTTATGCATTCCTATGACTGGATATCAGCCAACACTTAAAAAAAGTCCACACAAATCATGAGATGATATCTTATACATGTCAAGGTTCACTCTAGATATAAGTATTTATTATATATTTGTTATTATGATACTTAGGCATTTTGACATGAGTGCTATTTTATCATAATAAAAATATATCTAAGACAAGAGCAGTAAAGGGGAGGCTGAGCAGATGTCCTGCGTTGCCCTTATTAAAACAGGTAGATTTTATGTCTGACAAGCAAGGCATGAATATAATTAAGCTCAAATGCTGGTACAGAGCTAATGGGGAGCATTTATCAGGTTTGGAAGAGAATTTGACCCTTTATTTGAGAAGTATCTATTGTATTCCTTTTCTTGACATAATTTTCTAGCATAGATGTTACATTTTCTCCTTAACTCCTCATGATTCATACTCATTTCTTGTCCCCAGTAATCCATCCAGAACAGCCTGGAGGAGAATATTCTTTCATGCCTGTAGTCACATACACACATAGCATGGTTTTGTGTGTGTGCATATATTTCTTCTTATAAAGTGTCCCTAAAGCCATGTCTAAATTTTGAGCAAAGTGTATATTTTCCCAAGGAGATTAATTTGAACAACAATAACGCAGACATTTACAATCCCCAAAGTTTACATATTTTGAAGTCACACTTCATATTAGTTTATTTTAATAAGGTGAATTCTATCCATGCCTTACTTGTAGGATGAAAATTTTGCGAATAATTACATAAGGACCAGGTACCAATTTTTGCTTTTTTGCTACACCTGTTTCTCCTAGTGTGTCTTTTCCTCCCAGTCTTTTACACAACTTGCATCTCTCCAGAATGTTTCCCAAAGAAACCTTAGGGATAGGTTCCTTTAAGTAGTGCCAGCTCTCCTCTGTATAGGCTCTTCCATAAGCTGGGACACCATGCCAGCATTCTTATGTGTATCATCTCCTCAAACTATAATACACTTTTTTTTTTTTTTACTATGAAGAAAGTTAATTTTCTTCTTAGTTCTTTTGTAACTAGGTTGACCAAGATGACCAGGTTAGTAGTGGACAGAGCTGGGATGCCAGCATAGGTTGTCTGACAAAAAATCCTGTCCTTAAACTTGGGCCAGTGATTTTCAATGTTGTTTTTTATCACCAAGGAGACAAGATTTTCCTAATTTTACTTTTGCCCAAAGTAGGGAACTTACAATGAAAAACACGGCAAACAAACCAACAAAAAAGGAAGGTCATCTTATTTTTTAGGTATTGGTTTGGATTTGCCAGGATGAAGAAATCCCATTTCCTGACCTTGATTCCTAGTTCTCTGCGCATTGCCCTTCATCCAGTTACTCCCTTGGAAGTGTCTTTATATGGACCCAGTGGTGGTACTTCCACATATTCTCTTGGGTTTCCAGTGGTGGGGTGTGAACGCAGTAGAGAACCAGCTGCAGTAGGGAAATACTACAGCCAGGCATGCTTCATTCCTTTCTCCTGTGTTGTAACATTGCTGTGTTTTTTAGATGGGCAGACATTTTCTGACAGGAATTCTGAGCAAGCCTAAAGCTGAAAAATCAACTGACTTCATCAGGTTCAACTGAAATGCAAATGTTGGCATCTCATCTATGAGTGGTTGGAAAATGCCTTTTTTTAAGTTTTGAAAAATGGATGAGTAGAAACTTGAACTGGGCTTTCATTTAGGAAAGTCAGCATTACTGTTGTCAGGTTTAATTTCTCTCTATCCACATGACAGCTTGTTTTTATGCAGAGTCTTTAATCACCAATTTAGGATTACATTTTGCCCATTAGATGGATAGTATGTCCAAAAGCTTTAGCAGGCATTGAAAAGCAGTCTTAATTTTATAACTATAAAAAGCCTCCTAGATTATTTATCTATCTATAGAGGTTTATAAAAGAAACTTTGACTTTACCCTCAAATAGATGCTATTTTGACATGATTAGCCCAATGTAAATAGATCCTTGTAGGTATGTATTGAGCTTCAAAAAAACCCACTTATGCTGCAGTACCAGCTTACATCATCACAGAGAATTCATATAGAAGCTTTTCATATAATTACAAGTCGACGGTTTAAAATATACAGAAAATGGCTTGTTGCTTTATTATTAGATGTGATGAAATCCTGTGTTTGGAAAAGAAACTAAATGACCATTTTAGTGGATTAATGTGTAACATTCATAAATGTTCCCAGTACTGCTTTCATAACTTGAAGACCAAGGGAAGGACCTCGACCTTTCCTTTTCACTCTGCGCTGTTAATCTAGTCAGAGATGCTTTTATTGAAGGAGAAAAACAATAGTTGGACATGACTATGAGGTAAGAAAATAGGGGAAAGAAGACTATCTGGGGAATTGGACCATGTGAGTGCTTTGACTGATGTTGATTCCAGGAGTTCAAAAGGAGAGGGAAACTAAATAATATGGTTGTTTCCCAACCTTGACAAATAGTTTCATTTGACAGAATGAAATAATTAAGTCTTACTAAGGAATTTTTAATGTAACTAAGTGATTTGTGGACATTAAAACCATGAATGTGTAGCAGTCGCTTTGTTACAGATTTTGGATGCTTGTAAGTTCTTGATTTTAGGGGTTATTTTTTCCTCTCTGTATCTTTCTTCTCTTTCTTTAAATATTTTTGAAAACTAAGGGATTACAGTGACCCTGAAATGTCATATGGTCTGGAGTATTCCCATCCTTCAGGCAGAATTGACTCCAGGGCTATACTCTCATATCCTAAATATACCACTACTCTCTTGCTATCAGCTTAGTTACATCAACCAGCAATAAAAACTCACTTCTGAAAAATAATTTCTTGGCATGGAATAATTGATGTTCCAAAAAGATTTATTAGCAACCATTATGCTGCATTCTAGAAATGAAAATAAAGGCATGTTTTTCCCCTTGAATGGCTCATAGACTTACAAGTAGATAATTCTAATCAAAGACAGGTCTACAGAATACATAGTTCCTATGAATTACAAAATCTAGAATGCTGGGTAGCCTTTTCAACAGAAGTTTCTGATGCCCTGCACAATTATTTGTTTGTTTTGCCATTATGGCCAAACTGTACCCTCTTTGTCCTCCAGTGCTCTGATTTATACATTTTAGAGGCTTTTAGTGAGAATTACATGAGAAGATGTTCTGAAAGTGCTTTGTAAACATAGTAAGAAATCCTCACATTTAATGCAGTATTTATATTCTTATATAGCACCAAGTAAGATCATGGCATCTGGTCCCATCACTTCATGGGAAATAGATGGGGAAACAGTAGAAACAGTGTCAGACTTCATTTTGGGGGACTCCAAAATCACTACAGATGGTGATTGCAGAGTACATCATGAGAAATGCTGGGATGGAAGAAGCACAAGCAGGAATCAAGATTGCTGGGAGAAATATCAATAACCTCAGATATGCAGAGGACACCACCCTTATGGCAGAAAGTGAAGAAGAACTAAAGAGCCTCTTGATGAAAGTGAAAGTGGAGAGTGAAAAAGTTGGCTTAAAGCTCAACATTCAGAAAACAAAGATCATGGCATCCGATCCCATCACTTCATGGGAAATAGATGGGGAAACAGTGGAAACAGTGTCAGACTTTATTTTTTTGGGCTCCAAAATCACTGCGGATGGTGACTGCAGCCATGAAATTAAAAGACGCTTACTCCTTGGAAGGAAAGTTATGACCAACCTAGATAGCATATTCAAAAGCAGAGACATTACTTTGCCAACAAAGGTCTGTCTAGTCAAGGCTATTGGTCATGTATGGATGTGAGAGTTGGACTATAAAGAAAGCTGAGCACTGAAGAATTGATGCTTTTGAACTGTGGTATTGGAGAAGGCTCTTGAGGGTCCCTTGGACTGCAAGGAGATCCAACCAGTCCATTCTGAAGAAGATCAGCCCTGGGATTTCTTTGGAAGGAATGATGCTAAAGCTGAAACTCCAGTACTTTGGCCACCTCACGCGAAGAGTTAACTCATTGGAAAAGACTCTGATGCTGGGAGGGATTGGGAGCAGGAGGAGAAGGGGACGACAGAGAATGAGATGGCTGGATGGCATCACTGACTCGATGGACGTGAGTCTGAGTGAACTACGGGAGTTGGTGATGGACAGGGAGGCCTGGCGTGCTGCAGTTCATGGGGTCGCAAAGAGTTGGACACAACTGAGCGACTGAACTGAACTGAATGAAGTGGATAAACCTAGAGCCTAATATACGAGTGAAGTAAGTTAGAAAGAGGAAGGATGGTGTATTTTAAGAGCATGTAGACATCAGCCCTAAATGATCTAAACCATAAAATGTTCAAGCAAGAAGAGACATAAGGGAATCTTTGCCGAGGTCAGAAGCTGATAGTCTATGGACTGGATCCATTCTGTTGAACTGATGTCTTTGGGCTGCCTAGTGTCTTAAAAAGCACTCAATCTTTAAAGAAAGATTTCAAATACAAATCTAGATTTCTGGCATTGATGAAAAATTGAAAAGTCTGGCTACACTGAGCCCATGGCATTTTTCACATGACATTTATTGTCGGGGTTTCTTCTTGGTTGTCCTTTTTAAAGAGGACTTGTACTGTTTTCCAGTTTACCAGAGTAAGGGACTGATTAATAGGGAGAAAGTGAGCTGTTTATCAGTCAAGTGATCAGAAGCTCCCTGGCTCTGAGACCTTACCTATTCTGAGACACAGTCCAAAAACACTAATCAAACGGCGAGCGAAGGAACCTAGCATGCCTCTCCTCACTGTGCCACTGTTCATTACCCTTAAAGATGGGGAAAAAAAAGAAAACTTTCAAAGTGTACTGTCAACTGAAGATCAGGAAGGAGGTTATCAGGGGGAAAATCCTATTATGCAATATGAAAGGGCATAAAATTACCCAGTGATGTAACAGAAGGAAAAATAGTTCATCTGTGTTGTAGTTAAGAAATGCCCCCAATAGTCTGGCTGGGGATTTTATGTTCTCAAAAGTCAGTCTGCGTGTTTCTACTTTTGCCCACCTAAATCCAGCCTTAGGTAGCTTCCAGAGCGATCCTTTACAAGTGCAAATCACGCTGTGTCAAGCACTTGCTTAAAAGTCCCCCATTTTTTTCCTTATAGTTTGTAGGATAAAATCCAGATATCTTTGCAGGGGCCCACAAGGCTCTTGCCCCCTCATTGACCGTATCTCCCAACTCCCTTCCCGTACCCACTGAGCTCCCACCACATTGGCCTCCTGTCTGGTTTGTGGGCAGTCAGTCTCCTTCCGTCTCAAGAAATGAACTGCTAGTCACAGTTCTGGTGGAATGTTCAACCTCCAGGTATTCTTAATACTCAGCTCAAACCTCACCTCTTCAGAGGGTCCTTCCTTGCTCATGCAGATTAGGCACACTCACTCCTTCCCCACTGTTCACTGTCACATTAAGTTCCACTCTTCAGTTGTTTATTTTTTATTTTTCCTTGAGACAGTTTAGTTCAGTTCAGTCACTCAGTCGTGTCTAACTCTTTGCGACCCCATGAATAGCAGCACACCAGGCCTCCCTGTCCCTCACCAACTCCTGGAGTCCTCCCAAACCCATGTCGATAGAGTCAATGATACCATCCAACCATCTCATCCTCTGTTGTCCCCTTCTCCTCCTACCTTCAATCTTTCCCAGCATCAGGGTCTTTTCCAATGAGTCAACTCTTCGCATGAGGTGGCCAAAGTATTGGTGTTTCAGCCTCAACATCAGTCCTTCCAATGAACACCCAGGACTGATCTCCTTCAGGATGGACTGGTTGGATTTCCTTGCAGTCCAAGGGACTCTCAAGAGTCTTCTCCAACACCACAGTTCAAAAGCATCAATTCTTCGACGCTCAGCTTTCTTTATAGTCCAACTCTCACATCCATACATGACCACTGGAAAAACCATAGCCTTGACTAGATGGACCTTTGTTGGCAAAGTAATGTCTCTGCTTTTTAATATGCTGTCTAGATTGGTCATAACTTTCCGTCCAAGGAGTAAGCATCTTCTAATGCCATTGCTGTTATCGCCATCTGCAGTAATTTTGGAGCCCAGAAAAATAAAGTCAGCCACTGTTTCCACTGTTTCCCCATCTATCTGCTATGAAGTGATGGGACCAGGTGTCATGATCCTAGTTTTCTGTATGTTGAGCTTTAAGCCAACTTTTTCACTCTCCTCTTTCACTTTCATTAAGAGGCTCTTTAGTTCTTCGTCACTCAAACCTGTATGCAGGTCAGGAAGCAACAGTTAGAACTGGATGTAGAACAACAGACTGGATCTCGATGTACAGTAAAAGCAATACAATATTGTAAAGTTAAGCAAAATTAAAAAAAAAAAAAAAGGCTGTATATTGTCACCCTGCTTATTTAACTCACATGCAGAGTACATCATGAGAAACGCTGGGCTGGAGGAAGCATAAGCTGGAATCAAGATTGGCAGGAGAAATATCAATAACCTCAGATATGCAGATGACACCACCCTTATGGCAGAAAGTGAAGAACTAAAGAGCCTCCTTGAAACAGGATCTTGCCTAACTGACCACTCTCTTCCCAGGGCCTGGCATATATAGCAAGTACTCAATAAAGATTTGTTGAAGGAGTAAAAAAATGGGTAATTTTAACTAGCTGGGAGGAGGAAATTTTTTAGTCTCCTTTCCAGAAGTGAACACTTCAGTTATTGGAATATTAGGATGTTTTAAGAGCCAAAGAAAGGGTATTTTAATTGCAGGCATTGTTTTGGACAGTCAATTAAAGTTATAAAAATGAACACACTTTCATTAAGAATTCACTTCAGTATTGGCAAGAAAGGATGTTTTTCAGTTTAGACCTTTAATTAATGTGAATAATGGACCAGTACTTAGAAAGTTTTTCTCTCTTGTTTTTTAACTTTGATTCTTTTAATTTCTTCCCTAAAGTGCACAGAATGACATGGAGTATTTTGTCTTGAGTCAGAGTTCTTCTCTAAGTAGGCCTCTTGATTTGAAAGCCCTCCAAACTCTGCATGTTGTTTCTGAGAACAGTTGGTACATACCTAATCTATTTGTGAGTTGAGACAGAATTTTATCATTATTTTTAAATCTAGTTTCCTTGGAGCTTAAGGGAAAGGTTTTATTTTCCAAAAGAAGTATTGTACATGTATTTAAAAGAAAAAAAAAATGCTTGTCCTTTTGCCATTCCCCAAGAAAATCTGTCTTAAAATCTGAGGCAAAATAAGAAAGTGATGAGTAAGGTCAAAGGTCATTTTGCATAGTTTAATTCAAACACTTGTGCTGAATGATTTGTTGACAATTTCAGAAAATCAGATGTCTATCCAAAACAGATTTACTCCTTATATACTTCTGTGATTAGTTTGATATTCATTTCTGAAATATTTGTGGGGACATGAAGGATTTCTGTGGCTAAATTTAAAAATAAAAAAATTTTAAAGATATTTTATTCAAAAGCGCTATGCTTATGTTAGCTTCTAGATTTATATCAAACAATGTAACTTACACCTTGAATTATATGGGTTAAGGTGTAAAGATTAATAGCACAATCTTTAAATAATATTGAATGACTTTTACACCATTTGCTAATAGAATATATAATGTTCAACATTGAATATAAAACATTGAAATTATGGACTTGCTATATTTATTACCCTGGCAGGGATTGATAAGATTTGAAGAGTCAAGTTGTAATACTTGAAGGTATTAGAGATTTGGATAAATGATCATGCTGTCTGGCCTGTAAAATCTCCAATGTGAGCCTGTATGTGTGTGCTACAAATGCAGAATGGTCATGGACCACCTGCAGCCTTCTTAGTGTTCGGTATACTTGCTATACTGAACTGACTCATTTGAAAAGACCCTGATGCCGGGAAAGATTGAAGGTGGGAGGAGAAGGGGCTGACAGAGGATGAGATGGTTGGATGGCATCATCGACTTGATGAGCATGAGTTTGAGTAAACTCCAGGAGTTGGTGATGGACAAGGGAGGCCTGGCATGCTGCAGTCCATGGGGTCACAAAGAGTCAGACACAACCGAGCGACTGAACTGAACTGACACTTGTTATACAGTAGCATGGAAGATCCCCTAGAGGAGGGCATGACAACCCACTCCAGTATTCTTGTCTGGAGAATTCCATGGAAAGAGGAGCCTGACAGGCTACAGTCCATAGTGTCGTAGAGTCGGAAACGACTGAAGCGTTCACACACAGCATGGAGAATACAGAGCCACACTGACGGATGAGAATGAGCAAAGATAAAAGAAGCAGAAGCAGCAGCTCAGCCTTCATCTTCATCTCAGCTGGGCTCCCCACCAGAGTAACTCACCTGGTGTCAGACAAATGACACAGGGCGTGTTTTACAGATGGAGCCTTAGCTGAGATTACACAGGCGTACACATTTATCTGTCACACAGATGTTTCTTCTTGTGTTTTCTAGCCAGCAAGGCAACGGCTCAGCTTTGCTGGGCGATCACCTCCAGATGTTCAACCAAAAAGAGACCCTGCTACCCCACTGAGAGTCAGTAGACAGCTCCTCCCTGTAGCTGGGCCTCTGAGCAACTGTACAAATTAGAAAAGGGTTAACCCATACCTTCTTGGTAATGGTCATAGTTGTAGTTCAAAAACACATAGAGCACAGCATAGTCCAAACACTGGATTTCCTTGTAAATAGTCAGAAACTTGCAAATCACATCAAGTAACTATTTTTAAAGTCCAAAATAAGTCAAACCTGGCAGGTGGATCTTCTGAGACTTTTGTTTGCATATTTTCTTGATGTTAATTGCTAATTTTTCCACTCAGCAAATTTGACTGTTTAAACAAAATCAGCTTGAGTCAGATACCTCAAATAAAATAAGAAGTTTAGATTAACTCCCTCTATGCATTTATAGTTTGCAAAATTGTCTCCAGTAGATCCCATTTATTTCTTTTGTATTTTTAGAAACTTCACGAAGAGCACATTTTATTCCAGAAATGGTGAAAAAGACGTAATTATTATTCACGTGGATGTTGGCATTCAGTTTATAACCTGGGCGGGGGGCAGGGAGGGGAATGTGTCAAAGTGTTATTGCTAAGTACAAATTAAGTTTTCAGATATTTATGAAGACAAGTGAGAGAGAAACAAGGATAAATTCTAGATTTTTGATTTGTGCAACTGGGTTATGGTGTTTACTCAAAGAAGGAAAATTAGGTGATCAATACATTTGGGTACAAATGGAATAAAGGTTATCTTTGAGCTACTTAAAGTTTTTGATATCTATTGGAGGTTCTAGATCTAAGGGATAACATTAGGCAAGCAGCTGAATTATCTAAGTTTGGAGTTGAGGGGAGACATCGGAATTGTTTATATGAATTCAGTTGTTGTTGGAATATAGCTGTTTCAGAATGGAAGGTATAAAGTGTTCTAGGTGTCTTTTCTGGAGATGATTTGGCTTTTGGAGGGCATGAAATCCGTTCTGTATAAAATAAGAATTTGAAGAATGTTGTTAGAAAATTTTCAACTCCAACATTTTATATCTATATAATCTCTACTCATAAGTCACTGTTTTGTATCAAGAAATGTTTCTTTTACAAACCATTAAGGAATTCTGCCCTTAGAAGAAAATTGTTTTGCCATCTGGTCTTCTCATCCAGTTATCACAGCATTATCCACTCTGGCACTTATTTCTCTCCTATTTCAAGTCCAGCAGAAGTGTAGATGAAGCCAGAGGCACTGGAACAAACAGCATTGTGTGTGCGTTGCACACTGGAGATCGTTATACACACTTTTGTGTGTGTCGCTGTGTCAACGAGGTGGTAAATACTGATCAAATTTGATTCGTGGCCTAAATGATGTGATTTCTGGGTACTCCAGTGACTTCAGGAGTACATTAACAGATCAGACTTTCTGTTAAAGGTTTTCGGTTTAAATGAACATATGAAATGTTCTGTGAACACTCAGCATTTTGTCAGTATTAAAGATTTTCTTTGACATATTTTCTATTTATGGGAAATTATATTTCAGTAAATTCACATACATCTTGCCTATTCTTTGGCTGCACCACCATTAGTAATACAAATCTTACTTTCAAAGATGCTTTGATTTTGTCATGTTTTCTTTTCAAAAATGCTTCATCCTGACTGCTCCTGTTAATATCTGATTTCAAGTGCCACCGGATTTGGTATTTATGCAGTCATTACTGACTTTAACAAGAGAGATTTCAGTCAATTAGGGTTTCCCCAGTGGCTCAGCAGGAATCACAGGCGATACAGATCCGATCCCTGGGTCGGGAAGATCCCCTGGAGGAGGGCATGACAACCCACTCCAGTATTCTTACCTGGAGAATCCCATGGACAGAGGAGCCTGTCAGGCTACAGTCCGTAGGGTCACAAGGAGTCAGACATGACTGAAACAGCTAAGCACACACGCACTGTGGATGAAAGCCTAGTTTGAGTGAACTCTAAAGAGACTGTGAGAAGAAAAATGAAGACAATGAAGAGAAATAACTCAAGGAGATTTACTGTGAAGGAAGGTACATAATGTGTTTTTTTGTTGTTGTTGTTTTTGTGAGAGGGTAAGGGTGGGACCAAGGGAGGTTACACTTAAGGCGGATAGTAAGACTGAAGGTGTCCAAGTGGAAGTACTCCCGCAGAGATGGGAAATGAGTGATGGAGAGCAGGGTGGAAAGTTGCAGGGATGGACAGGACCCAGAGCATTAAGCTGAGGGCTGGACTGAGATAGGGATGCAGACCTTTCTTCCACTGTCATGTGAGTAAGGGTAAGTGGGACAGCTTGGTAGTAGAATGTTGAATTTCTCTATTTTTAAATGTCTGTTTTCTCACTGAAATAAGCAAAAATAGCAGAAGTGAGTAAAAGGTCTAGATAGTAGGAGTTTGAGGAGAAAGGAGGAACTTTGAAGTAGTCATTGAGAGAGTGAGAGAAAATTAGCTAGAGAAATGTAGTTATTTCCAGTCAGGACTGAGGGTCCATTTGAGGGTTATGATCACGGATATGAAACAAAACACTCAGTGTGATTGTAATTTGTTTATTTGTTTCCTGGCTTATTCAGCTGCTTGGGTTTGGCAGAGATTTAATATTAACCGAGGTTGGAAGTCTTACTCATACAGGAAAATCCATATTGAAAAGGGCAAGGGAGTTGAAGATAGTAATAACGGAGTGATTTTTAATGGTGAAGGATGGAACCTAGTCCAGCAAGGAGGGAATTTGAGGAACAAGGGTTGTGGGGGTGACAGGCAGGGAAAATGTGGTGGGTTCAATAGCTTGGAGAACCCTGCAGAGCTGAGGAGTGGTCGGGGTCAAAATATTCTGAGGATGAGCCCGAGGAAACAAATGATGTCTGAAACTGAGGTTTAAGAGCATGTACTGCCACCAGCAAAGGCCAGGTCACTGGGAGCTGAATTAGAATGGAGGGTAAGACCATTGGCGGTTATGAGGTCAGGACACAGAGAGGCCATGCTGGAACTGAAGCTGAGGAGAGAAATAGCAACAGAAAAGGCTTTTTACTTAGCAGGTGGTATCTGTGACTTCCTCTTGGTTATTAAATACTCCCTGTGGTCAGACATCCAGAAGTTAGACAAGATGCAGAGTCACCCCTAGGAAGCAGGAACTTTTGACGTGGCATTTCCTGGACACTGGTCACACGTGCTCCCTGGCTGACCTTCATGAATGGCCCTTAGTTCCTGTCCTATAGCCACACATCCATAGAGTTTTGCTTTTTTATCCTCTTGCCCTCACAGAGGCTCTTACAGGGAGGATCTTTTGACTACCTTGTGAAGGCATCTGTTTGACCCACCAGTATCGTTGGCTCATCAGCCCTGATGAACTAGCTCCCATGAACTTTTCCAGCTAAACTGGATATCGAGAGGGGAAATTTCCACAGCTCAGCAAGCATACATCCAGAAGACAAATTGCAACAATCTTCTGGAAGATAGTGTCTCGAAGAGACTCTTGCAGTCTCCTTCACCTGACTGATATGTTTTCTAATTTAATGTCTTCTCCCTACAAAATCCTCTAGCCTGCTCTTATATGTTGTCTTACGTGAGTGATGAGGTCAAGATAGCAAGCCTGGCTGGTGATCTCTTTCTTTGTGTCTGTCCACCTCTCTCTTGAAGAATGAATGGATGTTTGTCGCTAAATGTTCTTATCCCTGGTGTCCCAGCTAAACCTGGAGCTTTTCAGTTAAAACCCTGCTTCTTTTCTATGGTGTTACATGTTCTTTTTCTAGCCAATTAAGTGAATTGTATAATCAAAATTCAGGAATAATACATTGTCTCTTTTCTCCAAAATCTCGGTCTTACCTATGTTTTATCCTAAGTTATATTTTATTTCTCTAGAATCTTATTCACAACTCAAATATTTTATAAACTGGGTCACTCTTTCCAGAATCATCTTCCAGCATTCTCTCCCTGTCTTCCTGTGCTCAAACCGCACTGACCTTTCAGTTGCTCAGACACACTGGGCTCTCCTCCAGTCCACATACTGTGCCTTCTGCCAGAAGTGCTCCCTCCCCTGATTTCCACTCCTCACACACATCCAACTCCTCCTGTCCATCCTTCATCTCTGATGTCTCAGCCTTCTCAGTGAAGCTTTCCTAAATCGTCTCCCTCCTGTTTCAGCTAGTGTGTATTCTTATAACACGCTGTATTGCTCCCTTTTTCATTTACCATACTTGAAAATAAGAATAAATTTGTGCATCTGTTTGGTGCCTTTCTAACACTGGAAACTGAAAGCTCCCTGAGGGCAGGGCAAGGGCTATTTCACCAGTGCCTAGCAGAGTGTCTGAAACATAGTTGGCACTCAGTAAATACTTGCTGAACAAATGAATGAAAACTCCCAGTATAATTCTTACTACAGTGAAATTGAAGGGCTTTTTCAGCATATGCAAGGCGATTTGAGAGTGTGAACAGTGGAGGAAAGTCTGAGGTTAAGACACCCTTCAAAATTTGAGTCCTAATATATTCTAAACCTACAGGACGTGTCTAGTTTTGAAAAACATAGGTGTGAGTCGGAGATAAATTTGAATTTTTTCATAGAAAAGTCTGCATTCATGATTTTCGTGTTGGTATTCTAACTGTACTGCTCATCATAATAGTTGGTATGTTGCTTAAATGGACACCGACTCAGCAGGAAATTCTAACCACTCTTTGAAACACAGTTCAGGATCTGCAGATAACCAGTCAGTAGGCTCCTTGTCAGATGAAACAAAAGGCCTATGTGAGATGAAATCATCTTGAGAATTTTTTTCCCATATAACAAATTTTTATATCATGGCATTTTGCTGTTGTTCAATTTAGGTGTATTGCCAATTATCTTTTTAAATTATAATTCACACACTTCTAGAGATTAAATATGATTTAATTTACAAAATAAAAGGTCTAAATAATAATTTTCAAATTCAAAAATGATTCCTTGTTATGTTCCTATTCTTTAACTTATATGTGGATATTAATAAAAAATTTTGTGCTATCACTAAATCCTGCATCTTTTTGAAGTTCAAGATTTTAAAGTCAGTATTTCCATTTTTCAGAAGTATACATAGGTCCTTTATCATTTGACCATTTAGGTATAGGAAAATTAACAGACAAAAAACACTCTTAGAATTTGTGCTTCTGTCTTATACCATGGTTGCCATTTATTGGAAAATGAGATTGGGGAAGTTTTTCATTACGTTTCTATTAATATTATTTCTGTTATATTTCTTCTTTTAAGGAAAAAAAAAATTCTCAGGTTTGCCTAGATTAAATTGATTCCTTACAACCTGTCCTTTGTGACAGTTTCATGGTTTCCAAAGGAAAAGTTCATTATTTACCCTTTTCCCACCATTTTTAAAGTCAGTTATGGAGTGAACTATTTTTTTAAAAAAAAGACATTTAAAGACCTCATTCCCTGCCTAGGACACCAATACAGTATGGAATTGGTGGGACTGCTTCAGATTTAGTATTACTGAAGAATTTCATTGCATACAAATTCATTCAGAAAATGATCCTCAGAGATTAGAAATCAGGGTGTACTGAAGTAGAATTATAGGAAATCAAAGTGTATATTACTGCTCTGTTACCTCCAAGAACCACTGAATATTGAACCCCTGAACACTCTCTTCTAGCTGCTTTCGAAATCTATTGAACAACTGAAGCAACCAGGCAGTCACCTCGAGGAAGCGGAGGAAGAGCTTCAGGGGGACCAAGCGATGCAGGAAGACAGAGCGCCCTCTAGTGGCAACAGCACTAGGCGTGACAGCAGTGTTTGTGTGGATGACACACTGGGACAAGCTGGTGCTGTGAAGGTCAAGGAGGAGCCCGTGGACAGTGATGAAGATGCTCAGATCCAGGAAATGGAATCTGGGGAGCAGGCTGCTTTTATGCAACAGGTAATAGGCAAAGATTTAGCTCCAGGATTTGTAATTAAAGTCATTATCTGAATATGAAATGCCTTGCTGATTTTGGTAAATGGATATTATTTCCTATCAGTTTATATCTCTGAATGATTTGACTTTAGTGTTTAAGGATTCTGATTGCAGATATATCTATATAGAGATCTTTCTATATACTGATCTCTATATAGATAGCAAGGTTTCTTGAAACTCTACTGTTAAGGAAATACCTGTTACACTAAAATTATACTATATCAGTATCCAAGTGATTAATAGGCTTTTAATTCATCCCAAAGCCTGACCCACCAATTACTTCTAAGGAAAACGAACTCACTGTTGGTTTTAGTTTATCTGTTGAGGTCAGTGACTGCTGGATAGTTTTCCAGTCTGATCAATGAAACATTTTATTAGTTACTGATTTTTTTTTGATATGTAGAATTCAATTTTCACATTGTTGTACATAATGTATCATACTACAGTCATGAACCCTATTAAAGTTAGTCAGCCCCTTCCTTCCTCTCTCTTTTTTTGTTAAGTGAAATGTTCTGGTTACTATGCCAGTAGTCCTAGGTTATTGTATAGATTGCAGTTGAAAATATTAGGAATAGAGGTGGTTCTAAATATATAGATGCAAAGTACAGCACTATTTTAAATATCACATTATGTCTCACCTAGTACTGCTCATTTCGTTTTTATCCTGTGTTATTTGATGACATTGTTTATTGAAAAAGATCAAATGAAGCTGATGCAAATGTTGGCAAGAACTAACGTGCCGCTTTATGGTCCAATCAGATACAACATTGTATCTCCAGCTGTGGAAAAAATAGTAACAGTATGATTATTATCTGATCTGAAGTCAAAAATCACCTTTAAAAGAAGAAGATGTGTCATGTTTGATAATCATTATCACTAGGATCTCTTCAGTATAATTCCATAATGACACAATGTATACCATACTATTTTGCCAAATAAAAAATTAGCAAAGTTAGGTTTAACAAAAGAATCTACTTGTACATAATGCACCTTCAGAAGGACTATGTCCTTTGATGCTATGAAATGCAAACAACTTTGAAGGCAACAGAAGACTGTTTATTTAAGTCAGTTCTTTGTCAGGTTCCTGCTGTTCTACAGAAAACTGTTTCTATGAGGCTGAACAGGAAATGCCTTGTGGAAACAGGAAGTCCAAGTGATTCATGTACTGAGGAATGTAGGGAAAAAAACGGAGGATAGTGTTTTACTCTGTCTGTTTTTAAAGGGCACTCTATGAATTGATTTATTGTCTAAGAAAATAACACCGCAAGTAGGGAAATTGTTAAGGAAGCTTTTCACTGGAACATTTCCTTCATACTCTCTTTTGATATGTTTACCTTGTTTTATAGGTTTACTTTTGTTAAGCTAGTTAAAGATTCATTGTATTAAGACCCCTTTAATATGGATAATCCAAATGACCTAGAATCTTTGTGAGGTTTTTTTCTATTAAAATATTTATATTTCTAAATCCGAGGTATTTTAAGGTGTAGTATCCTGTTTCAAAGGAGATATAGCAGTTTTGCCAAATGTAGACCTTGTATAACTGTATGTTACTGGCACGTGTTGTTTACATTTTGCTGTGACATTTAAAAATATTTCTTAAAAAAGATTACTGCTAAAGATACATTATCCTTTTTTAAAAAGTCTCCATTCAAAGTAAAGTAACATAACTAGAAGTTAGAAAGTTTAAAACTTTTCCATATAATGAAAGTCCTTCGATAATTTGACAAATAGCTATAATAGGCAACTTCCTACTACCAACATATTTTGGTTAGTATACTCCTTCAGATTAAAATGACTTTTTGTCAGTTGTTTTGCATTAAAAATATGGCATTCCTAAGATAAAATTTTATATTTTTTCCATCTCATAAATATACATTTTATTTAAAATCTTTTTGCAATCTCATAAAAAAGGGATAGTGCATCTTTTAAAATACATTTTATTTGGGGAGGAACATGTGGCTGAGCAGGCTTTTGTATAATATTACTGCAAAGATATGTAATCACAAACAAAAAAAACTATTTTTTATAGTGTCATTTGAGAGAGCTTCATCAGTACAGTTGGTGGACATTAATTGTTTGAATTTGATAGTCTTTGAATTTAATCAAGAAACTACCTGGAACCAGTGAAAAGGAAAGCTGGACTTAAATAATCTTAGAACTAATTGATAATTGTCTCTTTTAAAATCTACTGTATTTATTATAATTTACACCCTTGAAGGTGATCTCTTGTTTTGTGTTGTAAATATATTGTTTGTATGTTTCTCTTCTTGCCTTCTGTTATAAGTCTCTTCCTTTCTCAAATAAAGTTTTTTTTAAAAGATCCCCTTTATACATATGGCTTTGTGTAAACTTGATATATTTAATTGAATTTGAAACTCATGCAGTAGGTCTCGTATACCAAAATATATTACCATTCTTTGTTGAAACAAGAAAATAAAGATATTTTGAGCAGTTACTTCTAATGCCATTAAAAATAATAATCCAACAATAGTCACTTTAACCAGTTTACAGCAGCCATTATCAGATAACAGACACACGTAAAATTTGTTGCAGTTTTATTTTCCCTGCGTGGCCTATTTCATATGTTATCATCTTTGATGTCAACTTCTAAATATAAAATTTTATATAAATAGGTATCAATCACTTTAAAAATTCTTTTTAAAAAGGTTAATATAATCCCTTGAATATAACAAACACTCAATAAATATTAAAATGAATAATTTTCTGTATCATAATAGTTATATCTATTACAGTAAGAACCTGACCTACAAGTACAAAGTGACAGTATATAAAGAAAAGAGTAATTAAATGACCTCCCTTTATATGGAAACAGTTGTTATAATAGTAGGGTGAAGAACAAGGAGCCTGAGTCAGGTGAAGGGGCCTGGACCATACACATCCAGGAGCCATGCTCATTGCTCCTCTTCTGCTCAGTTGCAAGCAAAACATTACTTCATAATCTGTTATTATGTATATTTGGTTCAATAAGTTAAAAATATTTGTCTTATATTCTCTGATTCCCATAATCTAAACTTCAGTAGTGTCACATGAGTTAAACTACTCTAATTCTGTAGCTAATATCATTTACTATTACAAAATGGATTATCATTCTATAAGCCTGTAAATTTGATAGTTTGGTCAGTCTTGTGGGAAATGTCACTGATGCTAGTCATAATTTTCTGAAAACTGCCTTTGGACTATAAAATTATAAGATTACTTGCTACTGCTGCTGCTAAGTCGATTCAGTCGTGTCTGACTCTGTGCGACCCCATAGACGGCAGCCCACCAGGCTCCCTTGTCCTTGGGATTCTCCAGGCAAGAACACTGGAGTGGGTTGCCATTTCCTTCTCCAATGTATGAAAGTGAAAAGTGAAAGTGAAGTCGCTCAGTTGTGTTCCACTCTTATCGACCCCATGGACTGCAGCCCACCAGGCTCCTCCGTCCATGGGATTTTCCAGGCAAGAGTACTGGAGTGGGGTGCCATCACCTTCTCTAGAGATCCTTAAAAAGCTGGAGAAATCAATTAGATAATGATTTTATACTATACATTTGATTTCACAAGTGTAAAGGGACTGTTTCAGTATATATCAATGTTAGAAGCTCTTCTATTCAGAAAATAGTTTTTGCCAGCAATGAATAACCATTTGCATTTCTTCCCCTCGTCGTCAAGGCCTGCCTTCTTGGTGAAGGGGGCTACTGAAATGGAGACTGCTACTTTATATAGTTTTGAGAAAGAAAGCTTTTTTTTAAAAAAATTATGTTTTCTTCATACTTATTTTTTTCTAAAGTATGTTAAAAAGGAATTAAGATACTAAACATTTTTTTGAAACCTACTACTCAACAGATATATAGGTGGACAACAGATATAAGTTGGCATTCCTTTGTGACTTTTTCCACTAACAGAAATATACAATTGTGGATATATAATGATGGGTTAACAATGACAAATAATCCAGGTTTACAAATTATAACAGATTATATTATAACCAATTAGAATCTCATGTATATATATACACAAGAGAAAGGGTTTGAGGGGTAGATTACCATTCCCTTTATTATTTATCATTCCTCCAACTGGGTCTTAAAGGGAAAGTATGGGTGGGGAGCAATCAAAGAACTCAGACAAATGAAACAGGATATGAAAAATGTGACTCTTCAGACTTTATTCATGTTTTAAAAGTTGTCCTGATTTTATAATAATTTCTTTAAGGCTTATAGATGGTAGGGTTTAGACAGTGCAACTTTGGGAGACCATCTGATTTACAAGAAGACTTTTATTTTTTACTGTTGCAAGTATATTATGTACTCGGTATTATTATAAACACTTTTACATCTGTTAACACATTAGTCCTCACAACAGCCTTACAGGGTCAGTATTATTGTCCCATTGTAGAGATGAGGGCCCTGGAACACAGAATAAGTCAAATCAGGTCAAGGTCACCCAGTCAGTGGCAGTCTGGCTCCAGTTTGAACCTCGGCAATCCCACGCCAGCCCTTGTTCTCAGCCTCTACCACTGAGGTGAATTTGTGCAACAACTCTCCTTTCATGTCCAAATTTATGAAATCATTAGTGCTTTCTTCTCTCTCTCTTTGCCTATCAGCATTTCCAAACTGTTTTGAATCAGTTTCCTCTTTCGGTCACTCCTGTAAGTAAAGAGAATGTTGTTGTTTAGTTGCTAAGTCATGTCTGACTCTTTTTGCGACCCCATGGACTGTAGACCATCAGGCTTTTCTGTCTTTGGGATTTTCCAGGCAAGAATACTGGAGTGGGTTACCATTTATTTCACCAGGGGATCTTTCCAACCCAGGGATCAAACACGCATCTCCTGCATTGGCAGGTGGATTCTTTACTGCTGAGCCACCAGGGAAGCCCACAGAAGTCAATATAAATGTTGTGAAAAGGAAAAACAAGGATGTTTGTCTTGGGTTCTAGACCTCCTAAGTAGTTTTCCTATTGAAAGGTGCATAGAGATCATCTTGAGGGAATCTGTTGACAGTTGGTATTCTGACCACACCCCACAGAGGTTCTGATTCTGTCCTAAGGGTGCAGGAATCTATGTTTTTCAAGCCCTTTTTGAGAGTCTGATTCAGAAACAGTGCTCTGGAGGCTGCCAGGGGCCCTAAACCACTTCCTAAAATGTCTTGATTTTTCATAGCTTTTACCTATAATCCTTGGATTCTCCGATTCATTGTGTTCATAGCCGGCTGTCTTGTATTTCTTGTATATTGTTCTGTTTCACCTGCATGTTAACTATAGGTTGAGTATAGTTGTAGTATAACTATAGGTTTCTGTATTTACTGAAGTTACTTCGATGTTTGTCCTTTTAGTTTCTCTCTTCTGATTAAATAATTTCTTAGCCTGTTGTGTGTGTGCGTGCTGCATTGTTTCAGTTGTGTCCAACTTTGCAACCCTATGGACTGCAGCTTGCCAGGCTCTTCTGTCCGTGGGATTCTCCAGGCAGGAGTACTGGAGAAGGTTGCCATCCTCTCCTCTAGGGATCTTACCGACCCAGGGGTCTCTTAGGTCTCCTGCATTGACAGGAAGGTTCTCTTACCACTAGCACCACCGGGGAACCCCTCTTAACCTGTTATAGAGTATTCATTCACCAAGACTTTGCAAATTATTTTTCCTTAGAATTTATGAGCTATTTGTGATATGTTCTTTGTATGTATGTGTGTGTGTTTTATTGAGATAAAATTCATATAACATAAAATGCACCATCTTAACCATTTTAAAGTGTAGAATTCAGTGGTTTTTAGTATATTCGTGGGCTTCCCTGGTGGCTCAGATGGTAAAGAATCTGCCTGCAGTGAAGGAGACCCAGGTTTGATCTCTTGGTCGGGAAGATCCCCTGGAGAATGGAATGGCAATCCACCCCAGTATTCTTGCCTGGGAAATCCTATAGACAGAGGAGCTTGGCAGGCTATAGTCCATGGGGGTCTCAGAGTCAGACACAACTGAGTGACTAAGCAAAAAAATAATATATTCATGATGATGTACAGTGATCACTACTTACTAATTCCAGAACATTTTCATCACCTCAAAGAAATTCTGTACAGTTAAGTGAACGCTTTTCATATGCTCTCTTCTAACTCCTGCAATTCACTCATCTAATTTATGTGCCTATAGATTTGCCTTTTGTGGACATTTCATATAAATGAAATCATATACTGTGTGGCTTTTTGTGAGTGGCTTGTGTCTGGCTTCTTTCACTTTTCATATTATTTTCAGGTTCATCCATGTTGTATCAGGTATCCGTACTTTATTCTTTCTTATGTTTGGATAATAGTCTGTTGTATGAATACACTGTGTTTTGCTTATCTCTTCATCAGTTGATGAATATTTGGATTGCTTTCACTTTTGGGCTTTTATGAGTAATGCTGCTGTGAACATTTGTGTACAAATTTTTGTTCTAACATGTTTTCAGTGTTTGGTGGTTTCACCACCAAACTCCTAGTGTTTCACCTAGGAGTGAAATTACTGGGTCATCTGGTAACTCTGTTTAAGTTTTAAGGAACTGCTGAATTGTTTTCCACAGTGGCTAAATTATTTTAAATTCCCACTAGCAATGCACGGGGAGTTCCAATTTCTCCACATCCTCACTTAAATTTGTTATTTTCTTTTTCTTTTTTTTTAAATTGTTGTCACCCTAGTGGATGTGAAATGTTTGTTCATTGTTGTTTTGATTTCTATTTCACTAATGACTAATGAAGTTGAACATTTTTTTCATTTAATTACTATTTGCTTATCTTCTTTGGACAAATGCCTAGTTAGGTCTTTTGCCCATTTTTTTTTTTAAACATTTAAACCTCTTTCAGCATCTTTATTACAATCTCACCACATGAACTAGGGCAGGCAGAAAAGCCTTTCTGGCATCATGATTTTTTTAAATTTATTTTTAATTGGAGGATAATTGCTTTACAATATTGTGTTGACTTCTGCCATACAACAACGTGAGTCAGCTGTAAGTATACATACGTCTCCTCCCTCCTGAACCTCCCCTGCAACTCCGCCTCCCTCCCCATCCTCCCCCTGCCCCCAGGTTGTCAGAGAGCACTGAGCTGAGCCCCTCGTGTTGTACAGCAACTTCCCATTACCTATCTATTATACATAGTGTAATATATATGTTTTAAAGCTACTCTCTCAGTTTGTCCCACACTCTCCTTCCCCTGCTTTTGCCCATTTTTTAATTGCCCTGTCTTTTTACTGTTGAGTCATAAGAGATTTTAAATATATTCTGGATGTGCATGCTAAGTTGTTTCAGTTGTGTCCAACTCTTTGCAACCCCATGGACTGTAGCCCGCCAGGCTCCTCTGTCCATGGGATTCTCCAGGCAAGAATACTGAAGTGGGTTGCCAGGCCCTCCCTCCTCCAGGGACTCTTCCCTACACAGGGATGGAGCCCACTCTCTTACGTCTCCTGTATTGGCGGGCAGGTTTTGACCGCTAGTGCCACCTGGATGCTTATCATGTATATGAGTTGCAAATATTTTCTCCCATTCCATGGGTTTTTTTCTCATCTTCCTGATTTTGTCTTTTGATGCACAAACATTTTTAACTTTATTGAAGTCTATTCATCTATTTTTTATCTTGTTATGAATATGTTGCTTAATGTGACAAAGATTTGTACCTATGTTTCCTTCTAAGCATTGTATAATTTTATAACTTACTTTTAGGTATTGGATCTGTTTTGAGTTATATACATTGTTTTTATTTCTCCCTGCTTTGTGTGTGTTTTTTTAAAGAGATTAGAATTTACTGATTGTTGAGCTCTACTTGCTCTTGCATCGTCTCCATTTTCCTCATTTCTGGTTGATCTGGTCTTGCTTTTCCACTATCCTGGTGTTCTTTGTTGCTTCCAAGATTTCCATGATGCTTCCTTTTTTTTTTTTTTTTCTTGTCAATTAAATGCTATAATCTTGATGTTTATTATATCTAATATAAACTGGAAAATGTTCTGTATTTTTCCTTTAAGAAATCCTTTTTTCCTTGTGATCTTTAAAAACTAAATCAAATTTATTGTTCTTCATATATATAACTTGAAAATTCTATCTTGGTGTTACTCATTTTTACTTACATCTGCATTGCACTTCAATTTTGTGATGAAGTTATTATGTTCAAGTCTTTGCCTTTTGTTCTGTTAATGGAAGTTATGCAAAGAATCCTGTATTTATATTTCCAAACTGGTAGCCACATGTAGCTATGAAAATTTAAAATGTGACTGATATGAATTGAGATATGATTTAATAAAACATCAGATTTCAAAGACATAGTATAAAAATATATTTATTAATACCACGCTGCCTTCCCTGGTGGCTCAGTGGTAAAGAACCACCTGACAATGCAGGAAACCTGTGTTCAGCCTCTAGGTTGGGAAGATCCCCTGGAGAAGGAAATTACAACCCACTCCAGTACTCTTGCCTAGAGAATCCCATGGACAGAAAAGCTGAGCGGGCTACAATCCATGGGGTCACAAAAGAGTCAGACATGACAGCAACTAAAACAACAATGAAGACATATGTTGATTACATATTAAAAAATAGTATTCTTAATGTATTAGGTTATATAACATTATTAAAATGTATGTTTCTTGCTTTATTTTCCCCCTTTAATGTGGCTGTTAGAGTATTTAAGATAGTATATGTAGCTTGCATTTGTGATCTGCATTCTGTTAGTATACAACATTGCTCTTAGATCATCTTCCTCTCATGTTAATAGATGGATCTCACTACCTCATTTTGGAAATAGTTGGATATAAAATCTGAACAAATGAATATGTGTTCTTGCCAATATCTTTCTATTGCTGTTATTTAGTCTAATAAATCGGAGAAGGCAATGGCACCCCACTCCAGTACTCTTGCCTGGAAAATCCCATGGACGGAGGAGCCTGGTGGGCTGCCATCCATGGGGTCGCTAAGAGTTGAACACGACTGAGTGACTTCACTTTCACTTTTCACTTTCATGCATTGGAGGGAAATGGCAACCCACTCCAGTGTTCTTGCCTGGAGAATCCCAGGGACGGGGGAGCCTGGTGGGCTGCCGTCTATGGGGGTCACACAGAGTCGGACATGACTGAAGCGACTTAGCAGTCTAATAAATAGGTATAAAATGTGTTAATGAGATCTGTGTCACCTTAAGGGTTTAAGGATCTCTTTACTCTTTACCTTAAAGACAACTCAAAGTCTATCAATGTGTTTTAATAATACTGTCAGTCTTAAAGACAGTTCGCTCACTGCTCCATTCTCATCTCAGTTGATGTGTTTATCTTCTGAAAGTGTACTGCTTCTTCTCACTCTTCCATTTCTGTCTCTCACACCACCATTGAGACACTGGGGTGGATTATCAAGTCACCTTTGATCATCTCCTTTATCTCTTTATTTTTTTCTGAAAATATATATTATAGTGAAGTATGCTATGCTATGCTATGTTATGCTATGCTATGCTAAGTCACTTCAGTTGTGTCCAACTCTGTGCCACCCCATAGACAGCAGCCCACCAGGCTCCCCCGTCCCTGGGATTCTCCAGGCAAGAACACTGGAGTGGGTTGCCATTTCCTTCTCCAGTGCATGAAAGTGAGAAGTGAAAGTGAAGTCGCTCAGTCATGTCAGACTCTTAGCGACCCCATGGATTGCAGCCTAACAGGCTCCTCCGTCCATGGGATTTTCCAAGCAAGAGTACTGGAGTGGGGTGCCATTGCCTTCTCCGTAGTGAAGTATAATTGACTTATAGTGTTTCAGGTACATAGCAAGGTGATTCAGTTTTATGTATACACATATATTATTCTTGAGATTATTTTCCATTATAGATTATTACAAAATATTGACTATAGTTCCCTGTGCTAACAGTTAACCTTGTTTATCTCTTATAAGCAGTTGGTACTCCTATTTCTGGTTTCCTTGCCATCATATTTCTTTGCTCTGTCTTTGGCTCTGCTTTTCCCTGTCGACTAGTGTGCTGCTAAGTTGCTTCAGTCGTGTCCGACTCTGTGCGACCCCATAGACGGAAGCCCACCAGGCTCCCCCATCCTTGGGATTCTCCAGGCAAGAACACTGGGGTGGGTTGCCATTTCCTTCTCCAATGCATGAAAGTGAAAAGTGAAAGTGAAGTTGCTCAGTCGCGTTGGACTCTTAGCAACCCCATGGGACTACAGCCTACCAGGCTCCTTCGTCCATGGGATTTTCCAGGCAGGAGTACTGGAGTGGGGAGCCATTGCCTTCTCCAAGTCACTACCATAATTAATACTAAAACAAATTACTTTCGAAAAACAAATCATTGCAAGAGCTTCATTATCAGTGTCCTCTTTTACTAATTAATTGTTAACTTACTGTCAAGTTACAACCACTTTTCCATTCTCTAAGGCACAACCTACAGTAACATCTCCTAATCTCTTTACCAAAAGGCTATCATCCAGTTTCAGTCCTCATAATTCAACGTTTATATTCTCAGTGGTAACTTATCCCTTCCAATTTAACTTAATCACTTTCCATGCGAAGCAAATTTCCAATTTAGAGTTTCAATTGCATGAGTTTCAGCAAACTTTTTCACTCTCTGAAAAGTTCTTAACTTCCTTTTTCAAAATTTTCTCTTTCTCTGATTTCTCTAATCTACCCAAACTATTCTGTCAACTTAGAATCAATTCCATAGGACTTACCACGTAGTTTTTTCTTTTATTATTACCTTTCTGTCATCATATCCTTTAGCCTTTTAAAGCAAGGGAAAATATACAGTGCTCCTGGAACCACAGAAGGAATTTCTAAAGTGCTCAATTAAATCCCATTTGAATGATTTTTGTTTTATATTTCTCTTATTCAGATTTCTTAATGGTTAAAGGACATTTTCTTCCATGTCATGATTACAGGTTCACTTAATCTTATTTTCTAATGTGATATGTAGATTCAATTTTTACTTGTTGGACTACTTATTGTGCTCAATGTCTACATTAGTAACATTTTCCTTAAGCTGGCTCTAGTAATAATAGTTACTATTTCATTTTCAGCTAGGTGTAAGTGATAGACATTTTTTCTTGATGAATTTATTTGCTACTACCCAGAACTTACGAGTTTATTTTCTTAATTTGTGTTCTGTATTAATCATTATTCAATTATAATATCTGATGGAAATTTTTAGATAAAAATACAATATCTTAATTTTCATAGCCTCGTTATAGTACAGGTATCTCAGAGATATTGTGAATTTAGTTCCAGACCACTGCTATAAAGTGAGTCACACTAACTTTTTAGTTTCCCAGTGCATGTAAAAGTTATGTTTACACTATAGTCTATTAAGTGTGCAATAGCAGTATGTCAAAAAATGTACACATATCTGAATTTGGAAAGTAAAGCTGGGGGGAAATGGCACCAATAGATACTTGAGGCAGGCTTGCCAAAAACCTTCAATTTATGAAAACACATAATATCTTCAAAGCGCAGTAAAGTGAAGCACAATAAAATGAGGTATGCCTGAATTAATTTTTCTATGTCCATACAGTCGAAATAATTTTTAGAACTTGGAGCTTGGAAAGAACACAAAATTATTCATACTAAGAGAATGAATCAACCTCACTTTTATGCATATTTAATTAAGGAAAACTATTTCTGAACCTAGAAAGTATGTGTTGTTTTGACTGTGTATACCACAAACTTGAACAGTGGCACTGTCCTTGAGATTCATGTGTGGAACTGTGGTATAGGCGTAGCTGCCTAGTGATGACAATGCTAATTCTTTAGTTGGACTTAAGTTCCAACTCTTAACTTCATCTGCCAGCAGCTCTACCTCCAAATTACTTAATTCTGCTGAGCCTCAGTTTGCTAGTTTATTAAATGTGATTAACAATTTTTATTTTTATCGGAGATTTATAAAACATAAATGGATTTATTTGAGTAATACCAATGCGTGCTAGCAAAATTGATGCTGAGTAAAAAATTATCAAATGTTATTCATATTATTAGGAACTTCTTGAAACTTTAGTAACTTTCTTTTTTCTTCGTGGCTGGAACCTAGGTCACACTCAATTTCACTTTATAATAATGAATAACTTTCCCTTCAGTAACTAAAGAAACCTTAGAACAGTGCTTCCACATCTTTTCCATGTTCCAGCTCACTCAGAAAATGGCAATAGATACACAGCATGTGTCCCTGCAGGAGGCTGCTTCGGCTGCTCCTCCCTGTCCCAAGGACTGCGAGTGAGCAGTCTAGAATCAATTGAACTGCAGCCCTTTCATCTAGAATCAATTGAACTGCAGCCCTTTGGTAACTCAAGGGGCAGTACCCTAGTTGGATTGTTCTTTGGGAGACCCTGTGAGTACCTATCTCCTCTCTTCCTCTCATTCCCTTTCCATCTGTCTCCTTTTACCTCCCATAAAAAGAACCCCAGATTTATTTCATCATATTTCAACCAAGGATTCACCAAATTTAAGTCAACTCTAGGTATAAATGATGCACGTGATCTTATTTCCAAAGAGGAGGAAAATACATTGATTTTAGGGAGGGTCTTCAGATAAGCTGTTGATACTCAGCTCTTCCCACCCTGTTACAGGATCAAGAAGCAAAACTCTGAAAATCTGCCTTGCCTACGAGCCTACATGACAGATTTTCTTCTCATATTTGCACTGGGCTCTTTTTCAAAACAGTGAAATAAACGAGTACTAAAATTTCTGTCTTTGTTTCTTAAGAAAATGCTCTGAGGGGTATTCATTTGGGAGAGGGTGCAAAGTGGGGGGGCTCTGTTATCTCTGGTTTGGTTTGCTAAGTCTTTCCATCTTGAAACAAGAAATCTTGCAATGATTTCTTGATCTTAAGTGAATTGCTTCCTTCACTTAACATGATAAAGAAACTTATTTCACACTGTATTTTTAGTATTTTAGATATGTTCTGGTCATGGTAGTGGTGCTATCAAATTCCTTTTTTTTTCTTTATACTTTATGAGTTAAATTTAGCAGTTAGTTTTCTGGTATATATTTAAAATGATTTGATTTTTACTTCATTGCTTGAATTGCCTGACAAACTTGTGAAACAATCCAACTTGATTCTTTTATTTTTTTTATTTTCCTTACCTGATACATATTTTAAGTATTTCTGTATATGCTATAGCTTTATGTATGTGCAGTAGTTAGTTGTACCTCAACATAATTAAATAGAGAAGCAGATTTTAAAAGCTGGGATATTTTTCCCTAGAAAGGGGCTCTCCTGAAGATTTAAAAAATGTTCAATTTTTAAAGTTCTGGATTTTTTTTTCCCCATCATAATTAGGATTAAATTTTTGAAACGAGATTTTACTTTGGTTACTTTAACAGCCTAAACCATATTGGTTTTTTAATCTACTTTTCTTAAAGTATAATTTACATACAAAAATCTGCTTATATGTATGTACACTTGGTGAGTTTTGACAAATATATACATCACGATCTAGATGTAGAATGTTTATACACTCTAAAGAGTTCTCTCCTGCTCCTTTTTAATCAATCCCCCACCCCCAGTCTCTACTGGGCCCCTGGCAAACCATCTGTTTTCTGTCACTGCACATTAATTTTGATTTTTCTAGAATTTCATATAAATAAATCACGTAAAAAGTCTGTGATATTTTCAGACTTTTCTTTTAGTCAAAAATGCTTCTGAGATCCATCCATGTGCATACCAGTAAAATGGTCTTTTTTTTTAATTGCCAAATAGATTCCATTATACCAGTATGCCACGATTTGCTTGTGGCATTGATGGACATGTAAGTTATTTCCAAGTATGGACAGTTATGAATAAAGCTGCGGTGAATATTGTATTCAAGAATTAGTAGACAATTGCCTTTATTTCTTTGAATAAATACCTACTGCTACTGCTGCTGCTAAGTCGCTTCAGTCGTGTCCGACTCTGTGCGACCCCATAGACGGAAGCTCACCAGGCTCCCCTGTCGCTGGGATTCTCCAGGCAAGAACACTGGAGTGGGTTGCCATTTCCTTCTCCAATGCATGAAAGTGAAAAGTGAAAGTGAAAGTGAAGTCGTGTCCGACTCTTAGCGACCCCATGGACTGGAGCCTACCAGGATCCTCCGTCCATGGGATTTTCCAGGCAAAAGTACTGGGGTGGGGTGCCATTGCCTTCCCGGAATAAATACCTAGGATTAGTATTATTGATTCATATGTTAAGTGTATGTTTAGCTTTATTTTAAAAAGCTGCCAAAATATTTGTGGTTGGATATTTTACAGTGTCATCAGCTATGTATGAGAATTTCTGTTGCCAGCACTTGGTATTTTCAGATTTTTTTTACCTTTATATATTCTAGGGATGTATAGTGGATCCTCGTGGTTTTGTGTTTCCCTGGCGTCTTACGATTTGACTTACTTTTTATGTGTTTATTGGCCATTTGTAGATCTTCTTTGGTAAATTGTCAATTCAGCTATGTTGCATGATTTTTTATTGAAGCATATCTCTTTATTATTGGGTATAGGAGTAGCATATATTCAAGATACAGTCCATTTCTAGATGTATGTATGCATTGCAAATATTTTCACCTAAACCTATAGCCTGTCTTTTATTTTGAAGAGTAGAATGTTTGAATTTTAGTATGTCCCAATCTGTCACTTTTTTCTTCTAAGATTAATGCTTTAGTGTCCTATCCAAGAAAGATTTGCTTTTATATTCTCTCCTTTTAGTTTATTTTTTAAGTTTAAGGCAAAGAGCCATTTTGAGTCATATAATTTTGTGTATGAACTGAAGGAAGGCTGAAGATCATTTTCTTACCTAGGTAGCCAAAGTTTGCAGCACCAGTTTTTGTAAGGATTATACTTGTTCCTTTGAATTATTTTGGTGGTGTTGTTAGGAATCAATTGAACTTATGTGTGTGAGCAAATTTATGAACCCTTTCCTTTATTCCATTGATCTATATGTCTACATGAGTGTATGCTAAGTCACTTAAGTCGTGTCCGACTCTTTGCGAACTATGGACTGTGGCCCTCAGGCTCCTCTGTCCATGGGATTCTCCAGGCAAGAATACTGGAGTGTGTTTCTGATGCCCACCTCTGGGGGATCTTCCCCACCCAGGGTTCTAATCTGAGTCTCCTTACGTCACTTGCATTAGCAGGTGAGTTCTTGACCACTAGCACCATCTGGGAAGCACATCTATGCCAAAGCCACAGAATCTGGATTAACATTGCTTTATAGCAAGTCTTGAAATCAGATAATGTATTTTTATTCTGCTTGTTTTTAAGATTTTACACATACAACCTGATTATAATTTACCTCTATGCCATTTTCTTTGTTTGCATACTGCTTTTGTTCACTGAGCTTCTGGTATCTGTGGCTTTGCACTTTTTAAAATTTGGGGACATGTCAAGCATTGTTCATTCTAATATTTTCACTCTCTTTCTTTGGAGACTCCAGTTATACCTAGGTCAGATCGCTTGATACTGTCTCACAAGTCTGTAAGTCTCTGTGCATTTTTTATTACACTTAATTGTATTTTAGTTTGTGTAGTTTATATTACTGTACTCATCTTTTCTTGCTAGTGAAAACTTCTTTTAGTCACACCCATTGAATTGTTCATTTTAAGGTGTTATATTTTTCAGATCTAGAAGTTCCATTTGGTTCTTGTATGTAACTTCCACTTATGTCTTCATTATATTCATGCTGCTGCTGCTGCTAAGTCGCTTCAGTCGTGTCTGACTCTGTGCGACCCCATAGACGGCAGCCCACCAGGCTCCCCCGTCCCTGGGATTCTCCAGGCAAGAGCACTGGAGTGGGTTGTCATTTCCTTCTCCAGTGCATGAAAGTGAAAAGTCAAAGTGAAGTCGCTCAGTTGTGTCCGACTCTTTGCAACCCCATGAACTGCAGCCCATCAGGCTCCTCCGTCCATGGGATTTTCCAGGCAAGAGTACTGGAGTGGGGTGCCATTGCCTTCTCCATTGTGTCGGCTACTACTGCCTAGTTTTTCTCTTAGATATTGTTCTTGTCTTACTACTCCTTTCACTGTGTAGTAAATTTTCATTAGAGGTCAGGTAATTTAAATCAATTGTCTTTCTTTAAAGAATATTGATCACTTTAGCTTTTTCAAGACTTGTCTTTAAATTTATAGAGCAAGTCTATAGTATTCTTGACTCTAACTCAGGTTTTACTCTCTCACTAAGTGGTGAACTCTCTGGGCCTCTACTGAACAGTCTGAGATGATCCTAGGGAGTTAAAAATCTTAGCCTTGCGCCCTGGGGCAGGGTTGAGGATGGAAAGGGGAAGATGGGATTCAGTAAAGTATAAAGAGACAAATATAATATTTTGGGGAGGAGGAAGGAGCTGGTTTAGTTCACTGTTAGGCCTGGCTTCACTTTCAAAGCTGGTCACTAACAGGCTTCTACCAACTCAGTTCTTCCTTATGGCTTGACTATTTTACCCTTGGCTTTAAATTTCTTGGATTTTTAGTTGTCTTTACATTCAGCTTCCCCGGTGGCTCAGACGGTAAATGCAGGAGACCAGGGTTTGATCCCTGGGTCAGGAAGATCCCCTGGAGACGGAAAAAGCAACCCACTCCAGTACTCTTGCCTGGAGAAGTCCATGGACAGAGGAGCCTGGTGGGCTACAGTCCATAAAGTCGCAGAGTCGGACACAGTTGAAGCCACTTAGCACACGCATGCATTAATTCTGAAGGCATAGATGAAGGGAAGAAAGGTTAATAGTTTCTTATTGATTTCTGGGCATGTACACACATAGACTGAATGGGCATCACTAACCTGTCTGTATTAGATGACCTTTTGGCATCCTACAATTATATAGAATAAACCAAGTTAAAAACAGCAATGCCAGCAAATTTTCAAAAACATTTCAAACCAGTTTGAAGAGTTAGATTCCACCACTCTCTCCCTCTCTGATTTCCTCCCTCCCTCCTTCCTTTCTTTCTTTCTCTGTCCTTCCCTCTCCCCAACTAATCCCCCCTTTTATTTTCTGAATAATATTGAATCCCAGTAAATTGAGCACATTTTTGTAGTTAAAGATTATACCATAATCTTATTAGATTATTGTTCATCAATTCAGTAAACTCATATATTTATAGTAAAAAATCATAAATCTAATGAAAATTCTTAAGTTAAAGTATGAAAACCATAAATAATGAAATACTTAGAACATCTGAATACTGACTACCATAAAAGAAAATTTTACCAAAAAAAATACTGAGTACCACTTACTTCTGTATATTATACCACATATTTAATATTTCTGTTTCAACAGAGACATGATCTTCACTGATTGTTAATTTTCTGTGTCTTTAAGTTAAAATTATCTTACCATCTTCTAATTTAAGATTCCTATGAAGTAGTTTTCTTGCCTTTAGTTTTCCATCACCACACTTCTTTATGTAAGATACAATTGCTATTTCATAGTTTGTGTTCTTTACATTAGAAATCAGTGCTAATGAAAATCATGATTGATAAAAAAGAATAATACCTACCAGAGAAATTCTTCTAGAAACTTGGAAGTATAGATATGTTTAAAATCATGGTGTCTTAATCAAAAGCCTAGAACTTAGTGGCTGACTTAGAGAAGATTATGTAATTGGATGAGAAATTACAGAGAGCATGGAAGAAGAATTTTCTCAAGAGATTCCATAAGCTTTATTCCTTTTTTCAATAGATCTCTTTGTTTTTGATCGATTACAGGGAGGGAGGATGTAAAATTGATGGTAAATGAGCGATAGATTTAATTTTAACTCTGATTCAGAAGTATTGAGGTTTTAATTTTGTGTAGAAATATGTCCTTGAAACAGAATTTTGGCTTAAGTTAAAGTGTTAGTAAACCTTAGAGGAGTTTCTTTTTCATTCCCTTTAATTATCATGGACTTTTCAGTAGCTCCTAAAGTGAATTAGGAAGTTTTTAGGCATTTGGCATTAAAGTCCAGGCCCAGGGAGTTTAGGTGGATATGCAACTTATGATTCTTGGATGGTGTGTTGATACTGTATATTGTTTAATGGTTACATTTTCCTTGACTAGTATAAAAGATTTACTGTTACAGTTTGTGTGTGGCCAGGCAGTGGCATATGGAAAAGCTGTTTCCTGCTATTTAATTTAATTAGCCAAATCACGTGCCAGCCTTCGGGCATGTCACTCTGGACCTCTGAGGCTCTTTGTCTATCAAAGAGATGGACAATATCTTGGCTTTGTTTGGTTGCTCTGCATGCTGCAGATAAAACCACTGAAATTCTGACTGTTTGTTTAACCAAATCTTCGCATTTTTACCATTTGGCTTTGATTTTCTTAAAAAAAAAATGATGACATTTTTGGCCTTTAGGAAGAAGAAAAAGAAATATAGAGGCTATGAAGAAGAGCTGCTATTCTTCATGGTTTAATATTGGGTTGAAAATGTTATCATTTTCTGATCAGAAAATTTTAGTTTGTTACTACTTTGTTAGTAGAAACTCAAGACAATTATTATTGAATTATTTTAACCCTAACTTAGGTGACAGACTGTCATTTTAAATCAAGCCTTTTTTTCTTTTTTGTTCATGAATGTGTTTAATGTGATTTTCTTCATCTTGCCAAATCACTAAATCTTACAGTGTGAATTTATTGCCAAAGAAGAAAATATTTCATTTGATACTTTGTACAAGAATATTTTAGTTTACTTTTGGTTTCACAGGAAGGACAACGGTTAAAACATTCAATCACTTCAAGACTTGTTCCCAATATTTTAGCCTTTCTTTCAAGGTCAAAGATATTTTTTACATTTTTTAATGAATGTGTTCAAATTTTAACAATTCTCTTTAATTATACTTTAGTCTCAATTATATTCCTAATTTCTTCAAACTTTAAAGTTAGTGAAGAATACTTGAAAAAACAGAAGATTCAAAATTATATTCTGAAGCTGATTTGCAATGAGGACTTTTGCCTAAATTTCCAGCTAAATTAAGCAACTTCTAAGAATCAAAATGACTTGTCCAAGGTAATAAACACCTCTGAATATCCCCATTTTAAAATTTGGTGTCCAAGATTTGAGTCTTAATTAATTTAGATACATTCACAGTTCAGTTAAACCGCATGGAGCACCTGCTCAGGGTATACTCCTATCCCAGGTACTACAGCCCCCACCCTCTGACATCACTTGGCCTTTGGAGCAACGCAAAGGACCTGTATTGAATACATGACCATCAGTCTCAAAGGAAATACCTTTGTTCTAAAGCTAATAATAAGTCTGTTTCATTTGAGTAGACTGGGAATTTTTGACAAAATTTATTGCAGATTTTATTTTGATAGAATTTGCAAACAAGATCCTTATCTTTAAATCATTTTTTAAGTAAAATACAAGTTAAGTGGTAAAGAAAAGAGAATTAAAACCTTAGTATGTAAATCCTCTTAACCAACACGATTCTTAACAATTTACATTTATAATACAGACATGTATGATGGCCTCATAGTTAATATGGGTCCCACCACTCATGCAAGGTGTCAGGGACCTGTGAGCTACAAGGATTTTGAGTTTTGTTTAAGGGCAAGCAAACTTCCACAGTAAAGTGAAAGCTGGGTGTTTTTTATCTCTTGTAGCTTTTCATAAGCAATTCTTCAGTGTAATTGTATTTAAATATTCAAAATTGCGTCTGTTTTCACATTCATTATTGTATTCTATTGTTCTTTATAATGACTAATTTTTCACTTAATTTTTAAAAAAATCTATGTTTGTGTGTGCTAACTCACTTCAGTCATGTCCGACTCTGTGCAACCCTATGCGCTGCAGCCTGGCAGGCTCCTCTGTCCATGGGGATTCTCCAGGCAAGAATACTGGAGTGGGTTGCCATGTCTTCCTTCCAGACTCAGGGATCAAACCTGTATCTCTTACATCTCCTATGTTGGCAGGCGGGTTCTTTATCACTAGTAGCACCTAATGTGATTTTCTGAGGGCACACATATACTAACACACACTGATTGGAGAATGAAGTAGTATCCATTCAAGAGAATGCACATTGCTGGTAACTTTTTAAGAATGAATATATTTTTATTATTGAGAAACACTCATATTCTCTACAGAAAAATAAACTTAGGACAGAAATACAGTTATTCTTCATGAAGCTCTGTTTTTCAATATTGATATTTTTTAAAAAAATGTTATTGAGTATAACATGACTAAGGTTTGAAATGAAATTAGCAAGGAAGTGACAGTTAACTCAGATATATAGATCTGTTTAATATTTTATAAGGAAACTGTATTTGTTATTAACTTAAACAAAGACTCTTGAATATAGGTACAATCTGGTACAAGTTGGTTTCATCTAGAAAATATAACCATTGAAAAATTCTAATATTTTTTACCCAAAAAAATGAATAATCATGGTGAGGGTAATTATGCAATTTCATACAGATATTTAGGAAAAAAAAAACAAGCTGTGTCAGAGGGTTTTTAATTAAACTTATGAGTTAATTGCACTTGTAGCAAACATTAATCCAAATTTTATTTGCACATCAGCCTAAAGTTTTATTTCATGCACACTTTCAAGTGTGTGATATGTGTAAATTGCCAAATGTCCTTCACATCTCTTTTTTATTTTTAAATTGCTATTCAGCCTAGTAAGGGCTTCCCTGGTGGTTCAGATGGTAAAGCGTCTACCTGCAATGAGGGAGATCTGGGTTCGATCCCTGGGTTGAGAAGATCCCTTGGAGAAGGATATGACAACCCACTCCAGTACTCTTGCCTGGGAAATCCCATGGACAGAGGAGCCTCGTAGGCTACAGTCCATGGGGTTGCAAAGAGTCGGACACGACTGAGCAACTTCACTTCATTTCAGCCTAATTAACTGTAGTAGTTCAGGCCAATTCAATAAATGTGTACTGAACAGCTAAATGTGCCTGGGACTTGAGCCAGATACTGAGAAGATGAGAATAGAATACCAAGATAGGTACCCATAAAGACTTCTAAATTTACAGTTCCACAGAGAAATGGACAGGTAAATAAATTACATTGTCATTTTTGCCACCATTGTAAAAATAGAAATAAAGTACAAAATCTGCATATGTGCTCAGTCACTTCCAACTCTTTGAGACTCCGTGGACTGTAACCTGCCAGGCTCCTCTTCCCATGGAATTTCCCAGGCAAGAATACTGGAGTGGGTTGCCATTTCCTTCTCCAGAGGATCTTCTCTACCCAGGGATCAAACCCACATCTCCTGCATTGGCAGGTGGGTTCTTTATCACTGAGCCACCAGGGAAGCCCAAAATTCCTTATAGGTCTTGATAAAAGTCTTACACCTCTAACTTGCTGAACTATGAGCAAAATCCACATCAACTGTTCTTGTTCTTTCCAACAACCATTGCTACCTGTGAGTAGAATTCAGAGCTCAGCAAAGGGTTTGGCATCTTGTCCCTCGGACATCTTTAAGACTGTGGGGAGAAGTTTGAGGTTCCCACGCTATTCTGTACACTCAATTACTCCAAAAAATAACCTCCACTGATAATTATGAGTTGATACTTTTGTTTGTTATATGACAGTAGAGAAGATTTATCAAAGAGATTACGTATTTCCTTTAAGATTGAGAGGGCTTTTGTATTTTTTCACTGGTTCATTAAAATGAGAGAATATTTCAGGCAGAAATCACATTTTTAACTGTTATATTTCAACTCTACTTGTTACAAGCTATAGTTATCAAAATCTGAGCCAATATATAGGGGTTGAATTTTCTAAGTGCAATTAAGTATGAGCATATGTAAGAATGCTTCCATGTATGGAACATTTTTATTGTCACAAAACATAAAATTTAGCCTGTTAACCATTTTTGAGTGTGTAGTACAGTAGTGTTAATGATATGCACATTGTTGTACAACAACTCTCTAGAGTTATTTTATGCTTCAGAATTGAAACTCTATATCCACTGAAGAACTCTTCAATTCCCCATACCGTCCAGTCCCTGATAACCACACTCTATTTGTTTCTGTGATCTTGACTACTGTTTTACATACTGCATATATGTATTTATCTCTTGTGACTAGTTAATTCCACTTAGTATAATGCCACCAAGGTTCATCCACCCTGACAGGATTTCCATCCATGTGGCAGGATTTCATTTCCATCTTTTTTAGAGTTGGATAATATTACATCACATTTTTCTTTATCCATTCATTCATTGATGGGCATTAGGTTGCTTCCACCCCTTGGCTATTATGAACAATGCTTCCGTGATCATGGGTGTACAGTTATATCTTTGAGATCCTATTTCCAGTGTTTTGGGATGTATACTAATAAGCAGAATTGCTGGATCATGTCAAAATTCTTTTTTTTTCTTTTGAGGAAGCTTCATATTACTTTCCATAGAGGATGTGCCATTTTACAGTCCTCCTTATAGTGCACAAGAGTTCCAATTTCTCCATATCTTTGCCAGGATTTGTTACTTTTTGTTTGTTTGTTAGATTTAATAGTAGCCATTTTGTTGGGTATGATGTGATGTCTCATGTGGCTTTGATCTGCATTTCCCTAATAATAAATAATGTGAACATCTTTTCACGTGCTTTTTGGCCATATTTCTTTGGAGATATGTCTAGTCGAGTCATTTGCCAATTTTTTAATCAGGTTGTTTTATTATTGTTGAGTTGCAAGACTTCTTCATATATTTATATGTTAAGTCTCTTATTGGATGTATGATTTGCAAATATTTTCCCCTACAGATTGCCTTTTCGCCCTGTTGATTATTTCCTTTGCTGCATAGAAGTTTTTAAGTTTGATGTAGTCCAGTATGAGTATTTTTTACATCTATTGCCTGTGATTGTGGAACTTTAAAAAAAAAAAACTTTTCAAGTTTTGTTAACTCTAAAATAAGAGAGTAAGCAATATTCTCTTGCGAAGAAACAAAAATCAATTTTGATAAATTTTAGTGCCAACCAAGAACTTTTATGAAAGCTATAATGAGTTATTGAAAGCACCTTGATTAACCCAGCAGTTGATACTTTTTAGGTGATTTAAAGGCATCTTTTGAACTATGTACTAGTAATTGTGATTTTCATTTGATTAAGGTTATCCAGTTTTTAAATAATGTCTTTCTTAAGGTCCTAAAAGCGATTGGATTGGTTATTCTTCATTGGGCTTTGGAATCTTATTTCCTTCCCAAAGGACAATTGGTGTACAAAATAATCTGATACATAAATACATATATTTGTACATTTTAACATAGTTATGTATGTCTATGTGTCTGTGAATATATGTGTGTATATATGTAACCCACTCTGACAAATAAAGATGAAAAATATTTACATGTTTATTGACAAGTATCAGGCAGGTAGGCCATACTGAATGTCTATTATATATATATTTTTGGATATTTTATTTTCTGTCTCTTTTTTCTTACTTTTTTAAAAGTCCATTTATTTTATTGAAGTATAGTTGACTTACCATGTTTCAGGTGCACAGCATGGCAATTCAGTTCATTATATGTGTTTTAAATATCTCTTTTCTTTTTCTCTTTTATTTCATATAATTTCCTTTTTTTTTTTCCTAAAGGCTTGTTGAATATTTTTTAGGAAGAAAAAGCAAATGAATTCTGATTTTCTCTTTTTGAACCAGAATTGACAAATAGACTAAAGGAGAGACAATGGAAGAAGCACCCTCTCTGCTGACAGAGTTTTTATATTCCTCATGAATGAAAATAGCCCAACTAAATTAGTCCTAAAATATATGCAAAAATAGTGTATGCCGGTATTTAAAGTTTTATAGAAAGAAATATAAAATATTTATATTTTATATAATATAAAATGTATATACAGAATAACAAAATATTATTGGCAAGAATGTTAGTTAATGAAAATCACAGCAATGAAAGGTAGTATGTTTGAGAATTAATTAAATGCCTGTCACCTGGCCCAGCAGTTTACATATATCATTTAATCATCATCTCTTATTTATAGATAATGAAATGTAGGCTTCAGAGCAGTGAAATAGTTGCCTGAAGTCGTACATCTAGAAAATGACAGAGCTCAGATTTCAACCCCACTCCAAATCCAGAGAGGTTGAGTGACGGTGTAGTGTCTCACAGCTAATTTGTGGTAACTTAACAGAGACTGAGATCTGATTCACAGATCATTGAAAAAATTCAACCCATAATTTCATCTGCATAATCAGAAAGCTAGTTACTACTACACTGAATTTTCAGTCAAGTCTTTCTAATTGCTCCCAGTCATTTTAATGAGAATATGCTAGCACTTGTAGAAAGAAAAGTTGAAGGTGAAAAATGAAAATTAATTATAGTCAGGATGTCATTGTATGAGTGGCTTCACAGTTGTAGCCCTGCTTTTCTTCTTCATGCTAAATATATTGCTTATTATCTTATAATTTTTCTATTAATATTTAACTCTACTTCATAAGTCCTAGTGGTCATGGCTTGGAAGACACTGCAAAATGTCATTCTGGGAATTCTGAAATCTTTAGTGCTTACTTTTCATACTCAATGTGAGATTCATATTACTTACTAAATTTGTTTTTGATTCACCATATATGTTTAATCCCTTTGCCTCTTAATATAAATACAAAAGCAAAACTTGGCATAAGTTATTTGTAGTTGGCTCAAATATCCTTAACCTGTCCAGGAGATTATGCAGTCTCAACTCTGCCTACCAATATTTACACAAAATCATTCCCTCTTTCTTGTTCATAATTTTGAAACATTAGGTTTAAAGGAAAGGTTGGATCTTCTCTCTTTTACACATAAAAATACCCATAAAACAATGTTAAGTAAGCTAGTTTAAATCTTCATTCCTTTATTTGTTAATTCCTTATCATGCATCCATTATATGTAGGACATTGTTTGAGCATTGTGTATGATCCTCCCTGGCTCCAATAAGCTTATAATCTGGTGGGAGGCAGATACATATCATATACAAATATTATTAGATAAAAGGAGTTGGGTGTAGACAATAGGTATAGATATAGTAGAACTTTGGGAGTTCATCTGTTTATAATGTAACTGTTAGAGATTGATTTTTCCAAATGCCCTCTGATTTAATATAAATATTTAACATACATTTATGCTTTCCAGTCCCATCAAAATTCTTTATTTAGCTTTGTCAGTGTTATTTGTATGTGTATGCATTTCCTAGGTCAACACACTTTCTAGCACAGGCAGTAAGCTCTTCAGTGTTGGAGCTAGTAAGTAGTCTTAGCTTAATTGCTTTAAGTAGGTATAATTTACATAAACCTATAAACCTTCCAAACTCAAGTCACCAGTCTTGCTAGTTCCCATTGTGTATATTTGCATTCTCAGCCACAGACTAGTTTTAAGATTCTTGAAACAACAGATATTCAAAAATGTAAGAATTAATTATGACAGTATTTTTAACGTATAATTGATACTATCTAGATAGTCTTTTCCCCACTGATGAGAAAGAAATTTCTATAATGAGGTAAATATACCTGTGCTATTCAAAATTACTTTAATGAATTGTGTATTTTTTTATTTTTGAGAAAGAAATTTCTACAATGAGGTAAATATACCTGTGCTATTCAAAATTACTTTAATGAATTGTGTATTTTTTTATTTTTACAGCTCAAGGCATTTTAGCAGATGTAATAAATCATTATTTCGGCAGCCTAGACCATATTTCAGGTATCTTTAATATTCACTGAGAAATAAAACTTTTCAGTACATGGAGAATGGATCCAAAGAGGTGACCTCGAGGGCCCAAAGGTTAATTAGTGGCCTAAGATAGCCTGACTCAAAATAAAAAGGAATTCAAAAAGGGAGGAAGACGGGAAGCTGTGTATTTCTTCAGGGGTTCACAGCTAGTTAGATGGACGTTTTTTATTATGTTTTCTCACAAGGGAGACATTTTGCTCCATGACATGTTGAGGTGTGGTCTCTTGTAATAAACATCATTTTAGTTTTTACCCAATAAATTTCCCCTATTATCTACTATAAAATCTGTCTAGATACTCTTGACTGTATTATAGAGTTTTTCCATAATGTAACGTGTGAAGGAGTGAGGTAGTTATCAGATTTCCCTTTAAGCTAACCACATCCAGGGAAACCCCACAAACAGCCTAGTATAACCTGAAAATTGAATAAAAATGACTATGTATACAACATCCATATGCACACACATTATCTGTAGATATGTGTGTATACTATTTAGAGTAATTTTCTTTTTCTAATCCCTGCTTTGATATTATTTTATTATTATTTCCTTAAGTTTGTTATCAAAAAGGGGAATAAACGGTAGAATTTCAAAAGCAAATTTCAAAACCAATATGATACCAAAGGGTATCATATTCTCAGAGAGCAAAAAATGATGGAGGGAAAATGCTGTTGTATAAAGCTACCAGTGACACAGGAAATGCTATCCTGTAACCTTCTAAATAATAAATGCTCCATTTCTAGTGTATTTACAGACAAATTGTATGAATACAGTGTAAGTGCACAAAAGATGATTTGCTTAACTCCAATTCCAGTCACACATTTAAATCATTTTAGAAATATTATCACATACCTACATATACTGATGATAAAAGCTAAGCCCTGAAAGATTTCTGGTTTATTATCTCTTATGGTTTTCCTTTTTTTTTATTTTGATATTGGATTTGGGCTCACTTCTTAGACTTAGCACATCCTTTTTTTTCCTGTTTACTTCGTTCTTAATTTTCTTCTCCCAATACACAAATACACACCCCACAAATCTTTTCAAATAGGAGGTGATTGGTTAGATGACTGGATCCAACTGCTTCCACCAAAAAACTAGAAGAAGCGCACATCCAAGGGAAAATGTCTTTTCGTTTATCTTTAAATTGGAGTGGGGCAGAGGTCACTAGCTGAAAGGAAGTCAAATGACAAGGACCCCAACAGTTGCAAGGAAAAGTTAAGACAAGAAAATATCTTTCCCTGAGACACTTGGACTTTTGTTAGCTACCTGGCACATACCATTTTCCATTGAAATAAAACATCCCCAACTTAGAAAAAATTAGGGGAAGGTAGTCTAACTTAAGGGAAGTCTCATTAATAGACTACTTTAAAAGTGATTTCATTTTATTGCTTCTAAATCTGCATTATCTCTCACAGTTTAAAACGAATATGTAGGAACAGCTAAATAAAAAGTAAGGTTTAACGCAAACTATGTTTTACACTGAGAAATAACTTACATACATAAATACCATTAATGCATAAACATTTGTTGCTAGAGCCTGCTTGAACATCAAGAAAGGAATCTTTAATTTTGATTTGGGGAATTTTCTAACACTGTAGCAAGTTCCCAATAAACATATTTTCCTCTTTCACTCTGAAATAAATAATGAGGTGAACTAAGACATGGCGGGGCAGAGCTGAGAGATTCCAGAGACCACGGCCTCCATCACAGTGTTAAAAATCCCCAAATTGTGAGGTCATGAGTAGGCTTCTTTCTAATAGGGTATGACTGAGAAGCTGTTTCACAAGGGTCGGTGGTAATTATTGCAGAAAATCTAAATGGTCAGGGTAGAATGATTGAAATTTAGAAAGGAAGAAAAACAAGAATTGACTAATCCCATCAGAAGTGTTTCAGAAATGTATTGAAAATGTTTAACCAGAGGATAGTGCCTGATATTCTTGGAGAGGTTTTCACACTGAGAGTAAAGCTTTTGTTGGTTTATGGGTTTACTGCAGTGATGGTCCTAGCCAATTGTGTGCAACCATGGTAGCAGTGAAGACCAGTGCTTAACATGATGGATTTATGGTCAGTGTTTTGTTTATGGTCGTTAGAATCATGAGCAGCCTAGTTTCCTTTGATTTAAACAGGATATCGCTGGTTTGGTGAGTGGTGTGTTTTTCTGTGGCTATGGCTGACTTCAAATAAGCATTTTTCACATACTTGCCAACTATATCTAGGGAGAGGGAATAATCCAAATTGTGCAAATGATATTAAGAAAAGGAATTACATTCTTGCATATATCGCAGAAAGGAGGATGCAAATTCCATCAAGATGTGTTTAAGGCATTCTTCCATGGGTCATTTTATCACCTTAAATCAAGATTTATTGACATCAAACAGTAGTATTTCATCAAACAGCCTGAACATCCTTGAGAAAAGCATAGAGGCAGTGACTGGAGTGAGGCACCACTTGACAAGGAACCCTGTCAGTTGGTTTCCAGAGCATGGCTGTTTCTCATCTCCTCCTGCAAGAGCCCCCTTATCTGATGGTAAAGGAGGAATTTTTATTCATACTTCATATTCAGGATGGCTAGATGTGAACTGAAGTGCATTTTAGCTTTTGGGTAAATGGAGCACAGAGACATCACTAAAAATAATACGCCAAGATGCATTGGCTTCGGTTTGCAATTTTATGAAACTTGGACATTTGCAAATCACATCCTGCAGCTGCTCCTAGATTGTGGAACAGGACTACCAGGAAGGTTTCTTTTCACGCCTTGAGCTCTTTCTCACTCAGAGGTCATTATGGGGTGTTGCTGCTGTTTGGAAAGCAAGGAGCCCTCTTTCTGTTTTCACCAGAGTCAAATCACTGAAGTATCAGTCACGGAAAAAAAAAAAAATGTTGCTATAATATATATTATGCACTAATTTCATCCTGGAGAAAAGACAATTGTAATTATTCAGAGAGAAATTGGCCTTTTAAGTTGTACAAAGGTTGGGTAATACAAATAATTTTGCAGATAAGACCTAGTATATGCAACGAGCGTATTTTGACATTGTGCCTTTTTTTTTCCTTAGTAAAAGATATATTAGCTTTGATAATAAAGTTGTTTAATGTCCTTTAGGAAATTTGCATGTCTCACTCACAAAAACGGGCATATTTCTACACTATTTGGTACTATGTGATTATAGTTTTCCACTAAAGGAATTAATAGGGGATATTTTTAAAATTAATGATATTGCCAGAATTTGTTTAATCCATATTTATTTATGAATGACACGAAATTCTCCTGTTGGAGAATCCTGAAAAAATATGCTAATTTTATTTGGTTTACAATACTTACACAAGTGTAGAAAGTCTTTTCTTATCTGTGAGTAGGACCTACGTAATAAATGGTGGAGAATAAGTGACTAAGTAGAATTTGAGAAATGGCAAACTGTTCAGATCAATTTGTAGACTCAAACTCATTTTCTGTATGTGAGGGTTATCGTTTATATCCTAGGAGGAAAAAAAATATCTGCAACATAAGAATTTGACATGTCCCCAAACTTTTCTGAGGGGTTTGTTAATTACTTTGTATTGTTCTTTCTGATTTTATATCCATTTTAGCACCAAAGAGTAGAGGCACAGACGTGAACAGAAACTAAATTATACGTTGATTTCTCCATGAGATATTAATATGTTGTTACTTTGAGAAAGAAGGAGTTACTTGGTGGTCTCTCGCTTGGTAGTATTTCATTTGTAGGTAAAGGAGAGGAAAACGTCGACCACCGCTGACATGAATGCTCACTTCCAACTGGTCTCTAACACAAATTCCGGAGAAGGCAATGGCACCCCACTCCAGTACTCTTGCCTGGAAAATCCATGGATGGAGAAGCCTGGTAGGCTGCACTCCATGGAGTCGCTAAGAGTCGGACACGACTGAGCAACTTCACTTTTACTTTTCTCTTTCATGCATTGGAGAAGGAAATGGCAACCCACTCCAATATTCTTGCCTGGAGGATCCCAGGGACTGGGGAGTCTGGTGGGCTGCCGTCTATGGGGTCGCACAGAGTCGGACCCGACTGAAGTGACTTAGCAGCAGCAGCAGCAACACAAATTTATTTTGGTTATTTCTGAAGTTATCTTTGATTAGTATTTTGACATGTATGCATTCTACATCTTACTCTGTGGAAATTATACATTGCAGTCTTTGAGAAAGTTGGAAGTAAAATTATCATCACATGTGCTAATGTTTCCATGCTGGAGAGGATTCCAGTTAGCATAGTCTGAGATGGTAAAAGCTCAAACCATTAGAATAGCCAATGCAGGCAGGGGAAACCATCTCCATCATAATGAGGTTACACGACTTACCCACACCAGAGAAGCCACTGAAGAGTTTCCCCCAAAGCCACCAGTTTTTGCAACATAGTGTAAAGGAAGGAGGGAAACCTTTGCAGTGAGCACATCTTGTGTGTGAGTCCTGGCTTTGTCACTCCATTGTCCTCAGAACTAGTAAACTCTCCGTGAGCGTTCCTCCTCTCTGAGATGGAGTTGATAGCATCTATTACCTGTAAGCTTTAGATGAGACAGCATATTTCAGACTCATTCACAAAATATGAACTCAGGTTACCACACTTACCTCAACTTACCACACAGGTTTATCACACTGGTGCTCTGGTAGTAAAGTCCAGGTTGGAAATGAATGAAGTATCACATTCCTTAAGAGCGCACAGAAGTGGGAACGCTGGATGACTTGAGAGATAATTTTCCAAACTGTGTTTTTTGAAATATCAGTCCAAGGAGAATTTTTGAAACTCTGCATTTGATGTAAGCTTTTCAGAGACACTCAATATACTTCAGAAAATTAATGGCTCTGATAAGTCATGCAACAAAGCAATTTATTCATGTTTTTTAATCTGACATTGAAAAATACGACCATGATATTTTTCGAAATTACTGTTCAACTGAAAATACTTTTTGAAACATTGACCTGGGGCATTAACTCCTCCCATCCCAGCGTTTAAAGTGAAGTAAAGTGAAGTTGCTCAGTCATGTCCGACTCTTTGCGACGCCATGGACCATGCTCCTCTGTCCATGGTATTTTCCAGGCAAGAGTACTGGAGTGGGTTGCCATTTTCTTCTCCAGAGGATCTTCCCGACCCAAGAATCGAACCCAGGTCTCCCACATTGTAAGCAAGATGCTTTACCGTCTGAGCCACCAGGCAAATCATGTTTAGGTAACCTATTACTGAAGTGAAATGTAACCTCTAAGAAACCACCTCTCTTAACTTTCTAGTGGCATGTGGGAAAAAGATCTGGATCTGAGTCCATTTATCTTGGGGCTTCCCAGGTGATGGTAGTGATAAAGAACTCCCCTGCCAATGCAGGAGACATCTGACATGCAGGTTCAATCCCTAGGTCAAGAAGATCCCCTGAAGGAGGGCATGGCAACCCACTCCAGTGTTCTTGCCTGGAGAATCCCGACAGAGGAGCCTGGCAGGCTACAATCTATATTGTCGTAAAGAGTCAGACAAGACTGAAGCAACTTAGCATGCATGCACACCGTTTATCTTAGACCACTTTTGGCGTTCTTTTTTAATCTCTTTAAAGAGACTTTGGGACACAAGAAAACAAATGGAGATCTGGTTCCTATATAATACCTTCTCAGCAGGGTGTGACTAAGTTTGCTTGTTTGCTGATTCTCTTTATAAAAAGCGCACTTAAAGCATCCAGAGCTGACACTCTGGTATCTTTTGCAAGCGTTTTATAAAAGTACCTATTTATATTTTATCTTTAAAAAGGAAGTGCCTCATTGGAGTACTTGTGTTAGTCACCCAGTCCTGTCCAACTCTGTGAAACCCCATGGACTGTAGACCGCCAGGCTCCTCTGTCCATGGATTTCTCCAGCCAAGAATACTGGAGTGGGTTGTCATTCCCTTCTCCAGGGAAACTCCCAACCCAGCCATCATTTGAGTACTAGTACATAATTATTTTTGTCCTACCATGGTTTGGAGAAAAAAATTTCTACTTTGTAGTTAACTGTTTACAGTGAAAGAAAATAGCCATTATTCATTAGCTGGTGATAAATACATTTTCAGTGTGATATCTTGTCTGCTAATTTTTTTGGCTTTTTAATTTGTTATTCTGACAAAATATGTAAAGTAATTTATTTTTAAATGGTAGAAGGTAAACTAGATCAACTTAGGTATTATTTAAGCCTTGGAATCCATAAAAAACAATATATTGTTATAAAGGTCATATCTAAGACTTATCTGTTGAAAGGAGAGACAACCAAACAACCAAATCACACAAAAATATCTTTATTTTTCTATTTAGTCCATTGAAGCATTTTCCTAATGGTATTAGAATTCCGAGCTGCCTGTATAAAAACCTACCACATTCTTTGATTATTGTGTACAGAAAATACCCTTGAATGGGAGAATAGATTTAAAACTTTTAATTGAATTATTAAGTAAATATGATACTATTTATATCAAGAAGGTCAACATGTTTTCATAGGATTATGTGATGCATTTGTCTAAACTAAATATTCTATGTTAGAAAAGAAAGTGACATAATTTATTTTCAAAGGGAAAAGCAAAAAAATCCCTGTCTCTCACCCGCCACTGGAAGGAGAGAGGGGGACAGAAAGGAGAAAGAATAGATGCTCTTAGCCTCGAAGCAGCTCAAGTCGATCCATTGTCCAGTAGGGGCTGCTCACAGAGCAGGAAGGCTGATGCTTTTGGCTACATGTTTCAGGGCTTCAGGGAGGATGGGATTTCAAGGCCATGCCAATGTCTGTATTTGAAATAACCTCTTCATATACTCCTGCAGTGACCCTCTGATAACTACTCAAATGAAATAGTATGTGTAAAATTAGAGAATCATTAAATAAGCCACTTGCAGCTTGTCATCTGCCCTAAAATGTCATTTTACACACCACGTTTAAAATGTCTCTATGCGTTAGTGAGGGAACTCATGACTGCATTTCCAAAAAGAATCAGAGTGTTGTTAAATTGTTTTTAAACAGATTTAGAGAATGAAATGGAGGGTAGTAAACCAGTAGCCAATGAAAGCAAAACAGGCTGGAATGTTGGTAACCGATGGTGGACGTGGGTTCCAAGCAAAACATCTTGAATTGCTAGAACCATAATAAATTACAGTTTTCACATTTGTATTTTGCAAGTGAAAACAGCACTAAGTCAAACTTGTGAAATAAAGACCCCACAATGACATTTTAAATTCCTCCACAACTATGACGAGTGGGGAGACCTGAGGTGTCATGGAGTCAATTGGATAAACAAGGACGAGTAAAGAAAAGGGCAAGGGACAGACCTTCACGGCCAAAATGCAACTGTAAGAGAAAGGAAATGGCTGAGGTGTGCAAAGGGTTAATTGTCACATATGATCTAATGAATGTGATGAGTTCTTCTCCTCACCAGAAGACCCAAACCACTTCACTTAATACCCAAGGGACTGTTATCTCACTTTCTTTGGACTTAATTTTCTCTCTTTAACATAGTGAGATAAAAGGCCAAACAGGGTTAGTGTCCAAAGGGCAAGAAGTGGTCAAGAACTGGTTTATCTCCAAAGTTCATTAGTCCGTTAGATAACCAATGCAGGGGACCCAATTAACAAGAGGAATGGGAGACTTCTAAGGGACGAGGGTCAGTCCTCACAATAATGGAACTTGGCCTCCTGCTTCTGAAAGGAGATTGGCAAATCCCCTTGGAGGAGAGGGACTCTCCTGGTGGAGAGGATGGGCTGATTTATTTCTCCCTGGTGTCCTGGAGTGTATCTGCCCTGATGACTCCCTTGATCTTGACATCAGTCACTTTGGAGTCAAGATAATGAAAACTGCATTAGAGAGGCCCATCTAGTTTATGCAAATGGAACTTTATCTTCAAAGAGGCCATACCCTTGAGAGAGTCTCTTTGCTATTTAAGAGTATTAATAAAATGTGTTCGATATTTCCTCCCTTCTACTCCTTGTTTTCACTAATTTACATAGGCATGGGGGTGACATTTTGTTTTTATTTTTCTTTTAAATCCAAAGTTTTATTAATGTTTTATCTAAGATAGTCAAATTGTATTTAGTTTGAAGATTGCTATATTGAATTGGCTTATGGGGTTTCCTTGTTGGCTCAGACAGTAAAAATCTCCCTGCAGTGTGGATAGACCTGGGTTCCATCACTGGGTCGGGAAGATTCCCTGGAGAAGGGAATGGCTACCCACTCCAGTGTTCTTGCCTGGAGAATTTCATGGACAGAGGAGCCTGGCGGGCTACAGTCCATGAGGTAGCAAAGAGGTGGATACACTGAGTGGCTACCACTTTAACTTTCCAAATGAGGCGTAAGGATTATTCTAAAGGAAAGAAGTCACACGCTTTAGAGTCATGAGTCTGGGTCTCTTGAACCAAGATGACTGGAGGAAATTCAGTTTTGCAGCTTAACAAGTGTTCTTAGCGTGAGAGAGAAAAAACGATGGCAGCATCAGCAATGCTTTCTGCAGATATACCTTGGGCCACCACTCTAGGTAGAAATGAATTATGTCTGTACACGGACTCCTTGGGGAAGGAACATAAGGTAATCGACAAGGAGGAAATATTGGAAACACGGGGGAGATTGTATTTCCATATCTTTTCTGCCATGCCATTTCCCAAATAATATCAACGTTAAAATTTCAATAGATGAGGATTGTGTTTGCACAACTCAGTCTGTGTTTACGCGACGTTTTAGCAGATTGATTTTGAAAGAGTGTATGTTTCCCTTGAGATGCACAGAAAGAGCTTGTTACACAGTCCAGTGACACTTTCAATAACCAGAATGGGACTTTGAGAGCAATGGCGAAAGAATAAATAGTGTTTGCTTGATAATCTCTCTGGTGTTTTCAATATGTTGCCAACCTCAGAGATACAGGATTTATTTTTACCTTGATGTCAGATCCCTGTTCCTTAGTGTTCTGAATTTGGAATGAATGGGTGGTTTATTACTGTGTAAAAGAAGCTTGTCCTCACCTGAACTTTAACAACAACCAAAAACAAAACAAAAAACCACCCCACAACCTTAAGAATTGTTCCTTTTCTTGAGAAAAATTGTTCCTTTTCTTGAGCTTTATCTAAAAAAATAACATCTCAGTTTTCTCTCACATTTGTATTTATTTTCTGGCTAGTATTTCACATATGTTGTACCTAGGTGTAAAATGTTTCTGTGAATATATCAGATGACTATTTTGCTGAGTGGACTCAAACTGTTACTTTATTTTTGAAAGTTAGAATCTTTAATATCTTTTCTCCCAACACTACACTGCTTTGAAAGTGTTATGTGATCAGTCATGTCCCACTCTTTGCTACCCCATGGACTGTAGCCCATCAGGCTTCTCTGTCCGTGGGGATTCTCCTCCAGGCAAGAATACTGGAGTGGGTTGTCATTCCCTTCTCCAGGGGATCTTCCTGATCCAGGGATCAAACCCAGGTCCTCTGCATTGTAGGCAGATTCTTTACCATCTGAGCCACCAGGAAAGCCTATATATTGCCTTAAAAAATAATATAGTTAAATTGTAACAAGATGCTTTAGCTGTTATGTCACTTTTGTCTGTTCAACCAGGTAGTGACCATTCCTTGGATGTATTTACACAATATTCCAAAATGATAACTTCTTTCAGCCAAACAGACTTTTATTTCAAACTAATCATTGAAATAGATTGGCTGTGGAATTATAATTTAATTATTTAAACCATCACAAAACATAGCACTGTATAATAGTTGCATATTTATATAACTATATTATAATTATGCATTGTAATTATTACATAGCAGAATAAAACATATGTTATATGGTTATTTTATAATTATATAACCACTATGATGATTAACCTGAGGTCTTTCTTATTACTACCCGAATGAGGGTTGTATAATTCCAGGTGGTATTCACAACACTTAACAACCGTTTGTCATGGGCGGTGATCAAACCAAATGGATAGGAGCAGTAATAATCACACACGTTCATTGAACATCTCCAGTCTTGGGCAGATATGACTACAAAATATTGCTGGAATTGTTATTCTCCCCACAAACAAACAAAAACAACTTTTTCAGGACAAATAATGGAAACTGGGAGAGTTCTTTTGCTAATGAAGACACAAATGCAAGATCTTTGGGCTTCCCAGATGGCACTAGTGGTAAAAAAAAAAAAAAAAACCACCTGCCAATGCAGGAGAAGGTAAGAGATACAGATTTGATCCCTGGTTTGGGGACATCCCCTGGAGGAGGGCACAGCAACCCGCTCCAGTGTTCTTGCCTGGAGAATCCCATAGACAGAGGAGCCTGGTAGGCTACAGTCCATGGGGTCACAGAGTCAAACATGACTGAAGCAACTTAATGTGCATGCAGAGATGTAGTAAAAGAGTGCCTGAGGTATGGCGTTCATTCAAATCCCAAATACTGAACATGGAACACTATCCTTCTCAGAATGGCCTGGCAATCTGTCTTCAGCAGCCAGAAAGTCCTGAAGCAGCTTCTCTGAGATTCTGTCAAGTACGTCAAGGCAGTTGTTCATCATGGCCAAGTATAGCCTACAAGAGATGGGATCACTGGCATGCCTTTTACATTAAAAGGGCCTATGTCCTTTACTAATCATTTGTGTATTTTCCTCCTCTTTCATTTCTTTATTCATAAGGAGCACGTAATCTTTGCAGAAAAAATGGCAAAAACAGACAAGTAAAAAAGCAGGTGAAAAATCACCTCTAATCCCACTATTCAGAGACAGGCAACTTTAATATTTTTGTGTGTTTCTCTCTCTCTCTTTTTCTCTGTTTACCTCATTGTTTGGCAAAGATGGCTTATATTTCTTTCTTTGGGTCACATCCAGAGTTTTAGGTAAAAAATATTGTACCTTTCTGGAGCTTCCCAGGTGGTGCTAGTCTTAAAGATCCTGCCTGCCAATGCAGGAGACGTGATGCGAGTTTGATCCCTGAGTCAAGAAGATCCCTTGGAGGAGGACATGGCAACCCACTCTAGTATTCTTGCATGAAGAATCCCATGGACGGAGGAGCCTGGTGGGCTGTGGTCCTTAGGCTTACAAAGAGTCTGACATGACAAGCAACTCAGCACGCGTGTGTGCATTGTCCCCTTCTAACCCCTTTCATTTGCAATGTTACCCATGGTGAGACTGTTTAAAGTGGCTTTTAGACACTGATATCCCTAAAATGTTCAGTTGTCTGTTATCCGTCCCTGAGTCAGAGTTACCAAGTTTTGCTCAATCTTCATAAGACCTGTGAGGAAATTCCTCTTGGGGATCTTGGCATAAGCCAAGGTTCAGAGTTTAAGCATTCCTTTCTCTGGTTCAAGATGGAAGTAAACAGATTTTTGGGATATGCTCATCACTGCCAACGTTTTCATTTTATGATTGGATAGCACATGGCGAGTGTGGCTGGTGTTAAAGCCTTGTCTTAGAAAAAGAAAGAATCTTAATGGTAGTCATGGAAATGGATGAACCCTAAACACCTCGTGAGCCTCACGAATAATGCTAAAATTAGAGCCACTAGGAACAGATACACAACATGTATGTGATAATTAAATCATGGAAGCAGGAGAGAAGCTCATCCATTTTCATAAATACAGGTTATAACCCTGGGAACATTTCAGTAAATACATCAAAAGTATTTTTTGATCAGAAGTTAATATATGCTCAATGGGTTGATAATGTAAGCCCTGTGTTCCCCTTCTTCCCCTCCAGTGAATGCCTAAATAAACTTTATTTTGCAAGTTGAAAGGACCTTCTAAAATTCCTCATTCTTAATGCTCTAAAGCGCCCGGGTTCAGAAAATTAAATTACGCCATTTTTATCTGTTAGAGATCAGCTCTGTTTCCTCCTTTGCTTTGTGTTTACTTTCCTGCAGTAGCTGACATCAAAATGTTTTCTGGAATGCTAGGACTAAATAAGTTATGCTTAACTCAATATCTAATACAAATAGCCCTGGGGAGCTTCAGCGACACAATCATAAAAGCTATAGTTTCTTTTAATAGCTTGCCACACTTTGCTGATATAGTATTTCTCTAATCACCAATCTTTACGTGCCTTCCTGACCTTGGAGCTCTCAGACCAAATGGCTTGGCAGTATCAAAGGCCTATGTCATTGCAAGAGTGAATGGCTTTCATTTTTCCCCTTGAAACTTCCGGTTCCTGGCATCTGTAAAGAATTACTCTGAGTGGTGTTTTGCTGCCTTGCGGCCACTGCGCTGCCCAATGGAAGTGACTTTTCCCAGAAAGGTCACAGTGGTCAGTAATAGGTGGATATTGCATTTAAGGAGGAGGCCACTCTGATTTCTCTGTTTTTTTGTGTGTGTGTTACAATATTCATTATTCTTGTATCACTTTAGTTGTTAAAAATCCAAGTCACTTTTCATTTGCAAAATATTTCAGCAAGAAAGTGTCTACCCTGTCATGTAGTGAGGCTGAAAAGATTAGCAACAGGTCTCATAAGTCATCCGAGCTGTTGGAAAAAAGTAAGCTTCCCATTTGCACCTTTGGGGAAGGTTACTTTTTGATAATGCATGTGAATTCATCTTAGAATCTGAACTCTACGGAATCTAAGAAGCATTTAAAAATGCGTCATATTGAGAAATTGGAAACCTGCAGATTCTGTCAGGTAACTCTGTCAACTGGGGAAGCCATTGAAACCCAGGACTTCTGATTCATGCCCTATCTTAAAATTGTGTTTCTCAACATCATTATGTTTTGTGTCTATCGGCACTGGGGGACTGCATTTATGTATTTCTAGGGTACTGGCTTAGACTGGAAGCCTGGGAAATGGATAACATTTCCAAACATTCCAAAAATTGAGTAAGTTGTTCTCAAATAATTTCTTACCTTTTCTGTGCATGATAATCTTGAGAGAGAAATGGGGTAGGAGAGGGATAGAAATAGTACAGGATACTAATAACTATGAAGGGGTTTGACAGGTTTCCAGTATGGCATTCTTAACACAAGTAAGAAACGGGTATCTTTTAAAAATCATTACAGAAGAACATGATTACAAAGTACTGATTACAAATTTAGACATACTTGTATGGCATGCAATTTCATCTACAAGTCTATTTATTTATACAAAACCTGCACGTGCTTTTACTACTATAATGAACATCAACTCATCCCTTGAAATATCCATGATCTAGAATTTGATTTAAATTTCTTAATTCCCGCCCCCAAATGGTCCTTAGAAGATTTATTTTGTACATATGGATAGCCCCTCATTGATTTCCAGTTTATGCTAATTTATTTTCTATTTTATATATATTTTAACATTACTGAGGATTAAAACTAGAAAAAAATAACCTATAATTCCATGAAGTCCTTTACTATCTGGTTGTATTTTATTTAAGATCTTTATTTCTTCTTATTTTATATATAAAAAATCTATATATAATATATCGGAGAAGGCAATGGCACCCCACTCCAGTACTCTTGCCTGGAAAATCCCATGGATGGAGGAGCCTGGTAGGCTGCAGTCCATGGGGTCGCTAAAAGTCGGACATGACTGAGTGACTTCACTTTCACTTATCACTTTCATGCATTGGAGAAGGAAATGGCAACCCACTCCAGTGTTCTTGCCTGGAGAATCCCAGGGACTGGGGAGCTTTGTGGGCTGCCGTCTCTGGGGTCGCACAGAGTCAGACGCGACTGAAGCGATTTAGCAGCAGCAGCAGCAGCCTATATAACATATAATTAAATTCATATTAAATGTACAATCTTATAAAGTGGGTTTTTTTCTGTATCCACTTTTGTATTGTTTCATGTTACTAAATATTCTTCAAAATAATGTTTTTCTGGAATACCTGTTTAAGAAAATATTGATAAGTCTCACAGATAATGGTGATAGAGTAAAAGCAAGCTTGTCTTGGCATTAGAAGCTACAAGAGGAGCAAAAGTGTCTCCTTTTTGAAGAAGTAACAGTTCTGAACATTTGAGACCTTGGAGCAATTAGGGGATTTGGATTTCCTTTACTTGCACAGCCATGTGTGTATGTGAGAGAGACGAATAACAGGCAGGAGACAGACACACACAGAGAGTATTTGTGCAGTATCTTATGAATGAACTGCCTCATCCTACTGTTTTAACTTGACACTCTGAAGCCTCTCCCTGTCCCCTGTAGCCTTTGGCATAAGGACTGGTGACAGTGGGATGGTCTTTCTAGAATTGTGTTTCCTGAAATGAACTGAGATAGCTAATCTGTTCATCAAGATGAGGAGTGAGGCTGTCTCTAACTCTGTGCCTTAGGAACAGTTTTCAATCACACCAGCACTGTCTCCCTAAAGACTGAAATTCATTTCAATTAGACAAATAGAGACCTAATTTTAAATTATTAATACTTGTTACATTTATGTTTCTGCAAAGTCACATCAGGGTCAATATGCTTGAATATATAGAAACTTGTTTTTGAAAAAAGAGATGAATGACATGGTGTGTTTTCTCTTTAAGCAAAAACAAAGCAAAGCAAAACAAAAGAAAAAACCTGACCCTGTGAGAGAATGAGACTTTCTCCCAGCTTTGCCCTGTCGTTCTAGTCGCTTGAGATCTTTAGGAGAGTAACGAATGCCTGTGTTTTAACACAACTGTGATCTGGCGCAGCAGGAAGACATTTTTACATCTCTTAAATAAACAGAAATTTATCCTGTTATGCCATCTGTTTAAAAAACAAAAATTTACTATACGCTACTACTATGAAAACTACACTCATTAGTATTTACATAGTTTTAGATGAAGGCAGGTTCTTAAGGATAAATTATTTTATTACCATCTCACATATGTAGTGTGTGTGTGTGTGTGTGTGAGAAAGAGAGAGAACGTGTGTATGTTTACTAATAGGAAATGCGGTGCTCTTTCAAAATTGTAATTTTTCTTTATTAGAATCAGTTGCAAACAATCTTCTCATCTTGGGAAGATAGTGTGTATGTGTGTAGTCACTCAGTCATATAAGACTCTTTGCCATAGAGTGGTAGCCCACCAGGCTCCTCTGTCCATGGAATTCCCTAGGCAAGAATACTGGAGTGGGTTGCCATTCCCTTCTCCAGGGAATCTTCCTGACCAGGGATGCAGCCTGGGTCTCCTGAATTGCAGGAAGATTCTTTACCATCTGAGCCATCAGGGAAGACAGAACCCTGGGTAATTTGTAGATAAAGGCATCTTTCAATAACATGTCTAGTTCATATATGCAATCAATAGGGAACTTCCATTGGATGTCTAGACACATTCTAGATCCCCACAGATCTGTGATAGCCTGTTGATACAATTTCCCTGCATCCATGTGGGAAGAGTGCAAAAGAAGGAGCATGTGTACTGGCAAGAGATTTGAGTTAGAATTCTGGCTCTGTTAGTTACCGCTGTAACCTTGAGGAAACTCCTTTAATTTTCTGTGTTTCCACTGGAATGATGTGGAGTTAAATAGGTGGCAATTCAAAGGGTTCAGAGAAATATTCGATGTTCGTTGCCTTTCCCCCTCCTTTTATTTATTTATTTATTTATTTCAACTTCCCTGGTGGCTCAGATGGTAAGGCGTCTACCTATAATGCGGGAGACCTGGGTTCTATCCCTGGGTTGGGAAGATCCCCTGGAGAAGGAAATGGCAACCCACTCCAGTACGCTTGCCTGGAAAATTCTGTGGATGGAGGAGCCTGGTAGGCTTCAGTCCATGGGGTCGCAAAGAGTCGGACATGACCGAGCGACTTCACTTTCTTTCACTTTCTCCTTTTTTTCACCTTTTATTTCTTTTTGCTATTCATTGACTCCAACTACTGAAAACTGTTGAAACCTTCCTGTTAAGCTGCATGTTAGGCTTTGGGGGAGCAAAGGAGGATACTGGGAGCACGATTCTGTGTTGGTCTGAATGATTCTGGCCTGAGTCAAGGGATGGGCTGTCCGCACGAGGGCCAGACCCATCTTTCCATGGCTGTTTCCTCCTCCTTCCACTTTTCCCATGTCTGCTTTTTCAGGGATCTGCTAAAATTTGTTGCATACTGATAACCAGCTAGCTCTATCTGCCCTAGTGCTATTATTGCTCCAGGAAGAGGCACTCTGGGGCTAAAATGAGAACTGAAAACACATCAGCCAAAGCCCTAAGGAAGTTAATGGATACAGGGGTGCTGGCCACACCTCCAGAAAGTGGACCAGGGTGGGGAGGGTGGGGGAAAGTGGGGGGTGGTGAACAGGATGAGAGTCAATGACAGTCTGAGATGCTGCCTGCAAGGCTTTACCATTTCTGGGGCTTAAATTTGTGTTTTCGCTAAACATTGGATGGCTTAATTTGTCAGTGGGTCAGAATCAAAAACACTCAGGACAACCATAGTGCTACCCTGAGAGAACCCAGGGACAAGCTAATTAGGAATAAAGAGGTGAGATGGAGAAGGGGGTGTATCTGGGGAACTTCAGGAGGTGAAATTCCTGCCTGGGCAGTGGCAGCTCGGAAATCTGCGTCCTAACAGACCTGTCACAGATCAAGGACAGCTCGGCGGAACAATCAGAATTAACATTTCACTCTGACATTTATCGAAAAGCTCTGCCCGCATTTTACTCTTTGCAACAACAAATGTGGTTTTGTCCGAGCATTTAGTAAACTGTTGCCTAACTTTAAAGGTCGATTTGTAAGATATACACTTCCTACTTCAAGAGTAAAGTTACATCGTTTGAAATCCCACCTCCTGTTTGAATCCCAAAATAATTCCATTTGAATGACAATCCCGTATTTTGAAATCCGCACATCCTATATGAATCCTGCACTTACCCATTTGAATCACAAATGCTTTAAGAATTTAAGAAATCACTACATGTTTTATGGTAGATAACATCTGTTTCAATAACCTCTTCTTCGAAACCTTTTTAATTTTATTTTTTCTTAAAACTCTCTAAACTAAATCAAAGAAAACCATATACTCTGAATATATTAGATTTTTTCCTTAATTAAAACACTACAATTCTGATTTTCTAGTGTTCACTCACCATAAAACAAACTTGAGATTATTTTGTGGAAACAGAAGCTCCTAGAGAACCAACAATTAAAGGAAGTATGATATTTTGTAAGCTTTAATGTAATAATATCCCTGACTTCCTGTTTGCATCACATTGCTATGGGTATTCATATATCAGGATGCACAGCTTCCCCAAATAATTAATTTTGAAATTAAATAAAATACATCAAAAGTTACAATAAGGGTGAAAGAACATTATTAGTTGTCCAGTTGTGCAAATTAATAAGAGCTCTTTAAGAAGACAAAACAATATGATAGACCAAGTCTGTGTTGCCATTTCTTTGTCTGAATTTCTTGCCCACTTCTCTACATAGAGGCACACACTGGTATGTGCCGAATTCCATCTTTTTAGTATTATCCATTTTTTTCAAGTCACACTGAACTAATGCATGAAATGTGCATGCCAAGTCGCTTCAGTTGTGTCCAACTCTTTGCAACCCCATAGACTGTAGCCCACCAGGCTCCTCTGTTCGTGGGAATCTTCCAGGCAGGAGTACTGGAGTGGGTTGCCATTTCCTTCTCCAGGGGATCTTCCTGACCCAGGGATCAAACCCACATCTCTTGTGTCGCCTGCACTGGCAGACAGGTTCTTTACCACTAGCCACCTGGGAAACCCAATGTAAGAAAGTATATTTACAGAGGATTCCGGAGTGGAAGAGTTGAAGAGAAGACAATGCAATGAGATGAGCAGACCATTGTGAAAGCAAAGCATGGGAACACTGCGATGTCCACCCCCTGCCCACTTCCCCTCCCCTTGGGCAGAGTTATATTCCTACTTCTCCCTCCACTCAGAACAATTTAGATGTGAGCTGGAGTTGCACCTCCACTGTCTCCCCTTTCTCCACAACACAGGCACACATTCAATCCATTACTAATTTTAGCCACTTCATTTTACAGACTCCCCTAAGCAGACCCAGGCCACGCCCTGACACTAATGTGGCAAACCTTCCACTCCTGGGCTAGGGGAGGAAGGGTGGGCTGGAGAGAAACAGTATCAATAATAGCCCTTTAAGTCTAGAAACATACCATGCTACCAGGCACGTGTCACCAGTTACATCTTCTCCAGGGCCAGAAGTGTCCTTGCTGCAACTAGACCCGTGGCTCCTGGGAGCTCTGCTTAGCCTGCCTGCAAACACTGCCTTAGCAAGACTGAACTCACCGCACATAACCAAAGAGAGTCTTAGGTGCACAAAGGCACGCTCTTATGCTGCCCCTACTTTGCTCATACTCTCTTCCACCATGACTTGTTGACTTTGGAAGATTTGGGACTTCCCCTGTTTAAAAGTACTAGGAGTCACAACCTTACCTTTTGTGACTTTAAAGATTTAGCATTATCCCATCTACTATATGCAAGCCTTATTGCAATCTATTTTTGATCCAACATTTTAAGAAGACAGTCTAACTACCTAATTGTATTTGTAGGTCCAGATTCTCATTGAATGACTGACACATTCTCAATGACAGCCTCATCCTTGGGTGACAATTGGACAGTCTCAAATGACTTTCCCATCTGCTTCGACCATGGTATTCTATTCCTTCTAGCTACTCAAAAATAAGACCAAAAATTAAAATTTGGAACAGGTAGAAAGTTAAGAATTTGCTTAAAGTCTAAACATGTCAGTGATTTGAATAGCTGCTGAAACACTTTAACTCTGACTTTATATATCTCAGCAATAGGAGGCATTTTCTTTTGCATGTATAAGACTAGATAATTTTTAATACTACATATACCTACCTATGACTGGCAGTTAATGGCACTAGTGGTAAAGAACCTGCCTGCCGATGCAGGAGACATAAGAGACAGGGGTTCGATCCCTGAAGGCATGGCAACACACTCCAGTATTCTTGCCTGAAGAATCTCATGGATAGAGGAGCCTGGCAGGCTATAGTCCATGGGGTCACAAAAAGTCAGACATGACTGAAACGACTTAGCATACATACCTACCCATGACTAGCAATTAATTACTAAATACAGTGTAATAAGATAGAGGGATAAAGAGACACAAAATATCAATTTCCATTGGTGTAAAAAGGCTTTAAACATTTTATAGATAACGGAATGCTTTTTTATTAATATGAAGAAATGGACATACCAGTGCCATGCAATAGAAATATAATGGAAGCCACAAATGTGATTTTATATTTTCTAATAGTCACAGTAAAAAGAAAAAGGTAAAATTATTTTTAAGAATGTATATATATTTTATGCCTGCAATGTGGGAGACTTGGGTTTGATCCCTGGGTTGGGAAGTTCCCCTGGAGAAGGGAAAGGCTACCCACTCCAATATTCTGGCCTGGAGAATTCCAAGGACTGTAAAGTTCATGGGATGGCAAAGAGTTGGACATGACTGAGAGACTTTCACTTTCAGTGTAGTTTATCCAATATATTTAATATATTGTCTGGTTTCATGATAGAATAACTTGGTGTGATCCTGTGTTTCAAACATAAATCAATATTTACTATCTACCTATCGATCCATCTACCTCCCTCCTTCCCTTCCTACATGTCTGTCTGTCTATTTATCTGACTGCAGGAGTCCAGGCATCCAGGTCCTTTAACATGCTGGTTGGGGTTGTGGATCCATAAGTATAGGGTAGAACAGAGTTTCACAACCTAGGCACTACTGAAATTCCAAAATGTCAATCCAGTAATTCTTTGTTGTGGGGAGCTCTCCTATGCATGATAGTATTTTAGCAGTATCTCTCACTTCTACCCACTGGATGCCAGAAGCACCTCTTCCCTATCCCCTCACCAACCAGGACACCCAAAAATATTTCTAGACCTTATTAAATGTTCTTTGGGTTGCAAAATTCACTCCCCTGTCACAAACAACTGAACTTTGTGGTCTATGACTCTTCTCATTTGCTCACATCTGCTTATCTAAATAGCTCTGCTGCTTGTATTCCAGTGATTAACTGAACTTACATATCCACACTTATTAATTGAATTAATTTAAAGCATTTTAGACCTCTAGGCATTATAATGTATTTCACTGGAGCACAACGTGAACCTACACTCATTACTTATAATTAATGCTGCAGTTGAAAGGAATAATCTCATCAATGTCTGGGCAGCCTTGTATCTTTGAGGACCGCATTCCTAATCCCTCTGTTGAAACCATTCCCCAGTCTTTCCTGTATGGTTGGAAATGACCCAATCCCTCTTGCCTTTGTGCCCACCAGGTCTTTTGCTCACATGTGGTAAAAGGTCTAGCTCCTCTGAAAGTTTTCCTTTCCTCTCCCTAAGTAGCTTCGGTTGTGTCTGGCTCTTTGCGACCCTATGGACTATAGCCCACCAGGCTCCTCTGTCCATGGGATTCTCCAGGCAAGATTACTGGAGTGGGTCGCCATTCCCTCCTCCAAGGGATTTTCCCAGCACAGGGCTATAATCCGTGTGTAATAAAAATCTCCAAATCGCCACAGCAAACCTAAGCATTTTATTTGTATAGTTTCATTTCCATATACATGCTGATTGCATGTTAGACTTATTTCTTTCCTCCAAAATTACAAGCTTCTTGAGGTTAAGGACTCCATGAACTAAGGAAACTGTTAGTAACATAATTTTTAGTAACATAATTTCAGCTTGATGGGTGAATAAAAAATTGAATCATTTCTATGCTGAACACTGGACTGAGAGATGACAAAAATGATGAATACACAAGTTCTACCCTTGCAAAACTCACAGTCTAACAATGGTTCTCAACCTGAGGGCATTATATACCAGGGTAATTCAGACATTTTTCATTTTCACAACAGGGGGTAGGTGGCTACTGACATAGAAGTGAGAGAGGTGAAGGACCCAGGACAGAGGCCCATGACAGAGGATTATTTGGCCCTAAAAATGTCAATAGTGCTGAGGCTGAGAAACACTGAAAAGAAAAGGGCAAGTCACCAGCAGTTTAAACGTGATGTATTCCATGCTATAGTTAGGTGTGGGGTACTGTAAGAGCCTGGGAAAGGGAACCAATGCAGGGTGCATGGATAAGACATGGAAAGGCTTCTCAGAGGAGACGAGCAAGGCTGGATGTGAGCAGCACACGAGAGCCGAGGGTGACACACTGGTTACCCCCAGGAAGAAAGTGTGGTGGTAGAGTCAAGACCGAGGGGTGGAGCTCCAAGGAAGCAAACTTTCCAAGGCAAATCCAGGAAGAAAAACATGCAAAGGGGAGTGACAGAGGAGTTAGGAGGGTGGAAAGCAGGAAGGTGGTTTCCTTCCAAGAGAAATGAAAGCCAGATAGAAGATGGTTTTGAGAAGAGAACCACTGACAATGTCAAGTACCTCAGAGTGGCTGAGTGAGATAAACCAGAAAAGTCTCTTTAACATTGGTAAAAAGTCATTGGTAAGTTTAATGAGCAAAATCTCAAGGGAAGGAAGTAGAAGACAGATTATCTTAGGCAGAGAAGTGAATGAATGGAGAAAGTATGAATTTGTCTCAGGAAGCATGTTTATGATTATTTATAGAAGAGAAAAATTGAAACCAGTCTAACAGTCCGATAAAGAAGGCATTTAAATTGTTACAAATATAATGCAATAATATACAGCCACTAACAGACATATTTGTGAGGCGTATTTAGGACTATGGAAAAATGATCACAAAAGTGAAAAAAAAAAGATGCAAACCTTTCTGCAGTATGATGCCCCACTTTTTTTTTTTTATAGGCTGTAAAAAATAAAACTAAAGAAACAAAACAACAGTATTAACAGTTGTCGTCCCTGGGTGGTGAATATTATGGGTAATTATTATTTTCTTTGAAAATCTTTATTTTTGAAATATTCTAAAATGAGTTTGATTCCTTTTCAAATCAGAGGAAGACATTTTTTAAGAAGCTTGGGCTGAGAAAGAAGAGAAAGCCTTGACAGAAACTTGAAGAGCATACCGGGAGAGTTAAGGAGTGTGTATGCACGTGTGTGTGTGTTTGAGTTGGAAGCAAGAAGAGTGTTTTTGTCTGTTGAGGGGAGAGAGGCAGCACACCTCGAGAGGCTGAAGATCCAGGAGCATGATGATTGATGGAGAGCGTCCCTGAGGGAGCGGGAGGGGATAGAAGCCAGATCACAGGTGGTGGGATTAGTCTTTGCTAGGAGGAGAGACATCGCCTCAACTGAAAAATGAGGAAAAGAGGTAAGGATGGATGTGGGTGCTGATAAGAATGTAGAGGAGGGGGGCAGGAAGTTGAGGGAGTTGCTGTCTGTTGGCTTCTATTTCCTTTGTGAAGTAGAAGGTGAGGTCATTTGCTGAGTGGGGTCAAGGGTTTATGGAGAATGATGGGGATTTGGAAGGGCTGCTGGGCGTGGGGGGGACAAGAGGGAGGCAAGGGACTTGGGACACATAGACAGATTGACTTGAAAGACCAGCTGAGGCTGAGACTGTGTTTGGAATGAAGGGCGCCTATTTCTGTAAGCATATGGCGTTCTCTAGCCGCGCTCGGCAACATTCATCTAAAAATTAAGAAAACAAATAGTGAGGCTGATCAGATGGTTGTAGATGTAAGGGGAGGCCCTGCAGAAACACCGTTATTTTGAGTGCTTGGTGGGATAAACAATAGAATTTATGCTGGAAATAAAGAGACAGAAATCAAGTCAGAAGAGAACTGTAGGGAATGGAGGACACGATGAAGCCTACCAATGAAGGAAGGGGAGACAGAGAGTGAGAGAACTTGAACAATAGGAGGTTGGGCTACGAATGGGATGTCAGGAGGTAAGATTTTCGGGATGAAAGATTACTAAGTGGAGGTGAGAGTGGAGGTCAGCTGGTGTCTCTCGGGACTGTCCCAGCTACAATGCTTACTGGACAGTGAAAACAACTTCCAGTCATATGTGAAATGAAGAAATGCATATGCAATCAAACAAAAAGTTCGTGTAGATTAAAATTCTCTCTCTCTCTCTGCCCATCTCTCTACACATACACACAGGCACACACACGTGTGCATATAATTTGAAATATTATTGAGAAAATAGCATAGATGTTAGAATTACACACCAAGCAAAAAGAATACCGGATCTTGTTTCAGTTCCACATGCTTAATTGCTCTATATCATAACAAGTCAATTTCACATTAGAAAACAGTTCTCTCATTGGTAAAATGGGTTACGGTGGATTAGATCTATTCAACAAGTTTTGTTTTTTTTTAAGAATTAGGTAAACATTCAAAAATATACCTCAGTTTTGGAAATTCCAGATACTATGGTTTAATTCACATTATATTTCTTGAGCACTACAATATGCTTATATCTGTGACTGGAGAATCTATGAGGGAGCAAAACAGATGGACTGTTCTCCCTCACAGGTTTAGAAGCAAATGGGGGAATTTAAGGGTTTATCATGCACATAACAGGGCACCTGCCTTGTTCTATGATTCTGTTCCTTACCACATCCCAAGACTTATGTCAGGGTCCTGCCAGGGCCTTCCTAGACACAGATGTCTCCTCACAACTATTAGGGACAAAGGATTTTGGATATTTGTGATCACAGTTTGTTAATGTTTCCTCTTATTTTACTTTTATATCTATTTGATCATTTGAAATCTTGAATGCAAGTTTACAATCTTACTTCTAATCTGCTATTTTCACATGTCTATAAAAACAGGCATGTGCAAAAACATGCAAACACACATCAACATGTATATGTGTACACACATATACACATACATGTGTATTCTTGGAGGAAAAGCTTCATGTATAATTAAGACCTAAAAGCGGTTAGATATTCAGAAAATTAACCCATCAGTAGTCGGCATATTGGGTTTCCCTGATGGTTCAGTGGTAAAGAATCCTCCTGCAACGCAGGAGACGCAGGTTTGTTCTCTAGGTCAGGAAGATCCCCTGGAAAAGTAAATGGCAACTCACTCCAGTATTGTTGCCTGGGAAATCCCACGGGCAGAGAAGCCTGGTGGGCTACACTCCATGGGGTCACAAAAGGCAGACATGACTCAGTGACTAAACTGCCACCACCATCAGGCAGCATGTTAGAGATATTGTCTAAATACATTTATTCATCGGACAGGTGACTAGATTCGTACCTAGGAGTTGAAAGTACATCAGATGCTCTTTGATGAGCTAAGTAAAGTGAAAAATTATAAGGCATGCTTCTAACAAGGAAAGCCACTGAGTTTAATCAGCAACAAAGAGCACAGAGAGCAGAGAAAAAAGGCCATGTAGCACATTTTATTGCTGAACTATTCAGTGGTAAAGTTAGCCAGTTATACATATGTAACTACATGTGTTATATATATATTTATTCATATAATTGGGGAAGGCAATGGCACCCCACCCCAGTACTTTTGCCTGGAAAATCCCATGGACGGAGGATCCTGGTAGGCTCCAGTCCATGGGGTCGCTAAGAGTCGGACACAACTGAGCGACTTCACTTTCACTTTTCACTTTCATGCATTGGGGAAAGAAATGGCAACCCACTCCAGTGTTCTTGCCTAGAGAATCCCAGGGATGGGGGAACCTGGTGGGCTTCCGTCTATGGGGTCGCACAGAGTCGGACACGACTGAAGCGACTTAGCAGCAGCAGCAGCATTCATATAAATAAATGTGAATTTTAAACTAACACTTGTAAATAACGTTGTTGTTGTTCAGTCACTCAGTCATGTCTGACTGTTTATGATCCCATGGATGCCAGGCTTCCCTGTCCTTCACCATCTCCCAGAGTTCGCTCAAACTCATGTTCATTGAATCAGTGATGCCATTCAACCATCTCATCCTCTGTCATGCTCTTCTCCTTCTGCCTCAGACTTTCCAGGCATCAGGGTCTTTAATGAGTCAGCTCTTTGCATCAAAACATACATTTCACATTTGTATACAAATGAACTTCCTGAAATTAACAGTTTTATTTACTTGTAATTTGATTCATCTCAAAGATATAATAATAGTTGTTAATATGTTCTGAGTGCCCAGAATGTGCCAAACACTGTGCTGAATATTTTTAGTGGATCATCTCATTTTACTGTGACAAACATCTCTATGAAGTAGCTACTATTTTTATTCAAAATTTACAAGTTCAAAAAATGAGACAATTGAGACCTCAGAAAGTTAAGTAAGTTACCTAACATCACACATCTGGCGAGTGATAAACCCAAAGCAGTCTCATTTCAAAGCCCATGCTCTTCATCCCTGCTTCCATCACCCACCCCCCACCAAGTAGGGATCATCTTCCCAATTTAGCAAGTTAAGTGGATTCTGTCATCTGAATATTTCATGTATCTGTCATCTTCTTTTCAACCCAGTGCTGCAATCCTGGCTCTGACCACATTCAAAAAGATGACTGCCTATCTCTGGTAGTCTGATTCCTTGGGTTCATTTGTAACCCACGTGGCTGCCAGTGGTTACAAATTAGGTCGCATTAGCATCAATTACCCACCTTCTGCGGGCTTTCCAGGTGGTAAAGAATCCTCATGCCAATGGAGCCGCAGGAGATGTGGATTCAATCCCTGGGTAGGGAAGATCCCCTGGCGAAGTGGATCAAGTGGATACCCACTTGAGTATTTTTGCATGAAAAATTCCATGGACAGAAGAGCCTGGCTCACTACAGTCCATGGGGTTGCAAAGAGTCAGACAGGACTAAGCAAATGAGCATACATGCACACAGCTTCTGCTTTCATATAGTTGCCAGCACCATAATTCTGGGAAGAGCATGACTCACTGCTTCTCAAATACTTCTGGGTATTCTTTGAGTAAGTCTTACATTGTTCAGGAATGAGTCTTTGCTCACTTGAGAACCATTAATGCCTGCCATGCTTACCACTGTCACCTACACATTGGTTGCTACCTCTCAGGGCCTCCCTGATGGCTCAGACAATAAAAAATCTGCCTGCAGTGCAGGAGACCAGGGTTCTGGTCTGGGGAACATACCCTGGAGAAGGGAATGGCAACCTGCTCCAGTATTCTTGCCTGGAGAATCCCATGGACAGAGGAGCCTGGCGGGCTACAGTCCATGGGGTTGCAAAGAGTCGGCCACGACTGAGGGACGAACACTTCCACTCTTCACTTTCACTTTCTCAGGTCCTTAAAGCTTTATAATCCTCAGAGTGCAAAATTGCTCTTCCTTGCCATTAGCCCTCAATGATATCTTTGGTCAGAAAAGAGGACAATACCCTTCTTCAAACTATGACCCGCTTTGCCACAGAAAGCCCCAAAGAATAGTGTTTGTGCCCTAAATCTCATAGAGAAACAGCTCATTCAGTTTTACCTGAAAGCCTGACCTGGAGCTATAATAACCACCCACTAGGGCCAGACACCAAAGAAGGCAATGGCACCCCACTCCAGTACCCTTTGCCTGGAAAATCCCGTGGACAGAGGAGCCTGGTAGGCTGCAGTCCATGGGGTCACTAAGAGTTGGACATGACTGAGCGACTTCACTTTCACTTTTCACCTTCATGCGTTGGAGAAGAAAATGGCAACCCACTCTAGTGTTCTTGCCTGGAGAATCCCAGGGATGGGGGAGTCTGGTGGGCTGCCGTCTATGGGGTCACACAGAGTCAGACATGACTGAAGCGACTTAGCAGCAGCAGCAGCAGCAGGGCCAGACACAGAGAAGACTGGTTTGCATCTCTCTGTTCCTAATCTTTTCCCATCTTTTCTCTCAGATCTCACCAGAATTCCTCACCAAACAAACACAAAGCAAACTCATATCAAGCAGTGCCAATGTCCAGTGAGTACATGGGACAGTGGTAGGTGGAGGCCGTGTGGTTACCCAGTGACCCACTGGCCATGGCGCATCAGTTCAGCCAACGGCCAGTTTTTGAATCCCCATTCAACCAAACAGAAACATGAAGTCCTCCTTAGACGCAGGTATTACGCTCTTGTGCGGATTCAAATATATCCGTGAATGCTTATTGTCTTCAGAATGAAGTTAAAATTCCTTAAAATGATTAGCAGTGTTTTTCATTAGCCAGACACTTTCAATATTCTTCTTCTCCCTCAGCTGTTGTAACCTCCTAGAACAACCTTGCTTCAAAACCCATGTTCTAGAGAAAGACTGGACGATGGCCGGTGGAATCATTTCAGACAAGGTTAATAGTCCATGGAGCTATTGCAGAATGCCATATTTACCTATTCTGCAAATTTAAAATGATGCCTCTTTCTTTGTCCATGTAAAAATAGATACTATTATACTTACTAAAAGCAGGATTTTAAACCTCCAGGTACAACTAATAATAAATTTACCATATAATAATAATGAAAGCTGTTTTAACTTTGTGAACAAACAGTAATATTATTATTTTTTTTTGGCTGAATAATCAAGCTGATGAAAAATAACACTGGTAAACATTGGGTATTGCAGGTTAATTGACATAAATCAAATGTAATTAGGTGATAATTATAACTGCATTTAGTATCTCACATTTATTGCATATTTTAAAATTTATAATATAAATACAGTTTTTAAGTAGCAATTACAATACTTTGAATATATGTGTATAAATTCCCTAGTCATGTCCAATTCTTTGTGGCCCAAAGGACTGTATCCCACCTGGCTCCAGGTGGATTTCTCCAGGCAAGAATACTGGAGTGGGTTGCCATTCCCTTCTCCAGGGGAAGTTCCCCACCCAGGGATCGAACCCTAGTCTCCTGTATTGCAGGCAGATTCTTTACCATCTGAGCCACCAGGGACAACCTGTATAAATATGAATAATCATAATATAATTTTATATTTTTCAGAAAGGTAAAGTAACTTTTAAAGAGTTTATTCACGTAAGCCAAGAATTTATATTAATGCAATATACTTTGCCTCTGCTCATTCTATTTAGAACTGATTCCATTAAACTAAAGCCAAATTAACAGGCAAGATTTTAAATTGTTATCCATTTTCTAATGTTATATTATCCATTTATTCTTTGTAGGTGTTTTAAGGTTCTTTTGCTAATAGTTATAGCTGTATCCCCTTTTGATTTTAAAAAGGAATCTATTGTTCTATATTCATAGAAGTAGGAATGGATAAATGCAGATCAGTTAGCATTTAAAATGTAGTAAAGTGAGACAAATGAAAAAAATCTCAGGGAACAGCGAATCACTGAAGATCTAGAGTAAAAAGAAAACTGGGAAAACTTTTTGGAATTGAGAAGCATTATCATTTTGCTTTTAAACTTTATGAAAATCATCATTTCTCATTTAAACAAAACAAAATCCTTTAAAAATTTTAATTTTTAATTGGAGGATAATTGCCTAACAATGTTGTGTGGGTTTCTGTCATACGTCAGCATAAATCAGCCATAGGTACACATATGTCCCCTCCCTCGTGACCCTGCCTCCCACCTCCCACTCCAGCCCAGCCCTCTAGGTTGTCACAGAGCTCCAGGTTGAGCTCCCTGTATTATACAGCAACCTCCCATTTCTATCTGCTTTACATATGGGGATGTATATATTTCACGACTACTCTCTCAGTTCACCCCACCCTCTCCTTCCCCGACGGTGTCCACAAGTCTATTTTCTGTGTCTGAGTCCTATATTCCTGCCCTGCAAATGAGTTCTTCAGTGCCAATTTTTCTAGACTTCATGTATATGTGTTAATATATGATATTTGTCATATAAACAGAAAATTCTTACACAGGCAATGAGAACATTGTACCCAAGTACTAATTTGTAATTTCAGACTGCAAATAGGTAGGTCTTCTTATAGACCATTAGAACGTTATTAACAAGCACTACCCTACTTATTAATTTCACATTACAAGGTTCAAGAATTAATCCCAAATAATATCTGATACTGCTGATATGCTCTGGTGAAGCTGACCAAACCATGTTAATGTAAGCCGCACCTAACACTGGGGCTTCCCGGACGGCTCGGTGGCAAAGAATCTGCTTGCAACACAGGAGACCAGGTTGGACCCCTGGTTGGGAAGATCCCCTGGAGAAGGGAATGGCAACCCGCTCTAGTATTCTTTCTTGGAGAAACCATTGGACAGAGGAGCCTGGCGGGCTTCAGTCCATGGGGTCACAAATGGTCATACACGATTGACCAACTTACACAACACACACACCCCCCAACATTACAGTGTTCAGCATATGCTGGACACCATTATAAAATCTGTACATTTACTCTGAATCCCAGGCTCTTTTTACGAACTTTAAGTTTACTAAGGAAGGTGCTTAAAAATTATCTATCCTGAATAAAATACAGGTTATTATTCTGCTAGAATTATCATTCCAAAATATGGATCTGTTCTTACAAACAAACTCCACTAAGTGCCCAGTCTCCAGACCTAAATCCTTGGGAGCTTATAACTATTCATTGGCTTGCCATTGCTCTTGGGATTAAGATTCAGCCTTTTTAGATAAAAGGCAGATTCTGCAAGGTATCACCCTATGGACTCCTTCTGCTTCAGCAGCCTCCTCTAATTACTAATAACCATGTGCTTGTATGCTTAGTTGCTCAATTATGTCTCTTTGCGACATACAGTCCCAAGGACTGTAGCCCATGAGTCTCCCCTGTCCATGGGGATTCTCTAGGCAAGAATATTGGAGGAGCTTACCATGCCCTCCTCCAGGGGATCTCACCAACCCAGGGATCAAATCCAGGTATCCTGCATTTTAGGAGGCTTCTTTACCGTGTGAGCCACCACGGAAGCCCATTAATAGCCATGCTGCACGGTATCTACTCCATGGTATTTACCAGGTACCCCACCTCCAGGACCACTTTGGACAGGCTGTCCTCTCCTTCTGTAGAACATTCTTCGTTCTCTCTTTGCCCACTTAAAGCCTTCTCACCCTTCATCTTTTGGCACAAATATTCCTGCCTTGGCACTTTTCTTAACTCTTAAATTAAGACCCTATACTATATTTTCGGAGAAGGCAATGGCATCCCACTCCAGTACTTTTGTCTGGAAAATCCTATGGATGGAGAAGCCTGGTAGGCTGCAGTCCATGGGGTCTCTGGAGTCGGACACGACTGAGTGACTTCACTTTCCCTTTTCACTTTCATGCACTGGAGAAGGAAATGGCAACCCACTCCAGTGTTCTTGCCTGGAGAATCCCAGGGACGGGAAGCCTGATGGGCTGCCGTCTATGGAGTCGCACAGGGTCGGACACGACTGAAGCGACTTAGCATACTATATTTTATTGGAGAAGGAAATGGCAACCCACTCCAGTATTCTTGCCTGAAGAATAACATAGACAGAGGAGCCTGGCAGGCTACAGTCCATGGGGTCTCAAAGAGCCAGACATCACTGAGGGACTAAGACTTTCCCTTTCAATCACTAGGTTTCATGGGTTTCCCTGGTGGCTCAGTGGTAAAGACTCCACTAGCCAAGCAGGAGGCACAGGTTCAATCCCTGGGTTGGGAAGATCCCCTGGAGAAGGAAATGGCGATCCACTCCAGTATTCTTGCCTGGGAAATCCCATGGACAGAGGAGCCTGGTGGCCTACAGTCCATGGGGTTGGAAAAGAGTCAGATAGGACTTGGCAACTAAACAACCTCCATCTTTCATAGGCCTTACCTTGTTGCTCTTTTGATTTCTTTGTGCAGAACTTGGATGACTATTTGTCTTCCTGATTAGACTATGAACTCCACAGGGGAGTGACTGTATCTGTTTTGTTCACCACTGTATCTTCTAATATTTGGCACAGTGCCTAACAGTCTATCGGTAGTAGACTTCTATTGTAGTGGATGAATGAATGAATTAATTCATTAAATTCCACCAAAGTCAAGAAATGATTAAAGAATTATTTTTATTAATTCCAATGCCCTTTTTGTGATATTTGTTTATAGGTTTGAGGAAATATTTCCAAAGGCATTCCTTTCAAAAATTAGACATCAAATTTGGAGGTATACTGTGTTTTATTCATCTTAGCAAATTTACCCTGTGATTATTGTTAAATGTCTGGTGGTGAAATAGGGTGATTCTCTTAATGTTGAGTTCAGTAAGATGCTTTCTTGGGCTGAGAGGTGAGGAAATAAAACTTTAATGCCTGATTCTGCCTGCCCTACTCACTTGAATCAACTTGTGATATGCTTGAATCCAAGGGTTAAAAAAAAATCCATTCAGAACATAGTGTTAAAACTGGTTTATTAATAGAGACACCTAAAAGTTGTAATTAGTAAGATATTATTTTGGCACTTACTGCATTTTTTTTCTTAGAGCTGTGATTCACAACATTTTTTTTTTTTAATTAAGAACCTCTTTGATGAAAGCTATGGCCATGTCTCCAGAACATTCACACATGCACATACTCATACAACTTTGCACACAATTTCAGGGGTTTATTTCTGCTAGAATTCTTCTAGAGATTCTAGACTAAGAACACCTATTCAAGATAAATCCATCTAATTCATGTGTCTTAAGTAGCTATATTTATACTGCTTGTCATCTCTCCTTAAGATTTGTTTTATAACTGGACTCTAAGTATGAAAGGGGAGGAATAAAGAAATTCTCAAGAGATTCATCATGGTCAAAAGAAACCTCCCTTTGCCTTTTCTTTATCTCCAGGCTATTATTTCTAGAGCAGAGCTCTATTGTTCATGCTGTCCTATTCATTGGCTGCCAACCAGACAGAGGATACTAGTCTAGGTCATTGCACAATTTCATCTTCCTCTGGGCTGTTATGTAATTAAAATAATTTCAACCTACTCTCTTGAGCATTTTTTTTTTTTAACAGGCAATTGTAAAAATATAAAAGCTGGAAAGCAAAATAAGAAAAATATAACTTGTTTACTTTTTTATTGTGAAAGATTACTCATTATGAACTAGTTACTTATTTAATTTCAAAATTCAAATGTGGTTTCTTTTGTATTCTGTAGTGGAGTAAAAGCCCCACTGATTTACAATGGCCATTTTCCAAGACTGCTCCAAAGTGGCTGGGTCTTAAACATATCTAAAGCAACCCCCCCCACAGATATTAATGCATATGCAACCGAATTAGCAATTTATTTTCTGCTGAAATTCCTCTACCTGAGGATATCTATAGATGCATCTGAAGCTATTTATATACTCTGTACACAGGTAGTCACTTTTACGAACATTCTGTGCAGGTGATAAAAAGTGTTAAATAGGTTCGACTTCACAACAGGTCAATGGCAGTATTTGAATAAACCTTTAAGCCCCCATCCAGAATCATGGTTAACTACACACCACACACACTCCCACTGTGCCTGTATATAAACTTTGGTTACACTTGAAGTCCCCCTTCCTGGTTCTGCTGCTGATGCGTTAGCTGAAAGCTTTGTAGCAGTACTTAGCTGCTCTCAGCCCTGCCTTGTGAGTCAGATTGTTATCTATTGATGCCTCGAGATTTGAAAATGAGGATATTATTTAACATGCAAAGTTTTACCGTTCCTTCATGATTTTTTGTATAATTGCTTGCTGGCATGGAATACATAGTAGACAAAGACTCTTGTTTGGAAGAAGAACCTCAGAAGAAGGGAGTGGGATTGGTCTGACCTCAGTGGAAGAAACCAGTGAGTACATGGAAACAATGATTCATCTACCTCGAGCCTGACCTCTGCTACAGGGGCCACCACTTAGCACTGGAAGGAAGGTCGGTAGAGAAATGCTGAGCAGCAACCTATTAATCCATCTTCTCTGGACAGTGTGCCACTCCTGCATACCATAATTCAGAAATCCTGCCCATTGTCCCAGGAGAGGGGCAATAATAGAGGTCTCATGTATTTTTTAAAGGCTTCCTATATCTCATTAAATTTTTCATTACTGAAAAAGGAACTCTTTCCTTCCAACTTGTATGCATAGGTCTATAAACTTTATATCACAAGTGATTAAAAATATTTTAGCATGTACTTATATACATACACAAAGGAATACAGAATATTAATGAATTATATAAATATACCACTACATCAGTATATTATATATTACAAGGCAAACACAAAAATGGAAGTTAAGGTGTAATTAAAAATTAAATAAACATGATTTGCAAATACATGTCATTTTATGAGGTAGGGTTTTATACTATGATGAAAAAAGTGTTATTTTTAACAACTTTATGGAGATAATTCACAGACAGAATGGTTGATTCAATTCAGTGTAGAATTCAGTGACTTTTAGTATATTCACACAATTGTGCAACCATCAGTACAGTTAATTTTAGAACAATTTCATCAACCCCCCCCCGCCCTCCCCGCACCCCGCAAAGAAACTCTGTGCCCATTAGTAGTAATTTGCCACTGCCCCCTGCCACAACTCTAGGGACCCAGGAATCTACTCTCTCCATAAATTTGTCTATTCTGGACATTTACATAAATGGAATTGTACAATACGTGGTCTTCTGTGACTGTCTTCTTTCACTTAGCATAATGTTTTCAAGATGCATCCATGCTGGAGCACGCATCAGTGCAGTTCAGTTCAGTTGCTCAGTCGTGTCCCACTCTTTGCAACCCCATGAATTGTAGCACGCCAGGCCTCCCTGTCCATCACCAACTCCCAGAGTTCACTCAAACTCATGTCCATCGAGTCGGTGATGCCATCCAGCCATCTCATCCTCTGTCATCCCCTTCTCCTCCTGCCCTCAATCCCTCCCAGAATCAGGGTCTTTTCCAATAAGTCAACTCTTCACAGGTGGCCAAAGTATTGGAGTTTCAGCCTCAGCATCAGTCCTTCCAATGAACACCCAGGACTGGTCTCCTTTAGGATGGACTGGTTGGATCTCCTTGCAGTCCAAGGGACTCTCAAGAGTCTTCTCCAACACCACAGTTCAGAAGAATCAATTCTTCGGTGCTCAGCTTTCTTCACAGTCCAACTCTCACATCCATACATGACCATAGGAAAAACCATAGCCTTGACTAGACGGACCTTTGTTGGCAAAGTAACGTCTCTGCTTTTAAATATGCTATCTAGGTTGGTCATAACTTTCCTTCCAAGGAGTAAGTGTCTTTTAATTTCATGGCTGCAATCACCATCTGCAGTGATTTTGGAGCCCCCCAAAATAAAATCTGACACTGTTTCCACTGTTTCCCCATCTATTTCCCATGAAGTGATGGGACCAGATGCCATGATCTTCGTTTTCTGAATGTTGAGCTTTAAGCCAACTTTTTCACTCTCCACTTTCACTTTCATCAAGAGGCTTTTTAGTTCCTCTTCTCTTTCTGCCATAAGGGTGGTGTCATCTGCATATCTGAGGTCATTGACATTTCTCCTGGCAGTCTTGATTCCAACTTGTGCTTCTTCCAGCCCAGCATTTCTCATGATGTACTCTGCATATAAGTTAAATAAGCAGGGTGACAATATACAGCCTTAACATACTCCTTTTCCTATTTGGAGCCAGTCTGTTGTTCCATGTCCAGTTCTAACTCTTGTTTCCTGACCTGCATATAGGTTTCTCAAGAGGCAGGTCAGGTGGTCTGGTATTCCCATCTCTTTCAGAATTTTCCACCGTTTATTGTGATCTACACAGTCAAAGGCTTTGGCATAGTCAATAAAGCAGAAATAGATGTTTTTCTGGAACTGTCTTGCTTTTTTGATGATCCAGTGGATGTTGGCAATTTGATCTCTGGCTCCTCTGCCTTTTCTAAAACCAGCTTGAACATCTGGAAGTTCATGGTTCACGTATTGCTGACGCCTGGCTTGGAGAATTTTGAGCATTACTTTACTACCGTGTGAGATGAGCGCAACTGTGTAGTAGTGTGAGCATTCTTTGACATTGCCTTTCTTTGGGATTGGAATGAAAACTGAACTTTTCCAATCCTGTGGGCACTGCTGAGTTTTCCAAATTTGCTGGCATATTGAGTGCAGCACTTCCACAGCATCATCTTTCAGGATTTGGAATAGCTCAACTGGAATTCCATCACCTCCACTAGCTTTTTTCCTAGTGATGTTTTCTAAGGCCCACTTGACTTCTCATTCCATGATGTCTGCCTCTAGGTGAGTGATCACAGTTTTTTTTTCCTTCAAATAGCCAATACAGTATCATTAACTGTAGTACCATGCCGTATAGTAATTATATCCCCAGGACTCATTTATATTATAACTGGAAGTTTATTCCTTTTGATCACCTTTGCCTCCCCGTTGTCAACCACCAACGTGTATTTGTGGCTGGGGCAGAGCTCGCTAGTAACAGGATCCTGAAGGAAAATTACTCCCAGCTGTCGCGCAGGCCGCGAAAGGCCTACTGGGAGCCGGGGAGGGGGACGTTCGCAGTCGCAGCAGCACCGGTTCCCAGTTTTATCCCACCGTCTGGCAGCCCATCCATATTAGCAGGCACGTTACTTCCACGCCATTCAGCATAAGCTCCGACGAGGCCTGCAATTCTTCCTGTACCTTTCGTAGAAGGACTCAGACAAGGAGGCATCCAGGCCGGGGTGGGAGTGGTGGGGGGGGTGCCTGCCTAATCCAAAGCGAGTGCACCTGTTTGGGGCGCGTGCTGAACAAATCTGAGAGGCTGAAAGCTGGTCATTAACAAAGGCCTAGCCCAAGAATGGGAGAAGGAAATGGCACCCCCACTCCAGTATTCTTGCCTGGAGTATCTGTCTATGGGGTCACAAGGGTCGGACATGACTTAGCGACTAAACCACCACCAGCAGCAGCAGAAGGAGAGGAAGGACGGGGAATTTAACCTCACTAGTGAAACCTGCAAGGGACTCTCAGGGAACAAGGCGGCAAAAGGTCACAGGTGCTGTGGGATGCATACCGCACACTTTAGCAGCGGGGAAGGGGCGCTCCGGTGGTGGCGTCCGTTAGGTGAGAGGGCTGGAAGGTGGGGCAACGAGCGGCGTGGAGACCAGGCCGAGTTTTTGCGTGCTTCAGAGCTGTATGACAGACTCTCCGAAGAGAAAAGCAGGATTTTGCAGCACAGGGCTAACAGCCAAAGAAATATTGTATCTTTTAGCAAGATGCAGCGAACCACCATGTCGGGAAGCTTGGCCACAGGAAGCCAGCATTTGAGGATTAAGCTAGAGACCCAGGTGTGAGCCCTTTTCTGCCTCTGAAAAGCAGGTGGAGCTGCGGGACCAGCCGCCCGAGGCCGCATAATTCTGGCCTGCTGGCTAGGCGTCCACGTGGGGGCCTCTGCTTACCTTTTCGCAGTGAAGCCCAGGCCGAAGCTCGTTCAAGGAGGACGTCTGGGTGCTGCTTACACACTGCCGTGCAGCCTGGGTCACCCTGGGAGGCAGTGGCCGCAGCCCTCTGCCCCTGGCCCGGGGTCCTGGTTGGCGGCCAGGCTCCCCAGTTTCTCTCCAGGCGGCTCCTCTCTGCGGCGGCCTCCACCTTTCTACTCCGGGCCTCTGCTCCAAGATCTGGCCTCCTTCACAGCCAACCTCCTCCACCCCAGGCTTGCTGCAAGAGTCAAGGCTTCTCAATTTGTATTTTCCAGGCGAGAGACGTTTGTATTCTTTCCCAGTGTCCATAGACCACCCAGTGTTTTAACTTTTTAGAAAAGCCCACAAGTGTGCTCCATTTTGGAAAGACCTGTTACATCCTGGAAAGGGAGGCAGAAGTTTGGCTGCATCCCTCCCGCCCGCCCCGGGCTCCTGTGCCTCTCTCCAGCCTCTGATGAAGTCTGGCCTGCTGCCTGGCTTTTGGACTCCTTGAAAAACTTGTGTCCGCATGCTTTCAAAACAGACTGTCCACATGTCGTGGGGCCTGGCTGGGATGAGGCGCTCCTTGCTTCTTCCTGATCGCCCGGTGGCCTGCAGGTAGGTTAGAGGTTCTTGCCTGACTCATTTCAAATGCTTCTGGAGACTTGTGTCCGTGTCCTCTTTTCTTTACTGATTCACCAAGTTCTCCAGAACCTAGGACTCATGTCGGCACTCATGTCGGTTTCTCCCTAAGGTCTGTTGCATGTTAAGGGTTTGGCTTTAACATTTTATAACAGGCTTTTCTATAGGACACATTTTAACCGCCAGCAGACCAGTTATTCTCAGTGGAGCTCCAGGAGGACAGTGGCCTGCTTTGGCCTTGAGGTGTTCTCTGTGGGGAGCTGCTGGCCACTTTGCCCTTGTTTGATCTATGACTCCGACATAATACATAAACTTGTCTTTTTTTTTTTTTTTTTAAAGACTTAATTTAAAATATGTATTCTGGGAGAATATACTTTTTAAGGTATTTGCATTTTATGAGCTTGCATTTAATACTAAGTTTGCCCTTAAAAATAGCAAATATGATTGTGATTTTGTGAATGAGAGAAAAACAAAAAAAAACAAAAGCCTTTTTTATGGCTGGATAGAATTTCATTGCATAGATATGCAGTATTTATCCATTCTTCACTTGATGGGTGTTTGGGTGGTTTCTTTGGGCTGTTGTGAATGGTGCTGATATCAACATGCATAAATTTTTGTCGGACAACTGGTGCCCGTTGAAGCACAACAGTTTTTACTTATGAATATATCTTTTGGGGAGGATTACTTCTTATTTCCAAGAAGATTTACTTCTGTATTTCCTCTAATAATTTTATAGTTTTAGCTCTTATATCCTGTGATCCATTTGGACATTTTGTGTTTGGTGTGAGGAAGGGGTTCAGATGCATTCTTTTGCTTGTAGATTCATAGTTGTCCCAGCTCAATTTGTTGCAAGAGTCTACTTTCCCTTTTGAATTTTCTTGGCACCCTTGGTGAAAATCAGTTGACCATAAATATGAGTTTATTTCAGAATTTTCAACTCAATTCCAATTCTAGATGTCTATCCTTATGCATACTACTTTGCTTACTATAACTGTGTATTAAAGTTTGAAATTAGACTCTCCTCCCTGCCTTTGAATATCTGAGAGAGTTTGTGCTATATGATCCTTGATGCAGGGACTAGGTGTAGATGCTACAATCTATCCATTTATCCAATATTATTATATCTAATGTGCTTTCTTGTGTTTTTATTTAAAAATTAAATATGAGTAAAAGCTTCTTCACTCGCTGGATTCATGTTTACGCCAAACTTTGGAGATCACTGCTCTCAGGTACCATATTTGGGTTCTGTTCTGCACTATACAGTTTTTACTCAAATGTTGTCAGCCAGCGGCTCAGCCCTACTTCAAGCCCCAAGGTAGTATTGAATTACTGGTACAAACTCAATAACATCTCCAGGAGAGTAGATTTTCTCTGAAACTTCATCTCAGTCACCCTGTTCTAACTATGATTCTGATAGGATAAAATGATTATTTTACTAGTGAGTTAAAAACAAAACACTTGAGAAAAATCTTAGTGACCTAGAGTTCTTGATGGATTTGGGTTTACCAAAGTGTATTCTGATGCAATGTGAAGAAGAAGAAAAAAATTAAATTACATAGAAAAAAAATAGATGGATTTGGATGGCATCACTGACTCGATGGACATGAGTTTGGGTAAACTCCAGGAGTTGGTGATGGACAGGGAGGCCTGGCGTGCTGTGGTCCATGAGGTCACAAAGAGTCGGACACGACTGAGCAACTAAACTGATCTGCTCAGTCAAATAAATTAGAAAGTCAGATTTTCCTTCTAATCTTAGACTAGAAGCATGTGATACATACATTCTCAACATTTAGTGAGCCCTGTGTGCTGGGCTCTAGGGTTTGAGACTAAGAGTGTGAAAGTGCAGGCAGGTTTCTGTTCACAGGTAGCTTGCATGTAGTAGTTTCTCTTTTTCCGAATCCAAATTAATATCCATTCTTATCCCTGTAGCATATTTAACCACTTAAAATGGTGGTATCAGAGTAAAGCATAACATTTCAAATTAACTTTAAAAATAAAGATAAAAATTTGGAAAACACGTTAGCCCAAATAAGAAAATAACAGTAAATCAATTGTATTATCAGTAGTTAGAAATAATTATTTATAAGTGCTTTATGTTTCTTTAGTTTTTGTTTGCCTATTTAAATTTGTTTCTTCTTCTGTTCCAGAATTGTCATCTCAAGTTTCCAGTTTACATCATTTTGCATGTAAAAGGACTAATTTCTCAGTCCTTTCAGTGGCATTGTTTTCTCATTGAGGTGAACTTAATGATAATATGTTGAAATTCTAAAGACAAAATACACTTAAAATGTACACATTTTATATTATCAGTACACTGTAGTACAAATTAATTGATATGAATATATGATCTAGAAGTAAATTAGTGTACTTAGTAAAAAATATATTTTTCATATTTATTTTCTCATCTAGTTTTACTTTTTATTTCTTTTTTTTTCTCACTTTTTTGTATTTTCCAATGAATCTTTGTTCCTTCCCTAAAATACCTTAGTCTTTCCAACAAAACCAATTTTATGTTATAATAATATTGGTTTTTTATATGTACCCATTTATTAAGCATTTTAAGTTTATTTTTGATGTATTATTGATACAGAGAAAATAATGAAGATTATAATAATGAACATCCAGTTTCAGAGATAAGTAAAAATAATATATAAAGTTGTATCTCCTCCCTATTTCGTCCCCCTCCCCTTTCTTCTTTTGTGAATTTGCTTTTTGTTTTTCCTGTGCATTTCTTTATATTTTTATTACACTTACATGTATTTAAACAGTGTATATTAATTTGTAAGTTTTTAAACTTACATAATTGACTTCATATACATTTTTTGCTTTTTCACTCACCAGTTATCCTGTAGGTTTGCTGTCCATCTTCACTGTTACTGAATATCAGTCCATTGTTCTTTAAGGTGGTTATAACAATTTATTCATCTACAAGCAGTCTGTGAGTTTCTCTTACTCTGTATTTTCACTGATGTTTGGTTATCATCAGAGTTTTAAATTTCTGATCAGTCTGATGATCATAAAATGGTTATTGTTGTATACATAATGTAGATGTTAAACATTGCTTTATTCTATGTTTTGCAAAGATTTTTATCCAATTTCTGGCTTGTGTTTTTCTGGCTCATGAAAAACACAAGTATTTGAATTTCTTTCCTCCTATAAGTTTAGAAAGGTATTCTCCATCTTTTTTCATAAAACTTTAAAAATTGTGCATTTTGCATTTCAATTCTTAATCCACTCTTAGTTCTTTGCATGTAGTGTTAGGTAATTATCTAAATTCATTATTCCATTAGTGGGTAACCTGTGTCCCCAACATCATTTGTTGGTTAACATTCTTTGTTTACCTCCTGCTCTGTAGATCATCTCTGTTGTATATCACAAGTTTCTATATTCTCATGGGTCTGCTTATAGGCTCTCCATTCTGTTCCATTAACCTGTTCTTGTGCAAATATGTCTTAATAATTTAGCTTTTAGTATGTAAAGATGTGAGATGAGTGCCATTGTGTGGTAGTTCGAGCATTCTTTGGCATTGCCTTTCTTTGGGATTGGAATGAAAACTGAACTTTTCCAATCCTGTGGCCATTGCTGAGTTTTCCAAATTTGCTAGCATATTGAGTGCAGCACTTTCACAGCATCATCTTTCACGATTTGGAATAGCTCAACTGAAATTCCATCACCTCCACTAGCTTTGTTCATAGTGAAGCTTTCTAAGGCCCACTTGACTTCACATTCCAGGATGTCTGGCTCTAGGTCAGTGATCACACCATCGTGATTATCTGGGTCGTGAAGATCTTTTTTGTACAGTTCTTCTGTGTATTCTTGCCACCTCTTCTTAATATCTTCTGCTTCTGTTAGGTCCATACCATTTCTGTCCTTTATCGAGCCCATCTTTGCATGAAATGTTCCTTTGGTATCTCTGATTTTCTTGAAGAGATCCCTAGTCTTTCCCATTCTGTTTTCCTCTATTTCTTTGCATTGATCGCTGAAGAAGGCTTTCTTATCTCTTCTTGCTATTCTTTGGAACTCTGCATTCTGATGTTTATATCTTTCCTTTTCTCCTTTGCTTTTTGCCTCTCTTCTTTTCACAGCTATTTGTAAGGCCTCCCCAGACAGCCATTTTGCTGTTTTGCATTTCTTTTCCATGGGGATGGTCTTGATCCCTGTCTCCTGTACAATGTCACGAACCTCATTCCATAGTTCATCAGGGACTCTATCAGATCTAGGCCCTTAAATCTATTTCTCACTTCCACTGTATAATTCAAGCTTGTTTTAGAAAAGGCAGAGGAACCAGAGATCAAGTTGCCAACATCCACTGGATCATGGAAAAAACAAGAGAGTTCCAGAAAAACATCTATTTCTGCTTTATTGACTATGCCAAAGCCTTTGACTGTGTGGATCACAATAAACTGTGGAAAATTCTGAAAGAGATGGGAATACCAGACCACCTGATCTGCCTCTTGAGAAATTTGTATGCAGGTCAGGAAGCAACAGTTAGAACTGAACATGGAACAACAGACTGGTTCCAAATAGGAAAAGGAGTATGTCAAGGCTGTATATTGTCACCCTGTTTATTTAACTTATATGAAGAGTACATCATGAGAAACGCTGGACTGAAAGAAACACAAGTTGGAATCAAGATTGCTGGGAGAAATATCAATAACCTCAGATATGCAGATGACACCACCCTTTGGCAGAAAGTGAAGAGGACTAAAAAGCCTCTTGATGGAGTGAGAGTGGAGAGTGAAAAAGTTGGCTTAAAGCTCAACATTCAGAAAATGAAGATCATGGCATCTGGTCCCATCACTTCATGGCAAATAGATGGGGAAATAGTGGAAACAGTGTCAGACTTTATTTTTCTGGGCTCTAAAATCACTACAGATGGTGACTGCAGCCATGAAATTAAAGGACGCTTACTCCTTGGAAGGCAAGTTATGACCAACCTAGATAGCATATTCAAAAGCAGAGACATTACTTTGCCAACAAAGGTTCGTCTAGTCAAGGCTATGGTCTTTCCTGTGGTCATGTATGGATGTGAGAGCTGGACTGTGAAGAAGGCTGAGTGCCAAAGAATTGATGCTTTTGAACTGTGGTGTTGGAAAAGACTCTTGAGAGTCCCTTGGACTGCAAGGAGATCCAACCAGTCCATTCTAAAGGAGATCAGCCCTGGGATTTCTTTGGAAGGAATGATGCTGAAGCTGAAACTCCAGTACTTTGGCCACCTCATGCGAAGAGCTGACTCATTGGAAAAGACTCTGATGCTGGGAGGGATTGGGGGCAGGAGGAGAAGGGGACGACAGAGGATGAGATGGCTGGATGGCATCACTGACTCGATGGACGTGAGTCTGGGTGAACTCTGGGAGTTGGTGATGGACAGGGAGGCCTGGTGTCCTGTGATTCATAGGGTCGCAAAGAGTCAGACATGACTGAGTAACTGAACTGAAACATACCAGAAATGATAAATTCATTTGGGAAGAACTGTTATCTTTATGATAATGATTTTTACACAGAACATAGTGTATCTTTTCATCTACCTAGTTTACATCTCTAATATGGTCAACATATATGATCTGAATAATATTAGTTCCTCTTTTTTTCAGTAAAATATAATAAGTTACTCATCATTTAAAAATTTTTTAATGTAAGATTCAGTGGCATCAAGTTAATTCACATTGTTATTCAGCCATCATCCCCAGCCACCTCTAGAATCCTAGAATGTTTTCATCTTCCCAAATTGAAACTGTACCCATTAAACAGTAACTCTATTCTCCCCAGCTCCTGGAAACCACCATCGTGCTTTCTGTCTGTATGGATTTAATTAGTCTAGCTAAGAGTCAGACACGACTGAGTGACTTCACTTTCACTTTTCACCTTCATGCATTGGAGAAGGCAATGGCAACCCACTCCAGTGTTCTTGCCTGGAGAATCCCAGGGATGGGGATGCCTGGTGGGCTGCCGTCTATGGGGTCACACAGAGTCGGACATGACTGAAGCGACTCAGCAGTGTATTGTATAAGTGAAACTGCACAGTATTTGTCCTGTGTAACTGGCTTATTTCCCTTTGCATGATGTATTCAAGCTTTTTCTATGTTATGGCATATGTCAGAATTTTTTTCCTCTGAAGTGACTCAGCAGCAAAGAAAGTGAAATTGAAGTCGCTCAGTCATGTCCAACTCTTTGCGACCCTGTGGACTGTAGCCCACCAGGCTCCTCCATCCATGGGATTCTCCAGCAAGAATTCTGGAGTGGGTTGCCATTTCCTTCTCCAGGGGATCTTCCCGACCCAGGGATCAAACCCAGGTCTCCCTCATTGCAGGCAGACGCTTCAACCTCTGAGCCACCAGGGGAAGCCCTTTCCTCTAAAAGCTGAATATTATTCCATTGTAAATATGAATGCTTTTAAGTTTGTTGACACTTGCTTTATTGTATTGGTCAATTTTGCAATTGTTACATGTGTGCTTGAAAGAATGTATATTTACTGGCTGCAAATTTCAACATTTCACAATTCAGTATTTCACCATTTCAGCAAAGAAACCCCACTCATTTTACTACCATTTGCTATAATCTTCCATGATGTTGATTTTTCTTTATGCTTTGCCAACTTACACTTTTTGTTTGGACCCATGTTACTAGTTTAGAATTATTTTTCGGTTAATTGAATTTTTGTATTATTTTTTACACCCTTATGTGATCTCTAGCATTTTCCCCATAAAAATCTATTTTGTTTGGTTCTAACATGGTGGCTCAAGGCTTTAACTACTTTTTGTTGTTATTGTTATTATTTTCTCATGTCTTTGTGACTCCGTGGACTAGTAGAGTCCATGGAATTCTCCAGGCCAGAATACTTGAGTGGGTAGCCTTTCCCTTCTCCAGGAGATCTTCCCCACCCAGGAATCGAACCCAGGTGCCTCACATTGCAGGCTAATTCTTTACCAGCTGAGCCACCAGGGAAGCCCAAGAATAGTGGAGTGGGTAGCCTATCCCTTCACCAGTGGACCTTCTTGACCCAGGAATCAAACCCGGTCTCCTGCATTGCAGGCAGATTCTTTAACAACTGAACTACTAAGGAAGCCCCTATGACTTCATAGAATCTTTAATTTGATCTTGGTCTGCCAGAGAATTTAGCCTTTCTATTTTTGAGATTCAGTTTGGCTGTCTTCATGTTTTATTGATAATTGGTAAATGAGTATTCACATCAACTGTGTTTAGTGATGTGTGGGAATTTATTTCTAGCATCTTATTTTGTGAATTATATTTGTACAGCCTTTTCAGTGCTTCATTTTTTTCCTCCACTTGTTTTTAGACTGATTACTTCTTGGTTTTGTCTCTTTCTCAAAAATGTTTGTCTACTTTAAAGTTATACATATTATTTCTATTTATTTAATAGCTACTTTTATTAACATGCATGTTTAGTTTTTAAAAGTCTAAAGTTAATCAACATTTCTACACCCATACTGAATACATACAAAGACTTTCAGTTCAGTTCAATCACTCAGTCGTGTCCGACTCTTTGTGACCCCATGAATCGCAGCACGCCAGGCCTCCCTGTCCATCACCAGCTCCCGGAGTTCACTCAAACTCATGTTCATTGAGTCGGTGATGCCATCCAACCATCTCATCCTCTGTCGTCCCCTTCTCCTCCTGCCCCTAATCCCTCCCAGCATGAGAGTCTTTTCCAATGAGTCAACTCTTCACATGAGGTGGCCAAAGTACTGGAGTTTCAGCTTTAGCATCATTTCTTCCAAAGAAATCCCAGGACTGATCTCCTTTAGAATGGACTGGTTGGATCTCCTTGCAGTCTAAGGGCTGCAAAGACTTTGAACATGTAAATTCCCACTTGCCCTTGGCATCTTACAAGATAAGCTCTAGGAATAGATATGATTCTAATTATGTAAAAGCAAGACTTCTTAAATTCAAAACACTGAAAACCAAAAAGAAAATTGAATTTTCTCATCATGCCAAACAAGGAATATCATATAGGCTTTAAAGAAAAGTCTTTAAAAACTGAATTTTAGTATTTTTAAAAATTATTTTCCCATGAACTTTTTGTTTTTAGGTCATATCTTTTATTAAACCAACTCAAATATTTATTTTTGATCACTTCAAATTTTAAACTGTAATATATGATTTTTGTATTTGCTTTTCTAAAATAGCATGATGATATTGATTATAGCAAACAAAGAGCTGTATGTCTGGGAGCAAATGTTACCATCCAGAACAAAGGGAAAACCCAGAAGCCATAAAATAGGTCCCTGAGCAGTGGCAGCAAGAAAGCAAAATAAGCCAAACAGAAACAAAATTTAAAAATCACTGCTGTTACCAAAACTTAGAACCTTGAATCTCCTCAACCCAGAGCTTTATCACCTCATAATCTCCAGTAGCAAGGCACTCCCGGAGACTCAGCTCTAAGCAAGAACAGCGTGCTTGCCATACAGACTTCTATACGGGGACCGTCTTTCCAAATAGATCACGGTGCTTATTTACCACAGCTTAGAAAGGCCTAGGCAATGGCACCCCACCCCAATACTTTTGCCTGGAAAATCCCATGGACGGAAGAGCCTGGTAGGCTCCAGTCCATGGGGTCGCTAAGAGTCGGACACGCTAAGAGTCGGACACGACTGAGCGACTTCACTTTCACTTTTCGCTTTCATGCATTGGAGAAGGAAATGGCAACCCACTCCAGTGTTCTTGCCTGGAGAATCCCAGGGACAGAGGAGCCTGGTGAGCTTCCGTCTGTGGGGTCACACAGAGTCGGACACGACTGAAGCGACTTAGCAGCAGTAGCAGAAAGGCCTAGGCCCTAATGACATTGATGTCTTGCTACATCACTGAAGAACTTATAAAATAGGCACATAATAACTCTTCTGTGAAAGTAATTGGAAGCCTTTATCAGTGATGGGAGGCAGGTGATGCTCAGGTATAGTGGCCTTAAGCTACTTCCTAGAGAAAAGATTGTATAACACATCTCAATAGCCTGAGAGAATGTCCCTGAATTACAGTTTGGCAAAGTAACCAATCAAAACAAAGCTCATAGTTAAATCATCTGAAAGAACCAAAGTCTGTATATGCATAAGAAACAATCTGAAAATAATATGTGTATTTAAAAAAAATATTTTAAACAAGAATGCTTTTTGGAGGGATGAGAGCATGCATGTTTCATTATTCACTCATTGAGCATGACACATTTTCCAGAGGCACTCAATAGATGAAAGATTGATTTCGATATCAACAGGATTTTTAGTAGCACTCAGTTCTAAACTGTTAGACATTTTATTTTGCTGATGATGCAAGAGAAAAACATGCATTTTTGTCCTTATTTGGAAGTATGGAAAATAGCCATGAACAAAATTATATCTTCTTAAAAAATGTTTAATGAAACAATTCAATTTTAAAGCTATGAAAATGCTATCTCAGTTTTTGGTCTCATGGAGAAGGGAAGTTTTCTCTGGCTGAGAAGTAACATGCATCTGAAATCAAAGCGCCTGCTGTTTTGTGATGCTTTGGTCACTAATATGTACCATAATCGGTGAAGGCAATGGCACCCCACTCCAGTACTCTTGCCTGGAAAATCCCACGGACGGAGGAGCCTGGTAGGCTGCAGTCCATGGGGTCGCTAGGAGTCAGACATGACTGAGCGACTTCACTTTCTCTTTTCACTTTCATGCATTGGAGAAGGAAATGGCAACCCACTCCAGTGTTCTTGCCTGGAGAATCCCAGGGACGGGGAGCCTGGTGGGCTGCCGTCTATGGGGTCACACAGAGTCAGACACGACTGAAGTGACTTAGCATGTACCATAATAATCTGTGCCTTACTGGATTGTCAAAATTCGTCCTGTACATTAAAAGCTATACTTTATTTGTAAGGGTGTATAATTATAGTCCACTCTTTTGAAAATGAATAAATGTTTCTGTTTTATAGTCCTTTTTTGACAGAAGGTTCAAAAATTCTTGACCCATAGCTGCTCTTAGAACCAGTGATTATGAGTCTGTCGTAATGAAGTGTTTGAAAGGGTCAGCTATTTATTTTACATTAACATGTGCCATTTTTCTTAATTAAAGTTTTAATGTAGGTGATAGGCATAAGGCTTGGAAACCACATGAAAGTACAGAGAAAAAAATAATTCTCAAATCAGTCCCTTCCTTCAGCTCTTGGCTGCATCGCTGAGTAACTTCAGAGAATTGTACCTTGATAATTCTTTTGTCTGTTTCCTATTTTTTATTATGATTGCTTATGGTATGCTTTCTTGTTTTATCCTTATGGTGAGATCTTAAGGATAGCTATGTATCTCCTTTCTATTCACGTGTTTATTCAACATATATTTATTAATACTTACTATATATGTGGAAATACGTGAGTCAGTGGGTTAAGCTCACATCCTTATGATACTTACTAATCATGGATAAAGTCCTTGAATTTGGGGTGTCAACCCATAAAATCAGGAGCCATGTTTAATTCACTTAGCTGACTATTCAACCCGTCATGGGGTCTGTTTCCCATCTGCATGTGTAATAGATATTGGATGAACTCTTCCATGTAATGATACTATTGACCAAGTCTGTTCCTTACTTATATTGCCATTTTCCTAATAGTAGAGGTTGGATAACTAGGATTTTGCTTGCCTGGTTGTGAAGTTCTGTACTGAGATGTAACATTTGTATCATGGTTATGAGTTGCTGCTGCTGCTTCTGCTGCTGTCGCTTCAGTCATGTCCAACTCTGTGCGACCCCACAGACAGCAGCTCAACAGGCTCCCCCGTCCCTGGGATTCTCCAGGCAAGAACACTGAAGTGGGTCGCCATTTCCTTCTCCAATGCATGAAAGGGAAAAGTGAAAGTGAAGTTATGAGTTACCAAATTATTATTCCATTATCTCAAAGGTTCTTATGAAGTCCAAGCAAAGCAATGAGTATGCTTTACGAAGAAAGAAGCAAAGAAGGTGGTTTATTTACATGAACTCTTAGAGTATTGAGCTATTCTTTGAGATAAAATATTTAGTAACTCCAGTGATCTAAAACATGGTTATGTTATTGAAAAAATAGCACGGTCTCTAACTGCCAAGTTTGTGTTACTATTTTTAATGCACAAATACGTATCTATCCTTAAGGCTAAATATAAGAAATATAAGAAAAGACATAAAATGGAGCAGAAAATAAGTTCACAGATGGATTAGATCCAATCTCTGGTTGATTTCTTTTCCCCTTCCCCCGCAAAACATATCTAGATCCTTGGCCCCATTCATCTGGCCAATTCGATTTATCCTTTACATCTCAAATTAAATGTGACTTGCTTAAAGAAAGTTCCCTCAACCTCTAAATCATATTCTTCTTTAAAGTTTTTCGTGGTACTCTTTTTCCCATATAGCACTCATAATTGCATTATACTTAGAAATATTTAGTATCTGTCTCCTCACTAGACGATGAACATTAAAAAGGCTCAGCACACCAGCAACGTGTCTGGCTCAGGGCACAAGCTCAGTAACTAGTGACTGCATGCAGTAACTCTAATACATAAAGGGTGATGGCAGGGAAATAGAGAAATAGTGGAGAGGAAAAGCATGTACAACATGTGAGTTTAAAAGGTTGGCCCAAAGATTTGAAATGGACTTTAGAGCAGGTGAATGGTTGCTGAATGTGAAGCCTCATGGATACACCCAGAGCAGGTGACACAGAAGACTGGAAGCCCGGACGATCAGGGCCAATATGTCCATTAGACAAAGCAGACACTGTGCCCAGAACCCATGATACTCTAAGGGGCCCACAAAATATTTTAAATGTTAGTTTTTGATCAGAATAAAAAATCGATATTATACTAATGATTCCAATGTATGCCGATCTTAGCATAAAAGGCAATGTTTAGTATTTTTTATAGAGAAAAGAACCCATGAAAGAATACAACCCTGGGGACGGTATTTGCTTTACAGTGGGTAGGAATTTGAGCTAGAACCTGAAGTAGGAATAGAAGAGCTAACATTAAAATTCAGATTGGTGTCAGGTCAGGGAGAACCTGGGCTTTCCAGGGGACACTAGTGGTAAAGAACCCACCTGCCAGTGCAGGAGGCATAGAGACATGGGTTCGATCCCTGGGTCAGAAAGATCCCCTAAGAGGAGGACATGGCAACTCACTCCAGTATTCTTGCCTGGGGAATCCCATGGTCAGAGGAGCCTGGCAGGCTACGGTCCATGGGGTCATAAAGAGTCAGACAGGACTGAAGTGACTGAACACACACGCAGCGAGAACCTGGATGACAGCCTGCGGAGGCTCTTCAAACTTTGCTTTACCTTCAGAGACTTTCTGTCACCTTTTCACTTATTAGTAGAGCTTTAGGATGGAGAAGGCAATGGCACCACACTCCAGTACTCTTGCCTAGAAAATCCCATGGATGGAGGAGCCTGGTGGGCTACAGTCCATGGGGTCGCTGAGAGTCGGACAAGACTGAGCTACTTCACTTTCACTTTTCACCTTCATGCATTGGAGAAGGAAATGGCAACTCACTCCAGTGTTCTTGCCTGGAGAATCCCAGGGACGGGGGAGACTGGTGGGCTGCCATCTGTGGGGTCGCACAGAGTCAGACATGACTGAAGCGACTTAGGAGCAGAGCTTTAGGAAGAGAGTTTTTGCAGAAAAGAATAAGATGGGTTGATTTTTGAATTAGGATAGTTAAGGGCCTTTTGCATTAATAGTAATAGAAACAGAAGGGATGGAAATTACAAACATCTAGGTATATATGTACCCAGGATCCTATGCAGAAGAGCTCATTTTCCCACAGAAAACTCCCAGAGTCCTAATTGCACATTTGCATGTCCTCTGTAAATTCCATGGGAGGAGAGACTGTGCCAACCCTACTGCTGTTTCCTTAGGGAATTGCACATGGAGATACTCAAGAAAGCCAAAGATTTAGATGCTTGTAGAAGTGTTATGACTATTGTTAACTACGACTAGATCTTGGCCAAATCATTCTAAACTTCAAAGCAAATGCCCAGGGCTTGATGATGTGACAAATACCTTCCAGTTGATTGATGGTTCAGTTATTTTTCAGAGCAAAACAAACAACACCATATAAACATCATTACTTAGAACTTATTTTAAAGTTAATTTTTAATGATTCTTTTTTCCAAATTGGGAAATCTGTCTGTGGTCTATAACTAAATATATATTCATATTCATAACTCACATGTATATACAGTATTAACTTATACAGAGAAAATCACAATGACATAAAGCCATGCAGCATGCATTGAATACAGTCGTATTGTAGTTAGACTTGTTAGCATTCTCATTAAATGAATACTTTGGATTCAGAGGATGTGCCCAGCCTTGTACTAGAGGAGCAGCCATCCTAACAAGAAGGTGAGGCTGGGGCTTTACTAAGGAGAGGTGACATCTGCTTCCAGTCTTGAAACTGTACATGCTTGAAGAAGCAGAAGAGAAGGTAGATTTTTTAAATACTAGAAATTGGTCTTGTGTTTAGAAGGCTTTGTTAACCTTTTGGAGTATTAGTTTCCTTATCCGTGGCATGAGAGGTGATCATCTTTTGTATCACCTGTTGAGCTGCTTTTCATGTTTATTTGGAATATAGAAAAGGCAGGAAACATAAAAATCAATACAAAGTTTATGAATTCCCTGATGCTGAGGAGAGAGGACCTATTTAGGGTATAATATTGATAGTTAAACTGTAGTTAAGTTAAACAGAGATAGTGTCTGTGTCTGTTTTAGAGATTGTCTTTTTTGCGGGGACAGAGGAATAGGTCCAGTGAATCTTTCAGGAGCTCCCAATTCTGCCTCTTTGATAAGTTTAGGCGTATGAAGTATGACAATATTGTTAAATACTGAGATTGTATTTAACATTGTTTAAGGAAACAGTTTTTTTTATAGTATTGGGATTATATCATCAGCGTATGAAAAAGTCATCATTCTGTATGATTATACAAAGACTGTCTATGTGTGTGTTAGTCGCTCAGTCACATCCAACTCTTTGTGACCCCATGGAATGCAGCTCACCAGGATCCCCTGTCCATGGGATTTCCCAGGCAAGAATACTGGAGTGGGTCTCCGTTCCCTTTTCCAGGGGATCTTGCCAACCCAGTGACTGAACTCAGGGCTTCTGCCTTGAGGGCAGATTCTTTACCATCTGAGCCACTGGGGAAGCCTGTATGAAGACTGAAAGTGGTCAAATATAGTCATTTAACTGGCAACATTTAGGCTCCTGTAAATGTCATTGACAATATTACTTGAATTCAGTATAGGGTTTTCAAAATTGAGTCTTGGTGGTGGTTTGAAAACAGTTGAAATGTTCTACCACTTTGCCATTGTAACAGTTCCAGGGCTGTATTCAAAACATTGGTATCAAGGTAGGAAATGAGTCTGAGTCGATGTTCCTCTTGAGGTTAAAGGTCTGTTTCTTTCAATCAGTTCAAACTGACAGGCCTCCTGCCATCACCTCCTCCTCAGCCAGGCAGGCAGGCCCTGGCCGTCAGTGTGAAAACATCTGTTGAATGGATTTATTGACTAGATTGTGTTTTTTTCTCCCTTTCTCTATTTTTTTTTCTTTCACACCGTTTATTATGTCTCTGACCTGATGAACTTAATTTGTTGACATGTCGCTCTCAGTGTCTCCCTGCGTGCTGGCCTCATGTTTCTCTCTTCTGTGCTCTTTTCTTGGCAGCAGTCCTTCTTGGAGCCCCAGCACACACGTGCAGTCTCGGTGCGCCAGGCTCAGCTGGCTGCTGTGGGCATGGAGGGATTAGAGAAAGAGCGTCTGGTCTCCAAGACCCACTCCTCCCCCGCAGCCTCCACGTTACCTCACCCAGCAATGGACCGCCCCCTCCGGCCGGGCTCTGCAACTGGTGAGAATCCCAAAAGACTCTCCCTAATAGGCAGGCTGAATGCACCATTCTTGCAGGATTAAGCGATTTAAATGCTCAGAATAACTCCAAGGGCAGAACGCTCTGTTTTAACCCAATGCAACCCAAATTTTATGAGGTTGTATTGGCCACAAGACAAAGCAGCACATCTGATAAATCTTGGGCTTAGTATTAATAGCCTCATAAATTGTTATCATTCAGGGGCCTGGAAAACACATCAACAGGTGCATGGGTCCCTTTTGGAACCAGAAATCCCTTCAACATTCTTTACCATCTCTTCCTTCTAGTGGTTGTGGCCCCTAGGAAATTTATGATGCTGACTTTATTCACCTCGAAAGAGTGCCCCCTTCCAGTTTGTTTTTCTTGCTGTTGTGTTTGTTTCAATGTTTTGTTCTGGCTTTTCATAAAAATGACTCATAGGAGACAGTGGTGCCAAGGCAAACCTTGTTTAATTCTACATACATCAGTTCCAATTCCATTTATTATGGCACCGATGGGTGGGCTATCTGACCACCCTCTTCCTTTGCCTACAGCTGTGTTTGATATTTCAGAACCTGGCTACAGAAGAAAACAAACCAGATAATTCCAAGGCCAAAGGAAGGTCAGGTCTGGAACACACGCAAAAAAGGGCACTATTCTCTCACAAAGGAGCTGTACCATAAATATGCATGTGGATAAATATTCCTTATGTCTGCTAGACCCCATTCTTGTTATATGCTCTCAACTGGGGCCCATGAAATGAAAGATATTCTAGCCCTAAGGGCTCAGAACATGGATGCCTCAAGGGGAGAATTCAGATGTACCTTCTGCTAGAGTCTCTCACAGGTTATCTGATTTATTTTTGATTCAATTTTTAGGATTCAGGGTTTGTTTTTGTGGCTTCTGTGACCTCAAGCAACCCTTTGTACTTGGAAAAGTTAAAATACTTTTTCCAAAATCACATTCCCAAGCCTTGATATCATCTTTTATTTAAAAGTCAATGAACGGAACAACCAGGTTATTTAACTTTGACAGACATCTTTGATAAGTATGCTCAGGAGCTACATTTTATAATGTATTACACCGCGAGCCAGCATTCCATACCAGGAGCTACAGACTGGATATATCTGGATATATTTCTCTCACCACATTAGCCACTGTTTCTGATCCCTCTATTTCTTGGACAAACAGACCTGTCCTGGTATCCCAGGCAACCCAGGACTGTAGCCAGGGTCAGCGGAAGCTGCTTGGATCAGTCATGCCTCGTTCAATCCCTGGTCTTAAGAGAATTTTTGCTCATAGTCAGATACATGATGTAGAGAAATACTTTTGTAGGTAGTCAGAGCAGTAGCCTTTAAGAATTAGTTATTTCTCAGTTCTTTTTACTGAGAGTTTTGTATTCAGCCATAAGCTTACAGAGACACAGACATCCTATTGTAATGCCAGTTACATTCACTCCAAATCATTTCCTTCCTTTAAAAGCAAGCTTGATTATCAAGTTTTGTGATGCCGTTTCCATGTGTGTGGCTGTCTACTATTGTAACCCTACTGATCATTTCTTTCCTTGGTTAAGAGAGGAATTGTTCTACCTGACTTCCCTGACTGTTGTGGTTTCCTCTACTTTTGTATGTTCCCTCCATATGAATGAAACAAGTTCTCTGAATATTAGAATGATCCTACTGGTTTGAGAAAAACATGTTTTTCATGTTTTGCAAATGAACAGGGTTTGTAGGTCTTAAAAGAATCAGGCAAGGGACTTCCCTACCAGTCCAGTAGTTAAGACACTGTGCCCCCACTGCAGGGGGCATGGATTCAATTTCTGGTTAGGGAACTAAGATCCCACATGCCATGCAGCACAGACAAAAATTAGGGGGAAAAAGTCAGGTGAAAGAGTGGATTGCAAACCAGATAATGCAAGCATGACATAAACATAACCAGATCCTTCAAACTGAAAACTGGGTCATTTCACATGATTAGTTTCTTTGCCATAATGTCAACACCCTAGTATTTATCAGAAGTTCTATTCCAAGCACAAATAGGGAAATCAAGTTGAGTTTATTTTCATGTTTAATGTATGTGATGAGACATGAGCATGTGCACGCATGCTCAGTTGTGTCCTGCTCTTTGTGACCTCAAGGACTGTAGGGCACCAGGCTCCTCTGTCTGTGGGATTCTCCAGACAGGGATACTCGAGTGGGTTGCCTTGCCCTGCTCCAGGGGATCTTGCAGACACAGGGATCAAACCCACATCTCCTGCATCTCTGGGACTGGCAGTTGGATTCTTTACCACTAAGCTACCCAGTGAGGCACATTTCTGGCCTAAATGAGAGGCTATATACACTTACATTTTAAAAAATACAAAATTTTATACTTAGTAATTTTTCAATAAATTTTAGTTGAATCGACAAATATTACATATAAATCATAAATACTTAGGAATTTACCAGCTCAAATTTGAAAACACTGAAAGTTAAAGTTACTTTTGCTATTGCTCTGTAAGGATTGACTAAGTGATTCCAAAGTTACATACTTCAGTAGGAAAAAACCTTATTGTCTTACTTACCTTAAGAATGTTGCATCCTGACACTTAAATTCTTAAGATAAAAATACTAAATATTCTTTTAAAAACATGCCAGGTATGTAATTTATGTGTCTGTTAATAGCTCCTCCACTGTCACTGGGACTAAAACTATATATTTGATTAGTGAGTTTCATTTAGTGCTTTTCCAAATCCAAAGGAAATGAAATGTACTATCTTCACTCTGCTCTTCCAAATATTATTCTGGCTTTAATCCAAACTTAAATTTCCCCTGTAACATGCATACTCTTACAGTCCACATGATCTCAAAATTCATCTTAGTATTTCTAATGATCTCTTACTTTAGAGGAGAACTCTTAAGGCTTTCACTTGTGATATGTTTGAAAACAATTTTTTTATGTTTTAAGGGCCTTTCTTTTGGCTTTTTAATATCTATTTGTTGTAGAGACATCAAAAAATAAAATGTAACACTCAAGTCACTTTGAAGTCACATGTTCTTTGAGAATATTTAGCTTTTGTTTCCCAAAGAAAGAAGTAAGGAAGAGTAGGTTATAAAGTTAAGCAGTTTGCTTGAATTCCTTCTGTAACAGCTATACATTTTGAAACAACTATGAAGTTATTCTGTACTAAACTCACATAATTCTTAAGGCACACCATTCAAACCTTTACCTTCCATGTAATCCCCAACAGCCAAAGGGATAGTCACACCACCCTAATATTTCTAAAGAACAAAGCAGTGGTCCAAGGGGGAAATGTTGTCTGAGCTCAGTTGTTGAAAGATGAAGTCTCTAGTCTGCTTCCTGGGAGAACTTGAATGGACCAAGAAACAGACTAAGACGGAGCCTCTCCCTGCTGGCCCGACATAGAGCCTGGCTGAGGATATTTCTGGATGGCCAGGGGGATCACTTAGCTTCTGTAGTGCCAAGGAAGAATGTGTGTTGTAGAGCACACACCACATATTCAAATGCATTTGTCATTTTGGAATATAAGTAATAATGGATGCACGCTCAGTCGCTTTGATTGTATTTGTCTCTGTGACCCCACGGACTGTAGTCTGCCAGGCTCCACTGTCCATGGGGATTCTCCAGGCAAGATATGGAGTGGGTTGCCATGCCCTCCTCCAGGGGATCTTCCTGATCCAGGGATAGAACCCATGTCTCTCATGTCTCCTGCATTGGCAGGCGGGTTCTTTACCACTAGCGCCACCTTGGAAGCCCCATAAATAATAATATTCAATGTTTATTACATATTGAATTTAAAGATTACTTTTTTCATTCTGTCTAAAGCCAAGGCATGGTGTTTGTATGAATTCTGATGGCTAAGGAAAGGGCAATGCCTGTCATTTTCTCTGCCATAGTCTTCCTTTCTGCTCTGCTGTTCCTGAGAGAAATGAGGCTTGGCCATGGCTCCCAACAGGATTTTGAGAGTAGATGATATAATTGTGCTCTGTGTGTGTGTGTGCACGCATGCCCAGTTGTGTCTGACTCTTTGCGACGCATGAACTGTAGCCTACCAGGCTCCTCTGTCCATGAGATTCTCCAGGCAAGACTATCAGAGTGGGTTGCCATTCCCTCTCCAGGGGATCTTCCTGACCCAGGGATCGAACTTATATCTCTTTTGTCTCCTTCATTGGCAGGTGGATTCTTTGCCAACTGTACCACTTTGCTAGTTTATGCCAAATGGAATTCAGTGATACTGAATTTAATGGCAGATAAATTTGGTTGACTTTTAGCTTCCCCATCACCCAGCACCATTTAAGCTCTTCTTTCTCCAAGCACTAGGTTCATTTACATAATCTGTGAAAATTCTTTCCTTGTACCATCAGTTTTTTTAGTCCGTGTCTAATGAGAAGCTCACACGCTAGTAAAGTAATGCTCAAAATTCTCCAAACCAGGCTCCAGCAATATGTGAACTGTGAACTTCCTGATGTTCAAGCTGGTTTTAGAAAAGGCAGAGGAGCCAGAGATCAAATTGCCAACATCCGCTGGATCATGGAAAAAGCAAGAGAGTTCCAGAAAAACATCTATTTCTGCTTTATTGACTATGCCAAAGCCTTTGACTGTGTGGATCACAATAAACTGTGGAAAATTCTGAAAGAGATGGGAATACCAGACCACCTGATCTGCCTCTTGAGAAATTTGTATGCATGTCAGGAAGCAACAGTTAGAACTGGACATGGAACAACAGACTGGTTCCAAATAGGAAAAGGAGTACGTCAAGGCTGTATATTGTCACCCTGTTTATTTAACTTATATGCAGAGTACATCATGAGAAACACTAGACTGGAAGAAACGCAAGTTGGAATCAAGATTGCTGGGAGAAATATCAATAACCTCAGATATGCAGATGACACCACCCTTATGACAGAAAGTGAAGAGGAGCTAAAAAGCCTCTTGATGAAGGTGAAAGTGGAGAGTGAAAAAGTTGGCTTAAAGTTCAACATTCAGAAAACGAAGATCATGGCATCTGGTCCCATCACTTCATGGGAAATAGATGGGGAAACAGTGTCAGGATTTATTTTGGGGGCTCCAAAATCACTGCAGATGGTGACTACAGCCATGAAATTAAAGGACGCTTACTCCTTGGAAGGACAGTTATGACCAACCTAGATAGCATATTGAAAAGCAGAGACATTACTTTGCCAACAAAGGTTCACCTAGTCAAGGCTATGGTCTTTCATGTGGTCATGTATGGATGTGAGAGCTGGACTGTGAAGAAGGCCAAGCGCCGAAGAATTGATGCTTTTGAACTGTGCTGTTGGAGAAGACTCTTGAGAGTCCCTCGGATTGCAAGGAGATCCAACCAGTCCATTGTGAAGGAGGTCAGCCCTGGGATTTCTTTGGAAGGAATGATGCTAAAGCTGAAACTCCAGTACTTTGGCCACCTCATGTGAAGAGTTGACTCATTGGAGAAGACTCTGATGCTGGGAGGGATTAGGGGCAGGAGGAAAAGGGGACGACAGAGGATGAGATGGCTGGATGGCATCACGGACTCGATGGATGTGAGTCTGAGTGACCTCCGGGAGTTGGTGATGGACAGGAAGGCCTGGCGTGCTGCGATTCATGGGGTCGCAAAGAGTCAGACACGACTGAGCAACTGATCTGATCTGATCTGAATGAGAAGCTAATGGAAGTGATGGAATTCCAGTTGAGCTATTTCAAATCCTGAAAGATGATGCTGTGAAAGTGCTGCACTCAATATGCCAGCAAATTTGAAAAACTCAGCAGTGGCCACAGGACTGGAAAAGGTCAGTTTTCATCCCAATCCCAAAGAAAGGCAATGCCAAAGAATGCTCAAACTACCACACAATTGCACTCATCTCACACGTTAGTAAAGTAATGCTCAAAATTCTCCAAGCCAGGCTTCAGCAATATGTGAACCGTGAACTTCCTGATGTTCAAGCTGGTTTTAGAAAAGGCAGAGGAACCAGAGATCAAATTGCCAATATCCGCTGGAACATGGAAAAAGGAAGAGAACTCCAGAAAAACATCTATTTCTGCTTTATTGACTATGCCAAAGCCTTTGACTGTGTGGATCACAATAAACTGTGGAAAATTCTGAAAGAGATGGGAATACCAGACCACCTGATCTGCCTCTTGAGAAATTTGTATACATGTCAGGAAGCAACAGTTAGAAGCGGACATGGAACAACAGACTGGTTCCAAATAGGAAAAGGAGTACGTCAAGGCTGTATATCGTCACCCTGCTTATTTAACTTATATGCAGAGTACATCATGAGAAACGCTGGGCTGGAAGAAGCACAAGTTGGAATCAAGATTGCTGGGAGAAATGTCAATGACCTCAGATATGCAGATGACACCACCCTTATGGCAGAAAGTGAAGGGGAACTAAAAAGCCTCTTGATGAAAGTGAAAGTAGAGAGTGAAAAAGTTGGCTTAAAACTCAACATTCAGAAAACGAAGATCATGGCATCTGGTCCCATCACTTCATGGGAAATAGATGGGGAAACAGTGGAAACAGTGTCAGACTTTATTTTTCTGGGCTCCAAAATCACTGCAGATGGTGACTGCAGCCATGAAATTAAAAGATGCTTACTCCTTGGAAGGCAAGTTATGATCAACCTAGATAGCATATTCAAAAGCAGAGACATTACTTTACCAACAAAGGTTTGCCTAGTCAAGGCTATGGTCTTTCCTGTGGTCATGTATGGATGTGAGAGCTGGACTGTGAAGAAGGCTGAGTGCCGAAGAATTGATGCTTTTGAACTGTGGTGTTGGAGAAGACTCTTGAAAGTCCCTTGGACTGCAAGGAGATCCAGCCAGTCCATTCTAAAGGAGATCAGCCCTGGGATTTCTTTGGAAGGAATGATGCTAAAGCTGAAACTCCAGTACTTTGGCCACCTCATGCGAAGAGTTGACTCATTGGAGAAGACTCTGATGCTGGGAGGGATTGGGGGCAAGAGGAGAAGGGGACGACAGAGGATGAGATGTCTGGATGGCATCACTGACTCGATGGATGTGAGTCTGAGTGAACTCCGGGAGTTGGTGATGGACAAGGAGGCCTGGCGTGCTGCGATTCATGGGGTCGCAAAGAGTCGGACACGACTGAGCGACTGAACTGAACTGAATGAGAAGTAGAATTGTTGTGCTCAAACTAAAGCAGTGTTTGTGAAAGCCATTACAAATAATTAAAAGAATTTTTAAATGGACATTTAGAGGGTGGCACATCACAACGGAAAGTGAAATACATCTGAATGTTTAAGTGTGAGAGTAGCAAAAGTGGCCTCTTCCCCTGTCTTTTTGTTTGTTTCTGTTTTTAATGAAGATATGTTCCCAAGTTAGGCAAACTCTTATTAATCCTTCAGGTTTTAGTCTACAGCTTACTTCCTTCAGGAAGCCTTGTTTGGCCAGCTAAATCCAAATTAAATCAATTATGGTCCCTCATAACTGGATATTTTTCCCTCGAAGATTGTAATTTATTTATTTTGGGGATTGTGTTAAAATGGGCTGTCCGTGTAGGAAGGGATTGTGTTTCCTCTTCTCTAGGCCAAGGAGGGTGCTCAGTGTATATGCCTGCTGTACAATAAATGAATATGCAAGTGAAACAAGAGTAAAGAGACATGAACCACATACGGCTATGCAAAAAAAGATTATTTGTATGTTAGATGAAACTTGGAGGTGACATTTATATTTTGTAATTAAAAAATGTTCATTGGAAGCAATTTCCTAAGGCTGGAAAACTGTAAGGGGAGAATCACCTGTTACTCTATCACCAGACAAAACCATAAGTAAAATACACGTTTATTTCCAGTAATTTTTCCTCTTCTATGTCCTTCTCTCTGACAGTGAAGGAAAGTTGATATGTTTGTGTTCATGTCTGCATGCGTGTGTACATCTGTATATACATATGTGTGTTTGTGTATGTGTGTGATTGTGTGTGTGTTTTAAGACATCTCAGAGTAACTAATGTTACCACCTGTATTAGAATGCAGAGATTAATTTCATTTGGGTACATAAAAGTTACTGTCCTCAAATATCTATGCTTGAAATTTCTCCTGAAAAGTTCCTCCAATGTTTGCCTATCTAATTCTCACTGAAGATAATAAAATAGCTATCTTTTTTTTATTTAGGACACTAAATCAACTTGGTCACATATATATTGTATTATAAGTTATTTCTTATATAATACATTTAAAATATATACATATTAATATATGTTAGTTATACATATATGTATATATCTTTTTTGAAGAAAACAATTTTTTGGCTTTTCATACCTGAAAAAGTCATCCTACAACCTTCACACATACTTGGACACAGATTTACTGGGACACAATTTTTTGTCTGAAAAATCTGGAAATGTGGTTAAATGCTCAAGCATTTAATATTCAAAAGGAGAGGTCTAAGTTTAGCAATGAAGAGAAGTCTGTACCACCTTAATATGTGCTCCTCTGTGGGTAGCCTGTTCATTCTTTTCTGGTGCCTCACAGTATATTTTCTTCATCCTACTAATCCAAAATAAAATCATTCGTATGAGCATTTGCAGTTACATACTTATGTACATGTCTCTTTCTATTATGGATAAATTTTTCAGTTATTCCAATTACTCTATTAATCTGATCCCCTCCTTGAGAACAATTACTGTCTATTCTTTGATCTCCATACTTTCTGAACATATCTAAATTTTTATTTAATGGCATTGATCTGTTTTTTTTTAATGTAAATTTATTTTAATTGGAGGCTAATTACTTTAAATATTGGTTTTGCCATACATCAACATGAATCTGCCACAGGTGTACAAGTCTTCCCCATCCTGAACCCCTCTCCCACCTCCCTCCCCATACCATCCCTCTGGGTCATCCCAGTGTACCAGCCCCAAGCATCCTGTATCCTGGTTTTTTATGAAATTTGAATTCTTTTGTTGCCTCCAAAGTAGACTTGAATTTTGCCACTGTGTTTTTAGTTCTCTTGCCATCCTCATTTACCTTATGCATCTTTTTACTCATTAATTTACCTCAGTCTCTCCTTTCAGCCGGAGAAGGCAATGGCACCCCACTCCAGTACTCTTGCCTGGAATATCCCATGGATGGAGGAGCCTGGTAGGCTGCAGTCCATGGGGTCGCTAAGAGTTGCATATGACTGAGCGACTTCACTTTCACTCTTCACTTTCATGCATTGGAGAAGGAAATGGCAACCCACTCCAGTGTTCTTGCCTGGAGAATCCCAGGGATGGGGGAGCCTGGTGGGCTGCCGTCTATGGGGTCGCACAGAGTCAGATACGACTGAAGTTGATTAGCTCTTTTCAGCTCTTGGCTCCTATTTTATAGGACCGATGTCCTCTGACATTTGAGGATTCCCCCAAATTTCTAAAATCTTACTTTGCTTCCTATAGTAAATAAATTCACTGAGCTAAGTAGTAGGAATTATGTTTCCTTTATATTTCTGTAGCGTATTCTCATAGGCCCAGTTTTTTTTTTTTTTTTTCCCTGATCACTCAAACTTTAAAAAAGAGTATTTTGAGGTATAGTTGATTTACAGTGTTATGTTAGTTTATGGTGTAGAGCCAAGTGACTCAGTTATGTTTTCTGACTTTTTTTGTTAGAGTTTATTGTAAGATATGGAATTTTAGTTTTTTGTACTGTACAGTAGGACTTCATCTGTTTTACTACTGCTACTAAGTTGCTTCAGTCGTGTCCGACTCTGTGCGACCCCATAGACAGCAGCCCACCAGGCTCCGCCATCCCTGGGATTCTCCAGGCAAGAATACCGGAGTGGGTTGCCATTTCCTTCTCCAATGCATGAAAGTGAAGTCGCTCAGTCGTGTCCAACTCTTCGTGACCCCATGGACTGCAGCCCACCAGGCTGCTCCATCCCTGGGATTTTCCAGGCAAGAGTACTGGAGTGGGGTGCCATTGCCTTCTCCGTCATCTGTTTTATATACAGTAATTTGTATCCGATAATCCCAGACTCCTAATTTATCCCTCCTCCTATATTTCCCCTTTGATAATGATAAATTTGTTTTCTATGTCTGTGACTATGTTTCTGTTTTGTAAATAAGTTCATTTGTACCATTTTTTAGATTCCACATAAAAGTGATACATATGATATTTGTCTTTGTCTGACTTCAGTTAGTCTGACAGTCTCTCAGTTTATCCATGTTGCTACAAATGGCATTATTTCCTTCCTCTTTTTTATGGCTAGGCAATAATTCAGTGGTGTTTTTATACGCTGTCTGTGTGTGTATGCTCAGGTGTGTCCCCAACTCTTTGCAGTCCATGGGCTGGCATCCTGCCAAGCTTCTCTGTCCATGGAATTTTCCACGCAAGAATTCTAGAGTTGGTTTTCATTTCCTACTCCAGGGGATCTTCCTGATCCAGGGATTGAACCTGCATCTCTTGCATTTCCTGTATAGATAGGTCGATTCTTTACCACTGTGCTACCTGGGAAGTCTATATATACAGTTCAGTTCAGTTCAGTCTCTCAGTCGTGTCTGACTCTTTGTGACCCCATGAATTGCAGCACCCAGGCCTCCCTGTCCATCACCAACTCCCAGAGTTCACTCAAACTCATGTCCATCGAGTCAGTGATGCCATCCAGCCATCTCATCCTCTGTTGTCCCCTTCTCCTCCTGCCCCCAATCCCTCCCAACATCAGGGTCTTTTCCAATGAGTCCAGTCTTCCCATGAGGTGGCCAAAATACTGGAGTTTCAGCTTTAGCATCATTCCTTCCAAAGAACACCCAGGACTGATCTTCTTCTAGAATGGACTGGATGGATCTCTTTGCAATCCAAGGGACTCTCAAGAGTCTTCTCCAACACCACAGTTCAAAAGCATCAATTCTTTGGTGCTCAGCTTTCTTCACAGTCCAACTCTCACATCCATACATGACCACTGGAAAAACCATAGCCTTGACTAGATGGGCCTTTGTTGGCAAAGTATTGTCTCCGCTTTTCAATATGCTATCTAGGTTGGTCATAACTTTCCTTCCAAGGAGTAAGCGTCTTTTAATTTCATGGCTGCAGTCACGACCTGCAGTGATTTTGGAGCCCAGAAAAATAAAGTCAGCCACTGTTTCCACTGTTTTCCCATCTATTTCCCATGAAGTGATGGGACCAGATGCCATGATCTTCGTTTTCTGAATGTTGAGCTTTAAGTCAACTTTTTCACTCTCCACTTTCACTTTCATCAAGAGGCTTTTGAGTTCCTCTTCACTTTCTGCCATAAGGGTGGTGTCATCTGCATATGTATACAGTACATCTTCTTTATCCATTTATCTCTTGATGAACATTTAGATTGCTTCTATGTCTTGGCGACTGTAAATAGCACGGCTATGAACACTGGCATGCATGCATGCTCAGTTACTCATTTGTGCCCCACTCTTTGCAGCCCCATGGACTGTAGCCCCCAAGCTCCTCTGTCCATGGGATTTCCCAGGCAAGAATACTGGAGTGAGTTGCCATTTCCTTTTCCATTTGGGGTGCATGTATCTTTTCAAAGTAAAGTTTTATTCAAATATATGCCTAGGACTGGAATTATTGGATCATATGGTGACTCTATTTTTGTTTTTTTAAGGAACCTCCATACTGTCTTTCATAGTAGCTGCAACAATTTACATTCTTATTAATAGTATAGTAAGATTCTCTTTTCTCTACACCCTTTCCAGGATTTATTGTTTGTAGGCTTTTTGATGATGGCGGTTCTGACTGATAGAAGGCAATACCTCTCTGTAGTTTTGGTTTGCATTTTTTATTAGTTAGTGGTGTTGAGAATGCCTGTTGGCCATCTGGATGCCATCTTTATAGAAATGTCTGTTTAGGGGTTCAGCCTATTTTTTTAAATTGTTTTTTGTTGTTGTTGTTATTGAGCTGTATGTATATTTTGGAAATTATTCCCTTGTTGGTTGTATGATTTGAAAATATTTTCTGCTAGTCTGTAGGGTTTTTTTTTTTTAAATGGTTTCCCTTGTGTTCACTCATTCTTGAAAGCTTGAATATAGAAACATCTTTCCAGATATTTACCAGCAAATATGTAGTGAATTGTGTTTGACTTCACTTTTTGCCAACTTGCATACCACCTGAACCTCCTTCTCTGTTATATAGTGAATGGCAACACCTAATTTAATTCCCAGGTTCTATTAGATTTCATATAGTGTAGTTGGAAGCCCTAGGGTGAAATTTCTTCCACCTACTTCCTTTTTTTAGCTGCTGATGAAATGATTTACATAAACAAACAAACCTCTAAGTCTAGAAAATGCTCCTTGTATACTCAGAGGTACAATTTAGCAAGTTTTAAACTATTATTTTTGTATATTTTATTTGCTTGCTTAATAAATCAAGTTTTACACATAATTAAAAGTGTCGTATCTGGTACTTTAAGTGTTCCTGTTAAAAGATATTATAACAAATAATTCAGGTGTTAGAATATAAAGAGTATAGTTATGGGGAAAAAATTAGGCAAGATAAACCTTATAAATAGATTAGAACTCCAAACCTTATATATAGATTTCTCTGATAGATGGAAAGTATAACAGCTTTTCTGGACATGATTTAGAGGTTATTAGAAATGACTCCTGCTTCAAATTAACTCCTTCTATCCATTTTAGTAATCCTACCAATTGTAATCCATTTTTTTTAAGTTTTTTTTTTTAATTCTTAAGAGGTCATCTTTGACTTCTCGGCCCCATATTTTTTTTATTTCCTTACCTACCATACAGAGTTTTAAACATACATGTCATATAACTGTCTTTATGAGTGTCTTACCTCCTTTACTGCTAGGTCATAAGTTAAATGTAATAAAGTTTCTGATACCTGGATCATTGAGAGCATTCAATGACTATTTACTGAACCTGCATCCTTTAGTAAAGTTTTTATGTTATATATATATGGCAGAAAGTGAAGAGGGGCTAAAAAGCCTCTTGATGAAAGTGAAAGTGGAGAGTGAAAAGGTTGGCTTAAAGCTCAGCATTCAGAAAACGAAGATCATGGCATCTGGTCCCATCACTACATGGGAAATAGATGGAGAAACAGTGGAAACAGTGTCAGGATTTATTTTTCTGGGCTCCAAAATCACTGCAGATGGTGACTGTAGCCATGAAATTAAAAGACGCTTACTCCTTGGAAGGAAAGTTATGACCAACCTAGATAGCATATTCAAAAGCAGAGACATTACTTTGCCAACAAAGGTTTGCCTAGTCAAGGCTATGGTCTTTCCTGTGGTCATGTATGGATGTGAGAGTTGGACTGTGAAGAAGGCTGAGCGCCGAAGAATAGATGCTTTTGAACTGTGGTGTTGGAGAAGACTCTTGAGAGTCCCTTGGACTGCAAGAAGATCCAACCAGTCCATTCTGAAGGAGATCAATCCTGGAATTTCTTTAGAAGGAATGATGCTAAAGCTGAAACTCCAGTATTTTGGCCACCTCATGCGAAGAGTTGACTCATTGGAGAAGACTCTGATGCTGGGAGGGATTGAGGGCAGGAGGAGAAGGGGACGACAGAGGATGAGATGGCTGGATGGCATCACTGACTTGATGGGTGTGAGTCTGAGTGACCTCCAGGAGCTGGTGATGGACAGGGAGGCCTGGCGTGCTGGAGTTCATGGGGTCGCAAAGAGTCGGACATGACTGAGCGACTGATCTGATCTGATATATATATATATATATATATGTCGTGTGTGTGTATATATATATACACATATACTTACTGTGCTTTAGCCCTTGGTTCAATCCTTTGGCCCTGCAAGATGTTTAGTATGTGTCATTGAGCAAATCCTTGGGAAGGTTTGGAACCTCAAGTATTAACCAGAAAAGCAATATGAAATTGAATTTTAAGAAGCTGGGGTCAGGAGTTTTAGGTTGAAAGATTCTGAACTTAGCTTTCCTAATAGACCAATGTGGACTCAGCCCCACAGTCATATTAGACTGAGCATAAACCTAAAGATATGAATGCTTTCTATAACTAAAAAAAACTGTATGCAATGATTAAGGAAAGGCAAAGAGGCTGCACTGTGTGCTTTACATACTTACCTCATTTAATACAACTGAAAGCCATAGAAAGCACAAAGTCCAAGCTTATAAAAAAAAATCAAAAAAATTTTAGGTTTATTTATTTATTTATTTATTTATTTTTAGCAGAAAATAAACAACTAGGGTTTAAAATTCAGGGAAAGGTTTATGTTAAGACTCCTTTGTGTATTTTATTTATTTTCTCAAAACCTAGCTTTAACTCTTGTCCCATTGATTAAGAGACAGGTGGATCTCTGTCTTTAGACAAGCTAAAAGGTCAAAGAAAAGTGGAATTCAATGTGAATCCCAAAGAGAAGAGCAGGCTTGTTTCTCACCCTATAAGTTTCTTTTTTTGAGGGGTGAAAAGGGGAAAAAAAGATGAAAGAAATGGAGATGAAGGATCACCTTGCAGTCTACCTGTTAACACTTCATTGCTACATCATTAAGATGAGTAGGTAGGGGTTTTGAGTTCCAGACTTTATTTTCTCTTAAATTCGAACGTCTTTCCAAGAGTTTCTGGACTTTGTATTATAATCTCCAGATACTTGGCAATAATTTTCAGCTACCGTAACCTGTTTGATATTGTGTTTTTTTTTGCAGTGGCTAATGGAGAAATTGTTGTTTTAAGAGAAATGATTACTATGGAGATGAAGTTAGATATGTTAAGAGATGAAGTAGTGAAAAAAATAAGCAGCCTAATGAGTAGCATCTCTATTCTTAAAGAATATGTTTTCAAAATGAGGGAAATGCTATATTTTATGTTTCCATGTTAATCATTAATATATCTTTTATGCAGTACAACACTGATAGAAAATATATTCAACAGTTCCTGTTATGTAATAGCAACTCATAAATACTTGATATATCTGAGTTGTGCAGACATGTCTAATGTATTGTCATATTGTGAATGTTGCTTTTTATACCTGCTTGCTTTTTTTTTTTTTTTTCCCTGCCTTCCTCTTTTCTCTCTTTTGGCTTTATTTAAAAATATTTATTCATCTCTTTTTTGTGTAAAATTCTATGTATAAATATAATGAGTATAATAAATGCTTGTGTCAGAGGCACCTACCAGTAGGAAGATAAAATGTCCTTGTGGCTCAGATGGTAAAGAATTTGCCTGCAATTCAGGAGGCCCAGGTTTGACCCCTGGGTGGAGAAGATTCCCCTGGAGCAGGGAATGGCAACCCACTCTGGTATTCTTGCCTGGAGAATTCCATGGACAGAGGAGCCTGGCGGGCTACAGTCCATGGGGTCACAAAGAATAGGACACAACTGAGTGGCTAACACTTTCACTTCACTTTCACCAGGAGGAAGATAAGGCATGTAATACAAAAGAAATTAGTCTATAAAAACTACCAATGAGGTCCACCAAGTAGGTTCATCAAGAAAGGTTTTTATAATGGATGGAGATATCTGACCTAGTTATTCCATCAATTTCTTTATTCATGTTTTTCACTCATTTATTAAAATTACACTTGAGAATCTACTGTTTTCCCAGCATATTTATAGACACTAAGAGTTCAGAGGTAAACAATATAACTCTAGTCTGTGTTGTACAGATAGTAAAGAAAATATCCAATTAACAAGATTATACACCAGTTATAGAATTGTATTAAATGTTGCAAAGAAGACCTAGAAGATGCTATGAGAACATATACTCGGAGAGCTAATTTAGAGATCACAAGTCATGCGAAGAGTTGACTCATTGAAAAAGACCCTGATACTGGGAGGGACTGAGGGCAGGAGGAGATGGGGACGACAGAGGGTGGGACGGCTGGATGGCATCACCGACTCGATGCACATGAATTTGGGTGAACTCCAGGAGTTGGTGGTGGACAGGGAGGGCTGGCGTGCTGTGATTCATGGGGTCGCAAAGAGCTGGACACGACTGAGCTACTAAACTGAACTGAGGAGTGCTTTATTGAGGAAGTGACATTGAAACATTCTTGAAGAATGAGTAGGTATTAGCTGAGTGAAGGGGGCCAGAAGGCAGAATTTTGGGCATAGATAGAACAGCATGTATGAAGATCCCAAGGCACATGTAATTTTGAGTCTTTTGAAAACTAGAAGGTAAAGTAAACCTTTGTGGGAGAAATAAAGATCAAGGCAGGGAAGTATGAGATGAAGCTGGAAAGGTGGGGACAGGCGTGTCTGTGCTGCCTGGAGAAATTTAACCTCATCTTTGAAGTCACCATGGGGAAGGCAATGGCACCCCACCCCAGTACTTTTGCCTGTAAAATCCCATGGACGGAGGAGCCTGGTAGGCTCCAGTCCATGGGGTCACTAAGAGTCAGACACGACTGAGCGACTTCACTTTCACTTTTCACTTTAATGCACTGGAGAAGGAAATGGCAACCCACTCCAGTGTTCTTACCTGGAGAATCCCAGGGACAGGGGAGCCTGGTGAGCTTCCGTCTATGGGGTCGCACAGAGTCGGACACGACTGAAGCGACTTAGCAGCAGCAGCAGCAGCAGTTGAAGTCACCAAAGGACTGAAGCAAAGGTAGCGACTCTTAAGTGGCAAATAGAGTAGAATGAAAAGTCAGACAGCCATTACAGGGCTATCTCAGAAGTTCAGATTAAAGATAATAGTACCTTGGATTGTATCGTTTCAGCATTGGAGATAAAAGAGTGAATATGCATCTTCCAGGGGAAAATAGACATTACTTGTTGGTTTATTGGAGAGGGAGTGTCAAGAGGACAGTAAGATTTCCTACATGAGCAGTGGTGGTGATATCCTCCACTGAAATGAGAAACTTAAGATTATGAGCTCAAATATGTTATTCCTATTTAATGAAAACTAGGAGACATCCAAATGAGATTTTAGATGGGCGATTTAGATGAGTGTTCAAGTGTATACCGCTCAGGAGGGAAATCGGCCCTGAAGATGAAAATATGAGAGTTGGGGTCATGTGGAGGGATTCTGAAGCCATTTGTGTCTTAAGAGTCAATATTACACATCTAGAGAATTGATGCTTTTGAACTGTGGTGTTGGAGAAGACTCTTGAGAGTCCCTTGGACTGCAAGGAGATCCAACCGGTCCATTCTGAAGGAGATCAACCCTGGGATTTCTTTGGAAGGAATGATGCTAAAGCTGAAACTCCAGTATTTTGGCCACCTCATGCGAAGGGTTGACTCATTGGAGAAGACTCTGATGCTGGGAGGGATTGAGGGCAGGAGAAGAAGGGGATGACAGAGGATGAGATGGCTGGATGGCATCACTGACTCGATGAATGTGAGTCTGAGTGACCTCCGAGAGCTGGTGATGGATAGGGAGGCCTGGCGTGCTGCAGTTCATGGGGTCGCAAAGAGTCGGACACGACTGAGCGACTGATCTGATCTGAGAGGGCATCATGAGTCAGAGATAAATACTGTATAAACTAAAATCTGTATCGTCAGATCTGGAATCTAAGAAGCAAAGCAAAGTGACAACATAATTGTGTAGATGCCAGAGGGAAGGGGGCTGGAGAGCTGGACCAAATAGGTGAAGGAGATTAAGAGATAGAGGCCTCCAGTTATAAAATAAATAAGCCATGGCTACGTAATAATAAGGTACAAGGGATATAGTAAAAGAACTGTAATAGGGGTTTCCCTGTCGGTCCAGTGGTTAAGACTACGTTTGCACTCCGCGGGGCACAGGTTTAATCCCTGATTGGAGGACTGGGGTCCCACATGCTGTGTGGTTTGGTCAAACAAAAAAATTGTAACAGCTTTGTATGGGCACAGATGTTTACTCGACTTACTGTGGTGATCATTTTGCAATGTATGAAAATGTCAAATCACTATGTAGTACACCTGGAATTAACATAATATTGTATATGTCAGCTATATTTCAATTAATAAGAATAAGTAGATGTTATTTGGACCAGCGAAATAATTTTTTCTTAGACGTAATTTTTGCCACATGGTTTCAAAATACACATGTCATTCTGCATGATTTTAATACACTCAGGGACACATATTTTCCCCTCTTGAATAACATCCCTCTAACACAATAATGTAAGGGAGAATAAAATGCATTAATTGAACCTACTTTATAACACTAATTACTTGTACTTATCTGTTCTTGAATACGTATTTTAAAAGTTATTATAATGGACTCTTCATTCTATGCCCCCAGAGAATGTATTTTGATGGTAATTTATTGGAATATTTCATTGGTTAAATAATTTCTTATGTCAGGCAATTTTGTAAATAACATGTTTCCCCCCAAGGAATCGGGTTAAGGGTGGAAATCATTTTATAATAATTATCATCTAATTTGTTGCTTTAAAGAGCCCTACTTTTTATATGCCTAATAGTTCATTTCATCAAATGTGTGTGAAATCTTTCGCATCAAAGGCTCTGAAACATGAAATGTGTTAACTCATGATAATTTAAATGTAGATTTTGTTGTGTCTATGTGATTTCTACTAAAGATATTGCTATTGACTTATTTTTTTAAAGAAACACTTCAAATGTTCCACAATATAATAAAACTATCAGTTCAGTTCAGTTGCTCAGTCGTGTCTGACTCTTGGCAACCCCATGAATTGCAGCACGCCAGGCCTCCCTGTCCATCACCAACTCCTGGAGTTCACTCAGACTCACCTCCATCAAGTCAGTGATGCCATCCAGCCATCTCATCCTCTGTCGTCCCCTTCTCCTCTTGCCCTCAATCCCTCCCAGCATCAGAGTCTTCTCCAATGAGTCAACTCTTCGCATGAGGTGGCCAAAGTACTGGAGTTTCAGCTTTAGCATCATTAAAAACTATAGTATCTGTATTAGTTACAGATTGACATAAATTATGAGAGAAGCACAGTAGGCAGAAAAGAAACTCTGCACAACTTTGAAGGAATTAATAAGCATATGAATAGGCAAGTAGTTGGAAACTTCCAGTTTGTTACAGATGTAACATGACCTAAACTATGGTGAGACTTACTCGTGAAATAAAGTCACAGTTTAAAGAGCTCATTTTGTGGATTCACTGATAAAATTGAAACCTCTGCTGAATTGAATTATCTGTCTAAAAATACTCCATAGTGATTTAAAATACTGGTAAAATTGCATTATTGTTTTTAAACTGGCAGTTTCTCAAATATCATCACCTTTTTACTTTACAGATTTACTTAGTAAGCCTAGGGTCTGATATTAATTCATGAATTGACTTTTTTTTGCATATATATCCAGACCCTTAGAACTAAATAGTTCTTATGTGCTTCTAGGAAATTTGTGGATATATATTATTTCTCTATCTGTAAATTTATTTGGAAAAGAATGCCTTTTTTTGAGTAATCATATTGTCATATAACTTGTGCTCATTACTCATCTTGTGTTGTGTTTTCTTTGTCCTAAAGGAATTGCCTATGATCCTTTGATGCTGAAACACCAGTGCATTTGTGGCAATTCCACCACCCACCCTGAGCATGCTGGGCGAATACAGAGCATCTGGTCACGGCTGCAAGAGACTGGGCTGCTAAATAAATGTGAGGTAATCCTGGATTGGCCACACTCTTTCACTTACCTAAATAAATCACATAAAGAGGCCAGTATTCATTTGAGTAGTTGTAGAAAAATGTTAACTCCGTAGCACAAACACAGTGACTGATGAACCATCATGGACACTAGTAATGTATAGCCTGACACTGGGCTGGGCACACAGTGGGGACGGCTGGGCACACAGTGGGGACTCAGTCTGCGTTGACGGGCTGAGCAGCTGCCTGACGTGTGGGCCATTACTGTAGTGTTTTGGTTTTTTTTTTTTTTTTTGTACACATGGAACTATTCTTGTTTCCAGTAGGTATCGTTTATTGAGTTAATTTTCTGAGAAGCTCTTCACAAACAGTTAGGGGCTACATAGTTGTTATTTCTTACTGTAAGCAATTCTCTGAACTCACATATATGCCAATTTTGCCTCATGGAAATGGAAGAGTTTTAAAAGATTACCAGAAAGAGTCAGTTCTTTTTATTGGTGTCTAGATTCATTTCTGTAGATTCTTGTGAGTCTTATTTTTTATTTAGAAGAGTCTGGCTTACACATATATACTTGTGGTGGATTTATTTTGATGTATGGCAAAAGCAATACAAATTGTAAAGTTAAGCAAAATAAAATTTAATAAAAAAAAGAAACAATAAAAAAATAAATAGATTTAAAAAAAAAGAAAAGTTAAACTATGATAAAAAAAAAGTTAAAAGTAAAAATGATATCGGGTCAGAAAGGCTCCCTTTGTCAAATCTGTAAAATTAACAACCAGCTGCTACTGCTAAGTCACTTCAGTCGTGTCCGACTCTGTGTGACCCCATAGACGGCAGCCCACCAGGCTCCCCTGTCCCTGGGATTCTCCAGGCAAGAACACTGGAGTGGGTTGCCATTTCCTTCTCCAATGCATGAAAGTGAAAAGTGAAAGTGAAGTCGCTTAGTCTGTCCGACTCTTAGCGACCCCATGGACTGCAGCCCACCAGGCTCCTCCATCCATGAGATTTTCCAGGCAAGAGTACAACCAGCAGTTGGTCGATTTAGCTGCTATAAATGTCCATTGTTGCTTAAGATCTAGTAAAAGTCTATATTTGAGTCTAAACTTTTTTAAAAGAAAAATATCCTCTGTGTTACTTTACATTACCTTAGCATTTATTGATCAAAAGCACTTTTTCCTGCATCTATATTATGTTCCAGATATGTTCTAGGGACTAGAATTTTGGAATTTCACTAGACAAATATGGCCCGCATTCTTATGGTCTGATCAGTTGTCATATTACTATTTGGTTCCTTTGTCCTTCTCTATAAGAGCGATGAAGGAACTCTGCTGCTGCTGGTGCTGCTGCTAAGCCGCTTCAGTTGTTTCCGACTCTGTGCGCTAGTTCTCACCAATTTGGGAAACATGTAAGTGGATAATATTTTGACAATAGTTATGTCATGAGGAAACTAATAACACTGAAACCATATTAAATTAACTATTCTTAAAATAGTGAATAGTGATAAAGACAGTCTCTTGCGACTACTTTTGAATTAATTGATTTTAACCCCCGAAGAAGGCGATGGCACCCCACTCCAGTACTCTTGCCTAGAAAATCCCATGGACAGAGGAGCCTGGTAGGCTGCAGTCCATGGGGTCAGGAAGAGTCGGACACGACTGAGTGACTTCACTTTCACTTTTCACTTTCATGCATTGGAGAAGGAAATGGCAACCCACTCCAGTGTTCTTGCCTGGAGAATCCCAGGGACCGGGGAGCCTGGTGGGCTGGCGTCTATGGGGTCACACAGAGTCAGACACGACTGAAGCAACTTAGCAGCAGCAGCAGCAACCTCCGAAAATGTGGTCAAGAAAATTCTATTCAAAGCCAATTTTCTTTAAAGTGAACGTGTAAAATATTTCAGTGGAAATAAAGATGTCAAAGTCAAGTACACTTGACTCTATTTGATAACGAGTGTTAGTTCTGTCTGATCTTTTTTCTCTTCAGAGTTGCAGAAATAACTGATTTTGGAAGATGTAAAGTCATTTATTCATTCAATGCGTTCACTTCTAAGGATAAATTCTTTTCTTTATTGATTTTTCTCTTTTGGAGATGAACTATGTATCTTCTCTTACAGGGGAATTAAATGGTCATTATCTTTACATCAAAACACAGATAATGTTGATGGGGTTGATGGGTCATTAAGCAGTCTCGAAATTGTGAATGAATACGCCAGAGTAGTGCATACAGATTTAGTTTCACAAGTTTTATTATATGTTGGTAATAGAATGATCAAATACCCTTCATATTTGGAGTTCTGCTTTTGAGTAAGTGTATCCTTTACCTCGGAGAAGGCAATGGCACCCCACTCCAGTACTCTTGCCTGGAAAATCCCATGGATGGAGGAGCCTGGTAGGCTACAGTCCATGGGGTCGCTAAGAGTTGGACATGACTGAGCGACTTCACTTTCTCTTTTCACTTTCATGTATTGGAGAAGGAAATGGCAACCCACTCCAGTGTTCTTGCCTGGAGAATCCCAGGGACGGGGAAGCCAGGCGGGCTGCCGTCTATGGGGTCGCACAGAGTCGGACACGACTGAAGTGACTTAGCATAGCATCCTTTACCTAGAAACTCAGAAGTGAAAGAATTTCAGCTAGATTTATTTCTATGGTTCTTTCTTGAGTGAAAGTCTATTATTAATATTTTGCCAGTAGCACCCATGTTATATGGCAGTAAGCTTCATATTCTTTGGTAAACTTTAGAGTTAGATCATTGTTTTTGATAATGCAGGTTGGAAGCCAGATCACTGTATTACAGTCTGCACAATCTGACATGAAACCAGTGAAGTAAACCATCAAGGAGACTTCTTTGTAGTAGATTGGCCTTCATGGGTATTTATTCACGAGAGCATTCCTGTCTCACCTTTGCATCTATTACAGATGTTTTCTAGCTTGGCAATCCCTCTGTGCTTTTGTAAGCTGAAGCATTGCTGTGTACATTTTTTCACTTTCCAGTCTTTGTTATATCCTGAAGCCTGGCCTCCACCACTCCAAATAAGCAGCGCCCAATCACAGCTTCATAGTACTGTTAGGTTGTGGTGTCCTTCTGTCTTTCACCTGAAGGAACACTGTTTATAAAAGCAGCAAAGTACAGAAGTAAATGGGATGTAATATGATTCATACTGGTCTTAAAATTTTAGAACTTTGTTATCTGTTTCTGATCAGTCTTTCTTTTTTTTTCCAGTTCCTGTTGCATCACATTCTTTTGGTCTTGTATTATTTGAAACCATGAAATTCAACTTATACGCAGCACTAACTGATGTGTGTCAGACCCAAGATGAAATATTAGGAGGACTGTGACTCTTTGTGACCCCATGTACATGTACAGTCCATGGAATTCTCCAGGCCAGAATACTGGAGTGGGTAACCTTTCCCTTCTCCAAGAAATCTTCCCAATCCAGGGATCAAACCCAGGTCTCTTGCATTGCAGGCAGATTCTTTACCAGCTGAGCTATAAGGGAAGCCCAGAGACTGTATGGTTGAAAAAAATGAGTGGGTCTATTCCAGTTCAGTCAGCTAAATAAGTGTCTCTCTAGCAAATAATCAACGGCTTTCCTGGGGGCTCAGTGGTAAAGAATCTGCCTACCAATGCAGGACGTGGGTTCAGTCCCTGAGTTCAATGCCTTTCACCTCAGATATGCAGATGACACGACTCTTATGGCAGAAAGTGAAGAGGGGCTAAAAAGCCTCTTGATGAAAGTGAAAGTGGAGAGTGAAAAGGTTGGCTTAAAGCTCAACATTCAGAAAACGAAGATCATGGCATCTGGTCCCATCACTGCATGGGAAATAGATGGGGAAACAGTGGAAACAGTGTCAGACTTTGTTTTTCTGGGCTCCAAAATCACTGCAGATGGTGACTGCAGCCATGAAATTAAAAGACACTTACTCCTTGGAAGGAAAGTTATGACCAACCTAGATAGCATATTCAAAAGCAGAGACATTACTTTACCAACAAAGGTTCGCCTAGTCAAGGCTATGGTCTTTCCTGTGGTCATGTATGGATGTGAGAGTTGGACTGTGAGGAAGGTTGAACGCTGAAGAATTGATGCTTTTGAACTGTGGTGTTGGAGAAGACTCTTGAGAGTCCCTTGGACTGCAAGAAGATCCAACCAGTCCATTCTGAAGGAGATCAATCCTGGAATTTCTTTAGAAGGAATGATGCTGAAGCTGAAACTCCAGTATTTTGGCCACCTCATGCGAAGAGTTGACTCATTGGAGAAGACTCTGATGCTGGGAGGGATTGAGGGCAGGAGGAGAAGGGGACGACAGAGGATGAGATGGCTGGATGGCATCACTGACTCGATGGATGCGAGTCTGAGTAACCTCTGGGAGTTGGTGATGGACAGGGAGGCCTGGCGTGCTGCGGTTCATGGGGTCGCAAAGAGTCGGACACGACTGAGCGACTGATCTGATCTGATCTGGGTCAAGAAGACCCCCTGGAAGAGGAAATGGCAACCCACTCCAGTATTCTTGCCTAGGAAATCCTGTGGACAGAGGAGACGGGCAGGCTACAGTCCATGGTGTCCCAAAAGTCAGATACACCAAGCATGTGGGCACATAGCATACTAGCAAACAATCATGCGATTAACAAATAACGTACTTGAAAGCCCAGATCAGTAGACGGGTTTTTTTTTTTTTAATTAAATTTTATTTTGCTTAGCTTTACAATATTGTATTGCTTTTGCCATACCTCAAGATGGATCCACCACAAGTATACATGTGTTCCCCATCCTGAGCCCTCCTCCCTTCCCATACCATCCCATGGGCTTTTAACAAAGACCAAGCACAAAAGTCGCATCCAAAACTTCAATAATGCGAACAGAAGCCCCTTTTCCTAACGTAGTTGAAGAGCAGTTTGTCAAGTGTTTGCTTTCCGAAGTGATGCAGTTGTTGCTCATGTGTATGTATTTGCTCCTGTGTTATGAAAATATCTATGACTTGAACTGATCCAATCCAAAATGTGCAGTGGAATTTCTAAAGCCATTAAGAACCCATTACTAACCTTAAGACAACTAGGAATTTAATATTCCTTTGGCTTGTGTGAATAACTTGAGAAATATTCAAAGTGGAATTTTAAAGATGATTATTAAGTAAAATAATGTAGCCTTTCTCTAGAGACTTTCATGTATAGCAGTAACAAAAGGGATAATACATACAACCAAAAGAAACGTGACTTATTTTTTCTTCCTCATTGTTTCTATCAGAAGTAGGGGGGAGGAAAAAGGGAACATACAGAGGTTGTTCTAGGCTATTTTTGCTCACTTGGAAACAGTAGCATCTATTTCCCTAGCCAGTACTCTCCCCAGTAAATGCAGCCGAAATAATTGATGCATGTTTGTTGTGCATTTTCTTTTAAAGAGTTTGATTTGACAAGTTAATTATAATATACACATTTTAAAATATATTACTTGCAAAGATGCTAGCCTTTCCCTCTAAATTATTTTGAAAATGTCAATGCTGTGTGCGGGGCAACCCCAAACAGACATACAACAAACCTTTTAGCAATTCAGCAACACTTATTACACTCGGTTTCTGCAAAGCCAGGAGAAAAGCAGACTGTAATTGGCAAGTGGTCGATCCATGCGTGCACGCTAAGTCACTTCAGTCGTGTCTGACTCTTTGCGACCCCATGGACTGTGGCCCACCAGATTCCTCTGTCCCTGGGATTCTCTAGGCAAGAACACTGGAGTGGGTTGCCATTTCCTCCTCCAGGGGATCGTCCTGACTTAGGGATCGGACCCATGTCTCTTAGGTCTCCTGCATTGGTAGGCAAGTTCTTTTACCATTTGCGCCACCCTGGAAGCCTGGTTGGATCTGTTGTGGGTACATTATCTGGTTGAAGAGGCAAGAAGTTTCCTGTATTAACAAGCTTCCTAGTTAGTGTTTATGAGGCTTCTAAAGCAATCAAGGCCAATGACAAGCTGTTTCTTTTTTAACATATGTGTGTTTATTTGTCTGCACTGACACTTAATTGCAGTATGTAGGATCTTTAGTTATGGCACGTGGAATCTAGTTCTCTGACTAGGGATTAAACCTGGGACCCTTGCATTGAGTGTGTGGAGTCTTAGCCACTAAGCTACCAGGGAAGTCCCAACAAGTACAAGTGTCTTCTAATTAGACGTTACTTATTAACTCCAAGAGAAGTTAGGTTCTGTCTTCAGTGTTAATGAATATTTATAGCCCAAGGATATAAGGAGAATCAGGCCTTTCTAAGTTGTCTAGGTAGGACTAAGAGGAATTTAAAATCCAGATCTATTCCTTGGTTGTATCTAAATCGTGCATTCCTGAGAGAGTGAAAACCGTGGTGTCCGGGATGCCAGGAGTTTGAGAACTGGCCCTGGTGTGTAGGTCATTGCTCTCTCCTTAGCAGCGTGGATAAATTCATCTCTTAGTTGTGAAAAACAAGAACTTAGTTGTCTCAAAAGAGAGAAAGTTTCTTAGATTTTATAGAAAAGGATATAGTAGACTAGAAATATAACACACTAGCTGGGTCAGTATGTGGTTTTCTCGGTATCCTGAGAGCAGTTTTCAGCATTTTCCTGCCAGGTTTGTGTAGCCACACATAGTTATTGGGTGATATTGACAGAGCTCTGGGGACATAGAGCTGAGCATGAGGAGAATCCTGTGGCTAGCTCAGTGGCATTTGTTGATTGATTTTAGGGATGCTTAAATGTTAGCTTATGTCAGAATCACCTGAGAGAATGTTGAGATACGGATTGTTGGGCTCCAGCCTCAGAATTTCAGATTCAGCAGGAGCGAGGTGCCACTGGCATGGGCAGTCCAGAATTTGTATTTCTTCAGTGTTTCTGTGCAATCCTGATATTGCTGATCTGGGTACTACACTTTGAGAACAGTGATGTATCCCTTCAGCAGTCTTTATCAAGAATTTTCATTTCCCAGGCTCCTGTGTTTGGAGCTGGAGATAGAATACTGAGTAGATAGAACCCATGTCTCAAGGCTGTTACAGTCTGGTGAGATCATCAGACGGTAATCAAATAATCACACAAATAAATATGTCACTGCACACTTTGAAGGGGTTTCAAGTCACTAGGTGTATACTACAGTGATTTTAAAGACTCGTTGATTGAGCTTTGGGAAGGAATACAAGGAGAAAGGCTGTGGTCAGCTGTCTCTATGATCCTGACAACATCAGAGAGGCCCTTTGAGCGAGAGATAGAAGAGGAAACGTTATATATTAGAGAACAAAGGAGCAAGTATATCAGACCTGAAGATGAGCTTGCCCTCCATCAAACTGTATTTAAGTTCCTTTGTCAACTAGGGTTATAATTTCACTGGGACAGAAGGTAGGGAGTCTCAATTGCTCTGACATAACAGAGCAAACACACTTCCCCAAGCCAATGAATTAGTCAGTTTTGCAGTTAAACAGTGTACAGGATAGAATAGTTGGCAATCTGAAAACGTTAAGAAAGCTTCTTTATTTTTAAGTGATCGTCTGATCCACAAATCAAACTTATGTATTTTTTCATTTATCAAGGTAGAAAATTAATCAGAATGGATTCCTTCAAAGCTATTGTTCAGCATTAGAGTTGACCTTAGTCCTGCCATTAATTATCTGTGTACTTTTGTCAAATCATTTAAATCTTAGTGATCTTTGGTTTTCCCATGTGTGAGATGAGGGTGTTAGGCAGGATATTGGCTAGGATCTCTTCCAGTTCTAATAACAATTGAAACTGGATGGCTGAGAAGTTAATTTGGAACATAGCACTTTCTTTGGTTGAGGGCAGACAAAATTTTAGTAAACTTTTTGCTTTTAGTTTGTAAGCTATTGTGTAAATTGACTATGCTTACAGTCCTGATTGGTAGCCAGAGAAAACATGAGTCCTCATTATATTAGATTGCAGTGGTTACATGGGTTTACTTCTTTTGGCATGACATGGCACTGTTTTTTAAAAATTGAGGTAGTGAGTAGTCCCTCATGCCAATACCATTTAATGTATTTCCCCTGTTGAATCATTCATACTGAGTTTAGTGATTCTGTTGGAAGTGAAAATCCAAACCAGCAGCTTTCTTGTCACCATAAGAAACAGACCTGGAGGGGTCATTTGGTGTCTTCTTTGGGATTAAGCTCTTTGATTAGGTAGCCAGCTCTCTGGAGCATGTGTGTCCCTGAAGAAAAGGATGTGCTCTTCTGTGCTGAAGAAATTGCAGGGGTTGATCCATCATCTGTTAGAAATGCACTTGCAGTTGTTTTTCCAGAAGTGCTCAGGACTCTCAGCCCCACCAAGCCACCCACAGACATTTGCTTGCTCTCACATTTGTTTTGAGAATAATAACATTTTATAATGCTTTTGTTGGATTGCACATTATGTGGAATTTGCATTGCCTCTTTTTGATTCCTATTGAATAACTTTGTTTCGCTTAATTCATAAGTACAAACCATAAGCAACATACTGTGCTGAAATGTTTAACTCCTTTATTCAAGTGCCAACACAAAGTAATTACAAAACAATTCTGGGACACAGAACCATGCTACTGTTGCCCCTTCTGGGACTTCTTAGCAGTTCTAATGAGAAAAGTGGAGAGCAGGTTTAGTGTAAAATCTTAATATGCCTAAGAGCTCAGGGATAAAGTCTCCAGCACATTTTCCTGCACACCGAAGTGATTTTTTAAATACCTTTTGTAAATCACAATAAAGAAATTGAATACTCTTTTGAGAAACCATTTTGAAATGTGCATATTTTCTGACTTCAGTGTTACAAAGCACTAAACCCTGCAAGTTAATGGAAATTCAATTAAACATTTGTTTTATAGAGTAATCTAACTAGATGGCAGCATATAACAGCTTACTGTTTTGTTTAGTTTGCAAAAAAAAAAAAAATGTGTGTATTTGTGTCTTAGAATCTAACCACAAAGCAATAAGAAACTCAAACAGGGAATCTTGTGAATAGTCTCTAAAGGATATGGTGGTTATGGAAAGAAGTACATGTGATTTAGATGTGGTAAGTAAACCAAGGTGTCATTACTCTGAGAAATATTTACAGAACCCAGTAGAGTATAGACCCTGGCAGATAAATAACATTAAAAAATACTTGTGCAAACCATAATCAGAATTAAGATGATTTGGAATTTTGATTCTGCAAAAAATGGGGAAGAATTAGTGTGGAAAACAACCAATAAAAGGAAGTAAGACAGGCTGCCTCTGAGTCCATTTGGAAAGTGATAAGGATTTTTTTTTTAAACAGGAGAATTAAAATTTATTAGCAAAAACTGACTAGTTACATGGTTTTGAACCATCTAAAAATTGGAGTGCTAAAGTAACAAAATATTTATGGTGACAGATTTATTTCATACATGATTATTGTTTAAAAAAATCAATGCTTTCACGTAAGTCAATAAAATGTTCATACAGTGTTTGAAAAATAATTACAACATAGGAGATTCAATTGCATAAAAATTGTGGAAATTGAACCAGTTACACTGAGGCATAACATTCTTTCTTATTTTCTAATGAAAATAAGTGGACATATTTCATAATAATGAAACTAGTGGACATAAAACTGAAAAAAAAATACATAGTACATATGCTTTTTACCACCCAGACATTTGTTATTGAATGGGCTTGCTGTGTCTAAAGTACATTTGAAATTGTTCTATGCCATGAAATATTTTTAAATAGATTGTAAAGAGTGAATCAAGCAGTATTACATGGAAGTAGATGGCACTTGTCATTTTGAAAGTCACGTAAACTATTTTTTAACTTCTCAACCTTTTCTCTGCCAACCATTAATTTTAACTGTTCCATAGTCCCAAATGTTGGTTAGTATAAGGTCAGTGTCTTGAATTTGCCTATAAGCAGGAAGAATGGACAGCTCCCTCTAACATGAGATTCTTGAGTTAGGTTGCCCATTAAAATCCCCTGGGTGGTTCTAAGTTCCTAGATGCTTAGGTTGTAACCTGACAGGAGTTAACCAGGAGCTCTGAAGGTGTGATCCCAGACATTAATAACCTTTAAATTTATACAGCCAATTTCCAAGGTTTAACCAATATTAGAAAACAATTTAACATACGCTTAATGAGGTAGAGACAGAGAAATGAACAGAGTCGTATATTTGGAGGTGAGAGAGCAACAAAAGCAAACATTTACCTGAGAAACAAAGGTGGCATTAACTCAAAACCATTATGAACAAAATGAAATTTATAATTGGGAAAAGTGTCCATTATTTTGAGGTTATCATGGGATAGGAATATGAGTTCTAAAAAAAAAAAACCTCTTATTTTTCAAATATAATTAAGCATTTTTTAAAATGGACTTCAAGGAATACATGTAGCATCTTTTTGAAAACCTCCTTAATGAGATCTCCTCTCTTGCTTCAACCATGGTAATTTATCACTTCAGTTATTATATTTGCTTGCCTGAGGCAAAGCTATACATCAAAATAAAGGATGTTTATTCAATTTTTGTTGTATATGAGGTAATTCACATAGCCATTTTGGGGCTTACCATTTTTACTCACCGTTTTAGGGCTGAAAGTAATTTGGTTAAATCTCTGTATGTTTATAAATGAGGAAACAAAGCTCTAGAAAGGTAGCTGATCGCAGACTGTGGGCATGTGACGGACACATGACAGAACCCAGAGCTTACGGCTTCTAACTTTAAATTCACTCTATTTTCATATGGCTGACAGGACCACGAGCCTGTTGGGTTTCCTGCTTGCTTATTAGTAGCCTCCTTCCTACTTCTCATTCTTTTACTCTTCTTCCTTCCTTCTTTACTTCTTTCCTTCCCTTGCCTTCCCCCTCCCCCCAATTCTTTCTTCACTTCTTGGTTTGTGGGATCTTAGTTCCCCAACCAGGGGCTGAACCCATGCCCTTGGTGGTGGAAGCTGCAGAGTCCTAACCACGGGACCTTTTCATACTGTTCATGGGGTTCTCAAGGAAAGAATACTGAAGTGATTTGGCATCCTCTTCTCCAGTGGACCACATTCTGTCAGACCTCTCTACCATGACCTGTCCATCTTGGGTGGCCCCACATGGCATGGCTTAGTTTCACTGAGTTAGACAAGGCTGTGGTCCGTGTGATCAGATTGGCTAGTTTTCTGTGATTGTGGTTTAAGTGTGTCTGCCCTCTGATGCCCTCTCGCAACACCTACCATCTTACTTGAGTTTCTCTTACCTTAGACGTTGGGTACCTGTTCATGGCTGCTCCAGCAAAGCACAGCCGCTGCTCCTTACCTTGGACGAGGTCGCCCCTCTTGACCTTGAATGTGGGGTAGCTCCTCTTGGCCCTCCTGTGCCTGTGCAGCCGGCACTCCTTGGACGTGAGGTTGCTCCTCTCAGCCGCTGCCCCTGACCTCATTCGGGCATGGGACATGGAACGACAGACTGGTTCCAAATAGGAAAAGGAGTACGTCAAGGCTGTATATTGGCACCCTGCTTATTTAACTTATATACAGAGTACATTATGAGAAACATTGGGCTGGAAGAAGCACAAGCTGGAATCAAGATTGCCAGGAGAAATACCAATAACCTCAGATATGCAGATGACACCACTCTTATGGCAGAAAGTGAAGAGGAACTAAAGAGCCTCTTGATGAAAGTGAAAGTGGAGAGTAAAAAAGTTGGCTTCAAGCTCAACATTCAGAAAACGAAGATCATGGCATTTGGCCCCATCACTTCATGGGAAATAGATGGGGAAACAGTGGAAACAGTGTCAGATTTTATTTTGGGGGCTCCAAAATCACTGCAGATGGTGACTGCAGCCATGAAATTAAAAGACGCTTACTCCTTGGAAGGACAGTTATGACCAACCTAGATAGCATATTGAAAAGCAGAGACATTACTTTGCCAACAAAGGTCCATCTAGTCAAGGCTATGGTTTTTCCAGTGGTCATATATGGATGTGAGAGTTGGACTGTGAAGAAAGCTGAGTGCCGAAGAATTGATGCTTTTGAACTTTGTTGTTGGAGAAGACTCTTGAGAGTCCCTTGGACTGCAAGGAGATCCAACTAGTCCATTCTATAAGAGACCAGTCCTGGGTGTTCATTGGAAGGATAGATGCTGAAACTGAAACTCCAGTACTTTGGCCACCTCATGTGAAGAGTTGACTCATTGGAGAAGACTCTGATGCTGGGAGGGATTGGGGGCAGGAGGAGAAGGGGACAACAGAGGATGAGATGGCTGGATGGCATCACCAACTCGATGCACATGAGTTTGGGTAGACTCCGGGAGTTGGTGATGGACAGGGAGGTCTGGTGTGCTGTGATTCATGGGATCGCAAAGAGTGGGACACGACTGAGTGACTGAACTGAACTGAACTGAACCACGGGACCACTAGGGAATTCCCTAACTCTTCTTTCCCTACTCCTTTTCTTTCTGGATAAAAACTTGAGGAGAACAGGTTATTAGATGAGGGAGCTATGGAAGGAGATAATGTATTGGACGGAGGAGATATAAACTCTTTTTTTGTAACATTTAAAGAAGCAATTGGTTGTAGCATGTGAAAACTCTATTGCTAAGCTTGGTCATGAGCAGTGAGATCAGATTTTTTGCTTTGCTTAAGAAAGAAGTATATACATAATAATGAATAGGTGTGAACTGATTCATTAAATATGAAGTATAGGCTTTGTAACAGAAGGTGATTTTGCCACTCATAAGTCATTTATTATTCTTTTCTTTTAGTCTGCAGCCCTGCAGATCTTTGTAGAATAAGAATGCATCCCTATATTTAGGGACAGTGGATAAAATATTTTCAGAAAATGAGATATATCAATGGAAATTCTTGCCTAATATGTCACTGCTTTGAAAATGATTAAAGAAAATGGGGTCTCCCCCAGCAGAGGCAGGTACTTTGACTTGTCAAATATAAGTTGGACATTTTCTCTTAGTTTGGAACTGCCACAAAATGAGCCCTTTCATGTCCTCAGTAATACCAAACCAATGCAATCCATCTGTTCTGCTAAATTATTTCTAGTTCCCTTACCAAAGGCACTGCTTTTTCATGCATTTTATCATGATTTTATGCCCTTTATTATATTTTACAAAAGGTTCTGATTCCTCCAGGGCCAATGAGAACTGATTAGGACACTGGCCTCAATCCAGGCTTTGAACACAGGAGGGGAAGGAATAGAACTGTTTCCTTTTCTCCCTGCTCCTTGGCAAAAAAAAAAAAAAAAAAGAATCTATACCGTGTGTGTGCTCTGTGTGTGGGTGGGTATGGGTAGGCTGCATTTTATCCTGTTGCAATATGACTTTGTAGGTCATGTTCAGAACATTCCTTCTGTAATCAGGTTGCATTAACAGGCTTTAATTCAGAAAGACCACTTCTTTAGGAAAGAGCCATGGTGTGTTGTGAGACTCAATGATACGGTCATTTTGAACAACTTTAGTCAGACTTCAGACCTGAATGTACACTGTTTGTGGGGCTGATCTACTGAAGAAGACCTTAGTCCTCAGGGGCTTAGCACAGAGTAGACACTTACACAGGAGTTCCTTTCATGCTCTATAGGAAGAAGCTACTTGAGTGCAGGTCACAGAGAACGGAAATAGAGTACTGATAGCCTACATCACAGGGTGTCTACCAGGATATAGAAGGGAGAGCCGTAAGTTTCCTTTCTTAGACCCATACTGGCAAGGTATTTAAGATCTATGTTAGGCTCTCTAGTGAGAAATGCCTGGATGGATACCCATGTCAACCCATATATGCACTGAGTGTCCATATACTCAGAATTCTCAAAAATTCTTTTGGTCAGAATCATAGATGACTTTAGGTAGACATACTGCCAGCTAAATATCTCTGAGAACAGAAATCAGTATCTCCCTACATTACGATTATCAGAGCACTTTATCCTATTTTGTGACTCATTATGCTCTTGACCTTTGGCTCAAGAGCACATCATGAGAGAAAGCTGAAGGAATAAAGGGTACACAGGAAATTGAAAATATGGGAAGGGATTAAATGGGACAGTCTATATTTAAGCATAAACACGTCACTTAATAAATTACTGATGATGATACCAGAAAATGAAAACCGTTGGAGACTTCAGTTTGAAAGGAAAGTAGAATATGATGAATTTAAGGTATCTGATGATAGTGAGGCAAAACGAACTACTCCAGGAGGTACTCAGTGTTAAGGAAAAAGGAGAGCTGCTGCTATTTCAGCATTTTTAGCTTAGTCATTCATAGAGTTCCCATAGCGGTGCCTCTTACAGATATAAATCTTAGAATGCGTTTTCTCCAGATCCTTTCTCCAGGTAGAAGCTGTTTTTCATATTGAATTCGTTTCCACTGCCCTCTTTCTGTAGAAACATGTACACCTTGTTTGTGGGTCTTATTCTCCAGTGGGCGTAGAAGCAGAAAGGATTGTAAAGAATTAGTGCTTATAACTTGGGACTTCCCTGGTGGTCCAGCGGTTAAGATTCCATGCTTCCACTGAGAGAGGCAAGAATTCAATCCCTGTTGGGGAACTAAGATCCCACATGCCACAGGAGGGAAAAAAAAAATCTAGAACAATCAACAACAACAAAAAAGAATTGCTATTTATATATAGTGTAAGGATTTTTAAAAAAACACATTCTGTAGTAATAAAATGAGCCAGTGTAAAATATTTCCTAGGAGTCAAAAAGAAGTATAGAGAGGCAGGAGAAAAAAATCAGAGGGAAAACTTGTGCCCTTTGTTACATTTTAGTGATGAAGGGGAAACTAGGGTATAAACCAGGGAGGAATACTCTTAGAGTAAGTGGACTGCCAGGAGATCCAACCAGTCCATCCTAAAGGAAATCAATCCTGAATATTCATTGGAAGGACTGATGCTGAATCTGAAACTCCAATACTTTGGCCACCTGATGCAAAGAACCAACTCATTGGAAAAGATCCTGATGCTGGGAAGATTGAAGGTGGGAGAAGGGGACGACAGAGGATGAGATGTTTGGATGGTATCACCAATGCAATGGACATGAGATTGAGTAGGCTCTGGGAGTTGGTAATGGACAGAGAGGCCTGGCGTGCTGCAGTCCTTGGGGTTGCAAAGAGTCGGACGTGACTGGACTGACTGACTGAAGCAGGCTGGGCCAGATGCTCTGCCCTTACTGTTAGTTAACTGATATTCCACAAGGGAATGACTGAGGTGCAGCAGGTGTCCTCTTAAGATTTATCAGCACTTGAGCTACTGTCAATAATTGAATCTTGTTAGCAGATTATTTTCCAAGTGTGTGATTGAGCGTTCAGCCTAGTGGGGTTGTGGGAGAATGAGAAGGGAGTTAGGAGATGCATGGAATGTATGGTATGTGAATATATATGACTAGTTTGTGAAAACACAGAGCTGCACTTATTGCTCATGGGGTATTTAACGTTATACTAGGGGCAAAAATTCGTTGTAGAGTAGAAAAGTGTCTTTATGGGAAAGGGGATGGAGCTGTATGATAGTAGTCCAAATGTGAGTCTGATTGTTAGCTAGAGCCAGCTTTATTTAAGATACGGATGTCTGACCATATCAGCGTGTAGATGTTAGTGGCTGTGGATTTCATAGACTCATAGAAATGAGAGCGGGAAGCCCTGCTATTTCATGATGTTCATTATTCTGCCAGACTGGGACTGGTTGCCACAGTCTGATTTCAGTGTGCTGCTCATTCCAATTTTAGATGACTCAGACCATGGAGTTACCACTGCTTATCTTGGGGGATTTTCCACCAGCTGAAATCTCACATTTAAAATGTTTCCCTTTAATAGAAACTCTGAACTTTCCTTTTCTCACTACTTGTCATTCTGTTTCTTTGATTGCTCTGGTCTTCCAGAAACATTTCCAAATATGATTTTACCAGCGAGCCATCTCGGTCAGGAACATGTTTGTTTATTGATGAGAGCAGTGGCTGACCAGATGGCCATCATAAATTTGCCCTAGTCTTCAGCATTACCTGCCTGGTTTAATTTCAGCATTTAAACCTACCTGGGAATAATGTCTCCAGAGCATGTTTTTTTTTATTTTTCTAGAAATGTAAATGGGGTGTCAAGTGTAGGGAACTTCAGTGCTTTGGCAACGAAAATGCCATAAGCATTTGTTTATTCAGCACATAATGGCACAGTGTCAAGAAGTTTCTGTTTTACATCATTCCTGTTGCCTTCCTGTTACCCCTCAAGTCCCCTGCTATTCCTCTCGCACTGTGAAATGATGATTTATTTTCAGTGACAAGCACCACTAGCCAATAAACTTCTAGGAAGTATCAGTGTATCAAGGTTCTTTTCCCTGAACCTTTTGCCCCCTTGGAGAATCAGACAGCAGCAGCATTACCTGAAACTAGGGAGACTGAGAGTGGGATTTCCTTGGTCCTGAGAGCAGTAGCTGTCACCTGATGATTTTACGTCAACTGGTGATTCATGGTCAGGAACATGAGAAGACAGCATTCCCTGAGCAGACTGTCTTCGAATTTTACTGTAGTTCTCTGCTAATATATTACCTTACAAGTGTCTTGTTGTGATACATATTTTAAATAAAATATTAACACACTCTGGGTAATTTTAGGAAGCATAGCAATTTAAAAAATAAGGCTAATTAATTTCATACACCAGCACAGTGTTTACTGGTTTAAAAGATTTGTCAACTGAGAAATGTGACCAGGAAGAACGCTTTGTCCATTGACTGAGACTTAACTTACGTGCAGTTTTGTCTGTGTCGAAGAATCATTCTTTGTTAGCTAAGATGCAAGTTTCTGCCTAGCATGGATGTAGAAATATTGACTGAGTGTAGAGTATCTCCAATTATCTCTGATTAAGAGTTACTGTTTTTATTCAGTTTCCTTCCTGTCACGGACTAAGGCTTCTATAAAATACATGCAAAATGAGATACTACAATAATGAAATAAAAATTGAAGACATACATGATTGTATCTGATTCAGCAGACAGTTAAAATACTCTGTCAGGGGTTGCTGTAAAAGTTTCTCCGAATTTACTCTCAAGTCTATGTAGACCTCATCACAGACCATTCTGTTCCTGAACTGTGATCAATTCCCACGTTACATATTTTGAATGATATTGGTCTAGATGAACACTGCTGTGAGGTGCACACACATGACATGATCAGCGTATGGGGAGTAATCAAATATACTAATGTATTGGTATTTATGTTCTTTTAAGAAACAGTAAGGAATCTGTTTCAACAGCTCCTTTGGGTGAGTGTAAAGTAAGAGTCTAATGAATTTACTTCTCAGCTAAGCAGTAGTTCCCTTTTTTAACTATATACTTTTACAAAGGAGTTAACTATTTATTATTACCAAATTTTTATTAACTATTAACTTTTTATAGATATCTTTTTATGCCAAAGAAGAATATGTTTTATGTCAGTTACCCATTTAGGCTTAAGCAGTCCATTGGATCTGAACTTTGTATACACTCATTTTTCATGTATTATTATGGTCCTTTGTTACGCGAATCAATGCCGCATTGCTCCATGATGGAACTCAGCCCATTATTAATCATCTTAAATGTGACTTGGGGTCTTATTTTCTCCTAAATGTTGTCAGTGAAGTACTGTAGACTTCTGCTGTTTTCTTTCAGCGAATTCAAGGTCGAAAAGCCAGCCTGGAGGAAATACAGCTTGTTCATTCCGAACATCACTCACTGTTGTACGGCACCAATCCCCTGGACGGACAGAAGCTGGACCCCAGGACACTCCTAGGTCTGTATGGGCCTCCATTCCACTGAGAACAGTGCATTCCAGCACTGTCATTAGCAAGCACTGCTGTCAGTTCAGAATCCTTGGCAAGCAGTGTGATAAAGAGCTCTCCCAACAGCAGTGCTCTGTGCAACGAGCGGCTTACAATCCAGCCAATGTAGATTAAGAAAATCCTACTTTGGGAAAAATGGCAGTGCAGGTTTTATGATGCTGACTTTTATTCGAATAGCATTTGTGTCACCATGTTATAGCTGATGGGAGTAAATGCACTGTGAAGTTTGTTTACATTTTTAATCTAAATTTTTTTCACATTTTTCTGTGAATTTATCTTCACCCTTCATATTTATTTTGTGTCTTTCAGTTCTTTTCTTCTATAGCCTTAACACACCGAGGGCACAATATAACTTATTTTAAGTGAAAAACTCCATATTACTATACCTAGAACCCTGTATTTTATAGTAAGATTGCATTTTAAGTCTTAATAGACTCTCTGTAGTACATGTTTTAGTTATGGAATCAAATAGTAGTTGGCAGAAGTAGAAAACGAATAAACCTAATCTTTATGATTTTTCCAAATTTTATTATCAGATTTTGAAGTCAAATTTATGCTTCACTGCTTTATATAAAATTTGTATGAGTGATAGAATCAACAGTATTGAAGAAAGTTCATGACAGAAACATTTTAGCTGAAACAATTCTGTTAATTAAATTTATTAATAATCTTTTATAATAAAATAATGCATGACATGGTGATGTATGCCCAAAAGATTATGTTTTAACTAAAACTGCATTTTAGGACTTTATCTTGAAAGTCCCTTTCTTTCCAGTAAGCCTGTTACATCAGTTCCAAATTATTGGACTCTTTCACCCAATTCAGTATTACTTCAAGATGATTTTATGTTAAGTGGTCCTAAACAATTTGAAAGCAAGTGGATGACATGTAGTAGACAGGCATCTTAGAAAGAAATTGTGAGGGGAAATTAACAGTCATCAATTTTAACATTAAAAATCTACCCTTTTAAAACAAGTGGCAGGCATCCCTAAATTTATGAAGTAAGCGTATATAGTTGTGTGTGTGTATGTGTGTGTGTGTGTGTGCGCGCGCGCGCATTTATGCTCATGCCAGGTGGGGAGAAATTGACAGAAAAGAGAACACAGGAAGATTACTCAGTTTTTAGAAAACATTATGAAAATTTGATGAAAGACAATTTGTATAGCAGAATTAAACTTATATATTAACATAAAGCAAGTGAGTCCATCTAGATATTTACATTCTGTGTGTTATTTTTCTTTTTTCTGTTGCTAGAGTCAGTCTCTGCACATGGAGATTTTTACATAAAGCAATTATTGCTATGTATATTGTGCAATAAATTTTCTTATTTTAGCATGAATTAATAATTCTACCCAGTTTACCACAATGATGAAGTAAATCAGACAATAACTTGTACAGTCTTCTGTGGTCGAAATACTCATGCATTTTAAGGATAGGAAACTATGTCCATTTTTATTATTTGTTAATTTAGTTATGAGAAAACAAGTAGAAAACTTTCCCCATTTCTTTTTTTTTTTTTTTAAACTAGATCTCAAACTTTGGATTTAATTAAGATAAATTTACACGTAGGTGTTTCAGAGATGTTCCATGATAACTATATACCACATATTAAGAGAAAGGCCATATTTGTAAAAGATACGAAGTTTCAACTTTGGCAGCTTTGAACTGTTCAACTTATAAAACATTGGCAATACCACTTTTTAATTTTTTTAATGAAATTTGACACTTTTGAGAAAAGCTGACTTTCTCAAAACATTCATATCATTTAAAGATTTGAATATTTAGAAATTAATTCCAGTGTATAATTTAGAACTTGGATAATAGTCCTTTTCAAATATATACGTGATAAAAGCACCAACTGTCAATTATTTATTTTTTTACATTTTTGTACAAATAATTTGGCCATTTATCTCATTAGTTTTGAATATTCAATGTGAAATAAAATTGATACAGTAGATGATTTCAGAGTTAACTGTAGATACACATGTGGAGTTCCATAGGCACCTCTCAGGGATCAGTGCAATAGTGTCAGCCTTGTGTGCAGGCTACAGGGGTAAAAGGAAACAAGGATATTGTACTGCTTGGTCTTGATGTCTAGCAATAAATTCAAATTTGATGATGCTTCTGAACTACATCAGTGTCTCCCATCAATTCAGAAACAACTTCTTCAATTCACAGTCTAAATTTAAAATCTTGTTCTTTTAAAAGTTTAGCGTCTCATATTTTTTCATTCTTTATGAAATTTGAATTCTTGGGGCTTGTTTTTTATTTATATCTCAAAGACCAGATTGAAGCTGCCATGTATGAGTGTGTAGAAATTCATAGCCATTGAGATAGTTTCTCTTTATCCCTTTCTTTTACTCCCACACTTCCTCTTCTTCCTCTAATCCCTCCCACCACAGATGGTGCAGGAGGGTTTGTCCGTGTACACACACAGAGTTTAATTGATACTACTGCTTTCGACAGTTCTGGTATTAGGAGAAAGGATTTACGTAAAAATTCACTATAACCAGATTCATCAGTCTTTGTATCATGAAAGACATCGATAACATATAAAATCATTAGATTTGAAAATGGGCACCATTTCTCTCTTTAAATACTCTAGACCCTGTAAGATGACACTTTTAAAACATTCTCTCCAATCATGTCTGGTGAGAGGTTTTCCTTAGCATTAATTTTCCTGTCATTCTCACTACCAGTTTTCATTATCTTGTGGCTAACTGGAGCTCAGTCCATGGATAAGGCGATGTAACGTTATTAAAAAATAAATCAAGTCAACTCAATGAAATAGGCTTTTCTTACACACTATTAAGTTTATAAACTATTGATTAATTTGGTTGTTTAGTATTATTTAAACAGTGCTGAAGTAGCTTCTCAAGTATTATTTGTCTTCTATATTTACTTAGAGTTTAATCATTTCTTAAAAATTGCTTTATTCCATTGTAGCCCTTTTCACTGACTATGGAAGGAGGAGTTCAGACATTAAAATATACATTATTTTTCATTTTAATTTCACATATGAATACATCCTTGCAAAATATTCACTGATACAGAATTATTTTTGTTATGACGAACAACTTAAGAAAACTTTTTATCATGCCCCAAGCTATCCATAAAAATGGTTATGTATCTTTTACTGATATCAGTATTCCAGTTTTAATATTTTTTTCATGATTTGGGTTTTTTTTTTTCTGTTGACTTTTCGTCTTTTTTCCATTCAAAGTCCATATATATATATATAATGAGATATCTTTTTCATTTGCACTTAGACATTTCTTTATAGTTTTCCATCTGTTAGCAATTGCATTTGAAAACTCAACTTATGCAGTTTATTGTTTTCAAAATAAACTTTCTTCTGTGACAGCAGAATCTATTTAGACTTTTACTGACATGACACATAAGATTCATCACAAACCTATTTTCAATTTTTATTATTTATTTAATTGATCATCAACAATTAGGATAAGTGAAATGGAGATTTGTACTTGTTTCTAACACTGATCTCCTCAGTGACCCATATGAAGCACTTCAGAGATAGTTAACTATGATATAGAAATGCCCACTTGCCTTTCGTTTAGTTACTTTGTAAGACACAAGTCTTGGAGCTTTAGGAGTGGTAATTTTGGTTTTCTCCATACATGTAGTAGATAATATAGAAAAACAAAGTGCTCTTAAACAAAAATGATTAAAACTTCCATGAAATCTCAATTTCAAGAGATGTCATAAGATTTTGACATTTACTTTAGATCCCGAAAAGGTTATCCTTATTATGGTTCTATGACTTATTTGTTTAAAATAATGTGAATAATGGAGAGGCTTATCATATACTTGGTCTCAGCTATATCTGAAATGTTTAGAATTTAAGGATAAGTCTGTATACTTAGGTAAAAATTTTCATATTTGGAGCATGTGAAAAATGAGAGTGTATTTCATAAACCTTGTGGCTCAGAGCATCACATTAGTGGGATGCACTTAAGGAACGATGAGTTATATGTGATAAGGTATAAATAAAAAAACATATTGTGATATATTATAAATTGTGTAGGGCAGTTGAAAAAAAAAACTTGAGAATTAAATTTCATAGGTATGTGTTTGTTCATGTGAGGCAATAAACTTTACAGTTAATAATATATGTGTGTGTATATATATATCAATTTGCTTTAAAGTTTGATCAGTTTCCCTCTAAGTCAAATGATAAATACCATGTGACATAATATTATGTATTAATAAAACCCCCAGATTTTAAAAACTATAATTATATCCAAATTTATATATTTTTCATGTCTTTTTACTATGTAGGTGACTCCTCTCAAAAGTTTTTTTCTTCATTACCATGTGGTGGACTTGGGGTAAGTATCAGTTTACTGGTTTAAAAAAATTTTTTATTAGAGTATAGTTGATACACAACATTATGTTACTTTCAGGTGTACAGTAAAGTAAATCAGTTATACATATAGCCTCTTTTCTTAGATTTTTTTTCTGATATAGGTCATTACAAAATATTGAACAGAGTTCCCTATGCTATATACTTGGTTCTTGTTAGTTATCTGTTTTATATATAGTAGTGTGTATATGTCAATGTGCATATCCCAATTTATTACCCTCCTTTTTCCTTTGGTAACCAAAAGTTTGTTTTCTACATCTGTGACTTTCTGTTTTATAAATAAGCTTATTTGTACCATTTTTTTTTAGATTCCATATATAAACAATATCATATGATTTATGCCTTTGTCTGGCTCACTTCACTCAGTACAACAATCTTTAGGTCCATTCATGTTGCTGCAAATGACATTCAGTTCAGTTCAGTTCAGTTGCTCAGTTGTGTCTGACTCTTTGCGACCCCATGAATCGCAGCACGCCAGGCCTCCCTGTCCATCACCAGCTCCCAGAGGTCACTGAGACTCACGTCCATCGAGTCGGTGATGCCATCCAGCCATCTCATCTTCTGTCGTCCCCTTCTCCTCCTGCCCTCAATCCCTCCCAACATCAGAGTCTTTTCCAATGAGTCAACTCTTCACATGAGGTGGCCAAAATACTGGAGTTTCAGCTTTAACATCATTCCTTCCAAAGAAATCCCAGGGCTGATCTCCTTCAGAATGGACTGGTTGGATCTCCTTGCAGTCCAAGGGACTCTCAAGAGTCTTCTCCAACATCACAGTTCAAAAGCATCAATTCTTCAGTGCTCAGCTTTCTTCACAGTCCAGCTCTCACATCCATACATGACCACTGGGAAAGACCATAGCCTTGACTAGATGGACCTTTGTTGGCAAAGTAATGTCTCTGCTTTTGAATATGCTATCTAGGTTGGTCATAACGTTCCTTCCAAGGACTAAGCGTCTTTTAATTTCATGGCTGCAGTCACCATCTGCAGTGATTTGGGAGCCCAACAAAATAAAGTCTAACACTGTTTCCACTGTTTCCCCATCTATTTCCCATGAAGTGATGGGACTGGATGCCATGATCTTCATTTTCTGAATGTTTAGTTTTAAGCCAACTTTTTCACTCTCCTCATTCACCTTCATCAAGAGGCTTTTTAGTTCCTCTTCACTTTCTGCCATAAGGGTGGTGTCATTTGCATAGCTGAAGTTACTGATATTTCTTCCTGCAATCTTGATTCCAGCTTGTGCTTCTTCCAGCCCAGCATTTCTCTTGATGTACTCTGCATAGAAGTTAAATAAGCGGGGTGACAATATACAGCCTTGACTACTCCTTTTCCTATTTGGAACCAGTCTGTGGTTCCATGTCCAGTTTACTTGTTTTTATAGCTGAGGAATAGTCCATTGTGAGGCTTCCCTGGTGGCTCAGTAGTAAAGAATCCACCTGCCAATTCAGGAGACATGGGTTTGATCCCTGGGTCAGGAATATCCCCTGGAGAAGGAAATGGCAACCCACTCCAGTATTCTTGCCTGGAAATCCCATGGACAGAGGAGCCTAGCTGACTACAGTCCATGGGATTGGAAAAGAGTCAGACACGGCTAAGCTACTAAACAACAACAATAGTTCATTGTATATATGTACTGTATTTTTAAAAATTCATTCCTCTGTTGATAGACAAGTAAGTTGCTTCCATGTCTGGGATATTGTAAATAGTGCTACAGCGAACATTAGGCTGCATGTATCTTTAAGAATAATGGTTGTACCAATTTACATTCCCACCAGTGGTACACTTGGTTCCCTTTTCTCTGCTCTTCACCAGCACTTATTGTTTGTAGATCTTTTTGATGATAGCCATTCTGACCTGTGTGAGGGAATACCTCATTGTAGTTTTGATTTGCATTTCTCTAAAAATTAACAATGTTGAGCATCTTTCCACATGCTTTTTGGCCATTGGTATGTCTTCTTTGGAGAAATGTCTATTTAGGTGTTTTGCCCATTTTTTGATTGGATTTTTTTTTTTTTTTTTAAATATTGAGCTGCATAAGCTATTTTGGAAATCAATCCCTGTTGGTTTTGTTTTGTTTGCTATTATTTTGTGCCATTTTAGTGCTGTTTGTTTTGTTTATGGTGTCCTTTGCTGTGCAAAAGCTTTTAAATTTAATTAGATACCATTTGTTTAATTTTGTTTTTATTTTCATTACTTTAGGAGGTGGATCAAAAAAGATGTGTTGTAATTTATGTCAGAAAGTATCCTGCCTATGTTTTCCTTTAAGACTTTTATAGTATCCAGCCTTACATTTAGGTCTTCAATCCACTTTGAGTTTATTTTTGTGTTTGGTGTTAGCTGCTTCTGCTGCTGCTAAGTCACGTCAGTCGTGTCCGACTCTGTTCGACCCCATAGACGGCAGCCCACCAGGCTCCCCCGTCCCCGGGATTCTCCAGGCAAGAACATTGTAGTGGGTTGCCATTTCCTTCTTCAGTGCATAAAAGTGAAAGTGAAGTCGTTCAGTCATGTGGGACTCTTGGCGACCCCGTGGACTGTAGCCTACCAGGCCTCACCATCCATGGGATTTTCCAGGCAAGAGTACTGGAGTAGGGTGCCATTGCCTTCTCTGGTTCAGTGTTAGGGGGTGTTTTAATTTCATTCTTTTACATGTAGCTGTCCAGTTTTTCCAGCACCACTTATTGAAGTGACTATCTCCATTTTGTGTTCTTGCCTTTGTCAAAGACTAGATGACCATAGGTGCCTGGGTTTATCTCTGGACTTTGTGTCCTGTTCTGTTGATATTTATTTCTTTTTTCGTGTCAGTACTTAACTGCTTTGCTACTGTAGCTTTGTGGTATAGTCAGAAATCAGGGAGCCTGATTCCTCCAGCTCCATTTTTCTTTCTCAGGATTGCTTTGGCTATTTGTGGTCTTTTGTGCAAATTTTTTCATAATTTTTTAATCTAATTCTATGAAAAAAAGCATTGATAATTTAATATATATTGCATTGAATCTGTAGGTTGCTTTGGGTTGTATAGTCAATTTCACAATATTGATTATTCCAGTGTAAGAACATGGTCTAATCTCTCCATCTGTGTCATCTTGTTTCTTTCCGATTACTCATCTTGTGAGTATAGGTCTTTCACCTCCTTTGCTAGGTTTATTCCTAGATATTTTATTCTTTTTGATGCAGTGGTAAATGGGATTGTTTCTGTTGAGTGCTTTTAAATAACATAAACTTCAGAAATATATTCTTTGATTTATTTGGTCAGTTGTGCTTAAGCCTGTTTCTCAGTATAAAAGTTATTCTGGACTTCAGGATTGGCCAGATGATTTGTAGGGCTCAGTGCCATGTGAAAATACAAATACCCCTGTCCAGAAATTATTAAGAATATCAAGATTGTGAAAATACATAAGTAATCCAAATGTCAGACCCTGAGCCCTGCAGGTTCCTGTGGGAAGCTGATTTGCTAGACATTTATATTGCTGGAGAAAAGGTAATACAAGAAGGTTTAACATGGTGTTATAGCAGATTTCAGTTTTCAGTAGTTACACTGAGTATGCGGATACATTATATTCCTGGAGAAAATGGTGTAAACTTCACAACGCACTTTGCATTGTGGGACATTTTGTTTGTGAACCTCCTGAAGTCTTTTTGTCTTCAGTAATTAACGAAGCCTTTTTGATCCAGGATATTTATACCATACTTCAAAGACAAATTTATTCGAATCTGACAGTGTATGAGGAAAAATGTCAATATTTTTGTGGGTCATTAAAACATACCCTATAACCTATAGTCTACTTAAAGTTAGCCCTTACCAGTAACAAGCCATAATCCTATAGAAAATGAAAAGTGCAAGTCATTCATTCGTATCTGACTCTTTGTGACCCCATGACTGTATAGTCCGTGGAATTCTCCAGGCCAGAATACTGGAGTGGGTAGCGGTTCCCTTCTCCAAGAGAACTTCCCAACCCAGGGATCGAACCCAGGTCTCCTGCATTGCAGGCAGATTCTTTAATGTCTGAGCCACTGGGAAAGCCTTCGTCCTATAGAAAGTGAAGTCGCTCAGTCGTGTCCAACTCTTTGTGACCCCGAGGACTGTAGCCTACCAGGCTCCTTCCTCCATGGGATTCTCTAGGCAAGAGTACTGGAGTGGGTTGCCATTTCCTTCTCCAGGGGATCTTCCCCACCCAGGGATCGAACCTGGGTCTCCCACATTGCAGGCAGACGCTTTAACCTCTGAGCCACCAGGGAAGCCTTCATCCTATAGAACTGAGTGCTAAATCAAGATAGGCCAAAATAATTGTAGATCAGGTTTCCAAGGACTTAGGAATTTAAGTCTGTTAAGTTTCTTAGATAATTGAAGGAAAAAAACGCAACTAGTCCTGTGTATATGTTAGGCAATTATTTTTCTATAACTAAATTTTACCCAGGGAAATCGCATATCTTTTCAGCTAATTCTATTATTTCAGTGATGCTCGATTAAGCAAGGATAATCTTGCTCTTCCTTCACCTGTGACCCTGCCTTGTAGAAGTAAGAACGGCAGCTACAGCCCATGTCCATTTGGACATTACCGTTTACCGGCATACAACTGAGGTTTATAACAACTTTATAAAACAGTCATTATTATTAATACCATTTTGCAGATAAGAGCCTGAAGCCTCAAAGAAGTTGTTTCTCCTTTGATAAATAGAATAATAAGGATAAATTTATTATTTAAAACTTAATATATAAAGAAGTTATTTCCTTGAAGTCACCTGTAAAAGGCTTGCAGTATGAGGCTGACGTGCAGCTTAGGTCGTTCCAAAGCTTTCACCTTCAGCAGACCAGCCGTGGTCCCTGGAGCCCAGCAACACAGCTGTGCGGCTAGTGCAGTGTGGTCCCCTTTGTGGCAGCTCACCATGAGCTTCACACTTTGACTCCCAGCACAGGACAGTCACCATCCCACATTAATCCTTGCTCATTTTTCTCTACCCTCCTGTGGAGCCAGGAACTTGCAAAGCCGTTTTAGAAAGCAGAGAATTAGCTGACTTTTTGCATGGGTCTCATTGGCTTTTGCACTTATTTTCTGACATCCCAAGTGGCTGTTTGAGAAAAATGGCTGATTATCTGCAAACGAGGCAGAGAGTGAAACAAAGCTAATGACTGCTCTGTGCATTTGTTGATTGCGAGGAAAGCAAAGCTGTTAGAGAGTGGTGGTCATCAAACCCCCACTCATTTACAAGTACGTTTAATTCATGACCCAGAGTTGAAATGAGGATAGCTCTCTAGGACCCACTTCTCAAGCTTGTCCTCTGCTGTGCCTGTGGCTCACTGTCCCTTGAACACAAAGTACATCTACTCAGCTATGCTAAACCCATGCCCCCGACACTCCTTATTCTTTAGCAAGAACTGCTCTAGTCAACTCTTAAGGTGTCCAAGGAATGAACAGAGACTGCCGCTTTGGCACAGTGGGTGTCATAGATTAGCACTGATGTAATCAGTGTAGTGGCAGTGAGGGTGGTAGAGAAATCTAGCTTGGACCAGCAGAAGCAGGAAGAGTAACATTCAGTTAGTTTGACTCCATCATTGCTGGAAAGGGCTTGAGAGAAGCACCTCTTTTTATAAAGTTGGCCGATAGGACTTCTGGTGGTGTTTATGTAGGTCTAAGTGAGTGTGTATGTGTGTATGTGTTGTGTTGTGTATATCTACACTTGTTGATGCAAGAGAAGTAGCTTGATTCAGTGATTTTGTTTCTTTTAGGAACCTTATTGTCTTCTTAGACCATCTCGGACTCTTGAGATCTTTGGTTTTGATATAAGTCCTAAGAGAAACTGGGTCCTATGGACTTGTATTATTTTTTACCTCCAGGACAGTCTGAGACATCTTAAGTATACAAAAGATATCCAGTATGAACTTGGAGTGGGCCAGCTTGGCAGCAACATGGGGGCACCCTCGCAGGCTTTGAAAGCACTGAAATTGCTTTTGTCTTAAGGCACCCTTCTGGTTCATATTATCTAAGATGAACCCATTGGTTTAAATTCCAAAACACTTGATACTCCCCAACTGTTATGATAAACTGCAGTTACCTTGAATATATACCTTCCTACTAGATGGGTTTAATTTGTACCTTCTGAATGTTGATGGACTAATTGGCTTTTTTTGAGGGGTCTACCTGGGGCATTATGAAGTTAAAAAAATCTCTACTACTTATTTGATTTTCCCATGAAATGGCATGTGATTATTTGCTTGGGTAGCTCAATGCATGAGTGGTATCGAAGGCGCTTTAAAGTGTATTCTTCAGAATGGTGTTTTGAACAACGATCTCAAGGTCTCAGAATTCCTTTGTGTTTGGTTCTCATTTTGTTTCGTTACTACAGCATGACTCACTTCTGATTACTGTGTGATTGCACTGCAGGAAAATGCACCAATTGAAAAGAGCATTTTACCAAACCCCAGGCCTTGGTCATCATACAGTGAAACAGATAATTAAGGGACTCTGGAAACAAAAGCCAGTGCTGGACCACTTTAGTTCTCACTCCTCAGGGTATATCACTAAAAATAGTGATCATTTTCCTAGCCATCTGACCTGCTGCTGTGTGAAGAAATCTTGAAGTCATTTCTCAGCCTTATTTTTCCCTCTTCACTTGATAGGCCACAAAAAAAGAAAAAAGAAAAAACCACAAAAGCAAGGACGAGCAGGCTTTTATGATAATGTCGTCATCAGCTCCCAGCTTCAAACACTTCTGCGGCTTTTGAGTTGTCATTTATAACTTGGAACTGAATCGACCCATAATTCCCCTGATACACTTAGAGAAATTGATAACAGACTCGGCACTTCTTTTATGGCTCGGAGGAGGCAACTCCAATCACATCACTATTGGCAGGCAATATTATTTTTTGACATGGTTGTAAAAGTATAAAGGGGCTTATGGCATTTGTTTAGATGAGGAATGGGCTCTCAAGCTGTGCTGGGGTTTACAGGACCAGATTAGTGAGAAGCAAAGGGAATATGATGTTTGCAAACAGGATATGATTTTATATATAAGTTTGGGTTTCATGCTCCGCTCCCTGGGGAAAGCCCTGCAGACAGCAGAGAATTCCACTTTTATCCTACAGCAGACCAGCTTCTAGTGCCAAAAGCCAGAAAAATAAACGTGGTCAATGGGCAGTGTCAGACCCTTGATGGGAGGAGGAGGAACCAGGGAAGAGGCAAAACAGTTCCCTGGGAGGAATGAGGAATTGCAGAGCACGGGGCCTGCCTAACTGGTCAAAGATGTGCCCGAGGGTTCTGGGAGGTTTCATCTAGGCACCTTCTCCAGCGGCAGCTCAGTTAGTCCTCGAATGCAATGCTGGCTTTTTATTACAAACTTTTTCCATCCATATTCTGTTTGACTACACCTAGATCTGACACCCTGTGAGGTTTATGGATGTCAATATTTTTGCGATTTAGGGAGGAGGAAATAGGGAGAAGGATTAGGTGATGGTGTGGAGGTAATTTTAGTCTCATTTCAGTTGCTCAGAGAGGTTTTCAGCAGACATTTTACTTATATACTAACTGTGTTCCCTGTAGAGGAGGCAAGTTTGGATGAATCGTGTCAGATTTTCTTTCACTCTCTCAGATTAAAAATGTAAGCTATCCCCTCTGATATATAAAATTTGCATGTGTGAAAATAATATATATGTGCACATATTTTAAGAAGAAAATTATTATTACTACATTTATGATATGCTATGCTATGCTATGCTAAGTCACTTCAGTCTCTGTGTGACCCCATAGACAGCAGCCCACCAGGCTCCCCCGTCCTGGGATTCTCCAGGCAAGAACACTGGGGTGGGTTGCCATTTCCTTCTCCAATGCATGAAAGTGAAAAGAGAAAGTGAATAACCATAGTATTTCCCCATTTATTATACCTCATTGGTTCTCCACATTTATCCACCCAATGACAATAAAAAAAATTCCAGTGGCACATCTTTCAAAGACAGCTCTGACTTTCTCTGTTGTATTATAATATCAAGGAATGATTTACTTTATGAGCAACTCTGTGGACTGTTAACTTCAGTGCAGTAGAAAGATATGGTTGATTTCTCTCTTGCTGTTTACAGTTGTCTTCTTTGAAACAAACCAAAAAGAGAAAAACAGTATTTTAAAAGGCACGAAGTGTGCCATCATAAGAGGAGTGAAGGGCAGGAAAAATAAGATAAGGCTAGTTGTCAGTGATTAGACAAGGAGCAGGGATGCAGACTAAGAAGACGAGACTGCTTTTCCCATTGCTCTTAGCCTTTCCATTGGACTAGTTTGGATAAATGTGCTGTGGGAACACAGAGGAGGGAACTTCCAGAACTGAAAAGAAAGAAGAGGGGTGTGGGGATCACTTGAGCAGTTGTAAGACAAATATTCAAGAGCAGTGAGGAATGAACATGTTTTGGGTGAGTCTGTGTGTTTGTTGGGGTGGGTTATGAGTGTGGAGCTGGGAGAGGCATCCAGGCATTACCTGTTGAGGCTCTCCTAACACATCATATTTTTGACAAATGCACTAAGTAGTTGTTGATTAGTAAGGAATTTTTTTCTTCAGGGGAAAAAAATACTAACGCTGATGCCAAAATTTGGATATTCCTGGAATTTTGATAATAATGCAGGATCCCCCTTCCTCTTAAACTTACACATCATGTGTTATTCCCACCTAGGTGTCCCCAGCATGTTCAGTGCCTTTTGTTAACATTTGCAGAAAGAGGCAAGAATAGCATCTGTTTCTCACATGTAATAATCAGGATAATGTTGATTTTCCTCGTATTAATGGTCAGGTCTACCCTGGCTTGCAATCAGTGTTTCATTTCCTCCGCTGCTGCTATCAAAGATACATCACAGTCCTCTTCCCTCCAGCACAAAGACAGGATCCACCCTGATTCGAAATCTCTCTTTCCCCATCTCTCTTTCTAATTGTATTTGGATTTTCATTAGTTTTAAACTTGATGCAAATGATACTAGCGGGAACACCCCAAGGCACCTGGGAAAAGTACAACAGATAAGAGGCCTTCATGAAATTGTTTTGAGAATTTTGTTTCATGTTGTGGATTCCACAAAAAGATCATGTTGCCCTAGACTTGGAAAATATAGTCCAAGATATTATGCAAGCCAGGGAATTCTGTGTAAATAACAAAGAAAGTTTGCAGTATTGCATAGATCGTGCTAATTATGTATACCCAATGATAGTTGCAAGGAAGTAGACAACAACCCCTTCCCCTGCCGGATAGATATATACATTACTCTGTGTTGACTGCAAACTGTAAAATTCTATAGAATCTTTAATTGCTTGATGTCCATTGCAGGAAAGAGGAAAATTGGAAATGAAAACCTTAACTTCCTCCTTAATTCACTTAACTGTAGCATTCCCTCTGTGATTAAATTCTTTTGATTGCTTTGACATTATGGAATGCATTTTGAAATTTCATTTTCATTTTCTTTTTTAAAGTAAAAATGACTGTAACAAAACTATTAAAGTTCTTCTGTTGTCAAAATGAGATATTTAAAAAATGCTATCATCAAAGCTTTATACCTGTGTTTTTTTACCCTTGAAACTAGGGCGGGAAATATATATGTATATATATATGTGCAACCAACAGAATGGGAAAGACTAGAGATCTCATCAAGAAAATCAGAGATACCAAAGGAACATTGCATGCAAAGATGGGCTCGATAAAGGACAGAAATGGTATGGACCTAACAGGAGCAGTAGATATTAAGAGATGGCAAGAATACACAGAAGAACTGTACAAAAAAGATCTTCACAACCCAGATAATCACAAGGGTGTGATCACTGACCTAGAGCCAGACATCCTGGAATGCGAAGTCAAGTGGGCCTTAGAAAGCATCACTACGAACAAAGCTAGTGGAGGTGATGGAATTCCAGTGGAGCTATTCCAAATCCTGAAAGATGATGCTGTGAAAGTGCTGCACTCAATATGCCAGCAAATTTGGAAAACTCAGCAGTGGCCACAGGACTGGAAAAGGTCAGTTTTCATTCCAATCCCAAAGAAAGGCAATGCCAAAGAATGCTCAAACTACTGCACAATTGCACTCATCTCACACTCTAGTAAAGTAATGCTCAAAATTCTCCAAGCCAGGCTTCAGCAATACATGAACCGTGAACTTCCTGATGTTCAGGCTGGTTTTAGAAAAGGCAGAGGAACCAGAGATCAAATTGCCAACATCCACTGGATCATGGAAAAGGCAAGAGAGTTCCAGAAAAACATCTATTTCTGCTTTATTGACTATGCCAAAGCCTTTGACTGTGAATCACAATAAACTGTGGAAAATTCTGACAGAGATAGGAATACCAGACCACCTGATCTGCCTCTTGAGAAATCTGTATGCAGGTCAGGAAGCAACAATTAGAACTGGACGTGGAACAACAGACTGGTTCCAAATAGGAAAAGGAGTTCGTCAAGGCTGTATACTGTCACCCTGCTTATTTAACTTATATGCAGAGTACATCATGTAAAACGCTGGACTAGAAGAAACACAAGCTAAAATCAAGATTGCCAGGAGAAATATCAATAACCTCAGATATGTAGATGACACCACCCTTATGGCAGAAAGTGAAGAGGAACTAAAAAGCCTCTTGATGAAGGTGAAAGTGGAGAGTGAAAAAGTTGGCTTAAAGCTCAACATTCAGAAAACTAAGATCATGGCATCTGGTCCCATCACTTCATGGGAAATAGATGGGGAAACAGTGGAAACAGTGTCAGATTAATTTTCTGGGCTCCAAAATCACTGCAGATGGTGACTGCAGCCATGAAATTAAAAGACACTTACTCCTTGGAAGGAAAGTTATGACCAACCTAGATAGCATATTCAAAAGCAGAGACATTACTTTGCCAACAAAGGTTCGTCTAGTCAAGGCTATGGTTTTTCCAGTGGTCATGTATGGATGTGAGAGTTGGACTGTGAAGAAGGCTGAGCACCGAAGAATTCATGCTTTTGAACTGTGGTGTTGGAGAAGACTCTTGAGAGTCCCTTGGACTGCAAGGAGATCCAACCAGTCCATTCTGAAGGAGATCAACCCTGGGATTTCTTTGGAGGGAATGATGCTAAAGCTGAAATTCCAGTACGTTGGTCACCTCATGCGAAGAGTTGACTCATTGGAGAAGACTGATGGGAGAGATTGGGGGCAAGAGGGGAAGGGGACGACAGAGGATGAGATGTCTGGATGGCATCGCTGACTCGATGGATGTGAGTCTGAGTGAACTCTAGGAGTTGGTGATGGACAGGGAGGCCTGGCGTGCTGCGATTCATGGGGTCGCAAAGAGTCAGACACGACTGAGCGACTGATCTGATCTGATGTCAACCAAAGTTGTATCAGTAGTGGGGAAAAAGAAAAACACACTCATTTCTGGAATTTCTTTTCCTTTCATTTTCTCTGTTCATTTTCTTGCCTGTCGTTCTTGATTATCAACATTCACACAAGAAAAATTGCACCTAGGTTCTCTAGTTGCTGAAGATAAATGAATTTGATGAACTTCAAGCTTCAACTTAACAGGAAATCTATGATTCTAAGAAACAAAAATTCAGAAATTATAGCATACTACAGTGAGTTTGAATATACATCACTGATTGTCACTGATTGTCAAGGAAACATAAACCCTTAGGTTCAACAAAAACTTAGTTGACAAAGGAAATAAGACTACCTAGAAAAAAACACCTTTGGTACAGTTCCTACATTGTATAGCCTGAAATGCACATAGATCCAGGCCCACCTCAACCTTTCTTTTTGATGTGAAAAAACTCATATTTCCCCTTTGCCATATTTTTCACCCTGGTTAGTTGTAGGTCAAGAGATGCATCCTGTAACAAACCAACATCAAATACATAATATCGACATGTCATTACTGGGTTTGCCTTTGTGAAGTATTTTGCCAGAAAGTTTAGTGGAAGTGTTTAAGATTCTCAAATAATACATAGTTTTTCTTTCAGAATTCAAAACTAAAACAAATTATTTTACTGAATGCTTAAGCCCTAGTAGGCAGTTCACAGCAGAGTCCTTAGGACTTAATCATTCTAACCCCCAAGTAGAATCCATAGCTCCTGACTCCTAGGCCAGCAGCATCATTACCACTGCGTCATGGTTTATTTTTAATATAAAATAATAAGTAAAACAAAGGACTTAAAATACAAAGTGACGACTCACCTTAGCAACGAAGCAAACATTGCATCACCATTTTTACCAATGCTAATAAGGCTATTGAAAGACTGATACGTTTGTGAATGATACGCATCCAGAATCATTTGGTTTATGTATAATGTTATCCCTCTGTATGACAGTCTGAAGGTCCATCCACATTTCTACAAATGACCCAGTTCATTCCTTTTTATGGCTAAGTAATGGCCCTTTGTGCATATGGACTGCATCTTCTTCATCCAGCCCTCTGCTGATGGAGGTTTGGTTGTCTCCATGTCCTGGTAATTATAAATAGTGCTGCAGGGAACCTTGGGGTGCATGTGTTGCTTTGAATTATGTTTTTTTCTGGGTGTATGTCTAGTAGTGGGATTGCTGGGTCACACAGTAGTTCTGTTTTTAGCTTTTTAAGGCCCCTCCATACTATTCTCAAGTGTGTCTCTGAAAATTTACATTCCCACTGCCAGTGTAAGAGGGTTCCCTTTTCTCCACACCCTCTCCAGTATTTATATTTTGTGGATTCTGGACTAATGACCACCCTAAGTAGTATGAGGTGATATCTCATTGTAGTTTTGATTCGCATTTCTTTAATAATTAGTGAGATTAAGCATCCTTTCCTGTGTTGGACTGTATGTCATCTTTTCATCTGTATGTCTCCTTGGAGAAATGTCTATTTAGATCTTCTGCTCACTGTTTTAATGGGTTGTTTAGTTTTCTTGATATTGTGCTATATGATCTATTTGTATATTTTAGAGATTATTCCTTTGTCAGTTGCTTCATTTGAAAGTATTTTCTCCCATCCTGACAGTTGTCTTTTCATTTTGCATATGATTTCCTTTGCTATGCAAAAACTTTTAAGTTTAATTAGGGTTAGCTAAATAATATGATTTCTATGGTATCTAATTAATATTTACTGTGGATACATTGTTATCTTTTATAACAATCGGTAAACACTTCTCAAAGTGATTGTATACCATTCTGAAGCATGATCCTTCAGCCTCAGGAGACTTACTACTGTGTACCTGCGGCATTTTTGTATTCTATAGAGAAGGAAACCGAAGCCCAGAGACGGGGGGTAACCTTTTCAGGTCACTCTTAGTAGGTGGTAAAGTACAAATCTCCTGATTCCAAGCTCTTAACCACAGTTCTGTGTACACACACCTCACTCTAATTCCAAACGCCTATGATTGTCAGCACTCCTTTCCCAAATGAGAATATCCCTAACCATAAGAAAGGCAAAATTGTTTCTTTTGCCAAGAACATTCTATTCTTATTGGAGTTCCTATAAAGTATTAAACCCATGAGCTCAAACGGCGTTAATTTGGGGTCAACAGTTATGTAGCTGTATACAGCATTTCAACCCTAACTAGAACACTGAAGAATCCCTGCACTTGGAGCAGACCACTGTGGAGCAGGTTAGAGAGAATCTCATTTTACATACTGGTCTGAGTCAGGGTTTGTTTTATGAAGTTGCTTTGGGTAGAAACAGGACTCTGATATTCATTGTTTGGTGAAAAGAAAGGCTAGCTGATTATTTAATACCCTTTACACAGTATGTACATCAGATTAAATGAAAGGGCAGTAGGAAAATATGGAAATGACATTATTCAACTCTCAGTCTTGGTAGGACTGACCGGCAGGTTGCTGAAATTGTGTATAGCAACAACGGGAACTCACATTCCTTCCCTGACCACATAACCCACAGGAATCCATATATTATTTATCACATCCTTTAGTCCACCAGTATCTTAACTGAAGATCCTGAGTCTCAAGAGGTAGCACTTTGCCACAACAAACATGTTACCCTGCTTATTATTGGCATGTAAATAGCAAACAGAGATTTTTTTCTGAAAATGAAGAGTGACTAGAAATTGCACCTCTATGGTCATTAGAGCTGTCAGAAAGCAGTTGTTATACTGGGAGGGGGTTTGTGACAGAGCATTAATGTACACAGCCTGCCCCGGGATCTCCTTCAGCTGCTGCATTGATGGTTCACGCCTTCTTTCCATATGGAATATTGGTCACAGTATTCATTCATCATATCCATGGTTTTCCTTGGAATCTGAAGGTCCTCCCCATAGCTGTTCCATTTCTTTTTCATCTCACCATGACTAAAGAAGCTAAGGTGTGGGCATTATAATCTATAAGGGCCCCAAGGGAATGGGCTGTCACTCCTGTGTTTCTGCCAGTGTTGAACAAAAGATATAAAGCATGTGGGGTCATCCACCCATTGTTATCATAAATCCATCTCAGCTCCATTTCAAAGGTCTGAAGGTTTCAGCAGAACATGTAACATGAAATTAATATGTACCTTTGAAAAGCTGGCATGTTGTATCACACAGGAGATGGGAGAACACCCATCACTAGGGGCTGCAGAGCCAAATGAGGAAGAGTCCAATAAAGAATGTGGTTGTTCTTTAACCCAGAAATATGTCCCTTATCATGATCCTGCTGCTGCTAAGTCGCTTCAGTCGTGTCTGACTCTGTATGACCCCACAGATGGCAGCCAACCAGTCTCCCCCGTCCCCGGGATTCTCCAGGCAATAACACTGGAGTGGGTTGCCATTTCCTGAAAGTGAAGTCGCTCAGTCGTGTCCAACTCTTAGCAACCCCATGGACTGCAGCCTACCAGGCTCCTCCGTCCATGGGATTTTCCAGGCAAGAGTACCGGAGAGGGTTGCCATTGCCTTCTCCTATAGGAGGAAAAAAGCAGTAGTCACCCAAATTCATCATGGACTTTTAAGAGGTTCTGAAATGTTGCTGTCTAAGTGACTGTATAACTATCCCTGAGAGGGTTTATGATTTTAGGGAATGTGTCCTTATGCCCAGTCCTAGAGTCAGAGAAACCAACAACAGAAGTCTCTGTGAATAATTACTTCATTCATGTGAGTCTCAGTTTGTTCATCTGTAAAATAGGAATAATGAAGCCTCTCTCATTGTGTTATTGAGAGGATGAAATATAATAGTGAAGCTTATCAGTGACAGCTGTGACTAGAGAGTGGCCACTTCCCCCTGTGACGGGGAATTATTTGACAGCCCTAGTTAGTTCTGGTTTTGCAGGGAATAAATAGCCTGCTGTCTGTGTCAAGGGTGTGATATAAATGCTTCCTCAAAGCTCTGAAACCCTGAGGTCTTGTAGGATGCACCTACCCAACTGATGGTCTACCATTAGATTCCTGGCTCTGTAGGGAGACTAGTAAGGGAGGGGAGGCCATTTTTTTTTAATTTATTTATTTTAATTGAAGGTGAATTATTTTATAATATTGTGGTGGTTTATGCCATACATTGACATGAATCCAATGTTTTTTAGGAGCTCCTGTGACAAAGCACATAGGCAGATAACCTTGGTTTAGAAATTGGAATTTTTGGATTCAAATCTCCACACTGTCCCAACTTCAAAGTGTTTCTCTGACTCTGAGATATAGATTCTGGTTCAGCAGAACTGAATGTAGCCTGAGATTCTGCATTTTTCACAAACACCCATGTGATATCAATGCTGCTGACCCATGGACCACAGTTTGAGTGATAAGATCCATGACTGGATGAATCATTTTATTTTTCTGTGCTTCAGTTTCTTTACTTTTTTTAAAGTAGAGGCAGTTAATGAAATTTGCTTTATCTTTTTCCTTGGGGACAAATATGACATACTTGGTGATCTGATTGATGAAGGCTTTGAGAAGCAGTGTGTCTCCTTGGGGCTTCAGAGGTGGCTCAGTGGTAAATAATCTGCATCCCAGTGCAGAAGGCACAAGAGATGCGGGGTTAGTCCCTATTTGGGGAAGATCCCCTGGAGGAGGAAATGGCAATGCACTCCAGTATTCTTACCGGGGAGATCCCATGGACAGAGGAGCCTGATGGGTTATGTTCCATGGGGTCTCAAAGAATTGGAAAAAACTTAGCGACTAAATAGCAACAAGCCCTGTATTCATGGCACTTAATACTAGCTTTCCTGGTGTATCGTTAAGAGAGCTACAGGAAAAACAATAAAGACAATCTTTTAGACTTTATGTCTGTATCAGTCCACTGGGGAATAAACTGAGCTATGTTGTAAAATGTTTAACAAGGTGCCCAACAGTTACCTGGTACCCCTACTGCCCCATGTGTCTTTCTTTAGATGCTGACCAAAGATTCTTAGTTTTTGCTTTCTTTGAATAATATATTTTATTTTACTATGTCTTGCACTGAATCTCGGAGAAGGCAATGGCACCCCACTCCAGTACTCTTGCCTGGAAAATCCCATGGACAGAGGAGCCTGGTAGGCTGCAGTCCATGGGGTCGCTAAGAGTCGGACACGACTGAGCGACTTCACTTTCATTTTTCACTTTCCTGCATTGGAGAAGGAAATGGCAACCCACTCCAGTGTTCTTGCGTGGAGAATCCCAGGGACGGGGGAGCCTGGTGGGCTGCCGTCTATGGGGTCGCACAGAGTCGGACACGACACGACTGAAGCGACTTAGCAGCAGCAGCAGCAGCAGCACCAAATCCACTAGGAAATTAGGTTTTTCTCTCTCTGAATCTTTCCTTCTCCCACCCCTGCTATCAGTATTCCCAGAAACAAAATATCTACTGGAATTTTCAGTTCTAGTTGTAAGTGTGGAGGCTTAATGATAGAAAAATGCAAAATTTTTCAAATATCTCTTAAGTGGATAAAGGTAATTATTCTGTTCCCAAAATGAACAAATAAGGAATTTGGCTTACAGATGCTATTGTATGTAAGGTAGAGTTTTAAACTAATTGAACTGTGTATTAATAGATAAAGCTAAAATGTCTTGGAAACTAAATCATGCCTTAAAACAATTTCAGTGACTTTAAAATATTTGATAACTTCTAACTTTCCAAGGTGCTATAAGCAGAACTATCTGGTTCCACAATAGATTCATTTAAAAAGTTCACTTTACCTGATGTGATGCAAAAGTTGAATAGATGTTTAATTTCTTTCACAGTTAAGCTCTAATATGACATGCCCAAAGTGGCACAGAATGAGTACAGTGATGAAAATAATCTCAGTTTCTTTGTTGAGTCTGGTGTCTGTCAGGAGGTTTCTAGGGGCATCTGATCATTATTTAAGTTAAACTCAATTATTCAGAAATGCCCTGTGGCCTCGCAGCAGCATAGCCTAGCAGCAAGCGCTTACTATACTGCTTAGTATTGTCTGAGGAGCTTTGATTTCCAACTTTCAAGGGGAAATATTCAAGGCATCCACGGAGGAACCGTGCACCCCATTAACTATGCACAGTGCATATGAAACCTGTTGTTAATGGGCACAAAGGTATTACATTTAACTCTGCAAATATTTCCGAAAGGAATCAACAGGCTGCATTTAGATTATATACAGGAGACTGTTCCTAAATGCCTCTTCTTCTAAGTTATTCTCTTTCCCTTTTAAATGCTTTCACATCCACTTTCAGTACAGGTAGCTTAATTTCTGTCATGTGCAGCTTTTCAGAGCCTGAGCTTCATTTTGGGTGCCAGTGACTGAACTATGCTGAATGTGCTTGGAAAAGACCCACATTCATTCAGGAAACTCTAGTTGAACTAGATCCATATGTAGCTATCCATATGTATAGTTTTTGATGTGGTGCAGAATAGAAAGTGATTTTGGAACAAAACTCTGGATTTTTTTTTTCTTTGTTAGTATTTTCTAAGAGCTTACTACTTTCATTAGTGTGTTGCACTGTGGTAAGCACTTTACATGCATTGGTAAAATTAATGCTAATAACGGTGGAAGGTGGTATTATATCCATTTTTCTTAAGGCTTGGAATGGTTAAGGAACCTTGTCTGGGTTTGAACAACTTGTAAGTGGAAATGATGGTTTTCAACATCTCTAACTTGAAAGTTAACAAAAATAAATGAAGTGTTATTGTACGAAACATTGATGATACCTAGTAGCCAAAGCTACCACCTAAAAAAAAATGGAATATAAGGTAGATCAACTTTGTCCAAAACTTGGTTCCTTGGAGTCTCTGTTAAAAAGCTTATCAGAAGTTCTGACAGTTTTGCAAATCCTGAGGTTGTGGAAACCTCTAGGTACAAACTACGGTGTAATGCTTAGACAATTATTGGTAGTCATTCTCTCTTAGGACAACTTCTCTTGATATGGCTAATTTATAAATAAAACTTCTAACACATTCCTCATTTCACCTCCAGCTTCACCTTTTCTTTCTTCCTCTCTTAACCAAATAGAACTCCTTCTTCATATAGTTTGGAAGGAAAAGTCCTTTCTCTTTGAAATCAGTGCTTCTCAAATTACTGTATGGTGAGGAAAGATTTTGTTTGCTTATGCTTTGTAGAATGCATTAGAAAAGAATTACTAAAATGGAGATACAAAAGATATGATCAACAAATAATATGTATCAACAGATACCGAATTATTCTAAATGGATTACCACAAACGTTTCTAAATGCTTGCTTGTGTTTATCTTGTGGACTGTGAACACTGTGGACCATGGCTCCATGGGCCACACTTTCAGTAGCTCTAGACCAGTGGTTCTTGATACTGTTGAATTTAAATCTACCATCTTGTTAGTTGTTTTATATTTGTCCCATCTTGGTTTTTATTTATTTATTTATTTTTAATCAAGAATCTCTTTTATTGATTATCAGAAACATTACAAACATCTAATATGAACAAATTGTAACATGACAGTATTTAGTTTGAACAATTAATACATTTCAGATATAATATTATACATATTTCAATGTTATTCTCCCCAATCATCCTACCCTCTCCCGGTCCCAGAGTCCAAAAGTCTGATCTATACATCAGTGTCTCTTTTGCTGTCTCGTAAATAGGGTTATTTTTACCATCTTTCTAAATTCCATATATATGCGTTAGTATGCTGTATTTGTGTTTTTGTTTCTGGCTTACTTCACTCTGTATAATAGGCTCCAGTTCCATCCACCTCCTTAGAACTGATTCAAATGTATTCTTTTTAATGGCTGAGTAATACTCCATTGTGTATATATACCACAGCTTGCTTATCCATTCATCTGTGGATGGACATCTAGGTTGTTTCCACGTTCTGGCTATTGCAAACAGTGCTGCTATGAACATTGGGGTACACGTGTCTCTTTCAATTCTGGTTTTCTCAGTGTATATGCCCAGCAGTGGGATTGCTGGATCATAAGGCAGTTCTATTCCCAGTTTTTTGAGGAATCTCCATACTGTTCTCCATAGTGGCTGTACCAGTTTGCATTCCCACCAACAGTGCAAGAGGGTTCCCTTCTCTCCGCACCCTCTCTAGCGTTTATCGCTTGTGGACTTTTGGATAGCAGCCATTCTGATTGGCGTGAAATGGTATCTCATAGTGGTTTTGATTTGCATTTCTCTGATAATGAGTGATGTTGAGCATCTTTTCATGTGTTTGTTAGCCATCTGTATGTCTTCTTTGGAGAAATGTCTATTTAGTCCATCTTGGTTTTTAAAAAATTCTTTATTTATGTTTGGCTGCACAGGGTCTTCATCACTGCGTGGGCTTTTCTCTTTGTTGCGGTGCACAGACTTCTGACTGAGGTGGCTTCTTCTCCTGCAGAGCACTGGCTCTAGGGCGCCTGGGCTTCAGTAGTTGCAGCTCTCAGGCTCTCGAGCACAGGCTCAGGAGCTGTGCAGGGGCTCAGCTACCCCACAGATGGTGGGATCTCTGAGGGGTGCTCGTTTGCTCAGTCACGCCTGATTCTTTGCAACCCGGTGGGCTGTAGTCCTCCAGCCTCCTCTGTCCCTGGGATTTTCCAGGCAAGAATAGTGGAGTGGGTTGCCACTTCCTTCTCCAGGGGATCTTCCTGATCCAGGAATCCAACCTGCATCTCCTGCGTCTCTTGCATTGGCAGGTGGATTCTTTACCACTGAGCCACCAGGGAAGCCCCCACCTTGGTGTTAGTTCTTTGTTTTGGGAAGTTGTTTTGTTTTTCATTTTCTCTCTTTTTCTGCCTTCCTTTGTTGTTGTTCAGTCAGTCAGTTGTGTCTGACTCTTCGTGACCCCATGGACTGCAGCACACCAGGCCTCCCTGTCCATCACCAACTCCTGGAGTTTACTCAAACTCATGTCCATCACGTCTGTGATGTCATCCGACACGTGCGATGCCAACCATCTCATCCTCTGTCATCCCCTTCTCCTCCTGCCTTCAATCTTTCCCAGCATCTGGGTCTTTTCCAATGAGTCAATGCTTTGCATCAGGTGCCCAAAGTACTGGAGTTTCAACTTCAGCATCACTCCTTCCAATGAATATTCAGGACTGGTTTCCTTTAGGATGGACTGGTTGGATCTCCTTGCAGTCCACGGGATTCTCAAGAATCTTCTCCAACACAACAGTTCAAAAGCATCAGTTATTCTTCTGCTTTGACATTTTTTTTCTTTGAAATCTTTGATGCCATTCCATTGTTTTCTACCTAAAATACTTTCTGCTAAGAAATCTATTTTAATTCATACCTTTGTTCAATTTTATAGAATGTGTTTATTTTCTCTGGCTGCAATTAAGGATTCTTTTGTTACTGTTGTTGAGTTTTTAACAGTTTGACTGTGTTGTGTCTAGATATTGATTTTTCAATTGTTTGTGTAATTGATTTTATTTTTTTCTAGTTATGCTTTGAATTTTTTGGATCCGTAGTTTCATTATTTGATAAATTCTCAGTCATAATCTCTTCAATATTTCTTCTGTCTTGTTTTCTCTCCCTTTCCTCCTTCCAAGAATCCAGTTACACCTATATTAGATAGTTGCAGTTACTTGTCTTGTGACCTCAGCTCTCAGATACCCCCCAAATTAATATTTATTAGCATTTTTCTTTTTATCAGGTTGAGTGCATTATTTTTGCCACTTTATTCTAAATGATATATGAAATGTAGGTCAGTTCTTGTGTTCACAAACTGCTGGATGGCTATGAGTTATTCATTACAAGAAGGCTGTGAATTTATATGTACACACAATATTGTCCATGGACAGAATAAATATTATGTGTCAAAAATATGGGGATACATTTTCAAATGTATGTAGGCATTGCTGCAATTAATATGCCTCAAATTAACTTAAAATCACTGCTGAATTATATGTATCTTTCACCACGAAATATTTACTCAACAAAATTTAACAATGCAATAAAACATTCTGAACTGCTATGAATATTTTGAATGTGTACTTCAAATGTTAACTTGAGCATCTTTGCTCTAGTCTTTGTCTCAAGCAGAGGTAAGATTCCTTTATAAACACACCTGGTGTAGTTATCCTCTCCCAGTGCCCCACCCTAAGAAATAGCCTTGAGTTACAGCATGATCACTGCACAGAAGGAATCAATCCAGCAAGTTCCCTGGAGATACATTTTTGACTTTTCTGCCTTAGAAATTTAAAACTATGTAAAATATAAGTCACTCTCGATAGCAGGAGTTATGCACTGGCAGCCCAGTAGCCAAGTTCAGCACATAAATAGGTTTGTTTGTTTGTTTGTTTGTTTTGGGGGGTGGGGGTCCTGGGTGTGAATTTTTTAAGTGAATTCTTATCAGTATTTAAGATTGAGAAATTGTTCCCAACTTCCCCCCTGCCCCACTTACCTTACATTAGGTGTTATGTACATTACCAGTCTGGAGTCATTAGAACACGGGGGTACTGCTTTAGTCCTACTCTGTATCACTTTTATATACAAGTTTATTGAGGCTCATTTCTTGTGCTTTGTCCTTATTCGTGGACTTTATCTGTCTCTGCTGCTGCTGCTAAGTCGTTTCAGTCGTGTCCGACTCTGTGCGACCCCATAGACGGCAGCCCACCAGGCTTCCCCATCCCTGGGATTCTCCAGGCAAGAACACTGGAGTGGGTTGCCATTTCCTTCTCCAGTGCATGAAAGTGAAAAGTGAAAGTGAAGTCGCTCAGTCGTGTCCGACTCTTAGCGACCCCATGGACTGCAGCCTACCAGGCTCCTCGGTCCATGGGATTTTCCAGGCAAGAGTACTGGAGAGGGGTGCCATTGCCTTCTCCATTATCTGTGTCTAGTAGTCATCATCCCATTAATACCGAGAAAAGTATTTTAGGGAAAAGAGTGGTATTGTTATTGCTATTTTTAAAGTCATAGATTACATGACAGTGTATATTATCCAATGACAGATCTATCTGTGGACAGTCCCTTCCTTGAGACTCCAGTTATTTGGTGCACCATGTGTTACTTTTATTTTTATGTCCATTTTTATATGGCCATTCTCAGAGCAAACAGTAAAAAAGAAAACAAGAAGAAAAAGAAACTGAAGCCCACGAGGTGCTTACCAAAAGATTTGCAGAAGCCCAGAAACTTCTCAATAAGGCATTGAGGAAACATCTTCATTTCATGCAAAATCTTGACCATGGATTTTTGGTCATTTTAACTCATGTTTCTAATTAATAGTGAAATAAGCTGTGAAAACAGTGTTTTTGAAAACAGTGGTTATACCCAGTTCTCAGATGTCAGAATCTATTCCAAAGGAAGTGAACATTTGAGAGGGTGGGTATACTCAAAACACCACTTCATACGTGTACTCAACAAAATGAATCCTGGCCTTTCAGAGGCCTCAGGCTTCCCGTATACTCCCAGCCTGCCATACGTACAGGGACATATGAGCATCCTCATGGATCTGACTTACAACAGGTCAAAGTTGTCTGTTTTTTCTTCTTGTAAAAGGTTTGGTACAGATGCCAGTAATCATATGCTGTTCCTTGATCTTTTATGTTGCCACTGATACTGTATTATTTGTTTTTCAAAATCCTTAAAAGAAATTGTGGTCCCTTTCTTTGATATATTAAGGAAAGATAAGTTGAAATGGGAGCAGAAGAATGGGAAGAACTGTGAAAAGTTTTTCTTGGCTCTGTCACTAACATTCGTGAAATTTAAGAAACTGAAAAGAGCAGAACAATCCTTAAAAATAAGTTTATATTAGTGTTGATTCTGTTCGGTGGACAGAATTATTTGGATAAATTCAGGAAAAGAATAACATTGATAAAAATTACTCTTGGTTGTATTCCAAATAGAAAAGCCACAGACAAAGAACAGCTTTACAAAGGAAAAATGAAAATATAAAGTGTTTACCTCCCTGTTCCCTCTCTCACCTCTCCTACATTGTCTCAGAGCTCTGTTTCTGCTTTCTCTTTTTGTCTGTCCTTCTTGCTTTCTCAAAGCTAAATGTGTGGTCCTTCTCCAGTAAAAGCAGTAGATACCAGATACTACAGCACATACTTTATATGGCTAACCTCATTCCTGGTTCATTGTATTTTCAGTTTGAATGATTAGTATACCTACTTTGAAACACACACACAGAGTTCATATTTGTTTGCTTTAAAAGTTGCTTCAAATCCTTGGGTTGAGAAGATCCCCTGGAGAAGGGGAAGGCTACCCATTCCACTGTTCTGGCCCAGAGAATTTCTTGAACTGTGTATAGTCCATGGGTCACAAAGAGTCAGACATGACTGAGTTACTTTTGGGCTTCTCTGATAGCTCAGTTGGTAAAGAATCTGCCTGCAATGCAGCAGACCCGTTTTGATTCCTGGATCGGAAAGATCTGCTGGAGAAGGGATAGGCTACCCACTCCAGTATTCTTGAGCTTCCCTTGTGTCTCAGCTGTAAAGAATCTGCCTGCAATGTGGGAGACCTGGGTTTAATCCCTGGATTGAGAAGATGCCCTGGAGAAGGTCTGGCCTGGAACTATACAGTCCATGGAGCTGCAAAGAATCAGACATGACTGAGTTACTTTCCCTTTCCCTTTCAAATCCTTTGGCTTTGGGATTTCTAGAAGCCATATAAAGAAAACAGTCCTGTGATTTATAGGGTCCTCAATGTTTCTAGGACTTCTCAACCTTGACATTATTGACCTTTTGGCAGATAATTTTTGTTGTACTGTCCTGTTGCACTGTAAGACATCTGACAGAATTCCTGACTTCTACCCAACAGATACCAGGAATACACCCGTCCCCTCAGTCTTTTATTTTTAATTAATTTATTTTTTATTGAAGGATACTTGCTTGATGGTATTGTGTTGATTTCTGCCAAACATCAACATGGAGCAGCCAAAGGTACACTTATGTCCCCTCCCTCTTAAGCCTCCATCCCACCCCTCTAGGTGGTTGCAGAGCCCCCGTTTGAGCTCCCTGAGTCCTATAGCAGGTCCCATTGGCTGTACGACTCAGAGACACATGCTATGTTTCCATGTCACTCTCTGCATACATCCCGCCCTCTCCTTCCTCCTCCAACTCCATGTCCATAAGTTTGTTCTCTGTCTGTGTCTTCATTGCTCCCCTGCAAACAATTTATCAGTATAATATTTTAGATTGCAAGTATATGGCAAAGCCACCCCCACTGGGGAACCTCTTCTTCAGAATGTGCTCAGTGCTCAGTCCCATCTGACTCTTTGCCACCCCGTGGACTTTAGCCTGCCAGGCTACGCTGCTATGGGATTTTCCAGAACCCGTGTCTCTGATGTCTCCTGCAATGGCAGGTGAAGTCTTGACCCTTGCACCACCTGGGAGGCCCCTCTTAATGGCAGGGAAATTACAACACTCAAGAAAGGCTCAGCTACTCCAGATACAACTTGGGGTATTTGAATTTCTTGAATATTTTAGCAACTTTATATGATAGAAGTTCAGTACCTTTAAAGATAAAACATTCATGTAGGTCTTAACTAATTTAGTTCATTAGGAAAAATCTTTGATTCTGTAAATATGATAGCTGCTTTCTTTAAAAGAAAAAACTTAGTTTTTATTGTATTTTATTTTTTTTAATCAAAGAGGACACTAATAGATGGAGAAATATACCGTGTTCATGGATAGGAAGAATCAATATAGTGAAAATGAGTATACTACCCAAAGCAATCTATAGATTCAATGCAATCCCTATCAAGCTACCAGCGGTATTTTTCACAGAGCTAGAACAAATAATTTCATAATTTGTATGGAAATACAAAAACCTCAAATAGCCAAAGCAATCTTGAGAAATAAAAATGGAACTGGAGGAATAAACCTGCCTGACTTCAGGCTCTACTACAAAGCCACAGTCATCAAGACAGTATAGTACTGGCACAAAGACAGAAATATAGATCAATGGAACAAAATAGAAAGCTCACAGATAAACCCACGCACATATGGACACCTTATTTTTGACAAAGAAAGCAAGAATATACAATGGAGAAAAGACAATCTCTTTAACAAGTGGTGCTGGGAAAACTGGTCAACCACTTGGAAAAGAATGAAACTAGAACACCTAACACCATACAAAAAAGTAAACTCAAAATGGATTAAAGATCTAAACATAAGACCAGAAACTATAAAACTCTTAGAGGAGAACATAGGCAAAACACTCTCCGACATACATCACAGCAGGATCCTCTATGACCCACCTCCCAAAATATTGGAAATAAAAGCAAAAATAAACAAATGGGATCTAATTAAAATTAAAATCTTTTGCACAACAAAAGAAACTATAAGCAAGGTGAAAAGACAGCCTTCAGAATGGGACAAAATAGCAAATGAAGCAACAGACAAACAACTAATCTCAAAAAACTTAGCTTTTAAATTTTGATGTGACTGGCATAAACATTAGTGTGAGTTAAGAGCTCATATTTTTTTTTTTTTCTTTCTGGCTTCTCATTCCAATTCCACTAATGGCTAACCATATAACCTCTCTGAATTTCATATACAACACTGCTTAATAATAGCATCTATGTCAGTGGTTTTTTTTTTTTTTTTTTTAAACATATTTGTAGGATAAGTTTTTAGTTGTTTTTTACCTTCACCCAAGTATCTAAATTAACAGTAGCCTCTTTAACAGTTTCAAGATTACTTGTATAAAGAGTTGCCATTCTTAGTTTCAGTGTTAACCATGTCAGAAAATTAAGTATAATAGAAGATTTAGCTTTTATTTATTTATTTTTAATTAATTTTTTTAAATTTTTTTTTATTTTGCTTAACTTTACAGTATAGTGTTGCTTTTACTATACATCAAGATGGATCCGCCACCAGTATACACGTGTTCCCCATCCTGAACCCTCCTCCCTCTCCCCTCCCCACACCATCCCTCCAGGTCATCCCAGTGCTCCAGCCCCAGGCATTTGTTATCGGGCATTGTACCTGGACTGACGACTCGTTTCAGATATGATATTATACATATTTCAATGCTATTCTCCCCAATCATCCCACCCTCTCCCGGTCCCAGAGTCCAAAAGTCTGTTCTATACATCATTGTCTCTTTTGCTGTCTCGTAAATAGGGTTATTTTTACCATCTTTTGTTATAAGGATAGTATGAGTTAATATAGGCGAAGAAGCAAGGTCCGATACTGTAAAGAGCAATATTGCATCAGATCAGATCAGTTGCTCAGTCGTGTCCAACTCTTTGCGATATTGCATAGGAACCTGGAATGTCAGGTCCATGAATCAAGGCAAATTGGAAGTGGTCAAACAAGAGATGGCAAGAGTGAATGTCAACATTCTAGGAATCAGCGAACTAAAATGGACTGGTATGGGTGAATTTAACTCAGATGACCATTATATCTACTACTGCGGGCAGGAATCCCTCAGAAGAAATGGAGTAGCCATCATAGTCAACAAAAGAGTCTGAAATGCAGTACTTGGATGCCATCTCAAAGACCACAGAATGATCTTTGTTCATTTCCAAGGCAAACCATTCAATATCACAGTAATCCAAGTCTATGCCCCAACCAGTAACGCTGAAGAAGCTGAAGTTGAACAGTTCTATGAAGACCTACAAGACCTTTTAGAACTAACACCCAAAAAAGATGTCCTTTTTATTATAGGGGACTGGAATGCAAAAGTAGGAAGTCAAGAAACAACTGGAGTAACAGGCAAATTTGCCCTTGAGTACAGAATGAAGCAGGGCAAAGACTAATAGAGTTTTGCCAAAAAAAAATGCACTGGTCATAGCAAACACCCTCTTCCAACAACACAAGAGAAGACTCTACACATGGACATCACCAGATGGTCAACACCAAAATCAGATTGATTATATTCTTTGCAGCCAAAGATGGAGAAGCTCTATACAGTCAGCAAAAACAAGACCAGGAGCTGACTGTGGCTCAGATCATGAACTCTTTATTGCCAAATTCAGACTTAAATTTAAGAAAGTAGGGAAAACCACTAGACCATTCAGGGATGACCTAAATCAAACCCCTTATGATTATATAGTGGAAGTGAGAAATAGATTTAAGGGCCTAGATCTCATAGATAGAGTACCTGATGAACTATGGAATGAGGTTCATGACATTGCACAGGAGACAGGGATCAAGACCATCCCCATGGAAAAGAAATGCAAAAACACAAAATGGCTGTCTGGGGAGGTCTTACAAATAGCTGTGAAAAGAAGAGAAGTGAAAAGCAAAGGAGAAAAGGAAAGATATAAGCATCTGAATGCAGAGTTCCAAAGAATAGCATGAAGAGATAAGAAAACCTTCTTCAGCGATCAATGCAAAGAAATAGAAGAAAACAACAGAATGGGAAAGAATAGAGATCTCTTCAAGAAAATTAGAGATATCAAGGGAATATTTCATGCAAAGATGGGCTCAATAAAGGACAGAAATGGTATGGACCTAACAGAAGCAGAAGATATTAAGAAGAGGTGGCAAGAATACACAGAAGAACTGTACAAAAAAAGAGCTTCACGACTCAGATAATCACAAGGGTGTGATCACTGACCTGACATCCTGGAATGTGAAGTCAAGTGGGCCTTAGAAAGCATCACTATGAACAAAGCTAGTGGAGGTGATGGAATTCCAGTTGAGCAATTTCAAATCCTGAAAAATGATGCTGTGAAAGTGCTACACTCAATATGCCAACAAATTTGGAAAATTCAGTAGTGGCCACAGGACTGGGAAAGGTCAGTTTTCATTCCAACCCCAAAGAAAGGCAATGCCAAAGAATGCTCAAACTACCGCACAATTACACTCGTCTCACATGCTAGTAAAGTAATGCTCAAAATTGTCCAAGCCAGGCTTCAGCAATATGTGAACCGTGAACTTCCTGATGTTCAAGCTGGTTTTAGAAAAGGCAGAGGAGCCAGAGATCAAATTGCCAACAACCACTGGATCATCAAAAAAGCAAGAGAGTTCCAGAAAAACATCTATTTCTGCTTTATTGACTATCCCAAAGTTTCTGATTGTGTGGATCACAATAAAGTGTGGAAAATTCTGAAAGAGATGGGAATACCAGACCACCTGATCTGCCTCTTGAGAAATCTGTATGCAGGTCAGGAAACAACAGTTAAAACTGGACATGGAACAACAGACTGGTCCCAAATAGGAAAAGGAGTACGTCAAGGCTGTATATTGTCACCATGTTTATTTAACTTATATGCAGAGTACATCATGAGAAATGCTGGACTGGAAGAAACACAAGCTGGAATCAAGATTGCCGGGAGAAATATAAATAACCTCAGATATGCAGATGACACCACCCTTATGGCAGAAAGTGAAGAGGAACTAAAAAGCCTCTTGATGAAAGTGAAAGTGGAGAGTGAAAAAAGTTGGCTTAAAGCTCAACATTCAGAAAACGAAGATCATGGCATCCGGTCCCATCACTTCATGGGAAATAGATGGGGAAACAGTGGAAACAGTGTCAGACTTTATTTTTGGGGGCTCCCAAATCACTACAGATGATGACTGCAGCCATGAAATTAAAAGACGCTTACTCCTTGGAAGGAACGTTATGACCAACCTAGACAGCATATTAAAAAGCAGAGATATTACTTTGCCAACAAAGGTCCATCTAGTCAAGGCTATGGTTTTTCCAGTGGTCATATATGGATGTGAGAGTTGGACTGTGAAGAAAGCTGAGTGCCGAAGAATTGATGCTTTTGAACTGTGGTGTTGGAGAAGACTCTTGAGAGTCCCTTGGACTGCATGGAGATCCAGCCGGTCCATTCTAAAGGAGATCAGCCCTGGGTGTTCATTGGAAGGACTGATGCTAAAGCTGAAGCTCCAATACTTTGGCCACCTCATGTGAAGAGTTGACTCATTGGAAAAGACTCTGATGCTGGGAGGGATTGGGGGCACGAGGAGAAGGGGACGATAGAGGATGAGATGGCTGGATGGCATCACCAACTTGATGGACATGAGTTTGGGTGAACTCTGGGAGTTGGTGATGGACAGGGAGGCCTGGCGTGTTGCAATTCATGGGGTCAAAAAGAGTCGGACATGACTAAGCGACTGAACTGAGCTGAGTTAGTATGTTAAATCCCTAACCCCCAGTGTGATTGTATTTGAATGGGCTTTTAGGAGGCGAGTAAGGTTAAATTAGGTCATAAATGTGGGATTCTAATTTAATAGGGTGGGTGGTCTTACAAGAAGAGGAAAAGAGTGATCTGTCTCTTTTTTTGTTTGTTTTGTTTTTTATTTTAATTAGGAGCTAATTACTTTACAATATTGTATTGGTTTTGCCATACATCAACATGAATCCACCACGGGTGTACACATGTTCCTAATCCTGAACCCCCTCCCACCTCCCTCCCCATACCATCCCTCTGGGTCATCCCAGTGCACCAGCCCCAAGCATCCTATATCCAGCATCAAACCTGGACTGGAGATTCGTTTCTTATATGGTCTCTCTTTCTATGTGAACTCACTAAGGAAAGGCTATCTCAGGACATAGATAGAAGGCCACCGTCTGCAAGCTGGGAAGAGAAACCAAAAATTGGATTTGCTTGTACTGCAATCTTGGATTTTTAGTTAACAGAACTCTAAGAAATAAGTTTCTGTTGTTTAAGTCACCCAGTCTGTATATTCTGTTGTTACAGCTCAAGCTAACACAAATCTGTTCATACATTCACAAATATAATTACTCATTTATGAATAGATTACATCTATAAAACTTACCATTATTATCACTAAATTATAAATTAAATGTACATAAAACATAGATTGAAAGAGTATTTAGAGAAATGTTTCAGTTCAGTTGCTCATTCGTGTCCAACTCTGCGACCCGATGAATCGCAGCACACCAGGCCTCCCTGTCATCACCAACTCCCAGAGTTCACCCAACTCCTGTGCATCTAGTCAATAATGCCATCCAGCCATCTCATCCTCTGTCATCCCCTTCTCCTCCTGCCTTCAATCTTTCCCAGCATCAGGGTCTTTTCCAAGGTGTCAGTTCTTCGCATCAGGTGACCAGAGTATTAGAGCTTCAGCATCTGTCCTTCCAATGAATATTCAGGACTGATTTCCTTTCAGATGGACTGGATGGATCACCTTGCAATCCAAGGGATTCTCAAGAGTCTTCTCCAACTACATAGTTCAAAAGCATCAATTCTTCAGGGCCTAGCTTTCTTTATGGTCCAAATCTCACATTCATACATGACTACTGGAAAAACCATAGCTTTGTCGGCAAACTAATGTCTCTGCTTTTTAATATGCTGTCTAGGTTCGTCATAGCTTTTCTTCCAAGGTCCAAGTGTCTTTTAATTTCATGGCTGCAGTCACCATCTGTAGTGATTTTGGAGTCCCCCAAAATAAAGTCTGTCATTGTTTAAATTGCTTCCCCATCTATTTGCCATAAAGTGATGGGACCAGATGCCATGATCTTCATTTTTTGAATGCTGAGTTTTGAGCCAGCTTTTTCACTCTCCTCTCTTACTTTCACCAAGAACCTCTTTGTTCCTCTTCACTTTTTGCCATAACGGTGGTGTCATCTGTATATTTGAGGTGATTGATAGTTCTCCTGGCAATCTTGATTCCAGCTTTTGCTTCATCCAGCCTGGAATTTTGCATAATATACTCTACTTGTAAGTTAAAGAATCAGGCTGATGGTATACAGCCTTGATGTACTCCTTTTCCTATTTGGAACCAGTCTGTTGTTCCATGTCCAGTTGTAACAGTTGCTTCTTGACCTGCATACAGACTTCTCAGAAGGCAGGTAAAGTGGTCTGGTATTCCCATTTGTTTAAGAATTTCCACAGTTTGTTGTGATGCACACAGTCAAAGGCTTTGGCATAGTCAATAAAGCAGAAATAGATGTTTTTCTGAAACTCTTTTGCTTTTTTGATGACCCAATAGATGGTGGCAATTTGATCTCTGGTTCCTCTGCCTTTTCTAAAACCAGCTTGAATGTCTGGAAGCTCTTGGTTCATGTTCTGTTAAAGCCTTGCTTAAGAATTTTGAGCATTACTTTGCTAGCATGTGAGGCGAGTGCAATTGTGCGGTAGTTTGAATATTCCTTGGCATTACCTTTCTTTGGGATTGGAATGAAAACTGACCTTTTCCAGTCCTGTGGCCACTGCTGAGTTTACCAATTTTGCTGGCATATTGAGTGCAGCACTTTCACAGCATCATCTTTTAGGATTTGAAATAGCTCAACTGGAATTCCATCATCTCCACTAGCTTTGTTCATAGTGATGCTTCCTAAGGTCCACTTGACTTCATATTCTAGGATGTCTGGCTTTAGGTGAATGAATCCACAATCGTGATTATCTGGGTTATGAAGATCTTTTTTGTACAATTCTGTGTATTCTTGCCACCTCTTCTTAATGTCTTCTCCTTCTGTTAGGTCTGTACCGTTTCTGTCCTTTATTGTGCCCATCTTTGCATGAAATGTTCCCTTGGTATCTCTAATTTTCTTGAAGAGATCTCTAGACTTTCCCATTCTATTATTTTCCTCTGTTTCTTTGCCGTGATCTCTGAAGAAGGCTTTCTTGTCTCTCCTTGCTATTCTTTGGAACTCATCATTCAGATGGGTATAGCTTTCCTTTGATCCTTTGCCTTCAACTTCTTTTCTTTTCTCAGCTATTTGTATGGCCTCCTCAGACAACCATTTTTTTTTTTTTGTCTTTTTGCATTCCTTTTTCTTGGGGATGGTCTTGATCACTGCCTGCTGTACAATGTCATGAACCTTTGTCCATTGTTCCTCAGGCACTCTGTCTATCAGCTTGAATCCTTTGAATATATTTGCCACTTCTGCTGTATAATCTTAAGGGATTTGATTTAGGTCATACCTGCATGGTCTAGTGGTTTTCCCTACTTTTGTTGATTTAAGTCTCAATTTTGCAGTAAGGAGTTCATCATCTGAGCCAGTGTCAGCTCCCAGTCTTGCTTTTGCGGACTGTATAGAGCTTCACCATATCTTGATTAGTAGTGATTATACATAAAAATTAATAGCACAGACACAGAGTGTTCACTATAGAGAAGAATCCTTTTAGGGAGATAAAAATATATAGAGAAGAAAGTGTATACCAAGCAAAGTTATTTGTGGTTATCTAATGAGGTTGCTAAGAGTCAGACACGACTGAGCAACTTCACTTTGACTTTTCACTTTCATGCATTAGAGAAGGAAATGGCAACAACCCACTCCGGTATTCTTGCCTGGAGAATCCCAGGGATGGGGGAGCCTGGTGGGCTGCTGTCTATGGGGTCGCACAGAGTTGGACACGACTGAAGTGACTTCGCAGTAGCAGTAGCAAGGCTCCTTAGTACTATGGTGAAATAGACTTTGTTCTCAGATGTTTGAATATTTTTTCTAATCAAGTTCAATATTTATAACTGTTTGGAAGAAAATGTTCTACTGTTGTTTATTAATAAAAAAATCTTCCTTACACTTTCAGAAAACTTACAGTAATTTCCAAAAGCAAATAAAAGGATATAGGGAATTACATATGGTTCTGAGTCACCTGTTAAAGTCTTTGGGGATTTTTTAAACATTTGGAGCATAGGTGATTTACAGTGTTGTGCTAGTTTCAGGTGTACAGCAAAGTGGATCACCTGTACATATAGATGTGAAAGTGAAAGTGAAGTCACTCAGTCGTGTCTGACTCTTTGCAACCCCATGGACTGTAGCCCACCAGGCTCTTCCCTCCATGGGATTCTCCACACAAGAGTACTGGAGTAGGTTGCCATTTCCTTCTCCAGGGGATCTTCCCAACCCAAGGATCGAACCTGGGTCTCCTGCATTCCAGGCAGATGCTTTAATCTCTGAGCCACCAGAGAAGCCCACATATAGATATTCCATTCTTTTTTAGATTCTTTTCCCATATAAGGCATTACAGAGTATTGAGTAGAGTTCCCTGTGAGGTACAGTAGGTCCTTATTAGTTATCTGTGTATTTTACACATAGTGGTGTATATGTCAGTTCCATTCTCCCAATTTATCCCTACCCTCGTTCCCCCACAGTAACCATAAGTTTTTTTTTTTTTTTAATATATGTGACTGTTTTTCTGTTTTGTAAATAAGTTCATTTGTACCAGTTTTTAGATTCCTATATATGCAGTATCATATGATATTTATATTTTCTGAGTTATTTCACTCAGTATGACCATCTCTAGGTCCATTCATGTCCCTACAAATGGCATTATGTTGTTGTTTTTATGGCTGAAAATAGTCCAATGTGTGTTTCCTTGCTGGCTCAGTGGTAAAGAACCCATCTGCCAATGCAGGAGATGTGAGTTCAACCCTGGGTCCTGAAGATCCGTTGGAGAAGGACATGACAACCCGCTCTAGTATTCTTGCCTGGAGAAATCCATGGAGAAAAGGAGGCTAGTGGGAGTCCATGGGGTTGCAAGAGTCGGACATGACTTAGCAACTAAACAGCAACAGCGATATTCTGTTGTATATGTATACCATATCCTCTTTATCTCTTCATCTGTGAGTGGGTATTTAGGTTGCCTCCAAGGCTTGGCTTTTGTAAATAATGCTGCAGTGAACGTTGGGGTGCATATATTTTTTGAATTATGGTTTTCTCCAGGTATATGCCTGGGAGTGAGATTACTGGGTCATATCATAGTTCTATTTTTACCTTTTTAAGGACCCTCCATACTGTTCTCCTTAGTGGCTATATCATTTTACATTCCATTCCAGCAGTCTAAGAGGGCGCCCTTTTCTCCACACCCTGTCAAGCATTTATTGTTTGTAAATTTTTTGATAATGGCCCTCTGAAAGGTGTGAGGGGATATCTTTTTGTATCTCTTGATTTGCATTTCTCTAATAGTTAGTAATGTTGAGTGTCTTTTCATATGCTCTTTGGCCCTCTGTATGTCTTTTCTTTGGAGAAATACCTATTTAGGTCTTCTATGCATTGATTGATCGTTTTTTTTTTTTAATTTATATATATATTAATGCATAAGCTGTTTGTATGTTTTGGAGATTAATCCTTTCTCTGTCACTTCATTTGCAAATATTTTCTTCAAGTCTGAGTACTGTCCTTTTGTTTATAGTTTCCTTTGCTGTGCAAAAGCTTTTAATTTTAATTAGATCCTGTTTGTTTATTTTTATTTCATCACTGTAAAAGGTGGATCAAAAAAGATATATTGCGAAATATGTCAGAGATTTCTCTGCTTATGTTTTCCTCTTAAGGGTTTCATAGTATGAGCTCTAATAGTTTTCTGGTAGCATCTTTAGGATTATCTTTATATAGTATTATCTCATCTGCAAGCAGTGAGTTTTACTTCTTTTCCAGTTTGGATTCCTTTTATTTCTTCTCCGTGTCATGGCTGGGACTTCCAAAACTATGTTGAATGATAGCGGTGATAGTGGACATGCTGCTTGTGTTCCTGATCTTAGAGGAGATGCTTTAAGTTTTTCATCATTGAGAGTGACATTTGCTGTGGGTTTGTTGTATATGACTTCTATTATGTTGTGGTAGGTTCCCACTAAGACTACTTTCTGGAGGTTTCTTTTTTTAACCAAAAATGAGTATTGAATTTTGTCAGAAGCTTTTTCTGCATGTATTTAGATGATTGTATGGTTTTTATTTTTCAGTTTGTTAGTATGGTGTATCACACTGATTGATTTGTGAATATTGAAGAATCCTTGTATCCCTGGGATAAATCACACTTGATCATGTTACATAATCCTTTTAATGTGTTTTTAGATTCAATCTGCTAGTATTTTGTTGAAGATTTTTACGTCTGTGTTCATCAGTGATATTGGCTTTTAGTTTTTTTTTTTTTTTTTTTTTTGCATGTGATGTCTTTGTGTGGTTTTGTTATCCAGGTGATATTGGCCTTGTAGAATGGCTTGGGAGTATTCCTTCCTCTGCAGTTTTGGGAAGAGTTTCAGAAAGATAGATGTTAACTTCTCTAAGTGTTTGATAGAATTCACCTGTGAAGCCGTCTGGTCCTGGATTTTTGTTTGTTGGAAGTTTTTGGATCACAGTTTCCATTTTAGTAGTTGTGATTAGTTTTTTCCTTTTTTAAAATATTTCTTCCCGTTTCTGTCTTGGAAGGGTGTGCCCTTCTAAGAATTTGTCCATTTCTTCTAGGTTGTCCATGTTATAAGTGGATAGTTGCTTATAGTAGCCTCTTATTTGTGGTGAGTGTCAGTTTAACTTCTTTCTCATTTCTAATTTGATTGATTTGAGTCTTCCTCCTCCTCTTGATTCTCGGTAAAAATTTATCAATTTTGTTTGTCTTCTCAAAGAACCAGCTTCTAGTTTTCTTTGAGGGTTTATTAATTTATGTTTTCTTGCCTTCCCAGTAATTTTAAATATGATTAATGAGAACTGTCTATGGGACCTATAGCTATGTAATGGTTAAAAATTGGTTTAAAAGTATCCAAAACAATGTGAATGTTGGTTTTTAATTTTTAGCTTAAGCAACCATTTTCCTCAAGGCTGTATCTTCATGAAGCTCAAATAACTACTTATAGTGGTTTAATAAAAGAAGTAAATAAATAAAGCTCTCAGTTTAGCTGGTAAATGATTAGGTTGCAGGGTTCATTTGGTGGCTCCTCTACTTTTCAGTTGATAGTGTTGAGATGATTGTGCTGACTGTGACATGGGCTGAACGTTCTTAGAAAACAAGTTTTATTTAAGGAGTATGGTAGAAAGGTATGTGTTTTCAGGGTCAGAAGTCTCTAAGGGTTCTCAGATCTGCTGAGTGTGCTCTACGCCACAGTGTCTTAGGCCTCAACTGTGTGATAGTTATTAAGAAAAAAAATGAGTTCAACAGCAGCCAATAGTAGTAGCTAACAGTTGCCTATCACTTATTCATTTAATCTTATCCAACATCATATTCAGATGGCAGTTTAAAAATCTGCTGTTTCATTGGTAAGGGAATCACAGAACAGAGATGTTAATTACTTGATGGCCCATGTCATTCACCTTTTAGTGGTGAAGTCATAATTTCATCTGGACAGTTTGATTCCAGAATCTTCTCTCTTTACCACTTTGCTGTTCTTGAGAGGATCTTAATATTCTATTTATTTATTTATTTATTGTTCTAATTTATTATATATATATGCTCATTGTTCTTGACAGAATTTAAATTGTTAAGGCTTTCATGAGAAAGAGCATGTGAAAGTGCTTAGGAAACTTGGTGCATGTGAATGTGTGTCATTCTTTATTGTGTGTGTTTGTCATTAGGCTTCTTTAATTTAGCTCTTCTTCTTAAAAAAAAAAAATTGTTATTTTGTGTCAGATTTCCTTCTTTGAGCCATTTAAGAAGTCTTGATATTTGCATAGTCACAAATTTTTTATTGCATTTCTAAGAACTCCAAGTGTGTTATAAATTAGAGACTTCTACCATCTGATATTATTTTTAATGTTATAAAATATTATATACATGGCTTCCTTGGAGGCTCATTCAGTGAAGTATCTGCCTGCAGTGCAGAAGACCCAGCTTTGATCCCTGGGTCGGGACGATTCCTTGGAGAAGGACTTGGCAACCCACTCCAGTATTCTTGCCTGGAGAATCCCATGAGCAGAGAAGCCTGGCAGGCTACAGTCCATGGGGTCACAAGAGTCAGGTACAACTTAGTGAATAAGTCACTACCATTATGTACATAAAAATATGTAACATAAACCACTACTGTTGCACTTTTCTTGTGCTTTTTGTATAAGTTTTCTTAATGAATGCACAAAAAAGAGCAAATAGCATTTTATAAAAGTAAATCCAAAATACTACTCCATGCTTTGTTTTGATAATAATGTTCTCTAGCAACAGAGCAACCATATATTTTAATGACCTGTCTAATTTTAATAATACCAGTTTGCACTAAGACTAACTGCCAAACTGTACTAAGTGTCAGAAATTTGAAGCTTCTACTTTGGAAGTCAGAGCACTCCTTGCAGTTGAGTGTTGTGAATCTTTTAAGTGTGAGGACCACACACTCCTTCCGTTTAGTCGGAGAACCTGAACTGTGGTCGCTACTTCCTACTCACTGACGGCTACTGCTGCCTGCCTAATAATTGTTTTTGGCTCCCTGTAAACCTGCAGCCAGAAAGGTATTTGAATTTTCCCCCTCTAGCACTTGCAAATCCGATTTTTATGTATAGCTAAGTGCTCTTAGCTTTTACTCTATCTACTACTGGGGCCTGGTTTCTAGCAAGTCTGTAACTACGCCAGATCCGGCCTATGTAATGCCGTTTGTAATGAGAAATCTAAACAGGGAATGGCAGTGAGGCATGGCAGGAATGTGTTTCCATTGGAGAAGTCAGTGTAGAGAAAAAGTATAAGCAAAGCCGTGTCCAGAAGGCCCGTTCAGCCGGCCAAGACGGAGACTGATGTTACCGTACACAGGCTGTTGCTGTGCCAGCCCTTCCTCACGAGTCTGCTTGCTCTCTCTCTCTCCCCTCTCCTGAACTCCCCCTCCTCCCCCTCCTCTTGCCTCTACTCCTTCTCCTCCTCTCCCTCTCTTCCGAGGGCTCTGCTGACTGTTTGCTCAGGTGGACAGTGACACCATTTGGAATGAGCTGCACTCGTCCAGCGCTGCACGCATGGCTGTTGGCTGTGTCATCGAGCTGGCTTCCAGAGTGGCCTCCGGAGAGCTGAAGGTGAGGTCTGGGTTGCATTAAGTGTGGGAAATCCAGGGAAGACGCTGAAACAGAGATGTTGTTGTTTGGGAATTGTGGGGAGTGTGGTGCAGTAATAAAAGGCAAGGGGCGGAGGCAAGGGGCAGAGGGATGCCACTGAGGTGTGATAATAACCGGTCTGTAGGTAGCTGGTAGCTGATCCGGCTCTCAGGGCCTTCCTCTCCTTGGGGAGACTCTGTGGTTAGGGCACTCTGGTGTATTTTTAAGAGCACAGAAATGGTGAGTAAAGCTATGGTCCAGGTCAAAAACACCCAGTCTATACATATCTGTCATGCCCTCCTGGGATTTTCTTTTGAAGCAACATAAAAGAAAAATCTGATTACTGAGCACTGTGTATAAGCTCAGAATACCACCCAGAGAGAAGAGTGGTGGGGGTAGGGAGAAAGGTAAATATCAGAGGGGAAGGATTGAGAGGAAGAAGGAAATTGTTGATTAGAAGGGTAATGATCCAGAGTGTGTTTTGCCATGAAAGAACTTCAAAAATGAACTACGCTTTATTGTTCTTTTCTTTTTACGGTCTCTTCTTTTCTCCATCATGTGAAAAGAACAATGTCCAAACCCCAGCATTTCCCAGTCTAAACAATTTATAAAAGCCAGAGACTTGACAGACGTTGACGTTTTATTTGATATTTTAACAGTGCTATTTAAAGGTATGCCATGTGCGTCTCGAACGCAGTTGCCCCAATAAACTTTGTTGGTGCTAACATAGCTTTTTAATGCACTAGTTCACACACTTCATAACGAAATCTGGCTAGTGATGGATTTGGTACTTTTAGCAATTGTGGGGCTTAAGGGAAATATATTGTAACCAACAATACTGGCACTGTGAGTTTTGTTAATCTAAAATAAAATCTAATTAGGATTATTTTTCTTTATGCCTAATGAATTTTTATTCAATTACAGCTGACGATTTCAGTAGTGATTAAAAATACAGGGTAGGAATGTGCACTTTACAGTGAATTGTCCGTCCCTAGAAGTCTTTGTTCTAGCTCTTTAAGTCAGAACCTTCAGAAATAGCATTTTGGTAAGACAGTCTGTAGTAAATATATGTGTGTGTGTGTATATATACACACATTCATGTATATATGTCTCATGTTAAGTTGACATGACTTGATCAGCTTCAGGACATCAGTTACTCATCTCAGGAGATTTATGAGGCCATTCATGTGGTGCTTAGTAGTCACTCTTTCTCTTTGATAAGGAGCTGTTGAAAAGAAGGAAGGAATCGGCCTTATGGAGAAGTTTTGGCTCTCTCCCAGTAGCACTTGAGAAATAATTCTTCCTGTTTGAGTTATGTTACTTGTAGCTCTAAAATAAATTGACATTTTAAAAGAAATCTTTAAGAGTCTTATTTTCAAAAGAATTCAGATCACAGGAATATATTGTCTGGCCACAATATTACAGTTTTTAAAAGATTATGCTGGTACACACCCACTTGATAACAAACAAAAATTCTTAAGTTAGCATTTCACAGTTTCTAATTGTTTTTGATTTTGTTGAACTTTAATCAGTAATTCAGAAACCCTCCCGAGTGCCCACATAGTACACTCAAAAAATCATCATCGTTATTAACCACATAGAGTGCAAAATTGCCAAATGTCTGTATGAGGCGTGTTGAACAAAAACCTAATTCTGTTTTTTTAGGAGGTAGTCATTTAACGTATCAGTTACAAACAAAGTGTCAACAATATATAGTATGGCCATGCTGACCACCAGCTGCACTAACTAACATTGGTTATTTATGTTAAGAACAAGGATTCATACACATACTTTTTCTTCCCTTGGTTGAGAAATCAGCAGGTATGGTTAAAAAAGAAAAGAGAATAATAGGGGAAGAGAGCCAGCGTAAAAATCAAGGAACATTGATCCAGGCTCTGTCACTTAAATGCTGTGTCACTTGTGGCAAATCACGTAATTTCTCTGGACCTCAGTTTCTTGTTCCGCAGAATCAGCAGGGTAGAACTGATAACGCTGAAGGTTGTACACGGTCTTGACGTTCTGATCTACTTGCAGATGAAAAGTGGATCTGAGTCTCAATTATATACACCGTGACATACAAAGAGTAAATTTTCCAAAACTAATTTCAGCTTACTTTGGGAAATATCATGGGCCTTCTAGCTGGTTTCTCTTTCTGATTGTTAAGCCCAAAGTCCAAGACAGCAGTGCCACAACAAACACACTAGTGCTGACAGACTAAGAGAATGTATCCTTTTGTTGCTAATAAGTTAGAGAGGCCTATAGAAATGCCACTCTAGATAGCCAAGAACTGTGGGAGATGCTGTGTTCAGGACCCATTTAACCCACAGTGTTCCTCAGTGTCTCTGTGCATGCTAAGTTGCTTCAGTTGTGACTGACTTTGTGTGACCTTGTGGGCTGTAGCCCACCAGGTTCCTCTGTCCATGGCATTTTCCAGGCAAGAATACTGGAGTGGGTTGCCATTTCCTTCTCCAGGGGATCTTCCCAACCCAGGGATCGAACCCGCATCTCTTAACATCCCTTGCATTTGAAGGTGGGTTCTTTACCACTGGCACCACGTGGGAAGTCCTCAGTGTCTACCTGTTTCAGATTGAGTGTAACTAGGCAAGTACACCTGCTGGCCAGGAGCATTAACACTCATGACTGTGGAGTCACTTCATTCAGATCTACAAGGAAAAAGAGACTCTTATCTGAGGACACTGGTAGGTTATCCTAAAGAAACACTTTAGTTTTGTTTTTTTCATTTTCTGCATCTGCATTCAGTTCTCATATGTTCTACCCCATCTTCCCAGTATATCTGTAACTTAAGGAAACCACATTGGCATAAAGACTGTGTTTTGTGAAGACTACACTCATTTTGCTTGGAAATTAGAAAAGAATTAAGAGTTCTGGGCTTCCCTAATAACTCAGGTGGTAAAGAATCCGCCTGCAATGCAGGAGACCCCAGTTCTATTCCTGGGTTGGGGAAATTGCCTGGAGAAGGGAAAGGCTACGCACTCCAGTATTCTGGCCTGGAGAATTCGATGGACTGTATAGTCCATGGGGTTGCAAAGAGTAGGATATGACTGAGTGACTTTCACTTTAAGAGCTCTGTTTCAAATAGGGTGGGCTGGATGGGGTGCTGAATTGAGAATTTGGAGACAGCTGGAGGGAGGTCGCCAAACTTGTAGGGGATGGGGACCTAGGAGATAAGAAGTGCACCCAGAGAAGAAAAATGCCAAAAACAGATTTCATTACCTGGCATTTCTGCTTCATGTTGAGCTTGATCATGATCGCTGTCCTACAGAGTCTCTTATCTTAGTCTAGGGCTACTGATGGGTTAAAAGAGTTAGAAATATAATCCAGGCACAAGGAGTGGGTCTCATGTGGAAGCTTAAACTGATCATGTGCAGCAAACTACAGCAGTAAATGTGTATATTTTTGGCACAGCATGGGCAGACTCAGTGGAGTTTAGTGGAAATTATGGGGACTTTCAAATTTTCCAGGTTTTTAATAGGATATGGGAAAAACATACACACACAACAAGAAATTTTTCAAGTTTACAAATAAGTTGGCTACTTATCAGATTCTGAAACTGATGAACATAAATATTCTGAAATGCTAAAATGTTTGTTGTATTAGAAAGTATAACTGGAAGAATAGTTATCTCAAAATGGTTTTATTGTTCTAAAAATAATTTAAGGAAGTATGTCTAGAAATAAAAATATTTCTAAAAGATTATTTTTTTCAAATTACAAATAGTTCAATACTTGATTCAAAAATAGTGTCAAATATGTTGTATACCTTAAAATATACAATTTTTAAAATCAGGCATCACTGACTCAATGGATGTGAGTCTGAGTGACCTCCGGGGGCTGGTGATGGATAGGGGTGTCTGGCGTGCTGCAGTTCATGGGGTCGCAAAGAGTCGGACACGACTGAGCGACTGATCTGATCTGATCTGATGCTTCAATATAGGTTAAAAAAATGATTCAACCCTTATCAAGATTTGCTATAAAAATTCCCTTTAATGATATTTTGCCAATGCTACAATTTTGTCATAAGAAAGTAAAAATGGCTTCAGTTGTCTGAAAATTTTTGTCAAGAAAATTCCCACCTGATATCCAAATAGTGGATGGATTTCTTTAATAGTTTGAATGAATATTATGATACCATATTGCTAATCATTCCTGCCATTTGTTGCCTATCTACTAGAGGCTGGGCAATTTATATCTAATTTGTCATTATTCTCAAAATGACCACCAAAAGTGGATACCACCAATAGGATACAAGCTCAGACACATCAAGTACCTTTTAAAGATACTGCACACAGTTTAATAAATGGCAAAGCTTATAGTTTTCACAATCCTCTCTTCTCCCTCAAATACTTTACAAGGCATTTCTTGTTGAGGTAGCACAAATATAAAAGAAAAAAGGAGTTAAATCTGTCTTTTTAATACAGTCTAGTAAAATCAAATAGTCTAGATTCTCTCCTTTTTATTACTATATAACATTTCATACATACCAAAAGACAAGAATTTGCATTAATAGCTTACAAAGCATAATAATATGGTTGGATGTGAGCTCTTTATCCAACTAAAGAAATAATACTTTGCTGACACTATTGAAGTTCTCTCAGTACTTATCTCATTCCTATCTTTTGCCCCGAGTAATCATTATTAATCTATTGTATTTTTAAAATAGCATTAACTGTATGTTGTAGATCATTATAAAAATGGAATCTTACTGTTATTCCTCAAATTTCTCTCCCCCAACTTAAAATGTTTTGAGGATTTATGCATATGGATTGTGTCAGTCAGTCAGTTCAGTTGCTCAGTCGTGTCCGACTCTTTGCGACCCCATGAATTGCAACACGCCAGGCCTCCCTGTCCATCACCAACTCCGAGAGTTCACCCAAACTCATGTCCATCGAGTCGGTGATGCTATCCAGCCGTTTCATCCTCTGTCGTCCCCCTCTCCTCCTGCCCCCAATCCCTCCCAGCATCAGGGTCTTTTCCAATGAGTCATCTCTTCACATGAGGTGGCCAAAGTATTAGAGTTTCAGCTTTAGCATCAGTCCTTCCAGTGAACACCCAGGACTGATCTTGCAGTCCAAGGGACTCTCAAGAGTCTTCTCTAAAACCACAGTTCAAAAGCATCAATTCTTCAGTGCTCAGCATTCTTCACAGTCCAACTCTCACATCCATACATGACCACTGGAAAAACCATAGCCTTGACTAGGCAGACCTTTGTTAGCAAAGTAATGTCCCTGCTTTTGAATATGCTATCTAGGTTGATCATAACTTTCCTTCCAAGGAGTAAATGTCTTTTAATTTCATGGCTGCAGTCACCATCTGCAGTGATTTTGGAGCCCAAAAAAATAAAGTCAGCCACTGTTTCCATGATTTATTTGTTTTCCCTCTACATCATAATTTGTTTATTGATTATTGGACAGTTTACTTATTTCTAGGTTTGTGCTCTTTTGATCAGTGCTCCTTTGAACACTTGAACTATGATATAACCAGCAGTAAAATGGTAAGTTCCTAAAACAAAAACATAATCCATTTCAGTAAGTAGTGCAAAGTAGAATTCCAGAGTCATTTTGCACAATGACATCATCAAAAATGGCAGTTTAAACGTCTGAATTTTTTTCTATCCATAATATCAGTGGCCAAACTGGAAAAATTTATCAGAATGAATTTTTTTAAAACCTGGGAAATTAACCAAAAGCTTGCAACAACTCATAAAGCATATATTCAAAATAAAACTGGCTAAACCTTCAGGAGAACAGTGAGCTTTTGTGGTATTTGAATTCATCCTATTCTCATCTAACCCTTTTGAGTTCCCCAGTAGCCTCGGCAGTCTCCAGACAGGGCAAAATGGGACTGGAGCTTCTTCAAAGGCTCATTCCCAGAGAATTTTCACTATTTGACCTGCATGGTGCTTCAATAGAAGTCTCTACTTGCAAAGTTGTCTTAATTTCGACTGGACTTAGAGTAAAAAGCTGTTTTCTCAGAAGACCCTGATGCTGGGAATGATTGAGGTCGGGAGGAGAAGGGGACAACAGAGGATGAGATGGTTCGATGGCATCACCGACCAACTCAATGGACGTGAGTTTGGGTAAACTCCAGGGGTTGGTGATGGACAGGGAGGCCTGGCGTGCTGTGGTTTATGGGGTGGCAAAGAGTCAGACACAACTGAGCAACTGAAGTGAACTGAACAGAAGCATTTGTTGAAAAATATTAAAGGTGATTGATTAACTTCATGGCTGCCGGAAGTAGTGGACAACAGTAGAGAAAAGAATAAACTAACCTAGTGCTTCCAGGAAAAACTGGGGAATGAGATGTGCATATGGGCCATGAGAAGGCCCTTTGGATTTCTGAGAATGTAGAGGGTCACACGCATGGTAGGGTTGTGTGCATCCTCAGGGCTGTGTTGACACTCAGGAAATGCCTGAAAGGCTCTAAGCTCTCATCAAGCTTACTGTGAGGCTGTGCTCAGACAGGAAGTGAAGGCCAAAGTAGAGCTGTCAGTTTTGAAAGTGCATCCAGCAGGGCCCCTTGTAGATGCTGAAGACTGTTGGTTTAGGGAGTTATGGAAATCTCTGTGCAGTCATTTAACTGACCAGCTGCTAAATTAACCAGGCAGAGAGTTCAGTGCCACACGCAACGTAGAATACAGTCTTCCTAGAATTAGTTCAGAAGAATCAGTAAGTGAACAAAACAAGGATGACTAAGGAGCAGTGGAAATCTGATTTCCAGAATGGCCTTGTTATATTGCTTAAAATGCCCAGTTTGCAACATAAAATTATGAGACATGCAAGGAAACACATAAATTCACATGAAAAAATAATGAGAACCAGTAAAAGAAACTACATAAGTAATATAAATGATAGTATAATTGTATTTTTGCAACTTTATTCTCAGATTTAAAAGACAATTACATAAAAAATAACCATAAATCAATGTATAAAGATGTAGTTTGTATAAAAGCAGCAGCATGAAGGAGTGCTTTGGGAATGGAGCTATATAACAGCAGAACAAAGCTTTTGGTTACTATTGAAATGTGGTTCATGTCAGACCTAGAGTGTTAAAACTTAAGATGCTAATTATAATCCACTGGACAACAGGCAAGCAAATAACCCAAAATATATTAAAAGAAATGACAGGAAAATTAAAGTGGTACACTGGAGAATATCTGTTTAACTTAAAAGAAGACAGTGTAATAGAGGAGTTGAGAAACAAAATAAGGTGACATATGGAGAATGAATACCTAAGTCATTGTGCTAATGTAAAAGCCCACCAGCGACACATAAGAATTTCCAGGACTCTCCCATTTGTCTGTATTTGGCATTTTCAGATTTTTAAATGTTTGCAGATCTTACATGAGAAGATGCTGAATATTACAAATCTTCAGGAAAATGCAAATTAAAACCACAATGAGATGTCACCTCACACCTGTCAGAATGGCAACAAATAATGTTGGTGAGGATATGGAGAAATGGGAACCCTTGTATACTATTGTGTACAGTTTACATTGTACAATGTAAATTGGTACATTCACATGGAAAACAGCATGAAGGTTTCTCAAAAAAATTGAAAATAGAACTACCATAGTAGTAAAACTCTCACTGTTTGCAGATGACATGATCCTCTACATAGAAAACCCTAAAGACTCCACCAGAAAATTACTAGAACTAATCAATTAATATAGTAAAGTTGCAGGATATAAAATCAACACACAGAAATCCCTTGCATTCCTGTACACTAATAACGAGAAAATAGAAAGAGAAATTAAGGAAACAATTCCATTCACCATTGCAATGAAAAGAATAAAATACTTAGGAATGTATCTTCCTAAAGAAACGAAAGACCTATATATAGAAAACTACAAAACACTGGTGAAAGAAATCAAAGAGGACACTAATAGATGGAGAAATATACCATGTTCATGGCTTGGTAGAATCAATATAGTGTAAATGAGTATACTGCCCAAAGCAATTTATAGATTCAATGCAATCCCCATCAAGCTACCAACGGTATTCTTCACAGAGCTAGAACAAATAATTTCTCAATTTGTATGGAAATACAAAAAACCTCGAATAGCCAAAGCTATCTTGAGAAAGAATGGAACTGGAGGAATCAACGTGCCTGACTTCAGGCTCTACTACAAAGCCACAGTCATCAAGACAGTATGGTACTGGCACAAAGACAGAAATATAGATCAGTGGAACAAAATAGAAAGCCCAGAGATAAATCCACGCACATATGGACACCTTATCTTTGACAAAGGAGGCAAGAATATACAATGGATTAAAGACAATCTCTTTAACAAGTGGTGCTGGAAAAGCTGGTCAACCACTTGTAAAAGAATGAAACTAGAATACTTTCTAACACCATACACAAAAATAAACTCAAAATGGATTAAAGATCTAAATTTAAGACCAGAAACCATAAAACTCCTAGAGGAAAACATAGGCAAAACACTCTCTGACATACATCACAGCAGGATCCTCTATCACCCACCTCCCAAAATATTGGAAATAAAATCAAAAATAAACAAATGGGACCTAATTAAACTTAAAAGCTTCTGCACAACAAAGGAAACTATAAGCAAGGTGAAAAGACAGCCTTCAGAATGCGAGAAAATAATAGCAAATGAAGCAACAGACAAACAACTAATTTCAAAAATATACAAGCAACTCCTCCAGCTCAATTCCAGAAAAATAAATGACCCAATCAAAAAATGGGCCAAAGAACTAAACAGACATTTCTCCAAAGAAGACATACAGATGGCTAACAAACACATGAAAAGATGCTCAACATCACTCATTATCAGAGAAATGCAAATCAAAACCACTATGAAGTACCATTACACGCCAGTCAGAATGGCTGCGATCCAAAAGCCCACAAGCAATAAATGCTGGAGAGGGTGTGGAGAAAAGGGAACCCTCTTACACTGTTGGTGGGAATGCAAACTAGTACAGCCACTTTGGAGAACAGTATGGAGATTCCTCAAAAAACTGGGAATAGAACTGCCTTATGATCCAGCAATCCACTGCTGGGCAAACACTGAGAAAACCAGAACTGAAAGAGACACGTGTACCCCAATGTTCATAGCAGCACTGTTTACAATAGCCAGGACTTGGAAGCAACCTAGATGTCCATCAGCAGATGAATGGATAAGAAAGCAGTGGTACATATACACAATGGAGTATTACTCAGCCATTAAAAAGAATGCATTTGAATCAGTTCTAATGAGGTGGATGGAACTGGAGCCTATTATACAGAGTGAAGTAAGCCAGAAAGAAAAACACAAATACAGTATACTAACGCATATATAAGGAATTTAGAAAGATGGTAACAATAATCCTGTTTATGAGACAGCAAAAGAGACACTGATGTATAGAACAGTCTTTTGGACTCTGGGAGAGGGAGAGGGTAGGATGATTTGGGAGAATAGCATTGAAATATGTATAATATCATATCTGAAACGAGTTGCCAGTCCAGGTACAATGCCTGATGATGGATGCCTGGGGCTGGTGCATTGGGATGACCCAGAGGGATGGTATGGGGAGGGAGGAGGGTTCAGGATGGGGAACACATGTGTACTTGTGGCAGATTCATTTTGATGTATGGCAAAAGCAATACAATATTGTAAAGTTAAGCAAAATAAAATTAAAAAAAAAATAGAACTACCATAGGATCCAGAAATTCTATTCCTGGGTATATTTCCAAAATCAAAACACTAAATTGAAAAGATACATGGTCCCCTATGTTCATAGCAACATTGTTGACAATAGCCAAGATACAGAGATAACCTAAGTGTCCATCAACAGATAAATGGATAAAGATGTGGTATATATACACAATGGAATATTACTCAGCTATAAAAAGGAATGAAAATTTTCTGTTTGCAACAACATGGATGGGCCTGGAGGGCATCATGCTGAGCAAAGTAAGTCAGAGAAGATAAATACTGTATATATTCATTTATATGTGAAACCTAAAAAAATAAACAAGTAAATATAACAAAACAGAAACAGACTCACAGATACAGAAAATAACAAGTAGATACCAGTGGGAACAGAAATGAGACAGGGGAGGAGGTTAAGAGGTATAAAATAGTAGGTATAAAATAAGTATAAAGTATAGCATAGGGCTTATAGCCATTATTTTATGATAGCATTAAATAGAATATAAAATATTGAACCACTGTGTTGTACACCTGAAATTGATGTAATATTGTGAATCAAATATACTTCAAAAAATAAACATATTTTATATAATTATAAATTCATAATACATTTATTAATATAATTCAGATAATAAGTATTTTAAAATAAAATAAATATTTGCCAAACTTGTGGCTATAAAATGTCACCTTATAATGAAGCTCTGTTATTAGATATGGCCAATATAAAATTGTTATATCCTTCTTAAACCTTTTATTAACATTTAATGCTTATCTCAAGTAAAGTCTATTGTCCTCAGTTATATTTTGTATTATATTGATATAGCATTATTAGCTTTTCTTTCCTAGTAGTTTCTAGTTGATTATTTACCATCCCTTTACCTGTGGAGTTTCTCTTTGCTATATACTAACTCTATCTCATGTAAATACCTTAAGGCTGGATTTTGCTTTCTGATCTGATTATATATTTTAACTGAGAAGTTTAATTTGTTATTGTTCATTATGAGCAATATTATACATAAATGTATTTCTATCCTTGTTTTTTCTTTGTTGTACTATTGTGTTCACCCTTTCACTCATCCCTTGCTTTGTTTTTAATTGAAATGTTATCTCATTCTATGTTACCTCTCATTTAAAGAAATACACAAGTTATTTCTATTATTTTATTCAATATCAGTTTAAAATTTAACCATTTAATAAATCTTAAACATAATTGCTTTCTTTATCCTGCTCTAACAACACAAGATCTTTAGAGAGTTTTAAAGGCAATTATCCTATCCTGATTTTGTGCTGTTATGGTGTAGTACTTTGGTTTTATCTCTTTTGTAAAAACAGTATCACCCGTGAGACATTATTAAACTTTGAAATACCATCAGTGTTTCTTTATATTTTCCCACATATTTACCATTTTCCTTATTCACCATTTATCTTTGTATCCAAAACTTCCATTTCTTGTTTTCTTTCTTCCGGCACATTTTTTGAAGTTTCTTTAGTGATGGTTTTTCAATTTATTATTTTTTTAATCTATGATGTCTTTTTGCCCACATTCTTGAAAAACAGTTCAGTTAAGTACACTAAGTTGACAGTTTATCTCAGCACCCTGAAGACCCTCCATCCTATTCTAGCTTCCTGTTTTGTGTAAAATAGCAGTTACCAATCCAACCATCATTTCTTATAGATAACATGTCTTTGTTGTCTAGTTGTTTCTAATTTCTTCTTTTTGAATTTTATATTCGTATTGTGCTTTCCATGTGTCTAGTAGTGGATTTTATTGATTCAAAATTGTTTAAAATATATATCAATTAAACTTTAATATAAGCCTGTGATGATACTTTGTGATGTCACCTGCATCAGACTATAAGTAACCTTGCTGATTTCAATGATTACCTTTCCATTTATAAAACAAATATATAGAGAGCATATTTTCAGGTAAAAATGGATACTATGGGGAAGGAATTGGGGAAGGCAATGGCACCCCACCCCAGTACTTTTGCCTGGAAAATCCCATGGACGGAGGAGCCTGGTAGGCTCCAGTCCATGGGGTCGCTAAGAGTCGGACATGACTGAGCGAATTCACTTTCACTTCACTTTCATGCATTGGAGAAGGAAATGGCAACCCACTCCAGTGTTCTTGCCTGGAGAATCCCAGGGACAGAGGAGCCTGGTGAGCTTCCGTCTATGGGGTTGCACAGAGTCGGACACGACTGAAGTGACTTAGCAGCAGCAGCAGCATGGGGAAGGAATAAAGTGTAAAAGAATTAGAGTGAGACTGAGGGGGAAGGCTGGCTCTGTTCGTTTTCTTTGTCTGGAAGACTCTACATATTAATAAGGAAAGATTTGAGCTGAATGAAGTAATCAAATAATCACATAGAGAAGTATGGAAATACCACAGACAAGGAAAAAGTAAATATAGAATCTCTCTTGTACGGTGGAGTAAATAAGTCTTGATGTGTCTAAGGAACTGCAAGGAGGCCTGTGTGTCTGGAATTATCTGTAGAGTGGCTAGCAAGAGATGATGTTAGAGCCAGATAATGGAATGCATACACACAAACACACACATAATTATTAGCATATACATGTATGTGCATAGAAAGTGAGGTTGCTCAGTCATGTCCAACTCTTTATGACCCCACAGCCTACCAGTCTCCTCTGTCCATGGGATTCTTCACTCAAGAATACTGGAGTGGGTTGCCATTTCCTTCATAGCAATTACATTTTAAAACTACTGCTTACAGATAAAGGTGAATTGCCATTTCAAATACATTTTGCCATCAATTTGGCCCTTCTTAAAAATTTTTAAGCTGTTTTCCAGTCTAAAATGGTACATCAAATAAAGATGACATGGAATATTTGTGTTGACTCCTATTTTGACCAAGGTCCGAAGCTGAGGATAGTGGATGTTAATTATGTATGATAGACACCTTTTAAATGGGTTCAGTGAAAGATAGTCAAATAGGCCTGCAATTATCTTACTTAATCCAGTTTATATACTGGAAACCAGACAAGAGAGATGTGATTGACAGAAGATTCTTTAAAAGGAATTTCAGTGTTTTGGCTGCTTTGCTCTGTTTCTTTCTTTACTTTCCCTATGATAAGCCAAATGTGTAAGAGATGGGGAAGGGGTCAAGGAAATTGCTTATGTCTGAAAGTGGGAGGAGCAGCTTTTTAGTCCTTAGCTTAATGCACGTTGCGTTATAGAAATTTGTAGGATCATTCTAGTCTGCTACCAGGCTAGGACATGAAAGAGTTCACTAGGGGGCCTGGCATATGTATAGAAGGCGGCCCAGGCTTGTCACCTCGAGAGGACAGAGTGGAGAGCTGGCTGAAACTGCCATGTGGGCAGGTTGAGACAGCAAGTGAGCAGCTGAAGTGGAACTGACACTGTGGGTAGGACAAGGATTTTTTTCTCTTGTGGGCCAGTGGACACTTTTGATGGAAGCCAGATATGGTTCATCCTGGAAGTATCTCTCCAAAGAGATCTACCTTTCAAGACAAAAGCCACTCAGGAGACTATGACTGGAGATGTTTGAAAAAGCTGATGAGGCCTTATAAAGTCAGCCCATAACAGCTTATAAAGTGCATTGCCCATAACAGTGATACCTTTGCAAACTGAAGGTCATCGGCAGTATCTCTGAAGAACTTGTGAGTGTTCCCATTGGAAGAGGGACAATGTTTGGATCCGCCATCACAGAGGGCATTTGAATAATCCAAAGAGATCTCCAGATTGCATTGCTAATCCAGAACCTTCATCCTTTTTTATTCTTCCCACCCAAAGCTGGAAGATCCATAAGTGTAGCATGAAGGTAGTAGAGCAAGCAAGCAAGAAAACAAACAAACAAGAAAACCCTGTAAATAATATGGGAGCTTCTTAGGTGGCTCAGTGGTAAAGAATCTGCCTGCCAATCCAGGAGATACAGTTTGATCCCTGGGTTGGGAAGATCCCCTGGAGAAGGAAATGACAACCCACTCCAGTATTCTTGCCTGGGAAATCCTATGGATAGAGGAGACTGGTGGGCTACAGTCCATGGGGTCGCAGAGAGTCAGCACACATAGCTTTTCATCCATTATTGGTCCCTGATTCACAAGGTCAGTGGGGAAACACTCTAATTTAGATGTGACATTAAAGAGTTTAATTGTATCAAACTGGACTTTTTAATATCTAAATATGAGACTGTTCATATAGCTGAAAGTGATCTGAAAAGCTGTGGAATATATCAGATAAACATTAAAGAAAGGTTAGTGCTGGGAGAGAAATAATGCTGTTTCCTTTTTATCCATTCCTAATTCAACCCTAATATATGGGTGTGTTAATTTTTTTTATTGCTGATGTAACAAATTACCACACATTTATTTGATAGAGACAAAGTTAATTTATTATTTTCAGTTCTAGAAGTCAGAAGAACTACACAGGTCTTATTGCAGCCCTGCTGACACCTTGATTTTAGCCCAATGAGGCCTGTACAGTTCTCCAGCTTAATTAAGTTTTGGCAGAATTCATTTGAATATGATTATGGAGACCATCTGGTCCCTATTTTCTGACTAGCTATCAGCTAGGGGACTGCTAGCAGTTTTTGGAGGCCTCTCTCTGTTCCTTGCACATCACAGAAGAGAAACCCTCCATCTCAAAGCTAGCAAGAGGGCCTAGATACCTTCTCAGGCTGGCATTTTTGTGAAATTTTTCCATCATTGCAACTCTCTAAGAACTACACAGGTCTTATTGCAGCCCTGCTGACACCTTGATTTTAGCCCAATGAGGCCTGTACAGTTCTCCAGCTTAATTAAGTTTTGGCAGAATTCATTTGAATATGATTATGGAGACCATCTGGTCCCTATTTTCTGACTAGCTATCAGCTAGGGGACTGCTAGCAGTTTTTGGAGGCCTCTCTCTGTTCCTTGCACATCACAGAAGAGAAACCCTCCATCTCAAAGCTAGCAAGAGGGCCTAGATACCTTCTCAGGCTGGCATTTTTGTGAAATTTTTCCATCATTGCAACTCTCTAAGACCTTTTAAGAAGGCATGTAATTTGGGGGACTTCCCTGATAGTCCAGTGGTTAAGACTCCGCAATCCCACCGCAGTGGGTGTGAGTTCTGTCTAATCAGGTAACTAAGTTTCTACATGCAAGGCACCATGGCCAGAAAAAGAAAATGCATATAATTTGAACAGGACCACCTATATAATGCTGAATACCTTTTTCATCTCAAGGTCTGTCATAGTAATCATATCTGCTATCATATCTTTTGTCACTGAAGGTAATATTCATAGATTCTAGGAATTAGTAAATTGACATTTTGGGGAGACTTACACTAAGCTATGGTTTTTCTAGTGGTCATGTATGGAATGAGAGTTGGACTGTAAAGAAAACTGAGCACTGAAGAATTGATGCTTTTGAACTGTGGTGTTGGAGAAGACTCTTGAGAGTCCCTTGGACTGCAGGGAGATCCAGCCAGTCAGTCCTAGGGTAAATCAGTCCTGAATATACATTGGAAGGACTGATGCTAAAACTGAAGCTCCAATACTTTGGCCACCTGATGGGAAGAATTGACTCATTGGAAAAGACCCTGATACTAGGAAAGATTAAAGACAGGAGGAGAAGGGGATGACAGAGGATGAGATGGTTGGAATGGCATCACCGACTCCATGGACATGAGTTTGAGCAAGCTTTGGGAGTTGGTGATAGACAGGGAAGCCTGCATGCTGCAGTCCATGCGGTTGCAAAGAGTCAGACATGACTGAGTGACTGAACTTAACTGAACACCTTCCATAACTAATTAGTCAAAATTCAAAGTAGATTCCTTCTTAATATTCTCACTGTGTATGGCTGTAAACTATTTAGTAATCACTTGAGATTTTTCAAAACTAGATAGTATATTTTTTAATCAAGGTATAGTGTGTGTTGAATGTTCAGATTTTTAACAATGAAGTCATTTGACAAATACCTGTAACCTGATGACCACCACAAGTTACTAGGTGTATAAATTATCCCCCATGCCCTTTGGTAGTCACTTTCCAGTCTCTTCACCAGTAATTTTCCTGATAGTCACCTAATTTTTCCTATAATGGAACTTTATATCTTTATAAGTTTATATGATGATATATGATATAAAGAAAATTTCTGAGGCTTGTTTCACTTAACATAATGTTGTTGAGATACTTCTGTTCTCTTTATCTTCTTCTTACCTCTACATTATTTTATCATAATTTTTCATGTATTAGCTCTCCATAGTAAAGTATCATTACTTTTGCTTTAGTAGTGGACAGTTTTTAAACAGATTTAAAGAGTTTATGTGTCTTTGTGTGTGTGTGTGAGAGAGAGAGAGAAATTATGTGTATACATATATGATATAAAGATGATTTATAAAAGGTCTTTTATATTTGCACACATATTTAGTATTTCTGGTGTTCTGTATTCATTTGGGCAGATCCAGGCTTCCATCTGGTATCATTTCCTTTCAGGCTGAAGAATTTCCTTCAACATTCCTTGTATTTCAGTTCTACTGGCAGCTAAGTTTCTCATCTTTTGTTTATAAGAAAATGTTTTTCTTCTTCTTTAATCTTGGAATGATATTGTCATTTGATATAAAGTTCATGTTGACAATTATGTCACACTTTAAAGATATCCTTCTAGTATTTTTGCCCTTTTCTGATGATGAGAAATCAGTTGTCATTGACCTCAACAATTTAATGATTTAATGCATATTTTTTCTCCCCGTCTTCACAACCTTTATATACTTTTGTTTTTTTAGTAGTTTGGTGATTAGATGTAGATTTATCTGTCTTTATCCTTGATGGAATTAATTGAGCTTCCTGTATTAGTGGCTTGTTTTTTTTTTATAAAATTTGGAAAACTTTTAGTTAATATTTCTTAAAATATTCTATTCTACCCCATTATCTATATCCTCTGTTTCCTAGAGTTGTATTTATGTTTATTCCATGACACCATCCCACTAGGTATTGAGGCTCTTCATTTTCTTTAGTCTTTTTTTTTTTCTTCTCTGTATATCTACCTGGATAATTTTTCTTGAACTGTTTCTAACTCCTTGTCTTCTGTTGTGTCTAAGCTGCCATTAATCTCATTCAAATACTTTTTCATTTTCCATTTAGTTCTTTTTCACAGCTTCTAGATGTCTTTTGAAATTCTCTTCACCATAGTGTCCCTCTTCATCTTCTTCCTCTGAGATTCTTTAATGTATCTGTCATAATTATTTAAAATGTTTTTCTAGTAATTCTACTTTATGAGTCATTTTTGAGTATGTTTCTATTACCCTATTTTTTACTTGATTATAAATCTTGTTTGTTTGCTTCTTTGTCTTGTAATGTTTGATTATATGCTAGACATTGTGTTTAAAATTCCAGTATAGGCTACAAAAGGCTTATTTCACTGACGTTTGATTCTTTTAAAAATTTCTTTGCGCTCAAAGCTCTTCAGTGATTTAAAGAAAAGCTTATGTTTTTGTTTATGTGGTGATTTACTTTTACTTTTGCAAGACTGAAGTTTTGTGCATTGTTTTTCCTTCTAATCAAATGTGGATCTCCAAAAGAAATATATTTTTGAGAATATGTTGAAGTTCTTTCCTGTTGCAAGAAAATCCTTTCCTCTCACACTCATAAGGGATAAATACAAATAGTTAGGATGAGGCTGTATTGATTTCTTTCTCTATTTGATGTTTCAATTTGATGTTTCAGTATTAATGAAGAAAGAACAAATACATTACTAATATACTCTCTGTGCATACACTGTGGATGGAATCTAAACAACAGGGGAAGGGAGAAACCTTGGCAGTTATTTGTTTACTATTGACCTTTTCACCTCTTGTTATAACAAGTGCTCCCACTTTTTCTAAAGGTTCTTAAATTATCCAGCTTTGGACTTACTTAAACCTCTGAATCTGGAGTAAGAAGTGGCAACCCCTCTATATTCTTTCCTGGAAAATTCCATGGACAGAGGAGCCTGGTGGGCTGCAGTCCATGAGGTCACAGAGTTGGACACGACTGATCATGTAGGCCCACATGCCATACCTCTGAATATGGACAAACATACAAATACTTAAAAGTTCTTGAGTTAAGTAAAAGATGAGCCTACTTATTACTCATATTCTTTGCTCAGGAACCAAGGTTTGTTGCCTAGTTGGCCTGCCTGTGGTGTTCCCACTGCACAATTTGCTTCTTTCTAGGCTTTTATGCTGTCCATCTGCTTTTCTGATGGATAATATTTCAATTTCTAGTTTGTAGTTTTAATTGCCTGCCCCAGGGTAATTGAATCTGCCTATTTCCAGTCTTTCCATCTGGTTCTTGGTTTTGGACTGTCCAGACTCCATTACTTGTATGTGATTTAGCTCATACTGACTAAAATCGCTACATATTCCTTCACACTCTGTCTACAACTCTCTCTCCTCCGCTAAGTCACTTCAGTCATGTCTGACTGTGCAACCCCGGAGACAGCAGCCCACCAGGCTTCCCCGTCCCTGGGATTCTCCAGGCAAAAAGACTTGAGTGGGTCGCCATTGCCTTCTCCAATGCATGAAAGTGAAAAGTGAAAGTCAAGTCGCTCAGTCGTGTCCAACTCCTAGCGACCCCATGGACCACAGCCCACCAGGCTCCTCCGTCCATGGGATTTGCCAGGCAAGAGTACTGGAGTGGGGTGCCATTGCCTCTCCCTCTCTCCTCTAAACCACGCTGAACTCTTCATCCCTGATACTACTATATACTTTTAGTCAAAGTCCTGATGATATTTTAAAAATAACTTAGATGAGAAAGAATGCTTCCTGAAACAAATTCCAGTCTCAAATGTAGCATTTACTTGTAAAGTGTTTTATTGCTGTATAACCACCTCAGTATTTAAAGTATAGAACAAATAATATGTAATGGAAACAATCTTCCTACTAATTTATGTTTGTTTTTTATCTTTTGATAGTATTAAATTTCATACCTGCTGATTTACCTATAATGCAGATGTTTCTTTTGTTTCAATTTCTGCAAAATACACTGTTTGGCTTTTAGACAGCAGTGTTCAAATCACACATATCATACACACTTGGAGAACATAAGTATTTTACACCTTCATAATTTTATATAGCTGAAAATTTCATACACACGCACATACACACACGAACTTATGAAGTAAGAAGTCCAGGCAGTTAAATTGGTGTTCTTTCTACATAATGCTATATAATTTAATTTCTTCGCTTGAAGTTTTGATTCAGTTGCCTAGTTTTGACTGACTTGACCAGTTTAATTGTTGGTAGCTTTTCTTATTAGAGTGTATGGCCATAGAGAATTAGAATTTAATACAAAAATAAAATTTATAGTTAGAGGAAGAATAATATGGCCAAAGTTAAAAATCATCTATGTGAAGAACCTAGACATTTTAGTAATAGTTATTATATGTACATTGCTCCTCCTAAGTTTTTGAAACTTCATATATATAATTGAATAAATGTATGTATACACCAAAAGATACTGGGACTATTAGATCCAATGCTGAGTGAATGAGAATCTGCTGTAGTAAGATATGAGCATCATGACAAAAGTGGTATTATCATGAGGCATTTGTTAATAACAGTCTTTTTCTTCTAGTATTATCTATGCTCAAGTCTTGGTCACTACTATTATCTTACTGTTATTATAATATCATACTGTTTAGTTACTATTATTATAATCTCATACTATTATTTTGTGCTAGTATCTTAGAATGGGCTTCCCAGATGGCTCAGTGGTAAAGAATTTGCCGGCCGGTGCAGGAAATGCGGGTTCAATCCCTGGATCAGGAAGATGCCCTGGAGGAGGAAATGGCGAGCCACTCTGGTTTTTGAGCCTGGGAAATCCCATGGACACAGGAGCCTGGCAGGCTACAGTCCATGGAGTCACAAAAGAGATGGACATGACTTAATGACTAAACAACAAAAATTTTCTTTGAAGGCTCTGATCATTTGTCTTTAAAAGTTTTTTTTTATTCTTTTATTCTTAACCTATTGGCAGGATAGCAGTGGAGATGCAGACATTGAGAACACACTTGTGGACATGGGGCAGGAAAGAGAGGGTGGGATGAATGGAGAGAGTAGCATAGAAACATATACATTACCATACGTAAAATAGATTGCCAGCAGGGAGCTCAAACCAGTGCTCTGTGACAAGCTAGAGGAGTAGTCTAGGGTGAGAGATGGGAGGGAGGTTCAAGAGGAAGGAACATATGCGCACCTATGGCTGATTCATGTTGATGTACAGCCAAAACCAACACAATATTATAAAGCAATTATATTTCAATTAAAAATAAATTTTTTTTTAATTAGGTGTTTTTTTTTTTTGTTCTTAAAACAGCAACACGCTTTCTTTTGCCCTAATTCTTTTTTTTTTTCCCCCCAGAAAAATTTCAAACTGAGGTTCTATGTACATGATGAAAAAATACCTGATTTTTTTTTTTTTTGGTCACTGTGGTCCAAAAACCAGTCATGTTTCAAAGAGTGCAGAGAATTGAATTGTTGGGTGTTGTATCAACTGAAACTGCTGATTGATAAACAAATTGCTTTCAGTAGGTTATTAATGTCTTACCAAGACCCACATCTTGATGATTCCCACCCCCATACCCCAACAAAAATTTCTTCATAGTGGATCCATTGTTGTTATTTTCATACAGGGCTCAACTTAAATTATGTGTAATATAAGTACAATCAAGTGCTCTGTCTCCTTTCCACCAGGAGACTGTTTTTTTCATGACTGTATTTATTCCTATCTATAGCCACATCTTTGCCAGGCTCAAGGCTGTGGGCAGTATGGGCCACAGATGCCAGACTTCCTATGAACTGGTTTCCAGTGCTGTCATCAAGCTCTTCCCTTCTGGATTCTTCAGGGAGCAGGGGCTGGCAGCTGTGCATATGCTTTGGGGTCTACCATTCAGTTAAATTGCTAATGCTGGACTCCTGTTTTCCTGGCTCCCTTGAGTTCACTCAAAGAAACAAAATGGAATTCCCATATGTCCCTTATTGTTTTTTTGGCAAATCTCCCTACCTCCTTTAACCTCTCAGATTCTAGAATGGAAGAGACAAACTTTCTTTGTGAAGCTTCCTTCCCTCAGAGGCTGTAGATGAATAGCACTGATTCTAAAGCAAACTCATTTTAGAATGTCTTTTCTGAGACTTAAGTTGACTAGTTCTAAGGACTATAATAGTGTATTCATAAATATGCATCCCAGTGAACTGAAGTTAAAGGCAACCTGAAATGATTTACTAATTTGAATGTCAAATTTTAGAATTGGTTCTGGGGGATCAGTGGGTAAAGTGTCTGCCTGCCATGAGGGAGACCTGGGTTCGATCCCTGGGTCGGGAAGTTTCCCTGGAGAACGAAATGGCAACCCATTCCAGTACTCTTGCCTGGAAAATTCCATGGACAGAGGAGCCTGGTAAGCTACAGTCCATGGGATTGTGAAGAATCACAAATGACTGTGTACCTTTACTTCTCAGTTATTATATAAGCTATCCATTAATGAGTGTTCAGGCATTCTGCAGTACACTGTTTTATCCTCATATTCCTGTTAATTCTTGTCAGAATCAGAAATCTGGATTTTTAATTTTTATCTAGAAAATTAACAGTAAAGCTATTATATAGTACTTATTAGAGATTTGTGAAGTTAAGTGGAAGTGGATAAAGTCTAGCATTTGTTAGTAATACATTCCTGCTGCTGCTAAGTCGCTTCAGTTGTGTCCGACTCTGTGAGACCCCATAGACGGCAGCCCACCAGACTCCCCCGTCCCTGGGATTCTTCAGGCAAGAACACTGGAGTGGGTTGCCCTTTCCTTCTCCAATGGATGAAAGTGAAAAGTGAAAGTGAAGTCGCTTAGTCATGCCCAACTCTTAGCGACCTGCAGCCCACCAGGCTCCTCTGTCCATGGGATTTTCCAGGCAAGAGTACTGGAGTGGGGTGCCATTGCCTTCTACAGCAATACATTCCTAAGATGATATAATTTGATGCCCTCTCTCTTTCTGATAAAGACAGAGACATAATTTAGTAGACATAATGCATTTCTTTTTACTTCTAATAAGATTATATTCCAAAACTTTAAAGCTGGGAAAGGGGGCTCTCTAGCTTTCACATTGTTGTTGCCATGCTGCAATTCATGTGGAACTATTTCATTGCAGATACTAGTGTAGCTGAAGGAAAGGACCTCAGAATACACCAAAAATAGGTATCTCAGAAGGTGATAGAGAATTCTGATGGACACTTTTGCATTATTCAGCTCTACCTAACAGAATTCAGGGGTATCTTTGGGGAAATCCTTATAAATTAAATGCTTAACAAGATGAGCAGTATTATTTATATTTTAAATCCCGTTACAACAAATATCAACAAATACAACAAATATCATTACCCAGCTCCCGCTGCCAAAACAAAAAAAGAACAACAACAACAAAAAAAAACCCAAGCAGGTATAACAGACAACCCAATTAATTCAAGTAATGATTTTTAGAAACAAAATTTTAGTATAAAGGAGAACATTAGGGTCTTCTATCCAATTAAATCTTTTAAAAGCATTGTGTCTTTACCATGTTTTCTGATTTCCTGATCTTCATACAACTTAATATATAGAACCAGAAGTTCACTACTATATATAATTTTTAAATGTGTGAAGCCAACTAATACATACTTACTTTCATTACTCTTGATCTATCATCAGGTAAAAAGACTTTTACACTTGGCAGGCACATTTGCTGAGATGTCAAAAAAGGTGCTTATAAGCAAAGAGATTTGTTGGGAGATAAATTATGCTATCCTAGTATTGTCATGCAAATTACAAGTTCTAGCTGCTTTTAGCTCTTGTTTTTTACTAGAGCCAAATAGCTTATACACTGATATATTTAATAATTATTGTTATTATTGGATATCAAAGTAGGTTAAAATATTTCCAATTATTAAAAAATCAGCCTACATATAAGAAATGTTTCTTAAAGTTTGTTTTAAAACTGATAATGCATCAATACAACTCTGATATAGCTGGGATTTTGCCTTCAAATGAAGTATTTCAGGCACATAAATCACTGCATATGAATTTCCAGTTCAGCAAATGTATTGGAAGCAATAATTCAACCATCACATCTTCATTTGGAATTTCATGCTATTGAGTTTTTCCATGCTGTGCTTGGTTTTGATACATATTATTTCACTAAGGATTGATACTTCTGTACATTTAGGAATACTTTAGTGGTAATACTTAGTCATTGGAAGGTAATTACTGAGCTCCGAATTAGCAGTGCACTTAAAGAGAAATTTTAAAAACAGAATTGCAATCAACTGGTCTGACATATTCAGTTAGTCTTTGGATAGGAGGCAGTTACATTATACATAAAGCATTTTTCTCAGCAGGACAGATTTCTTTGAGTTTTGGTCTTGTAACTTTCTAAAAGAGTTATATTTGAAATATTAAGAAAAATATAATATTTGTTTTATATATTATAAAAAGAAACACAATCATCTAATTTTTGTCACTCTATAAATAACATATAGACTTTCTGTACTCTGTTTTGCACTTACACTTTATAAAATAATTTATTTTAATTGGAGGCGAATTACTTTACAATATTGTAGTGGTTTTGCCATACATTGACATGAATTAGCCACGGGTGTACACATGTCCCCCATCCCGAACCCCCTCCCGTCTCCCTCCCCATCCTATCCCTCTGGATTGTCCCAGTGCCCTGACTTTAAGTGCCCTGTTTCATGCATGGAACTGGGACTGGTCATCTGTTTCACATATGCTAATATGCATGTTTCAATGCTATTCTCTCAAATCATCCCACCTCGCCTTCTCCCACAGAATCCAAAAGTTTGTTCTTTATATCTGTCTTTTTTACTGTCTCACATATAGGGTTGTCATTACCATCTTTCTAAATTCCATATATATGCGTTAATATACTGTATTGGTATTTTTCTTTTTGACTTACTTCACTCTGTATAATAGGCTGCAGTTTCATCCACCTCATTAGAACTGATTCAAATGCATTCTTTTTAAAAGCTGAGTAATATTCCATTCGGAAGGCAATGGCACCTCACTCCAGTACCCTTGCCTGGAAAATCCCATGGACGGAGGAGCCTGGTTGGCTGCAGTCCATGGGGTTGTGAAGAGTCAGACACAACTGAGCAACTTGACTTTCACTTTTCACTTTCATGCATTGGAGAAGGAAATGGCAACCCACTCCAGTGTTCTTGCCTGGAGAATCCGAGGGATGGGGGAGCCTAGTGGGCTGCTGTCTATGGGGTTGCACAGAGTTGAACATGACTGAAGCAACTTAGCAGCAGCATCAATATTCCATTGTGTATATGTACCAAAACTTTCTTATCCATTTGTCTGCTGATGGACATCTAGGTTGTTTCCATGTCCTAGCTATTGTAAACAGTGCTGCAGTGAACATTGGGATACATGTGTCTCTTTCAATTCTGCTTTCCTTAGTGTGTATGCCCAGCAGTGGACTGCTGGGTGGTATGGCAGTTCTATTTCCATTTTTTTAAGGAACCTCCACACTGTTCTCCATAGTGGCTGTACTAGTTTGCATTCCCACCAGCAACGTATGAGGATTCCCTTTTCTCCACACCCTCTCCAGCATTTATTGTTTGTAGACTTTTTGATGGCAGCCATTCTGACCAGCGTGAGATGGTACCTCATTGTGGTTTTGATTTGCATTTCTCTGATAATGAGTGATGTTGAGCATCTTTTCATGTGTTTGTTAGCCATCAGTGTGTTGTCTTTGAAGAAATGTCTGTTTAGTTCTTTGGCCCATTTTTTGATTGGGTCATTTATTTTTCTGGTATTGAGCTGCATGACCTGCTTATATATTTTTGAGATTAATTATTTGTCAGCTGCCTCATTTGATATTATTTTCTCGCATTCTGAAGGCTGTCTTTTCACCTTGCTTATAGTTTCCTTCGTTGTGCAGAAGGTTTTAAGTTTAATTAAGTACCATTTGTTTATTTTTGCTTTTATTTCCATTACTCTGGAAGGTGAGTCATAGAGGATCTTGCTGCAATTTATGTCAGAGACTGTTTTGCTTATGTTTTCCTCTAGGAGTTTTATAGTTTCTGGTCTTATATTTCGATCTCTAATCCATTTTGAGTTTATTTTTGTGTGTGGTATTAGAAAGTGTTCTGGTTTCATTCTTTTACAGGTGGTTGACCCGTTTTCCCAGCACCACTTATTAAAGAGATTGTCTTTTCTCCATTATATATTTTTGTCTCCTTTGTCAAAGATAAGGTGTCCATAGGTGCATGGATTTATCTCTGGGCTTTCTATTTTGTTCCGTTGATTTTATTTCTGTCTTTGTGCCAATACCATACTGTTTTGATGACTGTAGCTTTTTAGTATAGCCTAAAGTCAGGCAGGTTGATTCCACCATTTCCATTCTTCTTTCTCAAGATTGCTTTGGGTATTCAAGGTTTTTGTATTTCCATACAAATTTTGAAATTATTTGCTCTAGTTCTGTGAAAAATACCATTGGTAGCTTGATAGGCATTGCATTGAATCTGTAGATTGCTTTGGGTAGTATACTCATTTTCATTATATTGATTTGCCCAATCCATGAACATGGTATATTTCCCCATCTATTTGTGTCATCTTTGATTTCTTTCATCAGTGTTTTATAGTTTTCTATACATAGGTCTTTTGTTTCTTTGCTGCTAAGTCACTTTAGTCGTGTCCGACTCTGTGTGACCCCAGAGACTGCAGCTCACCAGGCTCCCCCGTCCCTGGGATTCTCCAGGCAAGAACACTGGAGTGGGTTGCCATTTCCTTCTCCAATGCATGAAAGTGAAAAGTGAAAGTGAAATCACTCAGTCGTGTCTGACCCTTAGCGACCCCATGGACTGCAGCCTACCAGGCTCTTCCGTCCGTGGGATTTTCCAGGAAGAAGTACTAGAGTGGGGTGCCATTGCCTTCTCTGTTTTGTGTCTTTAGGTAGATATATTCTTAAGTATTTTATTCTTTTCATTGCAGTGATGAATGGAATTGTTTCCTAAATTTCTCTTTGTGTATTTTCATTGTTAGTATATAGGAATGCAGGGGATTTCTGTGTATTAATTTTATATACTTTGTATATTCATTGATTAGCTCTAATAATTTTCTGGCAGTCAAAATTAGTAAGTGGTTAAAGGGACTATTGCTATTAGAGATAGTATTTGTTTAAGCACTGGCTCATTGCTTATCTTTCAAAGTATATAAGTTATCTTTGCTTCCCTCCTTTGAATTTGTTAACTCTGCTAAACTTTTTTTTTTTTTTACAATATGTTCTTACCTTTCTAGTTCATTCTTATCAGTGGCAATTAGCTCTTATTTTCCATGATTTCTGAAACCTAAATTACTGTATTCATTGAAATTAGTAATGCTTCTTACTATCCATTGAATACCTACTAGGCATGGGGATGATATAGAGATAAAATATACATTTCCGCTTTGAGAGATAAAATATACATTTCTGCTCTCTGTCCATCTGAACGAATGCAACAGGTAAAATGGTCAGATTATTTTGTAGTTTGCAAAATTTCAGTTCCTGTCAGTTCCATGACAATAAGCTAAGCTATGTGGAATAATTTGAACTTTAGTCATGCTGATTAGAAAAAATGAATCTTTAAAATGTTTCTAGTGATTTCCTTGCTACTTTCTCTTTACTTGCCTGTGGAGAGTTTCACTATGCATATAAGAAATACAGAAATCAGTTTGACATCTTGATAAATTTAACCAAAAAATGCAAATTTCCTACATTATGAAAGTAATAAAAAATGATTGAATTACTTTCCATCTCATTCAGATTCACTTTACACATAGATAGTGTCATCAATTTCTTTTCTTGAATATAACATGGCTATCTGTGGTAGCAAATAGTCTCCAGCATATCCTTGTAGGATTACACCAGAGGACATTCTTTTTCTCATTAACAAAACAGAAGCATCAATAGCTCATCTAAACAACTGCACAATAGAGATGAGAGCACACATTATTTGAAATGTTGTTCAAGTTCAGTTGAGTTCAGTTCAGTCACTCAGTGGTGTCCGACTCTTTGCAACCCCATGAATTACAGCATGCCAGGCCTCCCTGTCCATCACCAACTCCCAGAGTTCACTCAGACTCATGTCCATCGAGTCAGTGATGGTATCCAGCCATCTCATCCCCTGTCATCCCCTTCTCCTCCTGCCCCCAATGCCTCCCAGCATCACAGTCTTTTCCAGTGAGTCAACTCTTCACATGAGGTGGCCAAAGTACTGGAGTTTCAGCTTTAGCATCATTCCTTTCAAAGAAATCCCAGGGCTGAGCTCCTTCAGAATGGACTGGTTGGATCTCCTTGCAGTCCAAGGGACTCTCAAGAGCCTTCCCCAACACCACAGTTCAAAAGCATCAATTCTTTGGCACTCAGCCTTCTTCACAGTTCAAATCTCACATCCATACATGACCATAGAAAAAATCATAGCCTTGACTAGATGGACCTTTGTTGGCAAAGTAATGTCTCTGCTTTTGAATATGCTATCTAGGTTGGACATAACTTTCCTTCCAAGAAGTAAGTGTATTTTAATTTCATGGCTGCAGTCACCATCTGCAGTGATTTTAGGAGCCCAGAAAAATAAAGTCTAACACTGTTTCCCCATCTATTTCCCATGAAGTGATGGGATTGGATGCCATGATCTTCATTTTCTGAATATTGAGCTTTAAGCCAACTTTTTCACTCTCCACTTTCACTTTCATCAAGAGGCTTTTTAGTTCCTCTTCACTTTCTGCCATAAGGGTGGTATCATCTGCATATCTCAGGTTATTGATATTTCTCCTGGCAATCTTGATTCCAGCTTATGTTTCTTCCAGCCCAGCATTTCTCATGATGTACTCTGCATATAAGTTAAAAAAGCAGGGTGACAATATACAGCCTTGATGTACTCCTTTTTCTATTTGGAACCAGTCTGTTTTTCCATGTCCACTTCTAACTGTTGCTTCCTGACCTGCATACAGATTTCTCAAGAGGCAGGTCAGGTGGTCTGGTATTCCCATCTCTTTCAGAATTTTCCACACTTTATTGTGATCCACACAGTCAAAGGCTTTGGCATAGTCAATAAAGCAGAAATAGATGTTTTTCTGGAACTCTCTTGTTTTTTCCACGATCCAGCGGATGTTGGCAATTTGATCTCTGGTTCCTCTGCCTTTTCTAAAACCAGCTTGAACATCAGGAAGTTCACGGTTCACATATTGCTGAAGCCTGGCTTGGAGAATTTTGAGCATTACTTTACTAGCGTGTGAGATGAGTGCAATTGTGCAGTAGTTTGAGCATTCTTTGGCATTGCCTTTCTTTGGGATTGGGATGAAAACTGACCTTTTCCAATCCTGTGGCCACTGCTGAGTTTTCCAAATTTGCTGGCATATTGAGTGCAGCACTTTCACAGCATCATCTTTCAGGATTTGGAATAGCTCCACTGGAATTCCATCACCTCCACTAGCTTTGTTCGTAGTGATGCTTTCTAAGGCCCACTTGACTTCACATTCCAGGATGTCTGGCTCTAGGTGAGTGATCACACCATCGTGATTATCTGCGTCGTGAAGATGTTTTTCATACAGTTCTGTGTATTCTTGCCACCTCTTCTTAATATCTTTTGCTTCTGTTAGGTCCATACCATTTCTGTCCTTTATCAAGCACATCTTTGCATGAAATGTTCCCTTGATATCTCTAATTTTCTTGAAGAGATCTCTAGTCTTTCCCAGTCTGTTGTTCAAGTTAATGATGTTCAAATACTGCCAAAGGTCTATGATTAGTCATGTTCATGACTAAAGAGAATGTAAAACTTGAAAAAACCTTTGAAAAATTAGATTCTTAAAATGAAAATTACATTACCATAAAATTGTTATTAATCTGCAGAAAAGATCTTTGACATCTGTTCTCTCAGATTAACTGCTTGGTCTGCATAACTTTGAATAAAGTATAGAGCAAAGAATTTTTTCACAGAGTAGACAGAAATTCACAATTGTGTGGAATAATCGTGACATCTGTAGGTTTTACTACTATATTCTGAGATGCTAATAAAATATAAGAGATTAAAATATCATACACACTCCAGATTTGAAAACAAAATATTTCTTCACAAAATGAAAATGGCTATCTGTATTAGTATTAGTCACATTAGATGAGAAAATAATAAACCAAGCCCCTGAATACTTTATTGTATATATTATATTTTTTCATAGATACATGTTTGTGAGACTAGTAGATTATTGAGGTCTTTGGAAATACAAAGCTTATGGAAAATACTGAAAAATACTCACTGAAGATTTATGTTCATATTTGTTGAAATATAATTGATTTGCAATGTTGTTTTAATTTCAGGTGTACAGCAAAGTTAATCAATTATACATATTTCTACATTTGTTTAAGATTCTTTTGCTGTATAGATCATTACAGAGTATTGAATAGAGTTCTCTGTTCTGTAAGTCCTCATTAGTCTATTTATATACATTAGGCATCTGGTCCCATCACTTCATGGGAAATAGATGGGGAAACAGTGGAAACAGTGTCAGACTTTATTTTTTGGGGTCCACTGCAGATGGTGATTGTAGCCATATAAATTAAAAGATGCTTACTCCTTGGAAGGATAGTTATGTCCAACCTAGATAGCATATTCAAAAGCAGAGACATTACTTTGCCAACAAAGGTCTGTCTAGTCAAGGTTATGGTTTTCCTGTGGTCATGTATGGATGCGAGAGTTGGACTGTGAAGAAAGCTGAGTGCCGAAGAATTCATGCTTTTGAACTGTAGTGTTGGAGAAGCCTCTTGAGAGTCCCTTGGACTGCAAGGAGATCCAGCTAGTCCCTCGTAAAGGAGATCAGTCCTGGGTGTTCATTGGAAGGAATGATGCTGAAGCTGAGACTCCAGAACTTTGGCCACCTCATGCAAAGAGTTGACTCATTAGAAAAGACTCTGATGCCTGGAGGGATTGGGGGCAGGAGGAGAAGGGGATGACAGCGGATGAAATGGCTGGATGGCATCACTGACTCGGTGGACGTGAGTCTGAGTGAACTCTGGGAGTTGGTGATGGACAGGGAGGCCTGGTGTGCTGTGATTCATGGGGTCACAAAGAGTCCGACATGACTGAATGACTGAACTGAACTGAACTGAATGTCTGTATGTCAATCCCATTCTCCTAATTTATCCCCCTCCCTTTCTCCACAGGTAACAAGTTTGTTTTCTACGTTTGTGACTCTGTTTCTATTAATAAGCCCATTTGTATTATTTTTAATTAGATTCCACATGTGAGTGATACTGTACTGTTTTTCTCTGTTTGACTTCACTCCGTATGAAGATCTCTAGGTCTATCCATTTGCTGCAAATGGTATTATTTTGCTCTTTTTTTTGTAGTTGAGTAACTGTGTGGATCACAATAAACTGTGGAAAATTCTGAAAGAAATAGGAATACCAGAAACCTAACCTGCCTCTTGAGAAATGTGTATGAAGGTCAGGAAGCAACAGTTAGAACTGGACATGGAACAACAGACTGGTTCCAAATAGGAAAAGGAGTACGTCAAGGCTGTATATTGTCACCCTGCTTATTTAACTTATATGCAGAGTATATCATGAGAAACACTGGGCCGGAAGAAGCACAAGCTGGAATCAAGATTGCCAGGAAAAATATCAGTAACCTCAGATATGCAGATTACACCACCCTTATGGCAGAAAGTGACTGCCAAGTCACTTCAGTCGTGTCCGACTCTGTGTGACCCCATGGACGGCAGCCCACCAGGCTCCCCCATCCCTGGGATTCTCCAGGCAAGAACACTGGAGTGGGTTGCCATTTCCTTCTCCAATGCATGAAAGTGTAAAGTGAAAGTGAAGTCGCTCAGTCATGTCCGACTCCCAGCGACCCCATGGACTGGAGCCTACCAGGATCCTCCGTCCATGGCATTTTCCAGGCAAAAGTACTGGGGTGGGGTGCCATTGCCTTCCCCTGGCAGAAAGTGAAGAGGAACTCAAAAGCCTATTGATGAAAGTGAAAGTGGAGAGTGAAAAAGTTGGCTTAAAGCTCAACATTCAGAAAACGAAGATCATGGCATCCAGTCCCATCACTTCATGGGAAATAGATGGGGAAACCGTGGAAACAGTGTCAGACTTTATTTTTCTGGGCTCCAAAATCACTGCAGATGGTGACTGCAGCCTTGAAATTAAAAGACACTTACTTCTTGGAAGGAAAGTTATGTCCAACCTAGATAGCATATTCAAAAGCAGAGACATTACTTTGCCAAGAGTTCGTCTAGTCAAGGCTATGATTTTTTCTGTGGTCATGTATGGATGTGAGAGTTGGACTGTGAAGAAACCTGAGTGTGGAAGAATTGATGCTTTTGAACTGTGGTGTTGGAGAAGACTCTTGAGAGTCCCTTGGACTGCAAGGAGATCCAACCAGTCCATTCTAAAGGGGATCAGCCTTTGGTGTTCTTTGGAAGGAATGATGCTAAAGCTGAAACTCCAGTACTGTGGCCACCTCATGCGAAGAGTTGACTCATTGGAAAAGACTGTGATGCTGGGAGGGATTGAGGGCAGGAGGAGAAGGGGATGACAGAGGATGAGACGGCTGGATGGCATCACTGACTCAATGGACGTGAGTCTGAGTGAACTCTGGGAGTTGGTGATGGACAGGGAGGCCTGGCATGCTGTGATTGATGATGTCACAAAGAGTCGGACATGATTGAGCGACTGAACTGAATACTCCATTCTATATGTGTACTACATCTTCTTTATCCATTCCTCTGATGATTCACATTTAGTTTTTTTCCATGACATGACTATTGTAAATAGTTCTGCAACATTGGGGTATATGTATGTATCTTTTGGAATAATCGTTTTATTAAGTTTTATGGCTACAAGTGGGATTATTGGCTTATGTGATAATTCTATTTTTAGTTTAGAGTTTTAAGGAACCTCCATACCTTTCTTCATAGTTGTTGTACCAATTTATGTTCCCATCAAGAGTAAGGTTGGGTTCCCTTTTCTCCACATTCTCTCCAGCATTTATTATTTGTAGATTTTTTTATGGTGTCCATTGTGACCAGTGAGAGATGATATCTCATTGCAGTTTTGATGTTCATTTCTCTAACAATTTACAATGTTGGATATATTTTCATGTGCCTTTTGGCCATCTGCTTGTCTTCTTTGGAGAAATGGCTATTTAGATCTTCTGTTCATTTTTAAATTTGGTGTTTTTTTTTTCTTTTTTTGATAATGAGCTGCATGAGCTGTTTGTATATTTTGGAGACTAATCCTTTTTTGATTGCTTCATTTGCAAAATATTTTCTCCCATTCTTAAGGTTGTCTTTTTGCTTTGTTTCCTTTGCTGTGTAAAAACTTTTAAGTTTAATTAGACCCCATTTTTGTTTTTATTTTCACTACTCTAGGAGGTGTATCCTAAAAGATATTTCTCTAATTTATGTCAAAGAGTGTCCTGATTATGTTTTCCTCTGAAAGCTTTATATTATCCAGTTTTATATTTAGATCTTTAATCCATTTTTGGTTTGTTTTTTTGTATATTGTTAGAGTGTTCTATGAATAATTTCATTATTTTACAGCAGCTTTCCAGTTTTCCCAGCACTACTTACTGAAGCAGCCTTTTCTTCATTGTATATTCTTGCCTTCTTTGTCATAGATTAGGTGATCATAGGTGGTGTGGTTTTATCTATGGGTTTTCTATCCTGTTCCGTTGGTCTATATTTCTGTTTTTGTGCGAGTATCATAGTGTTTTATGATTGTAGTGTTGTAGTATAGTCTGAAGTCAGGGAACCTAATTCTTTCAGTCTTGTCTGTCTTTCTCAAGATTGCTTTGGCTACGTGGGGTCTTTTATGTTTCCATACAAATTGTGAATTTTTTTCTTTGTTCTAATTCTGTGAAAAATTCCATTTGTAATTTTATAGGCATTGCTTTGTGTAGATTGTTTTGGGTAGTGTAGTGATTTTCACAGTATTGATTCTTCCAATCTAGAACATGGTATAGCTCTCCATATGTTTGTGTGGTCTTTGATTATTTTCACTGGCATCTTACAGTTTTCTAAGTATTTTGTCTCCTTCAGTTAAGTTCAGTTGCTCAGTCTTGTCCAGCTCTTTGCAACCCCATGAATTGCAACATGCCAGGCCTCCCTGTCCATCACCAACTCCCTGAGTTCACTCAAACTCATGTGCATCGAGTCAGTGATGCCATCCAGCCATCTCATCCTCTGTCTTCCCCTTCTCCTCCTGCCCCCAGTCCCTCCCAGCATCAGGGTCTTTGCAGTGAGTCAACTCTTTGCATGAGGTGGCCAAAGTACTGGAGTTTAAGCCTTAGTATCAGTCCTTCCAATGAACACCCAGGACTGGTCTCCTTTAGGATGGACTGGTTGGATCTCCTTACAGTCCAAGGGACTCTCATGGGTCTTCTACAACACCACAGTTCAAAAGCATCAATTCTTCGGCACTCAGCTTTCTTCACAGTCCAACTCTTGCATCCATACATGACCACTGGAAAAACCATAGCCTTGACTAGACAGACCTTTGTTGGCAAAGGTCTGCTTTTGAATATGCTATCAAGGTTGGTCATAACTTTCCTCCCTAGGAGTAAGCGTCTTTTAATTTCATGACTGCAGTCACCATCTGCAGTGAATTTGGAGCCCAGAAAAATGAAGTCTGACACTGTTTCCACTGTTTCCCCATCTATTTCCCATGAAGTGATGGGACTGGATGCCATGATCTTTGTTTTCTGAATGTTGAGCTTTAAGCCAACTTTTTCACTCTCCACTTTCACTTTCATCAAGAGACTTTTTAGTTCCTCTTCACTTTCTGCCATAAGAGTGGTGTCATCTGCATATCTGAGGTTACTGATATTTTTCCTGGCAATCTTGATTCCAGCTTGTGCTTCTTTCAGCCTAGCGTTTGTCATGATGTACTCTGCATATAAGTTAAATAAGCAGGGTGACAATATACAGACTTCACGTACTCCTTTTCCTATTTGGAACCAGTCTATTGTTCCATGTCCACTTCTAACTGTTGCTTCCTGACCTGCATATAGGTTTCTGAAGAGGCAGGTCAGGTGGTCTGGTATTCCCATCTCTTTCAGAATTTTCCACAGTTTATTGTGAACCACACAATCTAAAGCTTTGGCATAGTCAATAAAACAGAAATAGATGTTTTTCTGGAACTCTCAGGCTTTTTCGATGATCCAGCAGATGTTGGCAGTTTGATCTCTAGTTCCTCTGCCTTTCCCAAAACCAGCCTGAACATCTGGAAGTTCACGGTTCGTGTATTGCTGAAGCCTGGCTTGGAGAATTTTTAGCATTACTTTACTAGCGTGTGCTGCTGCTACTGCTGCTAAGTCGCTTCAGTCATGTTCGACTCTGTGCAACCCCATAGACGGAAGCTCACCAGGCTCCCCTGTCCCTGGGATTCTCCAGGCAAGAACACTGGAGTGGGTTGCCATTTCCTTCTCCAATGCATGAAAGCGAAAAGTGAAAGTGAAGCCGTTCAGTCGTGTCCGACTCTTAGCGACCCCATGGACTGGAGCCTACCAGGCTCCTCCGTCCATAGGATTTTCCAGGCAAAAGTACTGGGGTGGGGTGCCATGAGTGCAATTGTGTGGTAGTTTGAGCATTCTTTGGCATTGCCTTTCTTTGGGATTGGAATGAAAACTGACCTTTTCCAGTCCTGTGGCCACTGCTGAGTTTTCCAAATTTGCTGGCATATTGTGTGCAGCACTTTCACAGCATCATTTTTCTTAGGTAGGTTTATTCCTAGGTATTTTATTCTTTTTGATGTCATGGTAAATGGAATTATTTTCTCAATTTCTCTTTCTGATTTTCTGTTGTTAGTGTATAGAAATGTAAGAGATTTCTGTGTATTCATTTTGTATCCTTCAAATTTACCAAATACATGAATGAGTTCCAGAAATTTTCTGGTGGCATTTTCAGGATTGTCTCTGTATAGACAAACTGTGAGAATTTTATTTCTTGTTTTCCAATTTTGATTCCTTTTGTTTCATTTTTGTCTTTGATTGCTGTGGCTAGAACTTCAATAAAAAACAAAACTGTGTTTAATAAAAGTGGCAAGAGTGGGTGTCCTTGATGTTTCCTCAATTCAGAGGAAATGGTTTCAGTTTTTCACCATTGAGAATGATGTTTGCTGTGGCTTTGTCGTATTTGGCTTTTATTGTATTGTGGTAGGTTCCCTCTGTGCCTGCTTTCTGGTGCGTTTTTATCATAAATGATTGTTGAACTTTGTCAAAAGCTTTTTCTGATCTGTTAAGATGATCATATGGTTTTTATTCTTCAGTTTGTTAATGTGGTGTATCACATTGATTGAATTGCATATACTGAAGGATCCCTGCTTTTCTGGGATAATTCCCACTTGATCGTGGTATGTGACCCTTTTAATGTGTTGTTGGATTTGGTTTGCTAGTATTTTGTTGAGGATTTTTGCACTTAAGTTCATCAATAATATTGACCTATAATTTTCTTTTTTGTGGTATCTTTGTCTGGTTTTGGTATCAGGGTGATGGTGACTTCATAGAAAGAGCTCCTTCCTTTGCAGTTTTTTGAAGAGTTTCAGAAGAACAGGTTTTAATCTCTCTCTAAATGTTTGGTATTATTCACTGTGAAGCCATCTGGTCCTAGACTTTTCATTTGTTGAAAGTTTTTAATCACAATTTAAGTTTTAGGACATGTGATTGATCTATTCATGTTTTCTTTTTCTCCTCGGTGAGATTTGTTCTTAAGCTAAGGAAAAACCTGGCTCAGGCAGTGTCCTGCACAACAAATGTTTGTGCCAAACAATAAGGCAAAACAAATGCAAATAAAATGCAGAAAAATACAAAACAAATTTATTGTCAGAGATGCAGAATCCAGTGTGAAAATCAGCTATTTCTATAAGGATAAAAAAAGTCATTTTAAAACACTTTCCACAATAGTTCATCAAATGAAAGATTCCATTGATTTTAAGGAGTAAAGTATTTTATGTGTTTCTCAGAAGATACTACTAAGTCTAATAGGCAGCCGCCTTCAAAAAGCTGGTATGCCAAAGCTGTAATCTTGAGAGATGAAGAATTTGTAGCTGAGGTGAAAGCAAAGGACCAGAGGGATTAAAACCAGGATAGTATATTCATAAGTTGTTTTATCATTCCTTGTGGATTGCTAGTCACTATGTAAGTCTACAATCAGTGTGTACATCTAGAAAATAAAAAGGTGAACCAAGCCATAAGGTGATGACCCCACTATGAAGAGCTGGGGTGTGGGACACTAAAGATATAAATCACAATAATCAAAAATAATAAATCAATCATACTAATTATTCTCAAAAAAGGTTTGGCAGACCTCTAAGGGTACTTTATAGAGGAAACTGTTAGTGACCTATGGAGACTCAGGCATGGGTTCTCTGGGGAAGCAATGTTGGAGCCAAAATGTGCAGACCAGGAGATATTATCCTGGTAGAAGAGAGGGATAGGTAAGAGGAGGACATTTCACACAGAACTAGGAGCATGCGCAAAGGCTTATGTCTAGGGAAACAAGGCTTATTGCTGGGGAAACACTGGAAGCATCTAAAGACTGATGTAGCTGGAGTGAAGAAAGCAAAGTGGATGGTAGTACAAGGCGAAAAGGTGGACAGAGGCCAGGTCACGTGTGCAGTATTGTTGCTGTTGTTCAGTCGCTTCAGTCGTGTCCAACTCTTTGCGATCCTGTGCACTGCAGCCAACCAGTCTCCTCTGTCCATGGAATTCTCCAGTCAGGAATACTGCAGTGGGTTGCCATCTCCTTCTCCAGGGAATCTTCCCACATGAGGAATCGAATCTACATCTCCTGCATTGCAGGCAGATTCTTTTCCATATGGTATTGGTCACTAGTAAATGGGTAGATTTTATTATGGAAGGATGAGGAAATTTTATTCTAATTGCTTCCGTATACTAAGTTCAGTGGGAAGCAAAGTCTTCACAAGGTTAAAAGGTGAGTAAGGGTTAATGAAGATTTGAAGAAAGAGAAGAAGGTAGAAATGAGAGTCTTGGAGAGTTAATCAACTAAGGAATATAGTATAATTCCTGGGCATCATTAAGAACCTATGCTATGCTATGCTATGCTAAGTCACTTCAGTCGTGTCCGACTCTGTGTGACCCCATAGACGGCAGCCCACCAGGCCTCCCCGTCCCTGGGATTCTCCAGGCAAGAACACTGGAGTGGGTTGCCATTTCCTTCTCCAATGCATGAAAGTGAAAAGAGAAAGTGAAGTCGCTCAGTCATGTCTGACTCTTAGTGACCCCATGAACTGCAGCCTACCAGGCTCCTCCGTCCGTGGGATTTTCCAGGCAAGAGTACTGGAGTGGGGTGCCATTGCCTTCTCCGATTAAGAACCTACTGATGTTTAAATCATCAGTTTAAAGGAAGACCAGTTGTTTGGCTTTTATATATATTTTGGTGCAGAAAGGGAATGGCTACCCACTCCAGTACTCTTGCCTGGGAAATCCCATGGACAGAGAGCCTGATGGGCTAGGGATTGCAAAGGCTCCAACATGACTGAGTAGCTAACACTTTAGGTGCAGGAACAGAGCAGATGCAAGTTGTATATAATCAGTTATAATTTTAACAGAAGAGTGTGTTGAAGGAAGAAAGGACAAAGCAACTAAAACTATGTTATGGATGGAGTGTTTGTGTTCCCGAAATGTATATGTTGAAGCCATAACTCCCCATGTGACTGTATTTGTAGAAAGGGTCTGTGAGAATATGTTAAAGTTTGCATAATTTCATGAGAGTGGGATCTTAATGCAGTATGCTTGGTGCTCTTCTAAGAAATGGAGGAGACACCAGAGTTTTCTTTGTACTTGTAATCATGTGCTTAGAGAATGGCCTTATGTGAGGACTCCAAGGGAAAAGGAGACAGATCCATAAGCCAGGAAGAAAGCTCTCAACAGAAACCAAATCATGCCAGACCTTAATCTCAACTTCCAGCCCCCAGAACTATGAGGAGTAAACTTACGTTGTGTAAGGCAGGCAGACCGTGATATTTTATTTTGGGAACCTGAGCAGACCAACATACTGGGGGAGTATGTTGGAGGGGAAAAGGGGCAAGTTGTTTAAATTTACATGCAGAGAAGTAAATATAACGATGGGCTCTAAAGTCTCAGCCACATTAGGAGGGAAGTAAACATGGCTCAGACGGTAAAGCATCCGCCTGCAATGCGGGAGACCTGGGTTCAATTCCTGGGTCAAAAAGATCCCCTAGAGAAGGAAATGGCAATCCATTCTAGCACTCTTGCCTGGAAAATCCCATGGATGGAGCCTGGTAGGCTACAGTCCATGGGGTCACAAAGAGTCGGACATGACTGAGCAACTTCACTATCACTCACTAAAGGTGGTGGGGATCGAATGATATATTCAGTTCAGTTCAGTCGCTCAGTTGTGTCTGACTCTTTGCGACCCCATGAATTGCAGCACGCCAGGCCTCCCTGTCCATCACCAACTCCCGGAGTTCACTCAAACTCATGTCCATCGAGTCAGTGATGCCATCCAGCCATCTCATCCTTTGTCATCCCCTTCTCCTCCTGCCCCCAATCCCTCCCAGCATCACAGTCTTTTCCAATGAGTCAACTCTTCGCATGAGGTGGCCAAAGGACTGGAGTTTCAGCTTTAGCATCACTCCTTCCAAAGAACACCCAGGACTGATCTTTAGAATGGACTGCTTGGATTTCCTTGCAGTCCAAGGGACTCTCGAGGATCTTCTCCAACACCACAGTTCAAAAGCATCGATTCTTCGGTGCTCAGCTTTCTTCACAGTCCAACTTTCACATCCATACATGACCACTGGAAAAACCGTAGCCTTGACTAGACGAACTCTTGTTGGCAAAGTAATGTCTCTGCTTTTGAATATGCTATCTAGGTTGGTCATAACTTTCCTTCCAAGGAGTCAGCGTCTTTTAATTTCATGACTGCAGTCACCATCTGCACTGATTTTGGAGCCCGCCCCCTCCCCAACAAAAGTCTGACACTATTTCCACTGTTTCCCCATCTATTTCCCATGAAGTGATGGGACCAGATGCCATGATCTTCGTTTTCTGAATGTTGAGATTTAAGCCAACTTTTTCACTCTCTTCTTTCACTTTCATCAAGAGGCTTTTTAGTTCCTCTTCACTTTCTGCCATAAGGGTGGTGTCATCTGCATATCTGAGGTTATTGATATTTCTCCTGTATATTGTATGTCAAAAGTTTAGTAAGGCCAAAGAATTGGAAATCCCAGTGCAGTTGGAGCTTCAGCTGGAAAAGAGGAGAGCAGGGTATTTGACATTAAGATTTTGGAAGAGATGTTATTATTTATTGGTAATCACAAGGTCTAGGAGTATGGCTGTAAACAGAAGACAGATTTATGGAAGGCAAGGAGTCAGAGAACTAAGAAATTAGGATGTTGAATGGATTGTCCGTGTGGTTATTGAAATCACAAATTAACAAAGGACTGATGAAGACAAAGGCAGAAATTCAGAAGGTAAAATACACAAGGAATGTATATACATATAAGTACAGAGATCTGAATGATATTTATAAGCAAAATCAACAGGAATCGGTCATGAATTAAAATGAGCTAGAGGAAGAATTGGCTTCTCAGGTAGCTCAGCTGTTAAAGAATCTGCCTGCAATGAAGGAGCTGCAGGAGATGTGGGTTTGATCCCTGGGTTGGGAAGATCCCCTGGAGAAGGGTATGGCAACCCACTCCAGTATTCTTGCCTGGAGAATCCCATGGACTGAGGAGCCTGGTGGGCTACAGTCCATGAGGTTGGAAAGAGTCGGACTTGACTGAGCACAGAACATCTCTGAGGATGAATAGGGAGAGGGAGCCTTTGTTAAGAATACTCATTGGTTCATGACTTGAGCTGCAGGATAAATCATGGTATCACTGGTAAGTTAGAAAAGGCTGGGAGAAGGTCAATAGTTTGACCCTGGATGTTCTAAATTGGAAGTGCTCTTGGGATATCCCAGTGAATATATCAAGTAAGTAGCCTGGTATTTTGGTCTGATGCTTAGAGCAGGGTTCATCCTGGAAATAAAAATCTGTGAAATATTGGATGATGTGTAGTAATTGAGTTCCATGAGAGTTATGACATTGTTTACAAAGTAAGTATAGAGAGAAGAGGAGCCTAAAACTGGGGCCTGAGTAACTTCAGTATTTAATAAGCAGATTGAGAAGTATGAGCCTTAAGGGACACTGATTCAGAAGTGGAGACATAAGGAAACCAGGAGGAAAGGGAGTCACAGAAGACAAAGGAAAGAGACTTTTAAAAAGAAAGAGACAGTGAAGAGTGTTGAAAGCCAATGAGACCAAGTAGACTAAGAGCATAAAAATGTCATTATTTAGTGACATAGAAGCTATTAGTGACCTTAGTAAGAGCCTCTTTAGTGAGCTAATGGAGGTGCAAGATATATTAGAGATAGGTGACTGAAGCAGAGGTGAAGAAAAGACAAAAAGAGAAAGCAGGATAGACCACCTTTTCAAGATTTTTAGTGTTAAAAGGGGAAGAAAGGAAGTGTGACAGTAAGGATTAATGGAAGTAAGGATGGGGATACATATTATATATGTGTATATTTGTATTGTCTTAGTTAACATATATGTATATAATTTTATTTTCGAGATGGCATAAACTTGAGCCTATATAAATTTTGATGAAATGAATACAATTGGGGATTTTAATACAAATTTAATATGTTATTGGGGAAAACACTAAATGATAGTGGAAAAGTAGGAGGGGATGTTATTCTAAGCACAGTTTCAGAGAGAGATTCTAAGAGAACTAGCAGTCCTCTAGTGCAACGAGGGGAAAGGGAGCTGGATTGCCCCAGGACTCGGTCATCTTTTGTTCTGTTTGCTTTCTGGATGATCTAGTCCTTTTTTCTGTAAGAGTATTGCTGGGGGTTGGTGCATTGGGCTTCACGTTCCCAAAGCAGCCAAGAGGAAGGAGAACACAAAGTTCATCTGGTGCTGCAGGCAGCTGGCGAGATGTGAGAGAGAAAGTAGGTGCCACCTGACCAGATTATGGGAGAAGCAGCCTTTCCAACTTTCAGCTAAGAAAATGCAGGGGCAGGGCCCTCGGAAAAGACTGGGAAAATGTAGGGGACTTCTCCATTCCTGAGAACACATTAGACAGTGTGAGTACATCATGATGAGTAAGGAAATATTTGTTATTGGCAAGAAGATAATTTTCAGTCTAAAACCAAGCAGTTCAGTAAAGTGGTAGAGGTTACTGAAGAAAACTATATGGTGAAAGGCAGACATTTTGTTCAAATTTGGCTGTAAGGGAAAAGAGGAAGATGGAAATAAATTCTATTAATAAATTTTATTTGTCTTCCGTAATCTAGCTAGTTACCTGTACAATTTCACTTCCATTTTGTTCCTTAATGTGAACTCTATTAACGTTGATTATTTGTACATAATGTTTTTGAAAATCCTTTTATTCTGAACTATTTTTCATTTATGCTTTCCCCCTGCTCAGAATATCAGTTAAGTCCTTTTTCACCTTTGTGAACACGACTCTACTCGTTAGACCCTTTAAAATTTACCTTTCAACCTTCTCTTTGTTTTATGTTTTTTCACTCTGGAATGATTGATGTTTGTTGTAAAATCATTTGGAAAATACTTGAAATGTTTAAGTGAATATAACCCACATAATATCATCACACAGATAGATCATACTGTATATATTATTTTTAACACTAATACTTCTAAAATTGCTGTCTTTTCTGTTCTGCTGAATATGTGTAACAACAAAATTGTAATGACTGTCTTAATATTCTGTTGTATGGATGGACCATATTTCATTTAAACATTTGCCTAATATCAATTAACTTAGATAATTTTCACTTATTGTAAATAAAACATGATCTTTTACACAAACATTTGTCTACACAATAACACCGTTAGGGCAAAAATCCTTAAAGTAGTAATAGCTTACTCATTCAAAGGGTAAATGTTTTGTAAAGGCTCTAAATGTATAGAGGCAGATTATCTTCCAGAAAGACTATAATAAGTTATCTTCCTGCAAACAGCATTTATGAAAATGTAGGTACCACCCCGTGGAGTAGTTTTAAAACTTTTAATTTCCTAAGTGGAAAAATGGCTTCTTATTGGGATTTTCACCTACTTTTATTTGATTACTAATTAAGGTGAATATTTTTTCTTATAGTCGTTAGTTGTGGCATGTCTTCTTTCTACTGTCTAGTCATACCCTTCACACATAAAACATAATATTCTAATTTAATTATAAAAGACCATTAGTATTAACCTAATTATAAAACTTTGTTCAGTTCAGTTGCTCAGTCGTGTCTGACTCTTTGCGACCCCATGAATCGCAGCACGCCAGGCCTCCCTGTCCATCACCATCTCCCGGAGTTCCCTGAGACTCACGTCCATCGAGTCAGTGATGCCATCCAGCCATCTCATCCTCTGTCGTCCCCTTCTCCTCCTGCCCCCAATCCCTCCCAGCATCAGAGTCTTTTCCAATAAGTCAACTCTTCACATGAGGTGGCCGAAGTACTGGAGTTTAAGCTTTAGCATCATTCCTTCCCATGAAATCCCAGGGCTGATCTCCTTCAGAATGGACTGGTTGGATCTCCTTGCAGTCCAAGGGACTCTCAAGAGTCTTCTCCAACACCACACTTCAAAAGCATCAATTCTTCGGCACTCAGCTTTTTTCACAGTCCAACTCTCACATCCGTACATGACCACTGGAAAAACCATAACCTTGACTGTTGCTGCTAAGTTGCTTCAGTCGTGTCCGACTCTGTGCGACCCCATAGATGGCAGACCACCAGGCTCCTCCGTCCCTGGGATTCTCCAGGCAAGAACACTGGAGTGGGTTGCCATTTCCTTCTCCAATGCATGAAAGTAAAAAGTGAAAGTGAAGTCGTTCAGTCATGTCTACCTCTTAGCGACCTCATGGACTGCAGCCCACCAGGCTCCTCCATCCATAGGATTTTCCAGGCAAGAGTACTGGAGTGGGGTGCCATTGACTTCTCCAATAGCCTTGACAAGACGGACCTTTGTTGGCAAAGTAATGTCTCTGCTTTTGAATATGCTATCTAGGTTGGTCATATCTTTTCTTCCAAGAAGTAAGTGTCTTTTAATTTCATGGCTGCAGTCACCATCTGCAGTGATTTTGGAGCCCCAAAAAATAAAAATTTTTTTTCATGATAGTTATATTACCTTGTATTATATTTGTTGTTATTTTCACCCTACTGTTTTCCCAATAATTATATTATACATAATCTAATTCTTCATTCTCAGAAGTCATGTAACACTCTAGAGTTTCACTCTACAATCTTAAAAATCATTCCCTATTGTCTTGTGTTGTTGACTAATAGTTTCTTTTTTGCTAATCTTTTTAGCCACAGAAATAATGAGTTGCTTAAAAATAAGAATATAGAATATGTTTATCATTATTCCTAGGTTTGTAATGGGTATTGTGTCACTGACATCTAATTTGTTTCTGGGATTATCATTATGTAGGGCCTCCCTGGTGGCTCAAGCGGTAAAGAATCTGCCTGTAATTCAGGAGACCCAGGTTCAATCCCTGAGTCGGGAAGATCCCCTGGAAAAGGGAATAGTTACCCACTCCAGTATTGTTGCCTGGAGAATTCCATGGACAGAGAAGCCTGGCAGGCTATAGTCCATGGGGTCACAAAGAGTCAGACACAACTGAGCAACTAACACAACAACAACAATAGACCCATCAAAATACGTAGCAAATTAACTCATTGTATGTCAGTTACCATTATGTTCTAGAAAAATTTGTGTGTATTTAAAGCTCGTGGGAATAGATTATTTTTCTTGGGAATATTTTTATGCTTGTAGTAAGATTTGAAAACAAATATCCCTGGGGTATATTAAAATTATTTGAAATTTTTAGGGTTGTATATTAAAGAAATACTCTGTTGTGAGCATATTACTTGTGTCATAGTTAAGTGAAAGGTGGTGTGAACCATCTGATAAATGATTTCTTTTTTTTCGCGTCAAGTAACCCAACTTTTCTGAGCATGCTGGCTTTGCAAGGATTTATAGTTGCCTGCCTTCATGCTGGAGTTACTTCAGCTTTCTGTGATGCATTCCAGCTAATCTGGAGGTTAAGGCATTGCTTGATCATGGATAGATCTGATTGTTACTCAGCCCTGGAATTCTTTATAAAATTCCAGAATGTGGGCTAGAAATTGACTTAGGGAATCCAATAAAGTTGCAAGTCTTGGCAGTCATCCAAGCTAAATTTATAGACTGGAAGAAATATGGGCTTTCCATTGTTCTTTTTCACCTTTCTGGGGTTTCTTTTGTGTGTATGTGAGTGTGCGAGTGTAAATTTATCATTTTGCTGACATTGGAGTGGAAATAACCATTGAGGGCGTCCAGCTAAAGTATTTTCTCTTTGGATCTTCCCTAGTCTTTCCAAACTTTGACCCAAACCTGCACCAAGAATGAACTTGTTCTCCCTCTCTAGGATGCTGGTGTTATGAAATAAGAACTGGTCCTTGAAAATGAATCACATCAGGATAATAGCTGATACGCCATTTGTCTGCTTGGTACAACTCCCAAACCCCTGTTCTTCTCCTGGCTCTGTGGGAGCCTTCTATCTGAGACATGATCTGAGAAAACATGATCTATATATTGTTTCTGTTCATTCAACGAAATGTACTGGGGGCACGAAAACCTTTTCTGAAGCCTCTTATAGATTCCACTCTTTTTGTGTGTGCCTGATGATCTTGGTACATGGAGATGTAAGCAGTCCTATCTGATCACTGAAAATCTGTCTTGTTCCTACAGAATGGATTTGCTGTGGTGAGGCCCCCAGGCCATCATGCTGAGGAATCCACAGCCATGTAAGTACCAAGGACTGCTGGCCATCTCCCAGCGCCACGGTTCCTGGCGGTCACCTGCCCCATGCATGTCTCTGAAGCCTCTAATTGTTAGCAGATGGACTGAGAAATCTTGCGAGGTACTCCCAGAAGCAGATTTATGGCTTCAGAGATCATATAGCATTTTAAAAAATGCTCTGAACATTATTTATAATGGTTTTCCTGGCTGATTTGCTTTCTTATTTCTCTGTTCTTCTCTATTCCGCAGGGGGTTCTGCTTTTTTAATTCAGTTGCAATTACCGCCAAATACTTGAGAGACCAACTAAATATAAGCAAGATATTGATTGTAGATCTGGTATGTATTCCTGGCCAGAGCTGCATTTTCAGTGACTCTAGATAAAAGGGACTGAATGTGTATTTCTCTGTTAGGTTGCCTTGTTTTTAGCACTTGCAAACAACTGAAGGGTGTGTTTCCTTTGAATGTGGAAACTCATTAAATTCAGGATTGCAGTTCTGAAACCATAAACATTCACGTTTCACTTTCATGGTGTTAACTGCAATTTAATGAGAAGAAGGCGCAGATCGGGGCAACTTTTATGATCCTTAAATGAATTGATACTTCCACAGTTAAAATAACCCAACAGAACCTGAATTTACTTTTCCCTGCAGAATATAGACTTTAAATAGTCAGATGTGCTGGAAAGAATGTTGTTGCTTTGGTAACCAATTGGCCACTTCCCCTGGTTAGCAATCATGTTGCTTGTTGTGCAACAGTGGTATTATTAAAACAAGTCAGCGTGTCTTTTTTTTTTTTTTTTTTTTTTCTGAAAAGATCTCAGATCATGTATGCCAGTTTGGGATGACTGCCGGCAGGAACCCTGCGTGATTAAGAGTCAGAGGCATTCGATTAGTCTTGCCTTTTAACATGATGCATTCTTACACAATAGAGTTATAATCTGTTTAACAAATGGTTTGTTTAAATGCAGATGACACTTGGCATGTTGTCTATAGTAGATTCACGAATAATGAGCTGGATATCTGCTGCATACAAAAGGACCAGCCCAGGAAAGGGCGAAAGAAAACTGACTGGTGATTTATGAGCCCCGTTTTCGGTTTGCCTCCAGTTCACGAGGAGGTGTAATAGGTTGTCTGACAAAGCATAGACAGGAAATGAACCCTGGCATCCAAAGCGAACCTGCTGCATCTGCACTTAATTAATTTTTGCAGGTGATAAAAGATTTAAAGGCAAAATATGTTAGAAGTTTTTTTGAAGTGCAAGGCTTAATAGTCTAAATCTTGTTCATATCTGCACTCATAATTAAATCTTATTGGGAAGCCGTGGCCTTACCGCCTGGTCTTCTGATTCACTTAGGCAGGCCTGCCAGAGGGTGGGGAGAGACCAAACAAAGCCCTGTGAAGAAACACTTGGTCAAGTTAAAGTAAAGAAAAAAGGAATAAAAGGCTGATAACCATTTCTAGCGTTCCAGAGGAGTGGATGTTTTCCCCCATACTGTATTGCAGCCTTCCTACAAGTTCTTTGGTGCTGAGAGTATTGAAACCCAGCTTTCTATGTGTTTTCCAAACATGCTGAAGTTTCAGTGTAGGTCATAGTTCAACATTAAAGAAACGTGTTGAAGGCCTAGATATACTACAGCAGTGAGGTCTTAAAATTTTACAAAAACGAGGACATCAGTTGCTATTTTCCCATGTATATACAAAATGACATTTTAAAGAATGAACAATTATTGGCTTGCATGATTTATAAGATAGTAAATCTTTAAAATAATTTTAATATGCTTCTAAAACACTTAAGTTCTGCTAGAAAGATAAGCTAAAAACTTGAAGAAAGGGCAGCAGATGAAGACCAAGGATTGTGAGGAAAATCTTTCTACACATTCTAAATTTGTCAAAATTATGCAGGAAAGAGATTGGTAAACTGTCACCCTGTCTTTCAGAATTTCTTCGTGTTATTTTCTGAGGACTCTCCACTACTAGGAAGATAATAACTGTTAAGAGCCTCTTTGAAAGCACATGTGTGACATCCAGACTCTAGAGCAATGGACTGTACAATAGACATGAAAGCTAAAATGCCTGGATGGTGATGGATGGATATCTTGTGCCTCAGAGGATTTGTGTGTAAAGCTTTGTTTTTGTACATTCATATAAGAATAAAAAGATTTGCGGGATATAATTTGCTATGATTTATAAAATAAGTTGCTTGGTAGCTACCAGGCGTGTCCTGTAAGCTTACTGGCCTTTGATTATGAATTTTCTCCATTATCCCACATAAAGGACGCTGATTTCCCAGCAGGCTGCAGTAGAAGAGAAGGTTTTGTTTCATGTTCTCTAAACATACGAGGTTCTTTCCAAAGGGTTGCCTCTGAGATCACCACCAGCCCGCATATTCTTGCTTTCAAGTCTTCCAGATTCTGCAGCTGCAGGAGCACTTTGAGGAAATTCCCCTGTTTCTTCCAGCTGCTGAGAAGGAAGTTTTAAAGTGCCACGTGGCGCTGAGACATCCGTTCTCCCTGGCTGACAGCTCTGTTCTGCAAGTGAGCAGAGGAAAAGTAAAGGTGCTTCAGTGACAAAAGATCTTCATTCCTGCATGTCCAAACTCACTGACTCTAGCTAACTGGTAGGAACCGCAGCTCCACCAGTTCTTGGGCCAACAGAAGCCAGAACCACTCCATTGTTCCAGCAGCTAGATTCATCATTTTTAGATGCCTACTAATTAGAGAGCCAGAGCTCTAATTCACCCTCTATATGAGCCTGCAGCCAAATTCAGAGGCGTTGAATATTTTAGACAGAGATGATTTCTGGTTTATCTGGAGAGCTTATTCCTTCTAGTTTTCCTTCTGGGAAGATTCCAAAGACCTTCAGATTGGTGAGGAGAGGGAGCAGGCGCACTTGCTTTTCAGCTTGCAGGAGATTGGCCGTTGTGTTGAGAGCATGAACCTGTCCTTGGATGTGCCTGCATGACTCAGGTAGCTTCTATGTAATGTGACTTTCAGTTGAAAATAATACGTTTTAGGCTATTTTCATTTTTAAAAAGGATGCTTCAAATGTCCTTAGATTTTTGGGAATTCAGTTTTCAGTCAGGCACCAAGCTTGACCCAAGAATTGCCAGTACTAAATAATTGTAAATACTAACATTAGTTGATAGAATATAATTTATTCAGAGCTATTTAAACATTGTAGTGAAAACATATTGGCTCTAAATCCTTTTTGAGTAAAGTAATGCTCAAAATTCTCCAAGCCAGGCTTCAGCAATATGTGAACCGTGAACTTCCTGATGTTCAAGCTGGTTTTAGAAAAGGCAGAGGAACTAGAGATCAAATTGCCAACATCCGCTGGATCATGGAAAAAGCAAGAGAATTCCAGAAAAACATCTATTTCTGCTTTATTGACTATGCCAAAGCCTTTGACTGTGTGGATCACAATAAACTATGGAAAATTCTGAAAGAGATGGGAATACCAGACCACCTGATCTGCCTCTTAAGAAATCTGTATGCAGGTCAGGAAGCAACAGTTAGAACTGGTCATGGAACAACAGACTGGTTCCAAATAGGAAAAGGAGTACGTCAAGGCTGCATATTGTCACCATGTTTATTTAACTTATATGCAGAGTACATCATGAGAAATGCTGGACTGGAAGAAATACAAGTTGGAATCAAGATTGCCGGGAGAAATATCAATAACCTCAGATATGCAGATGACACCACTCTTATGGCAGAAAGTGAAGAGGGGCTAAAAAGCCTCTTGATGAAAGTGAAAGTGGAGAGTGAAAAGGTTGGCTTAAAGCTCAACATTCAGAAAACGAAGATCATGCATCTGGTCCCATCACTGCATGGGAAATAGATGGGGAAACAGTGGAAACAGTGTCAGACTTTGTTTTTCTGGGCTCCAAAATCACTGCAGATGGTGACTGCAGCCATGAAATTAAAAGACGCTTGCTCCTTGGAAGGAAAGTTATGACCAACCTAGATAGCATATTCAAAAGCAGAGACATTACTTTACCAACAAAGGTTCGCCTAGTCAAGGCTATGGTCTTTCCTGTGGTCATGTATGGATGTGAGAGCTGGACTGTGAAGAAGGCTGAGCGCCGAAGAATTGATGCTTTTGAACTGTGGTGTTGGAGAAGACTCTTGAGAGTCCCTTGGACTGCAAGAAGATCCAACCAGTCCATTCTGAAGGAGATCAATCCTGGAATTTCTTTGGAAGGAATGATGCTAAAGCTGAAACTCCAGTACTTTGGCCACCTCATGCGAAGAGTTGACTCATTGGAGAAGACTCTGATGCTGGGAGGGATTGAGGGCAGGAGGAGAAGGGGACGACAGAGGATGAGATGGCTGGATGGCATCACTGACTCGATGGATGCGAGTCTGAGTGACCTCCGGGAGCTGGTGATGGACAGGGAGGCCTGGCGTGCTGCGGTTCATGGGGTCGCAAAGAGTCGGACACGACTGAGCGACTGATCTGATCTGATTTAAACATTGTAGTGAAAACATATTGGCTCTAAATCCTTGCATAGAATACATTTGCACAGTATATCTTTAACTAGTGATTTTTTAGTGTCCCACTCCAATATTCTTGCCTGGGAAATCCATGGACGGAGGAGCCTGGTAGGCTGATGGAGGCCTGGCATGCTGTGATTCACGGGGTCGCAAAGAGTCGGACAGGACTGAGTGACTTCACTTTCGCTTTTCACTTGCATGCATTGGAGAAGGAAATGGCAACCCACTCCAGTGTTCTTGCCTGGAGAATCCCAGGGACGGGGCAGCCTGGTGGGCTGCTTGCTGCCTATGGGGTCGCAGAGAGTCGGACACAACTGAAGCAACTTAGCAGCAGCAGCAGCAAATCTTAGATGCAAGATCTGTTTTGAAGCTGTGAGTTATTTGATTCATTTTCTTACTATAGCAAGTCTTCATCATCACCAATGATTGTCTTATGTTGTTGCTATGGAGAAAAAGTCCTTAGATCATACCTGACCAGTAGGTACTTTATATGTATATTTTCAGAGAAAGCTGAAAAAATACTTTCAAGAATATAAGTTGTTGCCCAAAACAAAAGGCACATTTGAATTTACCTATATCTCTAAATGCTTTTGAATATAAATATGGAGTAAAGAATTATCCATGCATTTTTAGAATAAACTTGTAAATTTTAATGAATAGTATCTGTTGAAGCCTTATTGTGCTGTGTGGAAGACTGTAGTTCTTATTTTGAAATTTATGCAGTGATAAGTATCCAACCTGTTTTACAAAACAAATGATTTTATATCTAAGACAAATGATCTTTTATTTGACTGTCTTAAATAAACCTTTACAGCATCAAGACAATATTTTACTGGTTTTCAAACTGTTGATATGTCTAGGCCCACAGCACAATTTTTCTTAAAACACTGACTGAGAATTCTATCTTGTAATAGAAACAAATTTTCTATCAGTGTTATTTTTCAAAGTATTTTGTTTGTCCATCCTCTAGATATGCACTAGCAAATTTGAGACTCTTGGGGGTTAAATTATTTCATTTCTGTTCTCATAAAGGAAAATTTTTACTATCCCCTCCTTCCTGTCCTTTGAACATCCTGAAATCCAAGATTTAATATTTTTCAGTATGCTGTTTTTTCCCCTGATATGTATATGCCTTTAGCCAAGACAAGTTTCTGGAAGGATGCCTATCTTCCCCAATATTCTATGATTCTTTAATTGGATATGTATACTGTATGAAAGAGGGAAGGTATATTAGTGTATGTCTGCACTGTGGATGGCAAGATCACTTCAGGCTTTCATAAATCACCAAATGTAGGTTTTGATGGTGTCTAGTGAGGGAGTTCTGGGCTGGAGGTTGAAGTGGAGACAACTTATATAAACCTCAATAAGGGGCAGTAATGACCACCAGTCTCATTTCATAGTTTTACCAAGAGAATCGAAGAGATAATGAATGTAATTGTAAGTTAATAGCATAATGATTATGAGTTTGGCTTTAGGAGTAAGAAGTGGATTCAAGACCTTGTCTTGAAAAATTACTGAAACTCTCCAAGTCTCAATCTGCTTACCTTTTAAAATAGGGATAATATCATATACTTCATATGAATGTTAAATAAGCTATGTGAGATATTTAATATGGTACCTGACTCAAAATTTTTAGGAATCATTGTTGAAAATAGTGGGATTCATACTGATACAAAATAAAGTACAGTGTGAGTAGGTAGTTAACAAGTAACCAAAAATTTTTGATAACAGAACCTGAAACTATATCTGTTACACGTGTAGCAGTAATATTATATTAAATACAAATATGTAGGCTATTTGCTTTTAAGAGTCCTTTATTTTATTTTGTTCAGAAGCTATTTAGGAACCACATTAATTGAGACTCTTAATGCTTGAGGTCTTTTAGTAAGGACATTTTAAAAATGCTATTAGTTTTATTTTTCCCACATCTTGTATCAGTTCCAGCATGTTTGTATCATAAAACAATTAGAAAAAAGAGCTGTTAAGTTTTGTATCATTATTGAATATGAATGCCGTAAGAATTTTTTTCATTCATTTTGATGAAACTAACTTTTTTGTGTGTGGGAAGAAGGAATGGTGTAGGGAAAGAAAAAAGAGGAGGAAGGAGGCTGGGAAGAGAGCCATAATATATTAAATATATAATATTAAAATTAGGCAGATTGGACAAGATCACATAAAGGCCCATGCCGTCGTCGTTCTGCTTTGGCCCAAATGATTTAATAGCTAATGAGCTCATGCTCCTGTGTCTTCGACTCTTGCCGTCACAATTTTACCAAAATAAAGTATGAAGTCCTTTTTGCATCTGGCATCTCTTTTGAAGTCATTCTAACTGCTGAGGGACTGCTAACTGAACTGAACGCTTCAAGAAAGCCAATTTACTCAGCTGGTTGCAAAGCCTTTGACCTTAATGGTGGGACTTGGCAAATCAACGCATACACGTATGTTTAGTGTTCTGTCAAGAATTGTGAAAATGCTCTGTAAGCCATAGATCCTTCTGCAGAATACTGGTTTGTAGTTTAAACATTAGTCTTTCTTCAGAGGCCAATGAGGCTAGTTAATTAAGCCTGAGGGGTTATGAACTGTTGGCAGTTAATAAGTCATAAAATTCCTCCATAAAACAGGATGCAAGATTCCATCACTGAAGCAAAGAGTACAAAGGGCCGGTGTATAAATATCTAATTGTACCAAAGGACTGGGCTTTCTCAATGACTGCTCATCTGGAGTCTCCAGGGCATGTTCTCTGTGGTTTCCTGATTTTTAGAAGCCAGTTTAAAAAATGAGTGCATTAAAGGGTAATTTGCCTGAAAGTTCAGGAAGTAAAGGGGGGTGGTGTGGAAGCAAGCTGAACACGGGAAAGAAAGAGGGATACAGAAGACAGAAAATGAGAAGGAGGGTGGGGTAGAAAGACAGGGAACTAGACATCAGGAAAGTTGTTTCCACACAGTTAGACGTGACTGTATTTGTCATCTGTTTTCTTTTCCCTGTAGGATGTTCACCATGGAAATGGTACACAGCAAGCCTTTTATGCTGACCCCAACATCCTGTATATTTCACTCCATCGCTATGATGAAGGGAACTTTTTCCCTGGCAGTGGAGCCCCAAATGAGGTTCGGTTTATTTCTTTAGAGCCCCACTTTTATTTGTATCTTTCAGGTAATTGCATTGCATGATTACCCCTAATTTTCTTGTCCTTTGCTGGTGTTTTAAATTACACGAGATTACTGAATTGTCCCACGGGACCAAGAACCAGTGCAGAACAAGTGCATAACCCAGAGCACTGGTTGTCAAGCAAGGTTGGACTGATTTGACATGTTGTTTGATGTTTATTTCAAGAGCACACATGTGTTTGTTTTCCTGTCTTCTTGCTTCTTCCCTGTGCTCTCCTCTACCCACTGTGGTGTGGTTTTTCTCTTCCTAGGTTGGAACAGGCCTTGGAGAAGGATACAATATAAATATTGCCTGGACAGGTGGCCTTGATCCCCCCATGGGAGATATTGAGTACCTTGAAGCATTCAGGTTGGTACTTGTTTCTCTGAAAGTGAAAAAATTAGAAAACAAATGTCCACTGAAACAACATGAAATTCAAGAGAGAAATGTAAATTTCTGACCACCGCAGAGTGGTTAACAGAGCCATTGTATCAGAGGTCCAAAAAAATGTTTGGTTTGGGGGACCTGAATATTGCTACAAAAACAAGGAATATGAGTATACAAAAAAGTTACATCAAGACCTAGGTGTAGTTATACAGGTATGTTCACCACTGGCCAGGCGTGTTCCTCTCTTTATGCCAAAAAAAAAAAAAAAAGGGGGGAGGGGGGGAATTTATTGAGGAATTCTGGAAAACTCTGCCTATGATAACATATGATGTGATTTTAAAATGGACATTAGCATATTGACTGCTCGGGGAGGCCCTTCACTGCCTATTTCACTTTTTTGAACAGGCATTTCCCAAACTTCATTGGGCTATAGAATTTTTTGCACATATTTTTGCACATGGCACCTCTTGGCTTTCTTAGTTCCAAGGAACATTGGCTTAGGCAGTCTTATTCCATGCTCGAGTATTCCATTTCCTTCATAATATGTGTGTTTTCCCTCTCACATTAAAATGGCAGTAGATTAATTGGTTGTTTTCAGTTTCTTTAGAAAATATAGGCCATAATTAAAGTGTTTATTAATATATACATTTTGCATTATACTTTTTTTTTCTAAAGAGCTATTAAAAAGTAGTTCAAACAAGAAATACAACAAATTAAAAATTTTTGTTTTGGATATAGTTTTTAAGTCATTTATTCTCTGGTATTAAATTTTTTTTCAGTCTTCAGTAAAGTCTCTTTTAAGGAAAAATATCAGATTATGTTAATATATCCCTCACTTGCAAGATTTTAGATTTTAATAGGTTGGTACTATAGGATTTGAGGTGTTTTGTTTATTTGTAAGCAATAGCAAACAAGTGCATGATAAGAAATTTTTGACCCATTCTTTTTTTCCTAATTTAACATTTATATATAAATTCCCTAGGGAAAAATCATGTTGATAATGTATCCTAAATACATAGGAAAAGTTTTTAATCAGTGAAGTTTTGATGGGTTTCTGTATATTGTTGCAGAAGTACAACAATACACTGAAGTTGACCTGTGTATCATTCATACTTCAATTTTTCATTTGAGAGTCACTTTTAATTTGAGAATAGCCTCAGGAAAAATGATAGGAAATTGCTATTTTTAAGAATATTCATTAAAATAAATATATTTGTGTTGATATTTGAGGAAAATTCTACTTCAGATTTGCACTCTGCAAAAATATACACTCATATATCTGTACTATTTATATAAAAATAGGTGAGATAAGTTTATTTATTTGACTTGGATTGTCTGTGACAATACCTTGTGTTCAGTTCAGTCGCTCAGTCGTGTCCGACTCTGCTACCCCATGAATTGCAGCATGCCAGGTCTCCCTGTCCATCACCAACTCCTGGAGTTCACTCAGACTCATGTGCATCGGGTCGGTGATGCCATCCAGCCATCTTATCCTCTGTCGTCCCCTTCTCTTCCTGCCCCCAATCCCTCCCAGCATCAGGGTCTTTTCCAATGAGTCAACTCTTCGCATGAGGTGGCCAAAGTACTGGAGTTTCAGCTTTAGCATCAGTCCTTCCAATGTTAATTAGTAGTAAAACTAAAAATGTACATTACAAAACTATAGGGGTTTCAGTATTATGAATTATTTTTGCCTATATTTGCAACTTAAACACTTAATATTTTAAAGATATTTTAATGGGATAATAGACTTTTATATTACCTTACGTATGAATTTGTCTGTTTATCAAGTTGACTTCGTAACTTACATGATACATAAAGTTCTCAACTTTAGTATGTGATTATATTCGTTGGTCTGTAACACAGAGCTATTAGTTTTTTATTATCATAATACTATTTGTGGTACTGTATCTTTACATAAGAATAGATCAAGTATTCACAGCATGAAAGAATAATTGCTATTTTGTACTTATTCTCCCATGACAAATTTAACAGCAGACGAGTTATTTTTTTAAGGCCCCTTTGAACACAATTTCATTAAATAATGTGAAAATAGATATTAAGTGTTGTTGCTCAGTTGCTAAGTCATCTCCAACTCTTATGACCCCATGCACTGCAGCACGCCAGGCTTCTCTGTCCTTCACTATGTCCCAGAGTTCGCTCAAACTCATGTCCATTGAATCGATGATGCCATCCAACCATCTCATTCTCTGTCACCCCACTTTCCTCTTAACTCAGTCTTTCCCAGCATCAGGGTCTTTTCCAGTGAGTTGGATCTTTGCATCAGGTGGCCAAAGTATTGGAGTGTCAGCTTCAGCATCAGTCCTTCCAATGGATAAACAGGGTTGATTTCCTTCAGGATTGACTGGTCTGATATTAACTGTACATTTTTGATTGGAATGGTGATTGAATCAAGTGCTTCTAAAAGCATTTGAATGTCCTGAAGACAGCACTTTCTATTGCCTGGAAAGAGCAAAGAGCAATTTATTTTAGCAAACTTCTCTGAACTTCCCAGTGTGGTCACCATATCCACGCTTAATTAGAAGAGAGGTTACATTATTTAGCTCTGCTACAGAAATGTAAAATTGTGACTTTGATGTTTATAGTTATTTAAGAACTAGATTTAATCCATAATAAGTCTGTTAATTTTGAACTATACAATTTATGCTTGCTGCTCAATTTGTATAACTAGAAATACTTGTAAACTGTCCTTGGAGGACTCAAGAAATTTAAGTCCTTAATTCAAAAAATATTCATTGAACGCATAGTATATGCCAGGGACAGTGATGAGCACTTGGAAGTTAAAGTTGATATGCTCTTAGGGAACATAATAAAAGTGGTACTTACTGTTCTAGAGAATAGATGTCCTTAGACATAGAGAGGATAAAATGATGAATTATTTCTGAAAGATTCTGGGAAGCTTTCATCAAGTATTATTCTACTTGTGTTTTCAAAATGAGTGATAGTTTTCAAGGGGTAAAAGAAGTGGACTAAGAGTATTCATACTAGCCAGAGAGAATAGGCTGTGAAAGCATGGAGTCATGAAATGACCTTGCTCTGCGGGCTCCAGAGCATGAGGATGAGATTGCATGGCAGGTATACAGGTCATACTTCATATAGGCTTTTGCAGGCAAAGAATGCCCATCTCTCTCTCTCTCTCTCTCTCTCTCTCTCTCTCTCTATATATATATATATATATATATATATATATATATATATTCCTTTCTAATTGGGGCACTAGTGTGGCCTCCAGATAAATTTTACTGTAGTATTATAAGCATCTCCTTCTTAATATAATCAATTTTCTAAGTATTGAAAGTGAAGAGCTTTCTGACATCTGTGTGTGGATATGAAATACAGAAGTGGGCAGGAAATAAATTGTCTTTTATTTTTTCTAAAGTTTTAATTGTTTCTGGACTGTGATAAGTATCTTTGGAAGAAAAGCTTGTCTCTCTGAAACTCTGTTTATAATAGGATATAAGATAGCTGCTTATTTTACCAGCCAGAATTTCCATACGTATTGCCTTTGTGGTCTCTAGTTTGTGTTGTTTTTTCTGTGGCTAAAAGAAAATTGCAGACAAATTGAACATTTTCTTTTTGCTTTAAGTTTTCTAGATAGTTTTAAAAGTGTAATAGAATATATAACATTTCATATCTGGTTCAGATAGGTAGTATTTCTTCTATGCAGTTATTAATATCATTCATCTCTGAATAATTGTAGGATGTGGGAGGAGCAGGGGATGACAGAGGATGAGATGGTTTGATAGCATCGCTGACTCAATGGACATGAATTTGAGTAAACTCTGGGAGTTGGTGATGGACAGGGATGCCTGGCGTACTGCAGTCCATGGGGTCACAAAGAGTCAGGCACAACTGAGCAACTGAACTGATGCTTCAGATTTCTCACAAGTTTTTAAAATCTTCAGTAATATCAAGTATCTTTTATGTTCAGCTAAAATACATTTTTAAGGTTCTTTTTTATTAAATAATTATGGGTATTTTTATTAAGGTCTTACATGGCAGGTTCTCAATTATAGGTGTTATAGACATCGTGGCTATTTCTTAAGTGGTTCGTATAAGCCACAGAACTACCACATGGAAGGGCTGTGATGTGGCTCTAAAATCTATACTCTTTCTGTCCCACCACACTGCTGTTCTTTTCTATTGTTCGTAAGTTAAAAGACTCAGGTTGTGATAAAGCATAGTGAACTTATACTGTAATATAAGACTTCTCCCCATGACCTGAATCACAAATCCCTAGTACACAGCATGGCAAAGAAGAGCTATTCAATAATTCTGGCTGAGTAAATCAATTAATAGATAAATAATTCAGAAAAGAAGGCAGAATGATATACTACAGTAGAAGCATTGGAAACCCCTGAGGGAACTGTATGAAATCTCTCTCTTGGTCCCTCAAGGAGTATGCTTTATAAGAACTCTGAACACCCGTTCATTTGCTTATAACAATTTCAAATGTCTTCTCTTTGTTCAACAAATATTTTCATGAATGCCTGCTTATCAATTTCTGTTCCAGTCACTTCAAAAGACTGTTTTTCTTTCTTATACATAATCACTAAATGAGCACAGTACACATTTTTTTCTAAAAATTAATTCTTTAAGAGTTATGTAAATATTAAAGTGGTTATCTGTATAAGACTATTTATTTTTGTACAATATTATTAACATATAAGGTACAGGTGCACAGTACAGTGATTCAAAGCTTTAAATATTATACTCTATAGTTATTACAAAATGGTGGCTGTGTTCCCCATGTTTTACAGTATATCCATGTAACTTACTCTGTATATAATAATTAAGGGGAAGTGAGTGAAAGTCGCTCAGTCGTGTCTGACTCTTTGCTACCCCATGGACTGTCCATGGAATTCTCCAGGCTAGAATACTGGAGTGGGCAGCTTTTCCCTTCTCCAGGGGATCTTCCCAACCCAGGGTTAGAACCCAGGTCTCCCATATTGCAGGCAGATTCTTTACCAACTGAGCTATCAGAGAAGCTCTGTATATAATAATTCAGTTCAGTACAGTCACTCAGTCATGTCCATCTCTTTGCAACCCCATGACCTGCAACACGCCAGGCCTCCCTGTCCATTACCAACTCCCGGAGTTCACCCAAACTCATGTGCATTGAGTGGGTGATGCCATCCACCCATCTCATCCTTTGTCGTCCCCTTCTCATCCTGCCCCCGATCCCTCCCAGCATCAGAGTCTTTTCCAGTGAGTCAACTCTTTGCATGAGGTGGCCGAAGTATTGGAGTTTCAGCTTCAGCATCAGTCCTTCCAAAGAACATCCAAGACTGATCTCCTTTAGAATGGACTGGTTTGATCTCCTTGCAGTCCAAGGGACCCTCAAGAGTCTTCTCCAACACCACAGTTCAAAAGCATCAATTCTTCGGCACTCAGCTTTCTTTATAGTCCAGCTTTCACATTCATACATGACTACTGGAAAAGCCGTAGCCTTGACTAGACACACCTTTGTCGGCAAAGTAACATCTCTGCTTTTTAATATGCTGTCTAGGTTGGTCATAACTTTTATTCCAAGGAGCAAGCGTCTTTTAATTTCATGGCTGCAGTCACTATCTGCCATGATTTTGTAGCCCAAGAAAATAAAGTCAGACACTGTTTCCATTGTTTCACAGTCTATTTGCCATGAAGTGACTGGACTGGATGTCATGATCTTCGTTTTCTGAATGTTGAGTTTTAAGCCAACTTTTTCACTCTCCTCTTTCACTTTCATCAAGAGGTTCTTCTTTACTTTTTTTCCATAAGGGTGGTGTCATCTGCATATCTGAGTTATTGATATTTCTCCCGGCAATCTTGATTCCAGCTTGTGCTTCATCCAGCCTGGCATTTCACATGATATATTCTTCATATTTTTTCTTTGGCTTATAAAGTGTCTCTATTTAGTCAAAATATTTTTGTGTTGCAAATATAGCCTTTGTTAAAATACTTTGACCAAATAACCAATAGAATGTTTAAAAAATAGCATATTTGTTACACAGTCAAAGCCACTGAATCAGTTGAGCATATGCTGCTGCTAAGTCGCTTCAGTCGTGTCCGACTCTGTGCGACCCCATAGACGGCAGCCCACTAGGCTCCCCCGTCCCTGGGATTCTCCAGGCAAGAACACTGGGATGGGTTGCCATTTCCTTCTCCAAGTTGAGCATATACGAAGAGTCAAAACAGCCTGTATCTCTTTCTGTTGTCTTTGGTTTGCACCAGTTTGCTTTAGTGATATAAGCAAATTTAAAATCCGTTGATACAAAACTGTAATTTGAAACTTGACTAGATAACATACCTGTTCTCAGTTCATGAGTCACATTGTCAATTCTGTTCTGGATGCAGTGTCTTTAAAATAGAGATTACTATGATTTCTTCCCCTTTTGTGGCAAAAATAGAACAATATGCATTTTACTTGAGAGCAGATAATGGAGCCCTTAGTTGTCATATTCACAGAGCAGCTATTCCTCAGACAACTAGTTAGCACAACTATGGGTTGAATTTACCATGGAATGATAGTAGATAATTTTGGGCAGGGCATATAAATAAGTACAATATTTTATTTTCCCTTATTTTATCAAACACAACATTACTGCTCTAATTTTAGACCTGCTGCTGCTAAGTCACTTCAGTCATGTCTGACTCTGTGTAACCCCATAGACGGCAGCCCACCAGGCTCCCCTGTCCCTGGGATTCTCCAGGCAAGTATAATGGAGTGGGTTGCCATTTCCTTCTCTAATGCATCAAAGTGAAAAGTGAAAATGGAGTCACTCAGTCGTGTCCGACCCTCAGTGACCCCATGGACTGCAGCCTTCCAGGCTCCTCCACCCATGGGATTTTCCAGGCAAGAGTACTGGAGTGAGGTGCCATTGCCTTCTCCGAATTTTAGAGGACTGACTTCTAAATGGTCTTGTCATATGCAGAGACTAAAAGAGTTTGCTTAATTCTGAGAAATGAGAGAATATCTTAGTAAATATTTCTGCCCTCTCTTGTTGGTAATGACAACTAAGTACATATTTTATGGCTATTGTTCTTATTTTTATCATATTTTAGGGAAGTTTCTTGCTGAGAGAATGAAAAATAAAACTATTATAACATAATGATAATAACATAGTAACATAGAACATTCATTGAGAACTTAATATTTGTTAGTTGCTCATTTCTTTTCATCTTTACAAGTTGTTGAATTAAGTGCTGCCAGTTTCCAGATGGGGACACCAAGTCCCCTTTGAAGTTTGGTAGGTTTCCTGATGTCACATAGCTGGTTAATGGTGATCAGGGATTGGGTGTCAAAAAGTGTGAGTATAGAGACAGTACTTCTTGGCCCTAAGTTAAAAACTATAATTCCTCTGTCAAGCTTTCCTGATAGCTCAGTTGGTAAAAAATCTGCCTGCAATGCAGGAGACCCAGGTTCGATTCCTGAATTGGGAAGATCCCCTGGAGAAGGGAAAGGCTATGCACTTCAGTATTCTGGCCTAGACAATTCCAGAGACTGTATAGTCCATGGGGTTGCAGAGAGTCAGACATAACTGAGCAACTTTCACTTTCACTTCCTCTATTAAGAGTAGGGGTTACAGAACAATAATAAAGTGAGAAATTCTTTGCCAGTGCATTTTTGTCTATCCAGCATTTATCTTTCACATTTAAATTGGTAATACTATTTTAAAATTGAAAATAATTCCTAAATTCTCACTATCCTTGTATCATATACTAATTCCAAGCCACTTCTCTCTGTGCCTTTCCTCATGTCCACACTAAGAGCCTATCAAATAAAACTCATTTAATTTTTCTTCTTTTTGATAACCAGACTATTTACAATGGAGAATGTATTTTTTCCTTTTTTATTAAAACATTATTTTCATTATTTACATATTTATACATTTTTGAAATGGGTATGTGATTGAACTTGAGAAAACCCAAATTAAATTTTAATAGATGGATAAATGAACACTTAAATCCAACTTTGAAATAAAAAATGATTTGTTGTCATCTAAAAATCATACTCAATACTGCAGAATTGATTTGGGGTCTTATTTTGTCTATAAGAACTGTGGTTGATGCTTCCCGGTCTTCAAATGGATTTTCAATTGCTAATGACAACCAAATATATTATGCTCATGATAGTATGTATTTTCCCAAGGATGTTGAAGACATTTTGGGAAAGAGGGTGGAATTTCTTGAAACAATTTGCCAATATGAAATACTGTACATATCAAATTGGCCCTACTACCATCTTTCCCAGACCATTTATCATAGCTCACAAATCAAGCCCACATTTTCTTTTTCTGAAAGACTTGGCTAATAAAGAAGATGTGGACTTCAAATCTGAACTTGTCAGTCAATCTTGGGAACAAAGCAGTAATGATTTTCATCTATTGATATTTTATTTCAATGAAGAGCAATACATACGAAATTACTGTTGGAGTGACCTACAGTTTTATTCATTGTCCAGATTCTGTTCTTTATATTCTGCATGTAGAGATGTTTCAAGAAGTTTTATCAGAACAGGTCAGAAGAAAAAGATCCATAGGAATAAATTTTAGAAAGCTGTCAGGTCTATCTGCTCTTTAGTTTCAGCAGTAAGTATAGTTTAAGAACATTTTTCCTCTTTCATCTGTGCAACATATTGTACCAATTTTCATCAAAAAATTACAATTTCTATAGGTGTGTGTCTCTAGATACCCTTAGAATTTTGCTCTTTGACCTTGAGAGTAAATTGATCTTATGCACACCTGTCTTCCTTGGGAAACTTGCAAACTTCATTTTTGAGTTGAGCATCAAAGAGAGATGATATTATTAGACAGTATAGAACTCAGGTAAAAACAAAAAAAAGTCCAGGAAGTATCTTGAAGTGCTTGAAGTTTTGAAATGTGAATTGTATTCTCTTTTGTGAACTATTTAAAATAGTTTAAATGCAAGATACATTTTATTATTATTTTGAAAGATCAGCTGTAAAAATTTTAAGACAACATTTTCCCTTCTGACTTAGAACAGTTTTAAATCTAGAAATTTCCAGGAATTTGTGTAGCAATTAAACACTTTTCTAACTAATAAGGACTAATTAAGAGAGTAGCTATATTCGATTAACTTTACCCTAGCACTTCTCTCTAAGAAAGAAAGTAATTTGCGTGACTAGAAACAATTTGTTTTTATTTTCAAGATGGAACAGTGGATTACAAAACCCTTGCCTTGCACAAAATCCTCCCAACATATGTGTAATACTCAGAGATATCAGGAAATGAAAGCTTTCCACGAAATATTATTGTGAAGCTTTTTAGGCCAGAAATAGCAGATCTTTTGTACTATCAAGCAGCTCAGATCAGTTCATCAGTTTAAATCATCTCATCTAGTAATGATGGACTTGGTATGCAGTTAATTACAATATGACATAGCCAGAGTGGAAGGTAAATATAATTAATGAACTGTGAAGTCACACTTTTTATTTTCACAGTTTTAGTGAATATTTTAAGATTATGCTTCATTTACTGGTAAGATAAAGCTAAATAAAAGTTACTTATCCTGTATTTCAATGAACTGAACTTATTTTATTTATTGAACTATATTTATTATTTATTAACTAAATTTCAATGCCTTTTGTTCTTCATGTGTTTTCTTGAAAGTGAATAATTTGCCTTCGTTTCCATGGTTTTACACCTAAAGTTTACTAAAGCTAAATTTATTGAGAGGACAAATGATGTGAGAAAAGAAATAGAACTTTTGTTTTGGTCCCTTTTTTGAACTAGATAGATATAATGTTTACAATAAAAATTTACTATCTAACTTTTCCAAGCAGAAGAGCCCACCTTGGGAAACGTCTGTTCATTAGAAAGTCTATGTGGATATTACCCCTGAGGTACAGGACTGAAGTTTACATAATTTTCTTGTAGGCATGACTCTCAGATAGTAGTCCAGATCTTTGTATGACATCAGATATCTGAATGATTGATAGATAGCTTTCCATATTTCATCCCAGTGATTTGATGTCATGTAGATGAAGCTTATAAATCAACATTCGTTCCTATAAGTGTAGACATTTGAACTCCTCTGGCAGCTCTATAAAAGGTTGAGGATGTGCCCTTGTATATTTCACAAATATGTCCATCTTTCTTAAGGGCAGGACAGTCCTGGATACTTGTTGTCTTAACATGTTCTGCTCCAAAGAGCAGTACTGTTGTTGTGAAGCCAGATGGAGAGCAGCAGACTTCTAGGCTGAGTAAATTCTTATGGGAAAGGCTCAGCAAAGAAACATTCTTGGCATTATAATTCATATTTTGTAATTTTAAAAGTGACTGGGAGAGGAATTCCCTGGCTGTCCAGTGGTTAGGACTGTGCACTTCCACTGCAGGGGCACAGGTTTGATCCTTAGTCAAAGAACGAAGATCTTGCAAGCCATGCAGTGTGGCCAAAAAAAAAAAAAAAAGGTGAGGGGCATGGAGGAGGGAAGACGAATGACCGAGTCACCCTTTATTCTGTCAACTTGGGCATATTTTGCATACCACAAGTACAGAAGTAGCCATCAAGAAAGTAACCTCTTTTACTGTGTATTAAAGATATATAATATTATATTTATTCAAATATATAATATTATATTTGAAAACAGAATATTGATTCATCTAGAATGTGTATTTTTTTGTTGGTTCCTAACTCCTTGAAATTAAAGCAATATTGGAGTTACTGAATTTCAGAAACAAATGAGCATTTTTATTCAAACAGTAGTCAGAGGCAATGATATGAAGAGGAGTTTATTTGCAATCCAGAGCAAGAATGAAGCTGGCACAGATTTATAATTTAAAAGTTTTATAACCCAAAGAAAGCTTGATGACTTGATCCTCTCTGCTTTCAGTTTCAGAAAAAGTCTCTTCAAGTTGCTGCATTGAGCCTCTGACTTTGCTTTATGTACCCGAGTCTTCTCCCTTTTAAAAGTTTCTGATACTCTCACTTCCCTTTTATATTCCAGAACTTCTAAATTGAAAATTCATTTGCAGAAATTATTCAGTGATGCCTTTCTCTCCGGTAAATATAATTATTCCAAGTGTGACTCAGCAGGTGAAAGAGGCAGGGACAGAAATAAAATCTGGGGCATGTCATGTTTTAATTGATTTAGTTTAAAGTTATTTGATTAAATTGTAAATTACTCAGAAAACTGAAGTCTGTCAGAAGCTTAATATATTCCCTTTAGTTTAGCTATTTGAGGATATGACAATGGATACAAATCAAATGTAGGATCCAAATGGAAAATACTTAATTATGAAAGAAGGATCAGTCACCTGTTATTATGGTTTGTTGTTGTTGTTGATTAGTTGCTAAGTCATGTCCTACTCTTTTGGGATCCCATGGACTGTAGTCCGCCAGGCTCCTCTGTCCATGGGATTTCCCAGGCAAGAATACAGGAATGAGTTGCCATTTTCTTCTCCAGGGGTTCTTCCCAACCCAGGCATTGAACCCACATTTCCTGCATTGGCAGGCCGATTCTTTACTGCTGAACCACCAGAGAAGTTTACTAGTTAGTTACTAGTTAGTTACTAGTTAGTTTTACTAGTGAACACCTGTTAGTTTACTAGTGTCAGTTTTTTGAAAGTAAGCAAATTAGCATATTGTATGTCTTCTAAAAAAAAAGCAGTGATATGTCTAATATAGATATATAGGCATAATGTTTGACATAGTTCTCTAAACATGCTTTTGAAAAAATTAGGATGTAAACAGATCTTCCCACTGTCAGAGCCAAACGCGAAATCCTGTACCAAGTTTGAAGGGCTTATTAGGCCCACTTTAAAATTTTGTTGTTTTATAATAACTTTGGAAAAGTGTATTGTTCCTTGTAAAATACCCACATGTTCTCCTTTGGAATGGCTCCAGACTATAACTGAACCACGAGGTTGCCCCCTGTTGCTTTATGTATTGTTTAATTGTCTGCCTTTGGTGGATGTTTTTATTAAAAGCCTATTATTTAGGATAAGACCAAAGTGTCATTTTAAGAACAACAGAAGCAGAATCGCTCCATCCCATAGTTCTTTTTCATAGGTGTGTTAGTGAACACTGGATGCAGCTAATGAGCCTGCCAACATTTTTTTTTTCTTGTAATACTTCAAAAAGAGCAACAACAACAAACACAACCCCAGATTTTTTATTTTCCTCCCATAAAACACGACTGCACTGCCCAGAAGAGCTGTGAGTTTGCATGGCCGTGCCCAGGCCGGTAGGGATGAGAGGAGTCTGTGTGCTCTGCGTGTTTACCCGTTGCTCCGCCTGTGTGTTGGTCCAGGAGGAGCTAGGCTGGAGTTGCATGCACTCTGGTGCACAGGGCCAGGTCCTGCCCGAGGAGCTTAGGGGGCAGGGAGGGCTTCCTGGGGTGTTCACCAAACCCACGTGTGCACAGCTCTGAAGTAAGTTCTCAAAGTCCTCTCCTTTCCACAATCCAGTTGCAAGATAAGAATCATTCTGAAGTTTTCAGATCACTCTGCATATAAATTAGGTCTGAAAGAAATGTTTAACTTAATGATCCTGATTCTAAATGTTCTCCCTGAATATTTTCTTCTCTGAAGTGGCATCATCAGATCACTCACTGACTTCTCAGAAGTGGGCTCTGGAAAGAATTCAGTGTTCCCTAGCAGGTCCTTGCCACAAAGAGCAAGCAAGAATTCGATTAGTCTTCTTCCCAAGCCAGTCTTCATGACTGTGACCCACCCTTAGGCAAAAAAAAAAAAAAAAAAAACTTGGAGACCCGGTACCTTGATACCATTTCTAGGACTTAAATGATCTCATTAAATTCCAATGCTAGATATCATGTTGACATTTGAGGAAATATGATTATTGACAAGATGTAAGCCTGTTATACACTATATCACTTCAAAAGGAGAAGGGCCATTAGGCCATAATTACATCAGAAACAGTATACACATTTGGCTGGTTTATAAACTGTCACTTTCAGAAGTACCAAGACATATAAAAGTCTCCAAAGGTTCCATTATGGCCCTATTTCCAACAGTATTCTCTGACAAACTAAATAAATTACTGCATGTATTGGACCTTTGAGGCTTGGGGCAAAGAATGGAAAAATTATTTACAAAAGCTTGAAAATATTTAATCACTAAGGCAGGGGGGCAACGGTGTTTTAATTAGCAGGTCCTCGGGCCATTGGCTGACTGGAGGCTTTCTCAAACAACCACACAAATGCACTGAATAGCTGTTTGCCAGCCTTAGGGTCAGGCCTGAGATGAAACAGATAAGATAATTGGCTCTAATGAAATCCAGAAGGCCTTGGCTTTCTTGTTTGAGCTTGGATTTGAAAAGTGCGTGTGGAAGTGAGGCTTAATTCAAACCAGAACTGAGCTAGGCCCGTTTCTCAGTGACTTTGATATTGTTTGAAGTTCTAAAAGTGTTCGCCACACCACTAGCCTGCTGGGCTGGGCCTCCCTGGTACCCTTAATTACTAAGCTTTATTGCTGACTTTACTACACAGGAAAGGGGCCATTATATGTTCCATCAACATCAGCTCTTCTCAGATTGGAGGAAAGGGCAGGGTTAAAGGCCACTGTAGGAAGGCAGAAACTTCACTTTGAGGTAGTCAGATCGTTTACCAGTGTTAGGTTTCACCGTTATGAGCATACATTCCTTACAACACAGAAGCCCGATTTCCATTTTTTAAACAAGTGATTACTTTTCAAAACATTTTTGTTTGTGCCTGTTTTTTGCAGAGAGAACATTTATTTTTAGGGGCTGATATGGTTGCACCTGATATATTGGAGAGGAAAAAAAAAAAAAAAACAGCCGCACTCCCCAATTAATCATCCCACCAGAAAAGTCTGGGTGGATTCTGTAATAATGAGGATTATTATTAATGCCCCTTTGAAGTGGAAATAAGTGAGGAACCCTCCTATGGTGTGAAAGTTGTTTTGACACCCTGAGGAATAAAGACCCCTCAGGAGACTCTACCAAATTAAACCCCAGCTTCTAGAGCCTCTCGAAGAGGGGTGAGACACAAGTGCTCTCAACCTAGTTCGAAGCCAAGAAGCAGAACTTAAGAGGTCTCCCTCTTAGGGGTTGGCTGCAGAGTCCCCAAGGCTTCTGTCCTCTCCAGGCTTGCTGCTGCTCTGTAGCTTTTTGTCTATTTGGTAAAGACGTGTTATGCATCTTAACAAACTAAGAATTGTTCAACCCTTAGCCCTCAGTGATAGGGGGCATCTAGTCGTGCTAAAAAGCCAGAGGACATGGAGTTCAGGCCTGCTTCCTGTCCTGCTTATCACTTCTTGGGTAGGAAAAGGCATGAGTGATACCATCTGAGTTGGCTCTTTTTGAAATAAAAACTTGACTGTTTTTCCATTATTTATGTTAGTTTGACATGAGTGAGTTCTGATCTCATGCATGATGCTGGGGACCATTCAGCCCGTGCTCCTGTCTGAGTGTTCTTATACACAGGCTGGGCTGGACACACATTCTGCACGGGTGATGTATCTGGGCCTCCGTAACCATACGGAGAGCCCAGGGAATCAGTACTGAGAAGACGGGACTGTGAGCCTTCACTTCCTAACCTCCTAGGAGAAATGAAGGGGACCTTGACAGACTTTTCTTGTCAGTGATGAACAAGATGTCAACTCAGATCAAAGGGAGGAGAGTCGTAGGGTATTCAGCTAATTCAAAATGTATGTTTTTATTAAGCAGTGTTATTGACTGAACGCCTTTGTCCTCCCACACCCCCAATTTCATGTTGATGCTCTATGCCCCGTCCCCTTGTGATGGTATTTAGAGATAGGCCCTTTGGGGAAGTAATTAGGGTTTAAATGAGGTCCCCAGACCAGGGCCCTGGTCTGATGAGATTAGCGTCTTTATAAGAAGAGACACCATAGGATTTTCTGTCTCTCTGCCCCTGGATGCACCACCAAGGAAAGGTGCTCCCTGGGAGCACTTGGCAAGATGGTGGCCCTCTGCAAGCCAGAGAGAGAACTCTCAACAGAATGCAACCGAGAGGGCACCCTGACCTCAGACTTTTGGGCTCCAGAATTGTGAGAAGATAAGTTTTTGCTGTTTAAACCACTCAGTCTATGGTATTTTGTTATGGTGGCCGAGGTAGAGTACTACAGGCGCCGCAAAGATCTGGGGAAACAGACAGTCCAATTGTGGCTCTAAATTTGAGGCATCAGAAAAAGTATTTTCCATACTACTTTCTGCTAAAATTATACACAGAAGACATTAATAAGCACTTCTCACCAGTAAGTAATGTCATTTGTTAAAAAGTCTCTTGATAATTTGCAAAAGCATATTAAAGACTTTTAGAATTGCAGTAGTAAGGAAGTCTTAGATTATTTAGCACGTTGTTTCTTCAAATTACTTGAGCATGAAATTCTCCACTCCCCCAGTTTCTTTTCCCCCAAATAACTGTAAATATTACAGAAACTAGCATTCCACAGAACATAGTTTGAGAAATCCTGATATACAGGGAGCAAATTTAGCTGGAATGTTAGACGGTTCATTGTTAGTTAAATAAACGTCAGAATAGAAAATAAGTATATCAATGCTTGAGATTCAAGCAATCTAATAAAAATAACTGCAATATATTGCATAATATACAATAAAATATTTTATTATCAGATACACTGAGCACTTGGGTGAGCTATATTCTACAGTCTTCTCCATTTCCTACTGGTTGCTTCCAGATGGTTCTTAGATAACACATGGTTATAAAGACAAAGAAGGAAAGAGAAACAGAAGATCAACAAGAGAGGAAAAAGAGGAAAGAGGGTCAGTTTCCTTTGATATCACTGTTAAATCATCCAGTGAATTTTCTTAGGGTAACGTTACTGCCATTCAAAATTATAGCAAATTGGTGATATTTTACAGTCATTGTGTATATTTTGTTTCAGTGTAACTATGTGAGCATATTTCCCAAACTTATTAGATGAGATGTGACACATTAAAAGCATGGATTTGTTTTTTTAAAAACTCTTACAATTGGCAACTAATTACAGGGTGAACATCTAATTGGTTTTATGGGTAAATCCATTTATGGACTTACAGAATAGTAAAACCCCCATTTTGTTATTCATGGCTACATTCTGCTGAGGAGGAAAAGGGGAAAATTAGTTTGTCTTTATTTCCATAAGAGGAGAGTTTCAATTAAGTAAATACCCTTCATGATAAGAAAGCACACCCTGAAATAACACAGTAAGAGTTAACTACATTACTTCTCCTGGTTAAAAAAGAAACTGGCTCTGGGGATCCTATAGTATCATGATGTGGTAATGTCATCTTGTTTCCAAAGATAATATTACTAGATGTACACATGTCCTGAACTTTAGCAAACCACTGCTCTGGTTATCACATATTTATTCAGACGATAATTACAGTTATCAGAGCAATAAATCGGCAAAGTCCTTCATCATTTTCTTAAAATGTTCTTTTGTTTTACTGCATGTTTAAGTGTTCAATCAGTGTCTTTAGGTTGTCCACATAGGTTGAATTATATAAGTGAAAGAAAACCTGAATAAAAGCACAAGCATAAGCCCAAAAATTATTTATATCAAGCATTCAGAAGTCATAAATAGCATTATGACATACAAGCCTTCATGATATTTAACCAATTCAAAAAAAAAAAAAAAGGAGAAAATACTTTTCTTAAATAACGGAACAATGTAGCTTTCCTTGGCTGAACTGATACTGATTCCAATATGCCAAGTATGGGATGAGCGTGGGAAATGTGGTGTGGCTAGAAGGCGCAGTGATATAGGCTCTTGTGCTGGGAGAGGTGGAAGTGTGACATCTCTCATCCCAAAATGACAGTTGAGGGAAGTTTTCCTTAGACCTGCAGAATACTTTTCCTCCATGAATCATCAATAGCTACATCCTGGGCCCAACATTAAAGAAGGATCTTTCTTCCCAAATCTCAAAAGCCCTGTTTCTATTTTGTTTGTCTTCAAATATCCATATGAATTGGACAAGATACTTAGAAAGGTCACACAGGAAGTTAGAGTCAGGGCTAGAACAAAAGGTTGGGTGTCCCTCACCAGTAATTCTGGAGAAGGAAATGGCAACCCCCGCCCACATTCTTGCCTGGAGAATCACATGGACAGAGGAGCTTGGCAGGCTACAGTCCATGGAGTCACAAGAGTTGGACACAACTTAGCGACCAAACCACTACCATCACCATTAGTTCAGAATGGGAATCCAAGTATATTCCCAAGACGAACATGAATGGATTTAGAAATGTACTAGGAAGAAAGCAGTTCTTGTGGTCACAGGAGCTTCATTTTGCCCAGCAGTGGCTCACCTCTGATCTCACCAGATTTCCACCAATACGACCTGGGCTGCAGTGTCTGCCCACTCTTTCTGTAGTGCTTGGCTTTATTATCTATTAGTAATGACCATCCTTTATTTGCTTTCTCATGAAATGCATTTTTAATTTTCAAAGGGTACATGTGAAAGATTAAGGTCTAATATGTAATTTTCTGAAATGTTAGTTTGTGTGCTGACTTATATTACATTGCCCAATCAACCTTTTAAAATTTCATTAACATCAAATGTTGGTAATTAGCTCTGTCTTTTAAAATGTATTTATGAAAGCAAACCATTTTCCATTTTTTCCTTTTACAAAAACATCAGCTCAGAGTTGGTTTCCTGCATGCTCAGATTCATTAGACTTTCTTCCTCTTTTATAATACAGCACCAACCACTCACCAGTGCTTCTTCCCTTCTGGTGGGCAGGTATATGCCTCTGGGGGAAATACCATAGAAACTGAGGTTTATTGGAAACTTATTCCCAGATAAAACTCTCCCAACCTTACTGCTGAGGGGTACAAAAATGGCACAGCTCTGTTCTTAATGCGCAATTTCTTAATTCAGCCTTTGGCACTTGAGGATCTGCCATGGGTATAGATGTGCAGAAAGTTGCCTTACAAGTAACTGACCTACTGTGGGTTCAAGTCTGGGCTACTCTGCAGAAGTAGTCAGCATTTTCCTTGGAGAAGTATACAGTTCTAGTTGTGAATGGAAATTCCTATGAGACAGAATCAACAGAGCATAAAATATGAACCATGCAGTAGGAGAACCCAGATAAGGGAGAGGGATGCTACGCCAAGTAGCACCTACTTCTGAGATGTTCAAGGAAGGACAGTTTCATACAATGCAGTCATGCTCTCATTTCTACTCAGAATCAGACCCCAGTTCATGGGTCTCGCTCAATCTCATACAGTTATGAGTACTTTCTTTCAGAGAAAGAATACCAAGGGGAAAAAATGTGAAAATAGGTATAAGGCCTTGGAAAGCATCATTGTGAATGAGGGACTGAAAATTAATCTCCTTAGTTTGATGATAAATATAGTTTGGTTTATTTAACCCTAACACCTTTTATTGCCTTTATTTAGAATGAAACAGTGTACAACATTATCATGTAACGAGTCTCAGGTAAAGTTAGTGGCTAATCTAGCTAGGGGTGGGAAGCAGAGAAACTCTACAAAGGTGGAGGATTTCTTAGAGAAACTGCACTTACAGAGGATGGTCCTGACATAAAAATTCAAATAGCATTCATTTTTCATCCTAGGACACATGCCAAGGAGATCAAGGTAAAGGATTGTTTTCCTCCCTCTTTCCACTGTAAAAAGGCAGATTTTTTTTTTTTCTAAATAAAAAGAAAGGATCCATCAAGGGAAAATAATTAAGTCAATTCAAACAAATCAAAGTGTGGGCAGGGTGAGCAGGCAGTGTTTACATGGGAAGCACACACTTTTCTGTTGGTTTTGGTGTGAAGGGTCTCCACCTGTTTGTGAACATGTTCAAAACCTGGACTGAGGCAAGTCCCTGAGCTGGTCTGGCTTCGACTTTGCTCCTAAGGGGTAGGTTACTTTAATGCAGTTCATGTGTAGAGTGTTTCATCTCAAGCAGAGTGATTTATGTTAATGAAATGAAACAGAGAAAATACCCTGGACATCCTACTCTCCTTTTAAAAATATTAAATAAATATGTCCAGTACTTTTGTATAATTATATTTATTAAAACAAATGGAAGACTTCAATATGTTCCAGAATAAATTTGTAGGTGACCCTGGGTAGGGTTAAGTCCATTAGAAAAAAAAAATGAGTTTAAGGTTTGTTACCAATTCTTAAAATTCTAAACAGCCATTAAGATCAGACAATGAGCACTAGTTCTAAGGCAATGTATTCTGTAACTTTGAACATCCTTTTATCTGGATTCTGAAAAGTTAGTCCCCAAATCCTGACTGTAGAAACATATTCAGAGCACCTTTATAAAATCTGATATGAAACCTCCTTAACTATCTCTTTGGAAATTAAATATATGTCATATTTACTTTTAAAGTATCTCTCTGAAAATGTTACAGTTTAAGAGTTTATTTTCTAATGTTTAACTGTTCTTACTAATATAGAACTACTCATTTTAATTGAACTTTCAAATCAGCAGACTCTCCAACTCTTAGATAGCAGTATACATTTAACTATCCTATTAACATTGCTATGTAATTAATTCCATGGAAATCAATTAGTCAAATGAATAGAACTTAAAAAAAAAATCAGTCGATTAAAAATTTTCTCAGAAGTTACCTAACTGAAAAAGCATTAAAGAATAATTTATATGTCTGGTTGTCTTAACTGCAGATTGAATTGTAATTTATCTAGCCAATTTTGATATTTAGAAGAATCAGAGTTAGCCAAGGGAAAAGTTTATTTGCTATGAACATGTTGACATAGTTTTAATTCCACTAGTATGAGTAAATAGTGATCTATCTTTGGAAGACTTTTTAAAGTAAAGATAAAACCCAATAAAATTTGTGTTTTTAAATATCTTTTGTCAACTGGTATGGGCAGGTATGTACCAGAAATTTGCCTACTATGATGTATCTGTGGGTATTTGGTATCATGTAGGATAGCAGTTACCTTGGAGAAGGCAATCGCACCCCACTCCAGTACTCTTGCCTGGAAAATCCCATGGACGGAGGACCCTGGTAGCCTGCAGTCCATGGGGTCAGGAAGAGTCGGACACAACTGAGAGACTTCACTTTGACTTTTCACTTTGATGCACTGGAGAAGGAAATGGCAACCCACTCTGGTGTTCTTGCCTAGAGAATCCCAGGGACGGGGGAGCCTGGTGGGCTGCTGTCTATGGGGTCGCACAGAGTCGGACACAACTGAAGCGACTTAGCAGCAGCAGCAGCAACCAACAGCTTCCCATTTGGCTCAGATGGTTAAGAATACGGCTGCCAATGCAGGAGATGTAGATTCGATCCCTGGGTTGGGAAGATCCCCTGGAGGAGGAAATGGCAACCCACTTTAGTATTCTTGCCTGGAAAATCACGTGGACAGAGGAGCCCAGCAGGCTATAGTCCATAGTGTCTCAAAGGGTCAAACACAACTTAGGGACTAAACAACAAGAACACCACCAGTAGGCAGGACAAGAGTATAAAATGAAAAGGAACATTCACAGTCCATTTCTGAGAGCTGCTTAGCTCTCTCTGCTGGCTGATGTGTCAGCCCACTGCCATACATTAGCAACTTAAATATCTTTTCTGTTTGATGTCTTGGATATTAAGTGAATGATGTTCTTGTGAGACTCCTGGTAGTGACTGTGATTGTGATGATGTTGCTGATGACTATTTAATGAGTCCTGGAACTGTTCCTGTATCTTACAGCATAGCAAATAAGCCTGTGACACTTAAAGAACATTATGGATAGGATAGAAGAGGACAGCAGAAGAAGGGTCAGTAGATAGGTAAAGAAAGGATAGAAATGGCCAAGTGATAGCCAAGAAAATGAAGGGGAGACAAAAGGAACCGTGGACAGCATACAAACCCTTAAGTTTGAAATGCTAAAATAAAAACTAGTGGAGGAAAATGTAAAAGACTAATAGAGGAAAAAATAATCAAGAGTAATTTTTAAAAATGAAAAAGCAAAGAAAAAGCAAAAATAGTAAGTACCCTTATTTTCAGTTATTACTGCTTTAATTAATAAAAATGGGGCTTTATCTTGATCATTGACATTATAGCTTTTATGGTTTGTATATTTTGTCAGTGCACTTAAACCCTCCAAAGAAGGCAGTGTGGTCAGTGTCTGTACAAATTAGTCAAGTCTTGTGATTGTTAAGTATTTTGAATATCACCAGTGTTTAAAAATAATGTTTTTATAAAATAATGAGAAAACAGGTGGAATTGTTTGCTAAAGTGATCGATGGCAGCTTTCAGAGGTGGATAAGATTAGCTAGAAGAGATCCTTAAATCCTACCACATTCTACTCTCCAGAGTCTAAAACTAGGAAAGCAGAGTACATGCCTCCATCACAAAACCAGTGAATGGCAGAGCCTGGTTTCAAACACAGATTGTTTGTCTTAAACCCTGTGCTGTTTAAACCAGATTACATATGGCACATTTTTCTAAAATATGCATCCCCCAAAGATCTGTGGTGCCCCAGGATTGTTATTGTAGACAGAGGAGTTTGAAAGCTTGACTGATTGATTAGTGGCTGTCTTCTGTGAACCTGACATCAATATACATTTTCTCTACTTAGAGAAAAGAGTTGCAAAAAAAATTTTTTTTTAAATCTGGCCGTTGTCAGTAGCCCTAGTCTCCTTATTCCTATCATTTGGAGAGATGGCTGTGCTTCAGCTTTGTCATGAGCACTCGGTTCCTGCTTGTCCTCTGCAGGTACTGTCCCTAGTTCACTGCACCCACTGTGTTTAGAAATGGTGGCCATGCTGAACTTGAGCACTCCTTTTCAGCTGCCTGTGGTTTCACTGCTTCTTAATATGTTAAATTTAATTAGGCTGTGGTTGCTAGCCCCTTGCTTTTTTGCTTGCCATTCTGTGGGTTAATGTTTCCCTTGTATAGGTCAGAAGGCATGGGGGGAGGGCGACACTACGGGGTTGTGGATCCTTAGCCAAATCCAGGTCAAGCTGTCTAACCAAACGGTAGCAGACTCTACTACTGGCTCTGTTTCCCAGCCTCTGTCATACCAAGAGACCTTTGCAGTAATGGAAATATTTCTTCTTTTACACGCCGTCTTCCCTGACTTCATGCAGAGAAACATGAGGGGCAAAATAATTGTAAGCATTACAGCTTTTCACTCTAATGACCTTGACTCTGCACTGGGATAAATGTCTAATTACGAGAATCCAACACAGACCACATTAGCAAGGCTGATGTTTGCTTTGCACACAGACCAACAGCTGTTGTATCTTTGGAGTGGGGCTATTGGTTAGGGTAGCTGAATCCTGCTGTTCTATTGAAATGCATGTTTTAAACAGAAGGTGCTCTTGTAACATTTTGGTCTTGAGAGATATTGCATCATTGGTTCAGGCTAAATTAGACTTACAGCCCTCAAGAAACTGTGTTAAGAAACTGGTTAGATTTTGAATTGAACCCATAAACAGACCCTAAAAATCAGAGTGTTTTTTGCTGTTTTGGACATTACCATGAGCTGTTCAGAGTTGAGGACAGGGCAGTCTCCTCGCCACTCATGGCCACTACAAAGAAATAGCCTCCAGAGGGTGTCAATATAATTGATTTTAGGAACTACGTAGGTACAACCTTTATTTTTTTTTCTTCTCTCCTGAACTTTAAGCGGATAAAAACAAGCTTTCTCCAAAGTATTAGTTTAGCATCTTCCCTTAATTTCAGTTTGTTAATTTGTAATATAAATGGTAGCAAACAAAGAATTTCATGTGCCTTTTCCTTTGGAAATACTGCAGTGATTTAATCAATTGTTTCCCATTAACATTTTAATATGAACAATATAATCAAGTGTAATGTCAATTTGGGTTCAGACTACTTCTGTTTGGGAACCATTTGCTAGTTGGCCATGGTATTGTAAAACAGCTTGCCTGCTTACCTAGATTGTTGAGCTCCTGAGTTCAGGAACCAGACTTTTTAGTATCAAACCTCAGCTCCTTTAGGGAACTGCTTGTCCAACCCCAGGGTAGTTAGTTAAGCCATCTGTGCCTCAATTTTTCACATCTGCAAAGTAAAAGAATTCATAGAAATAACTTCCAAATTCCATATGTAAAAGCTGAATCTAAGTGAAACATTCATAAATAAGACCTGACACAAACTAAGTGCCATTTGCTATTCTTATTACTATTTTGAAATAGACTAGACTTCCTAAAGTGAGAAGGCCACTTTAGTTACAATAAATACCTATAAAAGAATTTAGATTAATTTTCAGCTTTTATATAGCTTCTCATTTTTAACAGTAAATATCAACATACATTTAAGGATCTAGTCAAATAAGTGCTTTGCCTCTTAAAAGTATATGAGAAGTGTGGTTTATGGTGACTGCAGCCATGAAATTAAAAGACGCTTACTCCTTGGAAGGAAAGTTATGACCAACCTAGATAGCATATTCAAAAGCAGAGACATTACTTTGCCAACAAAGATCCATCTAGTCAAGGCTATGGTTTTTCCAGTGGTCATGTATGGATGTGAGAGTTGGACTGTGAAGAAAGTTGAACACCGAAGAATTGATGCTTTTGAACTGTGATGTTGGAGAAGACTCTTGAGAGTCCCTTGAACTGCAAGGAGATCCAACCGGTCCATTCTGAAGGAGATCAGCCCTGGGATTTCTTTGGAAGGAATGATGCTAAAGCTGAAACTCCAGTACTTTGGCCACCTCATGCGAAGAGTTGACTCATTGGAAAGGACTCTGACGCTGGGAGGGATTGGGGGCAGGAGGAGAAGGGGACGACAGAGGATGAGATGGCTGGATGGCATCACCGACTCAATGGACGTGAGTCTGAGTGAACTCCAGGAGTTGATGGTGGACAGAGAGGCCTGGCGTGCTGCGGTTCATGGGGTCGCAAAGAGTCAGACATGACTGAGCGGCTGAACTGAACTGAGCAAAATATAGATTTTGTGCTCTTTACCTATCTTTTAATTTGTTTTTTCTTTGGAAAAGATTCTAAACAGTTTGTTTTTTTTTTTCTTCAAGAAACTATATGCTAACTGACTAAGTGCTTGATCTCCAACAAGTTTAATGGAAATCACCACAAATAAAGTTTTAAAGCTGTATCTGGATCTTATACTATGCAATACAGTATATTCTAAGAATTATACATCACATTAGGGCGTCACTTCTCAGTCACATAAAGTGTAAATCTTCCTGGAAATTAGGTGAAAAATACTCTCTCTTTTGAGAGTCAAAAGGCTCAGAAAAGACTGCTTGGAAGGAACTGTAACCAAAGAATTCTCCAGGACATCTTCTATCTGCTCCGTCATACCTTACTCTGGGTTTCTCGGGCTTTAGAAGCTGTGAAGATGCAGATGGAGATATATTAATGCATGATATATATGCATCATTGGCTATAAATAGGCTATAAATGCATGTTGTTGTGGAATTGTTTTAGGCCAAAGTCTGTAATGAAAATAGCTCCCTATGTCTAGTTATACAGATATTATCATCATTCATTCAAATTGCTTCCTTTCAATATGAAAAGTTTTCTTTAGGATAGCACCTTTCAAGTCCAAAGTACCAATGACTTTTTTAGCTTATTATCATCTTTCTCAATCCCATAATAACTTGGTATCCTTCTTGAAATTTGTATCCCTCCTGCTTCTTATAACACTGGTCTCCTGGATCTCTTCTTGTAATTTTAAAGGCTTATTCTCTTTTGTCTGTTCTTATCTGACTTCCTTCTTCTCCTCAAAAGGTAAAGTGTCCAATGTATTGTTTCAAGTTCCCTGTATTTCTAGGATTTACCTAAATAATAGAAGGACTTACATTCAAAATTTGGGTTGTTAACAAAAAAATATGTTAGAAAAAATTTGGAAAATGGAAATACCAAAGAATCATCACCCATAATCCTTTTCACAAAAGATAGTGTAATGATTTTAGAATGGCTATAACAATTAACAACGTAATATTTTTGAGTAAATATTAAATCTCAATTTAAATTATGTTCCTTTTGTGGAAGTTGAATTAAAATCCTTGTAAGATTTCTAGAATTTTGACTTTGCTTCTGGTTGCAAATGCCCATTGGAGAAATTCTTTGTTTTCTGGAAGCCATCTTGGTAATGGTAATCTAATGTCTTAGCTAATTAAATGTAATAGTAGAAAAATACATGAACGTGAAAAGCATTAGTCACTCAGTCGTGTCTGACTCTTTGCTACCCCATGAACTGTGGCCCACCAGGCTCCTCTGTCCATGGAATTCTCCAGTCAAGAATACTGGAGCAGGTTGCCATTTCCTTCTCCAGAAGATTTTCCTGACCCAGGGATCAAACCTGGCTCTTCTGTATTGCAGGTGTATTCTTTACTATCTGAGCCACAAGTGATGCTCAGAAAGAAAAAAAAAGTAACATTTTTACAGAAATGTAAGAGAGTTCCAGAAAAACATCTATTTCCGCTTTATTGACTATGCCAAAGCCTTTGACTGTATGGATCACAATAAACTGTGGAAAATTCTGAAAGAGATGGGAATACCAGACCACCTGACCTGCCTCTTGAGAAATCTGTATGCAGGTCAGGAAGTAACAATTAGAATTGGACATGGAAAAACACACTGTTTCCAAATAGGAAAAGGAGTACGTCAAGGCTGTGTATTGTCACCCTGCTTATTTAACTTATATGCAGAGTACATCATGAGAAACGCTGGACTGGAAGAAACACAAGCTGGAATCAAGATTGCCGGGAGAAATATCAATAACCTCAGACATGCAGATGACACCACTCTTATGGCAGAAAGTGAAGAGGAACTAAAAAGCCTCTTGATGAAAGTAAAAGAGGAGAGTGAAAAAGTTGGCTTAAAGCTCAACATTCAGAAAATGAAGATGATGGCATCCGGTCTCATCACTTCATGGGAAATACATGAGGAAACAGTGGAAACAGTGTCAGACTTTATTTTTCTGGGCTCCAAAATCACTGCAGATGGTGACTGCAGCCATGAAATTAAAAGATGCTTACTCCTTGGAAGGAAAGTTATGACCAACCTAGATAGCATATTCAAAAGCAGAGACATCACTTTGCCAACAAAGGTTCGCCTAGTCTTTCCTGTGGTCATGTATGGATGTGAGAGCTGGACTGTGAAGAAGGCTGAGCGCCGAAGAATTGATGCTTTTGAACTGTGGTGTTGGAGAAGACTCTTGAGAGTCCCTTGGACTGCAAGGAGATCCAACCAGTCCATTTTGAAGGAGATCAGCCCTGGGATTTCTTTGGAAGGAATGATGCTAAAGCTGAAACTCCAGTATTTTGGCCACCTCATGTGAAGAGTTGACTCATTGGAAAGGACTCTGATGCTGGGAGGGACTGTGGGCAAGAGGAGAAGGAGACGACAGAGGATGAGATGGCTGGATGGCATCACTGACTCAATGGATGGTGAGTCTGAGTGAACTCTGGGAGTTGGTGATGGACAGGGAGGCCTGGCGTGCTGCGATTCATGGGGTCGCAAAGAGTCAGACACGTTGAGCGACTGTACTGAACTGATAGGACTTTTAAAATAGCATTTTCTCTTATATAAATGTAATCATATATCACATTTAATCTCCCAAATTTTGGTAGGTAGTAGTTTTTCATCCTCAACTAATGAAAAAAAAATAGAAGAAAAAATCTCTGCTTATTAATAAATCTTGTATAAAGTGATTTTAATTTTTAATTACCAATGGTAATGACCAAGCTATTATACTGATTACAAAATTAATACTTGTTCATTATGGAAAACATGGAAAATATAGAAAAGTATAAGGAGTAAAATAGAAAATATTTCTTAGAATTCCAGTATATAGGTGTAATTTAATAATTTTGCATATTTTCATTATCTTTCACAGGTATTTTGACTGTTGCATTTTAACATCAGCAATACCAGCATTTTCCTCATGTCAGTCATTATTCTTAAAACACAGTTAAACTCAAATTATGAATATAAGCCCTTCTATTATTTAGGTCAAATAACAACAAAATTTCTAAGAACTGCGTAATATTACTTAATCACTTCCCTAATAATGAACATTTAGCAAATTCTCAGCATTTAAATATAGGCCAGACATAAATTTGTCCTCATTTAAGTGTGATTTTTTTCTTTAAAGAAAGTTGTAGAAGCTAAACTATCAGCAGATATGATAATTTTTTTAAGTTTTTTTTTAATAAAAACTGCCTAATTGATTTCCAAAAAGGGCCTTAAACATTTATAACCCTACCAGTAACATTTGTGAGTCCCAATTTCAATTCACCTTTAGCAATATAAAATATTAGTGTTTTAAAAAAATACTTTAGGATAAGCAGGAAATGGCATATTTTTGTTAATTTACATTTCTCTGATTATTAATAAGGTAGATTTTAAAAAAATATTTAATGGCTATTCATATTGATTTCTTACATGTCACTTCTGAATAGTAACTTTAAAGATCTGTGTGAATATTTATCAATATTTAGTTTAATATATAAATTCTTAAAATGATTGCTTTTACTTTTTCAAATGAGAACTATTCTATTTTGTATTTCATCTTAACTATTTCTTTATCTTTGGGGGTTATCCTACACTCTTGTTATATTAGATATGGATCAAATTAGAACTCCTTGATCTTGAACTGGTCTCCTAAAAGAGGAGATAATGTCTTGCACTTAAGAGCTGCATTTGGTGCCCAAGTTCTTCCCTCCTTCTCAGCCTCTTTCTGGCTATGCCTCAGGGAAGTAAATTACTAAATGAGCTTGCCTTTTGTCTAGTTCATCTCGTATTGTTACGCAATTAAAAGAAAAAATCTTGATGCTGCTGCTTCCCTCAGAACGGCCACATCAAAAGATAGACTTCACCAAAAATAATACACACTTTTTCCGAAGACACAAACAGTTCCTTGAAAAGGATGTCATGCTGTAATTTGTTTTGTGAATTCTATAAACCACAGAACATTTACTTACAGTAAAGTTTGACCTTTCTTTTTCCTTCTTTTTATGCCTACAAAGCTCTATCTTCTCTTCTTTGAGAAGAAATACAAAGGCTAAAATTCTCTTTAAAGTGTGTATGTGTGTGTGTGTGTGTGTGTGTGTATTCTCAATTGGATTTTATTAGAATACTGAATTCAATTTCTAGCCAGGGTGCTTTGACTTTATGCAATAATATTTTATGGAATGCAATCACTTGTGCAAAGACCAAAGAGAGGCCCATTTAAAACTTTACAGAAAGAATATTCTGTGCTCATAGCATGATGGGAAATGCAATATGTATACTAAGCTCCTCATTGCACCCCACTGAAAGCAGAGAAATCCCTATGACTGATTTGATGGTAGTAAAATCTCTTTAGGGATTTTTTTTTTGGATAAAGAAAGTAATAACAAGAAATGGGCACATAATTAAGTTTCCAAAGTGCATGTGTCACAGGCATGTCATTGTCCCTCCAGAGGGGAAATTTACTATTGACTTAGGTAGACATTTTTCCTGCTATGAGCCCATTTTTAAAAAATCAGCATTTCCGAATTCTCTAAACAGTTCTCTGCTGTTTGAGTTATAAGAACATTTTACTGTCATTTGTGTTCTATTTTCCACTTATTATGACCATATTTTACAACCACTAGGTTGCCATGGAGACAAAAACAAAGGTTTGGAAAGATGCATGTTGCAGAGGCTTGCTCTGCTTCACTGTCTTGCCTGTGTATGTGGACTGTATTATCTCTCAATGGGTAATGCATTTCTTCTTCAGTTATCTAATTGATCGTCATCTAAGGCACACAGGTGAAAAAATTGTGTTCCAGTTTGTATCAAATTTTCTCTAGATTCTCTTAAATTATCATGGCTTTTAAGAATAAGCTGATCTTTAGAAAAAAAGAAAATTTTGAAAAAATAAAGGAAGAGAAGAAAGGAAGGAGGATGGAGAAAGAAAGGAAGAAAGAGAGGAAGAACTAATAAAGGTAGACAGGCGTGAGAATCAGAGTGGAAGGTCTGCTGTGGAGCTAGTATCTTGGTAGGTGTCCACCTACCAAAGAGAAGCAGCCACCTGCTTGCATAGACACAGGCAGTCTTGAAGAGATTCCTGGAAGGAATCAGGAGTTCTGGTGCATTATCTGGGGAAGATCCTATTCCTTTGGATACCTGCAACTTGGTACTTTGTTAACTGGATAGTAGCAGAGCAACTGTTCCTTTCCAGCCGTAGCTTTTAGGAAGAACTGATTTAGCAACACTTAAAAAACTAATGGAGCTTCCCAGGTGGTGCTAGTGGTAAAGAACCCATCTGCCAGTGCAGGAGGCATAAGGACTCAGGTTCGATCCCTGGGTGGGAATTGTGCCTGGAGGAGGGAATGACAACCCACTCCAGTATTCTTACCTGGAGAATCCCATGGACAGAGAAGCCTGGCGGGCTACAGTTCATGGGGTCACAAAGAGTCAGACATGACTGAAGTGACTTAGCATGCACACACACATTAAACTAAAGACATAAGACCGTCTACAAGTTACGGGACCCACATTTGGAATCATAATAAGATATTTCTTGAAGACCACTGTTGCAAAATTATAGCCACATTTTGACATATTAAAATACATGGTATTGATATCCTTTCATAAAATAATGATTGGAAAGGGACATATATAAACATATATACATTTCTTTCTCTATTTCAAAGCAAAAGAAGGTTCATTTTAATAAAATTTAAATATTAACTCTTAAATTACTTCTAAAAATATCTAAATTCTAGAATATATAATTATTCTAATTCTGATTTGTTAATTTTTCTAAACCAAACTTCAATGTAGAGTTCAATAAAAGCAAATGTCTTGATTCAATTATCACTGTAGTTTTATATGGTAATTAATGAGTCACTTTATCCATTTTGAGACTAGCAATCTAATAATCTTTCCAAGCTTGCTATACTTGAGTTTAGGATTTTACCTAGGAAGCTAGCATTGCTCTATGTTCAGAAAAACACTAAGTATAATCATATAATATGACAGTCAGTGACACTGTCCCAAACCAGGAAGAGCTACTGTTGAGGATTTTTCTCTGAACTCTCAGCTCAGAGAAACATTGAGTAATATCTCTGAATTAGTCAGAACTATTACTGGTTATATGACACATCTTAAGCAAGGAAAGTCCCTTAGTCGCTTAAAATATTCTTTTTTTAAAACAGAATTCTAAAATTAGCATTGACATTTTAATGTACTAAAGTGATATAAACTTACTAAATGTCACATTTAAAACTGTAATTAAAAGAATTAATTGTATGGACTAGGAACATATAAGTATATATATGAAATTAGATATTTAAGCCCCATATGTATATACAGTCATATATTTAGTAAGATTATATTTGCATGTATTTTCCTAGTTAGAATATATCGTGTGGTATTATGATACACACACATTTAAATGAAGCAATGTAACAAGATTTAGAGCTATTATTATGCAAACTTTAAAAATGTACTATTTTTGCATAGTTTCTTTATTCTCATCAAGGATTTAGTCTTTTAATGGTGACTGCAGCCATGAAATTAAAAGACGCTTGCTCCTTGGAAGGAAAGTTATGACCATCCTAGATAGCAGATTCAAAAGCAGAGACATCACTTTGCCAACAAAGGTTCGCCTAGTCAAGGCTATGGTCTTTCCTGTGGTCATGTATGGATGTGAGAGCTGGACTGTGAAGAAGGCTGAGCGCCGAAGAATTGATGCTTTTGAACTGTGGTGTTGGAGAAGACTCTTGAGAGTCCCTTGGACTGCAAGAAGATCCAACCAGTCCATTCTGAAGGAGATCAATCCTGGAATTTCTTTGGAAGGAATGATGCTAAAGCTGAAACTCCAGTATTTTGGCCACCTCATGCGAAGAGTTGACTCATTGGAGAAGACTCTGATGCTGGGAGGATTGAGGGCAGGAGGAGAAGGGGACGACAGAGGATGAGATGGCTGGATGGCATCACTGACTCGATGGATGTGAGTCTGAGTGACCTCCGGGAGCTGGTGATGGACAGGGAGGCCTGGCGTGCTGCGGTTCATGGGGTCGCAAAGAGTTGGACACGACTGAGCGACTGATCTGATCTGATCTGATACTGTGCTTAACATCTTAATGTAGCAAAATCATATAAACTCATTAGATGTCATATTTAGACTTCTAATTTTCTTAGAAGTACTACTTTTAAAAAATCAAAAGAATTCAGTTTAAGAATTTAGTGCAAATTTATCAGATCAGATCAGATCAGTCGCTCAGTCGCGTCCGACTCTTTGCGACCCCATGAATCGCAGCAGGCCAGGCCTCCCTGTCCACCACCAGCTGCCGGAGTTCACTCAGACTCACGTCCATTGAGTCAGTGATGCCATCCAGCCATCTCATCCTCTGTCATCCCCTTCTCCTCCTGCCCCCAATCCCTCCCAGCATCAGAGCCTTCTCCAATGAGTCAACTCTTTGCATGAGGTGGCCAAAGTACTGGAGTTTCAGCTTTAGCATCAGCCCTTCCAAAGAAATCCCAGGGCTGATCTCCTTCAGAATGGACTGGTTGGATCTCCTTGCAGTCCAAGGGACTCTCAAGAGTCTTCTCCAACACCACGGTTCAAAAGCATCAATTCTTTGGCGCTCAGCCTTCTTCACATCCAACTCTCACATCCATACATGACCACAGGAAAAACCATAGCCTTACCTAGACAGACCTTTGTTGGCAAAGTAATGTCTCTGTTTTTGAATATGCTATCTAGGTTGGTCATAACTTTCCTTCCAAGGAGTAAACGTCTTTTAATTTCATGGCTGCAGTCACCATCTGCAGTGATTTTGGAGCCCAGAAAAATAAAGTCTGACACTGTTTCCACTGTTTCTCCATCTATTTCCCATGAAGTGGTGGGACCAGATGCCATGATCTTCATTTTCTGAATGTTGAGCTTTAAGCCAACTTTTTCACTCTCCACTTTCACTTTCATCAAGAGGCTTTTGAGTTCCTCTTCACTTTCTGCCATAAGAGTGGTGTCATCTGCATATCTGAGGTGATTGATATTTCTCCCAGCAATCTTGATTCCAGCTTGTGTTTCTTCCAATCCAGCGTTTCTCATGATGTACTCTGCATATAAGTTAAATAAGCAGGGTGACAATATACAGCCTTGACGTACTGCTTTTCCTATTTGGAACCAGTCTGTGAATTAGTTTTCTCTTGACTATAGTGTCCAGAGTCATCAAAGGAAAAACACACCTCAGAACTGACCTGAAAAGATAAGGGCAAATCAGTTTATACTTTACAAAGATGTTGATCAAAAAGGATGTTGAGCTTCAGAAAATAGTTTTTCTTTTCTCTCTTTTTTTTTTCTTTCTAGTTTTATTGGTATAATTGACATGCAGCATTGTATGTTTAAGGTGTATAACATAACGTTTTGGTACATACATATGTATTGCAAAATGATAACCACAATAAGATTAATTCACATCCATCATCTCACATAGTTACAATTTTTTCCTCTTGTGATGACAATCTTTGGGATCTACTCTTGAAAGTGAAAGTGTTGGTCCCTTCAGTCATGTCAGACTCTTTGCAACCTCATAGGCTGTAGCTCACCAGACTCCTTTCCATGGAATTCTCCAGGCAAGAATACTGGAATGGGTAGCCATTCCCTTCTCCAGGGGATCTTCCCAACCCTGGGTCTCCCACAGGCAGATTCTTTACCATCTGGGCCACCAGGGAAGCCGGAGATCTACTCTTACTAGCTTTCAAAATATTCAGTACAGTCACCACGCTATACACTGTATCCTCAGAACTTAGTCATTTTATAACTGGAACTTTATACATTTGGGCCACCTTCAAGCAAATACATCACTCCTCCTCTCCCAATCTGGGCAGTGGTTTTTCTTATAAAAAAAAAAAAAATTGCAAGAGAACAAGAATAAGATGGAGGGGAAAGTATCCCTTTGATGTATTAGGTCTGAGACATAACAAATGTGAGAACTGCATATGACTTTAGAGACCATTTAAGTGAATCTCCTCTCCCTGCCCACCCTTCCCCCTACCACTGCCAGTTTATAGTTGAGGGAAGATAATTTACTGAGGTCACACAAGTAAGAACAGTGCCAAGAACAGCAACTGGATGTCTTGAGTTGGAATCTTTCTACTCCGCTACAATTGTAATTGAAGCCAAATAATTCAATTAGATGGCAGGCAGTGGAAAGCACTGCAGAGTCTGGTATCCTTTGAAGGAGAGGTGTCATTTATTTCATTTCAGTATTGATTTGTAAAATGTAGAGAAGCTTGAGAAAGAATGAAAGACCAAGAAAACATGAGGTGAAAGCATGAAAAATTGTAGGAACTATTATTCGACATTCCATTGCACACCTATTTATTGAGTGTCTACCAAGTGTGAATCTGCCTACAATGCAGGAGACCCTGGTTCTATTCCAGGGTAGGGGCAATCCCTTGGAATAGGGATAGGCTACCCACTCCAGTATTCTTGGGCTTCCCTGGTGGCTCATCTGATAAAAGAATCCACCTGCAACGTGGGAGATCTGGGTTCGCTCTCTGGGTTGGGAAGATCCCCTGTATAGGAGAACAGCTACCCACTCCAGTATTCTGGCCTGGAGAATTCCATGGACTACATAGTCCATGGGGTAGCAAAGAGTCAGACAGGACTGAGTGACTTTCACTTTTTGAGCTTCCCTGGTGGCTCAGCTGGTAAAGAATCCTCCTGTAATGAGAGAGACCTGTGTTTGATCACTGGATTGGGAAGATCCCCTGGAGAAGGGAATGGCTACCCACTCCAGTATTCTGGTCTAAAGAATTCCATGGACTGTATAGTTCACGGGGTCACAAGAAGTCGGACACAACTGAGTGACTTTCACTTTCACTTGGAAGATAAGTGATTTGGGGGAAAAAAAAAGCAGAATAAAAGAGTTATGGGTGAGAGAATTGGGGAGTAGATTGAGGACGGGTGTTAGGGAAATGTCTTTATGAGAAAATAATATTTGAGAAAATATTGGAATGAGGGTGGGGAGTTAGTCATCTAAGGAAGGAGCACTCTGGGCAGGGGGAAGAGCTGTAGTCAAACCCCGATGGCCAGAGTGCATCTGGCATGTTTGTGAAGAGAGTTCTGGCAGAGCGTGGTAAGAGATGGGCTCAGAGAGATGCTGGATAGCCTCACTGTGTGGAGACATGGGTCATAAAAGCCCTTTATTTTTACCCTGAGAAATATGATGCAGACCTCATTAAGTATATCAACCTGGCTGCTGTTTTGAGAGAATGTGTTCGAGACGGTAGTGAAGAGAGATAATAGGGGTACTTCTCCGGAGGCTGCAGGTGTAATCCAGGATAAGAATATAGACCCAGGCCAGGGCAGTGACAATGAAGGTGTTTAGATGTGGTAAGTTTCTGAATAGTTTGAAAGTCTAGACAACAGGGTGCCCTGATGGACTGGACATGGGTCTGAGAGAGAGAAAGGGGGATGCCAGAGATGGCAAATCACATCAGTAAAGAAAAAGGAGGATGATGAAAAAGGAACAGTGTGTGTATGTGTGTGTGTGTGTGTGTGTGCACGCGCGCATGCGTGTGTGTTGCTCTGTGGATTTGTGAAGAAATGGAGGGTAAAGGTTGAGGAAGAAGTGCGGCCTTGCTTTGGTCGGTGTTGGTGGAGAACACCAGTTATACTTGGTGTGTTTGGAGCTCCCAGCACTGACCCTCTTCACAAATACCCATGGTAATCCCTCCCTTTGGTGCTTTCCCAGAAGGGCACTGGTCCCATGGTGAGCAGGGTGCTGGGGGCCATCCTGAAGCCCAGCCACCACAACCGCTGCCCGGAGTCTGGTTAGCAGCTGTTCTTTGATGTGCTGCCTTCACCGCGTCTCCAAGCATGAACTCTTCATGAGATGTTTTGTTGGGAGCATTCTCCTGCACTTTGTGCACAAACATGTACAGATGCATGAAAAAGCATGCATGCTCTAATGTGCATTTTAATTTTGTAAGAAAAACCTAAAAATAAGTCCCTGTACCATTTAATTTTATAATCTGATGCATTTAAGCAGTGACTTACAATTAAACTAGAAAGAAAAATGTAGGCTTAGATTTTCACCTATAACTCATATTTACATTATTTTAATAAAGTAATTTGTTTGATGTTCATTGAATAATGAAATTTTTAATGTCATTATAAATTATACAGGGAATCAGAATCTGCTGCTTCAGGTGTCAAAAGGACCTCATCATTCTAAAGCAAATTTTTAAGTACTTTGCTTCATTGATGAGGTCATAAATTATATAAATCACATCATACCGCTGCCCTGCTCAAAACTTTTGTTTTCCTTCTTGTTCGAAATGAAATCCAAAGTCACGATATCCTGAAGGCCCCACACTAACTTCATGCCAACTTTCTGGCCCCACTTCCAACCGTCTTTCCTTGCAGTATGCACTTTGCCCTAGCCGCAGTGACCTCATGGGCTGACCCGAAGGCACTAGAGACGCTCCCACTCCAGTCCTGTGCGCTCGCTGTTCCCTCAGGCTGCACCTCCTCTTCACTTCTCACGGTGCAGTTCTCTGCTCAATGTCACCACCTCCTACAGCCTTCTCTGAACACCCATGTCTAAATGTGCACCACCTCCTGTGACTTTATCTATGTTATTCCCCCCTTGCTTATTTGTGACACAATGTCTTTCTCCTCCATTGGAGTGCAAACTCCATGAAGGCAAGAGAGCAGAGATTCTGTCTACTCTTAACCCTGGCCTTCCAGCAGTGCATGGCCCATCACAGGTGGTTGGGTCAGATGCGCTAAGTGAGGGAAGTGAATGGGGTGACCTTTGCAATACTTTTATACTGTGGTCTACTCCAGTTCTTGAAACACTTGACACCCTCAGCCCCTGGTTTCCTCAGCATCAGGCTCTCCGGGTTCTGTTTCAGATGGGTAGGGCCTGGGACCTGCAGGCCTTCACAGATCCCCTCTGCTATGTACACCATATGCTCCAGTCATTCTGGACGATTTTCACAAGGCTCCGTGTCCTTTCAGATGTCCATGCCTTTGTACTTGCTAATCCATCTGCCTGAACTGACCTCCCTAATTTTGTTTCCTAGCAATCTCTTACACTGATATCCGAATTCCCTTTTCACGTCCATTCTTCAGGTGAACTTCCTTCATACCTTCTTCCCTATTGTCTACCCATACACTGTCTCTTGGTACATTATTTGTGCCTGAATTCCTACCATACTGTACTACAAAGATACATTTCCTAGCTACTTCAGCGTATTCATATCTTTGAATCTGGGCACAATCCCAGTGCCTCTCATGTAATAAGGGCTCAATAAATGACTGCTAAATGAATATAAAAATGTTGAGTAACTGAAGTTTTGAAATATTGATTTGGCTGGGCTGGGTCTTCCTTGCTGCATGCAGGATCATTGATCTTTGTGGTGGTGTGTGGACTCTTTAGTTGTGACATGTGGGATCTAGTTCCTTGACCAGGGATTGAACCTGGCCCCCTGCCTTGGCAGCATGGAATCTTTGCTACTGGACCACCAGGGAAATCCCTCTAGAATTTAAAATGCTCTAAAATGCTTTAAATTTGAATTGAAGGCTGAGGAAGCAAGCTTTGCTTTTTCCTAAAGCCAGAGCAGAGCATGCTCCCCTGCACAGGGCTTGCCAAAGGAGTGACTAGCATAGTGTGCTGTTGACTTGACAGAGGCTGAAGTGAGTCATGGGAAGTCACTAGTGGTGTTCAGCTTAGGCCCAGGACATGACTCAACATCAGTGCAGGCAGTTCTTTGGCCATTGACTAGAGCTGAAATAAAACCAGAAGTCTAATTCTAGCTGCGGAGGTTTCACATTAGCATCACATTTTTATAGAAAGGGACTTCCCTGGTAACTCAGCAGGTAAAGAATCTGCCTCCAGTGCAGGAGACCCAGGTTTGATCCCTGGATCGGGAAGATCCCCTGGAGAAGGAAATGGCAAACCACTCCAGTATCCTTGCTTGGAAAATCCCATGGACAAAGGAGCTTGGTGGGCTGCAGTCCATGGTGTCACAAAGATTTGGGCATGACTGAGCAACTAACAGTATTTCATAGAAAGAAATCCAGAATGGGATTCTTTTCTCCTTACTGTGCTCAGTGTCTAATCACCTGATCTATGTCTCCTTTTAGTATTAGTAGTAGAAGTAGTAGTAATACTAATAGTACTATTTTTGTCTCCATTTATTTAATTTTTAAAATTTTTAATTGGAAGATGATTGCTTTACAACATTTTGTTGGTCTCTGCCATACATCAACATGAATCAGAAATGGGTATACATATGTCTCCTACCTCTTGAATCTCTCTTCAACCTCCCACCCCATCCTATCCCTCTAGGTTGCCCCAAAGCACCAGGTTTGAGCTCGCTCCCTGCATCATCACGGCAAATTCCCACTGGCCACCTATTTCACATATGATAATATATGCGTTTCCATGCTGCTTTATCAATTTGTCCCCCATCTCTTCCCCCACTGTGTCCACAAGTCTGTTTCCTGTTTATAAGCTTGACGTGCTCTCTGTAGCATGAGTCTTGCTTGGGGAGTGGGCATACAGGAACAGAGGAGGAGGACTGTTTCTTAAGGAGAGCACAACAGAGTCTCCAGTGGTCAGGAGAAGATGGAAAAGCATAGATACCGTTATTATTGCTTCAGTCATTTGTTATCCAGCAAGAAATTTGTGTACAAATCATCAGCGGGCCCTCTTCACCATTCTCCTGTGTTACACACACTACTTTGGTCCTATGCCCGTGTTCTTTGATTTACTTCCTTCTTTTCTAGAACTACATTCTCGAGTACATTTATTCAGAAAGAGGCTTTGGAATTATGCTTTTGAGACCTGACATGTCTTAAAGTATTTTTAAGTATTAATAACATACTTGAGGGCTTCCTTGGTGGCTCAGTGGTAAAGAAGTTACCTACCAAGGCAGGAGACACAAGTTTGATCCCTGGTCCAGGAAGATCCTACATGCTGCTGCTGCTAAGTCACTGTAGTCGTGTCCGACTCTGTGCGACCCCATAGACGGCAGCCCACCAGGCTCCCCTGTCTCTGGGATTCTCCAGGCAAGAACACTGGAGTGGGTTGCCATTTCCTTCTCCAATGCAGGAAAGTGAAAAGTGAAAGTGAAGTCGCTGAGTCTTGTCCGACTCCTAGCGACCCCATGGACGACAGCCTACCAGGCTCTTCCATCCATGGGATTTTCCAGGCAAGAGTACTGGAGTGGGGTGCCATTGCCTCCTCCAAGATCCTACATACCGTGGAGCAACTAAGGCCCGTGCACCACAACTACTGAGCCCATGCTCTTGAGCCCAGGAGCTGGGAGCCGCAAGCACTGAACCTACATGCCAGAATTACTGAAGCCTGCTCATTCTAGAGCCCAGGCTCTGCAACAGGAAAAGCCACTGCACTGAGAAGCCTACATCCTGCTCCTAGAGAGTAGCCCCCACTTGCTGCAACTACAGACCATGTAGCAATGAAGATGTGGCCTTGCCAAAAATATTTTTTTTTTTAAGTATCATACTTGAATCCCAGTACATAATGGCTGGAAGTGAATTAAAGTTTAAAAATAATTTTCCCTCAGAATATTAGGACAGTCAGTGTTGCCGGTTCGGATTTTGATGTCAATCTCATTCTTCATCTCTTTTGAGGGTGACTTTTTTTTTTTTTTAAGGAACTCTGGGGATTTGAAGTTTCCTGAGAATATGTATAAGTGTGTATTTGTTGTTATAGATAGAGCTTGGCACTGGTTGGACTTATCAAATCTGTAGACTTTAGTCATTTTTCAGCTCCTAAAATTATCTTCTACTATTAGTTGAAAAATTCCTCCTCAGCATTCTCACGGATCCTGTTATTCAAATACAAGGCTTCTATATTGATCATTCATGTCTATTTTTGCACTCATTATTATATATTTTATCTATTTGCTTCCTTTTATAGGGGACTATTTCAATTTTAATTCTTCAGATCCCTTACTAATTTATATAACTGTAGTTTTTAAGTTCTTTCCTTGTTCTTCAGTTGTTCTTTTTCATAACAGCATATCTGTGTTTTAAAGATAAAATGCTTTCTTGAATCTCCTTGAGATTATGACTTCTATTCCTGAACAATCTCTGTTTTGTCCAGGGTTGTTAATATTTACATTTATTTTAAACTTTTTTTGCTTCATACTGCTGAGTCTCCTTATGTTGGGAAATTCCTACTCTGCCACTGACATTTATGAAAATAATAACCAGTGTCAGTTTTCCCTGTGGTTGTGTAAATGGGTCAGTTGGGTGTTCTGTGTCAGCCAGTCTGGAGTAGAGTGTATAGATGGCCAAATCACACTTAGGTGTATTGCATTCTAGAAGATGGCTTGTGGTCTAGTATCTTCCTGTGCTTGCTCAGTCAGCTGTGCCTGACACTTTGTCACCACACGGACTGTAACCCGCCAGGCTCCTCTGTCATGGGATTCTCCAGGCAAGAATACTGGCTGCTGCTGCTGCTGAGTCGCTTCAGTCGTGTCCGACTCTGTGCAATCCCATAGACGGCAGCCCACCAGGCTCCTCTGTCCCTGGGATTCTCCAGGCAAGAATACTGGAGTGGGTTGCCATTTCCTTCTCCAATGCATAAAAGTGAAAAGTGAAAGCGAAGTTGCCCAGTCGTGTCCGACTCTTAGCGACCCCATGGACTGGAGCCCATCAGGCTCCTCTGTCCATGGGATTTTCCAGGCAAGAGTACTGGGGTGGGGTGCCATTGCCTTTGGAGTGGGTTGTTATTTTCTCTTCCAGGAGATCTTTCTGACCCAGGGATCAAATCTGTGTCTCTTGCATTGTAGGTGGATTCTTTGCCTACTGAGTCCCCTATATCTTCCTGCTGCTGCTAAGTCGCTTCAGTCGTGTCTGACTCTGTGCAATCCCATAGACGGCAGCCCACCAGGCTCCCCCGTCCCTGGGATTCTCCAGGCAAGAACACTGGAGTGGGTTGCCATTTCCTTCTCCAGTGCAGTAAAGTGAAAAGTGAAAGTGAAGTTGCTCAGTCGTGTCCGACTCCTAGCGACCCCATGGACTGCAGCCCACCAGGCTCCTCTGCCCATGGGACCCTCCAGGCAAGAGTACTGGAGTGGGGTGCCATAGCCTTCTCCGCTGTATCTTCCTAAATGACTGCATTTGGGGGATACTATCCACACAAAAAGGCTTGGCTTGCTCTAGACATCCTTTTCTTAAGAAAGAATCATGTGTTTTGCCTGGGGTTAAATACTGGTTGTTGGCATAGAGGAAAGGTAATTAAGGTGTTGAGCTTTAGTCCTGGTCCTCTTAACCAGCTAACATTTTAAAACTTCCTTATTTTCAGACCTGCCTCTTTTTCTTTCACCATCCCTGTTTCTTCAGTGGGGTTCCATTGACTATCTCTCATCTCTTCTACGGTAACCTTTTTGTTTCATTCTTTTCATATGCACTTGATCAGCTCCCCTTTTCTGGAGATTTATTTAAAATATCTATTTGTTGCCAAATCTATCTTCAGTTTTTGTTACACATATATTATTTGTTTTTTGGGGGTAGTGATTCTGATACTTGGTAGCATTTTATTTTAAAGTGCTGTAGCACTTACGCAAAAGTTACAAGAATAGCACAGAGCTCCTGTATGCCCTACACCCAGCTTTCCATAATCTTAGAAACTTATAAAACCACAGTACAGTTTTCAAAATTAAGAAGTGAATATCTGTGTAATACTCTTAGCTAAGCTGCAGACTTTATATGGGACTGCACTTTCCCCAGTAGTGACTTTGCACTTTCCCCTTTTTTATTCAGGGTCTAGTCCAAAGCCTCACATTGCACTTAGCTGTCATGTCTCCTTCGGTTCAGTTCAGCTTAGTAGTGTCCGACTATTTGCGACCCCATGAATTGCAGCACGCCAGGCCTCCCTGTCCATCACCAACTCCTGGAGTTCACTCAGACTCACGTGCATTGAGTTGGTGATGCCATCCAGCCATCTCATCCTCTGTTGTCCCCTTCTCCTCTTGCCCCCAATCTCTCCCAGCATCACTCTTTTCCAATGAGCCAACTCTTTGCATGAGGTGGCCAAAATACTGGAGTTTCAGCTTTAGCATCATTCCTTCCAAAGAAATCCCAGGGTTGATCTCCTTCAGAATGGACTGGTTGGATCTCCTTGCAGTCCAAGGGACTCTCAAGAGTCTTCTCCAACACCACAGTTCAAAAGCATCAATTCTTCGGCGCTCAGCCTTCTTCACAGTCCAGCTCTCACATCCATACATGACCACAGGAAAAACCATAGCCTTGACTAGATGGACCTTTGTTGGCAAAGTAATGTCTCTGCTTTTGAATATGCTATCTAGGTTGGACATAACTTTCCTTCCAAGGAGTAAATGTCTTTTAATTTCATGGCTGCAGTCACCATCTGCAGTGATTTTGGAGCCCAACAAAATAAAGTCTAACACTGTTTCCACTGTTTCCCCATCTATTTCCCATGTAGTGATGGGACCAGATGCCATGATCTTTGTTTTCTGAATGTTGAGCTTTAAGCCAACTCTTTCACTCTCCTCTTTAACTTTAATCAAGAGGCTTTTTAGTTCCTATTCACTTTCTGCCATAACGGTGGTGTCATCTGCATATCTGAGGTTATTGATATTTCTCCCGGCAATCTTGATTCCATGTGTCCTTCAGTTCAGTTCAGTTCAGTCACTCAGTCGTGTCCGACTATTTGTGACCCCATGAATTGTAGCACGCCAGGCCTCCCTGTCCATCACCAACTCCTGGAGTTCACTCAGACTCACGTCCATCGAGTTGGTGATGCCATCCAGCCATCTCATCCTCTGTCATCTCCTTCTCCTCCTGCCCCCAATCCCTCCTTGCTGCTGCTGCTAAGTCGCTCCAGTCGTGTCCGACTCTGTGCAACCCCACAGATGGCAGCCCACCAGGCTCCCCCGTCCCTGGGATTCTCCAGGCAAGAACACTGGAGTAGGTTGCCATTTCCTTCTCCAACGCATGAAGGTGAAAAGTGAAACTGAAATCGTTCAGTCGTGTCTGACTCTCCGCGACCCCATGGACTGCAGCCTACCAGGCTCCTCCATAGTCTCCTCCAATTTAGTGAGTTCTTAGTCTTTCCTGGCCATGACTTTTAACATGTACTGGTCATTCTTATTTGTCAAGTGTCTCTCAATTTGGGTTTGTCTGATATTTTCTAATTATTAGATTTGAGGTTGTGTGTTTTTAGCAAGAATATTACAAAATTGATCCTCCTGTCTCAGAGAGTAGTGAAGTTAATATGTCTTATCACTGGAGACTGGAGATACTAATCTTGATTACTTGATTGTAGTAATAGTTTATTCAAATAGTTATTTTCTATTTACCTCAATTCTTCTGTATTTATTAGTTGAAAGTTTTCTGTACACAGAGGTATTTTTTTCTTTTCTGTGTTTCTTCTACTATTTTTTAATCTTTGTGAGAATTCTTGGATACTTACTTGACTCTATGGATTATAATCCAATAATGTCATTATTTGTTTTGTTCATCAGATTGTCTCACCTTTGGCCGTTGGGAGCGCTGTGACCTTGGCTTTTGTGCCCTACTTACATGGCTCTCTCTTTCTGAGCATTTTATTTATTTTTTGTCACCTGATGTTCCAGAAATATCTTGTATTTTCCCTGCTATAGTCCTGGAATCAGCCACTTCTCCAAGGATCCCTGAACTCTTTTTCTGAAGCCTGATGCTAACTGTACTCTCTGCCACTGCACTGTCATTGCTTTTAGGAAATATATCATAACCCATGTATACACACATATCTAAAGGTTTTTCTGTATCTGTCTACCTGATTTATATTTAAAACTATGAGTTCATTTGTATATTTTTATAATTTTCTTTCAGTGGGATATTGGCATACGATGAGGGGCTGACACATACTCATTGTTCCCTGTCTTTTACCAGAAAACCCAGTTATTCAGATAAAATTTTAAATGAATGCTTTTGAATATTTAAGATTTACTTAAGAAAAATCTGTTTAAGAGAGATCTGTGGTGCCTTAGTTTCATCAGTTTAAGAGAGAACTGAACATGAAGGAGTTTAATATAATAATAGGAAAATAAATAAGATTCAGTTCAAAATTTAGCATATCTTTAAGCCAAACATATTTACAACATAGCAGGCACTCAGTAAGCATGGTGTCATACAGCTCTTATAATCATGCATCACTAACTTATTCAACAAACAGCTACCACTCAAATACAACTCTAAACATACATTTTTAAAATTGAAGGCATTTAAAGTGATGTTGCTGTTCAGTCCCTCAGTTGGATCTGGCTCTTTGCAACCCCATGGACTGTAGCATGCCAGGCTTTCCTGTCCTTCACTGTCTCCCAGAGTTTGACAAACTCATGTCCATTAAGTTAGTGAGGCCATCCAGCCATCTCATCCTCTGTTGTCCCCTTCTCCTCCTACCTTCAATCTTTCCCAGCATCAGGGTCTTTTCAAATGAGTCAGCTCTTTGCATCAGATTGTCAAAGTATTGAAGCTTCAGCTTCAGCATTAGTCCTTCCAATGAACATTCAGGGTTTATTTCCTTTAAGATGGACTGGCTTGATCTTCTTGCTCTCCAAGGGACTCTCAAGAGTCTTCTCCAGCACCACAGTTTGAAGGCATCAATTTTTCGGCACTCAGCCTTTTTTATTGTCCAGCTCTCACATCCATACATGACTACTGGAAGCACCATAGCTTTGAGTATATGAACCTTTGTAATCCTAGGAATGGGGGAGCCTGGTGGGCTGCCATCTATGGGGTCACACAGAGTCAGACACGACTGAAGTGACTTAGCAGCAGCAGCAGCAGCAACAGGCAAAGTAATGTCTCTACTTTTTAATATGCTATCTAGGCTTGTCCTTGCTTCTCTTCCAAGGAACAAGTGTCTTTTAATTTCATGGCTGCAGTTATAGTCTGCAGTGATTTTGGAGCCCAAGAAAATAAAGTCTCTCACTGTTTCCATTGTTTCCCTATTTGCCCATGAAGTGATGGGACTGGATGCCATGATCTTCATGTTTTGAATGTTGAGTTTTATGCCAGCTTTTTCACTCTCCTCTTTGACCTCAAGAGGCTCTTTAATTCCTCTTCGCTTTCTGCCATAAGGGTGGTGTCATCTGCATATCTGAATTTATTGATATTTTTCCCAGCAATCCTTGATTCCAGCTTGTGATTCATCCAGCTCAGCATTTCGCATGATGTACTCTGCATGTAAGTTAAATAAGCAGGGTAACAATATACAGCCTTGATGTACTACTCCTTTCCCCATTCTGAACCTCTTTTTTCCCAAATTTTCTGTTTTTTCATACTTTTGGAGTGATTTCAAATTTACAGGATTAGTCCTGTGAAATAGAACATTTTGAAAGCCTGTGTGAATTTGCAGGCCAAATTTTTACTCTTTTCTTCTGTTAGAATAATTTTTTTTTTGAGACAAAATTGGACATTTATAAAAATGTTTTGTTGGATGGAACGGTTTGTATCTCATTCTCTTTTTCAGTTTATACCTTTATTTTGATGGGGGCATTCACTACCTTCTTTTGATAGTATTTGTGGGAAATATTTTTTTTTGTTTTGATATTTTGAATGTCTTAAATTATTATGTGCTCTCAGTTTTGCATCTTGGATGTATACGAGATTATAAGTTTTTAAATTTTTTCTGTAGATTTTTTTCCTTCTTATGTTGATTTCCTAAATGGGTCCTTCAAGTTTCTTGCCATTTTTTCACATCTCTGTTTTGTGCTGTACTGAGAGAATTTGTCAAATTTATCTTCTAAACAGTCTATTACACATTTTGTTTGCTATTTCTTTTTTTTTTTTTTAATAACACCTTCTTTTCATTGTGTACCATCCTATGTCTTTGAGAGTAATCCAAATTTCTGTAATTATACTCTCTTCCCTGCATTGTCTCTCATTTTCTGAGTTCCTTTTCCTTTATTCATTTTTTGGCATGTTACTTTTGTTGTCTTTCATGCTAGAGACTTTCTTGACACAATTCGTCATATCTGAGAAAGGGGCACCAAAAAGATAGTTGAGAACTCTGTGTGACAGGAGCTTTTGACTGGTGAGTTTACTGAGGGAAGATATGGGGAAAAAATCTGACTGTTGGTCTGAGTGACTCACAGATGTCAAGCTTTCTGGATATTTCCTCTTCGGCCAGTTTGTTTCTCAGGGAAGACAGAGAAAAGTCATCTTGCTTTTTGAGGCTCCCTCTTTATAGATTTGCACTTATCTTCGAGTTTTCCCCTCCATTGATCAACTCTAAGTTTCCCATATTATGTTGGTAGCCCTTGTCTCCTATCTTATCTTTTTCTCTCAAAAATATGTACATATATATTTTATATCCAGATATTGAGAAAAGCCTTTATGAAGGTAGTATTTGAGCTGTGCCTTGAAGGATGTTTATCCTCTATTCAATCTTACAAGTATAGATTGGGAAGAAAGAAGAGAAGTGGAAGCAAGAAGGAAAGGAGGTGGGAAAATCTAATGCATGGTTATGATAAGGCATAAGGTTGAATGGACAACATTGCTTAATCATCTACCTCCATATTTTCCTAAGAGTAGTGTTTGTTAATTCTTCAAGAGATGGGAATACCAGACCACCTGACCTGCCTCTTGAGAAATCTGTATGCAGGTCAGGAAGCAACAGTTAGAGCTGGACCTGGAACAACAGACTGGTTTCAAATAGGGAAAGGAGTACGTTGAGGCTGCATATTGTTACCCTGCTTATTTAACTTATATGCAGAGTACATCATGAGAAATTCTGTGCTGGATGAAGCAAAAGCTGAAATCAGTATTGCCAGGAGAAATGTCAATAAATAACCTCAGATATGCAAATGATACCACCCTTACACCACAAAGTGAAGAAGAACTAAAAAGCCTCTTGCTGAAAGTGAAAGAGGAGAATGAAAAGGTTGGCTTAAAGCTCAACATTCAGAAAACGAAGATCATGGCATCTGGTCCCATCACTTCATGGCAAATAGATGGGGAAACAGTGGAAACAATGAGAAGACTTTATTTTGGTGGGCTCCAAAATCCCTGCAAATGGTGACTGCAGCCATGAAATTAAAAGACACTTACTCCTTGGAAGAAAAGTTATGACCAACCTAGACAGCATATTCAAAAGCAGAGACATTACTTTGCCAACAAAGGTCCATCTAGTCAAACTATGGCTTTTCCAGTAGTTGTGTATGGATGTGAGAGTTGGATGATAAAGAAAGCTGAATGCCGAAGAATTGATGCTTTTGAACTGTGGTGTTGGAGAAGACTCTTGAGAGTCCCTTGGACAGCAAGGAGATCCACCCAGTCCACCCTAAAGGAGATCAGTCCTGGGTGTTCCTTGGAAGGACTGATGTTGAACTTGAAACTCCAATACTTTGGCCACCTCATGCAAAGAACTCCCTCACTGGAAAAGACCCTGATGCTGAGAAAGATTGAAGGTGGGAGGAGAAGGGGATTACAGAGGATGAGATGGTTGGATGCATCACCAGTGCGATGGACATGAGTTAGAGTAGGCTCCAGGAGCTGGTGATAGACAGGGAGACCTGGCATGCTGCAGTCCATGAGTAGGTCACAACTGAGCAACTGAACTGAACTGAATGTTTGTAATCTAACGTAGTACATAGGATTAATCAAACTAAATAGATGGAGTACCTTGAGAAAACACTCTTGATTCTTTGAGACAGTTTATTATAACATCTAATATTCCAACATTATATATCACATTGTTATTTCATGCATATGAAAAGTAGTTAATTCCTAACATTTAACACTTTTATGAAGATTATTGGTATTATTAGGAAGGAAAAGAACTGAATATCTCTCCTAATAATGTAGCTATATTAGAGATTTCTTAATTTTATTGAAGAATAAAATAATAAACTTTTACATGATAAACAAAGTTAGATATTCACTTAGTTCCACTGATGTGCAGTTCAGATACAAGGCTTTCCAAATGTCAGCAAGACTACTGTGGAACTTGTACATTTATTATATTGAAGACTTGAACTTTTATACTTTTATGACAAATGTGGAGTTAATGAAAGACATTTAATTCCTTTTTATCTCTATGTAGGTATGTTTCAAATAAGTATTTTTTTAAATTTTATAACTTGAACAACTTCTTGTCTACATGCAAAAAGATTTAAGTGTAAAATTAATATGTAGTTATTGTAAAAAAAAGATCTGGGAATTTGCACATTTAAAAAAGATGAAAAGAACATAATTGTGTCACTCTTCAAGGATAGCTATTTTAATATTTTCTTTAGTTATTTCTCCCAAACATACAAAAGAGAGCTTACTGCTTTTTAAATTCAGTGTAGGGTGAACTAGTCCCATTTCATTTCATTGAATAGGCTTTGAAAGTGTGGATTTAAATGATGGCACACTCTTTGTGAAGCCTGCATTAAAGAACTATTGGGTTTTATAAAGCCCAGTAGCATCCACTAGTCACTGGCTCTCAAATCCAGCTCTGAGGAGCAAGGGGTGAGTGAGGCTGCGAAGGTGAGGAGGTGAGTGCTCAAGTGTCCAAGTGAGGCCAGCAGGGGTGGCAGTCAGGGATGAGGCAGCCACATTCCTTGTGTCTCTGACCTTAGACTGGCTTAACATTATAATCTGGATCCTATTAAAGGAATTTTGTGTTTTTCCTTTGCGAGAGTCACCCCCTACCACGACAAATATTTAAAAATGTTTCTTAAAAAAAGTTGGAAAAGCAACTTTTTCCCCAAAGAAATTTATAGTTCAAATTTACACCAAGTTCTTACTAACTGGAGCAAGCCAGGTTTTCAGTAAAGCTTTGCCTTTCCTCTGTAAAACATTAGTCACTCCCTTGGAAGAAGCAGTTTTTTTTATAGGCAGTGGGATAAAACAGCCACAGATGTTCATGTAATATGGCGGGCTTTAGAATGTACCTGCAAGCTTTTTTTTTTTTTTTTTTAATTCGGAGAAAAAGATAAAAGAAAAAAGACTGAATTGGGACGCAAAAATAACAGTGATTGATTCAGTATTAAGGAAATGATAAGTTTTTGATCCACTCAAATAGTATTTTCTTTCCCCCTTTTCTTTATTCTTGGGAAGTTCTTGAGATTGTGCCAAATCATTTTCACTGCACCATTTTTGAAGGTATTTGCCATTCCCATGTGTAACCAGTTGCCTTTTTACTGTGCAGAACTGTAGTGAAGCCTGTGGCCACAGAGTTTGATCCGGACATGGTCCTGGTTTCTGCTGGATTTGACGCATTAGAAGGCCACGCCCCTCCTCTGGGGGGGTACAAAGTGACTGCAAAATGTAAGTAATATGCAGGATTTTTTTTTTAACGTGTGAAGAGTAAACTTAGGTAAGACATTCAAATGATTTTAAATGATGTTTACGGCTCTGTCAGATTCATCCCTCTGTAGAAATTGGCCTTTAAGAAAACAGTTAAATCATTCCCTTTGGTGGACTTGAAGGGACATTTCAGAACCTTTAGTTTTTCAGGAAGCGTGTTTTGCTATTTAAAGGCAGAAGTGATAGGGTTTCTGTTTAAAATATATTAAATGACTTGAGAGGTCTAGAAAAGATACTGGGCTTTTGCAAGTAGATTGGAAATCACTGTTTATTTCATAGCATTTTGGGTAGAAATAGCTATTTCCCAGTGTTTCCTCTTCCAGGTTTGAATACAAAAGTGAGGCTGTGTACTAGCCCAAGGGTAGCACTCAGGGTCTCTACTGGTCTTCTCTTGTATTGCAAAGATTAACTTTTTGGATGTGTCCCCTAGCAACTAGACACCACATGAACAAATGAATTTTGTGTCATATTGCATTTGAATAACATGACCTAGTGGGATCTGGCTAGAAAGAGTCTTTTAGAAGGATTTCTGTGCTCTCCAAGTATGAAAACAGGGCATATGTATAAGTCCACACATGCAAATATATGCTGGCACTATGTTAAAAATAAAAGATGAAGGAATCGTGTAAAATAAGTAAAATTACACCAAGAATAGTACCCACTATTGTGTATTTTAGTGGGAGTTGAAAAGAAATCGAAAACAACCCAAGTAGTTCTAAGTGAGAGAGATGAGTTTGGAACAAATGTGTTTTATTAATTTGAAAAGAACCAAAGAACCAGTATTATGCCAGCCTTTGTTTTAAGTTGGCGTCTCATATGATGGAGTTTCTGCACTTTAATTCTTCCAGTAACCTTGTTAGGTAGTAGCTATTTTTAACATCTGTTATTTACTCAGTGTTCTTGGTGCTTTGTTGTCTATTGAAAATATATTAGAAGAGGCAACTCTGCAAACACAAATGAAGCATAATTCACAATTGTGGTAACACTGAATAAGAGAGGTGTTTGTTCACATCAGATATCTTTATTATCCTTGTTCTTTGTGAAGTTCCACTCACAGGGAGGTTAGTCTTTGCACTGCAGATAAACCTCATTTGGGTCAAGACTGGTGTATAGTTTACTCTAAATAAAGGGGGGAAATGCTTGTACCCTAGACTGAGATAAACCCAAACAATAGAAAACATATGGAGCAAAGACCGAAATCTAGAAAAGGTATCCTTTGCCATAAAATCCAAGAGTCTCCCTCAGAACGAGGGATGTCTGTTCTTGGGTCTTTCTTCCTGCCAACAGGAAAAGTTGTAACAAGTTTGAACTAGCTAGAAGGAAGTAATCTTTTTGTTTACTTGTTTATTTGTTCATTTTTTGCCAAGTCAGATTCAAACTCAAATCTCATGTCATCTTGGAAGTTTCTACCTCTTGTTAGCTTTAGTGCAGCGCACCAGGACCTTCATTGTATAATGTTTCTTTGTCACGTGGGGGGAAAGCTCTTTGTTGTTCTCTATCCCAGAAGAGGATCTGTAATTTCTCCAATCCCTTCACTCCCACACCTCCTTATCTATTTCTTCTCTTCTTTATCTTTTCTGTTCAGCAGACCATTACTTCATTACTAGGTGACTTGTTTCCTAAGAAATACAGACAGACACTAATATTAAATGTTTTAATAATTGACCTTTTGTTGAGTATTCACAGTTTAACAAGGAAAAGATATATACAGTTAGGGAAGGAAATCTCAGAACCCAAAGAGGCTATCTAGAACAACTTACACATTTCATAGATAAGAAAACAAACTTATTTTACCATCTGAAATAATTGGGGTTAAAACCCAAGTACTTACCCTGAATTTGTAGTTAGGTGAAATTATATAAGCTTTTACTGGACATTGTTGAAAAAGGAAAATGTTTCATAAAATGCATAGAGAATAGAGAACTTGGGTGCACACTACAGAGGACATTTTGGTGCCCAAGACCCTTAACTTCACAATCAATCAGCGACTGACAATGACAGTCTCATGCTACCTAAATGAAAAATAGCATAACATCATAGGCAACTATCTGTATAGATCAGCTCATGCAGGCCTGAGTTTGCCAACTATATTTTCTAGAGAAGCTGCCATACTGACTGGATACAGGTTAGAATTACCAGACCACTGTACAGTTATTCCCCAAGTAGTTCACAGTAGTCATTTTTTCTTTCAACCACCCAGCAGATGCATTTATGTTGCCTTGGTTTATACAACAATTAATATTGGTCCTTCACTCTCCTATACTGTAAGTCACTCTCTGAGGAGAGCCCCCAAATGAGGCTAGAAATGGGACTAAAACCTAGAGTATAAAAGTAGAATTTAAAGAAGCAAGTTTCCTTCCTGATGTTTTCCCATTCCTGCAAAACTCACCCTCGCCCATAGTAGAATGTTTAAGGATCTTAAGAATGTAGTTTGGAGGATACTGGCTTGTCAGAGATGTTAAATTTTATTGTCTTAGCACATTGAATAAATCCTCTAAAACTTTTGTTTGTTAACTCTCATATGAAAAGATAAGTCAAAATAGCAAGTTCTTTTGTTTGTTCTAAAATTCTAATTAAAGTTGATTCTTGGCTAGTACTGGTATTCTTCCTTCCTATTTTCTCCTCTCATCTTTTTATGTATTAAGTGTGCTTTGTTGTGAGACTACAATTGAGATATTCATATTTGTTTGTGCTGAAGTCCTAAATGAATTATCTGAATTAGTTCTTTAAAACCTGTGCTATTCTCTCAGTTAACCACCAGGATTAAGGTCCAAGCTGAACGGAATAATTTTTGTACCCTGCCCTAAAGGTTGCATCAAATTTTATCTTACAGTTATCAGTTTATCTTTTTAAATACTCTCATTTGGATCTTTTTGTCTTCAGTTTACAGTTTAAGAAGGTTAGTGTGCTAACTGAATGCCATGTTAAATTGAATAAAATAATTGGTTCACCATATTGCAGCACCCCCTGGCTGTTTAACAGTTTATGTGTGCATGCTAAGAGGCTTCAATAGTGTCTGATTGTTTGGAACCACATGGACTGTAGCCCACTAGGCTCCTCTGTCCAGGGGATTCTCCAGGCAAGAATATTGGAGTGGGTTGCCATGCTCTTCTCCAAGGGAATCTTCCAAACCCAGGGATCAAACCCACATCTCTTTATGTCGCCTGCATTTGCAGATGAGTTATTTACCATTCGTGCCACCTGGGAAATCCAGCTTAACAGTGTTGTCGCCATTAAAAAAAATGGTTCTTTAGTTCAAACTCACTTCACAACAAAACAGATTTTTCTTTTGTTTCAATGCATCTGTGTATTATCTGTTTTGCATGACTTCAGGTAGTCAACTCATAGGAACAATTTGCTTTTATCACGTAGTAAGAAATTTCCCTTCGGAATAATGCTAAAAATATTGTGAGTTGATAGCTATATGAGATTTTTTTTAAAGCTTCTTTTATAAACATTGAATACTTTTATAGTCCTTGAGATAGAAGCCATTCCCTTAGAAAATACACATGTGTTTTTTTGGACAACTAAAGAATAGGTTCATGGTCTGAGCCACAGTCAGCTCATGGTCTTGTTTTTGCTGACTATATAGACCTTCTCCATCTTTGGCTGCAAAGAATATAATCGATCTGATTTCGGTGTTGACCATCTGGTGATGTCCACGTATAGAGTCTTCTCTTGTGTTGTTGGAAGAGGGTGTTTGCTATGACCAGTGCATATTCTTGGCAAAACTCTATTAGTCTTTGCCCTGCTTCATTCCGTATTCCAAGGCCAAATTTGCCTGTTACTCCAGGTGTTTCTTGACTTCCTACTTTTGCATTCCAGTCCCCTATAATGAAAAGGACATCTTTTTTGGGTGTTAGTTCTAAAAGGTCTTGTAGGTCTTCATAGAACCGTTCAACTTCAGCTTCTTCAGCGTTACTGGTTGGGGCATAGACTTGGATTACTGTGACATTGAATGCTTTGCCTTGAAAATGAACAGAGATCATTCTGTTGTTTTTGAGATTGCATCCAAGTACTGCATTTCGGACTCTCTTGTTGACCATGATGGCCACTCCGTTTCTTCTGAGGGATTCCTGCCTGCAATAGTAGATATAATGGTCATCTGAGTTAAATTCACCCATTCCAGTCCATTTCAGTTCGCTGATTCCTAGAATGTTGACATTCACTCTTGCCATCTCCTGTTTGAGATTGCCACTTCCAATTTGCCTTGATTCATGGACCTGACATTCCAGGTTCCTATGCAATATTGCTCTTTACAGCATCAGACCTTGCTTCTATCACCAGTTACATCCACAGCTGGATATTCTTTTTGCTTTGGCTCCATCCCTTCATTCTTTCTGGAGTTATTTCTCCACTGATCTCCAGTAGCATATTTGGCACCTACTGACCTGGGGAGTTCCTCTCTCAGTATCCTATCATTTTGCCTTTTCATACTGTTCATGGGGTTCTCAAGGCAAGAATACTGAAGTGGTTTGCTATTCTCTTCTTCAGTGGACCACATTCTGTCTGGGGAGGCCTTACAAAAAGCTGTGAAAAAAAAAAAAGAAGCGAAAAGAAAAGAGAAAAGGAAAGATATAAACATCAGAATGCAGAGTTCCAGAGAATAGCAAGAAGAGATAAGAAAGCCTTCTTCAGTGATCAATGCAAAGAAATAGACGAAAACAACAGAATGGGAAAGACTAGGGATCTCTTCAAGAAAATCAAAGATACCAAAGGAACATTTCATGCAAAGATGGGCTCGATAAAGGACAGAAGTGGTATGGACCTAACAGAAGGAGAAGATATTAAGATAAGACAGCAAGAATACACAGAAGAACTGTACAAAAAGATCTTCACAACCCAGATAATCACAAGGGTGTGATCACTGACCTAGAGCCAGACATCCTGGAATGTGAAGTCACGTGGGCCTTAGAAAGCATCACTAGGAACAAAGCTAGTGAAGGTTATGGAATTCCAGTTGAGCTATTCCAAATCCTGAAAGATGATGCTGTGAAAGTGCTGCACTCAATATGCCAGCAAATCTGGAAAACTCAGCAGTGGCCACAGGACTGGGAAAGGTCAGTTTTCATTCCAATCCCAAAGAAAGGCAATGCCAAAGAATGCTCAAACTACCACACAATTGCACTCATCTCACACGCTAGTAAAGTAATGCTCAAAATTCTCCAAGCCAGGCTTCAGCAATACATGAACCGTGAACTTCCTGATGTTCAGGCTGGTTTTAGAAAAGGCAGAGGAACCAGAGATCAAATTGCCAACATCTGCTGGATCATGGAAAAAGCAAGAGAGTTCCAGAAAAACATCTATTTCTGCTTTATTGACTATGCCAAAGCCTTTGACTGTGTGGATTACAATGCTATGCTAAGTCACTTTAGTTGTGTCCGACTCTCTGCGACCCCATAGACGGCAGCCCACCAGGCTTCCTCGTCCCTGGGATTCTCCAGGCAAGAGCACTGGAGTGGGTTGCCCTTTCCTTCTCCAATGCCTGAAAGTGAAAAGAGAAAGTGAAGTCGCTCAGTCATGTCCAACTCCTAGCGACCCCACGGATTGCAGCCTACCAGGCTCCTTCATCCGTGGGATTTTCCAAGCAAGAGTACTGGAGTGGGGTGCCTTAAACTGTGGAAAATTCTGAAAGAGATGGGAATACCAGACCAGTTGACTTGCCTCTTGAGAAATCTGTATGCAGGTCAGGAAGCAACAGTTAGAACTGGACATGGAACAATAGACTGGTTCCAAATAGGAAAAGGAGTACGTCAAGGCTGTATATTGTCACCCTGCTTATTTAACTTATATGCAGAGTACATCATGAGAAACGCTGGGCTGGAAGAAACACAAGCTGGAATCAAGATTGTCAGGAGAAATATCAATAACCTCAGATATGCAGATGATACCACCCTTATGGCAGAAAGTGAAGAGGAACCAAAAAGCCTCTTGATGAAGGTGAAAGTGAAAGTGGAGAGTGAAAAAGTTGGCTTAAAGTTCAACATTCAGAAAACGAAGATCATGGCATCTGGTCCCATCACTTCATGGGAAATAGATGGGGAAACAGTGGAAACAGTGTCAGATTTTATTTTTCTAGGCTCCAAAATCACTGCAGATGGTGACTGCAGCCATGAAATTAAAGACACTCCTTGGAAGGAAAGTTATGACCAACCTAGATAGCATATTCAAAAACAGAGACATTACTTTGCCAACAAAGGTTCGCCTGGTCAAGGCTATGGTTTTTCCTGTGGTCATGTATGGATGTGAGAGTTGGACTGTGAAGAAGGCTGAGTGCCGAAGAATTGATGCTTTTGAACTGTGGTGTTGGAGAAGACTCTTTGGAGTCCCCTGGACTGCAAGGAGATCCAACCAGACCATTCTAAAGGAGATCAGCCCTGGGATTTCTTTGAAAGGAATGATGCTAAAGCTGAAAGACCAGTACTTTGGCCACTTCACGCAAAGAATTGACTCATTGGAAAAGACTCTGATGCTTGGAGGGATTGGGGGCAAGAGGAGAAAGTGACGACAGAGGATGAGATGGCTGGATTGGACCACTGACTCGATGAACGTGAGTCTGAGTGGACTCCGGGAGTTGGTGATGGACAGGGAGGCCTGGCGTGCTGCAATTCATGGGGTCACAAAGAGTCGGACACGACTGAGTGACTGATCTGATCTGAAAGAATAGGTGAACAAGGCGATGGCTTCTCTACCACTCCAGTACTCTTTCCTGGAAAATTCCATGGACAGAGGAGCCTAGTGGGCTGCAGTCCATGGGGTTGCTAAGAGTCGGACATGACTGAGCGACTTCCCTTTCACTTTTTACTTTCATGCATTGGAGGAGGAAATGGCAACCCACTCCAGTGTTCTTGCCTGGGGAATCCCAGGGACAGAGGAGCCTGGTGGGCCTCCGTCTATGGGGTTGTACAGAGTCGGACACGACTGAAGCAACTTAGCAGCAGCAGCAGCAGAAGCAAAGAATAGGTAATAGTAACATATCAAGTTTTGAATTGCCATCTTCTCCTTGATAGACTGTCTCACCCTTTCTAGTGATCCTCTTACTCCTCTTACTCCTTTTTAAATTTTCTCCTGTATGAGAGTCTTTCATGGTGGTACACTGCTGTGGGTCAGATGCCTGTCTAAATGAATTGGTACTAACAATGGTCACTTATTCAATATTTCCTTTAATAGAATTATTATCAAAAAATGATGCAGTATTAAATGGAGAAATAATGGTTTTCTTAATATTGCACCTTGGGCAGGATTACTTGAATCTTAATACCTACTAGAATCTAAATGGTAAGAAAACTCATTTCATCTCTCCTCGGAAAAATAGGACAGTGGGAGAATGAATCCTTTAATAATAAACCTGAAATAAGTGTGAAAAACTATGAGAGACTGCAGGAGAGTTTATTGAGGGGTCAGAGGACCTATGTTTAAATCTCAACTTTGTTCCTCACCTATTTTGTAAGCAAGTTAGTTTCTTAATCAGCAGAAAAAAGTGGAAGAATAGGGAGATGAGTAATAATTATGCCTGCAATATAAAGAATAAGTGATTAAAGCTTATGAGGTAATGGTTTTGAATTTTATTGCTCATATCATTTCACCAATTCTAAACATTTAACAGAAGTCTGAGATTTTAAATGATGTATTTGAACACAAAATACATAACACAAATATAAGAATTTTATACTCTTTTTTGAACAAAATGGTCAGAATGGTCAGAGGTCCTCGGAAGCTATGCAGGATTCTAGATGAATAAAAAGTGTATGTCCCTTCAATGAAAAGTCAAGTTAGGAAGAGAAGTGCGTCCATCACACATTTCCATGTCCATATGCTTTCTCACATGGGAGTAAGTTGGAAGCAATTCAGATGAATTACAGTGTTTTGTTTTGTTATTTTTTTTTAAATGAGGCATCATTATTTTGTGATGAAGATTCCTCAGGTCCTGCCTTCCTAGAAACTGTGCAGTTTGTCTTGGTATGTTGAGGTGTGCTTGGATTTTGACATTATTAGTATGCTGATGTGGAATAAATTATCCAGTGGAGCCTTTTTAGCAAGTAATCTATCTGAAACACAATTAAAAATCAGAAAATAAACAGAAGAACTTCTAAAAATCAAAAATAAATACAGAAGTTCCACTTATAAATGCTTTCTTAACCTACTCTTACCCTTAGTGAAATTCTGTTTAATTCTTTGCCTGTATAACCAGCATCTCATCCTCTGCCAAACTCTTCTTTTGCCTTCAGTCTTTTCCAGCATTAGGGTCTAGGATAAGATGATTAAATAGCATCACAGAATCAATGGACATGAGTTTGAGCCAACTCTGGGAGATAGTGAAGGATAAGGAAGCCTGGCATGCTGCAGTCATGGGGTCACAAAGAGTCGGACATGACTTAGCCAGAGAACAAAACCAAATTAATTAGTATACTTGATTAATTTTCCAACTGCAGCAGATTTAAGCAATAGTTTGGAAGTGGAGGTAGATGAATAGATGATGGGCATGTTTCTGTCTCAGAGGATATTATTTCTTAAATTTGAGTCTGCAAGCCTCCCAGGAATCCATGGATAGAATTCATGGTGCTCATGAACTTGGATGGAAAGAAAATTACATGATTTTTAGTAATCTTGCCCCTTATTATCAATGGCTATATAAATTTAGGAATGTATTTTCTCCCACTGTAAATGTAGGCACAAATCATAGCTATATCATTAAAAAGGGTACCCTTGTCACCAACAGAAATGATAGCTATTTTCATATCACTTTACTGTCGTGCAGATCTACCTAAAGATCCGTTACTATCATCATTACGGAAGAGATGATATGGAAGTAGATGTACTGTACCATGGCTATCCTCCGTATTTCGATAGCTCTTTTCTATAGTACTTTATTTTGTTATCTGTGTACTTACTGTGTACATTTTAAAACATTCTGAGAAGGGGTTACAAGGATTCACTTCAAATACACTTTCCTTCTCTCTCTCTCTGAAGCAAAGAGAATAGTTTGTCTCTTTCTATTTGCTAATTTGCTTCTCACATTATACCTGACATAATTATTTTATTACATATTACTGAACTTTGAAGCAAACAATGAAAACATGAATGTTCAGTTTTTCCAAAGATTTCTTATCTGTAAAACAAACCTCAGCTATGTCTTGCGGTGCAAGCTAATCTTCATGTCTTATAACTGGAAGTCACACCAACACTGTGGACAATTAATAAACTTCACATCAAGTATTCATTCATTGCTACGTCATCATTTTACAATAAACTAGTATAATCTGAGAAATCAGAAATTTTGGTTAAAATCATGCAATCATTCTTTTTTTTTCATTTAGGGTAATTTAAAAGATGAATAATACAGAGAAGTATAGAACAAACTTTATTACTTCCACTATTTAGAATTGGCAGCAACTAAGTATTTTTATTATATCTGCTCCAAGTCTTTTGTTTATAAAAAAAAAATAAAAATTGCAGATGAGTGCAGATTCCCCTTTAATCACTGAGTCACTATCTCTAAGACTTATTCCCATTCCCTTCTTAGCCACTGTCCTAATTTGTGTACTTCCCAGTATACACACACACACGCAAACACACTGTACAGTATTATTTTGGTGAGTATGGTTTTTAATGTACTGTATTTAGCAAAAGGAAAGTATTAACGTATTCTGCATGTATAGCTTAAGGACATAGCTTTCTTCCACTTTTAGTATCTTTGTTTTGAGCCGTGTTCATGAATATTCATATATCCTTCTAATTTTTCCATCCTGGGCCACTATGGACATATCCCACAGTGTACATTTTCTGTCCTCCTATCAGTAGACTGTTGTCTCCAGGTTTTCACTATTGTGAACAGTGTTGAAGTGAGCATCTTTACACAAGTCTCTTGCTGCCCAAATGCCCTCTTAGCAGACTTTTTTAGTTAGTGCACACTCCTGTCTCTTTTTCACTATGATGCACTTAACACAGAGCTGAAGATGGAAAGGAAGCCTTCTGCTTTCCGTGACTGTTCCTCTAACCGCAGCGCACATTCTGGTTTCTCACACGCACACGTTCACCCACACAACTCACTTTTCGTCTTCTCTGTGCTGTACAGCATTAGAGGATATTGTTTGGTACTAAAATTCGTCAAGTATAATCCAAACTGTAAGAAAAATAGGCTAGAAATCACGTGATGGATAAAACAATTTTATTTTAGGGTGTTTTCAAAGCAGTGCTTTGGGAATTAAATTTATATCAAAAAGATGATTTTTCTCCTCAAACTCCCATCACACTAGCTATGCTGTGGGTGACTGTGGAGGGCACCATACCTCTGAGGCTGAAAGCACAGGCTGGTCATCCAGTAGACAAGTCATAATTCTGGACTGGGCCATTAGACCACAGGAATGTCATTTCAACTTCTTGAAGATTGTTTCCTTAACTGGAAAGGAAACATTAATTTCAGCCTGGCAATGTTGTTGTTATTGATGATAGAATAATGTATCTACTGGAAATCATTGGGTGTTTACTCTGTGCTAGGCACTGTTTTCAATACTTCCTTGCATTTTCTCTTTTCATTTTCATGATTAAGTGAGATAATGTATATGAAGCACTTTTTTGTGCCCTGAAATCACTAAAGAGGATTTAACAGCCATGTGAACTTCCAAATTTAAAAAAAAAAAAAAAAAAAAAGGTGACAGAAAAATTAAGTGACTTGTTCAAAGTCACGGAGCTGAGGAGTAACAAAACCACAGCTTGATCTCATGTATTTTAACTTCCAACTCAACATATTTTCCACTTGGCTCAATGGGTTATTTAAAATATCCCAGATAAATAAGTAGAGTTTTTAATTAGTGTAGAACCTTATTCTGAATTGTGAAAATACTGAAAAAATAAAACTTCACCTAGCAAAACATTCCTTATTTAAATAAAATTGTCCAAGTCAAAAAAGTAAGCAGAGGGCTTCTAACATGTGAGAGCTTACCATTTTGCAGACCATGTGTACTATTTTTTTAGGGAACTTTCCATGCAAGAGCTAGTCAGGAACTTTTTTTGTCTTCAGCTCAGAATTTCTGCATACCAGTACATCTCTTTGTTGTGTTCTTAAGCAAGTACATTGCCCCCTGCAAAGACAGAGGGAAGCAGATTTATAGAACATTTATATTCAGAAATGTCTTCTGCAACAGAGTTTTCTTATAAGTATCTAACAATCAGCTTAAAGAAGCAACATCACTAATTAAGAAGGGGAAATGTCAGCATTAAAAAATTACAAAACTTAGATTTGGGAATGATTTCATTTCTAAATGACAAGCAAAAGATTTTTCGGTGAAGGCTCCCTGTTTTACTGCTTCCCTGCCTTCATTTTCTCACTTAGTTGCCTGTTTCCTTACACTGCATGACAACTGAGTTACCAAATTGTAGAAGAACATTTTCCATCTGCATTGCTTAGTTACTGATGTCATGAAACAATCCTTAGGCTGGGATGACTACTGCTTAACTTTGAAGAACAAAATTACTATAACTGTACCATAACTGGGGCCGGATCAACCTTGCCTTTGAAAATAAAATACATACATCCTGAAGACAGATGTCAGCTGCAACTGTACAATAAAATGCATACTATATTTCATTGATACCTTCTCATACTTTAACATATCTTAATTGAAAGGCCTCTTACATTTGTTGGCGTTTCATTGTTGGATTGGCAGTGTTTTTTTCTAATTTAATAGTGGTTGTAAAAACATAGTCATAATTATTTTATGTAATTGATGACATTTTAGATTAAATGAAATACTAATATGTAGTGTTTTACTTTTTGAGATATTGTTTTAAAAATCTCAGCCAAAGGCCACATTAAAATTATAGCTTAGATTTCCATTTTGTATTTCCTTTACAAATTTCCAATGATAGGATAGAATCTTGGGAAAGTAAAAAATAAAATAATAATATAAACCAAACAACCAAATGTATTATCAAGGAGAAATTTTAGGCAGTGAATTTTCCCTATGTGTTTACTTTTAATTCAAACAAAAAATTACACTTCCTTGGGCTGAAATCAATATGACTGTAGGCTCTGATCCTTTCTTGTGATGATCACTGTAAGTAAAATTGGTTTCCAACTCATTTTACAAATCAAATCAATGCAAAGAAGAGTCAGATAGTCAAACAATTTATCAAGTAATGTCACAGTTCAGAGCCCGGTAGTATAAGTGTATGGCAGCTATATGACTGATAATCATCTGCTAGAATGTGTGAGGCTGATGAAATTATCAAGGCAATTATGGGACATGAATGTGTACTTTCCTCCTGCAGGAAGTTCTCCTCACACAACTCTCATGGGCTGGAGAATCATTACCATCCAGTACCATGGGTTATGAACTAGCAGGCACCAGCATACTTGGGGAACTTACCTGTGCTCGGCCCCACTCCTAGAATTTCGGATTCATTAGGTCTGGTATAGGGCCTGCAGTTTGCATTTCCTAGAGAGTCTGATGGTGCTGATATTCCTGGTCCCTCGGGATCACACTTGAGAGCCGCTGGGCTAGTTATACAAAGACAGGACTTGGAATTTGTTGATCTGTAGTTTGGGTCTAATTGGCAACCAGCTCACTTTCTTGTGATTTAATATTCTTGTCTTTCAAACAGAAATCGTACAGTTACATTTGTTTTGGCTAAACATGATACTGTGAATCAAATGAGGTAATGAATTTGAAAAGTTGCTTTGCAATATATAATACTCTAAATATGACAAGTTATCAGTAATATCATGCCCATTAAACGTGAGGATACTATTGTTTTCATACAAGTAAGCATATAGCATCACTTATCTTTTCTTCTCCTTGACTCTTTTTCAACAGAACTTCCAAGCTTTCCCTGGGTGGTACTAGGGCATATGGCCTCATATAAGTCACCAGGAATTGTGGCAACTGTCTTAACACAAGCTCTTATGGTTGTGTTATTCTGCCCAGTATTTCCTTTGAGTAGTTTCAGACCCAGAGTTATTTTTGTGGACTTCCCCTTATTTCTCCACCTAAATAACCTACTTGTTACTCAGTAGAGTACTCTGGTAGAAAGAGTAGTATAGAAATAAGTCTTCTCTTGATCTCAGAATTTTATGTGCTTTCAATCAAACAACATAAAATGTAATGTGATAGAGGTGTAAAATTTCATTCAAGTTGTTTTTAAAACCTCCCTACTTGTTTTAAAGAAGTTTCTTCATCCCTTCCCCAACCAATCTCTGAATCTTAGTACCATCTTGTTCCATAAGAAATTGTGTGGATCTAACTAGATTGTAAGCTCTTATTTACCTCTTCCTATCATTTCTTCAGATTTTTAATGTGTAGAATTTTTCAATCTAAGTGAGTCACTTGTATAAAATAATGAGATGCTGTTTTCATGTGAAAGAGAAAGAAAAGTGAAAGAGAAATGCCCTGGGTGGGTTGTGAACATCAGTTTGTAAATCTCTGTTTCAACTACTGTGTGTTTCTTTAATGCTCAACCTCTATTCAGAAATGATAGGTGGAGTCAGCTATAAATGTATAGATAAGGTCTTCATTCCCTGCTGTTTTCTTCTTTTCTCTGTCTTGATAGAATTATCTATAAACTAGAGGAGCTGTTTCAGAAATTATGTTACCAAATCATTGACCATTTATTTCCAGTCACTCCATTTCTTAATATTCTTTCCCTGTGAATACAATTTGCACTTTTTATAGTTTGACCTCTTTCCACTCTCTTTGTCACCCGTATCCTCCTTGGTCCTCCCCTTTGTTCATTATGCTCCAGTCTTGCAGATCTTTCCATCTCTCTCTAACTGGCCAGACTTAGATGAGGTCTGCTGCTAAGTCACTTCAGTAGTGTCCGACTCTGTGCAACCGCAGAGACGGCAGCCCACCAGGCTTCCCCATCCCTGGGATTCTCCAGGCAAAAACACTGGAGTGGGTTGCCATTTCATTCTCCAATGCATGAAAGTAAAAAGTGAAAGTGAAATCACTCAGTCGTGTCTGACTCTAGCGACCTCATGGACTACAGCCTACAGGCTCCTCTGTCCATGGGATTTTCTAGATAAAAGTACTGGAGTGGGGTGCCATTGCCTTCTCCGAGGTCAGGTCTGTGTGTAGGCTATTCCTTCTGACTGGAGCCCTCCCTCCTTTCGTATTCTTGTCTGTTTTCTCAATTCAGATATCACTCTCTCAGAGAGTTCTTCCCTGACCACTGTATTTACTCCCGCCAGCCCCTTTCATCCTCTATCACTTGCCCTAACCACTGTTTGCTAAAACTATGCAATTTGAGGCTGTTTTGTGTTGATAACTGCTGTGTATGCTGCTGCTGCTGCTGCTAAGTCGCTTCAGTCGTGTCCGACTCTGTGCGACCCCATAGTCGTAAGCCCATCAGGCTCCCCCGTCCCTGGGATTCTCCAGGCAAGAACTCTGGAGTGGGTTGCCATTTCCTTCTCCAATGCATGAAAGTGAAAAGTGAAAGACAAGTCGCTCAGTCATATCCGACTCTTAGCGACCCCATGGACTGCAGCCTACCAGGCCTCTCCATCCATACGATTTTCCAGGCAAAAGTACTGGAGTGGGGTGCCATTGCCTTCTCCTTCCTGAGGCCTAAAACATCACCTTACTCATTGTCCAAACTCAAGAAATATTTATTGACTTACATTTATTAGATGATTTTCTGTTAAAAAATTAAAAGACCTAATTTAAAAATATATTTAAATTCTGCAAAGTCAATCTATAATTATTTTGAAAAGTTTGGTACATGAGTGTATATTCAATATATTTTTATAAGCATACATGTTGTACAATGTTTGTTACTATTTTTTTTAAAAAAATTAGAAAATAAACAATAACCAGCCTACCAGGCAATATTAGAAAGTGGTTCCAAAAGCAGTATTAGATAGTGGTTCAAAACATCAGGCTCTGAAGTGTAACATTCTAGGATAAATACTTGGTTCTGCCACTTTTCTAATTGTGTGACTTTGGGCAACTTGTTTTACCTTTAGTGACATTCAGTTTTCTCATCTGTAATTGGCATTGTTTCATAGGTTTGTGGAGATTAAATGAGATAGCCAAGTTTCAATCTAAAAACTAACATTCAGTAGGCCCTCAACAAATCTTAGCCAATATTATACAGTCTTAAAATTTTCATGTGCCTTGAAAGTGCTTTGGAATACAAGTTTATTGGACATATAGCACATTATTCTTGTTGGAGTTGAACAAGATGTGTGTCTTGACAACAAAATATCAGTCTCTGGCTTTTAAATATAATATCTCAGACTAATTTACAGATGAAAACAGCAACAGTTAGCAATCATTAACAAAATACAGGAGTCCATAGATTTGGGGAATCCCACGTGTTGGTGGAACAAATCTTTCATACATCTATCACCCCATAATAAAGAGTCAGACTAGCTAGCCACTCTCATATAGGTAGTACAAGCTAGTGATATCTGGGATGAACAGCAGATTTCTTCATTCAGTGAGAATTTTCATAAATATCTAAAAGATATTTTTATGTGAAAAAGTAAAAAGGACATCATGTTGCTTAAGCAAAAAACAAAGGCTAAAACTGGAGAACATTTCTAGTGATGATTGGAATTATATTACATCCATTGAGACTAATTACCTTTAAAGCAGATTTTCTCTATAAAGTAAGGAAAATTTGCTACAGTGTAACACAAGAGATGGAGAAAGCAATGGCACCCCACTCCAGTACTCTTGCCTGGAAAATCCCATGGATGGAGGAGCCTGGTAGGCTGCAGTCCATGGAGTCGCTAAGAGTCAGACACGACTGAGCGACTTCACTTTCACTTTTCACTTTCCTGCATTGGAGAAGGAAATGGCAACCCACTCCAGTGTTCTGCTTGGAGAATCCCAGGGACGGTGGAGCCTGGTGGGCTTCCATCTATGGGGTCGCACAGAGTCGGACACGACTGAAGCAACTTAGCAGCAGCAGCAACACAAGAGAAAATACATATTTTTGAACAATACTATTGAAATTTATCTTTGATTGTACTATGATACAAATTTTGGAATAAGACAGAAATTAGATTAAAAGGATAGATGGAACCAGTGATGAAAATAGAAAGGTAAGCCTAGAGAGACCAGACTTTATTTAGTAGTGCACTCAGGATTTAATTCGGAGAAGGCCATGGCAACCCACTCCAGTACTCTTGCCTGTAAAATCTCATGGATGGAGGAGCCTGGTGGGCTGCAGTCCATGGGGTTGCTACCAGTTGGGCACAACTGAGCGACTTCACTTTCACTTTTCACTTTCCTGCATTGGAGAAGGAAATGGCAATCCCCTGCAGTATTCTTGCCTGGAGAATCCCCGGGACGGAGGAGCCTGGTGGGCTTCCGTCTGTGGGGTCGCACAGGGTCGGACACAACTAAAGCGACTTAGCAGCAGCAGCAGCAGGATTTAATTTATTCAGCCAGCCGTTACTTAACTCTAATAGTGTGGATAATTCAGCCAGTCTGTCCATAGCATGTATTTGAGCACTTAGATAAAACCCAGTCATCTCACTTAGAGTCAACTGATCTCAAATTCTAAACGTGTTGCCAGCTTGGTTCATTTATTTGCAGTTTTCTGTATATAAACTGTTTCCTCAGATATTTTTATTTCTTTCAAAGACTTCTCCCCACAACACTGTCCTTATGCACAATATTTCCTTCCTGTTTTAGGGTAATCATCTAAATAAGGTGCACAGAAGAGTTCCTAAAACCACTTTATCGACCAGGTAGCCAGCAGAAGGAAACATGTATTAAATGTAGCTAATTTCAGTAACCGACAGCCTCCTGAAGTACCTAAAAAACACAGAGAAGGGTCAGGCTACTTGGGGATGGTTCCAGGAAAGTCATCTTGTTTAAGAGCTTAATTTTATTAAGGATGGTGAGGGTTATTGGAACTTTTCCTGTTATTTTACTCCATAGTCTCAGGGGGACTGTTTGGCACTAGGGTGCAAAATAGCATCTCAGCAGAGGAAAAGATACCCCTGCTGGCTCTTTAAGAGTAAATCATCAAGTACTTGACTTAATGACTGCTAAGCACCCCGCCACAGACATCACCCAAGGTTGTTCTCAAATCCATTTTCTCATTCTTTCCAGTTTTGCTGCTCTAGTTCTTTGTATGGCTGCCTCCAGAGATGGTGTTCAAGGATTTGGTGAGAGCAAAGTCCATTGCAGTCACTTAGTTCCAATGAAATAGATCACCCAAAGGTTTAGAAGTTTTATTATCTACACTTTGTCCCATCTATCTGTCAGGTGGCAGCCCAGAGCCACTTTCCACACAGCACGGAGACATTGGTGTTATAGCAGCTTGGCAGCTCTCTCTGTGAATGCATCTGTTTCCTCTCAAGGTAAGAGGTTGAGAACATCCCGCTATTGCAGTTTGATTTTGAGACTCCCATGTCAGAGAAGAAAAACCTTGAGCAGAATGTTAAGTAACCTGCAACCAAAGCCACCCTTCCCACCTCCAGTTTTCCTAGGTGTGATTACTCCTTTCACTTCCAAGTAACAGTTAAGAAAAAGAGGTAAAGAATTCAGGGGACACAGAGTATATTAGAGTGGTGTATGGGAAAGTACACTAACCAGGAAGTTAGGAGCCCTGTCATACACAGACACTAAATACCTATTTAAAGAACCTGTAAGATGAAGTATTTGAACCAACTAATAGAATGATTTAAATTTCTCTATCAGTAACAAAAGCACTTTCAATATATAATAAGTATATTGCATTTATTTTTTTAATCTTTGTAACAACACTGTAAGATAAGCAACATTGCTATGATGTCATTTTTATAAATGAGGACACTACAGCACATCCAAAAAAGATGAAATGCCAAATTTGTGAAGTAGCTACAGCCGGGATTCACAGGTACTCTGGCCTCAGAGCTGGTCAAATCTGATTTTTCTGTCTTTGTTTTCAAGGTCAGTTTCTGATAAAACAAGGAAAGGCAGGGCCAGGACATGTTTAGGACTTGCATAACCATATGGACTCAAGTTTATTAAGTTCACCCCTTTAGCCACATTTCTCTCTTCTCTTCCTCTCTCTCCTTTTTCTTTCTTTTCTGGAAGATCATTTTGGGTATTGAAAACATAAAGTTCCCCAACACTGAAGGAACAGAAACGGGTAAACCCAGGTCCCTGTGTATCTATTCCTTCATGATGCTTTATTAAAAGATAAGTAAAGGAGCAATACAAAGTAGGGAAGAGATATTTATTGCAAAGAAACAAATTCAGAGGGCTAGGGAAAGTGTATTTTATTTTCTCCCAGACATATAATAATGTTAAATTTTTCCCATGTAAGATTGATGAAGCTTCTTTCTCGGCAGAGAGATGAAATTTACATTCTAAGGATAAGTACTATTGCGTTTAAGGAGATTAAATTTATGTCTGATCTTTTTTTTTTTTTTCCTCCTAACCTGTTACCTGATGCTTCTCAGATACAGCCTTTCTCAACTTATTGAGAGTTGAGACTCTCTCTCAACCCAAGTGTTGAGAACCTACACAGGGTTTCAATTAGGTGAAAATGTTGAGAGATAAGAACTAAGTACCTTTGTCATGAAAGCAGTGACAGTAGGTAGAGATAGGCATATACAGGACTCTCTCACTGTGTCCTTCCCCTTCTTTTCACACTGGTAGTGATAGTGGTGTCACAAGAGAGAGAGAAAGCTACAGACTCTAAACAACAGGTGTTTATCTGCAAAACCAAGTCACTCAGGATGACCACCCTTTGTTATACAGTTTATGCTTTGTACAGAGGGTTACAGTAGGAGTGAAACTGTATAACCTGTGTTCCCTTCATCAAATACAATGGCCAGGGTCATTGTTTAACCAGGAAAATGAAACCAGAAGGGAAAAAAATTGCTTAATTCATTCAACAGATGCATGGTGGACATTGACTATGTCCGGAGATTGTATTGGTCTGAAGGAATCAGAACTGTGCTCATACAGGTTATATACATCCAAGCTGTGCTGTTTAAAAGAGTCCGCACTTGGATGTATGTGATAATTTAACCAAACTATATATTTTAGTGTTCAATAGTCACACATAGCTGGCAGCTGCCACACTGGACAGCGTTAATATAGAATATTTGTATCATCATGGAAAGTTCTTTTGGAGAGCATTTACTAAAGACTAAGCAAAATAAATAAGTAAAGATGTAATACATTAGGAGTTGATATGCTATTAATAGAATTTAAGTAGGGGAAGGATCAGATTATCCTGGGAGAAGTGAGACTTGGAGTTTTAAAGAGGATGGTCAGAGATGGCCTCATTCATAAATGATATTTGCATGACAACCCAAAGGTAATGGGTGAGCAAGCTATGAGAGCATTCTAGGCCTAAGGCCAGACAGGACAAAGGTTCTGAGGCAGAGGTTCATTGGAGTGCTCACAGAGCAAGGAAGCAAGGGGGACTGAGGTAGAGTGATCAAGGAAGAAAGAAGGTGGCAGTGGGGAGGAATGGTTATACCCTGACTTATTTTAAAGGTAAATGAACTGAACTTGCTGATAGAGTAAGTGAGAGGTGAGGGTAGCGGAGTTAGCATAGCTCCAAGGTCTCAGGTGTGGAAAACAGATAGAAAGGTACTGATGTTAAATGAGGAAGGTCATTGAAGCAGGTTTGAACCAATGACCAGGTGTTCAGCTCTGCGCACATTAGATCTGAAACGTTTCTTAGACATCTGAGTGGAGCTGTCTGTGAGGCAAGGGGATGTATGTGCTTTGAGTTAAGGATAGAAGTCAGAACTAAAGATATAAATGTGGTTGCTATCAGCTTGTTGATGGTATATGAGCCCAGATGAGATCACCTAGGTGGCAAATGTAGGGAGGTTGAGAAGATATCTAAAGACTGAGACTTGGAATGCTCCAGCATAGGACATCAGAGTCGTTAGGAGGAGCCAGATGAGATTGATTGATTTTCATTAGCAGAGTGTAGTGTCCTGGAACCCAAGTGAATTAAGTGGTTCTAAGAGGAAAGCATAATCAGCTCTGTGAAATGCTGCTGATGAGGCAGGTAAAATAAGAACTGGTCCCTAAACTCTGATAGAGAGGATACTGCTGACCTTGTCAATAAGGGTTTAATGAGTTAAAAGGCTGTTTAGAGAAAAATTGGAGGAGTTGAAGACTGCATGTATAGACTCCCTGGGCTTCCAGGTGGTGCTAGTGATAAAGAATCCGCCTGCCAATGCTGGAAATGCAGGAGACCTGGGATCGATCCCTGGGTTGGGAAGATCGTGGAGTGAGAAATGGCACCCCATTCCAGTATTCTTGCCTGGTGAATTCCATGGACAGAAGAACCTGGCAGGCTACAGTCCACGGAGTTGCAAAGAGTTGGTCGTGACTGAGCAACTCCCTCCCCACAGACTCCTCATCTATAGAGGAATTTTGCCCTGAAGGGGATCAGAATAATGGAGCAGTGGGTGGAGAGAGGAGATAAATGAGTATTTAAAGATATAATATTAATAAAATAACAGCATATTTATATGATCAGCTAGGATTGAACTAGTACAAGTTGAAACATTGATACTGTTATAGAAAAGGGAGTGAATTAATTTCTGGGGAAATTCCCTTGAAGTTAAGAAGGGAGAGAGATCTTAGATATATGGACAGCTTGCCCACAGTAATAGTTAGAAAAGCAGAGCATATGGGTCCAGATGTTGGCAGGTGCTTGGATGTAGTGGTAGATTTATGAAGTGTTCTCCTGTTTGACTTCTTCCTCAATGAAATAGGAACCAAGGTCATCTCTGAGAATGAGAGTGGTGGGGGGAAGGGGCAAGAATTTTGGAGGTTTAAAAACTGGAGAGAAGATAAGACATAAGTAGCTAGGAAAGTAAAAAGGAAATCTACTAGTAGAAGATGACGTGGAGCAACTCTAAGGGCCCACATAATTTTCACAGACATTGCTTCAAAGTGAGCTAGTTCAGCATAACTGTGTCTTTTTCACCAGCTACGTTGAGCAGTAGAGTTTAACCAAAGCTGAATTAGAGTGAAAGAGGCAAGGAAGTGATTATCTTATGTACTATGAATTTTAAACCAGTTAAAGGAAAGAAATGAGTGTAAGAGAAATGAAAAATTGATAGGATCAATGAATAGTAAATCTCAAAATTACTGCAGTTGTTGTAATAGTGTGAGTAAAAGTGAAAAGATAGATGATGATGACAAGAAAGGAGAATGCTTAGAATTGATATTATAGAAGGATTCTAATTATTGCTGAATAAGGGACCTGGGCATGATCATAACTGATTCACTAAACCCTATTCTAAAGATCAGGTCTCACAGGGAGTTACTTTAAATTTTTATTAGGTCAGTATATATTTTGTCTAAATTAGAGGATTAATCTTTTTAGGAAACAGGAAAATTTTGATAAATTACATCAATTGATGCTTAAATTTAAAAATCAAAAATAAGAGGGTGATATGTTTCCCTCAGAGAGCATCAGATGGATCTCTGGCCTCTTCTTTTGTGAAGAAGGATCAAGTGTTGGTGTTGCATATGATCAGAATAAGTTAGGTTTCCCAGGTGGCTCAGTGGTAAAGAATCCACCTGCCAATGCAGGAGGTGCAGGTTTGATCCCTGGGTCGGAAAGATCCCCTGGAGTAGGAAATGGCAACCCACTCCAGTGTTCTTGCCTAGGAAATCCCATGGACAGAGGAGCCTGGCAGGCTACAGTCCCTGGGCTCACAGAAGAGTTAGACGTGACCTAGTGACTAAACAAGAACAACAGAATAAGTTTCTTGTTCCACTCAAGTTTCTAAGAATCTTCTGAACAGGAACTTCAGATACAAGCCAAATAGTAACAAGCATAATTTAATTATTTTTAGCCATCTTCTTTATGAATATATTTCTGAAAGAGAGGAATGGCAGTGTCCTAGTTGTGGGTTCTGTACCTCTTGACTACACAGCCATAAAGACTCTATATCAAGGAAACCTCAAAAAGTAACAGGTTGTTGTTCAGTCTCTCAGTCGTGTCCAACTATTTGTGACCCCATGGACTGCAGCACACCAGTCTTCCCTGTCCTTAACCGTCTCCTGGAGCTTGCTTAAGCTCATGTCCATTGCGTCCGTGATGCCATCCAACCACCTCATCCTCTGTCATCCCCTTGTCCTCTTGCCTTCTGTCTTTCCCATCATCAGGGTCTTTTCCAGTGAGTCATTTCTTCGCGTCAGGTGGCCAGAGTATTGGAGCTTCAACTTCAGCATCAGTCCCTCCAATGAATATTCAGGATTTATTTCCTTTAGGATTGACTGGTTTGATCTCCTTGCAGAGATTGCAGTCATTAATGCAATAGGGGAAAATAAAAAAGGACACTTTTCCTAATATGTAGGAAGTTCTAAGTGTTATTTATAAAAGAAGGAAAACATAATGAGATACAATCAGTTGATGCTTACATTTAAATTTTATTTTCCATTAGAGTCTTATTTACATGTCTAAAATAAGTGAACAAATATTTATATTTATTATTGAGACATAAATGCGGACATATTTCTGACTATTGATTTGAAGTTTTTTTTTTCAGTGGGGGAAAAAAAAAACCCTGGGCAATTACTTTAAGACCTAAGAAAAATGTGTACATTTTCTCCAGCTTTGCAAAAAGACTTTGATAAAACACTCAGTTTGGCCAGGATTCATCCACCATTGCATTTAAAAGTATGAGGTAGAAACTTATCTTCATTAAGTGCCACTGAAAGTCTGGCACCACATAACTAACTAGAGAATTCAGTAGCTTAGGGTCCATGGGATGCCTCAAGTTCAAAGGGAATAGAGACATCCTGTTTGGTGTTGTATTTCACTCATGCTGTTAAAACTGCCCAGACCTCCTTAAGTGTTTTCCTTTTTAGTCTTGAGCATGATCTTCTTTGTTCCTCACGAATAACCTAAAGCATAGTAAAACCCAATGTCAGACCATATAATTTTCACAATGTGTCACAAGATTTTGATTTTTAGTTATAAAGGATATTCCTTTTGTACAAAAAGTCATTTGGTTACTGATGGTGAAAATGGGTCACATACCACTCATGAGGACCTGTGACTTGTTAGAGAAGAAAGAACATTGCTTCAGAGTTAGCAATTCTAGTCCAGTACACTGGAACTGCAAATTCTATTACTGAAACCTATAGTACACAGGATGTCTACTGAGAAGCAATGAAGGTAGATAAATTAAGGTCTAACGTGTCCAGTGAAGAAAATGCATTCTCAATTCCTGAGACCATAAACGTGAAAATCAGAAAAAGTAATTTAAACTACCTGTGCATTCAAAGACATTCAAAACGATTTAGCTACACACATTCATTCAATGCAAAAAATGCAGATGCTGATTTTTTCAGTGTAAAATCATGACCTGTGACTTCCTTGAATACCTCAAAGCTTGTTTTCATTACATTTCCTATTTTTAAAATTTAAATCATGGAAAAAGTGCTGGCTGAACAAAATGGGGTCTGACTGAATTTTTCAGAAGTGGCTTTAGTGATTTTTCTTCATGTTTATAACAGAGGGTGATAAGTAAGAGAATATATAAGTCCTGCATATTAGAAGTATATTGAAACTTCATTGCCGTTTGGAGACAAATTAATATCTTTTAAATGATTGCTTACTGAGTGATTTCTGAAACCTAAACGGTGTTCAAAGACTTGGGAGAATTCATGGTTTATCAAAATTCTAGGTCTTTACACATTTTCTCTTTGCTTTCTTAGGCTATACCTATAAGGGAATAGATAATACCACATGACTCCTACAGTCCACTGTTAGAGTTTACCACAAATTGTTTCAAGGGTGCTGTATGAGGGCTTCTGCCACCTTCACCTACAGAATATCAAATGATCTAAGTGGTAGGTCACAAGCAGTTTGACCATGTTCTACTGAATAAGGTCTGGTTTAGCTTCTTGATTTGGCAACCAAAAAGGATGAATGATGGCCTATAATTCTCCGTATAATATTTTTGAATTGTTTTACATTAAACTGTTTTATTTGCAATTTGTTACATATGTTGAATGGATATAATTGAACTTTAGAAGCTTTAAGATGAATGTTATCTTTCCCCACTCAAATATCCTTTTAAAATTTTGGGGGGTTTTATATACCGTGTTCATGGATTGGAAGAATCAACATAGTGAAAATGAGTATGCTACCCAAAGCATTCTATAGATTCAATGCAATCCCTATCAAGCTACCAAAGGTATTTTTCACAGAACTAGAACAAATAATTTCACAATTTGTATGGAAATACAAAAAACCTTGAATAGCCAAAGCAATCTTGAGAAACAAGAATGGAACTGAAGGTATCAACTTGCCTGACTTCAGGCTCTACTACAAAGCCACAGTCATCAAGACAGTATGGTACTGGCACAAAGACAGAAATATAGATCAATGGAACAAAATAGCCTAGAGATAAATCCACACACCTGTGGACACCTTATCTTTGACAAAGGAGGTAAGAATATACAATGGAGAAAAAACAATCTCTTTAACAAGTGGTGCTGGGAAAACTGGTCAACCACTTGTAAAAGAATGAAACTAGAACACTTTCATTCAAAATGGATTAAAGATATAAATGTAAGACCAGAAACTATAAAACTCCTAGAGGAAAACATAGGCAAAACAATCTCTGACATAAATCACAGCAGGATCCTTTATGACCCACCTTCCAGAATATTGGAAATAAAAGCAAAAATAACAAATGGGACGTAATTAAACTTAAAAGCTTTTGCACAGTGAGGGAAACTATAAGCAAGGTGAAAAGACAGCCTTCAGAATGGGAGAAAATAATAGCAAATGAAGCAGCTGACAAAGAATTAATCTCAAAAATATACAAGCAACTCCTGCAGCTCAATTCCAGAAAGATAAATGACCCAATCAAAAAAATGGACCAAAGAACTAAAGAGACATTTCTCCAAAGAAGACATACAGATGGCTAACAAACACATGAAAAGATGCTCAACATCACTCATTATCAGAGAAATGCAAATCAAAACTACAATGAAGTACCATCTCACGCCAATCAGAATGGCTGCGATCCAAAAGTCTACAAACAATAAATGCTGGAGAGGGTGTGGAGAAAAGGAAACCCTCTTACACTGCTGGTGGGAATGCAAACTAGTACAGCCACTATGGAGAACAGTGTGGAGATTCCTTAAAAAACTGGAAATAGAACTACCATACAACCCAGCAATCCCACTGCTGGGCATACACACTGGGAAAACCAGAATTGAAGGAGAGACGTGTACCCCAATGTTCATCGCAGCACTGTTCATAATAGCCAGGACATGGAAGCAACCTAGATGTCCATCCACAGACGAATGGATAAGAAAGCTGTGGTACATATACACAATGGAGTATTACTCAGACATTAAAAAGAATACATTGAATCAGTTCTAATGAGATGGATGAAACTAGAGCCTATAATACAGAGTGAAGTAAGTCAGAAATAAAAATGCCAATACAGTATACTAACGCATATATATGGAATTTAAAAAGACGGTAACGATAACCCTATATGCGAGACAGCAAGAGACACAGATGTATAGAACAGTCTTTTGGACTCTGTGGGAGAAGGGGAGGATGGGATGATTTGAGAGAATAGCATTGAAACATGTATATTATCATATGTAAAACAGATCGCCAGTCCAGGTTTGATACATGAGACAGGGTGCTCAGGGCTGGTGCACTAGATTGACCCAGAGAGTTGGGATGGGGAGGGAGGAGGGAGGAGGGTTCAGGATGGTGAACACATGTACACTTATGGCGGATTCATGTCAATGTATGGCAAAAACCACTACAATATTGTAGTTAGCCTCCAATTAAAATAAATTTTTTAAAATTGCGGGGGGGGGGGTTCTTTCTTTTTTTTTTTTTTAACTAAACATTGTCTCCCTATTCCAGCTAAGTCTTTGCTACTGTTGCTACCAGCAAACAATGGCATGGAGCTAAAGCTATTGAAAGATCATGTCCATGTGTCTGTGTATGGTCCTCCTGCTGCTGCTGCTGCTAAGTCGCTTCAGTCGTGTCCGACTATGTGCGACCCCATAGACGGCAGCCCACCAGGCTCCCTCGTCCCTTGGATTCTCCAGGCAAGAACACTAGAATGGGTTGCCATTTCCCTCTGCAGGGCATGAAAGTGAAAAATCAAAGTCGCTCAGTCGCTCAGTCATGTCCGACTCTTAGCGACCTCATGGACTGCAGCCTACCAGGCTCCTCCATCCATGGGATTTTCCAGGCAAGAGTACTGGGGTGGGGTGCCATTGCCTTCTCCATGGTCCTCCTAGATGGCTGCTTTTTACTTCCGTTCTTAAAATGTCTCCTCTGAATGATTCTCTTTGGCAATAAAGAAGGATGACACTAACGTGCAATTTTTCGTATGTGTAGAAATTAGCAAAGCATATTTTGGAGCATGAACTTAAACATGACTACTGTCCTTAAAAAGCACTATTGTAGAAATTTCTTGGTGGAACTGCTTCTTAATTATTGAATCATTTCTTTATTCTTTTGTTTCCTTTGAAAATACTTATTGTGTTTAAAATATAATGAGTACCCAGGGTTTATTAAGAGAGATTGTATGAAACTATGGCAATATAGATGTAAAATATGTACAATAATCTAGAGGAAACAGATGAGGTAGTAGATTAGTTTACCTGTTTGAGGGAAGACCTTGCTGACAAGGTAGCTTAAGTATGGCTTGAAATGTGAGGGGTAAGGTACTTGGCCAAATGAGAAACAGCTAAAGAAAATCCACATAAATGAAAATAAATCTAATATTTTCATGGAAATAATAAGTGGCTTCACAGAAATAATTTCTGAGTATGTGAACAAGAGTGATTAAGAAAATGCATTATCTCTAAGGAATTTTTTTGTGAACACAATATAAAGTGAGTTTTGAAAAGCAATAATTAGGGAAGCAATGTATCACCTTATTTAGGGTACAAACTCACAAAAAGACTTTCTATCTCTGTGTACATGTGTATGTGTGAACATATATATGTATGTGTGTACCTACCTATCTTATCTATTTATCCATTTATCCAACAATCTGTCATCACTCTATCTGTGATGGAATTCACTTCCACAATATTTGAATTGAAAAGGGAAACTTTTTCCTGGGGAAAAAGTTACTGATTTACTTGATTGATGTTACAAAGAGGACTGGTACTGCTAATTCTGTTGTATGGTGGACAATTTATTTTTTTTTCCATAAATTGTATAAGCTGGATCAAGAAGTCTAATGTATACTGAAGACATGCCTTTAAACTGCTTATACAATATGCTTAAAACACGTTCTTTAAAATTACTAGCTCATAAAAATATTAGACATCCTCTTAAAAATACAAACAGAGTACAGAGTTTTTCAAATTCCGTTAAGGTTATGCGACCAAGAATATAAAGATTGCTGAGTTAGAAGGTTATTGCATGGGGAAAGTTTCCAAAGTATGGACTCAGGTTTTTCAGTCCCCACCAAACTGTTATTAATTAGACATCATGTTTAATCTGAGGATGTATATTTGCTATGGTTTCTCTGATTAGAAATATAACTTTGGGTTGAGCTATCTAGACTGTTCTCTCTCAGAATCAAAATGCCAATTCGTTGTCCCATCAACAGAGGGCACTTTCTTTATTGTGTTTAGATTTGACCTGAACTCTCTGGTCAACAGCCATCAGTATGAATGAGTTCACTCAGTGCTCTAGTGTTAGCACTGGCATCACTTACCCTGAAAGTGACTCAATCTGTTATACCTGAACATGAACTTGATTTCTTCTTTTCCATTATCTTTTACTGAGATTCATGAAGAATCTGACAGACTAGGCTAGTTGTGTTAAAAATATTAATAAAGGGAGACTGTCATCCACTAGTAGCAAATTTCAACTGACCATGTATTTATAAAATAAATCATACTTTTAAAATCTTATAAACCCTCAAAGATAGAAATTTTAATTATTTGTTTTGGTCCAAAATTAAAATTGGGAGTGTTTTAATATTTCCTTGAGTAGATGTAGTGTCTAATTACAAAGTAATGAATATGAATACAGTGGGTTAAAAATATTGTCTTTGTATAAGGCTTAAATTGTTCAGTATAATTTGTCATCTACCAAGTAGTATGGGGGCTTCTCTTATGGCTCAGCTGGTAAAGAATCCACCTGCAATGCACGATACATGGCTTTGATCCCTGGGGTGGGAAGATCCCCTGGAGAAGGGAACAGCTACCCGCTCTAGTATTCTGGCCTGGAGAATTCCATGGACTATATAGTCCATGGGGTCACAAAGAGTTGGGAGGAGAATGGGACAATAGAGGATGAGATGGTTATATGGCATCACTGACTCAACAGACATGAGTTTAAGCAGGCTTCAGGAGTTGGTGATGGACAGGGAAGCCTGGCATACTGCAGTCCATGGGGTTGCAAAGAGTTGGACATGACTGAACTGAAGTGGAGAGTGAAAAGGTTGGCTTAAAGCTCAACATTCAGAAAACGAAGATCATGGCATCTGGTCCCATCACTACATGGGAAATAGATGGAGAAACAGTGGAAACAGTGTCAGACTTTATTTTTCTGGGCTCCAAAATCACTGCAGATGGTGACTGCAGCCATGAAATTAAAAGACGCTTACTCCTTGCAAGGAAAGTTATGACCAACCTAGATAGCATATTCAAAAGCAGAGACATCACTTTGCCAACAAAGGTTCACCTAGTCAAGGCTATGGTCTTTCCTGTGGTCATGTATGGATGTGAGAGCTGGACTGTGAAGAAGGCTGAGCGCCGAAGAATTGATGCTTTTGAACTGTGGTGTTGGAGAAGACTCTTGAGAGTCCCTTGGACTGCAAGGAGATCCAACCGGTCCATTCTGAAGGAGGTCAGCCCTGGGATTTCTTTAGAAGGAATGATGCTAAAGCTGAAACTCCAGTATTTTGGCCACCTCATGCGAAGAGTTGACTGATTGGAGAAGACTCTGATGCTGGGAGGGATTGAGGGCAGGAGGAGAAGGGGACGACAGAGGAGGAGAAGGGGATGACAGAGGATGAGATGGCTGGATGGCATCACTGACTCAATGAATGTGAGTCTGGGTGACCTCCGAGAGCTGGTGATGGATAGGGAGGCCTGGCGTGCTGCAGTTCATGGGGTCGCAAAGAGTCGGACACGACTGAGCGACTGATCTGATCTGATCTGATCTGAACTGAAGTAGTGTGGATAAAGACATATCCACATTAACCACATTCAGTATTTAATAAACTATACATTAATATTAAACCAATTTTATATTGAGTTTGAAATGTTAAGAAAAACTTGTTTCTATTTCTTATTTCCAGATCCCTAAAACTGAGACAGTTTTGTGTGTTTTTCTGGAATGAAATATTCTTTGAAATGTTTATAGCACACACAACTACTTAAAAGATGACAGAGGAGGGATTTGTCTATATATAAGTCTCAAACAGGGAATTTCTCCAAAAGGAAAAAAAAAAAGTTACACAGTACCCTCAAAAGAAAGCAAAGAATTTCAGCAACACAGCATTCTATGGCATTTTCTGTGCCCAAAGGATATATGAGTTTTATGAATACAACTTGAATTTTGTTTTAATTGTTATAGTGTTACTTTTAAGTCTACAAAGAACAACTCAAATCCCCCAAACACACATACACCAACACCCGCAGGTACTTACATCTATATAGGTACTATCATTTAGAGCATTAGGGTAAATTATGTAAACTATGTATCATTAGGGTTGAGAAAGCTCTGCAGTGCTCTCACCAGTAAGCTTGAAAGTACTCTCACCAGTACTTGATGCTGGGATGGTGTGAAAACGATGACTTAGCAGATTCAAAAACAGATGGCCCCTATTCACCCCATGTGGCTAAACACACAAATGCCAACCTCAGAGACGCCTTACCTTTTTGCCCTGTCTGTCCCTTCTCGGCTGGTTCTGTTACATTAGGGGTTATTGCCTTCTTGGCCCTCCCTGCAATCAGCTTTTGAAGTCCATGGCCGAGAAGGCAGCGTGAGACCCCATTATGAGAGGGTGTTTGCTTAAAGATATAGTCTGAACAGGATCCCATGGACCCCTTGATAATCTAGCAGGGAACCACAAACTCCAGCCAATATCTTCTAATCCCCTGAGGATTCAGAACTGCCCACCATAAAAACATAATGGGCTGTTTATCCGAGCAGCCAGAAGATAGCATCTTAAAGTTACAATCTGGGTTACAGACCGGTGACATAAAGCAGTAAGAAATTCAGATACCTTTCCCTGGGAAAAACAAAATGCCAACAACCCTGTGTATAGATACCACTGGGCACGCCTTTCTCACATTAATGAGACTCACAGTTTTCCCACCATTTTTCTGTTAAGTAAATTAAATGTACTTGGAAAGAAATGGATGGACCCTGCCCCATCCTCCATTTGCATGCTTTAAACTATTTTTGAAGTTAGGGACTATGTTAGGAAATATTCCCACTGGCACAATCAAGTGAATTTTTGTGGCACATTTTGACTTCTTTTCAAAGATTGCTTAAATTCTGTGACATTAATCATGATTGTCTAATAAAACACCACAGAGATTCTCAACAAGATGTTCTATTCCCAGGGTTCCCATACTGCAACAGATCACAGACGATCATTGCTATATATGTGTTATGTGTATGTATGTGCGCCTGTGTGCATGTGAATCTATATATATTTTCTTCTCTGATTTGTTCATTTTGTACTGGGGCAGAATTAAAATACCTCAAAGTTTAAAAATTCTTCTGTAAAGGTCTGTTATTTGTCAGCATTGCTGACAATGGGAAAAAGAAAAGCTAGACTTGATACCTAAACTATGTCTATTGAACACATAATATAGTGGAGATTTTACAACTGTTTGTTTCTAGTGAGCCTGTTTGTTATTATCAGTCAACTGGGAGTCTCCTATGCCTGTATGGAATTTTCCTTTCCCCTCAAATAAATGAATCTCTGTGATTACGGATAGGGACCAAATTAACCACTTAGTTGCCAGACTTCATCTCACTGGATACTATGAGTATCTTAGCATATGTAAAGCTGATCATTGCTTAACTATGTTTCAACCAACTCTGCTCATTTTAACCATTTCCTGATCATTCAGTAGGATTGCTTTCATAACCAAGCCTATTTAATTATAAAAATAGACTCCATGGGCCAGTCTAACATGGTTAATCTTAATCTTAGCCTGCACATATGTGTGTGTGTGTGTGTGTGTGTGTGTGTATTTGTAGCATTGCTGACAACAGGAAAAAGAAAAGCTAGACTTGATACCTATATATATATATATATGTATTGAACAAGTAACTTTCCTGTTCATTTCTCCCTGGGGTAAATCACATGATATTACATCAGATTCAACTTAATTACAAGCTTTGCCTGTTCTTACCTACTCTATTTTCTTCTACATTTTGAATAAGAACATAAAACTGCTCTGAAAAGTATAGGGGAAAAAAAGTAGCTTGTCACAACTATGTTGTGCTGTTCAGTAAAGCTACCCTCATAAGAGACTGTTCCTTGAGACTGAAGCCTCTGGAAGTGATCTCAAAGAGAATCCACTTCACCCCAAACTATATTCCTTAGGATGACTGAGAACCGAAAGATCTGCTCTCCTTGGGCATGCACACTCTGCTGCTTTGTCTTGCAACTTGAAAACATTTTATTAACTTTAAGAATTTGTTTAATCAAATCCTCGTGAAGGTCCTTCTCACCCCTGGGGCTATTTAGTAAGATATGGATTAGGGCAGAGCCTCTAAGGTGTCCTTAGGAGAGTCATCATGGGGAGAGCCACCAAGGGGTTGGCGGGGAGGGGGGCGGGGCACGGGGCAGGGGGAGGAAAGGCTTCAGAAAACAGCTTGTAGCCAAAAAGGAGGAGAAAAATGAGGCTTTGGCAGGAAACACTACTCGTGTTTGAACCAAAACTATGAAAGAAAAGTATGTCAGTAAAAGAGATTTCCCCAGAGTTTCATTTGGAATAGAATTTTCAATATAATGAAGATAAAGCACTTTTTGAGAACCCCCTCTAATAATATTTCATTCCTAATAGAATTGCCTGTGAGCAACTGAAACAGTTGACAAGGGCAGGGAAAAATATTTATTGAATAAATGGCACCACTGAAGTAAATTAAAATAGACTTACCTCCAGTTAGACATCATGTTGGATTCCAGAATATAATAATTTTGCTGAGTAATCAAATTAGCACATAACAAAAGAGGAACACTTGATTGCAGTACCCAAGGAATAGGAAATGTTGGGAGAAAGAAATTTCACGCTGAAAGTGAACCATTTCTCTACCTTGAATGTGTCGAGAACCCAGGAGTCTCACTGATCTCATTCCTTGGTGTGATTTCTAACAAGAATAAACGTCTACAGTGAGAGCAACTTCTTACCTATGGTACTGTGCCAAGGGCTAGGCAAAATAGGTTGAACAGAGCTACCCTCTGCTTGGAGGAAAGGTCAGTCTGAGATAATAAAGCATGATACAGAGTTCTTCAGGGGGAAATGAACAAATATATTCAGCAATTTGCTCTCATGAGCTGTTTGCAAACAATTTGCATGTTCAAGCCAGAGAATAAGTTGATTGATCACAACAGGAGAAAAGGAACACTTTGAGAATTGATGGCCTTTCAGCCTAGTAGTTATTTACCACAAGGGCTGTGGAACTGGGCAAAGCTGGATTTGGGTCCTGACTCAGCCTTGTTCGAACTCCAGGCTAGTTGTTAACCTCTCTAAACTTCAGCTTCCTCATTTATTAGAAATAATCCTGTACTCATGGTTCATGTAAAATACTTGCATGGGGCCTAAGCAATGGTAAGTTTGACCAGAATTAATTGGTAATAATCCTCTCAAGCTTTAATTTATTTTCACCTTTTTAAACTTTAGTATATGATCTTTCTCTTGCCACTCTTAGAAATAGACCTCCAGTGGAAAGTCCACTCCTATGCCTTCTGAAGACAGCCATAGAGTTTGTTTTTAACTTTCGTACTTTCCTTTTTAACTCGTCTCACCGAGTTCCAGTATTTGACCCTGAAAAGGATGAGTCTTCATATCCTTGCAGGAAACATGAACAGCTTTTTTGTCCTTCTTGCCAAGTGTTTACTCTCATGTCTTCAGTCATGTTTCTACCAAATACTCTCGTGAGTCTTAGCTACATCTTAAACTAAAACGAGGGAGAGGCAATGGCACCCCACTCCAGGACTGTTGCCTAGAAAATCCCACAGATGGAGGAGCCTGGTAGGCTGCAGTCCATGGAGTCGCTAAGAGTCAGACACGACTGAGCGACTTCACTTTCACTTTCCACTTTCATCCATTGGAGAAGGAAATGGCAACCCACTCCAGTGTTCTCGCCTGGAGAATCCCATGGATGGAGAAGCCTGGTGGGCTGCAGTCCATGGGGTCGCACAGAGTCGGACACGACTGAAGCGATTTAGCAGCAGCAGCAGCAGCAAACTAAAATGAAGCTCTTATTCATTCCTCAGGTCTCTTCTCCCTTTCATTGTCAGCCACTGTTAGTCAAGAATGTACCAAATGGCTCACTCGGGTTTGTGGTCTTTGTAGTCCAACACGCTCTTCCCGCTCTCTATTTTATCAATCTGGAGTCACTTTAATGTTTCAAGTGGAATTAGAGCCAGATACCTCATACTCTGCTCACCTCTGCATGACCTTTATGCAACTGGCAAAGGATCTAGAATCAGAGTAATGCTGGCTACAATTGGGAACAGAGATTCTGCTGAATGTCTGAGACTGAAATACTTATAATTACAATAGGCACGATTCCTGTCTTTTCCAAAAACACCAACAATTGGAATGTGTATAAGCTTTAGAATACCTTGAATAATTGTAAATCAACTATACTTCAGTAGAAAAGAAAAAAAGAATCCTACCAATTAAAACTAAAATACCTTCAATAAAAAATATTGTTTTCTCTCTTTTTTAAAAAAGATAAAAGTGATTTTCTACTTCAGTAAGAATTAAAAATGGAAACAGGTTTATCTTCTACTTCCTATGTGCATACCATGGAAGTGGAAGATGATTATGAAAGATATACTGTTCTTAACACTCCCAATATATCAGAAATGGAGAATGAGCTCATACCACTAACAAGTAAGAGATAGTTCAGTATAGCTGTGGTGGTCAGGGCACCATGCTGCCACTGTGATGATAAAGTGTAATTAACATAAAATTTGGTCTTAGCCCTTACATTATGCTAGGACTGCTGTAACAAAATACCACAAGCTTAAACAACAAACACTTACTTTTTTCTAGTTCTGGGCTCTAGTAGAAGTCCAAGATCGAGGTTCAGCAGGTGTGATCCCCCCTGACAGGTCTCTCTTTGGCTTATGTGTGTCTCCCTCCCTTAATAGGACACCAGTCATACTAGATTGAGGCCCCACCTAATGACATTATTTCAACTTAATCACATTCTGAAGATACTGTCTTCAAACATGGTTACGTTTTGAGGTACTGGGGTTTGGGGGATTTCAACATATGAATTTTATGGGGGACATGATTCAGCACATAAGATCCTCATGGAGATGAATATTTATTTGGAAGAATAAGACCTATATGGCAGGAATGGATTTGCTCTAAACCCTTGGATTTATAAAATACTGTGCTGGTTTATTGTTCTGAATCAAATTGGTTCTGGCCTTGAGTTTCTCACTTGCTGTATCCTCAGCAGAGATTCATGGGGATCCCTGTAAACAAACCCCAAAGTCATGCTGAAACTCAAGGGAGACGGTGAGTGGAGGGGTTCTGTAGTTAAAACTTGTCAGAAGGGGCTGTAGCCTTCAGACCATCACGGTTGCTATTGTCCACTGGCCAGTGATATATCTGTCATATCGTAGATCGTATAATCTATCTGTAGGCATGTATTTTCTTTTTTTAAAAAACTTTTTATTTTCTATTGGCAAAGTAACTTTCCTTCCAAGGAGCAAGCGTCTTTTAATTTCATGGCTGCAGTCACCATCTGCAGTGATTTTGGAGCCCAGAAAAATATGCTTTTGAACTGTGGTGTTGGAGAAGACTCTTGAGAGTCCCTTGGACTGCAAGGAGATCAAACCAGTCCATTCTAAGGGAGATCAGCCCTGGGATTTCTTTGGAAGGAATGATGCTAAAGCTGAAACTCCAGTACTTTGGTCACCTCATGTGAAGAGTTGACTCATTGGAAAAGACTCTGATGCTGGGAGGGATTGGGGGCAGGAGGAGAAGGGGACGACAGAGGATGAGATGGCTGGATGGCATCACTGACTCGATGGACGTCTGAGTGACCTCTGGGAGTTGGTGATGGACAGGGAGGCCTGGCGTGCTGTGATTCATGGGATCGCAAAGAGTCGGACACGACTGAGTGACTGATCTGATCTGATTTTCTATTGGAGTATAGCTGATTAACAATGTTATGATGGTTTCAGGTGAACAGCAAAGGGACTCCACCATTCATATACATGTATCCACTCTCTCCCAAACTCCCCTCCCATCCAGGGTGCCACATCACATTGAGTAGAGTTCCCTGTCTATACAGTAGGTCCTTGTTGCTTATCCATTATAAATGTTGCAGTGTGTACAGATCCATTACAAAATCCCTAACTATCCCTTCCCCTCATCTGAAGGCATGTATTTTCACTCGCACGTTGCCAGGCGAGGGCACAGAACTGTGTTTTGTTCTCCTTTGGCCCCTAATTTCAGAAGCTCTTGGAGTGCTGTTGCTGTCAATATGTGCAGACGGCCCATCAGCACCCCTGCTACTTTCCAAAAACCTGTCAAGGGAAGGTAACCTTCCCTGGCACTTCCAGGACCTAGCCTTTGATTTAGGGAATTTTAAATGTGTGTATTGTTCTTTGTTTGTCCCCTGCTTCAACTCTCCAGCCTGCTCTGTGCCCACAGAGATCAACCTTTAAAGACTGCAGCGTCAGGCTCCTTTGATTCTAGCCTCCTGTGGCCCACGAGGGTACCAGCAGGAGCTCAGAGGGAAGAGGAAAGAGGGACGGGAGAGTTTATTTCCCAGTGGCTCCTCCTGCTCCCACCTGGCCTAGGGCAAAGGCAGCATCCATCTACCCCAGATCACAGCTTCCCTCTGGTGGCCTTTTCCCCACAGCTCCAGACCATCTCGCTCATTCTCCTTGCCAGCTAGGCCTAAGCATTGCAACGCTTGCCCTCGCTTGAATCCAGCATTCTCACCTCAGTAAAACATCTCTGTGTTAGGCTCTCTTCTCATACCCTTTGAGGTGCCATCGGCCTCCTGCTGGAACCCAAGCAATGTTGCTGAGGATGCAGTGGTGAGAGTGAAAAAGATCAATTCACTGACCTCATGTAACATACTTCCTGAGAGTAATGAGGGTGTGGGAATGAGACAGTTAGCAAACAAAAAATTAAACAAACATGGACAATGTTAGTAGCAATAAGAGTTAAATGAAAATTAAAATAAGATGACATGACAGTGACATGAAGGCTACTTTAAATTTAGGATGCTTCCTTTCATCTCTATAATATCTATATCAAATTATCTTAATAAGGCTAGACTTCTAAACAAAAATCTGGTGGAGATTGTCTTCTGGCACCTAGCAGCTTCTCATTTCCTCTGAATCATAAAAATCATAAAAGAGGCTTTGGCCTCTGAAAACCAAAGAACCTAGCACTCGGAACCCAGAGTCCTGGGGTTTCTCTGTGAACAGAAGTGGATATGTATGTGTGGGTGTATGATGCAGGAGTGGGACGTGTGGTAAGTGTTAGAAAATGATTTTACTGTCTCAAAGGAAGAAAAGGCTTTAATAAACATCTTAATAGATTGCTGTTCCCATAAACATATGCAAGAAATTTTAAACTAATAGTTGACAGGAGAACTAAACCTTACTCTTGTTTTATTATATATATCTGGATTTATCCCAATGCTAAAATCCTGTATGAATATTTGGTTTTTATATAAGAAGTGAGTGACAAAAATAAATGCTCTGGGCTTTCAGAAGATCTCTTCGAGTTGAGATGGTCAAAGATAGCACAGGTTTTATGAAGAAATGATGTTCAAGAGACTCTGGGTGCTGTCGTAGACTCCCCTTACTGTGATGTATAAAGTTCTCCTTTTGTTTACCATAACAGCCCCAAATACTCAGCCTTTTCTTTTTCTGTAATGTGCCCAGTGTAGTCTTTGCCCTTCCTGCCACGTTGGCCAAATTGTCTGATCTTTGAGCTTCAGCAGAAGTGTCCTTGCCTCCTCGAAGAGCCTCCTGATTTCTCAGCTGGAAGCACTCACTTGTAACTACTCATGACCCTGCTGGCATCTCCTCTTGCTCATCCCCGTCTCTGTGCTGCTGTGATCTATGACCCTGCCTTATGTCTCTTATTGGTCCACAAGCACTTGGGAATTTAATACAGCATCTTACAGTAAGTAAAATGTACACCAAGGCTCCCTTGTCCCTCATAAGGTAGATAAGACGTATTCAAACCTCTTTCTATAGACTTTGGAAAGCCCATTTCACTCCCCAAGATTATGAAGTGTCTAGGGTTGTACTGGTGAGGATTGTGGAATATTTATAGTTTCAGTGATGTCTTAAAGGGTTTAAGCTCTGGAAAGCTCACATTTGCATCAGTGAATACCAGAATGCTTGTGCTAGAGATGGGAGATTTTAGGTGTAAACCTGTGGAATGATAGAATGTGGGATGAAAGGAGGGTTTCTGTTTAGTCTTTACATTAGGAGCATCCTTACCCAAAGAAGAAATCAACTCCAAGTGCGTCTAAGGGATTAGATACTAGAGGCAGATGCTATGAAAACAGGCTCCAATAAAAAACCAGATGATCCCATGAATGAGGAATCATCCTGTATGATATAGTTCTTTTCAAAAGCTAGAAAAGGTGAAGAAGGAAGGTGTTCTCACGCAAATCACTAGAACACTCTGGTTTGTGAAATGTTTCCCAGGTAAAATAGACAATGCACAGATTAACTGTCTGCTAAAAACATTTGTCACTGGGTGAGCCTCTTGATGAAAGTGAAAGTGGAGAGTGAAAAGGTTGGCTTAAAGCTCAACATTCAGAAAACGAAGATCATGGCATCTGGTCCCATCACTGCATGGGAAATAGATGGGGAAACAGTGGAAACAGTGTCAGACTTTGTTTTTCTGGGCTCCAAAATCACTGCAGATGGTGACTGCAGCCATGAAATTAAAAGATGCTTGCTCCTTGGAAGGAAAGTTATGACCAACCTAGATAGCATATTCAAAAGCAGAGACATTACTTTACCAACAAAGGTTCGCCTAGTCAAGGCTATGGTCTTTCCTGTGGTCATGTATGGATGTGAGAGCTGGACTGTGAAGAAGGCTGAGCGCCGAAGAATTGATGCTTTTGAACTGTGCTGTTGGAGAAGACTCTTGAGAGTCCCTTGGACTGCAAGAAGATCCAACCAGTCCATTCTGAAGGAGATCAATCCTGGAATTTCTTTGGAAGGAATGATGCTAAAGCTGAAACTCCAGTATTTTGGCCACCTCATGCGAAGAGTTGACTCATTGGAGAAGACTCTGATGCTGGGAGGGATTGAGGGCAGGAGGAGAAGGGGACGACAGAGGATGAGATGGCTGGATGGCATCACTGACTCGATGGATGCGAGTCTGAGTGACCTCCGGGAGCTTGTGATGGACAGGGAGGCCTGGCGTGCTGCGGTTCATGGGGTCGCAAAGAGTCGGACACGACTGAGGGACTGATCTGATCTGATCTGATCTGAGGCAGAATAGGAAGTTTGAAGCAGTTAACTCTTAAGTGAAGAAGTTTTGTCGAAAAAGATTTTTAAAGAGGGACATATCATAAAATGCTAAGATGCATAGCAAGACTACATCACCCAAGTCAGTCCCAGATATTCTGCTGGTATAAGAATTCACCACAGATTCTGTGCTGTCATATTATTTGACAGCCAGATTCAATTATACCACATTATACCACAACCTCAAAAAGCAAAGTGGAATCCAGCAATGATGTCATTGGTGTCCATCCTATGAGAAGAGCCATAGACCTCTGGAGCCATAGCTAGATTATTCTTGGAGAAGGGTCGATCTGTGATCCTCTGTCATGCGACCCTGTGCTGTGAAACCAGATGATCCTGGGAAGAAAACAAAATGCCCCAAAGGGCTGTATGCATGGTATATGAGGCCTTCTTAGAGTTTGCTTTACTCTTGGTGATATGGTGACTGTTGGTAGAATAGTGATATCCTGATCGTAGCAATAAGAATTTAAGTTCATTTTCAGCATCACCCAGATGCAAAAGAACTTTGAAAATAAAGGTAAAAGGTGACTTCAGTAGAATTGGTTCTGATCAAACCTATTTATACCTATTGTGTATGTCTTAGTCAGAGTGCATTTTACTTTGTCTTCCCTGGTGGCTCAGATAGTAAAGAATCCACCTGCAATGTGGAAGACCTGAGTTCAGTCCCTGGGTTGGGAAGATCCCTTGGAGGAGGGCTTTGCAACCCGCTCTAGTGTTCTTGCCTGGAGAATCTCCATGGACAGAGGAGCCTGGTGGGCTGAAGTCCATGGGGTCACAAAGAGTTGGACATGACTGAGCGACTACACACAGCACAGCATTTCTATTGGCTTCCCAGATGGCATTAGTGGTAAAGAACCCACCTGCCAATCCAGGAGACACAAGTGACTCAAGGTTCAATACCTGGGTCAGGAAGATCATCTGGAGGAGGAAATGTCAACCCACTCCAGTATTCTTGCCTGGAGAATCCCATGGACAGAGGAGCCTGGCAGGCTGCAGTCCATGGGGTCACACAGAGTCAGACATGACCGAAGCGAATTAGCATGTATGCATACATAGTGTACATGTCTAATATATTTTAGATATTTTTACAATATTTTCCATTATAGTTAATTTTATTTTAAAGAAAAAGACATAATTACTTATACTGCATCTTAACATATGGAAGAAAAATATCCTTATGGAACTGTTGGTACTATACAGATGTATATATGTTTTTAAAATGATTGATATTCTAGAAGTAAGCATCCTATAAATGCTAAGAGCCACACCAACACCAATTACACTGTTTTATATAGTCATTGCTTGATAATATTTTGTTGAATATATAGATATAAACTTGAGAGTATATTTGGATCTAGGATAATAGCTGAGGGATCTTTGAGAAGGTACTTCTGTGTTTTCATTATTATCTATGAAAATTATCATAAAGACCCATATTCTTAGATTGTTCTGAGAATTAAATGAAATAATGTTTTCAAGTTTTTTAAAAGCTACAAAAGTAGGGCTTCCCTGGTGGCCCAGTGGTAAAAATCCACTTGCCAATGCAGAAGATGGGTTTGATCCCTGATTTGGGAACATCCCACAGGACTCAAAACAACTAAGCCTTTTGCTGTGCTATGCTTAGTTGCTTAGTCACTCAGTCGTGTTCGCTTATTTGCAACCTACCTGGACTGATAGCCAGCCAAGCTTCTCTGTGCATGGGATTTCCCAGGCAAGAATACTGGAGTGGCTTTCATTTCCTCCTCCAGGACATCTTCCTGGCCCAGGGATCGAACCCCTGGGGTCTCCTACATTGGCAGGCAGATTCCTTACCACTGCACCACCTGGGAAGCCCTAGACCAGAGCTTAGGTTGTATGTTTAGAATGATCCCGTCCCTGTACTACAAATAATCAGATAGATCAGATCAGATAAGTTGCTCAGTCGTGTCCGACTCTTTGCGACCCCATGAACCGCAGCACACCAGGCCTCCCTGTCCATCACCAGCTCCCGGAGGTCACCCAGACTCACACCCATCAAGTCAGTGATGCCATCCAGCCATCTCGTCCTCTGTCGTCCCCTTCTCCTCCTGCCCTCAATCCCTCCCAGCATCAGAGTCTTCTCCAATGAGTCAACTCTTTGCATGAGGTGGCCAAAATACTGGAGTTTCAGCTTTAGCATCATTCTTTCTAAAGAAATCCCAGGGCTGATCTCCTTCAGAATGGACTGGTTGGATCTCCTTGCAGTCCAAGGGACTCTCAAGAGTCTTCTCCAACACCACAGTTCAAAAGCATCAATTCTTCGGCGCTCAGCCTTCTTCACAGTCCAGCTCTCACATCTATACATGACCACAGGAAAGACCATAGCCTTGACTAGGCGAACCTTTGTTGGTACTAGTCTTAAATATTAGAAAACTACCTTGCGAAGTTTTCAGTGAAAAGCTTATGTTTGATTTTAGCACATACAAATGAAATTTTCTCTCCTTAAATTTTTTCTATTTCTCTTTTGGGCATTGAGGGGAATCTTGCATTCTTGAGATCTAGACCAAAGGCTATGTGAGTGTATATAAATAATGCAGGCTTTTCAACACATGGCTAATTTCCATGGTCAAACTTTCTCCAGTTCTTATCCAAATCTCTTCCACATCCCTTCTGGAGAGAGAGATCTTAATTTTCTGTCTAAAATCTGTTTGTATTCAAGACAGTCATTCATATCAGAATAATAGAATTTAAACTACTTGACATAGAAATGTTTTTCATTTGTAGAAGGAGACTGCTGTCAAAATAGAATGGGAGGAAGTTTGGCAAACCATCTGATGATTATTTAATACTTAAGGGATTAGGCTACTTGACATACTTGGTACCTCCCTTCCAGACACTTATAGTCCAAGATTCTAAGGTAATGACATAACAATAGACACTTTACTCCCCTCTCCTAAATATATATATATATGCACACGTACAGTTTTCTTTCTGTTTCATTTGGACCACATGTGTCTATCCTGTGCCAGAAAATAAGAAGACTCTTATACCAACCTTCCTAATTACTACTGACATCACAGAGTATGTAAGTTTTCATTAAAACTTTGAGAGGTGGTTCAATAGATGTGAAAATGCAGTTTTTTTTCTAGGCAGAAGAGAAGTTAAAACCCTGGAAGGAAATCAATACATTGAATAACAGTGAAGGGATTAAAAAATAGCCTGCAGTTAAGGAGGTATGAGGGGTTTCAGGCTGTAGGTAAGTAGAAATAGTAGAAGTAATTACACATATTCTCCTTCTTCCCTTCAGTGTTCCCCCCAAAAGGAAGACTGACAACAATAAATTCCAGCTTCCAATTCTTACTTGAATTTATCCAAGATAATCCATCAAGTGATCACTGTAAATTGCAAGTTAGATATTTTAAATAATATAGGTACAGAGGCCCATTATCAGCACAGATAAATGTTTGAAACACAGCTCTCCAAAACAGACAGACAAATAGCTCTGTGATATAATATTTCTTCCTGGTCAGTTTCAGCCACCAGTGTGAAGTCAGGAACCCAAGTTGAGAAGAGATAGGCAATAGCAAACCATTATATAGTATTTCCACCAGATAAATACAATAGATATGGATAACTCCAATAGCAACTGCACTAAAATAATTAGGAAATGGTGACGGTTGAGTATGTAATATGTTTGTTTTTAATACAAGTTTTGTAAGTTTGTATAATATTTAATAATGGCTGTGCTTGCAAAGTCTCTAAAAATTTAGCCATCAGTTCTCACAAGTGAATACCAGCTGACCAGTGATGGGGATAGTTCTTTCAGCTTCACACTTCACTTTGCTATGTGGAGTTGGAACTTGACATAAAAGATGGAAGGTCAGGACTTTGGATGAAATCATGGTTTTGGAAATTTTGACCATTAATAATATAAGAGAGAAGAAACCCTGCAGTAAAAAGTTTCACTATAAAAATCAAGAAAGGTAGAGTACAGCAGTATTTGGAAAGAATATAAACATTAGAACACATAAAATCAGTAAGAGATTTGTAGAAAAATATAGGAGGAGGAAAATGACTTGGGGGACTAAGAATATTTTAGCCAATTCATATTTGCATGTAAGTTTTAAAGGAGTTGTCGGATTACAGAATTCTTACGCACGTTGTTCAGGTAAATATGCATGACCTCTGAATGACCACATGAAATCAGTTATGTGGTGTGTGTTTGTGTGTCTGTGTATGTGTGTGAGAGAGTGTGTATGTTTTCAAATGTGGCATCTACCAGACCAAATCTGAAATGCAGTTTTTATTAAGAATCCTTGAAATCTTTAGTAACAATCTTTTGTAATTAGACCATGAAAATGAAGTAGACATTTTCTTTAGACTGCCTGAAAATTTAAGGTACATTTTTGTCTTTATGCCAAGAGAATTGGGCACTTTAAGAGCTAAACTCTATATTGCTATGACTTTTATCAAAAATATTCCATTTAATGTATTAGTAATACTCAGGATTTTCCAGTTCCTTTTTTGTCTTTAGGAAACCACAATAAACTATTTTTTAGTTGATTGAAATAAAAGTAGAATGCTTCATCTTAGAGGGGAAAAGAATAGCTGACGATTGAACTTAAAGGGAAAAAAATTATAAAAAAAGTATGTGCCACAGTGAAGCTTTGAAAATAAAGCCCTAAAAAAAATAATAATGACTATTTGTAAATTAGGAGTCCAGAAGTTCTGTTTCATGATTATGTTGCAGTTTAATTTCTTTATATCTTTCTGCCATTGTTAGAAAAAAAAAAGCAGCCACAACTTCAAAGAGACTCTGCATGTGTTCCGAATCAGGGCTTCAGAGCTGATGTCTGACAGCCCAGAAATTAAAAGGAAATAAATGTGCTGTTTAAACTCCCATTTTTTCCAAGAACAACAACAACAAAATCACTTTTTCTGTATTAAGAATTTTTTTTTTTCCTTTGCTAACTTTAAAGTTCTGTCCCCTTGAATATTTCCTCATTTGTCAATTACGGGCCTTGGTCTATGGAGTGCAGTGTTCTCGTGGACTTCAGAGGGAATTTTCAGACAACCAGAGGGGATATCAAGACTTTGGAATTAGCGTTTTGTGACTTTTTCTATACACTAAAACAGATTCCCTCCTGAAAAAGAGAAAAAAATAAGGAAGACAAAGAACCGTAGTTGTTAGGCCATGCCCAAACACCTGTGTTTGACTGTTCCTGCATTTTCTTGGGATGATGGAAACAGACATCTCCAAAGAACAAAGAAAGGCTCGGGATGGTTTGTGTTTGAAAGCACGCTAGCGTGGATATGAAACGTCAGTCAGCAGCCAGAAACTTGGCAGCCATTTCTCGGAGTGCCGAAGAGAGTAATGAGAGTTTGACCTGGAGATCTCTGTTACGTGGAGGTAAAGATGGATCTTTCACTCAGGAAGAATCATGGATATAAAGGAACTAGGTTTTATGAGTGAGAAAGTGAGGATCCTGTACCTCAGAGTGGTAACATGATTTGCTCAAGGTAACTGCAGAAAAGTGATATCAAACTTTGGTGAATTCTATCATATGGCTAATGAAGTGGATATTAGATTTTAGAGAGAAAGAGGCACATGACCATTTGGGGTTTAGGTGGGGCTTTCTATCTGCCTATCAGAGCCGTTATTCTCAATCCTTCCCCTGCCTTCCTCTTTAAATAAGTATTAGCAAACAGCCAGGAAATGTGGGCCAACAGCAGCCAGGAGCAAAGGGCTTCCCCACCACATCTTTGCAAAAGAAAAGCAAAGCACCCTGGGAATATGCTAGATTTAATGGGCTTGGGTTCTTTCTCTCCTCTCCCACATGCCATCTCATAGTCAGCACATCTGGCCTGCAGAGTATCTCAGAATGTTTATTTCCGGACCGTGAGAGGCTTTCCTGAGCGTTGCTTTGGTAGAGTCCACATTTTGTTCATGTTAAGTTGCATCTTCAGAGTATACAGTGCCAGAGGAAGGAGATGATCCACTTCAGTTTTTGCGTTACCTTTCAAGTGCTGTGAGCACATATGCTGGAGAGAAAAAGTCAGTAAAGGTGAGCTGAAATGCTTTCAGTGTTCGCAAATACAAAACCTTCTGTCGTTCCTTGGGAAAAAGCAGAGACAATGCCAAAGCACTCATCTCCCTGGTTCAGCTGTCGGTTTGTAGTCAGATCCAAGCACAGGCACTGCTCAATCTAAATGTCCCTTTGGACATAAGAGTGAGGAACACTGGCTTTTTATTTATTCAGTAAATACTACTACTGTTTGGACTTGTATGATATGTCAAAGCTTGGGATGTTGAACAACTCTTTCAGAATTTCATAATTAAATTGAAAATAAAAAAGACAGGCAAGAAAAGACAGTATCTGATAAAGTGAATTGTGCAGGGAAAATACGTAGAGATTAGGGAAATTTCTTTAAGAGTAATGACAGGGGGCAGCAGAGCTGGCTCTTGAATGATGAATTAAACATAAATAAGAGGAGAAGGAAAAGCAGATGGAAAGAAAGACATGAGTAAACACATCACATTTGCTCACCAGCAAGCCATTTGTTGCACTTTACTGCATTCTCACATTGTGCTTAAGCAGAAGAAATGTGCATTCTTCCATATTTTTACCATAATCTCAAGTGTTACTACTCCCAGTTCACGGAAGAAGAAATGGAGACCCAGGAAAATTAAAGAACATGCCTGAGATGACACTGGCAACAGAGAGAGAAATGGAATTCCAGCTCCCAAATCTATACTCTTAGCCCGTGCAGCCTCCAGAAAGAAAGCCTCTTTGGGAACGTCACTTTGACAATAGGGTGTATTGGGGCCTGGATTACCAAGCCAAATAGTCTGAACATTTCACTGGCAGATGTTAAGGGGAGTTTAGAAGGAAGAGCTGTAGAAGATGGGTCATGGTTAGTACTTAGACATGTTCAGTTAGAGTCACATGTGGATGCATAAAAAAATGCCCCGCAGGGCACTTCACAGATGAAAATTAGATCTAGCAAAGGGGGTTGAAGAGAGATGGAGATTTCAGCCTTTGACCTAGTGATCATGGATGTAACTGATGTGCAAGTGAAAGGATTCACTGATGGATAGTGTTTGCAGAGGAGGAGTGGAGTACTGAGGGCGGAAAGTGGAGAGCACCCACACCTTTCAGGTAGAAGGAGGTGGAGGGGAGGCAGCAGGAAAGGAAGGAGAAACTGTGAGAGTAAGATGGTACAAAGCCAGCTGAGAAGAGTGTTTCATAAACCTGAGGAGAAAAACTGCCTGCATTGGTGGGCAGATTCTTAACTACGGGAAGTCTGCTTCGTATATTCTTGGGTGATATATTCATATACAGCCAGTTTGACCATATAGTCCTACCCATGTCTCAACCTGAGTTGTTTCAGCCAGAAGCTAAACTTCAGTCAGTTTAGCTGTTATTTGACAGAATTAACCAATTGAAATGATGAAGTATGCTAAGAACCTGCTTTTCCTTTCATGCTCACTGATGGCAGTTGGGATTCACCAGAGTTCTCTTGTTAATAAACTTAGTTTTACTTTAATTTAATTTAGAGGCCCGAAAAGTTGTTTTGCATTAAGAATCATTGCTTCTCAAATGAATTGTCTGGTTGGTTGAACATAGGCCAAGTCTTTTCGTTTAATAGTATCGCGTGTCTCAGATCCTCTATTCAAATCAAGTCTTTCACTTTGAAGCACTGGGTAGTAAAGAAGAAAGTATAACATAGAAAACTTTCCTCAATAAATACTTAAAGTAATAAATAGTCATGATTAACTTAAAGGCCTAGTCAAAAGGAAATTCAAATTTTTATTATCTTTAGAAGCATGAAGTCAAAAGGACACTTTTGCATTTTGCAGATATTTGTTTTGAAAGAACTGCCTGTTATCATTAGAGCCTAACTTATTTTTTTTATCATTAGTGGAATGCCTTTTTTTTTTTAATGTCTTCTTCATGTTGGCATTTCACTCTTTATAGTTCATCATAAGAGTAACCAAAATGATGGTAACAATGTTTAGTCTTAAATGTGGGTTAATAATTTCCTTTAAGACTATATTTTTGGAGAGCCAGGATACAGTTCCACTTGAGAAGTCTTCCTAATAGAGGAAAAGGCTTTTATTATTCCATAATTAACAAGTTATATAATTCTTATTATAATGGGATAGGCACTTTTTATGAATTTTGTAAAAATTAATATTTAATTATTAAGAAAAGGCCCCCATGCCTAAAGCTTCCTGATAAAGAAAAGCCACTGGAATAAATTCACCATGTAAGAGCCCTTCTTAAAAGTATATTTCATGGAGACCAGAGGTGAGAGGAGAACAGCACTTAAAAGAGAGATTGGGATGCAGCCAGACCCAGCAAAGGGTGAAATACTAGGTTGAAAGTCTACTGTCTATACAATTTCATGACAGCCCAAACCTTGAGTAATGGTGAACTCTGTTATCTTTATTTTGCTTGTTCTTTGGTACACTTAAATTGTTGAAGTACTTCAAAGATATCAAGGATCAACCCAAATGGCAGAGCTGGCAGGGGCTTTTAAGATCCTATAGTCACACAGCTCTGAAACCTAAGTTGAGACCCTTATTTTAAATGAAGAGTCTGGGTCGCACCCCAGAGATTTGGATTTTAACTTGGTTGGGAATGAGACTTAGGACTCTGTATTTTAATAAATACCCACATGATTCTGATTAGCTAGAGGTTAACCTCACTTTGCTCTTCCCTGGTGGCTCAGACAGTAAAGAATCTGCCTGTAATGCAGGAGACCTGAGTTCAGTCCCTGGGTCGGGAAGATCCCCTGGAGAAGGAAATGGCAACCCACTCCAGTATTCTTGCTTGGAGAATTGCATGGACTGAGGAGCCTAGCGGGCTACATACAGTCCATGGCATTGTGAAGAGTTGGACATATGTTAGTCCATGATGACTAATACTTTCACTTTCAAACAACCTCACTTTAAGAAATACTGACTGAATCCAGCCCCTATTTGAACCATGCTGCTGCTGCCGGTAAGTCTCTTCAGTCGTGTCCGATTCTGTGCGACCCTATGGACTGCAGCCTACCAGGCTTCTCCGTCCATGGGATTCTCCAGTCAGAGAAATTAAAATCCGGAGATGGGGAAAAAAAAATACCTAGAGCTCTATCTGCAGGTCATCATAGAACTTGAATTAGAATTTAGTTATAATATCCTCTTTAATTTTTAATTAATGTCACCCGATGCTTTTGAACTGTGGTGTTGGAGAAGACTCTTGAGAGTCTCTTGGACTGCAAGGAGATCCAACCAGTCCATTCTGAAGGAGATCAGCCCTGGGATTTCTTTGGAAGGAATGATGCTAAAGCTGAAACTCCAGTACTTTGGCCACCTCATGTGAAGAGTTGACTCATTGGAAAAGACTCTGATGCTGGGAGGGATTGGGGGCAGGAGGAGAAGGGGACGAAAGAGGATGAGATGGCTGGATGGCATCACTGACTCGATGGATATGAGTCTGAGTGACCTCCGGGAGTTGGTGATGGACAGGGACGCCTGGCGTGCTGGGATTCATGGGGTCGCAAAGAGTCGGACACGACTGAGCGACTGATCTGATCTGAAAGTCAATGGTGCCACTGGCTCTGTCACTGATGTTTCACAAGATGGACTAGATCATCTTTTCTAGAAACAAACATTCCTTACTAAGAATCAACAGATGTCTGGGAGGATTTAAGGAGCTGGCAGAGAACATCTGGATATCTCTCAAGACAAGTCATTTCTCCTTAATGAATTTGAGCTCGAAAGTTTTTATGATGAGTTGCACAACTCTTTTGAGACATAATAGTTATGATAAAAGGCACATCCCTTTAACAGTCATTTTAAATTTCTCTTGTCATCTATTATTAATTAGGTGATTTTTGTTCACTCAGGTCCTTTTTTCCCTGAAGCTGTAACACTTTTGACTAGGATAAGAAAGAATGCCAGTGGTCACACCTTAATAAAATTCCCACATTTTCCAGTAGTGGGTCTGTCTGTTAATATCCAGATTCTGCAATTTTAACTATTTTTAATAAATCTGTACTGACATTTTCAGGGAAGAACAATAGACTAGATAGTTGTATATCCCAAGGGTATTCCAGCCTGACTCCCAGCCTAGTGTATCTGTTATTATCTTTAGTTTAAAAATCCATTGCCTAATCTCATTACAGACTCTTGTTGAAAGATGTCCATGACCTCCCAATTCTAATGATTCTGGAATTACCAGCAGATTATTCTCCTTCATTTATTCTGATACATACCTGGCTAGTCCCCAAAGTCCTGAAATCTCCTCTTCATCTTTGATCTACCCATTCTGACGCTGGCCTGTGCTTAGTTCACTTGCTCGACATTCAATTCTTGTCATCTTTCAGATCTCTTAAGTCCCTTGTAGTGTAAGCCACCACCCTCCCTGAAATGCTTTGTTTTGCCACGTTGAAGGGTTTAAAGTATCTTATGTAAGTTGGATATTGAGCCTCATTCAGAAAGAAATTGTGCCTTTAGATGCCAGACTGATAGCATCTATCATGATCTCGGGAAGCCTGATCTTGATGATCAGGGAAGCCTGATCTCGGGAAGCCTGTTTTTTCATGTTGCACATCCCCAACTTAGGAAAGCAGGAAAAAAGAAAGCAGGATAAAAATCACAATACATTACACAGTACACAGTGTCCTCTGGGGTATTTCATTTTTCCCCTCCAAAATGATAGTTATACTCAAGTGTCTGATGGAGATGAGGGAGTTTCTATTTTCATCCATCTATAATTCTTTCAATTTTTTTTTTTTTTTTTAATGGCAGATGGGAAGAACCCATGACAGACCAAAACTACTTTGATAAAAAATGTTTAAAACTCTTTTTGGTTTCATATTGGCAAGTTGAATCATGCCATTTGTAAAGATTGTGTAGGATTCTGGCCACAATTTCACTACAAGTTTTCTACCACAATGTTGCAGAATTGGCTACTTTTTAAAGAGCTACCCTACTGGGCTTATTAGATTCTCATGGGTCTTGCTAAATACTATACTTTCCTTTGTAAATGTTCTTTAAGTATTTCAATTAAATGGTGATTTATTTTAAAAATCAGCAATAACAAATGTGTAATAGAAGCCAAGTATTACAGAAGGTTTAATCTTTAACAAATACATGCAGAGCCATTTCATATTTATTTAACATACAATTGCTGTCTAATTTAATCTAAATTAAATGGTTGCTTGAAACCTGTAATTTAGAGGCTTCCTGAACCTCCTTTTATGGCAAGAAAAATAAGAAATCATCAGTTTTTCCCAGAGGGTAGATACTTATCTTTTAAAATCAGGTATTTTTGTCTTGAAATTAAAAACCTAGGTCATTTGGGAAATGAGATTCCAAGGAATGTTTTTGGCAATGAGACGTATGTCCTCTTTCTCCTTAGAAGAGAATAATTTGTTTTTATATCTTTCAACAAACATTTAAAATTTTGCTGATACTTACCTGGCATTTTGACGAATTATCTATTGATATTATCTGTTTCTACAGGCATCTCTTTGTGAGGAATGTGTACATTAAGACTCAATAGTGGGGTTTTTGTTGTTGTTTGATTGTTTTTAAAGAAAAGACTAGAAAACTTTGGGTTCCATGCGTCAGACACTGCTGCTGCTGCTGCTGCTACTAAGTCGCTTCAGTCGTATCTGACTCTGTGCGACCCCGTAGACGGCAGCCCACCAGGCTCCCCGTCTCTGGGATTCTCCAGGCAAGAACACTGGAGTGGGTTGCCATTTCCTTCTCCAGTGCAGGAAAGTGAAAAGTGAAAGTGAAGTCGCTCAGTTGTGTCCGACTCTTTGTGACCCCATGGACTGCAGCCTACCATGCTCCTCCATCCATGGGATTTTCTAGGCAAGAGTACTGGAGTGGGGTGCCATCGCCTTCTCCGGCATCAGACACTACATATATTTTAAAAAGCAGTTAGTCATAAAGTACCACAAGGACAAGTAGACAAACTTTTTGGCAGTGGTCACTACAAGTGTTGCTGTGACCATCATTATCTGAGCTGGGTTTGAGGAATGTAGTCATGAATTAACGCTATACCAACATTGAAAAGGAAGTTTATTAATAGTTCCAAAGGTTAATTTGAAAAGGAATTAGGGGTTTGGGTGGTGGTGTTAATTATTTCTTTTCAAAGTGATAGTATGAGAAAGTCAAAGTAAGATATTTCTTTTCCTGAAAATTGGTTTTTATGACTATAAGTTAAAGCTTGAGTAAGAAGAATGGGTAATAGTCATTAACATTTGATGAGTATTATTTGGGAACAGTTGGTGCTGTGACAGTAGCATTAATAGTTTAAACTAGTACTTCAGTGTTATTTGGATTCAAATGCAGCTGACAGGTTTGAAGTCCAGTTGCTAAACTCAGCAAACAACCTTGTTATTATGGCTTTGCAGTTGACTGTATTGCTTGGGCAAGTTCATTCTTCCGCCTGTGCAGTTGTGTAGTGATTATATGAGATAATGTATTTCACACACATAGCATGGTGCCTGGTGATGGTGGCTCTCACTAATGTTAATTTCTAAGTGATATAAGGATAGGGACTGTCTTTGTTATGCTCAAAACTATTCCTCATTGGCTGGCACAGTTTCTGTTACATAGTAGATTCTCAGCAAATACGTCTTCAGTGAGTGGATCAGCCACGATTATTTTGAATCCTCTTGAAGACATGGTATTCTACTTTCATTCTGTAAATTAATGACATTTC